>CM055270.1:42287172-43624421 GCA_029237695.1 Conchocele bisecta | reverse complement strand
ATTGGATGTTGAAAGAAATAATCAGAATAAGTGTGTGGAGATATAAGGTATGTAAAAAACATTAACACAAATTTCAAAGCCACTTGACCTTGACCTTGGGCATGTGGACCACATGGGCAGGTTAAGGAATGAAAATATGGATGATGAAAAGGAAGTATTTGAAGTTGGAAGTAAATTGGAGTAACAATTGTGGAGATATAAGGTATGTAAAAACCTTAACGCAGATTTTATAATAACTCAAACTTCTAAGTCATTTGGCATTGCGCTTGGGACACTGGGGCCGCATCAGTGGGCACAGAATCAATATATGGATGATGCCCAATAAGCATACGAAGTTTCAAGCAAATCTGACTTACAGGGTATTATTTACAGAATGTAAAAATGTAATCAGAGCCACTGCGATTCTGATGAGCCAGTTCATCTGGATATACAGTGCATGTAGTGTCTGTAGGAATGAAAAGGGATAACAACAGGCACACATGCTATAAAACAAATGGGTCATTATGTATAATAGGGCTCTACATACGGACCAAACAATTTATTTCATTTATAATTTTTGTTAATTGCTGATTTTAGTCAGTCATCTAAGCGCGTGTTGTGGATTAATGTGGGTTGATTCCTGATTCAATGTCATATCTGTCGCCGAGATAATATACTAGGTAATGATTTCCTTCGCTTCAAACGGATCGCCTTCATTATCGCATCAACAGCTGGATCTTTCATAATTTCTTTGACGTTTGCGATCTTCTTTGGTAGCGTCACCACATATTCATATTCTGTCAAATTTCTGATTCGTATACTTCCATGTACCCGTTTGTGGCAGTCACTTTCAATTGTATGTGAATCATGGTCAGCGTCTCCTGTTGTTTTGGTACACTTGTGTGTATCGTTGATGTTATTGTCATCATGGGCCAACATTTCCCCACGTATTAGGTGCATAATGTCTTCAATGAAAGAGGAAACCTCTTGATCGAACTCTTCAGGATCGGAAGCATGACACGGAATGTCGTTGATATTATCATCTGGTCTGACGCCTAACTTTGAAGCCGCAAACATGCCCGTCGACGACGAAATGCTTCTTTCTTCGTATAGGTTTACATTCGGTTCGTGTGTTTCAAGCAATGCAAGATAATTCGATGCAAAATTGTTGTCGGTTGCATCACTGCATGGTGATGATTGTATGTTAGCTTTTAGATTTGATGAAAGTGGTGACGAAATGTTTGATACACTTGACATATCATTATTAGCAAGCTCGTTGATTGCAACTAGTGTATTCTTCTGACTATTTGGAGCAGTGGCGGATAGAATCGGAGGCACAGTTTTAATGCCATCTATGTTCGTGTCGCTGTTGACTGGTGATCGTGCTGATAAAGCTGGTGGCGCATCGTTAGTCATACCATCGACTGGCGGCATTGCTGTTCTCTGGCATTTTGGAGGTGCGACTGATAGAAGGGAATGAATGTCATAAATATCATCTTTATTCATTTGTGTTTCCGGTTGTACTCGACTTTGTGTGACATTGATTGATGAAGCCGGCTGCATACTTGAGGTTGTATTGTTAATTGCTATACTAAACAGTTTTGTTTTGTTCTGGTATATTGTATTGGTATGTGGTATAGTATGATCATTGCTTGTAGTGTTTGGTGACTGTAATTTATTATTGTATCCTGGAGAGGTGGTTGGTGAAACAGGAGGTACATTCTCATTATCTTCTTTAGCCGTATCGCTTGCCAATAGTTGCATTTTATTTTGGTATTTTGGAGAGGTGGCTGGTGAAACAGGAGATACATTCTTATTGTTTTCTTTAGCCGTATCGCTTGCCAATAGTTGCATTTTATTCTGACGTTTGATAGAGGTGGTCATCGAATCCAGGGGAGCATCTCTATTTGCATCATTCACCGGTACACATTGTGTTTTACTTTGACACTGCGAGGAAGTGAATGATTGTATTGAAGACACTTTTCTAGTGATGTCTTTCGTCGACTGGATGCCCGTTGGCCGAGTTGTATAATGGCGCTTAGTACAATTGATTTGCTGACAACCGGAGCCATATATTCAGTGGTATATGTATCTACATTTGTATCATCAATTATTGGTTGTTCTTTATTTTTACACTGTATGAACGTTTCTGATGAAACCTGTCTCGTATATACTTCTGGATCGGTTGCAGTATGTCTGACTGGTGGCTTAGTTTCATTCCGATGCTTTTCAGAGACGATTGATGGAACCAGCGGCACCTTTCTATTACCAATGTTAATGTCTGACCGCGTTTTATGTTGGAAGTTTGGAACAGTGACTGAAGAATCCACATTTCCATATATATTAGACGTTTCACAATTTAGCCGTCTTACTGGTGCAGTTGAGTAGTTTGAAGGTGTGATTGGTGATATTAGTGACTTTACGTCTTCAATGTCTCCTGCCGCAGTTGCTTTTGCGAATGTCGATCGATATTTTTCAAAATCATTTGAAGATATAATTGTTGGCTTTGATTGTTCGCTAACTTCATTTTCAGACTGATTGCCCTCACATGATTGTATTAACTGATTTATTCCATAATTATCAATGCCTTTTACATTGAATTTGAGTTGTTCTGCCTTCGTATGCGTGTCTGACTTGTTTTTTCCGATTAACTCGCAAGTTGAGTCTCCAATCCAATGATCTGGTTTTAGTTTACTTGGATCGCCGGTGATTGTCATTGTCGAGCTTTCACTATCGGCACACTGTACTGATACCCTACATAATGAGGGTTTGTGTAGCGGCTGGAATGTTGTTGCTGGTATGTACCGCCGTTGTCTCACTAAATGATGGCCGCATCGGTTTTTTATCACGGTATTGTTAGCACTATTAATAACGTTTACTATTACTGCATAACGTCGGTCCTTTATGAATGGGTTCCGAAGTAGTGACTATCAATTCCGTTTGCGGTGGTGGTTGCAGATTCATCGAGGTGGTAGTTATGGTTTGAGAAATTATGGCGTTGTTTCTTCTACTCGGCGATTGTAGATAGTTTCTTACTGACCACGCTTCACGTTTTTTTGATCGGATCCTGATGTTACCCGTATTAAACTGCGATTCCCCTTCGAGTAGAGTCTCAGCTTTTGGACATGCGAAACGTGCGCTTATATTTGCTACTCTTTCGCATACAGAAGGCGTTGTTTGTAGTTTATTCTGGTTGAGAATTGATCTTGTTCCAGTTGGAGTATTTGGTGTGTAATCTCATTAGGACGTGTGACCACATACCTGTGCATGTCTCTGTCAGTATTGCTATGCGTAGGTGTTTTACTGAAAGACACGATTTCATTATCGTGTGTAGCAATCTGCTTAGCTGTATCAAATGATACATCAGTTTCTCTCTCACGACGTTTTACTTGACACGGGGTAATGTTCGTTAATTTTCTCGTACGCGCATTAATAACGAGTATATCTGAGTTGGATTCGTCTGTAGGAATGTTTTTAATTATCGTACATGGCAATTCACCATTATTTGTTGACGTTTGCGAATGGTTAGCTGGGACAAACACGTCATTCGTGGCAGGGGCCTTGTTCGGAATATACGGACGGCTGGACTGCACGGTTTCCTTCAGCATATGGGGTTTCGTGGACCCATATTGGATACTGTCTGGTGGAGTGGGGAACATCGAATTTATTGAGCACACAGAGGATCCCCTTACTGGCGTCGGTGGCAAAGAGTTATATGCAGGTATTTTGGCACCTCGACTTTTTTGAATTCGTGCAGTTACATCTATTTCATTTCTGGTAGGATTGTACCTCCCTGTACGGTCATCAGTACCATTTTGTATATTACATTTCTGTTGTTCGTAATTTACTGTGCCAACTACCCTACCGGAACCGCTCTCTCGGTTACGAAGATTACGAGCAACTTCTTCTGTTATTAACGATTTTGCCACTGGATGAGATTCCATACCGTTGCTTTGCTGTGTACTATCCAGTTTTGTTCTACGAATAGGTGGTGACTCCGTAGTAGTTTGAGAAGCTGCATATTTGTCTGTACAATGGCTTTCAGAAATATCTAATCCATGTTCTAATTTATCGCCATGCGCATCCCGTCCGTCGATGCTGTTACTCATAGTATTTATTTCAAGAAACGCGTCTCTGTTGTTGGATTTCTCTTCATGTGTTCTTAAAAGCTTGTCGATGGAAGCATTTAGCTGATGGGTGGTATCACAAAGGGCAGCATCATTCATAACATCTTCTACGATTTCTTTCACAGATTTATCACTTATTAGTTGGTAAACATTATGACCTTGTGATTACGCTATCGTTTCCTGGACTAGCTTTATATTTTGTTCTAGATTTTCTTGCCAGGATAGGAAAAAAAAAAAACTGTTATTTTGTTATGACTATGGTCCGTTGACAAAAAAAAATATGGTTCTATTTGGCTATAAGTTGCCTTTTCACGTTTCAGCTTTTTAATTTGGTTTTGTGCAGTAACTTATCTTTACACGATATATGTGTTGTACGATCGAATGACAACTCCATTTGTTTGTCACTGTGACGCGGCTCAGATTCTTGTATTATTGATAATGGTGATTGCATATCATGTTGATGGACACCGTGATTGCTGCGAATGGGGTTGTGGCTTGCTCCGATGTTGTCCATGCTGTCATCACTATTTTCATGTCGGTGTTGGTGCCTACTCTGCTGTGTTATTTGTGCAGTTGGAACTCCCTGCTCAGAAGTGGTGTGGTTCAAGGACGATCTAACATATTCATTCAAGTTACTCTGTCGACTTGACTCGGCTCTTCTTACGTTTTGTTCATGATAAAAGGCGTGACTATTCTTCAAGATGCCTCCTGCACCAGTTATGCTCGTATCATGGTGCGATTTATTATTTTGTGGTAACAGTCGAATCCATTCTGATCACGCCATCTGTATTGCATTCACGTTGATTCTTACAATACTGCACATGTTCTGCAGTATCAATGTCATTGTCTGTTTCTTTGAGATTTCTTCGAAATGTATTTATTGTTGGCTTATTGGGTTTGTATGTATGCGGTATTGGAGAGTTAAACACTCTGGTTCTTGATACATCTACAGAACCGGCAGGAGAATTGTTGTGGCCGATACATTCAGCGGGCGGCTCGTTGTTGGTGCATCGATGATTTCCTTTCATATCTTTTGTTATGACTGTATTACCTGTATTAACCCTGTGTCTCTCATAATTTAGTCTATCATAACATTGTTCATGGTCGGGTATTAGAAGTTCGCGTTCATCGTACCCAGAAGATCCAGATCGTAGGGTGCGTATTCTCTGCATACTCTTTTCAAATATTCTTTTTCCCGATTTGTTGGGCTGTTTGTAACCATCGGAGGAATGATGACAATAACTCTCGTCGAATCTAGACGATTCATTCCGGGTTCCGTCTTTGCTAGTTCGACTGAAAGACGTCAACTGTCTTGATGGAGTTCCATGTACCAGGCGGTAATTTCGTTGTGTAAGCTCACTTTCACTAGGCCTTGTGTTATAGCAACCTACCTCACTGTCCAAACACTCGTCATGTCTTGCCGTTACCCCTTTACATTGATACGGATCAGGTGTCGACATCGTGATTTTGTGATCAGAAACAGCGGCAGACTTGTGTTTGCTGATGATATGTAGCGGAACCTTCTGATATTCGTCAGGGAATGTCCTCTCCTGTAATGTTATCATCACATAGCCATGGACACACAACATGTGAAGCATCAGTTATTCGCATCTTGTTCGCTAAGCCCATATTAACTATGCAAGATATAGAGACTACCAGGTTAGTGCCTTTTGATGTTAAGTTTATCAGGTAATGCTAGGAAACGCGTAGGAATTCCGAGGCTTCCGAGGAATGTCTACCGTTTCCGAACGGAGCCTGATACAACTTGATATCAAAGACACTAGCATGGTATTCTATTTATCAGGTAGCGTTGTTCTCTACAGAACGAACAATTATGACGTGGTTTTCGTTGAAAATAACGCGGACTTGTATGCGTTACGGCATTACTCTGATTTATTACACTCTTGCAAATTATTTGCACGGGTTTCGCTGTGAGAGAAAACCTATAATCAACTCCTTACAAATAATACACCGTGAAGTGAACACCCGTAATTGCGCGCCTGTTTTCTTGGAAACCACGAGTAGTATAAAGGGAGTCAAAATAATAACAAAGGAGGTGGTATAATATTCAATCCTTTACAAGACCCCCCCACCACCCCCGAAAAAGTCAAAAATTGGTTAACGAGAAAATTGTATCCGACAGCAAATTTATGAATTTTGTAGAAAATAATTTTGAAAAGAGAGAGTAAAAATGATACCACCTCCAACCAAAAGTTTCAATGTGCCGCGCGTGATAGTTTATATTCCAACACCCCATTGTTTTCCTCTAATATACTAATATACTAATTCTACCAGTTCTAGTCTACCACGCTCACCTTTAGCCACCCGACAGCGTAGTTGTTTATGCCTACAAAGAGTTTGGGCACTAACGAATTTACAAGAGCATCTGGGGCATTGAAATTCTTCGTCTCGATAGATGCCTTCGTAGATAGTCTTTACACGTAAAGGTTTTACAACAAGTCTCACACTCCATTATAGATGTATATGTACATATGTGTTTATGTTCAATTGGACGTGACAATTTACACGATGTTTTTTTTACGTCCAATTGAACAGATAAATTTAATAGGTTATACAAAAGTATATACAGAAAATATGATAACGCCAGAAACTAGAGCAGAAATAGAAAGTTTGAGAAGAGAAGCCGATTCTCTAGGGATTACTTATAGTAAACGGTTGAGAGTTAGGGGGTTGACAAAGCTGATAAACTCCACAAAGAATGAGGCGTTTATGAAGCGGTTTACCCGCGCCCACAAACGAGGAGCCTTTAAAGACCTCTCACTAGCAGAGGAAGTTGGTAACAGAATTCAAAAATAAAGTATTGCGGGGTTAAGGGCTAGTGTAATAAAACCATCAAGCACCAATAATTTGTCCCAAATTAGACACACAGGTCACCCAATACCAAATAATAAGAAAAGAACTATAGGTCGCGCGATAGTGAAAAAAGGTGAAGAAATATTGAGGGCTCATGATGAAACATTGGAAAAGGTAAAAAATGGAAGACGGGTAGTTACATTATCCTTTCGTAAAAACATTGAAATTAACGAGTCTGAACGCATGTCCGATAAACTCGCTCCGTATTTAACAACCAATTTTTATTTGAGATATTCATATTCTTACAAGCTAGAACATATGGAGGAAACTAAAAATGGAAAACCTATGACTATAATATTTCACAAAAATCTCGATGGTAGCGAACCACTATGATCAATGAAAACCGTTAAAAAATGGCTGTCAGATAAGGAGCAAACACGAATAATGTCCGATAAAATAGACAGACCAAATACAAAGTGGAAGTTTGTAAGATGGGTAGAGGTTTTTGTAAAGCTAATACAGGGCAGTAGGGGAATAGATTTGGGACTACAATCCAAAGAAGCAGCAGGAGGAGAACTTCCAGAATGGTTGAGGAATAGAAAAGGTATGCATTCTTTAGATAAATATAATGGCGACCTTTGTCTGTTCATGTGTCTAGCTATGCATATGACAAGTGCAAGGCCCGACAGATGCACAGAAAAAGCGAAAGAACTTAGTAAGCAATATTTCGATAGTAATGTGGTTTCACCAATTCCTTTTTCAGATCGGAAAAAAGGTTGAAGAGTTTTTTAAAATCGGTATAGAAGTATATCAACCGACACAAGGTGGTGTTTGGTGGTTGAAAAAGGTACCAGCGCACTATGATGCACTAGGTAATAAACCAATGACAATAGGACTGTTTAATAATCACGCATTTCTGATAAAAACACCTTAAAAACCTATCTAATTTACGCCTGCGATAATTGCAAACAGAAATTCACGAAAGCGAGTAATATGAAGAGACACAGACCAAAATGTATTAAAGGTGAGACAAAAGTAATATGTGATGGTAATTATTTAGGGCGCCCGCGTTCGTCGTTCGAGAAAGCGTTCTACCCAAAAGGTTCTAACAGTTATGGTGCGATCGATTGGATGTACTCTGTGGAAAAGAAGGAGGGAATTCACATTCACCATGAACATTGTGGACACGGGGGTGAAAGATGTATTTTAGGAGCTCCAGTAGATGGATACTGTTCAGAAACCAATACCGTATATCAATATCACGGCTGTTACTGACACGGGTGTGAGATTCATGCAAAGAATAAAAAAGAAGAACTCGCATACACAATGAGAAGAGATAAATTTATTAAAAGCAAAGAATTCAACCTAGTAGTTATGTGGGAATGCGAATTTCAAAGAACGGGTAAAGATATAAAGATCGGTTGCGACACTACTCTTTATCCATATCAGATAGTATATGATTTTGTGGCGTATCTCCAGCCACCTAATTCTGAAGAATTACTTAAAACTCTCGGTAATAGTTTAGAATACGAGGCCGAGCACGTTCCGGTGAGCGTTAGTATAGGAGATAATTTCTCAGGAACAGTAACTCATATTTGTGATAAAGATCCTGCAAAACTTATAGAAAAATTCGTAGAAGATTTGAAAGTCAGGGGAAAAGCTATAAGAGAAGAAGTATGGCCAAGATATGAGTTTAATAAAGAACATTTACATAAAAAACAAATCACCAAGATCGAGCAGTGGATAGATCAAGTACCGGTTATAGGTTTTAACAGCAGTAAGTACGATATAAACTTAATAAAGAAATATCTAGTAGGTGAACTGTCATCGACAACAAAGAAAGTAATGGTTGGAAAAAGGGCGAACGCAACAATATTTCTATTTACTCCAGAGTTTAGATTTCTTGATGTAATACTTTACCTAGGACCCGGTGTAAGTTACGATAGTTGGATAAAAGCCTACGATTGTAAAGGACAGAAATCTTTCTTTCCTTACGAGTGGTTCGATTCTACAGACAAGCTGGATTATCCAGGACTACCGGATATAGATAATTGGTATTCCAAACTATCTGGGAAAATGTTAATAGATGAAACAGAATTAAGCAAATGTCGTAGAATTTTCAAAGAAGAGAATATGGAAACCTTCAGAGATTGGTTGAAATATTATAACGATTTAGATGTAGCACCGTTCCTAGAAGCGGTGGAGAAAATGTGTGAATTTTATAAACACAGAGGTGTGGATATTTTCAAAGATGCGGTAACACTACCTGGAGTAGCTATACAATATTTATTGAGAGGAACCATTAAAGAACAAAAATCTTCAAAGACGATTATAACGGAGGATGCTCTATATGCACCAAAAGAAGAAACATGAGAAATGATGAAAGACGCTCTAGTTGGTGGTCCATCAATAGCATTTACACGATATGCAGAAGCCGGTGTTTCAAAGATTAGATCTAATTCCACAGGAATTAACAAACCTTGTAAGGCTATTTTGGGGTATGATGCAAACGAGTTATATTTATCTACGTTAAATAAAGATGTGCCGTGTGGAAAATAAAATATACATCATATAGATTCCCCACATAATCCTAAAGTTATTAAAAAGTTTTGTAAAAGGGTTTTATCTGGAGACTGGTTTGGGTTTGCGGAGGTGGATATAGAAGTTCCACACAACTTAAAAGATAAGTTTTCTGAAATGTCCCCAATATTTATAAACAGAGAAGTAGATGTTGATGAGGTTCCAGAACACATGATAAAATATTTGGAAGATACTGGAAGAACTAGAGGAAATGGAAGAAAATTGGTGGGATCTATGTCGGCCACCAAAGTACTGCTGTACGCGTCACTATTGAAATGGTATTTAAAACGCGGCCTAGATATAACGGGAGTTCATCGTGTTATAGATTATATTAGTGGTAAGCCCTTCGAATGGTTCGCGAAAGAAGTTACAGCCGCAAGACGAACAGGGGATATAGAACCAAATAAGAAACCGGTGGCTGACATAATGAAATTATTAGGCAATTCGTGTTGTGGAAAAATGATAGAGGCAAAAGAGAGACATTTAAATACGACATATACACAAGACGAAACCTGTGTTGACAAAGCATTAAGATCTGCATTCTTTGACGATTTGGAAGAGATAGGAGATGCGTACGAAATATCTCCCCGAAAAACCCGGTGTGCAGTAAAGAGCCCCTTCCACTGTGGAATAGTGGTTTATCAACTAGCTAAATTGAGAATGTTGGAATTTTACTACGAATTTCTAGACAAATACGTAAAAAGAGAAGACTTTGAATTAATACAGATGGACACGGATAGTATGTATATAGGAGTTAGTGGAAAAACGATAGAGGAATTGATTAGACCTAACTTACTAGACGAGTTTGAAAAAGAAAAAAAGAAATGGTTGGCTTGGGATAAATGGAGCGAAAGAGAGCCAGGACTTTTCAAAATGGAATTTAGCGGAGATAGGGCGATAGCGCTATCTAGTAAGTGTTATTTTGTAGAAAAAAATAATTCTATTAACAAAAACTCTGCGAAAGGAATGTCCAAGAGAACAAACAATTTAAATTGGGATAGATATAAACGAGTACTAAGTGAAATTACAGAAGATGGAAAACACATTATAGATGTAGAACAAAATAGAGGATTTAAAATGAAAGACGGTGTTATGAAAACGTACTGTTCAACACAAATTAGGACTCTCGGCGTACTACGATAAAAGACGCGTGTTACCAGACGGAATACATACAGAACCTCTTTAATAATTAATTTTAAGAAAATAATTAAAATTAATTATCAATCTAAAGACTCGATCCGGGGGCAGCTGGGTGTCAGAAGGCACCATAAGAAGTTCTTCGCGAACAAACCCGCGAGATGGACCATCAGCTAAATAGTAGAGCACGGGTTCATCGGGTTTGGTAATATATCGATCTAGATGATATACATTGAGAGACCACACAGGATCCGTCGCGCGGCGACTGCCACCTTCGAGCTCTCCCGGTTGATAGATGTATCGGATGTCAACATCCGATGGAAGTCGTTGCTCCTCTAAACCAACGGGTCGCCCTCGCGAGATGGCAGATGGCTTGCTCGTCACCTTTTTAGACTTGATGGCATCTACGGGCTTCTTATCGATCAATCTGGTCACCTCTCCGTTCAGTGCGAAGACCACGGCGGGCAGTCTGGCCACCCACTCGGTCGATCGCGAATGAGGGTCCCGCTGCGCAAGCATCAGCTCTTTGGCGTATTGGTGACCGAACAGTCTCTCAGCCAGGGTTCGATTGAATCGCTCCACGATTCCCTGGTCTCGGTGGATGTTGACGCGGCCGCGTCTGACAGAAACGTTGTGTTTAGACAATAGATGAGAGACCACGCCCATGAACTCGCGGCCGGGATCGACCTGGAGAGGATTCGGCCATTTGAGAGGACTCCTTTTATATATTCGGGAAAGAGCCTCGGCCATCTACTTAGACTCTTCAGTGGCCAGTGGCTCAGCCCCCTTATAACGACTCGCTACGTCAACGACTGTCAGCGCGTACTTACATCCGCTTTGCGAAAAGTGTGGCCGCTTTTTCGTCCTCGCGCCACGTCTCGAAAGAATCTCGGGCCACACGAATCATACTCTTTGCACCAGGTAAACGGTGTTTAAGGGCCGTGTAGCCTACATCGATCATAGCAAAATAAAGTTCGTCAACTAACATCGTTCTATATATATATATATATTTAAAAAAAAAATAAATATTCGATTGAATATATAGTAGCTGACGAGACCCACCACACCCATTCCCACGACGATGAACGCGATCTCGCGGTCTGTTTGGGGCTCTGACGGTACATATAAATCTGAAAGTTGGGGCTCGGGATTCATTGGATCGAGACTTTTATGTCGATATGCCAGCGCGTACTCGCGGTTGGCTTCTTCAACGTTCTGAAAAGTTTGCGCGGCGTGATTTTCGCGGCGAAGCTCTTCGTTGACCCAGTCCAGATGGGCGGTTAGTTTTTTTTGACCATGCTTCCTTTGCGCTATTGAGTTGTTCTACAGCTAAATCGTGACGCTTGCGCTCCTCATCCACGTTCGAGCTTCTCATTTTAGAGAATATAAAGTTGCTACCGCTGAACGCCAATGCGTTTACAAGCGCACCACCTACTGTTACTGCGATTGAAGCCATTTATTTCCATATATTAACAGGTAGAATTCCAGCTTTAATTAGATAATCTCGGTTCCAAACTGCGGCCGCTGCATCTAAGGTCACGAGCCCTACGTCTCTCACAATAAAGTCCAATTTGGGAGCGGACCCTCCTAGGGCCATCTTTGATAGTCGAGCATACCCAATACTGAAACCCGATATCACCACGGCGCGATAAAGCGCATTCAGTATAATTTTACTATCTTGTTCAGCCGTTGTTATAATTATTGCATATAAAAGGGATCGCTTTTAATGTTTAAATGGGGCGCATCCAATTGTGATTGGTGTTTCGTAACTTTCTTCGGAACCGCAGCAATCGGGGATTGCACCTCCAATTCGTGAATTGTTGAGGATTGGTGTAACCTGTTGTTGAAACGGTAAAGCACATACAGGGTGCCCACAACCGACAGACCACCACCAACAACCCACGGGACCCAATCGAGATTGGATTTCCAAGCAGGATTGGGAGTTGGAGCAATCGGTTCCAATCCAATCGCGATTGGGGGAGAAACAGATGTCATCGGGTGTTTTGCTGTCTCCGTCCCCAATCTCAATTGGAGTTTGGCCTCTCGAAGCTCGGCGAGTATTTTATCTTGTTTAATTGTTCGGGTGGCAGCCGCCGCCCGCCCAGCTGCCTGTTTTTTTTGGTTTTTATGTCGTGCAACCGCAATCCCCAATTGCTCCAACTCCAATTTCGATTTTGTTGACGGTTCCGTTTGAGGATCAATCCCCAAACCCGTTGGAGATGCAATCGGGTTCAACAGTGTTGAGGGCTGTTCCGTCACTCTCGCAGGTGTGTCTTGTGTCATCATCATTTATAATATTAATATTAGGGCTTATAGTTAGTGGGCATATATGTCCAAATTGACAGTGCTTAGCCGTGGTCAACGCGGTTGTCAGCGGAGCTAAGTACATTCCAAACTTGTGATAAATTGAGCAGCAGGCTGTTCTAAGAGTGTGTCCTTCAAAAGGGTCAGTCTCTAAATCGCCAATCAATCCCGCGGTGTTTGGTATAGGGAGAAGCATACTAACGGTGGCGGCGTACAAATGAATAGCCGCCGATTCAAGAGTTTTTGTCATATCCGCACCTAACCTAGGTTCGTATCGCGCATACATTTTATTGATCTCCGCATCTGACATCTTATCCACCTGACAAACTGAGAGACGCCTACCGAGATAATGCTCCGACTGTCCCCCAGCAACCAGCGCAGCCAGCCGCTCGCGTCGCGCCGCGTTTTCATTTTCATTCGTGCCAACAGGTTTTCCATCTGTCGGGATCAATGGAGTTGACGTGCAATTTATATCGGGGATTGCAGTTCCTCCCAATTCGCGATTGGAGTTGGGAATAGTCGGCGTTGAGGTTTCTTCCATTAGCTGATCGAGAAGTTCGTCGCAGTTCATTTTTCTTAATTTTTTAAAAATTATTAATTTTGCTATTCTGACAAGTCTCATAAGTCTAACATATTTATTTATTACAAAAATAATAAAAGCGCACCACCCGATACTTATGATCACCGGTATGCTCGCAACAAAGCTCGCAGCGGAGCAACAAATTGTTAACATTGTTAACCATTGTTCAGCATTTGTTCAGCATTTTGTTAATTAATAATTTTGAAAAAATTAAGAAAATTAGCAATTGCTTACTCTCCCCTTTGCTAATTAATTAATTGCTAAGCATTGTTCAGCATTTTGTTAAGCATTGTTAAGCATTGTTCAGCATTTTGTTAAGCATTGTTAAGCATTGTTCAACATTTTGTTAAGCATTGTTAAGCAATTGCTTTGTAATTTTGTGCTTACTCTCCCATTTGCTAATTAATTTTCTTAATTTTATAATTTTCTTTATTAATTAATTTATAACTTTATAAGCAGTTGGTTGATCGGTCTTTAGCAGAAGCTTGGCGTGCTTAGTTTTTGAAAGTATCTGTCGAACCTCAAGGCGCTCCTCACGCGTTGGGATAACGTCATTCTCTCGAAGACAGTCATCGAATGAGTCTCGGTCCTTGCAGTGAAAGAGGGCGACCCATTTCGTTTGCTCGCGCAGATCATTGAGGACGGCGTTGTACTTTTGAGTGGATACGCTTTGCCTAGCATGGCGGCCAGAAAATGCGAGCTCGGAGAGCATGTTCTTTTTGGTCATCGCCGCCTTGGCTGAGCAATCGTCAATCACGTATAGGGTGGGCTCACCCTGGAATCTTTGGTATAAACCACGCAACCAATCGTGAAGCCTATCACCGGTGTCAATAACGTATACCTCAGGATCGGTCCATATCCAAGGGCGCCGCTGATAAGTCGCGTTGTGTCTCACAGTGTGACATAGGATCACAATGTGACGAAAGACATCGCGGTAGGACCCCTCGAGCAAGTCGAGGATGAAAACCGTTTTTCCACATCCTGTCTGCCCACATATTATGGCAGAGTGGGCATCTCCAATCGTGAATTGGTATTGATATTTAATTTTCTTTCAATTAGTATAAAGCTGAGACGTATCGACCATCTTCTATGTTGAGTTGTGCGTCTGTAAATATATATAAGTACACGTTCAATGGCCCGGCTCCATCCGCCTCTTTGGTTATCTGGATCGTCACACCCTCGCTAGCGTTCTCAACTTGGCGTCCGCTACCGTGCATTTGGTCGTCGTCGCTGGCTCGCATGTCTAACCATAACGCGTATTTGGTAGTCAGGAACTCCGTGAGGGAGACGGCTGAGAGCTGCAGGTCTTTGGCAACCGCGGCAACCTCCGGAGAGCGCTTAGAGCCGGAAGCAAACTGCTTTCTTACTTCGTCCCACTGCTGGTGTGCGCGAAGACCCGCACTGTAGAGTTGATTGGGGACTCCTTCGATCGTCACCTCTACCTTCGTGATTTTGGGGTTATAGAATTTGTCTGTTTTTCTAGAACCGAGCGCGAACCGAGCATCCTCGAACAACATCAGTATACCTTTCATCGAGCGGGCGGGTACGTTGACATTAATATTCCACAATGTGTCGCCTTTGTCTTTCGTCATCTTGCGATGTCGAAGAACTCGGTCGTAAAGTATGGCAACGCGCCCGGCGTACTGTGTTCTGATCAATCGCGCGAGTTCGGGCATCGTGACCATGTCGTACTCCAGCGAAACATTGTCTATCGTATACGTCGATGTCATGTCAGTGGCTATGATAACTCGACCGTAGTCGTTGAACGTTAGTTCGTATTCGAGGCGGTCAGCCAAAGCACTCTGATAGTATGGTATGTGGCTCTCCAGCAACTCAAAGTCGAGCGGGATGTAGAAGCGGTTGCCGTAAGAGCCCGCGACCGCGTTGTCGCTAGCGACGTTATCTACCTTGTTACTAGCCCCGATTCTAAGTTTGGTTACGTTCTTATTTTTGCTGGTGTCAATACCCTGATAGACCGCGTTTTCACGCTCTTGTGTCGTCTTCCACAGGTCCTGATAGCAATGGTAGACGTCGCTGTCGTCGATCGACATCACCTCATTACCAGAAATGTTTATAGGTCTTCTTGACGTTGGCGCGACCCAGGTTCTGAACGACGGTTCGGTCCGCGTCTGTCGACGTCAGTACCCGGCACAATGACGTCGCTAGCTCCGAGGTTGGGGAAGTGGACTAAGAGCTGCTGGTTCTGATCGATCGTCGATGGGTTGTTCGTAATAACGACACTCTGTCTCACGCCTTTTGCCCCGAGGGGCTCACGCAGTCTGCGGTATGGATTGAGTTTGCGACCGTATTGACTCGAAGACATATTTTCAGTGAAAATAAATAACTCTATTAAACCCGTATGGTTTCGTCTTTAATACATAATTATTATAAATAATTAAAAAATGGCTGATTACGATATTGACATGGATGAAATCGGCAGAGACGATTACCTCGATGGTGATGATGACATCTACATCGATGACGAAACTACATTCATAGAGACACCAGCCGGCAATGAAATAGGTGCCGCTATCAACACCGTTGCTCTAAGTCGGGAATTAATCGAGTCGGCTGTAGACGACTACTACAACAGTTTGGCAGAACAAGGTGTGGTCCCATCTGTCGGCCGCGACTACTCCAAGTTCGAATTGGATCTGAAGGGTAGGTTGCGACTAAAAGCATCAAATGTCCCGATCGTCAACATGAAGACCGGAAAACCCCTATCGCTGAACACCATTGCTGGAAACCGGGGCGGTGGCCAAATAATAAAGAACGAACTAGGATTCGTAGATTGGGCGCGTGGTAAAACAAATATGCCGACCCGCGCTGTAGAGTCCTACATTCTACAGACGAAACGATGGCGAAGACGGCCGCCGCGATAGAAACTGTCGATATTAGCGAGGTTCCTCGTGTAGCCACCGACGCTATTAACACGATGGAGCTCAACGAAAGCGAGATAGACGGAATACTCAGGACGATGACTGACCCACCGTTACCTCTTCGCGAACTCCGTGGACTCGATAAGGCTCTACAAACGGTCCGGGGCGAACTGGTCCTTAACCTCTCCAAACTCACGGCGCTGGATGAACATATCGCGCTAGAAGAAAGAAAACTTGAGGAAGCCCGTGGTGACAGAGAATCTACAGAGCGGATCACCGAACGCCTTCGGTCGTTGCAGGATGAAAGAGAAGCTCGATTGGAGGCTGCCTCGACTAACCTTGAGACACTCCGCACCAAAATAAGTCGGATCAGCGAAACAATCTCGAGGGTTCTGCACGAGGACACGACACTCGGTGAGCGTCTTCGCACTTTGTTCAGAGAGCAGGGCATCACAATAGTGAGCATCGTCACAGCTTTCGGCATGATAATATCGACCATAGTTTTAGCTTTCACTGGCGGTGCGGCGCCACCACCCGCGCCAGCACCCACGCCAGCACCCGCGCCATCCGGTGGCGCCAAGGAGTGGGTAAAAAAACAACTAAAAGCGCTCGCCAGTCTCCTGGCTAAATTAGCCGAAAAGGCGGCTGCCGCGCTACCTGGACTGATCGGAAGTATCGTTTCTTACTTGCTATCTATATTATCAAAAACGGTCGGATGGCTCGCCAAAAATACTTGGGCTTTAATCGTGGCGATCGCCGGTCTCCTACTTTTAGCCTCCTGAGAGTTCCTAAATCCAAAGCACAAATAGTCCGAACGCCACGAGGGCGGCGACGAGCCCTAATTTCTCCTCCTCGTGGGTTGTGAAACTATTTTCCCCTGTTCCAATCCAATCGCGATTGGAAGAATTGAGGGAACTCAATTCGTGAATTGGGGGTCCTATTGCAGAGGGTGAAACAGGAGCGGAACTCGGTGGAACACTGGGTTCAAATGAACTTGATGGGGGGCCGAATTCGTGAATTGGGGTTGGTGGGGTGGGTGCTTGCGGTTTTATGAAATCGGTTCAACTTACAACTCCGCGCCCGATCATGTTGGGGGTGCGCTTGATGATATCCGTGTTCACGTTACCGTTGTGGCCGATTTTTTGATTGGCGGTGGCGATTACGATCTGATTATTGTAACCGTCAACCGGGTCGTCTCGTAGTATCATATTGCTCGGCGCCATATGAAGACCTATTCCAAATACATAGTCTACTGGGGTGCTGGCATTCTGCAAAACTTCTTGATAATTCTGGATCGCCTTCTCCAGGTCCACCCTAGCTGAGATGGCGTCCTCTACAAGTGCCAAGAATTGTTTTTGTGCATCAAACGCCGTTCCCGTGCCCAGTATAGAACTGCGAGTTTGTTTCTGTGCGCCGAGGATGGCCCAGACGTACGTGCGAATGGAGTCGTTGAGGCGAGTAACCCCGGCCTGCGTGAACCCTAGACCCGTATCTAACATAAATGTACCCCACGCGTCCTGAACCTCAGCAGCCTGCTGTATGTAATCGACGTGAGCCCGTTTCGGAGGTAACATTTTACAAGAAAACACGCCACAGTGCCGACCTCCAGACACTTCCGGCCCGAAAGTCATCGTCGCGGGGTCAAAATTCCCGGCGTTCCGACTGACGATGTGGTCGCCGGAGTGATCGTGTCTAAAATCAGTGTGCGTCCAATTCCCGGACTGACCCCGAATGAGAACGTCCCCGAGGCCGGTGGTGGTAGGAAATGCTTTCTGTCTCCAGTCCGCGTCTTTTGAAACGTTAAATTCGTTACACAGTCTTTCAAACGCCATACGTTGGAAATGGGATCCCAGGTGTCGTCTTGAGGTAGTGAAATACCTAGTTCTTTGAGAATCCTCCTAATAGTATAATACGCATGAAAGTTGTAGACACTTCGGAGCATGACATTCTTGGATGTCAGATGGTCTTTATGTGAAACTCCACACCCGGCTGTTGCGCACCATACAGCGAAATTTATTTGGTTCTGCCAAAACTGCATCGATGTTGCTTTCCACCCGTTTACCGCCTCCATCGTAGTAATCTTGGGCAGCCTATATTGTTCAAAGATGTTAGGGAAATTGGTGGCAAAGCCACTGTCCGGTCTAACTGTTACAGTTGGGTGTACAAGGGGATTAACAACGTCTTTTTGTGTGTATTTACCACCGACCGCGTACTTTGCATTAGAATTGAAGCTAAATGCTTTGGTATCCATTGAAAGATATTATTATGTTTGCTACTATCACTAATGTTCAAAAAGGGAGTTGTGAACTTCAAAAATCAATCGACAACTGCTGTGGGAAACGTCGGGTAGGCCTCAGATCAATCACCTTCACGGTTGGGTGGGAGAATGTGGGGAAGATTGAAGGGTTTGGCTATGTGAAGGATGGACGCACAGTAGGTGTAAAGCTGCCTCCCGGACTGTGGAGTTTTAGACAGGTCAAAAATTTTGTCACCTCAGAGCTTGACGGTAAAGTCAACCTCACTGTATCGAAGGCTACCGGGCTCGCAACAATTACCATCGGCCCAGACAACCGGATAAGGATCTCCCCGACGTTGGGTATTCGACTCGGTTTTAAAGAGACATACTCAGCGAATAAAGGATTGTTTGCCCCGGGTGAGTACCTCGGTGATAATCCGGTGGATTTTGCGTTTACAAAAACTCTCGGGGTGCACCTGGATCGGGTGAACACATCGTACAACATGGTAGACGGAGCTCCCAGCACATTACTGAAAACCGTGCAAGCCAGTGATTGTTTCTTTGGGGAGACTGTTACCTTAGACTTCCCATGCCCCGAGATGAAAGTTTTGGAATCGGGACATATCCACGAATTTACGGTCTGTATTCTTGATGATCAAGCGAGAGAGTTGAAGAACTATTACCCGATTTCGGTCGTCCTAGAAATTTCAAATTAATTAATTAGAATTAAACATATGTTCGTAATATAATTATTGAAAATGAGTATATACGAACCAGGTAATTCTTCCCTTGAACGGGTGACAGATATAAAGAATTTGGAACCGGCAGAAGGGGGATTCATCCCGACAGAGAGCGACTTTTTAACTACCGAAAACACAAAGGCCTTGATCAATACGACTATATCGAAGGCCACAAACGCAATTCACAGGAGTATAGCACAGCTTAGAGTAGACGTCCTGACGGCGACTGCACAAGTTCGCGAAGAGGCACATACAGGACGTAAGGATCTCGGTGTAAAAATAATCCAAGTTGGGGAAGAGGATCATGCAGCACTTACTGAACTAGGTGGAAAAATAACAGAATTTCGGGAAGAGACCCGTACAGAGTTTACTGAAGTTTCCCATAAACTGAAACGTGTTCGAAGAGCCGCGAACAGAGCACTTGAGGAGACCGCTGAAAGGGTTCGTGTTGAGGCCCATACCGCTATCGGGGGGCTTGCCTCATTGTTGAACACATCTGTAGAGCAGTTTAAGTTATTGAAAAAACAAAAACGTGTCATCACAGTTTGGGCTGAGAAGCGGGGCCCATTGAATGAGGGGCTCTATGAATATTCGTTCGGTGCCAAAGCGAGCAATAAATATGGGGGATACACCATGACAGCTCCAGGTACGCTTCTCTGAATGGCGGTCTGCTCGGTTAATTCTACTGGTAAATCTGTGGGCGTGGTCGTCGTAAATCTCCTACTTGATGGAAAAGAACAACCGGTTGGAGTCACTAAACCTGCTGGAAATAGTTCCACGGTGATTTTGTTCGCCGGTGACGATCCAATTAGACTTTCGGAAGGTAGTGTTATTAACTTTGTTACGAAAATCACTGACCCGGGGAGTTCTTCCACTATTGTTACATTGTTAATTGAACTTGATTTGTAAAATACCAACATATTGAATATCATGAACGAACCACCGCTTCCGAATACGCTTCCAATACCAACAATGTTGGATACCAATCCAATTCGCGAATTGGATGATATTGGTGAAAGAAGTTCAGATTTTAGGTTGGATAGTATCGTCGCTATGCAGGATATTTTAGTTAGAGAATGTGAAAATAGAAAAATAAATGCTAAAAAATATAAGCGCGCGGCGAACATAGCTGAAGCATCTAGTACGGTTCTGGCAGGTTTATCTGTAATGAGTGGTGCGGGGACTGCTGCAACGCTATCTACAATTGTAACAGTTCCAATTGCTGGGGTTTTGAGTGGAATTACAGTTATATCTGGAGTACTTTGTATGATAATTAGGGTGGCTGGTGTAAAACTAGAGAAGACATGATAGAATATCCGTTCTCGCGAGGTCTAAGAAAAATAGTATCGATGTTATCGTGTCCAAAGCGTTGGCCGATAATGAAATATCAAATTTAGAGTTTGAATCCGTGGTGGAAGAAATGGGGAGATATGAAGAATTAAAAAAATTATATTAGAATCAAGGCGCGCGCCACCATGTCCAATATTGAGAGTACTGATTGGGATAAATTTAGGGTAAAACTTGGAGATAAAGTCGGAGGAAATGTTACAGCACCAATATAAAATTAATTACATTGGTGCACTAAACAATTTAAATCAGTAATAACAATTCTTAAAATTAATTATATTGGTGCAGTAGACAATTTAAATCAGTAAACATAATAATCAGTAATAAAAAAAAAGTTTTAGGTCCCACCGAGGCTCGAACCCGCGCCAACAAAACCCTTCTGGGCCCATGCCACTAAGCCTTCACTTTAAATCTCATCTCTTCTCGTTTTTTTTTGGCTTAGTGGGATGTGTCACGCTCACATCTCCTCCACCCCATCATTGGACCGATACCGCGGACCCCTCCTCCTCGTTACCTCCATCCGCTATAATGTGTAGAGCGGTCACAGTGAAGTACATGTGGCGAAACCTATCTCACTGTTGAGATATTAATGCCGGCGTTCCGACACTGAACTGTGTTTATTTCTCGTATATAAACCTAACTTTGTTGGTGTAAATATTATATTAATTAATTAATATGTTTTCTATATAATATTAATTAATTAATATGTTTTCTATATAATAGGGGATGTTCAGCTTTAAATTATAAATATTGTTTACAAAATTAACTAAATAACGAACCATCCAGGAAATTCGTGAACTATATAACCATCACTAAGTGTTTATAAATAAACTGTGTACACACCACCTGTGTAAATCGATAGCCCGTTTACATACCATCGATAAGGATAAATACACTCGGGTTATAAATAACCGTGTGTGTATTATATATTACAGTGTGTTTATTTTTCCATCCCGGAAGATGTATCGTGTAAGTCTCTCTAAAATGGACACTTAATATGTGTGTAAGGTGCGACACCTAATTTGTATGTTCATAACATATTTAATTGGAACATTGTCATCTGCTTGGTGTTGTGATTACAACATAAATTAATTAGTTCTGTTCAATAATAATTTTTTCAATTTCTTTATAAGCGATCTCGTAGAAATGTATATTCGTAAACGAATCGTTGGGTTTTAACAATTTTATATAATACACCTTAGTTTCATATCCGATACGCATTATCCGTCTTAATGTTTGTATTTGCCTCTTGTATAGTTGACATAATTGCCGGTATAATATTGTAAATGCAACGTTTTTATCGGAGATAATAAATTACGCTGGTATTTCATGTATTCTATATCGCCTAGTGTTCTCATTTTATAGAATTTATATACAGGATTATAACCCCCGTGTTCTTCATAAACTTCTTCAACACATCCATTAAAAAATTTCAATTCCCATTGTATTGTATTATCCATTTTGTTATAATTGGTAGTGTGTTTCTGTTCAATTTCCAATATAATTGGGACTACAAGACCCTTTTTATCGTTCAATACCACCACCAACTTTTGGTTGGAGGTGGTATCATTTTTACTCACTCTTTTCAAAATTATTTTCTACAAAATTCATAAATTTGCTGTCGGATACAATTTTCTCGTTAACCAATTTTTGAATTTTTCGGGGGTGGTGGGGGGTCTTATAAAGGGTTGAATATTATTATTTTGACTCCCTTTATACTACTCCACGAGCTACCATGCAAAATGTGTAATTTGTATTACAGTCAAAATAAAGTTATTTGAACATTTGGAAAGGATCTCGACTAATCTAGAATGTTAATGTGATTGAACACATTCCAAACATGCACTCAATATATTTGGTTCATAGAAACAGCTGAGTAATTTGGATTTCATTAAATAGTTTATAAAAGTTACAATAGTTTTCATAAATAAAGTCAAGCCACCCCATGTACTCTGAACATTTTGTCAATTTTTGACGCCATTTACGGAATTGTAAAATAGTACACGTATTTTATAAAATTACGCAGGTGTCCGAAGGCATATAATCACTTGGCGTGTCCCATATCTATGGAAGGTAATATCCGCCATACTTATATTTGGCTTGATGCTTGCTGGCTGATGACATTTTAAGTTCTATTCGTCTTATTACAATTATATGTGGCTTGATGCTTGCTGGCTGATGACATTTTAAGTTCTATCCCTCTTATTACAATTAGATGTGGCTTGATGCTTGCTGGTTGATGACATTCTAAGTTATGTACGTCTTATTACATTTCTATGTATGTGGCTTGATGCTTTATTCATTCGTACTGTTTCAATGCGTTTGTGTTGATTACATTATAAGTGGCTTGATGCTTCATTGTTAGTGACATCCGGAGTTCCATTATTGATTATTGCATCGCTGTTTTGCTATGCGCTTTGTTAGCTCGCTAAGCTACGCCCCTTGACAACAATAATTGCAACAGTAATTTGGGAAAAATAATTATGACGCCAGGTGCGCTGCTAAAACTTAAAATCGTTCTCCCTAAAAGTATTTAATATGCTGGTACCTGTCCTACAATGCGTTGCTCTCTAAATTGGTTCCATGTCCCTAACGGTGTTGATGTAGATTGATGCCGTCTTTTCTGTTGCATATTGTTTACATTATTTGGCCACGGAAACTCTGTTTACATCTCGTGACCAACAGGCTCAGTGTTTTCTTTTAAATGCTTCAAATATGCTGAAAGCTGGTGTTAAAAACACCCTAACATGTGCCTCAAGTGGAACTGGGTAGTAATGGATCAATATTTGCAAGCAAACTGTGTCTGTGACCTTAAAACACCCGGACTATTTTTTATGCCGGACTACTTTTGCATACTCAATTTCTCTAACCTTAAACCTAGAGTGCTACATGCCAGGTTATAATATAGGGAGACATGTTTTTCTTTATTCTTTCAATCTGACATTTTTCTGGCAAAATGAGCATTGATTTACCATTACCGGGCGTACTAATTAACATTATTATAGTTTTTATATCAAACGCGAAATGCCAGTTTGATATCAGGGGCGAAAACCGTGTTTCCTTAAAATGATAACGGAAGCAACTATTTATTCCATTTATTTATTTTTTGATGTGCAATATCATACTTTATGATATGTCGATACAAATATTTATTCAGCACTTAGTTGATATAAATAATTTAAAGATACTGCATTATTTGCATATGGAACTAGCTTGATGCCACCACGAGTCTCTATGAGTACATTAAAGATTACTAAATAAATATATCTGTGTAGCTGGCACTCGTAATTTTTAAAAGTGGTGGACTAGTTGCAATTATACACTTATTTAATCTCCATAAAGAAATATTTGTACCTACCAGATGGGACCCCAGTTTCAACAATAATTAAATCTATATTTTAATTAGTCAAGATCCAGAACAGAATAACTGCAGGTTATTGGAAAATAGGTCCCACAACATCCATGAAAAAAATGAAAGTAACAGAGAATAGCAAAATGTGTGGTAACGGGTTAGTGTTTTAGGGAAAATCAATGGTTGTGTGCCACCTTAGTCTGGTCCCGGATGGTTATTGGTTTGCATCGGTAACGGGCCAGTTTGATAGTCAACCTGTGCAAGTTACCATATGTGTAACTTACTATAAGCATGTGATTGTTTTCAATTACGTACATATGTAATTTAATTATGAGGATACATGTATGTATAAAACACATTAGTAAGTCAAACACCATACATACATATGCAATTTAGTTAATATAGGTTAGAGAATAATAAATGGTGCGAAATCGTCAAGGGGGTAATAGTAGTCCAGTATGAACAAAATCGTGCGGGTGTTTTGAGGTCACTGACACAGTTTGCTTGCAAATCTTGATCCATTACTACCCGGTTTCACTTGAGGAACATGTGGGGGTGTTTGTCATGTGATGTAAACAGAGTTTCCGTGGCCAAACAAAAAATGTAAACAATATTGGGGGACATGACGAGGTTGGATTTTTCTTTCTTAGGAGTAAGTGAACCTATTGTTTAATTCATGCAGAACCAGTACATACCGACTGTCGGTCATGTACAAGTAGGTCCCACAACATCCATACAAATAGTGAACGTAGGAGAGACTCGCCTTATTGGATGGGATTCGGTTACAGTATATAGTAAAACTATCTGGTGTCTTCTAACCTATGCTATGATAATTTATGGGTGAAATCTTACATCAACACCGTCATTGGAGATGTGCCTCAAACAGCCAATCACATCTCGTACTATTATTTATTAGTCGGAGGATTCGTAACATTGACAGCATAATGAGGCACTATATCACCAATATTGCTTGCGTTGTGGCTTTATGCTTACTGCGTGTGGCTGTGTGCTTACTGCCTGTGGCTTGATGCTTACTTGCTGCTATCGGCATTATGCTAAGTGCGAAGTGCTTTATTCTTACTTTCGCTTCACATTAGGGCGTAACAATACTCGCAATGTAAATAAGACAAATGAAGTCGTAATGAAAACAAATACCACAAAAATATCAAGCTGATTTCAAATATCATAATACGAATGAATAACAAGGATAGTAGCAATGGCATATACACACAAGCACCATGGAAGTTGTATTGTCATCAGCAAGAAAGCATCAAGACACATATAATTATGGCGGATATTACCTTCCATACATATCGTCATCACAGTTTGCAATGCGGCTACACAGCCAGTAACTGGTACCAGTGCAGTACACATAAAAGGAGCACTACGACGTCTGTCTGTTCCAACTTTTTCTGCCGACGAACTTTTGGCAATTAAACACATTACATTTTATAAAATAAAATGTATATGTAATTAAAAGTAAGTGCTTTTTCATCAAAAAGTCACCCTTCGCAAAAAACATTTAGTGAATGAAATTCCATCAAATGTTGATTTTATTGCGAAAAAAATAATTTTTGAATTTGTGGACCGATTTTCAAATTTTTGTTTTCTTAGTTACATCATTTCCAAGCTATCTCGACAGGTTTCGAAAATTAATTTGTATCGTTTTTCGACCCTCACCGTCACTCCCCATCTCCTTTTTGCTCCATGTTTTTTATTTTATGAAAATCCATCAACTATTGATGTAATGCCTTTAATAGCCAATAGTTTGTCGGCAGCTAAACGTGGAACGGACAGTACCGAATACAGTTTTCGATATTTACTCGGAGAAACATATCTAATGTTTGTATAATCATATTTTGAAATAGCTAATCTGAGGACACAAGATATTCACTGGTCAAAACACCTCAGACAACGATATACATGGTTACAAGTATATGCCACACGTTACCTGGGACTTTCTCTTCCTCAAACATTTGCACACCAGGGTGATTCTGAAATAAAAGAAGAAAAATGGCCATCACGGAGTGAGAGTGATCCCCTACGGACATATTCATCATGGCAAATCCCACATATTTGATGATGAAAAGCTCATTTCCGACCATAAGGTTTAACCACACTAAATCATCAGATATTCATGAGCGGTGTAGTCAAAAGTAGTACGATAAAACAATAAGCCTGATTTGTTATGCCATAGACACTCTTTGCTTGCGGAAACTGGTAAATTGATGTACTCATCTACTTCACAGGCATGTTAACATTTATCTTTCTTAACAATACTTAAGCCTATATTTTAATTAGTGAATATCCAGAGCTGAATGGGTACAGGTTATGTGAAAATAGGTCCCACAACATTCGAAAAATGAAAGGAGCAGATAATAGCAAAAGGTGTGGTCATTGGTTAGGTTATATAGGAACAATCTTTTGTGGTGGTCCACCATAATCCTGTCATTTACGGGCCACACGTGTACAAGGTGCATGATCACGTGGTTACAACAAGAATAATGGATGAAAGTGTTGAAAGCGCACCCACTCCAAAGTAAGTATTATTTGATATTTTCCTTAATAGGCAACGTATTTTGATGAAATATGGCGCAGCAAACGCGTCTTCATGAGCTGCATGTTGGTGGTTCTGGGAATTCGGTACATACCTATGTAGTTTTTGCGAAGAATTGATTTCTGTGTCAGTAGACACGGATCGATTCTTCGCAAAAACGACAGAAGTTTGGGCCAAAGCACAGGTGACTGACAAACATTGCATGTCAGTATCATTTTTAGTATAAGTGTAAGGTCGGCAACGTAGTAAAACTTGTGCATATTTCAAACCGTTGAAATGACAGGAATCGGTAGCTTACTATAACAAGTTCCATGGAATATGTATAAACATACAGCATCCAGCGTCACAGTGCATGTGATATAGCACTAGTTTTGTCACCCCGTTCTCTCCAGAAAAAGTCGTCGAAATCGACGGCCCCTGAACATATTAATAATGTATACAGATAGGCAGCTATTTCGTGTTATTGTCAGTCTCCCAGGGCATTGTCCAGACTATATATATATAGTATATACGTAGATTAATATATCTAGAATGGAATGTGCACCATTCCAACTTCGTTGTGCCGAATAATTGTGAATAAATCTGCGAATTAACATGTACTGTCGAAAACAATTTGGCTGTCATTGTTACAGCAAAACTCGCGTGACGTGACGTCATTTCCAGAAAGAGCCAAGCGGAACGCGCTTCGCTGTTCCAGGGTACCATCGATCGGGGAAGATTATGTGGACAAATAGTGCTGTAAAACAGAGACCAAGTATTTTTTAACCTGCTAAATGACACTGTGATGCTGAACGATGTCTTTTTACAAATATTCATCATGAAATGCTAAATGGTAAGGTAACACTATCCATCATTTTAACGGGTTTGAAAAAGGTGAGTGTTTCACTGCGTTGCTTACCTTTTTAATTATATTAGAAACTAGATATTATCGTTGATTCTTGTTCTGGCACCTGTGGGCCAAAGTACAGAGAACACCAAATCCAGCTTACCAAGACGCGTTTGATACGCCATATTTCATCAAAATTCGTTACATAATGACAAAATAAAATAATACGTATTTTGAACCGGAGGGCTTCTGGAAGTTTCAGTACTTGTTGTTGTTGTTGTAACCACGAGATCATACACCTTGATGTACACATGAAGTATCTGACGTTCATGTAGTCGTTATCACCATGATTCAAATTGTTGACCCGACAAGACTAAATCACATATGTGGATGTGATTGGAGAAATGAGGCTTATGGGTTTTGTGACCAGTGTAGATCCAGCAGCCTACATTTCGCACAGTCTTACACTGTTATAAATTCCATCAGGCAAATACCCGTGATGCTTCTGATTCAGGCTACATGAATCTGCTATCCAATTACGAGCTAGTTGCGAGTGGTAACTCTTGCAATCTACTCCCGTACCGTCCGTAGCCTGGCTACGGACGGTACGGGAGTAGATTGTAAGAGTTCCGTTCGCAACTAATTACTAGCTACACTGGTCTCACATCCCATAAACCGCATTTATTCAGTAACAGCCATATGTACAGCATGCATAATCTGACTGAGTTGAGGACGAACAACTTACTAATTTTCATAATTTTTAGTGAGTACGTGGCCACCGAAGGCCATTCAAACGTTGCAGATATGTAAACGAAGTACTTGATCTGCATATGTTCAACACGTTCGCAATCACCGAAGACCAAATATCTAACAATTTGTTAAACAATCGAGAGATATGTGTACTATTTCTAATCCCACTGTTGAAGGATGGACACATCATTGCCAGTGTTAAGGTGTGTGGTCATTTAGAGGCCAAAATACCTTCTGTGCCTGTATCGAAGATGGCCGTCACTGGCGTACGCCAAAATGATAATGTTTGTACTAGTTGTGCTAGATACACATGTAATTTGTCTAATCCCACTAACAAGCGCGTTCTTATGCCAACAGTTTTCAACAGTTTCCGAGTCGTGACTCATTATTTTGATACAAAAAAGCACTAGCATCGTATTATTGTTATCAGAAAATGTTTTATACAAGCGGATGCGCAACTATATTGCGTTTTCGTTGAAAAGAACGCGGACTTGTTTAATTTGCGTCATTACTGTGGCGTCATTCGGTTTCGTCATGTGACGGATGTCGACCAATGGAACGTCAGTGAACGTAGTAATCATGGCCGTCACAAGCATTTTGGAAAAGGGGTTTCTGTAAGGGGTCCATGAGTTGCCCCTGGAGCCCTTACATATTTCGGTTGCTTCACAGCCCCGGAATACTGTTGATTTCCAGAAGCCAAATGCTGCATTCGGGTACGTTTGAACAAAAAGTAGCTCTTGGGCAAATATTTTGGGTCAATTGAAGTCTTAAGTGTATTTTTGCAAATTTGAATATTGCAATACGTTTGGCGTCGCTTGACTGTGATTTAGTAGTAGGGCATTTGGGTAATAATGTCTACTCATTCATACACTGCAAGGGCTGTAGCGGACAAAGAAATGCTGTTGACTCCAAAAAAGGGGGATTCGTACGAACCCATCGAACCTCCCTTGACGATGCCCTTGTTTATGACCTAGATATGCGTATCTAGGCAATGCAGAATATGCAAGTTGTCATTGTTACATGACTGCCGTTGTTTGTTCAAACGTGCAGTGCGTGCTGTTTGACCATGGCTGTAGACAGTGCTCATTTCGGGGTCAAGCCAACACCTACGTAATGCATGTGTCTCATAACGTTACTAGAACGCGCCCTTACGTCACCAGACTAGTTGACAACGGTCGCAGTGAAATTTGAAAATTGATTCGGCAGCATCACGCGACGTGTGCTGCGGCCCCGAAATATGTATGTGTAAATCGGCTGTTTGAATGGAGCAGATTATCAAAGTACCGACAGTACCGCATATATGCTCAAATTACACATTTCCGACGGAAATGTAACAATAACGTTCGACCATGTTCAGCCGTGGGTAAACGTTGCCGTGGGTTTCAAACCGTTCCCTCGTGCCACGGCAAAAGTTAACGGTTACCCACGGCTGGACATTGTCGAACCTTATATTCGTAGCGAGTTACCTGGTGAATGTGGCAACAAACATTTCCACAGAGCTCTGTAATAAATATTTCTGTTTAGACGATTTATCCAGTTAAATATAGCGTGGATTAATGTTTATCCCGTCAACACAGTGCGTATGTGCCGTGAAACACGGTGCCGTGAAACATTTCTGATATCCAGTCAATACAATTTTTGCATTTTACAGCCATTTGTAGGTGTTGACGGGATAAATAGAATAGTAGGTTAGTGCCGTGAATGGGAAAAAATATCTGGCGCGGCACGGAAACGGGATGTGCTCGGCAGAGCCTCGCCCATCCCGTTTCCTGAGCCTTGCCAGATATTTTTTCCCATTCACGGCACTAACCTACTATTCTCTATTTCCTGGAATGGCTTACACTTACAGAACAGAGCATAGAAGCGCTGTCCCGACACATATGGACGTGATTGCCAATGGCTGCATTGTGTCTTCAGTCAATCCGCTTCACCTGCGCCCTGTAAATAAATACATTTATAATAATTAATATAATAATAATACAACATATATAAAGTGACATCGTTGAGATACATGTGCGTTTAATATCGAAATATCGTGTTTTCCATATGCGGAGAAATGTTATTAGTGAAGTCGCAATGACGTGTTTCCTTCCACCAATCAAATCATGTTCTCGGACACGTCATTTGAATCGCCAGGCAGTCGCCGTCACTACGGGCCACCTCCAGAAATTAATTCGTACTCCTTTTGTCCGTACGTACATATCGCCCGAATAGTGCGGAAATATCAGAGCGTGTATCCTCTGATCCTTCACAGATCGACGCTAAATGTAAAAATATATAGGGAGGGTATCAGGCGCGGATCCAGGATTTCGGGTTAGGAGGGGGGGAGGGGGGGGGGGGCGTAACTATTTTGCAACACTTGACTATATTATCGAACGAGCTAAGCTCGTTCGATAATATAGTCAGTCGACCGAGCGGAGCGGAGCAGAAAAATGCATGGAATACATGGCACTTGGCATGAAACGTGCCTTGTAACTTGCAAAAAATCTTTACTGGGCGAATTTTAGGCGGGGGGGGGGGGGGGGCGCCGGGTCCGCCCCCCCCCCCTGAATCCGCCCATGGGTATGGGATCACGTGGATTCAGAACGTTTCCGAACCTGATTTTCAGACGTCATTGTTACAGTATATTTTCTTTAAATCATCTAAAGAAACGGCACTTGGAAACCTATTATGAGATGTCAATCACGATGATTTACACACACTAGCGCAATCTCCGCCGAAGTTAAATCAATTCAAACGGCAATTTTTAATTAAAAATGAACGTAATTAACATTTTGTATACACATACATAATTCATTCCAGACCCTGCATATTCATCTCGGAATAAACTGACGGACTTTGTTGACAAATAGCGCACCAAAGAAAATTACATGTACTTAAATATATGTTTTATCCCGTCAACACAGTGCGTATGTGCCGTGAAACACGGTGCTGTGAAACATTTTTGATATCCAGTCAATACTATTTTTGCAGTGTACAGCCATTTGTAGGTGTTGACGGGATAAATAGAATAGTAGGTTAGTGCCGTGAATGGGAAAAAATATCTGGCGCGGCTCGGAAACGGGATGTGCTCGGCACAGCCTCGCCCATCCCGTTTCCTGAGCCTTGCCAGATATTTTTTCCCATTCACAGCGCAAACCTACTATTCTCTATTTATGCGTGCTCTAAATGTTCTATACAATAACTTACAACTTTCACGAAGAATCGAGTATCTTTTATCTCATGTGCATGTGAATGTGCACGAGAAATAACAGTTATAGTTCACATATTGAGATTTTGATAAATTAATTTCATAGCGAGCGTTAGCGAGCGAGAAATTAGTGTATTACAAATTAAATATATGAACTATAACTAACTTATTGTTTGTCCCGCCCCATCGAGATCACCTGTCTATTATAATGGATATTATTACTTGATTGGCGGTGTGACACTGAATCGACCATACACATGGTGCGCGTCATAGGAAATTACGTCAGCAAGGCGGGGCCTGTGGTTCTAAATATAACTATAATTGAACATTTAATGATTAATTTAATATATATTGGCGAAAGCGTCGCAATATGCGATTAAATTGAGACGAAATCCTCTGCTTTCATTGGTCAAGGAACTAGGGCAAACAATATTTTTTATTTACATTGACGGTAACCGATTCTTCGGCAAAACGACAGAATAATGAGATTAAAGGTACATGCCCACGCAGTAGGCACAAAATGTTCTTTATAGGAATTAAATAAGTGTATAATTATGTCACTATTCCACCAGTTCTAAAAATTACGAGTGCCCGCTATACTAATATAATCATTTATTAATTATCAATTTACTGTTAGCGACGCGCGGCGGTAACAGTCTATTTTGATAATGTGCGGGGACGACGACTTTCGCATCACGGCTTGCGGTGCGCATGCGCAGTATACTACGCGCGCCAGTGGGCTTCCCAATATGTAAACAAGAATATCAACATGTTGAAACGTCCAGGACGGAAATTGAATGAAACGGATTCGTCCAAAAAAAATGGCGAAATGTCTGAGGGACAGGCAGTACAGAGAGAGAGAGAGGGTGGTTAATATTGGCGACCTGAGATGAAGTTCGAAAACGGTATATCAAGCCATTTTATTTTAGAAGATCAAATATTTTAAAATTCGCACAGCTATTTGAGAAAATATCTGGAAAGCAATTAAGAAATTTAGCTATTTTTATAAGAAATGCTTTATGGTTATAATGACTAGTGCATTTATGCATTTTGTATTTGTACCCATCGTTGTATTATGTAATATATTGTATACCTCGTGTGTCACGTATGTGGCTTAGAGTGAATAAAATGTATTGTATTGTATTGTATTGTATCACCAAATGGAAAGAGTTACGTGGAGATTTAGATTTGGACACGAACAGAGATTGTTCTTCTCAACATCCGATACTTCACTGCGCATGTCAAATATGTGATATGATTGACCATGTCACGTGACGCGTGTTGGTAAAAATAGCACGAGGTCGGAAAATACCATTTCTGGTCGCGGAATATAAAATGCGATTTAATACCAATTAACACGCGCCGTAATTAAAAATAACTCGTTAGTGGGTAGACAAATGGCTCATATAAAGCATGACAGAAAATTGAAAGTAGTAGTACAGTGTAACCTGCTGCGTGGGTATGTACCTTTAAAGCAAACTATACAATAAAGGGCCGTCACGCCGTTCGGAAACCACGTGATGTCACACCCTGATACTCGATCCTAAGCAAAGAAGAATAAGCAACTGTTTCGGCTACCTTGTAAAGGTCAACAAAGTCAAGGCCACGACGATGTTACCAGTGTGTGTCATATGTCAACATTTATCAGGTAGCCTGCCCTGTATTGACCGAATACGTATCGACTGATAACATATTGGTGTATGAGGCATTGACCTGATAGAAACATCTGGGTTACAACGAAGTGAAACTGACGTCACGTGACGTTACCGAATGATGTCAATGTTTTCGAGCATATAAACGTTACCTGATAAATAGAATATCAGGCTAGCCTCTTTTGATATCAAGTTTATCAGGCTCGGCTCGGAAACGGTAGGAATTCCTCTGCAAGCCTCGGAATTCTTGCCTGATAGACTTGATATCTAAAGACTCTAGCCTGGTATTTTCAATGTATAAATCAATACATCCAGTTATATTGAAGCTATAGGATAAAAAAGAAACTCTCATAAACGCTTTAACGTAAATGGGACTCATATCAGTGACATTGTGTAGGCAAACAAGGAAATATCATGTCAATCGTGGAATTAGTTTATCGTGTGTATGTACATGTCTACGGAGCCCCGCAGGGAACGTGTTTTTTTTTATTAATTCGTTCCCACGAAATAACAATTCGTTCCCTCAATTTAACAATTCGTTCCCTCGAATTAACAATTCGTTCCCACGAAATGACAACACGTTCCCTCCATTTAACAATTCGTTCCCTCGAATTAACAATTCGTTCCCACGATATAACAATTCGTTCCCACGAAATAACAATTCGTTCCCGTGGGAACGAATTGTTATTTCGTGGGAGCGAATTGTTAAATTGAGGGAAGGAATTGTTAATTCGCGGGAACGAATTGTTAATTCGTGGGAACGAATTGTTAATTCTTGGGAACGAATTGTTAAATTAAATGAACAAATTGTTATTTCGTGGAAACGAATTGTTATTTCGTGGGAACAAATTAATAAAAAAAAAGAATTCTACTTCCCCTGCTGGGCTCCGTACATGTCTACAATACAGTCTCCGAATTACAATAATTTTATTTTATGTAACAATTGTCGTTATTGTCTGTTCCACATTTCCTACCGACCTACATCTGTCCACGAACGTCCGTTAGTCAGCTAAGTCGACTAACCATAGTCGGCTAAACATGTTTTCATTTCACGAACGATTTTGTTAGCCGACTATGGTAAGTCGACTAACAATAGTCGGCTAATTTCATTCGAAGGTCAAGGTCGGGGAAACCTCGGGGAAATCCTTCCCGCTTCCGTTAGAAAATGACGGTCGCACTAAAAAGCTACATGTACAATAAACTGTAAAGGCGTCAGAAAGCGTAAAAATCGTCAGGAAAAAATAAAAACAAGCAGTTTTGTAAACGCCCATTCAACCGTGAACGTATTGTTTTTATATCCTAGTACATTAGATTATTAGCCCCATGTGACTTCGCGCGACGTATTTGACGTCATTAAAGGTACATGACCACTCAGTAGGCACAAAATGCTCTTTATATCAGAGACAATCATCTGAGACATTTCCTGGCAAAATAAACATTCATTCACCATTCCTCCACGTAATGATTGGCATTATTATAGATTTTATATCAGACATAATTTCCACACTGATATCAGGGGCGATAACACTGTTCCTTCAAATGTTAACGGACATTACTATTTATTCTCTGTATTTATTTTTGATGCGCAATGATCATACTTTATAATCTGCCGAAGATAATATTTTTTTAGGTGACGCATTTAATTTGTATAAATAATTAAAAAATATCATGCCTCATTTGCATATGAAAATGGCCTGATAACACCGCGCGTCACTATCAGTAAAATAAATGTTGCTAAATGATTATATCCGTATAGCGGGCACTCGTAATGTTGAGAACTGGTGGAATAGTGACACAGTTACACACTTAGTTAATTCCTATAAAGAACATTTTCTGCCTACTGAGTGAAATACATGACGTTCATCGTCATTGTCAATAACGTCACGCTATTGACCGACATCGTTATTTTATGAATTGCGACAAAATGACGTAAACAATAAAGCAAACACATTAAACTCCAAAAATTTAAAAAATAAAGATACTTTTTCGTAAATAATAAAAATGTCCTTAAATATTTTTCTTTTCGAAAATTTCGTCAACTGTTGATTTTATATGGAAAATACAAATTTGCTATGGATATTAACATGGGGGCTGAAAATAGATTTTTATTTTGGGAGAAGAAGAGCCCTTGAAGAACGTCCGACAGCTGATCCTTGAGGAAATATACAAGTTTATTGAAGGAACTTCGCGCTTTATTTAACTTGATATTATTTATGATACATGTATTAATACATGCTGACAGACAACCACTACATCAACTTCCTGATCATAACCTACAACAGGGGCGGTTCCAGCATTTGGGGAACCGGGGTGGGGGGGGGGGGGGGGGGGGGTTAGGGGGGGGGGGGGGGGGGGGGGGGGGGGTCTAGTTGCGAAGGTAACCCTTGCAATTACTGCTAGCTACGGACGGTACGGGAGTAGATTGCAAGAGTGACCGTTCGCAACTAGGCGGTTGTCCTATTTTCGAGTTCTTCGAAATGCACTTTCCTGTGTTTTAAGGCATTTAAATTCAGACTCCAACTGGGTGTATAATTGAGAATCAACCAATCCAGTAAATTAGTAATTGGTATCGATATCTGGAGTAGCATGTCGAACAAGCGATATATCATATGTTTCCTATATGACAGTGACACAATATGAAGAAATGTCTATTTAGGATATTTGTCAATTGTTGTATTATATGTACTCTCAAATTAGAAGGAACCTCAGAACATTTGGATATTTGTTGTAGCAGCATAATATCTCGGACACATTTGGACAATGAGAAAATGTACTATAGTTTGTGTAAAGGAAGTTACCGGTATAGTTTTCTGAAATAACATTGATATCCGTGTTAGCTTCTTGACTATGTTAACCGATAACTTGTGATGAAGGAGTATAGTGTCATTATTGTGAAATGATTCATGCATTTATGTGACTGTGACATTGGAGAATGATCTGTAGTTTAAATGTCAGGAAATGTGATATATGTTAATTTGAAATTATATGCGCACCCCATGTTATCATAAAATACAAGTGTGTGATCTAATTGATGAACATTTACAAGTAGAGTGATGAAATAATAATTCCAGCACAAAAATATTTACACAATTCCCTAACATTTGATTGGCCCGTAGCAAGTGTCTATCCAAAATTTATATCCCAGTAAACTCCCACGCTGAACTACTTTCTACAGGTGCGCTGTCAGTGCTGTCAATGTAAACAAATGGCTGCCGTCTATCAAAATAAACACATTTTCTTGATGAATTTATTTCAAATGCTGAAATTATAAGGACCATGTCTTCCGGCCTTCGTCCAGTATTTCCGCGACTTTTCCAAGTTTATACCCCGATAAATTCCAAAAAAAGGCCATTCATTCCTATATTATACTACAAGAGTGTCTACTTCGTCATGAAGGCTTAGAAGACTGAGGATTGAAGATATGTTGTTATTGATGTAAAAAGTACCTACATTTAACTATTTTAGATGTAATATGTTTAATTTGTAGTTTCTTGTTGGGGCCTTTGGCCATATAACCTCACTGGCCAAAGGCAGAAAAACGTGGAACAGACAGTAGGTCGATGCAAGTAATAGACAGACAACAGGAGGTAAAGATGGGCGTACAGAGGGAGATTAAATCACAAAGCAATATCCCCACTTGCTAAAGGAATACTACTTTATGTTCCACGTTTTTCTGCCGACGAACTTCAGGCTATTAAATATTCTGATTTAAAAACACATTAAATCTAAACAAATATTTAATGAAAGTAGTTTTTCATCAATAACAAAACAGGTCACCCTCCCCAAAAAAAATATTTGACGAAATGCCAACAAATATTGATTTTATTGCAAAAAATGATTTTCCTATGGGAATTTCACATGGGGGCTAAAAATAGATGTTTTTTAAACAACTTTTTAATTGTGGACCGATTTTCAAAATCTAACTTTTGTTTTCTTAGTTACATCATTTCCAAGCTACGAGGGAGGTCAAAAAGTAATGTTATTTGCTTCATAACTTTTCATGTCAAGTACTAGTCGAGTACTTGTCATGGTCCATGTAGTTCTATTCATTGTGAATACGGTGGTATAACAATCATACCTGTACGAGGTTTTCAAGCCGTGTAATCGTGATCGTGAACTCATCTATTCGTATGCACTGTGTTGAATATAGGAATGAAATAAAATTGGTCCGGCGAAGTTCAACTGAGTGGTATCAACATTATAGGAATGAATGGCCTTTTTGTGGAATTTATCGGGGTATAAACTTGGAAAAGTCGCGGGAATACTGGACGAAGGCCGGAAGGCCTCGTCCAGTATTCCCGCGACTTTTCCAAGTTTATATCCCCGATAAATTCCACAAAAAGGCCATTCATTCCTTATAATTCCAGCATTTGAAATAAATTCATCAAGAAAATGTGTTTATTTTCCGTTTTCTTAAGAATGATTTTAATTGCGACTGACGGTTACGGAAATTAGTTCGGCATGGGAGTTTACTGGGATATGAATTTTGGACAGAGACTTGCTACGGGCCAATCAAATGTTAGGGAATTGTGTAAATAGTTTTGTGCTGGAATTATATATAGTTGGAAAGAGAGCCTCAAACTGCGACCAAATACGTGCATATACTAAAGTACGGAACACAATGGAATTATCCGCACCTGACACTTAAATAGAAGTGTGTAGTATTTATGGGGATGATGTAGTTTCCTACACGACAGTTACCCGTTTGCTTCGAAAAGTTAAACGTCACGTATAGTCAATTGAAGACGAGAGGAAACCTGGCAGACCAAGCACTGGAATTACTTATATAAACTTTAAACAGGTAAAGGAAATACTAGACCAATACAATATCAAAGGACTGAAAGTCCTGAAATCCTACGCAGTACGTGCTCAACCATTTTTAGTTAATATTTCACACAAAAAAATCATATATACTCCATTTAAAATAAATATATTCGTCGCATCAGTATACATTATCAATGCTGCAAAAACAATATTTATCGAGACAGAGTATTTGGGCAGTGTATCAGAGCACCAACGGCCAAGAAAATGGAGCTGAAGAAACTTGGAAAGGGCAATAAACCTATAAAGTGCATGAACATTACACCTGAAGAAGAAGAGAAAATGTATTCATCTGGGTCTCTAGGTACAAGTACACCAAAAAGCCTTGAATTCACGATATTTTACTATTTCTGAAAAATGTTCGGTCTGCGTGGACGAGATGAAGCAAGACAATTGAAATTCGGTGATATAGAGATGAAAACGACATCCAATGGGGAAATGTTTCTCGAGTTCAATGAGAGGGCAAGCAAGACCAGGGATGGGGCGAATCTGTCGAATACACGAGAGACCACACCGAAGATATTTGCAACAGACAACACCAGGTATGTTTGCTGGCCTTGTAAGCGCAAAACTTTTTTGAGTCGTGAGATATTGTCGATAGAAAATTGAATAACTTGAAAACTATCACGGTTGTCATGACGATACTTGGAGAATCGATCAAATGTTCACGAGCGTAATGTTAATCGATCCTCAATATATCAGCATTCAAATATAAATATTTGTTTAGTTATACATTTTTTATTAATTCAAATATTTCAAGACACAATAAAGTTAGGTGCATACGAGCGGAGGTCCGATGTATTGTGATCACTACTACTTGTAGTCCATAAAAAGTATTTTGTTTTTCATACATTCAGTAACTATATCATTGTTAATAAGATAAATAGGTCTGAATTGGCATGGAAACATCAGCGAATAAAGCTTGCTGCGAACGTTAACTTGCAATATACTCGTGGACGGTATGGGAGCAAATTGCAAGAGTTACCGCTCGCAAATATATCTGGGCCAGCATGTGGAAAAAAAATTGTTTCTTATCACTGTATTTTGTTGATATCGACTTAAATCCATAAACACATCTGAAGTTGAATTTGAGATATAATTCTGTGAATACAATGTACTGTGAAATTTGTTGGAAAAACTATTATATTTTTGTTTGAAATCAATATCGGCCGTCTGGCGTGACAATATATGAGAAACATAACATTTTTTTATGGACCAATATTTCCATTTCAGAGACCGAGTCACCCTGTCAAGATTTTTGAGATCTTCAGAAGTCGCCGACCTTCCGAGATGTTGGCTGCTGACAGTCCATTTTACCTGACAGCAGTACCAGAACAACGATTGAAAGGCACAGAAAATGAGCCATGGTATGACATTTATTATGTGAAATAATGCACTATGATTTTTTTCCATTTTGTTTTAAATGTTATTTAAACATTATGATATGACACTGAAAATAATTACGGACAAGGCTGAAGATCAAATGAAGTTTTATAGAAAGTGACATTAATATTTAGTTAGAAAAGTAAAATAGTTATAAATACGACAATTTTTTGATAATTATTACAATTGGTGAAAAATGAGATGTAATTCAGTGTGTCTGAATAGTGATCTTAAAATGATTCTACAGCCTGGTCGATATGCAAAGTTCTCAAAAGTATTTCTTACACATTTTCTCCCAAATATTTATTTTCAGGTATTACCCACGGCCCATGGGAGAGGCTACACTTGGCAGTCTGATGAAGAATGCTGCAGAGTAAGCTGGAATCTCGTCACGGTTGACAAATCACAGTATTAGAAAATCAACAGTCACTACTTTATCGAAAGCAGGAGTTCCCCCACAAAAAATAATGAAAATTACGGGACATAAAAATATACAATCCATCACACACTATGACGCCGAACTGTCTATCGGAGAACATCGTCAGATATCAAATATATTACAGTCTGGTCAGAATATCGCCCCACCGAGCACAGTACAACTGGGTCAATTAATCGCCCCACCGAGCACGGCCACTGTATCTGTCCCTAGTAGTGTGAATGTTCTGCCGCTACAGGAGATCGAAAATGTCACCTCGTCAGCGAACACTTTCTCTGCCCAAAATCCATTTCCTGCAACATTCTTGTCTGGCAATACATTCCACGGTTTCGGAAACTTTGGAGCTGTACCAAATCACATCTGAAATTTAAATGTGATAATTGTCAATACAATTTAGTTGTACGAAAATCACCTTATTGTATGCTAGTTGCGAACAGTAACTCTTGCAATATACTGCCGTACCGTCCGTAGTCTGAGTTACAATTCCAAACATAGGCTTCCTTTGCAGAATAGCGAATCATATTGTATTCAAACTTTAGCAGCTAATTATTCTGCAGCCTATGAGCGGAATCGCTACTCGATACGGATGGTAGAATGCAAGTTACTGTTCGCAACTAATTGTAGGGATCTGTATTGTACTGAATATCATGTAATTGGTGTAAAACACACGTAGAAATGAGATATGGAGGGTGATGGTGTTTTTTGAGGGATAGTAAGCAGATTTTCAAGGCAAATACAAAATATTGTCTTTATGATCATTTATTGATGAATTTTGTTCATTTTTGCTTTGTTGGCCAATGGAATTGAAAATGTTGCCGTGAAGTTTGCTACCGTAGTACCGATACATGCAATAATTCAATATTGTGTATTATGTTGTTATTTTGTCTTCAGAACAAAATTAAATTCAGAAGTTGCTGAACGTGTCGAAATTATTGACAGTCGATCCGATGCTGATGGATGTGCTTCATATATTATGAAAGTTTTGGAGTATTAACAATAGTCATTGATATCGTCGGCAAATAAAACATGTGTTAAATAAACTTACGTGTTTAAGTATGGCTTTTTATCCAAATTTAACGCCTTTTTCCCGGTTTTGTTGTGTCTGTAGTGATGTCAGCCATCTTGGTTTTTCGTGTATTGTATCGATTCAGGGGCGCAAAATGACCTTGTCAATTTACATAAACTGAAGCCATCACAGGCGCTCGGATTGTTCAACAAAAATAATAGAGAGTCGCATTTCATCACACTATCGGATTATTTAATGATTAGGATGCATGTTTTGTTGAACGGGTATATAATAAATAGGTTATTGGATTTGTACGGAAATATATTTCGGCGTACTCGTTCGTTCGGCGAAACCTATAATTATTCAAACTCTAAGACAACGTTTCCTTTGTGAATTGTATCGTACTGCATATGCTGTGTAACGTCATTATAGATTAGTTGATGTTTTAAGTAAAATGGACACTGATTAATAATATCGATGGCTCAAGATGATTATTTAAAGCATGCGGTATGTAACTGTCAAAAAACAATGTTTCTGTTTTAAATCATCATAATTTCGCTGTCCAATGTTGGATTTTATCGAGCCATTGACCTATGACTATGTAAACGATTCTGTAATTTGTCTGCATAAAATGGCGGAAACTACTTTTCATGAGACACGAGGTTGTATCATTGCGCGTGAAAAAAAATATACTCAAATTAATACATGTCAGTTTATATTATATTAAATCAGATAAACATTTTGTAATATAAATGTCGTACAGAAAAATTAACAACACATGTATTACACTACACAATATAATGTTAGCTCACTATCAGAACTATTGTTCATGGCGTATAACTACGTATACATTACATGTGGAGCACAGGTTGAAGTAACGGACCGAGGTCTATAAATACATTAAATATGCCTAAAAGCATCAATAAATGAAGTTTTTTTTTTAACCCCTCCATCTAATCATTATAGGAAGGTGTCTTACTTTTTAATAGGCCGAACCCGCACGGGCTCGAGACAACGGACTTTCACGAAACGTCAACCGAGTTATATCATTGTCGCCTATTGCAGAAGTTGGGACAATGTTAGTATTCCGCAACGATATATTCCCCGGTGCGCTATGTCAACGCGTTTTCGAGCTATCGATTGTTTTGTTGTAAACACATTATCATCATTGCTAGGTCGGGAAAGAACGGACACATTTCCGAGGCCGATACTGCTATATAAAGGAGTAAACATCGGGTTCAAAATACACTTTTACGTCGTTCCAGCCCGTAAAGAAACATTTTGCATAGAGAAAACATTGTTTCCAATCGAACATTTGATCAAACCTACATTTATACCCGTCCTGTGCGTCACGACAGACAATTTAATCGCACAGACATTTCTATCATTTCTCGGGAAGCCATTTTGTATAAAGGTATCACTGTGCTAAATATAGTACACATCGGCCAGGGGGTATGCTTTAGTAGTCCGGTATAAAAAAGTAGTGCAGACGTTTTGAGGCCACAGACCCAGTTTGCTTGTAAATCCTGATCCATTACAGCCCAATTTTACTTGAGAAACATGTTGGGGTGTTTTTAACACCAGTTTCCAGCATATTTCTAGCATTTAAAAGAAATTACTGAGCCTGCTTGTCACGTGATGTGAACACTACGTCACATGACACTTTGATGATAAACAATATGGCGGACAGGACAATGTTGAAATTTTCTTTCTTAGGAGTAAGTGAACATATTGTTTAATTAGTGAAAATCCGGTGCAGACAGGTTGCAGGTTATGAACAGGTAGGTTCCACAGCATCCATACGAATAGTGAAAGCGTGAGAGAATGGCCATATTTGGAGGAATCGGTTAAGTTGTATAGTAAAACTAATTGGTGGTTGCTAGCCTAAACATCGTGGGACAGGTTTATTCGCCGGAACTCGTGCACTTACTATGTGGTACGGAAGCTTGTGGATGCAAAATATTTTTTTTTGGTTTTAAAAAAACGGAAATTGTTTAAATTTGTATGAATGGTTATAATTCATATTTTATAATACCTATGTTGATGGTAAAAGTATCAAGTTAAAGGTATGTCTCTCTACTCCGATTTCAAGCTTTTTCAAAATATATTTTTTTCTAATAAACATGTTTTGGCAGCAAATGAGAATTGTCCGTGGGGTCAAATTTTATTTTTGACCGAATATGGTCATGTTATATATCAAATCGAAGGTATGAACGAGGCGATCACTCTGGTGCATTTTTTTGTCGAAATCGGATGGCTATGTCATCCAAGATGGCCGCCGAAAGGTCAAAAGGTCGTTCTTTTATTAGAGATTTAAAAATTCTTCTTCACATGAACCGCGTGGCCCATGGTGGCCAAACTTCAAAGTTATAGTCCATGGGTGAAGCCTTTTCAGATTTGTTAAAACGGAGGTTATCGCTGATACAAAGTTGTTAAAATGGTGACTCCGGGGTCATAAATGGACGTGGCCCGTGGGGTAAAATTTGGGTAAAATTTTATTTTTGACCGAATATGGTCATGTCTATATCAAATCGAAGGTATCAAAGAGGCGATCGCTCTGATACATTTTTTTTTGTCTAAATTGGATGGTCATGTCATCCACGATGGCCTCCGAAAGGTCAAACGGTCGTTCTTTTATTAGAGATTTCAAAATTCTTCTTCGCACGCACCGCGTGGCCCAAGGTGGCCAAACTTCACAGTTATGGTCCATGGGTGAAGCCTTTTCAGATTTGTTAAAACAGAGGTCGTCGCTAATCAAAAATCTTCGTTCTCATGAACCGCCAGCTACGCCCATTTTTTACCCCTGGGTCACCATTTTAACAACTTTGAAAGAGCATTGTACATCGATCATTCCTACCGAAGTTTCGCCGAAATCCGGCTGGCGGCTCAAAAAAAATGTAGCTGGCAAAAATGTGAGTGACACGTTCATAATGTACCGCTCGCTTTGGAACTCTCTCACGTGGCGTAGCTAGAATCATGAAGCATGAAGTATGTTCGTTGGTCGACAATTACTCATTTGCATAAAACATGAGAGGTCCCAAAAACCGTATAAGCACTATATCCAAGCAAATATGCTTGGATAATAACAGTAGCCGATTTCATCAAAATTGCAAAGTATACTTATCTAGCAAAGTATACTTTGAGGGAGTAATCATTTATTTTTCCCAAAATGCATTATTTCATATAGAACCAACCACTGCATATATTTGATTATTCAAAGTATGCAGAATTATTATACTGAATTTATTACATTATCACAGTCAAAATGGCTTTGATAATGTCATAAATTCAGTATAATCAAAATTAATAAATTTATCCTTACATTGAAAATTTCTCCCTCAAAGTATACTTTGCTTTATAGATAGATATATATATATATAGATAGATAGATAGATAGATAGATAGATAGATAGATAGATAGATAGATAGATATATAGATAGATAGATAGATAGATAGATAGATAGATAGAGATAGATAGATAGATAGATATAGATAGATAGATAGATAGATAGATATAGATAGATAGATAGGTAGGTAGGTAGGTAGGTAGGTAGGTAGGTAGGTAGGTAGGTAGGTAGGTAGGTAGGTAGTAGGTAGGTAGGTAGGTAGGTAGGTAGGTAGGTAGGTAGGTAGGTAGGTAGGTAGGTAGGTAGATAGATAGATAGATAGATAGATAGATAGATAGATAGATAGATAGATAGATAGATAGATAGATAGATAGATAGATAGATAGATAGATAGATAGATAGATAGATAGATAGATAGATAGATAGATATTCTTTATTTATAGAGGGTGACTCGGTTGGTCGGAACCAATCTTCCCCGAGGCCCTTATTTATAGAGGGTGACTCGGTTGGTCGGAACCAATCTTCCCCGAGGCCCTCTTAAGAAGTGCATATACATGTACATACATAAATATACAATACATATTGAAATGATTACATAATGTATGCATACGTGAATTTAACATGATGAGCCATAACGAAAAGTGGTACATGTGTCCCGACAGTCCCATATCAGACTGCGCATCGACGCAGCTTGAACTGGGTTTAACACGTTTATTTCTCAGTGATCGTTTCAGTTTTGCTATAAGACGCTAAATTCGTTCTCGTGCGCCTGATATAGGGTTACACGGTCGCTAAGCTCCACAAGACCAATTGTATCATGGCAAATCAAACACGCGGTCATTGTAAACTGTATACCATACATCGTAATCTCGTGATTAGTGACGCTGGCGGGGGACACAATTAACAAGTTTATATTAATTGATAATACCGCTACTTCAGCCGCTATCGACCCTTCATCCAGTTAAGACTATTACGGGAAAATGTATTTAACGACGTGGAACGTCTTATGTCAATTGGAATACTATTCCAGATTAGTGCGCCTGAGTATGAAAAGCTGTTTTTAAAGAGATTACTTTTAGGTTTGGGAACTTCGTAATTCATATCTGTTTCAGACCTTAATACCATACTCGTATTTTTGTAAGTGATTAGTGCGCATTTCAAATAATTCACATAATATTGGGGGGCCATTTTATTAGTTATTTTGTACATAGTTTTCGCTTTTTTGGAGAAATACGCTTTCGTCAAAGGTCAAAATGTTGAGTAATTCTAATGAGTTTTGCAAATCAATATATTCGTTTCCCAGAATGATTTTACATGCTCACCGTTGAAGTTTGGTTATTATGTACATATTTCGATTTGACGATTTTCCCCATACCATATTGCAATATGTGAAATGTGGCTGAATATAGGCCTTATATAATAATATTCGGTGCTCAGTAGATAAATAAGGTCTGATTTGATATAATTGCCAGAGATATGATGAAATCTTTTTTCAGATACCGTTAAATTGTTCATTCCACTGGAGATTTTCATCTACATGTATACCCAAAATTTTATTACCGGTAGTGATATTGAGGCTTACATTGTCATATTTGAGTTCGATCATTTTGTCTCGCAAACATGTTCCTTTTTGTCTACTTGTTATTAACATGATTTTGGTTTTTCCTTTATTAAGCAGCATGCCGTTAGCCTCACACCATAATTCTAAACTGTCAAGTGCTTGTTGTAAACGGTGTTTTAAGTCCCCTACAGTTGATTGCATGTCATAAATTGTTGTATCATCTGCATAGAGATCGGTTCCTGTTATGTGTTGACGGAGAATAAGTGGGAAATCATTTACAAACAAAAGAAAAAGTGTTGGTCCAAGAATTGACTCCTGGGGTACTCCACAGTTGATAGGTAGAGATTCAGGTGTTTCTCCATTTACAGAAACAAGTTGTTGCCTTTGTTCCAGGTATGATTTGAACCAACCCAGGCTTACGTTACTGCACTTGCATAGTCGAAGTTTATCCAGGATAATTTTGTGATCAACAATATCGAAGGCTTTACGAAAGTCGACTAAAATACACCTTAATAATGTACCCCGATTTATTGCTTGTAGAAAGTATTCAAGAAGAACAATTAACGCTGATTCTGTCGAGTGACCTGTACGAAATCCACTCTGGTTTTGATGCAATAGTTTAAACGTTGTTAAATATTCAATAAAATGTTTCTGAACCCATTTTTCAATTAATTTTGAAAGCGTCGGCAAAATTGATATCGGACGATAATTATTTACTTCGTCTTTTGCACCGCTTTTATACAGGGGATGTACTTTTGCTTGTTTCCATGCACTGGAGAAGACAGAACTAGTGAAACTCACATTTACTACATATGTAATACTTTTATACAGAGGAATGTACTTTTTGCTTGTTTTCCCATACACTGGGGAGACAGAACTAGTGAAAACACACATTACAGCATATGTTTACTACTTTTATACAGGGGATGTACTTTTGCTTGTTTCCATGCACTGGGGAAGATAGAACTAGTGAAACTCACATTTACAACATATGTATACTTTTTAATACAGAGATGTTACTTTTGCTTGTATCCATGCACGTGGGGAACATAGAACTAGTGAAACTCACAATTACTACATATGTAATACTTTTATACAGTGATATGTAGTTTGGGGTGTGTTGTGTTTTTTTTTTTTTTTTTTTATTTTTTTTTTTTGGGGGGGGGGGGGGGGGGGGGGGGGGGTCTTTTGCTTGTTTCCATGCACTGGGGAACATAGAACTAGTGAACACTCACATTTACTACATATGTAATACTTTTATACCGGGATGTATTTTGCTTGTTTCCATACAACGGGGGAAGATAGAACTAGTGAAACTCACATTTACTACATATGTAATACTTTTATACAAGGATCTACTTTTGCTTGTTTCCATGCACTGGGGAAGAAGAACTAGTGAAACTCACATTTACAACATAGTAATACATTTATACAGAGGATGTACTTTGGCTTGTTTCCATGCACTGGGGAAGAAAGAACTAGTGGAAACTCCACATTTAACTACATATGTAATACTTTTATACAGAGATGTACTTTTGCATGTTTCCATACACTGGGGAAGAATAGAACTAGTGAAACTCACATTTACTACATATGTAATACTTTTATACAGGGGATGTGCTTTTGCTTGTTTCCATGCACTGGGGAACATAGAACTAGTGAAACTCACATTTAATACATATTGTAATATCTTTTATCACAGGATGTACTTTTGCCTTGTTTCCATGCACTGGGGAGGGTGGAACAGAAACTTAGTGAAACTCACATTTACTACATATGTAATACTTTTATACAGAGGATGTACTTTTGCTTGTTTCCATGCACTGGGGAAGACAGAACTAGTGAAACTCACATTTACTACATATGTAATACTTTTATACAGAGGATGTACTTTTGCTTGTTTCCATACACTGGGGAAGACAGAACTAGTGAAACTCACATTTACTACATATGTAATACTTTTATACAGAGGATGTACTTTTGCTTGTTTCCATACACTGGGGGGAAGACAGAACTAGTGAAACAAAATCACATTTACTACATATGTAATACTTTTATACAGGGATGTACTTTTGCTTGTTTCCATGCACTGGGGAACATAGAAACTAGTGAAAACTCACATTTACAACATATGTAATACTTTTATTGCGGGGGATGTACTTTTGCTTGTTTCCATGCACTGGGGAAGACAGAACTAGGTGAAACATCACATTTACACATATGTAATATTTTTATACGGGGGAATGTTAACTTTTGCTTGTTTCCATACACTGGGGAAAGACAGAACTAGTGAAACTCACATTTTACTACATATGTAATACTTTTATACAGAGGATGTACTTTTGTTGTTTCCATGCACTGGGGGAAGACACACTAGTGAAACTCACATTTACTTAACATATGTAATACTTTTTATACAGAGGATGTACTTTTGCTTGTTTCCATACACTGGGGAAGATAGAAACTAGTGAAACTCACTTTTATACATATGTAAACTTTTATACAGGGGATGTACTTTTGCTTGTTTCCATGCACTGGGGAACATAGAACTAGTGAAACTCACATTTACTACATATGTATATTTTTATACAGGGGATGCACTTTTGCTAGTTTCCATGCACTGGGAAGACAGAACTAGTGAAAACTCACATTTTACTACATATTTGTAATACTTTTATACAGGGATGTACCTTTTGCTTGTTTTCCATGCACTGGGGAAGACAGAACTAGTTGAAACTCACATTTACTACATATGTATTACTTTTTATACAGGGGATGTACTTTTGCTTGTTTCCATGCACTGGGGAACATAGAACTAGTGAAAATACTCACATTTACTACATATGTAATACTTTTATGCAGGGGATGTTACTTTTGCTTGTTTCCATGCACTGGGGAACAAATTAGAACTAGTGAAACTCACATTTACTACATATGTAATACTTTTATACAGATGGATGTACTTTGCTTGTTTCCATACACTGGGGAAGATAGAACTAGTGAAACACATTTACTACATATGTAATACTTTTATACAGAGGATGTACTTTTGCTTTGTTTTTCCATACACTGGGGAAGAAAGAACTAGTGAAACTCACATTTACTACATATGTAATACTTTTATACAGGGGATGTAAACTTTTGCTTGTTTCCATACACTGGGGAAGATAGAAACTAGTGAAACTCACATTTACTACATATGTAATACTTTTATACAGAGGATGTACTTTTGCTTGTTTCCATGCACAGGGGAAGACAGAACTAGTGAAACTCACATTTACTACATATGTCAATACTTTTATACAGAGGATGTACTTTTGCTTGTTTCCCATGCACGGGGAACATAGAACTAGTGAAACCAACATTTACTACATATGTAATACTTTTATACAGGGGATGTAACTTTTGCTTGTTTCCATACACTGGGGGAATATAGAACTAGTGAAACTCACATTTACTACATATGTAATACTTTTATACAGGGGATGTACTTTTGCTTGTTTCCATGCACTGGGGAACATAGAACTAGTGAAACTCACAATTACTACATATGTAATACTTTTTATATCAGAGGATGTACTTTTGCTTGTTTCCATGCACTGGGGAAGACAGAACTAGTGAAACTCACATTTACTACATGGTTAATACTTTTATACAGAGGATGTACTTTTGCTTGTTTTTCTATGCACTGGGGAAGACCAGAACTAGTGAAACTCACATTTACTGCATATGTAATACTTTTTATACAGAGGATTTACTTTTGCTTGTTTTCCATGCACTGGGAAGACAGAACTAGTGAAACTCACATTTACTACATATGTTAAAAATACTTTTATACAGAGGATGTACTTTTTGCTTGTTTCCATACACTGGGGAAGACAGAACTAGTGAAAACTCACATTTACTACATATGTAATACTTTTTTTATACAGGGGATGTACTCTTTTGCTTGTTTTCCAATTGCACTGGGGAAGATAGAACTAGTGAAACTCTACATTTTACTACTATGTAATACTTTTATGCAGAGGATGTACTTTTGCTTGTTTCCATGCAACTGGGGAAAGACAGAACTAGTGAAAAACTAACATTTTTAACTACATATGTAATACTTTTATACAGAGGATGTACTTTTGCTTGTTTCCATACACTGGGAGATAGAACTAGTGAAATTCACATTTACTACATATGTAATTTTACTTTTATGCAGAGGATGTACTTTTGCTGTTTCCATGCACTGGGAAGATAGAACTAGTGAAAACTTCACATTTTATTTAAAACATATGTAATACTTTTTTATTACAGGGGATACTTTTGCTTGTTTCCATGCACTGGGGACATAGAACTAGTGAAACTCACAATTTACTACATATGTAAATACTTTATACAGGGGATGTACTTTTGCTTGTTCCATGCACTGGGGAAGACAGAAAACTAGTAAACTCATATTTACTACAAAATATGTAATATTTTTATACAGGGGATGTACTTTTGCTTGTTTCCATACACTGGGGGAAGACAGAACTAGTGAAACTCACATTTTACTAACATATGTATACCCCTTTTATACAGATGGATGTATTTTGCTGTTTCCATAACACTGGGGAAGACAGAACTAGTGAAATTCACATTTACTACATATGTAATTACTTTTTTTACAGGGGATGTATTTTCTTTTGCTTGTTTCCATGCACTGGGGAAGACAGAACTATGAAACTCACATTTTACTACAATATGTAATACTTTTATACAGAGGATGTACTTTTGCTTGTTTCCATTCACTGGGGAAGACAGAAACTAGTGAAACTCACATTTACTACATATGTAATACTGTTTATTCAGAGGATGTACTTTTGCTTGTTTCCATACACTGGGGAAGACAGAACTAGTGAAACTCACATTGACTACATATGTAATACTTTTATACAGGGGATGTACTTTTGCTTGTTTCCATGCACTGGGGAAGATGAACGAGTGAAACTCACATTGACTACAATATGTATACTTTTATACAAGGGATTGTACTTTTGCTTGTTTCCATGCACTGGGGAAGATTAGAACTATGGAAACTCACATTTACTACAATATTGTAACTTTTTTATACAGAGGATGTACCTTTTGCTTGTTTCCATGCACTGGGGTGGGGAGAGACAGAACTAGTGAAACTCACATTTACGTACATATGTAATACTTTTATACAGAGGATGTACTTTTGCTTGTTTCCATACACTGGGGAAGATAGAAACTAGTGAAAACTCACATTACTACATAATGTAATACTTTTATACAGGGGGGGGGGGGGAGGGGATGGGGGTACTTTTTGCTTGTTTCCAATGCAACTGGGGAACTTAGAACTAGTGATAAAACTACATTTACTACATATGTAAATACTTTTATACAGGGGATGCACTTTTGCTTGGTTTCCTGCACTGGGGAAGACAGAACTAGTGAAACTCACATTTACTACATATGTAATACTTTTATACTGGGGATGTACTTTTGCTTGTTTTCCTCCCATGCACTGGGTGAAAGATGAACTAGTGAAACTCACATTTACCACATATGTAATACTTTTATACAAGGGGGTGTACTTTTGCTTGTTTCCACGCACTGGGGAAGAACAGAACTAGTGAAAACTCACATTTTAACAACCAATATGTAATACTTTTATACAGAGGATGTTACTTTTGCTTGTTTCCATTACACTGGGGAAGAAGACTTAGTGAAAAACTCACAATTGACTACATATGTAATACTTTTAATACAGGGGATGTACTTTTGCTTGTTTCCATGACTGGGGAACATAGAACTAGTGAAACTCACATTTACTACATATGTAATACTTTTTATTACAGGGGATGCACTTTTGCTTGTTTCCATGCACTGGGGAAGACTAGAACTAGTGGTTAAACTCACATTTACTACATATTGTAATACTTTTTTATACAGGGGATGTACTTTTGCTTGTTTTGTCATGCACTGGGGAAGACAGAACTAGTGAAACTCACCATTTACTACATATGTAAAATTACTTTTATACAGGGGATGTTTATTTTGCTTGTTTCCATGCACTGGGAAAACATAGAACTAGTGAAACTCACATTTTATTACTATGTGAATACTTTTATGCAGGGGATGTACTTTTGCTTGTTTCATGCACTGGGGAACATAGAAAACTAGTGAAACTCCACATTCACTACATATGTAATACTTTTATACAGAGGAGTTACTTTTGCTTGTTTCCATACACTGGGAAGATAGAAAACTAGTGAAACTCACATTTTACTACATAGTGTAATACTTTTATACAGGGGATGTACTTTTGCTTGTTCCATGCACTGGGAACATTAGAACTAGTGAAACTCACATTTACTACTATGTAAAATATTTTATACAGGGGATGCACTTTTTGCTTGTTTCCATGCACTGGGGGAAGACAGAACTAGTGAAACTCACATTTACTACATATGTAATACTTTTTATACAGGGATGTACTTTTGCTTGTTTTCAATGCACTGGGGAAAGACAGAACTAGTGAAACTCACATTTACTACTTATGTAATACTTTTATACAGGGGATGTACTTTTGCTGTTTCCATGCACTGGGGAACATAGAACTAGTGAAATCTCAATTTACTACATATAATACTTTTATGCAGGGGATGTACTTTTGCTTGTTTCCATGCACTGGGGAACATAGAACTAGTGAAACTCACATTTACTACATATGTAATACTTTTATACAGAGGATGTACTTTTGCTTGTTTCCATACACTGGGGAAGATAGAACTAGTGAAACTCACATTTACTACATATGTAATACTTTTATACAGAGGATGTACTTTTGCTTGTTTCCATACACTGGGGAAGACAGAACTAATGAAACTCACATTTACTACATATGTAATACTTTTATACAGGGGATGTATTTTTGCTTGTTTCCATACACTGGGGAAGATAGAACTAGTGAAACTCACATTTACTACATATGTAATACTTTTATGCAGGGGATGTACTTTTGCTTGTTTCCATGCACTGGGGAAGATAGAACTAGTGAAACTCACATTTACTACATATGTAATACTTTTATACAGAGGATGTACTTTTGCTTGTTTCCATACACTGGGGAAGATAGAACTAGTGAAACTCACATTTACTACATATGTAATACTTTTATACAGAGATTACTTTTGCTTGTTTCCATACACTGGGGAAGACAAGAACAATGAAACTCACCATTTACTACATATGTAATACTTTTATACAGGGGATGATATTTTTTGCTTGTTTCCATACACTGGGGAAGATAGAACTAGTGAAACTCACAATTTACTTACATATGTAATACTTTTATACAGAGGATGTAATTTTGCTTGTTTCCATGCACTGGGGAAACATAGAACTAGTGAAACTCACATTCACTACATATGTAATACTTTTATACAGGGGATGTACTTTTGCTTGTTTCCATACTGGGGAAGAAATAGAACTAGTGAAACTCACATTTATACTATGTAATACTTTTATTCAGGGGATGTACTTTTGCTTGTTTCCATGCACTGGGGAAACATTAGAACTAGTGAAACTCACATTTTACTACCATATGTAATACTTTTATACAGGGGATGCACTTTGCTTGTTTCCATGCACTGGGGAAGACAGAACTAGTGAACTCACATTTACTACATATGTAATACTTTTTATACAGGGATGTACTTTTGCTTGTTTTCATGCACTGGGGAAGACAAAACTAGTGAAACTCACATTTTACTACATATGTAAAATACTTTTATACAGGGGATGTACTTTTGCTTGTTTCCATGCACTGGGGAACATATAACTAGTGAAAACTCACATTTACTAACATATGTAAATACTTTTATCGCAGGGGATGTACTTTTGCTTGTTTTCCATGCATGGGGACATAGAACTAGTGAAACTCACATTTACTACATATGTAAATACTTTTACAGAGGATGAACTTTTGCTTGTTTCCATAACACTGGGGAAGATAGAACTAGTGAAACTCACATTTACTACATATAATACTTTTTATACAGAGGATGTACTTTTGCTTGTTTCCAATACACTGGGGAAGATAGAACTAGTGAAAACTCACATTTACTACATATGTAATACTTTTATACAGGGGATGTACTTTTGCTTGTTTTCCATGCACTGGGGAACATAGAACTAGTGAAACTCACATTTACTACATATGTAATACTTTTTTATTACAGAGGGATGTACTTTTGCTTGTTTCCATGCACTGGGGAAGACAGAACTAGTGAAACTCACATTGACTACATATGAATACTTTTATACAGAGGATGTACTTTTGCTTGTTCCATGCACTGGGGGAAGAACAGGAACTAGTGAAAACTCACATTTACTACATATGTAATACTTTTATACAGAGGATGTACTTTTGCTTGTTTCCATGCACTGGGGAAGACAGAACTAGTGAAACTCACATTTACTACATATGTAATACTTTTATACAGAGGATGTACTTTTTGCTTGTTTCCATACACTGGGGAAGACAGAACTAGTGAAAACTCACATTTACTACATATGTAATACTTTTTATTTTACAGAGGATGTACTTTTGCTTGTTTCCATACACTGGGGAAGATAGAACTAGTGAAACTCCACATTTACTACAATATGTAATAACTTTTATACAGAGGATGTACTTTTGCTTGTTTCCATACACTGGGGAAGACAGAACTAGTGAAACTCACATTGACTACATATGTAATACTTTTATACAGGGGATGTACTTTTGCTTGTTTCCATGCACTGGGGAAGATAGAACTAGTGAAACTCACATTGACTACATATGTAATACTTTTATACAAGGGATGTTTTGCTTGTTTCCATGCACTGGGGAAGATAGAACTAGTGAAACTCACATTTACTACATATGTAATACTTTTATACAGAGGATGTACTTTTGCTTGTTTCCATGCACTGGGGATAAGACAGAACTAGTGGAAACTCACATTTACTTACATATGTAATACTTTTATACAGAGGATGTACTTTTGCTTGTTTCATACACTGGGGAAGATAGAACTAGTGAAACCTTCACATTTACTACATATGTAAATACTTTTATACAGGGGATGTACTTTTGCTTGTTTCCATGCACTGGGGAACATAGAACTAGTGAAACTCACATTTACTACATATGTAATACTTTTATACAGGGGATGCACTTTTGCTTGTTTCCATGCACTGGGGAAGACAGAACTAGTGAAACTCACATTTACTACATATGTAATACTTTTATACAGAGGATTTACTTTTGCTTGTTTCCATGCACTGGGGAAGACAGAACTAGTGAAACTCACATTTACTACATAGTAATACTTTTTTATAGAGGATGTACTTTTGCTTGTTTCCATACACTGGGAAAGAACGAACTAGTTGTAAACTCACATTTACTACATATGTAATACTTTTATACAGAGGATTGTACTTTTGCTTGTTTCCATACACTGGGGAAGATAGAACTAGTGAAACTCACATTTACTACATATGTAATACTTTTATACAGAGGATGTACTTTTGCTTGTTTCCATACACTGGGGAAGACAGAACTAGTGAAACTCACATTTACTAATATGTAATACTTTTTATCAGGGGTGTACTTTTGCTTGTTTCCATGCACTGGGGAAGACAGAACTAGTGAAAACTGAAAACATTTATACATATAATGACTTTTATTCAGAGGATGTACTTTTGCTTGTTTCCCATGCACTGGGGAAGACAGAATAGTGAAACTAACATTTACAAAACTATGTAATACTTTTTATACGAGGATGTACTTTTGTTGTTTCCATCACTGGGGAAGATAGAAAATATGAAACTCACATTTATTAACATATGTATTATTTTATACAGGGGATGTACTTTTGCTTGTTTCCATGCACTGGGGAACATGAACTAGTGAAACTCACATTTAACTACATTTGTAAGACTATACAGGGGGATGTACTTTTGCTTGCTTCCATGCTCTGGGGAAGGACAGAACAGTGAAACTCACATTTACAACATATGTATTAATTTTTTGTTACAGGGGATGTACTTTTGCTGTTTCCATACACTGGGGAAGACAGAACTAGTGAAACTCACAATTACTACATATGTAAAACTTTTATAAGAGGATGTATTTTTTGCTTGTTTCCATACACTGGGGGAGAACAGAACTAGTGGAAACTCACATTTACTACATATGTAATACTTTTATACAGGGGATGTACTTTTTTGCTTGTTTCCATGCACTGGGGGAAGAACGAACTAGTGAAAACTACTTTTAACCACATATGTAATTACTTTTTTTTAAAGAGGATGTACTTTTGCTTTGTTTCCATCACTTGGGAAGACATAACTAGTGAAACCCACATTTACTACTTTTATGTAATTACTTTTATAAAGAGGATGTACTTTTGCTTGCTTCCATGCACTGTGGAAGACAGAACTAGTGAAACTCACATTTACTACATATGTAATACTTTTATACAAGAGATACTTTTGCTGTCCATGCACTGAAGACAAGAACTAGTGAAACTCACATTTATACTACATATGTATTTTGTTCCTATACAGATGAAATTACTTTTGCTTGAATACCATGCACTTGAAGGGGAAATAGAAACTAGTGAAACTCACATACTTTTACATATGTAATACTTTTATAACAGAGGAATGTACTTTTGCTTGTTTCCATACACTGGGAAGATAGAACTAGTGAAACTCACATTTACTACATATGTAATACTTTTATACAGGGAGATTTTGTACCTGCTTGAATTTCCATACACTGGGGAAGGAATAGAACTAGAGAAACTCACATTTACTACATATGTAATACTTTTATACAGAGGATGTACTTTTGCTTGTTTCCACACAGGGAAGACAGAACTAAATGAAACTCACATTTACTACATATGAAATACTTTTACAGTATGTTACTGGGCTGTCAGCACTGAAGAAGGGGGAAACTAGTAAACTCACATTGACTTTTTACATAATTTTGTTATCCACTAATAGCAAGAAATGTACTTGTGCTTTTGTTTCCATGCACTGGGGAACATAGAACTAGTGAAACTCACATTTACTAGCATGTAATCACTTTTATACAGAGATGTACTTTGCTATGCTTTTCCATGTACTGAAGACAGACTAGTGAAACTCACATTTACTACATATGAAATACTATTTTTACAGGGGAAAGAAATGTACTCCTTTGTCATACACTTGAGATAACTAGTACTCACATTTACTACATATGTATACTTTATACAGATGTTACTTTTGCTTGTTTCCATCACTGGGGAACATAGAACTAGTGAAACTCACATTTACTACATGTAATACTTTTATACAGATGCACTTTTGGGGCATGTTTCCATTTTACACTGGGGAATACAGACTAAGTACTCACATTTACACATATGTAATACTTTTTATACAGAGGATTTTGCTTGCCTGATTCATGCACTTTGAAGCAGACTAGTGAAAACTCACATTTACTACATATGTAATACTTTTATACAGAGGATGTACTTTTGGGGCTTGTCCATACACTGAAGATAGAACTAGTGAAACTCACATTTACTACATATTAATACTTTTATACAGAGGATGTACTTTTGCTTGTTTCCATACACTGGGAAGATAGAACTATGAAACTCACATTTACTCATAGTAATACTTTTATACAGAGATGAACTTTTTGCTTGTTTCCATACACTGGGGAAACGAACTATAAACTACATTTACACTACATATGTAATACTTATATGCAGGGATGTACTTTTGCGTCTTTCCATGCACTGGGGAAGACAAGAACTAGTGAAACTCACATTTACTACATTATGTAATACTTTTATAACAGAGGAATGTACTTTTTGCTTGTTTCCATGCACTGGGGAAGACAGAACTAGTAAACAAACATTTCTACATATGAATACTTTTATACAGAGGATGTACTTTTGCTTGTTTCCTACTCTGGAAGATAGAACTAGTAAACTCACATTTACAATATGAAATACTTTTATACAGGGGTAGTGTTTATCTGCTTGTCCATTTGCAACTGGGGAGGATTTTCTAGACTAAGGAATCACATTTACTACATAAGTTTTTATACTTTATTTTTACAGGGTGTACTTTACTGCTTTTCATTTGCCACTGGGGAAGACAGAACTAGTGAAACTCACATTTACTACTAGTAATATTTTATACAGGATGTACTTTTGCTTGTTTCCATACACTGGGGAAGATAGAACTAGTGAAACTCACATTTACTACATAGTAATACTTTTAATACAGAGGAGTACTTTTTTTGCTTGTTTCCATACACAGGGTGTGACAGAACTAGTGAACTCACATTTGACTACAGAATAGTAATACTTTTATACAGGGATGTACTTTTGCTTGTTTTCCATGCACGGGAAGACGAACTAGTGAAACTCAGCATACACATAATGTAATAAACTATTTACAGAGGGGATACTTTTGCTTGTTTCCACACTGGGGAACAGAACTAGTGAAACTCACATTTACTACATATGTAATACTTTTATACAGATGTACTTTTGCTTGCTTCCATGCACTGGGGAAGACAGAACTAGTGAAACTCACATTTACTACATATGTAATATTTTTATATTACGATTGTTTACTGCTCTTTACATCACTGAGCATTTACACTAAGTGAAACTCACATTTACTACATATGTAATACATTTATACAGGGAAGATGTAAATTTTTTCTTTGCTTGTTTCCATACATGTTGATACTGAACTAGTGAAACTCACATTTACTACATATGTAATACTTTTATACAGATGTACTGCTTCCATGCACTGAAAGACAGAACTATGAAACTCACATTTCACATATGTAATTCACTTTTATACAGAGATGTAAACTGCTTTTGTCCATACACTGGGAACAGAACTAGTTTGGGGACTCACATATACTATATTAATACTTTTATCAGAGATGTTTTTTACCATGCTTGTTTCCTACACTTTTGAGGAGACACCTAGGGGTGAAACTCACATTGACTACATATGTAATACTTTTATACAGGGGATGTACTTTTGCTTGTTTCCATCACTGGGGAAGATAGAACTAGTGAAACTCATACTACATATGAATACTTTTATACAGAGGATGTACTTTTGCTTGTTTCCAAGCACTGGGGAAGACAGAACTAGTGAAACTCACATTTACTACATATAATTTACTTTTAACAGAAGGATAACTTTTGCTTGTTCCATACAACTGGGAGAATAGGGGAACTATTGGGACTCACATTTACTACATAATGTATTTTACTTTTATACAGAATGTAAACTTGCCTTGGGGTTTCCCTTTTTATGCACTGGGGAAATAGAAACTAGTGGAAACTCCAACATTTAACTACAATTAAGGGGTAATACTTTTAATAACAGATGGGTACTTTTGCTTGGGGTTTCCATTGCACTGGGGAAGACAGAAACTAAGTGGGAAACTCACATTTAACTACATTTTATGTAATACTTTTATACAGGGAATGTACTTTGCTTGGTTTCCATGGGGCACTGGGGAAACAGAACTTTAGGTTTGAAACTCACATAAATAACTTACATATTGTAATTTTACTTTTATACAGGGGATGCACTTTTGCTTGTTTCCATGCACTGGGGAAGATAGAACTAGTGAAACTCACATTTACTACATATGTAATACTTTTATACAGGGGATGTACTTTTGCTTGTTTCCATGCACTGGGGAAGACAGAACTACTGAAACTCACATTTACTACATATGTAATACTTTTCGAGATAGCGGTGGCAGATAATTTTAACAATCGTTGCCCTATTAAATCTAGTCCAGTAGATTTTGATATATCTAATGATGTTAAATACCTTTTTACGAATATTTCATTAATCAAAGGAATGTTAAAATTATAATTTTGCGGTGTATGTTCGTTTACGAAATTTTTAATATGATCAAAATTTGATTCTGGAATGGGACCTTTAAGATTTGATGCTATAGTGGAAAAATATTCGTTAAAAATATTCGCCATATGTGTATTTTCTGTGCATAGCTGACCAGTTAGACTGTTTATACCTAATAACTAATAACTGTTCCGATTTACCATCATGTTTTGATGCACCAAATTCCTTGAATAATTTCCAGATAGTACGAGGGTCATCCTTGCCTTCTTCAATTTTAGATTTATACGAATCCGTGTTAGATTTTTCTATTAAAGCTGATACTTTATTTCGTAATAACTTGTATTGTTCATAATTACCGTTAATTTTACACTTATTTCTATCTTTTATGCAATCTAAAATTTCGGATGATAGCCAATCAGGTTGCATTTTAGTTTTAATCCTGTGTGTCCGCAAAGGAGCGTGAGTGTTAACCACGTTAAGAAACAGTGTCGTCCATGCGTCAAGAATGTCATCAATATGATTAAAATAATGTACAGTTTCCCATTCAACGGCGTTTAAATCATTAACAAATGCTATTTCATCAAAATGCTTAAATGATCTATACTTGATTTCATGATGCGCGTGTTTTCTAGGTATGTAATTTAGCTTCCGATTACAGAAAATTGCATGGTGGTCACTGATATTTAATTCTTTAACACTAATTTGCGAAATATGTTCTTCATGGGTTACGTAGATGTGATCAATTAACGTGCGTGAGATATCTGTTACACCAGTAGCCTCACTAATTAACTGCGTGAATGTAATTTGACCATTCTCTATTAGTGGTATCGCATAACAAGTCTTTATTTACATGTCCTAATAAACTTATTTCCTTTCCTACGTTCATTGTATTGTCCATTAATTGTTCAAACCTGTCAGTCCATTCTACTTTGGAGTGCGGGGGTCTGTATAAACATCCTACTAAAAATGACTTGCTTTTTTCGGGAGTAATTTCCAGCCAGATACATGATATATTAAACATTTCTAAGTCATCCCTACGCTTTACAATTACACCATCACGAACATAGACCATTAACCCCCCACCTGCATTGTCAATATTGTCTTTACGAAACGGAGTTTGAAATCCGTCTATCTTAAATAAACCTGTAGTTTTGTGATCTTTCAGTTTAGTCTCACTTAAGCCGAAAATATGCAGATTTTCATTTTCGTTTGATTTTAACATATATTTCAATTCTTCAAATTTGCTAAGATTACGCGCACATATACCCTGTATATTTAAATAACCAATGTTAAACCCTTTCTTGCTTAAATTTAGATTAACTACATTTGTGGATTCATTTTCCTTGTTGTTTTGCATATACGATGGCGAGCGTAATGTATTTGTAGAAACATTATCACATATATTGTTACCGCATGTTTTGACATGTCGCGTAATTTCACAAGCGTTCATATGCTGTGCTGAATTACCACCTGATTGACAATCATTGGTAATTGTAGGCGTGTCTAATTCATTTATTTCGATAGTGTCCAGGGCAGTGTAGCCTATATATACTGTATTGCAGGTGCACCTAATTTCATTACACACGGAGCACATTTCATGTAATTGAGCAAATATATTATGTAATGTTATGTGTCAGCCTGCATTCCACGACATGGCATTAATGCCTAAATGCTACCTATTTGGACAGTCTGCAATTTTGTGACCAGCTAAACGACAATAGTAACACAAGCGGTCCTCACATTGTTCCCATGTCCATTTTGTCGTGAACCACGGTTCGTGTTGTTTCGACTAACGTCTTGGTGATCACGAGTTCCTCTGGCTCGTCTGTCGTCAGACCCTCGTTGGTGGCGCACGAAAACACATGTTTCGTAGTCTGTAACCACGGCGATGTGGTTGTGTATTGCGTGCAGTAAACGCTTTATCCCGGGAAGTGTCAGATGGATTCGGTCGCGGTTGAAATATCGTTGTAGCAGCATCTCATTCTTATCATAAAAGAATCCGTTGGTGTCTGCAATACACTGCACATCCTTGTTCGACCAGTAGACGGCCAATCTGTCTATGCCGGTGTTTATGTGGTCAACGTTAATATCTCCTCTCGGGGCGACGCTGCATATGTATATATGGCAGTCACTATTTGCCGCCTTAATTTTAGCCAGTAGTTGATCGTACCTCTCGAACAGTTCTATGTCGGTGTCGTTTGCAGCATCATTACCGCCACAATATATCACTACATTGGAGAATGAATTCAAATCATACATGTCAATTTCCGCTGATACTGTCCGGATTGTAAGTATAATTTGCAATGTTGGTGAAATAGGCTGCTGATGTTCTACTCAGCATATAACTAATATAGCTGGGCCCTTTTTAGGAAAGACTTAAAGCATTCTTAAGAAGATTTTGAAAGTTAGGTGGATTTCAGCTATATGGGTACCCACTATTCTAACAGTAGATCAAAAACAGTGTCATGTTTTACTCGCTCATAAACTATTTAAGTTCGTTCCAAAAGATGTTCCAATGGGCAAATATTGTAACAGGCATGAAACGTGGGTGGGTTACTTGGAACAAACAAGGAAGGTCAGTATATAAAATATGGGCGTCCAAACATGGGCGCCTTGCCAAGCGAACTCAACTTGCAAAACATGTTTTGGACGCTATTGTTGTTCAAAATTAATGGTCCAGCGATTCAGATACCAGGGGCCCGTTTCACTAAACTTCGTACGACTAAAATATTCGTAAGTGCAAATTTAGGATCGTCTGTAAATTTGAATTGATAGATTTACATTTATAGAGCATATGCTCAATAAATGTAAATCCAATAATTGTTTACAAGAAAACATTTTCTAATACACTCTATGAATATCACGCAATCTGATTGGCTGATGGTCATACATTACAGGTATATCATTGTTGATGAACGGTCGCAAATTATTTAAATATGTATTCCTACACCAGTAGTAAAGGAGTGCATTAGAAATAGGTTAACCACATTGTAATTTTCAAATTTGCGGCGTATATCAGAACATGATAGGTCGGAAAACATGTTTAGTGCACTTACGAACTTTTTAGTCGTACGAAGTTTGGTGAAACGGCCCCCAGTACCATGCCGCAGAATGGTTAGGGTTCATTTTAAACACATTCTGCACTGATAAAACTGAAATCCTACTATTAGAAGCGTCGGCCTGCTACGGGAATTGGATATGTACTCCACGACAACGCTCCAGGGGGCCTTTCACTAAACTTCGTACGATTAAAATGTTCGTCAGTGCAAAAGTATGAGTCTGTGTAAATATCACATAAATAATGTTTTTGGTGTAAACATTTATTGAATTTACATTTATTGAGCATAGGCTGCATATATAAATGTAAATCCATCAAATTTCAGGACGATTCTAAATTTGCGCTTACAGACATTTTAGTCGTACTCCATTTAGTGAAACGGACCCCTGCACGCAATTCGGTCATTGCGACCGAATTTTGGAAACAACAAAACGTGACTGTTCTTCCTCATCCACTTTATTCACTTGAGCTCGCACCGTGTGGCTTTTATTACTTCTTAGACTGAAAAAGTACCTATCTGGACGTCGTTATACGTAACGACAGGTACTCGGGTCAGCAATAGTTCAGCAGGTATACCAGAAGCGGACTACGACACGCCATTCCAGTAGCCTATTTCACCAACATTGCAAAGAATATTTATCTAGCAAAGTATACTTTCAGGGAGTAATTTTCAATTCAATGATAAATTTATTATTTTTTTATTATACTGAATTTATTACATAATCACAGCCATTTTGGCTGTGATAATGTAATAAATTCAGTATAATAATTCTGCATACTTTTATTCATCAAATATATGCAGTGATTAGTTCTACATGAACTAATGCATTTCGGGAAAAATAAATGATTACTCCCTCAAAGTATACTTTGCTAGATAAGTATACTTTGCAATTTTGATGAAATTGGCTACAGAAGAGGACTACGACACGGCATTCCAGAAGTGGCTGAAACGACTGAAACGTTGCATTGTGTTATGGGAAAGTACGTTGAGGGCATGTAATAAACCAGCTTGGGATTGCTTATGTCGTTTCCATTTCCTTGCTATATTAACATTACTTGTTGAATCTCCCTCGTATATAGCCAGAGTCAATTTCCAATATTTTTCGTTTTTCGACTCTCATTGTCTCTTTTTCTTTCGCAATAAAATCAATATTTGATGGAATTTTATCAAATAACATTTTTTTGGGAAGGGGACTTTTTTGTTATTGATTGATGAAAAAGTACTTACTTTAGATATTTCTGAGATTTAATGAGTTTAATAGCCCAAAAAGTTCGTCGGCAGCAAAATGTGGAACAGACAGTAGTAGCCAACAGCGGCATAAACTAAATCACGAAAGTGCGAGTCAAATCTGATTCGCTGCTCTGACGGGGATTGATATGCTCGGCCCCGTAACTAATGTAATGGTTTGTGCGGTGCGGAAATAAAGTAGTGCTACGTTTCATCAACTATTAAGTTATGTACAATATACTCAAGTGTCTGTTCCACGTTTTTCTGCCGACGAACTTTTGGCTATTAAACACATTAAATCTAAAAAATATTTAAAAGTAAGTACTTTTGTATCTATAACAAAAAAGTCACCCTCCCCAAAATAATTTATGTGATGAAATTCCATCAAATATTGATTTTATTGCGACAAAAAAGATTTTCCTATGGGAATTTAACATGGATGATGGGGGCTAAAAATAAATATTTTTTAAATATTTTTTTTATTCATGTACCGATTTTCAAAATCTAACTTTTGTTTTCTTAGTTACATCATTTTCAAGCTATCTCGCCAAGTTTCGGAGTCAATTTCCAAAATATTTCGATTTTTGATCCTTTGGAAATTGACTCCCCATGTTAAATTCCCATAGGAAAATCGTTTTTAGTTGTTGCTTTTGTCGGATGAATAACCAAAATGGCATTATCACATGTAACATGTTCATAAATGTAACTCACCGGTAACCTTTCATGTTTTGATTGAAGTCATGGGTGCGCAACAATTTCAATCTCTACCTTTGGGAATCATTCTCGCCCACAGATTCCGTAAAATTCGCATCATAACTCACATTGTCCTTCAGCTTTAACGTCAATTCATGGGAGCAGACATTTTGTTTTTCGACGTCACACACAAATTGATGACGTTAACGTAAAAGACGTTCGCGTGCAAATTAGCGTAACGCCATAAAATACATATGACGTCCAGCGTCGATTATGCCATTCGGACCGTTTTTAAGCAGTGTAGTTCCAGTATGATTACACAGATCGACATTTAGTTAGTTAGATATACTCACATTCGCCAGTGAACACATGTACATGTACACACATATGTGTCAGCCACCCGGTAATCGACGGCACTCGGTTTTCGTTTCAAGAGCAGTTTTAACTACATGTTAATACCTTTATTATTTTTAAAGTAAATTATTCTTTACATCATAGAAGGAAGTAGTGTAAATGCAGGAAAACCGGGTAGACCAGTATATATATGGCTGCATTCGCTCAGTCTGATCAGTATCTGGACTGTTCGCAATTCCATCAATGAAATACCCATCATGCTTCTAACAAGCAATATAGAACGTTACCAGACTACAGGAGTACAACATTTGACTAGGAGCTAGACTGGCCAAACTTCCATTTCTCCAGTCACAGGCACATTTATGCAATCAATGTGATCAATCCGAACTTGGAATCATGTCAGCTCATGTTTCATCTGCGAAGTATATGTAGATGGTAAGCTTTTAATCCTTTCAACCCAACATACCATAAAAACAACATTTGCAAACACTGTAGATCCAGATGAGCCAGCTCGTAACGAGCCGTCTCATCAGGATCTGCAGCGTTTGTCTGCACTGTTCAATTCTATGCAAATCAGATATTTTTTATTAATGGAATAGTCCAAAGAATAACAAATGGGCACCGAAAACATGTATATGTAGCTAATTTGGTTAAGATCAGCCAACTAGAAGTAAGATATTGTGTGGAAGAATATAGTATAGTACTGGACGGTAGGATACAGGCTCCCGTGCGATATGTCTGTCGAAATTGATTGTGTTGGCTAAAAGTGCTGTTGAGGGACTTATTAAGCAGATAAAACGTGGTGGCAATTTTACTTTTTATTTTTTATCTTTTTACAGACCGACGAAAATACCCCACCCACTTTTTTACTATTACGCACGGCTTCGCGTTCGCATCAGCTTTACTTACATACATGATGAAACTGATGTATTGAGTGTGATGTTATCGTCGGATGATTTAAAATCAATTAACCAATATTCCAATGACGAGTTATTTTTGTTCTGTATGCTTACGCGAAAATACCACACCCACCTATTTGCCAGTATGAATATTGTGGGTGTAAATGTATATGTACATGTTGTGTGTAGCAATTATGTAAACTTTAACATGGTATTCTTAACAAACGTGTACGAAATTTCTTAGATGGCAGTTTCATTTTTCATTTTTAATCGTGTACGGCCCGCGAAAATACCCCACCCACTATGTTAATATCACTTACATTTTTGCACACGCTTTGTATAGGTGACAAAACTTACCGTTTGAAGACGACTCATGTGAACCAGTGTAAAATAGCTTCCAAATTGAAAACAATGCGGCCACATTAACCATTATGTATCATTGGTAAAAATATTGTTTAGGGACTTAGTAAGCAGAAAAAACGTGGTGGCAATTTTACTTTTCATTTTTGATTTTTTTACGGGCCCGCGAAAATACCCCACCCACTTTTTTTCCAACGAATGGGCCATATAATACAAACGTCAACAAAGTCCTAACAAACAAACGCCTCATCCAAGTACTAGATAAAACATGATATATTAACTCTGTGCTACGCAGATATACTTGACAATGACATGACAGACGAGGCTAGTGGAGAATTAGGTGTGTTCATCATGAACTATTTACACCAGGTCGAGTGCCTTCTTCACCTGATCCGCGCATGTAGGCAGGGCAATTGGAACGAATATTTGTCAGCCCTCGATGAGCAAGTAAAATATTTCTTCGCGCATGATTTATACAACTACACACGCATGCGTCCAGTACACATTGCCTAGGTGAACGAGCTCAAGACCGAATGCCCTGAAACAAGGAAAGCATTCGAAGAAGGTGATTTGTGTGTGAAGAAAACTGGTATACCATTTAGTAATCTATTTGTGGATCAGTCTCTGGAGCAGAGTATTAGAGAATTGAAGGTGGTTGGAGGCATTACTGGTATAATTCAAAGTGAACCAACGCTCAATCGATTCCTACTCACAGCTCCCGAAATGACACGCATTATCGGTGAGTTTCAGTCATTGTATTCACCCGGTAGCAGCTCACACCCTGAACAAAATTATCAATTGTCTGGGACATTTGGCACACGAGCTGCAAGAAATGGAGCAAAAATCAAGATATGTCTAGAAAGCTACTGCGATGGAAATCCGTTCGAAAACAAGCTGCTACTGGTAAACATAGTTTCCATGATGGCTTTACCAGACACTGCAATGTACGACATTCTTAACAGAGATGAGAAGGGACCTGAACGGTATAAAGAGTTCGTAGAAACGCGATTGAGAACGGCATCTGCGCTATCTGTTTGGGATAGAATTGAAAAATTGAAAACACACAGTACATGTTTGAAAAAATCAAATGTAGCAATCGGCAACAAAGTAGTAAAGCTTCGTGAAGATCGCCAATTACTTGCGCCATTTTTAGTCATTCAACAGGCACGCCCATACATGATGTCGAAGCTGGGGGAAACAATCGGAAATTATGAGATGGATATAACACCACGATCTCTCTTTGATACCGGCGGAACATTACTGCTACCATCGGACAAAGTCTCATTTATGAAGGAAATAAAAAAGTTCGGACAAGCTACGGGGGATGGTACAAAAGCTTCAGCTACATCTAATGAGAATACTACTGTTGCCGAGTTAGGAGAACAATTGGAACAGTAGAAAATCCAGTTCAGACAGGCGAGGACATTGTAATGTGCAGTACAATTTCTAATGACTGCCACTCCCGATAACAATACTGACAATGACAACGATGCGTGTTTGTCCACTGATGCCGGAGAGAATCTGATCATAATAGATGCACAGGCCGTCGTTCAATGGAATGATGGACACAATATCAGATTTCGAGGTTGCGTTTTTGCAACGCATATCGAAACTGAAGACCGGTTATTCCGAACGTAGAGTAATATTTGACATATACACTAGTGGTCACTGAAGGGAAAGACAAGAGTCAAGCGTGCGGGTAAGACACAGCCAGTTAAATTCATAATACATGATTGCATGAACATACGCAACGTGTCTATCAAACTTCTCTTGTCACACAGCGAAACAAAATCCCAGTTAACTGCATACATTGGATAACGACTGCTTAAACGCTTTGCGAATAGTGTTCAGTGCATGGTTATTGTGTTTGGAACATCTGCTCGCACGAACAAGCCACATCTTAATAACCCAGATTGGGCGGCCCATTCTTATGAAGAGGCAGATACCCAGATTCCACTTCACGCCCTCGATGCCTCTTTACAAAGTCATTCAGTTCGGGACATTTATGTATGGTCCCCTGACACGGATGTGTTCCTTCTGTTGATGGATATGGTAGAAACTGAAACTATACCGGGTCAGCTGAAACTTTTAACTGGAAGAAGATAATCATTCCGAACTATCGATGTAAAAGAAAGGTACTCTGAACTAGCGCCGGAAAAGACAAAAGGCTTGGTTGGTCTGCACAACAGGGACTTGAAAATGGATTGGCACCTGTCGATATTGGTATACAAAGTCTAGAGAGATTCGTATGCATGGTGTATTCACCCAATAGCATATGCAAGAGTGTACATGACTTACGATGGGAATTATTCAGAACCAAAAACATTGAAAGTGAAAAGCTCCCGCCTACTCTTGGAACTTTCAAACCACATATACATACTTCATCTCAATGAGAGACAAAACGTACTGAGAACCAAAACCACGCCTACCGCGTCTTGATGATAATGGTTGGGAACTGGACGCCAAGGGGAAACTGGTGTCGATTAAATGTCTCAATAAACCGGCTCCATTGACAGTGCTGGCGCTGGTGAAGTGTGGCTGCAAAGGTTCTTGCAAAGAGAAACAAAACTGTCCATGTAAGCAAAACAGACTAGCATGTACCGCACTCTGCAAGTGTGTCGATTGTGGCAATATTGAGGGTTACAGCATACGTGATGACACGGACCTGTAGGTTTTAGTGACAATGTATAAGTATGCAAATGCATACTGTTAATATATCACATTTTATTCAGTACTTGGATGAGGCGTTTGTTTGTTAGGACTTTGTTGACGTTTGTATTATATGACGCAATCGCTGCATTATTACATGTAATTATTTTGGTTGTCGGTTTGTGTCTGTTGTGTTTTTTTTCAATTAGGAATTAGGGGAACCGTACACAGCTGATCTTTGCGTGTACCTCAGTGTCTTTTTGAAGAATCTGCGATTACCGCAGTATGCTGAGAATGTTGCCCTCGTGGTTCATGTATTGTTTTGGCATCGTGTTATATATGTATAAGTTATTTCTTTTCCTCCTCGTTTTTTACTCTTTCATATCTTGGCATACTAATATCAGTATGTATAGTATTACATATGCAATATTCAAATATAATAGGTAGCTACACCGCCAATCAACATACACTATTCGTTACATATTGACTCTATTTCACAAATTAAATAGTGCAGCTGTATAGTGATGGGGGGGGGGGGGGGGGGGGGGGGGGGGGGGGGGGGGGGGGGGGGGGGGGGTGGGTGGGTGGGTAACAGAACATCGCATACGAATGGAAAGGTCGGGTCGTCCATTAGTGTGTCTATCTGGGACACAATACATCACTTTAGCACAAAGAAAATGATGTGAATTGTCAAAGACTTACTCACATCTATTAAAATGTCAACTAACGCAAATATTCATACAGGTAAATGGGTGGGTGGGGTATTTTCACGCATGCATACAACGTTAAAAAAATGTAAATACACATTTATGATATTACCTTGTCTATTGTGTGTCATAATATAAATTGTCTGGGTACAAATATTATTTTTATTACCGTGTATAATAGCAAAAAAATGGGTGGGGTATTTTCGCACGACTTTACATAAATCACCCGACTAATATATAAAACGTGAAACTTAAAATTTTATTCCTCGAAGCGAATTTGGATGAGGTTACGTTGACATCGCCAGCCTAGCCACCTGTAAAAAGTGAATACATAGAGGATATTCATATATTTGCAACAATATGACATATATGTTCATCTCGTTGTGTGAAATGTCCATATTTCACGAGTGCCTAACGATGAACATATATGTCATATTCGTTGAAAAAAATATGAATATTCTATTTATTATATACCGTTCCATGGAAATTAGCAGTTTTTTAGACTGTATATGGTAATGGATGTGTATTTGCAACCTAGCGGAAGTAGTCGTATTTTCACCGGAAGTTGTGTTACCCTTATCTGGTGGTAGATCTGTTGGAAGGGAAAGAACGCAAGACTTTAAAAGGTTGACTAAAATAATTTAATGGCCGTCCCAGAACACGTTTCTAAGAACATGGACACTAGTACTAGTACAGTGACATTTTAGAGAGCGACTCATCAATACTTAGTTCTCTAAGGAACTTCAGTCAAATTTAATGGGTAAATACGGTAAGTAACTAGACTAATTACCAACTTGTTTGAATACTTTGTCTATGTCACCAGACACACAAGCTGGTTCTCGTCACATCCAACCATATCATAACGTAATACTGACTAGCACACTCTTATGTTCCAAGTAGAAAACATGATCATTCAGAACACATAGTGAGTTAGTGTCACACCACTCAATCCTTATGTGTGTAAACCACCATGATTTCCGACATTTTCCATTGAAGTTACACTGATATGACTCGATCAACATTAATTCACAACAATGAAATTGGCATAGTATCCTAAGGCAACAACCGTAGATCGTTATTATAGGTCATATGGTAAAAGTGTACATCCCAACATAAAATACTATGTTGTTATATTGACATATCACAACGCTTGTACTTGTGATTGTGTTATTCAGCAGCAGTTTACTAGTAAATAATTCCAGCACAAAAATATTTACACAATTCCCTAACATTTGATTGGCCCGTAGCAAGTCTCTGTCCAAAATTTATATCACAGTAAACTCCAACGCCGAACTATTTTCCGTAACCGTGAGGCGCAGTTAAAATAATTCTTAAGAAAACGGAAAATAAGCACATTTTCTTGATGAATTTATTTCAAATGCTGGAATTATAAAGAATGAATGGCCTTTTTGTGTAATTTATCGGGGATATAAACTTGGAAAGTCGCGGGAATACTGGACGAGGCCTTAAAAAATTACAATTTTCGAAAAAAAATTAAAATTTTTTTTTTTGTTTTTTTTCGAAAATTGTAATTTTTTATCGCTTCGTCCAGTATTCCCGTGACTTTTCCAAGTGTATACCCCGATAAATTCCACAAAAAGGCCACAAAAATGCCATTCATTCCTATATTAATCATTATGCAGAATCACAGTATCCACATTTACATTAGTAAATACGGTAAATGATAGATGCCGCTCTGATCAATACTATACTCGTAAACAGTTTTGGTAACTTGTGTATACCGTATTGGTCAGTGATTCGTATTGTGTAATCATATTCATGCTAAGTACATTGTCAGATAGAACTCAATATTTGCATTAATCGGCTGCACTAAATAATCAAGCATTATGAAATATCATGAACGATGGTTGGTTTTTCCACTGTACGTACAAATGATTCGTCATATTACTCATGCAGCCACCTCCAGTTGTTAACTCTTTCAACACCACTGGCCGCGAACTAACTGTACGTACAAATGATTCGCCATATTACTCATGCAGCCACCTCCAGTTGTTAACTCTTTCAACACCACTGGCCGCGAACTAACATTTGCAAACAACATAGATCCAGATGAGCTAGCTCGTAGCGAGCCGCCCTATGAGAACCCGCAGTGCTCGCCATTATAACTCAGATTTACAGAAATAGCCCATTTCTGACCAATGTAACAATCCGTAGCGGAAATATAACAGACTATGTCAGATATTTGGGGAAGAAATTGTTAAAACTCTATTCATTTCATTAACAAGTACAACTCCGTGTTCGCGTCTACCTTAATGAAACATTGCGGCTGCTCAGACGTAATTCAGACGGATTCATTATATATAATTAATAAGCGTCTCAGTGAGCGATTTACTGGATGAAACCCAGCATCAGTTGGTTCCCACCACGCGCGTTCCTATGGACGGCGCCATTTGCGCTAATGCATTATGAGAACTTCCAAGATATTTCCACTGACCCAGTTTCTCGAATCACGGCTCACAAAACATGCATATTAATATTGTAATATATGAAATCGCAACAAATCAATACAAGTGAACATATCGCTATCGATCACACGCTAATCACGGCTATGTATCTCTCTAGTAGAGCGACATGTATATACAGTACTACACAATGCATGCCAAATGCCGGGACAGTTTGATTAAGTGGGTCACGGTGCTGGACATTTAATCCATCTATCGCACGACTCTGATATCTTTTCGAGCAGTATTACTTATGCAATATGATACAAGAAACATTCAAGACTTGCACATACACATAGGGGTGCCTTGAGACGCCATCTACTTCCACTGTCTGTTTCACGAAAGCTGCCCAATTTTTTTTTTGGAAATTGACTCCGAAACCTAGCTAGATAGCTTGGAAATGATCTAACTAAGAAAACAAAAGTTAAATTTTAAAAATCGATCCAGTATTTCTGAAATTCAAAAAAATTTCCCCATGTTAAATCCCCATAGACATCTTCACTCCGTGAAGATGTCTATGGGGATTTAACATGGGGAAATTTTGTTTTCGCAATAAAATCAATATTTGACAAAATTTCACGAAATAAAAAGAAGGCTCATTCTTAAATTTTCCTTTAATTTAATATTATCGAAAACAATATTGTTTTTGCATTGTTTATATAGCCGTAAAATTTGGGCAGCTTTCGTGAAACAGACTATAGTCTCCCATATGTCACAGTTGTTTATTTCATCGATGAGAACATATGAATTTTATTTACATCGTATAACTATGTATTTCATGGGTAGGTATATAATAAATTCCGTAACGTGTTTAAAGTGGTGGACGTCTTCCTAGTTCCACACCCGAATGATTACTGATATTGTCCCCTGGCTTCCGTAATACAATTTGTGTTCCGTTCCGGAGGTGGCACGTACGATTAGCGACTCGTGTGGTTCCTGATCAAATAGCACACTCGTGTAGCCTGATAACGATATATATTGCTTGTTGGAAGCATAACGGGTGTCTCATTGATGAAATAGCGAACGGTGCAGATCCTGATCAGACTGTGCGGATGCACAGGCTGATTTGGATCTACACTGGTCGAATTTCACAACCACAACCACATATAAGTACGGGACATACTTGCAAACGTATTACATGTCACGAGAAATCGGCTGGATACAAGGAATTCATGTAAAGAAAGTGTTGCATTGTAATTTGCCACGTTTGCCCGCCCCTTGTTCTGAGTACACAACTCTAATTCGTTTCCAAAATTTGCGTTTGATGAGTTATTTGTTTACTTTCTAATTCCTGGAGAGTGACCTAAGAGATTTACTAATACATACTTACTGAGGTGAGTTTATAATCATTATTTTGTCTCAAATTGTTGCCTATACATGTACTATAAATACGAATATAGCGAAGTATGCATATTAAATTGTAGTGCGCCAAAGTAAAACCTTAATCCGCAAGTATTTACAGTTAGAGCAACCCGTAAGTATTGTAATTATTAACTTAAACTAAGAGCAACGCATTGTTATAATGCTATAAAGCTTAAAACGTGCGTTGTGTGTGTGTGCGTGCGTTCGTGCGTGCGTGCGTGCGTGCGTGCGTGCGTGTGTGCGTGCGTGCGTGCGTGTGTGTGTGTGTGTGTGTGTGTGGGGGGGGGGGGGTGATTTGTGATCGGCGTGCTATTTTCGGTTTGACACTGTGGTTGCCTTCAATGACATATAAACAACAAACTCAGCAGGTATAACCCTATAATGTTTTGCTCAATGGCCTGGAACTCAAATGCAAAATGGCCGCCATACGTTTTTCAATTTTATCCCAAAACGATTATTAGGATAATATTTGCCATCAGAGTGTGCGCTCATCATTCATTTATTATGTGGATATGATGACTGAATGTTTCTATGTACGAAACATACTATTATCGAGGGTACTCCGGTTTCTTCCTAAATCAAACACACATAATGGTCGGTTTTTACCATTACAACAGTGTTTACGGTGACTGAACGAACAACAGTGAAGACTCTGTTCAACCTGCGTTGATGTGTAGGCTGATCTATATCTATTCTGGCCGCAACAACAAGAGTCCCTTCCTTCTGCAGAACGGTGTTGTTACTGTATTAGTCCATCGGCTGTTGTTAACCCTTTCAACCCTAAGGAACTGGAATGGACTGTGATATGATAATGTTCCGACCAATCCAATGGCCACACAATGATTTTCAGATTCGTCCATTTATGAAAAGGGGATGTTTTTGTTCTCAAAAATATGAAAATTGCTTTCAAAAAGTGCAGATCCTGATGAGACGGCTCGTTACGAGCCGGCTCATCTGGATCTACACTTTTTGCATAAACCGATATAGCGGGATTTCGGGTTCAAAGGGTTAAAACAACTTATTACAAATTCGAGTTGAAATGGGTACCTGTGTGGACGTTGTTTAATTGAAGACAATTGTAGTAAAAATAATTACTTATAACAGCTATAGTATAATAGCAGAATTCACTCCTTTCCACGTTCAGAAACTGTGGAATCCGTACATACTAATTCTGGAATTAGCCAATGTGTAGTAATCTCCATTTGCATCAGTGGAGTTTTCACACGCAAAGGCAAGCAATACAAGCCTATTGTTTCACAATTTAGAGCTCGAACTGGGTAATAGCTAGAATCTAATTTATTTCCACATTCAGAAACTTTGCAGTTCGTAGATGTGTAGTAATTGCCCTTTGAATAAGTGGCGTTATCACCCGCAAATACAAGCAGTACGGGAATAGATTGCAAGATTTAACGTTCGCTACTATCTGGGTTGCGACTAACTACGGATTCCAAAGTTTCCGAATGTGGAAGAAAATTATTTCTTGCTATTAGCAAGAAATAATTTTCTTCCACATTCGGAAACTTTGGAATCCGTACATGCTAATTGTGGAATTATTCATGCGATTCATTACAGACACTATGTAGTAATCGTCGTTTGAATTCGTGCCGTTCACCAAACAATGCAAGAATCATTCTCTATCGGAGCCGAAGCCATGTTTTCTCAATTCGATGTGTCGTAGCTCAAATAATACAATAGCCAGAATCCATTTCATTCCACATTCAGAAACTTTAGAATCCGTAGATGCTAAATGTGGAATTGTTCGTTCGTTTCCATGCAGCCAATGTGTAGTAATCACAGGTGGAAGACTCTGACCTAGGACCCGATAAATGGCTCATTTGTAAACCGTTACCCCACCCACCAATTTCCGTACACTATACGGTATATGAAAATGCTATACTGTATAGCGTACGGAAATGGGTGGGTGGGGTAACGTTTTTTTCCTCAAAAGAGCCATGTATTGGGTGCTAGGTCCGAGTCTTCCACCTGTCGTAGTGATCGGCGTTTGAATTAGTGCTGTTTCATAAGAAAATGCAAGAATCGCTCGCTATCGGAGCCGAAGCGATTTTGTCTCAAATACGAGATTTCGTAGCACGAACAGTATAATTGCTAGAATTAATTTCTCTCAACATTCAGAAACTATCTACCCACAATACCACAGGGCAGGGAAGACGGTATTAAACCTTTGAATGCGAGAAACATAAGTTGTCGTCTGCTGTTGTTTCATTTTTCTTTGTCTTTATTCTAAATAAAACATGGTTTGACAGTACTTAAAAATAATTTCCATTGATTCTCATGTGCTGCCAAAGCATGTTAACCCTTAGAATGCGCCCTTATCTGAGTGGGCGGATGGACAGGCTGGTTTGGGCGCTATACCCGTCGCAAGCCCGTTTTTGTGTTGGTGACTCGTGGGTGGAGCAAGTATGGGGGCAGTTATTGACCCAAATGTTTACTTGTTTACTCGTGCTACTAACGGAAATTGTCGAATGCTTCCGGTGTTTGTCGAACGATTATTGGGATGAAAAATACCATTACACTGGACTGAATGAATTCAATGATAATCTGCGTCTGTATTTATTTAGATGTCATGATATTCAGGAGATAGTATGGCCCGTCGGCTGAATGAAATATACTGAGCAAAACTAGAAACGTCCCTCCATGTTTAAGGAAAGATTCATCAAAAACCAAAAGGGTTACTTTTAAAAATCAAAATGGAAAAACAAGTTCATTCATTTCTGTATCAAAGCCAATAAATTGCATTTGGATATCTTGTTAAATATTCGAGAGATAACCGGCCAAGGGTGGTAGGGGTCAAAATCAAAAATCACAAAAACTCAGAAATGTGTTACTTAATGTTTAGAGATGGAATTTCAATAGTACCGAGTGTGGCCACCATTTGCATGAATGCATGCAATGATCCTACGCCGCATCGACTTGACGTAACGCAATACCAGTGCGTTGGGCAAATTCCTCCATTCCCGTTGTAACGCCCGTGTAAGATCGCGAACATTGTCAATCTGATGGTTAGCTCGTGCTTTGCGGCCCAGCTCATCCCATATGTGCTCAATGGGATTGAGATCCGGGGAGACCGCGGGCCATGGCATGACGTCGACGTTGTTTTGCTGTAAGTATTGAGTGGTGACCCTGGCTACGTGAGGGCGGGCATTGTCGTGCATCAATGTCACACCAGGACCATGCTAACGGATAAATGGTAAGGCATGTGCATTTAGCACATCTGCAACATAACGTTGTGCATTGATGTTGCCCTGTACAACAACCAAATCTGTCTTCCGGTTTCCCATGATCCCACCCCAGACCATTACGCTCCCTCCCCAAACCTGTTCTTCTCAACAATGCAACAATCGGTGAATCTTTCATTTTTACGCCTGTATACCCGTAATCTTCCGTCAGCATGACTAACTGTGAACCGAGATTCATCGGTGAACAAAACTCGGTTCCAGTCAGCCCTTCTCCAGTTCAGATGACGTCGCGCCCATAACAGTCTGGCAGCACGGTGACGTTGGGTCATTATCTGACCAGTGTACGGGCGGCGTGCCCGGATTGGTTGGGCGTTACGACGTAACCGGTTGCGAATGGTCTGCCCTGAGACACCGTATCGCCTAGCAGTGACTGTGGCTGCCAATCGACGTTGACGTAAGTGCGTCAACGTAATGTAACGATCGGCTCTAGCCGTCGTTACACGAGGCCTACCAGGTCGCTGCCGGTCGTGAACAGCCCCAGTCTGCTGGTACCGGGCTACAAGACGATCAATCGTCTTCCGACAGCAACCAAACCGAGGCGCGACCGCCCTGGCGGCCATCCCACCCGCAAGCATCCCAATTGCCTGATTTCGCTCGTTTTCGGAAAGCCGTGGCATATCGAAAACAGTGAAAAATTAAAAACGTTTTTTAATTTTCCGAATAGCCCCTATCGCATGAATGATACGACATGAACTGAATCACCTTATCGATGACAAGTATAGCGTGCACGTGCAAAAAGTGGAAATCAACGTTCCGGTCACTGGCCGCTATGTAAACCGTGTGCATCGGCTAAACTCTACACGATCGTATTCTGAACATCGCCACGGTTTAAAATACATGTACTTTGAACATGTGGTACATACATAGACAGAGCTACACCGGCTATAAAACAGGGACGTTTCTAGTTTTGTTGAGTATATATTTACGACACATTAGGACCAGCTATACTGCTCATCAATTCAGACAAGACAATTCATAGCAATCTGTCGTTCCAATCCTCTGTACACTGCTTGTATACCTAAATTGAGGGAAAAAATTGTTAATTCGTGGGAACGAATTGTTAAATTGAGGGAACGAATTGTTATTTCGTGGGAACGAATTAATAAAGAAAATATGTCTACGTCCCCTGCGGGGCTCCGTACATATTCCCTATCTCTCAATCATTATAGGAATGAATGGCCTTTTTGTGAAATTTATCGGGGTATAAACTTGGAATATTCGCGGGAATACTGGATGAAGGCCGGAAGGCCTCGTCCAGTATTCCCGCGACTTTTCCAAGTTTATATCCCCGATAAATTCCACAAAAAGGCAATTCATTCCTTATAATTCCAGCATTTGAAATAAATTCATCAAGAAAATGTGTTTCTTTTCCGTTTTCTTAAGAATTATTTTAACTGCGCCTCACGGTTACAGAAAGTAGTTCGGCGTGGGAGTTTACTGGGATATAAATTTTGGACAGAGACTTGCTACGGGCCAATCAAATGTCAGGAAATTGTGTAAATATTTTTGTGCTGGAATCATAGTCACATTAATATTGTCAATACTTTGAGGGAGAAATCATTTATTTTTCCTGAAATGCATTATTTCATATAGAACTAACAACTGCATATTTTTGATGATTAAAAGTATGCAGAATTATTATACTGAATGTATTACATTATCACAGCCAAAATGGCTGTGATAATGTAATAAATTCAGTATAATAAAAAATTAATAAATTTATCCTAAAATTAAAGATTTCTCCCTCAAAGTATACTTTGCTAGAAAAGTATACTTTGCAATGTTGGTGAAATAGGCTACTGATATACGAGATGGTATTGCATTTAATATTGTATAATTATAAAATATATACTGGATACAAAAATGATGTAATTTATATTTAATAAAATATGTTATACCAATTCAGACAAGCCATGTGATTGTAGACTTAATAAGATGTGACATTTTTCATGAAAACTATTTACAGAAATTATGCTATTTTCTGTAAATAACGTCGAAATTTAACTACATTTTCCGTGCAAAAGCGGAATCTCATTTAGCATTTGCTCCGAACATCTCGTCAACTTTCGACGTCATTTACGGAAAATATATTTTTTTATCTGTTTTTTAAATATTTGTCATGAGATGTCGCACATCTTAAAGCGGCATGGCGTGTCTGAACTACAGCACTTAGTGATACAAGTATTGTCCATGCAAAGTTACCCGCCGGTTTGAGCCTGAGGCTTTATATACTGAATTGTGGTTGGAGACTGGAGAAATGGGTCTTATGGGGTTTGCGATCAGTGTAGATCCAGATCAGGCTGTGCATCCGCACAGTCTGATCAGGATCTGCACTATTCGCCATTCCATCAATGTACCCGACATGATTTTAGTAAGCAATATAGATCGTTATCCGGCTGCAGGATTGTGGTATTTTATCAGAAGCTACACTTGCTAAAAGCACATAAGCCACATTTCTCCAGTCAAAACCACAATTATGATGGTACAGTACAACCTCTCTACAACAGCCACTCATGAGAAGACACACAACTGGCTGTTGTAGAGAGGTGACTGTTGTAGTGAGGTCAATGTTGAATTTAATTTTGTCCTCTGCTGTTTATTTATTGTCTCGATAATTCTCATCAAATAATGCTTTGACAGCATTTTAGAATCATTTCCAATGGAAATGATTATAAGGTGTTGTCAAAACATATTTGTATTCAGAACGAATGCAAAAGCAACATCAGAGGACAATGTTCGTGCTCAACAGTCTAAGGGTCGAGGTGGCCGTTCGGGGAGGTTCGACAGTATATATCACTATTGTTCGGAATGACATTATCATAAGTAAGATATTACTACTGTCTGTTTCACAAAATCTGTCCACATGTTACGGCAATATAAACATTGCAGAAACAATAATGTTTATGAAAATATAAGAACGAGACTTCTTTTTATTTCGTGAAATTTGGTCAAATATTGATTTTATTGCGAAAATTTCCCGATGTTGAATCTCAATAGACATCTTCACAGACCAATCTTTAATATTTAACTTTTATTTTCTTAGTTAGATAATTTCCAAGCTATCTAGCCAGATTTCGGAGTCAATTTCCATTCTTTTTGTGTTTTATATCCTCTCACAGCTCCTCCACCTCCTGTTGCCCTATCTTAAATTCCCATAGACAAATCAAGTTTTCGTAATAAAATCAATAGATGACAAAATTTCACGAAATAAAAAGACTCATTCTTAAATTTTTATAAAATTTAATATTGTCGAAACAAATACATTTGTATTATTTTTGCATTGTTTATATGGTCGTAAATTTTGGACAAGTTTCGTGAAACGGACAGTAGTTGAGCAGGTGCCAGACCGGCCACAAGGTGGCCCACAACCATTGATTTTTTCCAATATAAACTAACCAATAACCACACAATTTGTTATTCTCTGTTACTTTCATTTTTCGTATGGATGTTGTGGAAACTATTTTATCATAACATGCACCCATTCTGCTCTGGATATTCACTAATTAAAATATAGGTTTAATTATTGTTAAAGATAAATGCAATCTCATGTGACCATCCTGGTGGTGGCGTGAAAATGTTAGTGGCTTGAATTGAAACATGACAAACATGCTCCGATCTACGAAATAATCCCAAATAATATGCTTGAAACTGATGTAAATGATACATACACATGCCTGTGAAGTAGATTAGTGCATCAATTGACCGGTTTCTGCAAGCAAAGAGTGTCTATGGCATAACAAATCTGCCTTATATATTTTAACGTACACCGCGTATGAATATCTGATTATTTAGTGTGGTTAAACCACAAATACAGGAAGCCCCCATTTATCCAGTCATCAATGCATTTACAACCCGTGCACTGTTGAATTAAATTGTGTAGTCTGTTGTTTTTTATTTTTCATTTTTTAACAGACGAATGGTTTGACAGTACTTTAAAATAATTTCCAATGGAAATAAGGAAATGATTTTAAAGTGCTTCCAAACCATGTTTTCATTGAGAATAAGGACAAAATATTAAGAAACAGCAGACGACAATTATTGTTTCCCACATTCTATGGGTTAAATGGAATCTAGAGAGTGCTGTAATCTCCAATTGACGTTAGTTCAATGGCTTACATACGGGTGACCGCTAATGGGCTTTATTATGTCCGGCGATCTACCCCATATGTACGGAGCCCCGCACGGGACGTAGGCTTCTTTTTTTATTAATTTGTTCCCACGAAATAGCAATTCGTTCACACGAGATAATAATTAATTCCCCCAATTTAACGAATTATCAATTCTCGTTAACTCAATTTAACAATTCGTTCCCACGAAATAACAACTCGTTTCAACGGGAACGAATGGTTAATTCGTGGGAACGAACTGTTATATCGTGGGAACGAATTGTTAATTCGATGGAACGAATTGTTGAATTGAGGGAACGAATTGTCATTTCGTGGGAACGAATTGTTAATTCGAGGGAACGAATTGTTATATCGTGGGAACAAATTGTTTTTTATTAATTCGAGGGAACGATATTTAATTCGAGGAATGAAATTGTTATATCGTGGGAACGAATTGTTAATTCGATGGAACGAATTGTTAAATTGAGGGAACGAATTGTCATTTCGTGGGAACGAATTGTTAATTCGAGGGAACGAATTGTTATATCGTGGGAACAAATTGTTAATTCGAGGGAACGAATTATTAATTCGAGGGAAAGAATTGTTATATCGTGGGAATCGAATTGTTAATTCGATGGAACGAATTGTTAAATTGAGGGAACGAATTGTCATTTCGTTGGGAACGAATTGTTAATTCGAGGGAACGAATTGTTATATCGTGGGAACAAATTGTTAATTCGAGGGAACGAATTATTAATTCGAGGGAAAGAATTGTTATATCGTGGGAACGAATTGTTAATTCGAGGGAACAAATTGTTAAATTAAGGGAACCAATTGTTATTTCGTGGGAACGAATAATAATAAAAAAAAATCGATGTCAACTGCGGTGCTCCGTACATATTTGATTGACATCATTGTAGAGTTTCACTGTTTCTCATCCATCTCCGTCATATATAGGAAACACGCCATGTGATTTTGTACCTACGACCCGACACGATTTGGCATGAAATATATTTACAGAAACTGTGATACTTTCTGTAAATAACCTCGAAAGATGACGAAATTTTCCTAGCCAATATAATTCCTCATTTGCTATGAAAATTCCGTCACCGTTCGAAATTATTTACGGAACATATCGTATATTTTGTAAATATTTTTCATAAAGAATCGCACCTGTTCTTAGGTACAAAATCACATGGCGTGTCTCATATGAGACACGCCATGTGATTTTGTACCTAAGAACAGGTGCGATATCACATGAAAATATTTACAAAATTTATCGGATATTTTCCGTCAATGATGTCGAAAGTTGAGGAAATGTTCAGAACGAAATGCGGAATAGATTTGCTACGAACATTTCGTCAACTTTCGACGTCATTTATAACTTACAACGTCGAAATCGTCAACTTACGGCAATTTTCACGTCATCAACGTATTTCCCGTGAACGTCGTATTGCAGACGTATACCAATTATAGCGTGTAACTGCAAGATCCGTGTCCTCCCTATTCTAAAACCACATTCTGTTGAGAAATACATGTATATACAAGCAATATGAACAAATTGTGCAATGTTTTATATTACCCTCGGAATATTTTAAAAACTTAAGAACTACTTGGGTGTCCTAATCATATCGAAAAAACGAATATGGTGACAACATATCTTTTATTTAATGCGCAACATATCCAAATTTTGTGATTTTTCTACCCACATGTTAAGTTAAGTGAAATATTTGTGGAAGAAAATAACAACATGTTTTATTATTTTGCTCATAAAATCTAACCTCCAGGGGCCCGTTTCACTAAACTTCGTTCGACTAAAATGTTCGTAAGTGCAAAATTATGATTGTCTGTAAATTTCACATTAACACTGTTTTCTTGTAAACAATTATTTGATTTACATTTATTGAGCATAGCCTATGGTCAATAAATGTAAACCCATCAATTGACATTTCCAGACAATCCTAAATTTGCACTTACGAACATTTTAGTCGTACGTACGAAGTTTAGTGAAACGGGCCCCATGTGTGTATCCATGTGAGTTTATATACACATAACACAGCGAACGATCCGGTGAAAATGGTGCGTTTTGTGCCGCATTCATGCGAGTTATAAAATGCTTTACGGGCTCAAAAAAGCTACAATAAAATGACGCTAAAACAGTTAAGCCTTAATTGTTCGTGACGTCATAACGTTAGGAGAGATACAATATGTCATAAAATAAGTCCATATTCTTGTTCGCAAAATCTTATTCTCTAAGATGTTATACATGTATTTTGTTACATATATGTTTGTGCCAAACTTGCTTTATGGTGTCATTGCATCATAACAATTGTGGAACATCTCTAATTCGGATATCCTGCGGACCTTTCAGGGTGTCCGGTGTATAGAGGGTCCACTGATTATTCCAACTGATCGCTGATATCAATACAAACACCATGTTCACGTACAATGTATGTCAAATGGCCATTACATTTAAAACAGTGGAACCTCTCTAAACCGGACACCCTGGGGACCTCCCAGGGTGTCCGGTTTAGACAGGATCCACTGGTTATTGCAACCTGTCGCTGATACCGATGCCGTTGTATCGTACGTTCACCAAAGTGACTTATGGGAAGGATTTAGAACTCTGTTTAAATCCGCACTTGGCGCATTAACGGCCCAGAAATCAGTGATAATGTGCGTATTCACACAGTGGCCATAATCCCCCCACACAATATTAAGGACATAAATAGCGGGAAAACACAATGCATATTAATAACGTTTAACTCCTTCATGGAATTAAAAACGCAAGAGAAGTGAGGCATATGTTAGCCGATAGTTGACAAAAGGTAAAGTGTTACTGCTTAAAAAGCAACGTCAATACGCCGACAAGCAATTATTCATATACGTACAGTGGGGTCAGCGTGTAAGTGCACACACGAACGAACACGACAGGTTGGTTCCAACATGTCGTGTTCGTTCGTGTGTACACTTACACGCTGACTCCACTGTATATTGCATAACATTGGCCCTCGCAGTGTATTAACGCAGTGTAATACAAATTATTATATACGTACTTTCGTTTCCCATTGAAACACATTGCAACACAATATTGTCCCATATTGACGTCGCGTGAGTTGATATTGGTCAGTGCCGGAATTACGATTCACAACGCAAAATAGTTCCTTCTAAATCACCACTAATTTGTTTATTTTATTTATATTTTGTATATTTTTTGAAGCGCATATAAATTTCGAATGATGTACGAAGAACAAAAAACGTTATTTGATTTGTATGTGGATATATGCCACTCGTTCCGCCGCGCAACGATATTGCGCTCCTAAAGCATAAGTATAATAGTGTAGTAAATATGCAAATTAGCTCATTACAGAAAACAGATTTGGTGACCAGTACACCGCTGCTTATTCAGTGATGTGCTTATGCAATACATATAATCTAACATTTGTATTGATTTATTATGAGATTTATTAAACTCGTTGACTGATTTCATAAGAAACGAGGCATAGCCTCGTTTCTTATGAAATCAGTAAACGAGTTTAATAAATATCATATTAATTCATCATTCATGTAAGATCCTCTATTTATATATAAGTCACGTGAGTGATGATTTGATGTGGTATTTATTAAAATGCCCTGTGACTTAGATGTGAGCAAAACAGTTGGCAAAAGATCGGGGGCGCCTTTCACTAAGCTTCGTACGACGACTAAAACGTTCGTAAGTGCACAATTATAATTTCACATTAACACCATTTTCTTGTAAACAATTATTGGATTTACATTTAATGAACATAGTCTGTATATGCAGCCTATGCATCCACACAGTCTGATCACACAGAATCTGCACTGTTCGCCATTATATCCATAAAATACATGTTATGCTTCCAACACGCAATATAAATCGTTTTCAGGCTACATATATGTACTGTGTGATCAGGGGCTACACTGGTCACCAATCCAATAAACCGCAGTTCTCCGGTCACATCCACACATGTGTTAAAGGGACGTATCAGGATTTTCCACAAAAAAAAATACTATAAAAAATAATGTTGTTTAATTGAAGATATATGATGACACTAGGACTGCTGTTGTTTTTTTATTTTCACTCATATAGGTGCATACATATCGGATTTCCGATCTTGTTGAGTTCGACAAGATAGGAAGTATAATACGTATGTACCATGATGATAACACATTTTTTTGTATTATTTTTTAAAACACCAGCGGTCCTAGTATCGTCATATATCTTAAATTAAACCACTTTACACAGCGCCATTCATTTGCTATAGTATTTAAAAAAGTGTTTATGTTATGCCCCTTTAATGATTACAAAACGCAAACCCGCCATACAATATTCCTATACATACACTTCGGTGGAACCTCTGTAGCCTATTTCATCAACATTGCAAAGTATACTTTAGTAGCAAAGTATACTTTGAGGGAGAAATTTTCAATTTTATGATAAATTTATTAATTTTTATTATACTGAATTTATTACATTATCACAGCCATTTTGGCTGTGATAATGTAATAAATTCAGTATAATAATTCTGCATACTTTTAATCATCAAATATATGCAGTAGTTAGTTCTATATGAAATAATGCATTTCAGGAAAAATAAACGATTACTCCCTCAAAGTATACTTTTCTAGAAAAGTATACTTTGCAATGTTGGTGAAATCGGCGACTGTAATCCGGACACAGGGTGTCCCGTAAAGAGAGGCTGCACTGTAGTTCATGTACATGTTTCTGTTTATGAGCGGGGTCATATTCCGGTCCTCAGGCTCAACACTTTGTGAATACGTGGCGTGGAATTATAAGTGACTGCGACTGGAGAGATAGGGCTTATGGAATGTGTGACCAGTGTAGCTCCTGATCAGTAGCCTATTTCATCAACATTGCAAAGTATACTTTAGTAGCAAAGTATACTTTGAGGGAGAAATTTTCAATTTTATGATAAATTTATTAATTTTTATTATACTGAATTTATTACATTATCACAGCCAATTTGGCTGTGATAATGTAATAAATTCAGTATAATAATTCTGCATACTTTTAATCATGAAATATATGCATTTGTTAGTTCTATATGAAATAATGCATTTCATGAAAAATAAATGATTACTCCCTCAAAGTATACTTTGCTAGTAAAGTATACTTTGCAATGTTGATGAAATAGGCTACTGATCAGGTAGCCCATTCATGTAGCCTGGTGATGGTCTATATTGCGTGTTAGAAGCATGCTGTGTGTTTCATTGATCGAAAATGGCGAACAGTGGAGATCCTGATCAGGCTGTGCGGATGCACAGGCTGATCTGGATCTACACTGGTTGCAAAACCCATAAGCCACATTTCTCCAGTCACAGCCATATATGTGGTTAGAATCTCAGATTTATGTCGCATCTGTAGTGGAATGTGATAAATTGGATGAAAACATACGGGATTAATATATGATACATGTACGTATACATTTATAATTCGCTTTTAATAATTTATTTAAACATGCACATTAAAACGATAACAAAATGCAATACTGAAAAGGACACAGACATTTAACAGGATGACAACATGACTTGACAATTTCCAGTGAGTGCCGACAATGCCGACACAAAAGCACTACAGTTGAAACGCCGGCCGTTGTTAAAACGTAACACTACTCTACCCCCCTTCCTCGAGCGGGGCGGGATGATGGGCGGGTATGTGTGTTTTAACGACGAATCCATCCTTACGGCTTCATATCTCAACTGTGAATCTTACTAGGATTCACACCTTTGGTCAAATAATCTGGTGCAGTATGGGTACCCGGCATCAGATCAGGATACTGTATTTCAGTGCTGAAACGTTTAGTGTGATTTCAGATGATATCGCATTGCAGTATAGTGGTGTTTTTTATGACCGACGAACCGACCGTTCTAGGGGGCCGTTACACTAAACTTCGTACGACTAAAGGTTCGTAGGTGCAAACTTAGAGTGAGTGAGTGAGTGAATAGGGTTTAACGTCCGCTTTTCTGACATAGAGGTACAAGCCTCAGGGAGTCTACACGCAGACGGGTCAACGGGGTCGAGTCCCGTATCCACCTGTCCAAGGGGGGTAAATCCCAACTTCAGAACTCAATATTTACAATCAAAATATATATTCAGTCCTGAAATTAGAACAACCTGATCTGGTGCCAGGCCCTCGCCACACCAGCATCATTTATCCCATCCCCTAAAAGTAATAGGATTAGCGCTAATCTTACTTTTATATATGGGGCATAGCCCGACTCAACTCTCACATACAAGAAAGCCAAACATGCACATGAGGGCCAAATCCGGTATAGTGGGTTCCGGAAAGTATGAACCCAATCGTTAAGCCAGTTTAGTCGCCTTTTACGACAAGCAATGGCTACTGCAGCACTATTCTCAGGATCGATCAGTTGATCCCGCCCCGGTGCCTGCACGGGGCATGTGCAAACTTAGAATCGTCTGGAAATTTTAATTGATGGATTTACATTTATTGAGCATAGGCTGCATATGCAGCCTATTTTCAATAAATGTGAATCCAGTAATTGTTTACAAGAAAACCGTGTTAATGTGAAATTTACAGACTATCACAAATTTTTCTTACGAACATTTTAGTCGTACGAAGTTTAATGAAACGGTCCGCAGTTTCGCATCTAAATCGCCGAACAACAGGACAAGCGTACGTCATTTGCTAATCATGCACCTCCATAGGTGTCTAACCCGTAAAATGATTATCATGTTAATAATTAGTGATTAATAATAATTTTGTAATCAGCGGAAAGTCAGAGAAATAAAAATGTCCATGGAGACCAAAAAACACGACGGACAGTATTTAGTGGCCGTTTGGGTGTTCATGACTAGTTTTATTTCTCTTACTTGCAGCTGAGTTAACCCTTTAAACCCGAAAGCCCGCTATAGAGGTGTTTGCAAACAGTGCAGATCCAGATGAGCCGGCTCGTAACGAGCCGTCTCATCAGGACCTGCACTTTTTTCAAGTAATTCTAATTAGGCAGTTAACTAGCAGTTATTCACCTGTGTGCATATTCGCACCTCAAATATGATGTGCGATATTACGTGAACAACATTTGCACATTTTACGATACTTTCCGTAAATGACGTCGAAAGTTGACGAAATGTTCCGAGCAAATGCAGAATATGTTTCCATGTTTACTTTGAAATTTCGTCAACTTTCCACGTCATTTACAGAAAATATGAAAATTCGCACATCGTCGTAGGTGTACAAAACTACATGGCTTGCCCTTGAAACTTTTAAACCATACTGTTTTCTGGGGGTCATTTTCAGGACCAATTCATATTCTGCATCAGAGTGCCACTTTTGTGATCAGTGTAGATTCTGACCAAATAGTTCACTACTGTAGCCTGATAGCGATCTAGTTTGCTTGTCAGAAGCAAGGCGGGTGTTTCATTGACAGAATGGCGAACAGTGCGGATACTGATCCTGTTCTGGATGTACGCTGGTCGTAAAACCCATAGGTCCAATTTCTCATATATGTGTGTCAAAATGACTCAAATAATGTGCACTCCAGGGGGCCGTTTCACTAAACTTCGTCGTACGACTAAAATGTTTGTAAGTGCAAATTTAGGATCGTCTGTAAATTTCAATTGATGGATTTACATTTCTTGAGCATAGGCTGCATATGCAGCATATGCTCAAGAAATGTAAATCCATTAATTGTTTACAAGAAAACATATGTTAATGTGCAATTTTGCACTTACGAACATTTTAGTCGTACGAAGTTTAGTGAAACGGCCCCAAGAGAATTAGCCTCCTTCATATACTGGCCCTTTCAAATGTCATTTCGAAGCAAGTTTTACAAATTCAAACAGTGTCAAACGAACCAGGGGAAGATAACACATCACATTAGTAAATACATGAAGATAGATGATAGATTGTGCTTACGTCGTCTCCCTTAGACCACGATTACCGACACAATTTGGCTTGGATGGCGAACTATGTTAACCATTTGAACCCGAAATCCCGCTATATCGGTTTATGCAAAAAGTGCAGATCCAGATGAGCCGGCTCGTAACGAGCCGTCTCATCAGGATCTGTACTTTTTGAAAGTAATTTTAATATTTTTGAGAACAAAAACACCCCCTTTTCATAAATGGACGAATCTGAAAATCATTTTGTGGCCATTGGATTGGTCGGAACATTAGCATATCACAGTCCATTCCAGTTCCTTAGGGTTGAAAGGACTGCTTTCATAGAATACCACCCTTTGCTTCGACGACAATGGCTTCGTAAATGAGATTTATTATTTGCATAAAGTGTACCTGACCTTGTTCTTCTTAGTGTATACTATATTGTGTATTGAGTCGCAATCTGAGCCATCTTAGCATGGACAAGCTATCGGTCAGTTTCACCCCTTGTAGCGTTTGAAACAGGCAGCTCAGAATTCGACAGGTAAACAAATAAGATTTAGTGCAATATGTTTTTAAACGAATTATTTACAACGCCATTTCCGTTATACGTTGCCCAAGTCAATACCAATTCTGATTTCGACGATAAATATGCAGATCTTTTAAAACACAGAAATATCTACATATGCTATATAGAGTGCACAGTCATATAGTTTATCTTACCCGTACACAGAGTATTTACCATGCATTCTGTATTGAGTGCAATACGGAATGTTGATGTTGAATGGACTTGTGCTGCTATCATAAACGTGCTGCTAGCAGACTATATGATGAAAGGATGTCATACATGTAGGTGAGTGGAGTGACCTGGGGCCGTTTCACGAAACTGGTCTTCTGGAAATTTCAATTGATGGATGTACATTTATTGAATATAGGCTGCACATGCACATAAATCCAATAAGTGTTTACAATTATCGTTAATGTGAAATTTTCATTTAAGAATAGCGTAACATGGCCATTGTATGTTTTGTAAATGACAATATTTATAACCAATGTATCAATCATGGTGTATACATTGGTAAGAGATAATTGATAGCATGTTGCAAATGAGTATCAACATTTATTAGCGTATCTGTCAATGTTTTGCTGTATGTGTCTAACGCTACAAGAGGTGTGACTGACCGATAGCATGTACATGATAAGATAAACGAGATGGCAACCCCATGTACCATATATGATCAACTAACAAGAGAATGTTCACATATATATCCCGTCACTGTTTGGAAGCAGTTATGTTTGAATCATATGATGATCAGACATTGGAGGGGTCATTAACGATGCTTCGGATCTGACTGTATGACGTCATGACGTCATTCCACGGACGGTGATGTTCATGAGCTAGTACGACAGTATGATAATGATGTCTACGATTGCACATGTTAAAATAATAACCATAGCAATTTAACACACACGATTAAAACTGTCATTACAGAGCACTAACAACATGTGAAAATTTGGCGGCCATCTTCGATTTTAGCTAATTATGGTGTGCTAACAAATCCGAATGGCGTGTACTCTATCAAACCATAAAGGGGATATAGGCAATGTCATCTGGGCAAAATTTGGTGATTTCTGCCGCATGTGCACACTATTTCCCCTTATTGTGTCAACAATCTCGCATTTTGACTCTATGACGTCTTGACGCCATTCCAGGAGAGTTATGTTCACGAGCCTTCGCAGTCTGACTGTACGACGTCCACCTCTGTATCGGCGTCAGAGTCACATGACGCATTATTGTCTTCAAACGAACAACTTTGTTTGTTCACTAAACTCGCCACGTCATATCCGCTATATTTTATAGAACTTGAACTCGAAGCATGCGCCACTTCAGTGTTACTGCAATTTGATTGATCCTCGAAACTGACGTCACCGCTGTCGTCATGGATATCAGAGAATTCATTGTCAATGTCCCCAGGAGATTTCTTCTGCATTTTCTTGTGTTTCATGCGTCTGTTTTGGAACCATGTCTTCACCTACAGACCAGTAAAGGAAGAAATGTATGGATATCCAGTTTTACATATACAGTGGAACCTCTCTAAACCGGACACCCTGGGAGGTCCCCAGGGTGTCCGGGCTTAGAGAGGTTTCACTGTAAATCAGGCATTTGATCATTATAAGCGATCAAGAACAGACGTTAACACCTGCGATAAATGACCAAGAAACTCATAAAAAATAAGATCACATGTGTTTTCTTGGTGTTTCTTGTTACACTGTATGTACAGTGGAACCTCTCTAAACCAGACACACTGGGAAGTCATGCTGTCTGGTTAGAGAGGTTCCACTGTAATTCAGCTATACAATCGTAGTTCACCTACACGGCTCGCAAAATTGTGTCGGGTGGTTTTCCTAACCCTCGCATCGCTGAATATACTGTCTGTTCCATGTTAAATTTATATTGCATTAAACTAGTCTACTTAAAGGTACATGCCCACTCAGTAGGCACAAAATGTTCTTTATAGGAATTAAATAAGTTTATAATTGTGTCACTATTCCACCAGTTCTAAAAATTACGGGTGCCCACTATGCAGATATAATCATTTAGTAATTTATATTTTACAGATAGTGACGCGCGGTGGTATCAAGCTATGTTCATATGCAAATGAGGCATGCTAGTTTTTATTATTTATACTAATTAAATGCGTCACTTAAACAAATAATATTTTCGACAGATTATAAAGTATGATCATTGCACATCAAAAAATAAATACAGAGAATAAATAGTAATGTCCGTTAGTATTTTAACGAAACACGGTTATCGCCCCTGATATCAGTGTACAAATTTACGTCTGATATAAATTGTATAATAATGCCAATTAATACGTGGGGTAATGGTGAATGAATGTTTATTTTGCCAGAAAATGTCTCAGATGATGTCTCTGATATAAAGAACAGTTTGTGCCTACTGACTGGGCATGTACCTTTAATATAGTATGATACGTATTTTGGCTTATTGACCCTTTCCCTGTTTTGCGATATTTCGACTCTTCCAAATCCAAAACATCTGAATAAAAGAATCAAATGCTGGGTCAAATGATGGTTCAATTATCTGATAGAGTAGAAAACATTGTGGGAAAAGGAGAAATTGCTTGTTACAAGCAATTTCTCCTTTTCCCACAATGTTTTCAAAAGACATCTTCTGCAGAGGCGTGAAAAGTCGTCTCTATCAGGGAAAGGGTTAAGTCATTCAACCAACACCACAGACAATAAATCCAACATTTGATTCAGATGAGATGGCTCGTAACTAGTCGTCTCAAAACGAGTCGTCTCATAAAGATCAACAGTGTTTGTCATTATTTTTAGACTGTGTTTTTGATTAATGGAATAGTCCAAAATTAACATGGAACATCCAAACAGTTGCTGATCAGTGAAGATCCTGGTCAGAGCAGTCATCTGTTGTATCTGACCAGGAGCTTCACATGTCAACTGAGCAACAAATAAACCCACCGCCAACTGAAGCTTTTGTCAGAACAGAACAGGGGGCCGTTTCGCTAAACTTATTACGATTAAAATGTTCGTAAGTGACAATTTAGGATCGTCTGGAAATTTCAATTTATGGATTTACATTTATTGAGCATAAGGCTGCATATGCAGCATATGCTCAATAAATGTAAATCCAATATTTGTTTACAAGAAAACCTTGTTAATGTGAAATTTACACACTATCATAATTTTGAACTTACAAACATTTTAGTCGTACGAAGTTTAGTGAAACGGCCCCCAAAACATATCTTTATTTTTTAAGATCTCAGACCGCACCATGCGGTATATGAGGATATAAGCATGGTGTAAGTATGGACAAAAGGCGACAGTGTGTCTGCTGTAATACAACGGTGGCATGCATTGCACATAATGACATTCACATTTTGTTGTACAGTCGAACCTCCCCGAACGGCCACCTCTCTACAACAAAGCCCTCTATGTAACAGCCGCTATTTTATATCCCAAATGGATGATTTTCTCTATGTCGAACCCTTAGATTACTGAGCACGAAAATTGTCGTCTGTTGTTGCTTTTGCATTCTTTCTCAATAAAAACATGTTTTGACAGCAATTTAGAATCATTTCCATTGAAAATGATTCTAAAATGCTGTCAAAGCATGTATTTGATGAGAATTATGGAAGAAAATAAATAAACAGCGAACGACAAAATTGAATTCAGCAATAACCTCCCTACAACAGCCACCTCTCTACAACAGCCAGTTTTGCGTCTTCTCATGGGTGGCTGATGTATAGAGGTTGCACTGTATTAAGCATTTTGATCTGATCATGGTAATGAGAGAGATGAAGTACAGACTATTTAGAGAAACATATTAAAGGAAAATATATAATAATTGGTAAAATGGGCTGGAGAAACTTCGTAATGTTATCGTAAAGATAGATATACATATGTACATGTGGTTTGAATTGTTCTTACTATCAAGTTTTCATATCGAGTTGTTTTAAAAGAAGGCAGTGATGTCTGTGCATTAAGTAAGGTGATGTGCGACTGTTTATATGTTGCTCAACAACGGTATAGCCATAAATAGAATAGTAGGTTAGTGCCGTGAATGGGAAAAATATCTGGCGCGGCACGGAAACGGGATGTGCTCGGCATTTTAGTCGTATGAACTTTAGCTAAACTCCTGTGACGGGTAATAGAATGCGATGATCACGTAGTTACCATAGTAACACTGTTTGCAATTGCTTTAACATATCTACTGTTTTAATCAAAGCTCTGATATAAAACATTCTAGCAATTATCGGGTAATATGAACTAATTTTCACCATTTACTCGCGATGAATACTTTAATGAAAAATCGCCTTAGGGTGCTGTCAAAGGTGTTCAATAAGATTGGGAACCAATCCTTGTAATTTATGTAGTAATGACTATGGCCGACCCGGCCATAGTCATTAATCCATAAATTACAAGGATTGGTTCCATTGAGAGTGAGATAACGCACTTTGCTTTGTTATTTATCTAAGAAAACCGACGATCGTCGAATGTCTGTGAGTGCTAATGCCCGACGTTTGTAGTATTGGCGAGAACGTAGTTTTGCCTCATATTTTATTTTATGGTTTTGTAGTTTTCCACGGCGCATATTTTGACAGTACATTGCTGACTTAAATTTTGTCGTCTGCTGTTTATTTGTTTATGCTTCATTTGGTTTGACAGCACTTTAGAATCATTTCCACTGGAAATGATTCTAAGCTGCTTATAAACCATGTTTTACTGAGAGAAACTCTGAAACAGTAGCAGACGACAATGTTCGTGCTAAGGCTGACGAATTGTTCAAAATATTGAGTAGATCTACACGGTCATGTATATCACACGAAATGATGGAATGGTCAAATATTTTATAAATATTTAAATTTAAAAAGTGTACAGTAACTTAATAAATATATAGTTATAGCTACATGTTAGGAGGACCGCCGAAAACATTAATTGGCAAATTAATGCATTATAGGAATGAATGGCCTTTTTGTGGAATTGTGGAAGGCCTCGTCCAGTATTCCCGCGACTTTTCCAAGTTTATATCCCCGATAAATTCCACAAAAAGGCCATTCATTCCTTATAATTCCAGCATTTGAAATAAATTCATCAATAAAATGTGTTTATTTTCCGTTTTCTTAAGAATTATTTTAACTGCGCCTGACGGTTACGGAAAGTAGTTCGGCGTGGGAGTTTACTGGGATATAAACTTTGGACAAAGACTTGCTACGGACCAATCAAATGTTAGGGAATTGTGTAAATATTTTTGTGCTGGAATTATATACATATATTCGTTTCCTTTAAAGTATGGGTTAAACAAAATACAGCAATGTCTATGTATGGAATGTAGGACATATACACGTTTCATTTAATGTATGGGTTAAACAAAATACAGCAATGTCTATGTATGGAATGTAGGACATATATACGTTTCATTTAAAGTATGGGTTAAACAAAATACAGCAATGTCTATGTATGGAATGTAGGACAAAATCACCTTGGACATAACCCCCTTCGGGTGAAAATGACAACATGGACAAACCCCCCTTCATGATTCTGACAGGGTGGGCATAACCCCCTTCATGATTTGTACAGGGTGGACAAAACCCCCTTCATTAATTCCCGGGATGAATAAAACATTTGTTTGCTGTTGTTTATTATTGATGATATTATTTTACTAAAATTACAAAAAAAAAAATCATAGTACATGTATACAACAAACAAATATTCATATATTGGCTAATGAAAACATTCAAGTAGCAGTTTGTGCACTTTATTTTTCCAACATGTACAGAAAAGAACAGAACAGGGCATATACTAATACCAGGGTTCACCAATTTATTCCAACACATAATTCAAATGTTATAATTATGTCCACACCGTCAAAATCATGAAGGGGGTTTTGTCCATGTTTTCATTTTCACACGAAGGGTGTTATGTCCAAGGGGGTTTTGTCCGGATACCCATTGTATGCAGCATACATTGCGCATTTATTATGTACCAACAATATTCTATTTTCTTCATTTCTAAATGAAAAATATTTAATATTTTCAGTCAGAAAAATGTGTATCTTTAGCATGAAAATGGTTAATACGCGCTGAATGGTTTGTTGAAACTATCGCGCTATCGCGTCTTGCTGTGAGGCAGCTGGATAGGAGTCAAACGCGTTTAATTAAGTCGAAAATGTGACAAATTGCGCGGAAATGATGTGTAATGCATCAGAGAAAACATCGATATGTTTGTGACTGGAGAAATTGATCGTGTAAGTTTTGTAACCAGTGTAGCTCCCAATCAAATAACACACTCATGTAACCTGATAACACACTCATGTAACCTGATAACACACTCATGTAACCTGATATCACACTCATGTAACTCATGTAACCTGATAACATACTCATGTAACCTCTGATAACATACTCATGTAACCTGATAACATACTCATGTAACCTGATAACACACTCATGTAACCTGATAACATACTCATGTAACCTGATAACATACTCATGTAACCTCTGATAACATACTCATGTAACCTGATAACATACTCATGTAACCTCTGATAACATACTCATGTAACCTGATAACATACTCATGTAACCTCTGATAACATACTCATGTAACCTCTGATAACACACTCATGTAACCTGATAACATACTCATGTAACCTCTGATAACATACTCATGTAACCTCTGATAACACACTCATGTAACCTCTGATAACATACTCATGTAACCTCTGATAACATACTCATGTAACATAAAACATACCATGTAACCTCGATACATACTCATGTAACCTCTGATAACATATCATGAACCTCTGTAACCTACAATGTAACCTCCTGATAACATACTCATGTAACCTCTGATAACATACTCATGTAACCTGATAACATACTATGACCTGAATAACATACTCATGTACCTCTGATAACATACTCATGTAACCATATAACATACTTCATGTAACCTCTGATAACATACTCATGTAACCTGATAACCATACTGATGTAACTCTGATACTTACTCATGTAACCTCTGATAACATACTCATGTAACCTCTGATAAATACATACTCATGTAACCTCATAAAATATATGTATATCTGATACATACTCATGTAACCTCTGTTACTGAATTATAACATACTCTGTAACCTCTGATAACATACTCATGTAACCTCTGATTAACATACTCATGTACCTGATAACATACTCATGTAACCTCTGATAACATACTCATGTAACTGATAACACACTCATGTAACCTGATCAACTACTCTTGTAACCTCTGTAACTAACACATCATGTAACCTCTGATAACATACTCAGTAACCTATAACATACTCATGTAACCTCTGATAACATACTCATGTAACCTCTCTGTAACCATAACATGTAACTTGATAACATACTCAGTAACCTGATAACATACTCATGGTAACTCTGATAAACATACTCATGTAACCTCTGAATATCAGTAACCTCTATAACATATCATGTAACCTCTGATACTTAACTGACATACTCAGTAACCTCTTGTACTACTCATGTAACTGACATACTATGTAACCTCTGATAAATACTCATGTAACCTCTGATAACTTATCATGTAACTCTGATAACATACTCATGTAACCTCTGATAACATACTCATGTAACCTCTGATAACAAATACTCATGTAACCTGATAACATACTATGTAACCTCTGATAACATACTCTGAACCTGTAACTGATACACTCATGTAACTCTATAACATATCATGTAACTGTTAACATACTCATGTAACCTCTGATAACTACTCATGTAACCTGATAACACACTCGTAACCGATAACTACTCATGTAATCTTGATAACATCTCATAACCTTAACACTCTGTAACTCTGTACCTCTGATAACTACTCATGTAACCTGTAACACTATGTAACCTGATAACGATTTATATTATAGGAATGAATGGCCTTCTTTTTTTTTTTTTTGGAAAATTGTATTTTTTTAAGGCCTCGTCCAGTATTCCCGCGACTTTTCCAAGTTAATATCCCCTATAAATTCCACAAAAAGGCCATTCATTCCTTATAATTCCACCATTTGAAATAAATTCATCAAAAAAATGTGTTTATTTTGACAGACGGCAGCCATTTGTTTACATTGACAGCACTGACAGCGCACCTGTAGAAAGTAGTTCGGCGTGGGAGTTTGCTGGGATATAAATTTTGGACAGAGACTTGCTACGGGCCAATCAAATGTCAGGGAATTGTGTAAATATGTTTGTGCTGGAATTATTGCTTGTTACGCTTCCAATAATCTTGCCGATATATGTCAATTTCTGTATTCCAAAATACGTTAATTGTGTGTTCTAAATCAAGCTACGTGACTGACTGAGCTTGAGCTATCAGCTCAGATAGTCAAATTGCTTGATTGCGAATTGGCATCGTCAATAGACTTTCAAAAACTGTGATAAACTCTGGAGACTACCGCAGGCGATTAACTCAATTTAGTTGGTGTGATGCGAGGAATGTTGGACATTGGGTGTCCGTTTCACTAAACTTCGTACGAACATAATGTTCGTAAGTGATAATTTAGGATCGTCTGGAAATTTCAATTGATGTATTTACATTTGTTGAGCATAGGCTGCATATGCAGCCTATGCTCAATAAATGTAAATCCAATAATTGTTTACAAGAAAACAATGTTAATGTGCAATTTACAGACTATCATAAGTTTGCACTTACGAACATCTTAGTCGTACGAAGTTTAGTGAAACTGCCCCGGACAACTATAACTATATATAGGCCGACAGATCATATTATGTATTGCCAAATGTATTAGAATACTATTTTATAGTATGTATGTTCCCAAATGATTCAATTATCAAATTATTGCATAAAAATAAAGTTTGCGCTAATCTGTCCAATACGAATATCGGACGAGGACTATATATACATGTATATCCATAAATATATGTACAGCCTAACATTCGTAAATTTTACATTTTTTCTGAGAGGTTAAGCTCCGTGAGACCTTTAAGGACTGACGTTATAGAATACAATCCTTTGTTCCTTCGTAAATGCGATTGAATATGTGTATAAAGTGTATCTGACCCTGTTCTTCTTAGCGTATACTATACTGTACATTGAGTTGCCATCTGAGTCACCTTAGCATGGACACGCTATCGGCCAGTTTCACCTCTTGTAGCGTTTGACACAGACATCTCACAATTTGACATATACACCAATGCAAATTAGCGCAATATGTTCTGAAAATAATTATATACAATGTCCTATCTGTTATATGTAGCCTAAGTCAATATCAAGTCTGATTTCAGACGATAAATGTGTCATTTATTTCAAACAACAGCCATATCAACACATGATATCTAGAGTGCACAGTCATATAGGCTATCCTACCTGTACACGGTGGATTTACCATGTACTGAGTGCAATACGGAATATATTGAGGATATTCATATTTTTTTAACGATTATGACATATATGTTCATCGAGTGGTGTGAAATGTCCATAAGGCACTCGTGAAATATGGACATTTCACACCACTCGATAAACATATATGTCATATTCGTTGCAAAAATATGAATATTCTATTTATTATATACCGCTCCATGGAAATTAGCAGTTTTATAGACTGTGTACGGTAATGAATGTGTATTTGCAGCCTATTTGCGCTGTTTTCCCGAACATTCATTTTATGAATATAGATAGCGGATGTAGTCTTATTTTCACCGGAAGTTTATTTCATCGATGAGAACATATGACTTTTATTTACATCGTATAACTATGTATTTCATGGGTAGGTATATAATAAATGTTTTTATTTGTTATGGACTTGTGCTGCTGTTATAAAGGTGTTGCTGGCAGAATATATGTGGTAACATTGTCATAGATGTAGTTCTAAAATTAGGTGAGTGGTGTGACCTGTAGCCGATTTCATCAAAATTGCTAAGCATACTTATCTAGCTAAATATACTTTGAGGGAGTAATCATTTATTTTCCCGAAATGCATTATTTCATATATAACTAACTACTGTATATATTTGATGAGTAAACGTATGCAGAGTTATTATACTGAATTTATTACATTATCAGAGCCAAAACGGCTGTGATAATGTAATAAATTCAGTATAATAAAAATTAATAAATTTATCCTAAAACTGAAAATTTCTCCCTCAAAGTATACTTTGCTTGAAAAGTATACTTTGCAATGTTGGTGAAATAGGCTACTGTTGATTTACATAGTGCAACATGGCCATTGTAGACTTTGGAAATGACAATAATCCATAACTAATAACCCATGTATGAAACAAGGTGTGGACTTTGGCATGAAATAATTCTTATCATAATTATCTGTGGACGATTTTATACCAAATGTTATCATAATTATCTGTGGACGATTTTATACCAAATGTTATCAGTTTATCTGTAATATTGTTTGCTATCTGTGTCACTCGCTATAAGAGGTGAAACTGGCCGATGGCGTGGCATACTAAGATGGCCGAGATTGCAACTCCACGCGCCATATAGGAAGCAGTAACAAGATAATGTTCACATTATGTTACACATATATCCCATCACATTTACAAAGCAAGTGCAAGTATGTTTGAAGCAAATATTGATCATTTCATTTTCATTTAGCTTATATTTAAGGGTGGGAATTGGCTCGTAGATCTTCCATACCCGGACATATAAGTCCAAAAAGGCCGATTTTTTTAGTATTCTACGTGATATATGTTGGTGCAAGGCGAACAGATATTGATCAGGTAATCGTGTCATTAACTTTGGAGCCGGCACAAATGCACGTGTTGTTTGTTGGGCAGTGTGGTTATATGTGTATTTATGTAGCATATGAACTACATGTACAAGCATTACTTCACCTGATAATTTGATAACGCCATTTGCTTTATTATTTATAGTAGTCTGTAGCCTATGAACTACGTATACATGGGTTTCTTCCATTGATGGTAGGGTGACGCCATTTATTTTATTATTATTTATACAGCAATGCAAAAGAAAGTCGATGACATCAGGAGGCCGTTTCACTAAACTTCGTACTATTAAAATGTTCGTAAGTGAAACATTATGATAGTCTGTAAATTTCGCATTAACACTATTGTCTTGTAAACAATTACTGGATTTACATGTATTGATCATAGGCTGTAAAGCAGCCTATGCTCAATAAATGTAAATCCATCATTTGAAATTTCCTGACCATCCTAAATTTGCACTTACGAACAATTTAGTCGTACGAAGTTCAGTGAAACTGGCCACTGCATCCCCATGTGCCTGCGTACCTGTGTTTCGGAGAGGCTGAGCTGTGCGGCGAGTTCCACCCTTTCTGGGGTGGAGAGGTACCGCTGGGTCTCGAACCGCTTCTCCAGGCCGTTCAACTGCTGGTCACTGAACACCGTGCGGGCCTTCCGACGTCGACAGTGCTTGCCCGGCCCGTCGTGTTGAAATATGGGCGCCAGCGGAAACCCTGTTCAGTAGAACGCATTGGTTGGTTGAATTGTTTGATAATTGATTGATTGGATTGTTTGATAATTTATTTGTTTATCCATCTACCCTCAATATCTGAAAGATACTGTATGTTCGTCCCACAAATTGAACAATGCTACGGAGTCCCGCAGGGGACATGGATTTCTTTTATTAATTCGTTCCCACGAAATAACAATTCGTTTCCTCAATTTAAAAATACGTTCCCTCAATTTAACAATTCGTTCCCTCGAATTAACAATTCGTTCCCATGATATAACAATTCGTTCCTTCCAATTAACAATTCGTTCCCACGAAATGACAATTGGTTCCCTCAATTTAACAATTAATTCCCTCGAATTAACAATTCCTTCCCACGAAATGACAATTCGTTCCCTAAATTTAACAAGTCGTTCCCACGATTAAAAATTCGTTCCCTCGAATTAAAAATTCGTTCCCACGAAATGACAATTCGATCCCTCAATTTAACAATTCGTTCCCTCGAATTAACAAATCGTTCCCACCATATAATAATTCGTTACCTCGAATTAACAATTCGTTCCCACGAAATAACAATTCGTTCACTCAATTTAACAATTCGTTCCCACGATATAACAATTGTTATTTCGTGGGAACAAAATTCTTATATCGTTGGAACGAATTGTTAATTGTTAATCGAGGGAACGATTTGTTAAATTGAGGGATCGAATTATTATTTCGTGAGAACGAATTGTTAATTCGAGGGAACGTATTGTTATTTCGTGGGAACGACTTGTTAATTCGTGGGAACGAATTGTTATATCGTGGGAACGAATTGTTAATTCGGGGGAACGAATTGTTAAATTGAAGGAACGAATTGTTATTTAGTGGAAACGAATTAATAAAAAAAAATCAGAGAACCGTCCATACCCGGAAATATGAGCCCAGTAGCCTATTTCACCAACATTGCAAAGTATACTTTTCTAGCAAAGTATACTTTGAGGGAGAACTTTTCAATTTTAGGATAAATTTATTATTTGTTATTATACTGAATTTATTACATTATCACAGCCATTTTGGCTGTGATAATGTAATAAATTCAGTATAATAATTATGCATACTTAAATATATGCAGTCGTTAGTTCTATATGCAATAATGCATTTCAGGAAAAATAAATGATTACTCCCTCAAAGTATACTTTGCTAGAAAAGCCTACTTTGCAATGTTGGTGAAATAGGCTACAGAACATTTGTCCAATGGCCGTTGGCCCGTTTTGCTTTCCGAATTTATTAATAATGTCAATGCAGTCAAAAATGTGCTTTAAATTAAGAACGTTATGAGACGGTTGATTTAACCTCACTAGTTAATTCTCATATCGCACTGTGTCAGTATGTCAGACCGTGATTAAAGGACTGCAGTGTTTCACAGCACTATGGCGTAAATCATGACATCACGACAGGTCTAACACAATCAGACAATACAGGTTATGCCAACTTTGCAACATTGTTGTTCCTCACCGATTATTGTACACAAAACTGGTAAACAAAATACGTGTTTATAACAAGACCTAAAGTAAACAACACAGTCGAGGTGTGAATATGTGCACCAGTAATTCGGGGGACTTCCAAATAGCAATTTGTCTGGGCACAATTGCAATTGGCCTGTCTGGAAAGGGATGACGCCTAATCTTAATTGCCCTTATAGGTGTAGGTATTAAGGGCGATAACAGGCACTTAAATGGCTTATGGCTCCCTATTGTATCTGAGCGGACGAACGGCGAAATGCGACCTTTGTAACACGTGTAGCCTCGTTTAATATCACACTGTTTTCGCTTAAGTATCGCGATGCTATGTAAAATGGCTTGCGTGTAATAAAATGATATAAAATTAGACCAGGAATGAGCATACAATGAAACCTATCTAAACCGGACACCCCGGGGACCTCCCAGTGTGCCCGGTTTAGAGAGGTTACGCTGTAATTCATTTACAGTGAAACCTATCTAAACCGGACACCCTGGGAGCTCCCCATGGTGTCCGGTTTAGAGATGTTTCACTGTAAGTCAGGCATGTGCCATTTTTAAGACATATATACAGTATGAGCTTTGCAATCATGAACATACATGAACATCTGATATAAATAACCAAGAAACCGATCAAAACACGATCACAAATGGTTTATTTGTGTCCGGTGTAGAGAGGTTCCACTGTATATACACGTTTTAATCAATCGCACGTACACTGGGTGGCAAGAAGTATTGGGACCCAGGGGCCCGTTTCACTAACCTTCGTACGACTAAAATGTTCGTAAGTGCAAAATTATGATAGTCTGTAAATTTCACATTAACAACGTTTTCTTGTAAATAATTATTGGATTTACATTTATTGAGCATAGGCTGCATATGCAGCCTATACTCAATGAATGTAAATCCATAAATTGACATTTACAGACGATCTTAAATTCGAACTTACGAACATTTTAGTCGTAAGAAGTTTAGTGAAACGGGCCCCAGATGTATATAATATACAAGTCAATGGATTTAGCAAATATTTTGCGAACTGGCTAGAAATTGTCAATTTAAGAATGAACGGAAACGCTTACACAGGTAACATTGAGAGTTATCCACTCATTATGTTTGGTTTTCATTATCATAATATTAAGCAATATTACTAGAGATATGAGACTTAAGCTCAGACTATTACTTGATAATACGATGGTGTGTGAGAACTATCATATTATATAAACAATCAAATCCCAATATTAACCCCGTGCATTAAATCATTGGTTCGTATAAATAGACAAACATGCTACTGATATTTAGTTATTTAGTCAACAAATTTCATGTAAAATACCCATTCAGTGATATCTAAATTTATAAAAAAAATAATATTTTCTTCATTTCTCAATAAAAATGTATGTTGTTATCACTCATTTGAACTGTTGAAAAAAAAAAGAATATGGATAAAAATTGTTGATACATTTTGATATTCGTGAATCAGTATCTGACATGCATTTAGTTGGATGGAATTAGAGTTGTATACTCAGAACAAGGGGAGGGCAACCATGGAAAATTACAATGCAACACTTTATTTACATGAATTCTGTGTAGACAGCCGATTTCTGGTGACGTGTAATACGTTTGCAAGTATGTCCTGTACTTAAATGTGTCTGTGACTGGAGAAATTCGGCCAGTGTAGATCCAGATCAGCCTGCGCATCCGCACAGTCTGATCATGATCTGCTCTGTTTGCCATTCCATCAATGAAACACCTGCCATGGTTCCAAAAAGCAAAATAGATCGTTATTAGGCTACGGGAATTTGCTAGTAGACCATAAGATACACTGGGCACAAATCCCGTCAACTCCACCCGTGACAGCCACAAATAAATGTGACGGTGGCTGTGACTGGAGAAACGTGACTTATGTGTTATGCAACCAGTGTAGCCCCAGATCAGCCTTCGCATCCGTGCAGTCTGATCAGGGCCTGCGCTGTTCGCCATTCAGTCTTTGACTCAAATATAATACACCTGACAACAAATATAGATCCGTATCAGGCTACAAATAAATAAATAAATAAATGAATGAATGAATGAATGAATGAATGAATGAATGAATGAATGATGAATGAATGAATGAATGAATGAATGAATGAATACATCGTTCTTACCCGTAGTCGGCATCAGAAACGGATGCTCTCCCAATTGTTTCGCCGCCAGGCTCTGTACATGCGAGAACAGCCCGGGCAGCAACATGGGCGGCGTCGGCAGGCAATGGTACGGGAACTCGATGGGCAGGGAGGGCCGGATGATGGCCGACAGACCGCCGTAGTCCCGACACAGCTGTTTCGGCTTGCTGAGCAGTATGTCCTCGATGAAGAAGGAGGAGGTGCGGGAGGAGCTGGACAGGTTCATCGCGGCTGCTACTGCTGAAATACAGTCGCGTAAATATTAAACTAAATAAATGTGGCTCGTGTGTGTAGTAATTCCATGTAGTGTCTAAAGACACCGACACATTCCCAACCGGGTCTGATAATTCCGACCGGACAGGGCCGTAATGAAGTGTTATGGTGGTTAATGAGTTTAATGAATATCACAACGACTCGGCACATCCACGCGGAAACGTTTAATCCAGCCTCGTCCTAATTACTTCCTGGCTAACGTTGAGTTTACTTCGCAAATACAAACACAATCCGCATTTTTATCTTCGTTGTAAAGGTATATACCCACTCAGTAGGCACAACATGTTCTTATATATCAGAGACATCATCTGAGACATTTTCTGGCAAAATAAACATTCATTCACCATTACCCCACGTACTTTCATTCGGCTCATATTTAAGGGTGGGAATTGGCTCGAACACCTTCCATACCCGGGATATATAGCCCAGTAAAGAAGCAGGCCGATGGTCGTCGGTCTGGTTTATATTTCCGAATTTTGATAAATGTTGCATTTATAATTCAGGCTCCAAAAATGTGCGTCAAATATAGGAGAATCTATGCAGGTATGGTAACCTATAATTTGAGGCCTCCTATAGCACCCATTAGCTTATATGTGTGTGATATAGTATGGCTGTGTATCGATTATAGATGATTGAGGGGATGATTGAGGGGAACCCATACTAGTTTACGTGATTTGTGCGTTTTGAGTGGCACACGGACTGGTCAAATGAAACGTACTGATTGGCATTATTATACATTTTATACCAGATGTAAGTTTCCACACGGATATCAGGGGTGATAACCGTGTTTCCTTAAAATGTTAACCGACATTACTATTTATTATCTGTATTTATTTTTGATCATACTTTATAATCTATCGAAAATATTATTTTTTCAGGTTACACATTTCATTAGTATAAATAATAAAAATATATCATGCCTCCTTCGCATATGAAAGTGGCCGGATGCCACCGCGCGTCACTATCAGTAAAATAAATATTACTAAATTATTATATCTGTATAGCGGGAAATCGTAACTTTTAGAACTGGTGGAATAGTGACACAATTATACACTTATTTAATTCCTATAAAGAACAGTTTGTGCCTACTGAGTGGGCATGTACATTTAACGTACAAACCTGAGCTATTTTGTTAGTTCGTCTGAGCGGAAGTATAGTTTGGGACGCCATAGTTGAAACATGCCACACGTGACTCAAATATAAATGCTGTTCATTTCAAACGTACTAGAACTTTCAAGCATGACGTCATTATTAACGCCATTCATTACGTGGTTACTTGGCGACGACAAAAACAACATTAATTAATGTATCATAATTGTATCGCTTACTACATACTGAAAAAACTAAAGTAACTATGACGATATACACTCGTGTATGCAGACTACTGAAACACGAGCGCAACTAGCCGCAACTAGCCGCAACGGCCACCGGGTGCCCGCGCACGCGCATACAAATGCATAATACTAAACACACGAGTGCATCTAGCCTTAAGGCGGACGGGTGCCCGCGCATGCGCGTGCATGGCACCGGACGTAGAACGTGTTATTACTGAGATGGTTTCTTGACGAGTAATGACTGAAAATTACTAAACCACGTGGCTTTTATACAAATTATTGAATTATCGGCATCATGAAGTTGTCAGAATATTAACTACCAATTACCCATTACAAGACACAAGAATTCACGCTAGTGTCATTTGATATGGCGTTTATCAGGCAAGGTTTATCAGGCAAGGCTATGAAACGGTAGGAATTCCTCGGCGAGCCGAGGAATTCCTACGGTTTCCGAGCCGAGTCTGATACACTTGATATCGAAAAACATGAATCTACTGTTTTATTATCACGTAATGGGTTATGCTAATAAATAGATTAGCATCATAATGCTGTGTTTTTGTTGTTGACAGGAACTCGGACTACCTTACGTTGTGTTACCACACTGACGTTATTCGGTAACGTCATGTGACGCTATTCAACCAATGAAACGTTAATGAAAGAAGTAAATTAGTAAACAACAAACAACATGGCCGCGATCTAACAACCATTTAAACAAATACTATAAACAATGGTTGTTCGTTGTTTGCTAATTTACTACTTTCACTAGCGTATAATAAAAACAAATCAATAACAAAAAATCGTCATATATCTTCAATTAAACAACTGTAAACAGGGCCATGATGAAAAAACTTTTTTATTTTTTATAGTACGTTTTCAAAAATTGTACATATATGGATGTAACAATGAGTACTGAGAATTAAAACAGTTGAAAGTACATTTGCTTATAACTCATGGTATATAGTAGGATCACATGGTTTCCGAACTTTTCCAAACGACGTTTTCCGATGTGATGTATTTTCGACGTCATTGTTTTATCATAGATTTTCTTTAAAAGTTTCCAAACAAACAGACGGAATTTGATGATATATAGGGCATCACAGACGAGTATATAGTTGCACTAAACGTTCTTTACACAATCGTATAACGTTCACGAAGAATCTAGTAACGTTTATGTATTTGCACGTGCTCTAAATTTTTATTTAGATTGACGTAACTGATTCTTCGTCAGTTATGAGTTTAAACCATTGCAATAAATGACACACCGTTTCGCCTTTACTGCTCCATGTTTCATAATAATCCGTCATTGCGTTAGACAAATATTAAAGGAAAGCTACGTTAAGCATTATCTAAAAACTAGAAATCACGCCGTTCGGGAGCCACGTGATCCCATACCCTGTAGACACTCTGATAGGTGTGATGCAATTTGTATGACTGCACTAAGTAAATTGTAGTACGTCGCCATATAAGTAGCTTGCGCTGGAAATGACATTTTCTGAAATTAAATTCTGGTATTCAGAAGTGTGCTGTATACCCAAATACAATCAGAGTCATTTCCTCCGTAAATCTATTCAATTTCCAAATTAAGACTTGCTTTCGTAATTCGAATTAGCGCGGGAGAAAACGCGCGACTGTAACGTTGAAATCCAACTATCGTGTCTGTGATCACATCCGGGTTTTTTTCACGACAGAGTACACCGCTAGTTGTTGAATACACTCACTGACTGATTGTATTTCATTTTGACGAACAGTGTATACTCCGATCATCCTTGCAGGATGATCGGAGCATACACTGGTCGCCAAACGAAACGGTTCATCATTTTCATGCTCGAGTCAAATTCGATCCGCCTTTGAATTCCGGCCGGATTTGATTTAACGGAATCTGGGGGAATTAATCCTGTTTGCTGATAATTTAACTTAATTTAGGATAAAAACACGTTAATTGGAGAATTAGTGAGAACAGGCCCTTCTTTAGAATTTCGTCTTGATTTTAGCTGTCGCGGGGAATTTCGCATTAAGTTAATAACATGGGTCATTTGAGAAGCAAAAATGAATTGGACTTTAGGGCGACGGCCCCTGCGCTGGACAGCTTCTGTCCGGTCGGATACGGATGTGATACGTCGGATATTAAACGTGTATGACGTTGCAAGTTACTGCAATATCAGGATATCATCATTTAATTTAGTGCGGACAGTACCTCTGCAAAACTCCCGTACCGTCCGCTACGGACGGTACGGGAGTTAGCAGAGTTACTGTTCGCAACTACAATACATTTATAGCATTGAAATGATTACATATTGTGTCATTCAGTCATACGTACCATTTTGTACGCCATTTATTTTATGGACCAACTTCCAATTTTGTCAAAGCTGATATATACTAAGTGTGTACTCAGAACATGCATAGGGCTGAGCGACATCTCGTGAGGAAACCGGTGCAGTTTTCGATGTGAAACAGTTTACGGAGTGCAGTACCAGTGATTACTCTAACAGAGCTCCAGATAAGGTGCGTATTTGCGTAAATACCCAATTAAAATTGCCAAAAACACAATTGAAATCAAAAGTAGTGAGTATCAAAAAGCAATGAAAAATGTGTGGTATCTTTATCATGCTACAGAAAACAATAAACAGATCACAAATATAGCATATTTTCTTATTTTCCCATGAAAACACATCTTGGTATTTCATTAGAATTGTCTCCAAGGTGACAATTCTAATGAAATGCCAAGACATGTTTCATTTAGAAGAAAACTATTCAATAATTGCTATCTGTTGATGTGTAAACAGTAGTGTGATTTTACTTTACCCAATTAAAACTTTGAAATACCCAATTGCTTCAGAAATGATGGAGTAAAAATACTCAATTACTAATTCCTTATCTGGAGCCCTGCTCTACGAGTAACAGCCAATCGTATGCGCTGCATGCAGAAAAGCTATCAGCCATTCCTCGCGTGTCCAACGTATTTACACAAGGGCCGCTGTAAACACCCATAATTGGGGAAAGCGCGTGCTCCACCCCCAGGGGAGATAATACAAACCCTAATTAAGGCTATAAAATCCAGATTGTCAGCTGATGTGCGCTTCTTTTACCAATTAAAGAATCTGCTACAAATTTTCATATAAACTGCGCTACTTGTGCGAGATTATACGAGAGTTATTGTCGCGATTTTGGTTGATAAACTCACTCGCCAGTTCCTGGGCTTTACGAATATCATTACATGTGAGGGTGATCCGAGAAATGGCGCTTATGGCAAGTCTGGATATTCAACGTTCTGTGGCCCGTTTCACTAAACTTCGTACGACTAAAATATTCGTAAGTGCAAAATGATGATAGTCTGTAAATTTCACATTAGCAATGTTAAACGAGTATTGGATTTACATTTATTGAGCAATAATTGTTTACAAGAAAACATAGTTAATGTGAAATTTACAGATGTAAATCTATCAAATAAAATTTCCCGACGATCCCAATGTTGCACTTACGAACATCCTAGTTGTACGAAGTTTAGTGAAACGGCCCCCTGATCTTCTAGTGCACCCCTAAAGCCTGATGCGGATCAAACTACAAATTCGAAGCATTATGTGTGTTTCATTGACTATATTGCGAACAGTGCAGGCCCTGATCAGACTGCGCGGATGCGCAGGCTGATCTGGGGCTACACTGGCCGCATAAACTCACAATCCCCATTTCTCACAGCCACACATACGTTATACGGTAGCATTTAAGTGATCCATATTTGCGATCTCTGGTAAAAATACCATAATTTTAGATCTGTTTTTTTTTTTAATTTTCTGTAATTCCAAACATAGTTGAATATGAGGAGAAAATTTCAAGTTAATATATGGTTTGCTTGTTCAACATGGTATGACTCGGTATTCGGTCAACACAATAATGACGAAACTGGAGAATATAATTAATGTAAATGAATAGAAAACAAATATTCATGCAATGCGCATGTTTTCGCTACTTGTAATAGGTTAATGAGCGAATGGGAGCCACTTCCTACCATTAAATATACGCTAAATGAAAAAGTATAGAGAATCTTGCGTGAGTGATGAGTTATCATGATACAATGTATTATAACGGTCTTGAGTTCACTTGGGGGCCGTTTCACTAAACTTCGTACGACTAAAATGTTCCTAAGTGCAAATTTAGAAACGTCTGGAAATTTGAATTGGTGGATTTACATTTATTGAGCATAGGCTGCATATGCAGCATATGCTCAATAAATGTAAATCTAATAATTGTTTACAAGAAAACATAGTTAATGTGAAATTTACAGACTATTATACTTTTGCATAACGGTCGTACGAAGTTTAGTGAAACAGGCCCGTGGTATGGAACATCTCTAAGACGAACACCGTAGTTTTGCAATCATACGTATTGGCACACAATATATCGTAAAGTGGGTTTGTTCGAAAAAAGCCTAATCTCAGAGCCCCATGTCGGCACCCGTGCCCAGACTACCAAACGGCGCCCCCAAGGCAAACCAGCGTCGGTCCTACCTTCTAACCAGCCAAGTTGAGTGTGTGGCATGGAGAACTCGGCAAATTTCCGCTTATTATTGACATTAAATGTAGAATTATTTCATTTTGGGCAAAATTAGTTTCAGGGAAGCAGAGTAAATTATTGTTTCTTATGTATAAGTTATTATATACACAACATGAAGCAAATGTGACTCATTTCCGATGGATTCAGAATGTTAAATCTATTTTAACTGAAATTGGAGTTCCTGGCGTATGGCTTAGCCAGAACGATGTTAATGCTATCTGGCTGAGCCACTACGCCAGGACTCAGCTTCAGAACCAGTTTATTCAGTCATGGCTCACCAGCATCGATTCATCTTCACGTGGAATTACGTATAGAATCTTTAAAACAGAGTTTGGATTAGAAACATATTTAATTAATCTCACGGAAAGGTTAAGAAAAACATTGACCAGATTTCGAACTTGTAATCATAGACTGGCGGTCGAAACTGGTAGATGGACAGGTGTGCCGAGAGCAAGCAGGGTCTGCAACAAATGTGGCGCTGGTGCTCTCGGTGACGAGTTTCATTTCCTTTTCGAGTGCCGCTTGTATGATGAAGTTCGAAAACGGTATATCAAACCATTTTATTTTAGAAGACCAAATATTTTAAAATTCGCACATTAAGAAATTTAGCTATTTTTATAAGAAATGCTTTATGGTTATAATGACTAGTGAGCTTATACATATGCATTTTGTATTTGTACCCATCGTTGTATTATGTAATCTATTGTATACCTCGTGTGTCACGTATGTGGCTTAGAGTGAATAAAATGTATTGTACTAGTGAGCAAGTTGTATACTGTATAGCCAGCCCCAACATACAGCATTATATATTCAGTTCACCGTATTTACCAGCGCAATCCTACGGAGCCCCGCAGGGGACATGGATTTTTTATTATTAATTCGTTCCCATGAAATAATAATTCGTTCCCTCATTTTAACAATTCATTCCCTCGAATTAACAATTCATTCCCACGATATAACAATTCGTTCCCTCGAAATTACAATTCGTTCCCTCAATTTAACAATTCGTTCACATGATATAACACTTCGTTCCGACAAATTAACATGGAACGAATTGTTATTTCGTGGGAACTAATTGTTAAATTAAGGGAACGAATTGTTAAAATAAGAATTATGCGTCCCCTGCGGGGATCCGTACAATGCAGATTGAACTGGCTTGTGATGATGTCTACTGTCTAAATTGTATTATGCACTCGATACAGCGACTATAATGTTAGAGTATTTTTAAACGAGCTTTTTTCTTATGAAATCAGTCACAAAGTTTAATTAATAAATTAACACACATGATAGATGGTATTAATTGCGATAAGCAAAACATCATACATTGAAGCTGTACTGATCACCTAACACCTACATACATGTAGCCATCTCATTTGCATCTTTATTACAGTAGTGGTTTATGAGTTGTACTACACTGTGTTAACGTTATTACACTACAAACGCAAACTGCAACTTCTATAATCGAATGCCTACTGTATGTTCCACATTTGGCTGCCGACGAAGTTTTGGCTGTTAAACACATTAAATCTAAAAAACATTTAATTGCTAGTACTTTTTCATCAATAACAAAAAAGTCCCCCCTCAAAAAAAAATAAAGAAAAGTTGATAATATTCCATTAAATATTGATTTAATTGCGAAAAAAAGATTTTCCTATGGGAATTTAACATGGGGGCTAAACATAGATTTTTTTATTTGTGGACCGATTTTTTTTTCTTATTTGTATCATTTCCGAGCTATCTCACCAGGTTTCGGAGTCAATTTCCAAAAAAAAACAAACAAAAACAATTATCCTCCTGGTCCTATTTTTCGCAATAAAATTATTATTTGATGGAATTTTATCAAATATCTTTTTGGGAGGGTGACTTTTTGCTATTAATGATAAAGTACTTACATATAAATATTGTTTAGATTTAATGTGTTTAACATCCAATAGTTCGTCGGCAACGAAACGTGGAACAGACAGTAGTTACAGAATAATGCATTTAGTATTAAACATTCATAGGAGGTTTTCGCTATACATGGTATTTACATCAGCGAGTGAAATTATCAAGTGTATACATACGATTATTACAGTGTAACATCTGTACCGAGGTTACACTGTATATGTACCCAGTGTGTCCGGTATACCGATGTTACACTGTATATGTACCCAGGGTGTCCGGTATACCGAGGTTACATTGTATATGTACCCAGGGTGTCCGGTATACCGATGTTACACTGTATATGTACCCAGGGTGTCCGGTATACCGATGTTACTCTGTATATGTACCCAGAGTGTCCGGTATACCGATTTTACACTGTATATGTACCCAGGGTGTCCGGTATACCAATTTTACACTGTATATGTACCCAGGGTGTCCGGTATACCGAGGTTACATTGTATATGTACCCAGGGTGTCCGGTATACCGAGGTTTCACTGTATATGTACCCAGGGTGTCCGGTATACCGAGGTTACATTGTATATGTACCCAGGGTGTCCGGTATACCGAGGTTACACTGTATATGTACCCAGGGTGTCCGGTATACCGATGTTACACTGTATATGTACCCAGTGTGTCCGGTATACCGAGGTTACACTGTATATGTACCCAGTGTGTCCGGTATACCGATGTTCCACTGTATATGTACCCACAGGGTGTCCGGTATACCGATGTTCCACTGTATATGTACCCAGGGTGTCCGGTATACCGAGGTTACACTGTATATGTACCCAGGGTGTCCGGTATACCGATGTTAAACTGTGTATAACATTATTACCAACCAAAACCAGTTGGATTTTTTACGACGTCGTGTTTCTCTCCCAGTGGGCTTAATTTTCGCAAAGAGCATCTCAATTTTCGCAATAAAACATATTAAAGCGTCCAATAAGCGGATGAAGCAGCTGATGAACGCAGTAATTAGACGCTTAATTGTCAGGTTACCCCGTCTCCGGAGAGGAAGTTGTTGATTTCTTTCCTGACAAACACTCTATTAGGTTTAACGTTCGTTTCCAGGCGCGGATCCAGGATTTCGGGTTGGGGGGGGGGGGCGCGTAACTATTTTGCAATACTTGACTATATTATCGAACGAGCTAAGCTCGTTCGATAATATAGTCAAGTATTGCAAAATAGTCGACCGAGCGGAGCGGAGCAGAAAAATGCATGGAATACATGGCACTTGGCATGAAACGTGCCTTGTAACTTGTAAACAATCTTTACTGGGCGAATTTTAGGGGGGCGTGCGCCGGGTCCGCCCCCCCCCACCCCCCCCCCCCCTGAATCCGCCCATGGTTTCGGCTAATATTAAGGGTGGGAATTGGCTCGAACACATTCCATACCCGGGATATAGCCCTGTAAAGAAGCAGGCCGATGGTCGTCGGTCTGGTTTATATTTCCGAATTTTGATAAATGTTGCATTTATTCAGGCTCCAAAAGTGTGTGCCAAATATAGGAGAATCTATACAGGTATGGTAACATATAAGATAATATTTGTTGGTGGCAACTGAGGGACTCGGAAGGCGCGGTCGTTGTTGTCGTGAAGTGAGGTTAGGTGGTGTGAAGAGAGTTCGCGCTGTTAGGTTTAACCACCACACTAGATCAACATACAGTATATAGATTAGCATATATTCATGCGCAATGTCAAACGTAGTAGGGTAAAGAAAATAATCCAGGGGGCCGTTTCACTAAACTTCGTACGACTACAATGTTCGTAAGGGATCGTCTGGAAAATTCAATTGATGTATTTACATATATTGAGCATAGGCTGCATTTCTCGGGGATTTGTTGAAAATTAGAATTTCGATTTTGAGCTTGTTGGTTTAAAACAATATTTATTTCAAGAGTGGCAAGTGATACACACGGTACATACAGTTTGAAACAGGATTAGAAAACAAGCTTACGTGAATTCTTATCCTTTTTTAAACTTTCTATTGATACAAAATATGAGGAATGAGATAACAATGCAGAAAATTAGCCTGAGTTTGCCGGCACGTTTCAATATTATTTTCGGGCATACTGGTATGTAGTTTCGAACGGTAACTGTTGTAATCTGCTCACGTACCGTCCGTAGCCACAAGGCTACAGAAGGCTACGGACGGTACGGGAGTAGATTGCAAGAGTTCCCGCTCGCAACTAACTTTTGGCTACGGACTGTACGGGAGTAGATTGCAAGAGTTACCATTCGCAACTAACTGGTATATGGTCTGTGAATGAATGTTGTCTTTTGCAAATATTGCAGTAGTTGTTCCGACAGCGGTTTACATGACCCCATCCCCATCCCATTTAGCAGGAACGATAGTGAATATGAATCTGTATTTCCAAAGTTAGACCGCTATCTGAGATTCAACAGTATATGTGTCACAAATTCGACGTTCGGAGGCATATATGTATTACGCAAAAATAAAACCAAAATACTCACCTACGCGCCACAATAGAGTTCCCGTTGTCTGCGACCCCGGACAAACAGAAATACAGGAACTATAGTGTAGCGCGTCTGCGGGCGCGAAGTCACTGGTGTCACAATTGCAATTCAAAACTACTCCGCGGCGTAAAATAGTTCTGTAAAAATAACCCGGATGTTTAAGGCCATCGTGTTTGCTTGTATAACCTGGCCAATGCGTGTACTAATCTGCATCAAGACATAAGCGGCTGTCACTAAAGAAATAATGGAAGTAGCAGAACTTGTGTCATATTGGAGTACATGGTTATAGAAAAGTCATGTAGCAACATTTTCTGACCAAATCACGTGGCGTAAGTTCTATTTTACCATGGTTTATTGTGCCAAAAGGTAATATATTTACATTTCAAATGAACCACGTGACCTATTGTTCGATAACTACAACAGAACACCCTGAAGCGCGACGTTATTGACTTTTTGTTGTTACAACATCAGCCAATGGCTCTCAAGTAGCGGCTGTTCCGAACTTCAAACACACCCGAATTATCACTGTTGTTGAGCAGAATTGATACAAGACATGCGATGTTGTAGAGCACCTAAAATGTCTCAATGCGATTGTTTTCTATAAATGACACCAAACTTGACTAAATTTGTCGAGCACTTCGGCATTTGCTTTGAAAATTCCGTCAACTTTAGACAAACATAATTTACATAAAATATCACAGTTTCTGTAAATATAGTTCATGAAAAATCGCAAACTCTTCTTAGGCTCACACTCACGCGGCTTATCTCTATTTGCATAACATACAGATAACAAGAGAAGTTATAACATGGATATATCAGGTAACCTGTATTGACCGAATACGTACTGACTGATAACATATTGTTGTATCAGGCATTGACCTGATATAAACATCCGGGTTACAACGAAGTGAAAACTGACGTTCCATTGGTCGGATGACGTCACGTGACGTTACCAAATGACGTCAGTGTAATGACGCAACGTAAACAAGTCCGCGTTCTGTCCATAGAATACGACGTCATTTTCGAGCATAAAACGTTACCTGATAAATAGAATACCAGGCTAGTGTCTTTTGATATCAAGTTTATCAGGCAAGGCTAGGAAACGCGTAGGAATTACGAGGCTTGCCGAGGAATTCCTACCGTTTCCGAGCCGAGCCTGATAAACTTGATATAAACACATCAATATTGATATATGGATATATGGATTTATGGATTTATGGATTTATGGATGTATGGATATATAAATATATGGATATATTATATATATCCATGTTATCCATATATATCCATGTTTACAGAAACTGTGATATATATATATATATTATGATAATATATTACTTAACCACTTGAAGTGCCTAACGCTACATGGTTTTGATTTGTTCGCTACTGCCGTAGTTAACAAATCAAAACCATGTATAGCGTCAGGATATATGGATAACATGGATATATATATATCCACATATATCCATACATATATCCATACACATATCCATGTTATAACTTCTCCTGTTATCTTAATTTATTTTACTGATAGCATTGCTTGGCCCTAAATGATACTATTTTGTGTTGATGGGCCATTAAGCACCATTCCATTCCATTTCATTTACTGATAGTGACGCGCGGTGGTATCAGGTTATTTTCATAGAGGCATACCATTTTTCAATTATTTATACTTATTAAATTCGTCACCTGAACAAATAATATTTTCGACAAATTATAAAGTATGATTATTGCATATCAAACAATAAATATAGAGAATAAATAGTAATGTCCGTTAACATGTTAAAGAAACACGTTTATCGCCCCTGATTACGTCTAATATAAAATGAATAATACTGCTAATCAATACGTGGGGTAATGGTGAATTAATGTTTTATATTGCCAGAAAATAATATCTCACATGATGTCTCTGATAGAAAGAACATGATGTGCCTACTGAGTGTGCATGTACCTTTAACCAGTCCAGAAATGTATACATATGTATTCATAGAGTATATTGACTGTATGATTACACACGATGACCAGTAGCCGATGTCACCAAAATTGCTAAGCATACGTATCTAGTTAAGTATACTTTAAGGGAGTAATAATTTATTTTCCCTAAAATGCATTATTTCATATAGAACTAACCACTGCATATATTTGATGATTAAAAGTATGCAGAATTATTATACTGGATTTATGACATTATCACAGCCAAAATGACTGTTGTCATGTAATAACTTCAGTATAATAAAACTTAATAAATGTATCCTTAACTTGAAAATTTCTCCCTTAAAGTGTACTTAGCAAGATACGTATACTTTGCAATTTTTGTGAAATAGGCTACTGGATATGTCATGGCTAAGCACGTCCTAGTTGAGTGCCCGTATTTAATTGGCACAATCCAGTGTCGACACATAAACAGAGTCTCGACCCTCTCTGAGAATGCTCACTCAGTTATACTTTGAGCTATAGCTGTTTCATCTAGTAACCAGCGCCTGTTTATACAGTATGTTACGCATGTAACTGAACGGTAATTCGTTAGAAATCCGGCGCATATTTCGATGTGAAACTTTTACGCCGGCACCGATTCACTGTCTCTCTGACAATACTGAGACACACAATCGTATCTCTGCCTCTCCGACAATGCTGAGACGCAAACTCGTCTGTCTCCCTGCCTGTCTGACAATGCTGAGACAAACTCGTCTGTCTCCCTGCCTCTCTGACAATGCTGAGACAAACTCGTCTGTCTCCCTGCCTCTTGACAATGCCTGAGACAAACTCGTCTGTCACCCTGTCTCTCCCCCTGCCTCTCTGACAATGCTGAGACAAACTCGTCTGTCTCCCTGCCTCTCTGACAATGCTGAGACACAAACTCGTCTGTCTCCCTGCCTCTCTGACAATGCTGAGACACAAACTCGTCTCCCTGCCTCTCTGACCCAAATGGCTGAGACAAACTCGTCTGTCTCCTTGCTCTCTGACAAATGCTGAGTCACAAACTCGTCTGTCTCCCTGCCTCTCTGACAATGCTGAGACACAAACTCGTCTGTCTCCCTGCCTCTCTGACAATGCTGAGACACAAACTCGTCTGTCTCCCTGCCTCTTGACAATGCTGAAGACACAAAACTCCGCCTGCTCCCTGCCTCTGACAATGCTGAGACACAAACCCGTCTCCCTGCCTCTCTGGTAGTGATGGGACACACACTCGTCTGTCTCACTGCCTCTCCGACAATGCTGATCCACAAACTCGTCTGTCTCACTGCCTCTCTGACAATGCTGATCTACACACTCGTCTGTCTCACTGACTCTCTGACAATGCTGATCCACAAACGCGTCTGTCTCACTGCCTCTCTGACAATGCTGATCCACAAACGCGTCTATCTCAATGCCTCTCTGACAATGCTGATCCACAAACTCGTCTGTCTCACTGCCTCTCTGACAATGCTGATCCACACACTCGTCTGTCTCACTGACTCTCTGACAATGCTGATCCACAAACGCGTCTGTCTCACTGCCTCTCTGACAATGCTGATCCACAAACGCGTCTATCTCACTGCCTCTCTGACAATGCTGATCCACAAACTCGTCTGTCTCACTGCCTCTCTGACAATGCTGAGACACAAACGCGTCTGTCTCACTGCCTCTCTGACAATGCTGATCCACAAACTCGTCTGACTCCCTGCCTCTCTGACAATGCTGATCCACAAACTCGTCTGTCTCACTGCCTCTCTGACAATGCTGATCCACAAACGCGTCTGTCTCACTGCCTCTCTGACAATGCTGATCCACAAACACGTCTGTCTCCCTGCCTCTCTGACAATGCCAACTGAGACACAAATGCGTCTGTATCCCTGCCTCTCTGACAATGCTGAGAAACAAACGCGTCTGTCTCCATGCCTCTCTGACAATGCTGATCCTCAAACGCGTTGTTTCTCCCTGCCTCTCTGACAATGCCAACTGAGACACAAACGCGTCTGTCTCCCTGCCTCTCTGACAATGCTGAGACACAAACTTGTCTGACTCCCTACCTATCTGACAATGCTGATCCACAAACGCGTCTGTCTCCCTGCCTCTCTGACAATGCCAACTGAGACACAAACTCGTCTGACTCCCTGCCTCTCTGACAATGCCAACTGAGACACTAACGCGTCTGTCTCTCTGCTTCTCGGACAATGTCAACTGAGACACAAACGCGTCTGTCTCCCTGCCTCTCTGACAATGTCAACTGAGACACAAACGCGTCTGTCTCCCTGCCTCTCTGACAATGCCAACTGAGACACAAACGCGTCAGTCTCAACGCCTCTCTAACAATGCCAACTGAGACACAAACGCGTCCGTCTCCCTGTTGCTCGGACAATGCCAACTGAGATACAAACGCGTCTGTCTCACCGCCTCTCTGACAATGCCAACTGAGACACAAACGCGTCTGTCTCCCTGCCTCTCTGACAATGCCAACTGAGACACAAACGCGTCTGTCTCCCTGCCTCTCTGACAATGCCAACTGAGACACAAAAGCGTCTGTCTCCCTACCTCTCTGACAATGCCAACTGAGACACAAACCCGTCTGTCTCCCTGCCTCTCTGACAATGCCAACTGAGACACAAACGCGTCTGTCTTCCTGCTGCTCGGACAATGCCAACTGAGACACAAACGCGTCTGTCTCCCTGCCTCTCTGACAATGCCAACTGAGACACAAACGCGTCTGTCTCCCTGCCTCTCTGACAATGCCAACTGAGACACAAACGCGTCTGTCTCACCGCCTCTCTGACAATGCCAACTGAGACACAAACGCGTATGTCTCCACGCCTCTCTGACAATGCCAACTGAGACACAAACGCGTTTGTCTCCCTGCCTCTCTGACAATGCCAACTGAGACACAAACGCGTTTGTCTCCCTGCCTCTCTGACAATGTCAACTGAGACACTAACGCGTCTGTCTCCCTGCGTCTCTGACAATGCCAACTGAGACACAAACGCGTCTGTCTCCCTGCCTCTCGGACAATGCTGATCCACAAACGCGTCTGTCTCACCGCCTCTCTGAAAATGCCAACTGAGACACAAACGCGTCTGTCTCGACAGTCTCTCTGATAATGATGAGATACAAACGCGTCTGTCTCACCGCCTCTCTGACAATGCCAACTGAGACACAAACGCGTCTGTCTCGACCGCTTCTGATAATAATGAGACACAAACGCGTCTGTCTCACCACCTCTCTGACAATGCCAACTGAGACACAAACGCGTCTGTCTCACCGCCTCTCTGAAAATGCCAACTGAGACACAAACGCGTCTGTCTCGACCGCCTCTCTGATAATGATGAGACACAAACGCGTCTGTCTCACCGCCTCTCTGACAATGTCAACTGAGACACAAACGCGTCTGTCTCCCTGCCTCTCTGAAAATGCCAACTGAGACACAAACGCGTCTGTCTCGACCGCCTCTCTGACAATGATGAGACACAAACGCGTCTGTCTCACTGCCTCTATGACAATTCCAACTGAGACACAGATCGTTTTCGCCGCCTCTCTGAGAATTCCGTGTATAGCGCAAACAGCGTATCGCAGCCTCTCTGAGAATGTCGAGATACAACCCGCGTCGAGCCGACTCTCTAAGAATGAAGAGTGCAGCGTTTCGAGTTACCTACGCTCCATTAGGGCGATTCCGTGACCAGCTAATGGACATCTCTACAGGCGTTTTGGCTGCGCATTAGGCCCACTCAGTCAGTAATTCCTCTCTTTATGTTACCGAACGTCAATAAATGACGAAAATACCTAAAAATTTGAACAAATTATATTGATAAGTGAACATAATGTCGGCTAATTTAGCGTAATGTCGCAAAATGCCAAGAAAATTGCCAAGAAACGCTAGTCGCTCGGTTTAAGGCACATTTACAAGCGCGATCTTTCCTTATTAAATTTCCTTTGGAAATGCGCGAATCGTTTTGCAAGAAATGGCGCAGTAATTTCGTTATTACCAAAGTGGATGGTGAAGTGGAGTAGATAAGCTCACGCAACGTCAAGTGGCGACAAATAGCGCGACAAATTGACAAATTTAAGGTTTTAGATAATGTGAAACTTTGTTAATTTGTTAGAAGCAAGCGCATTAGCAATGGACGTGCTTAAAATTGGGAATTATTTTTGTCCACACGAATTAGTGTGGTGGTGTTTTAACAAATCTCTCTAACAGGCGAGTTGCGAGTGAATACAAATTGCAATGGAACAAACAGTAGATGATATGGACAAACTATTGACACACTGTTTACTGTTAACTGTTTCTGGCCCACTATAATATTGTTAACCCTTACACCGCTATATTATTTTTTGTTATCTGCTGTTTATTTTCTATTTTCCATTTTTATCACCAAAAACATGCTTTGACAGCACTTTTAAATCATTTCCGACATGCTCTGACAGCACTTTAGAATCATTTCAGTGCTGTTAAACCATGGTTGTATTGAGAAATAAGGCTAGATATAAAGCAACGACAATTGGTGTGTGTAGCGGTCTAAGGGTTAACTGTACTGTAATGCTATTTTTGTGTTATCCTGTTAGTCAAACCAACCCATACCCGTCGCTGTGCCTCGCCAACAGTTAAAACAATAATCCAAGAACACTATAGCATAGTACATGTACCGGCCCTACGAGGAACACGGCCAAACTTCTGTGCGTGTGCAATCTCTTGGCGGCAATTCAGGGACCCGTTTCACTAAACTTCGTACGTATACAAAATGTTCGTAAGTGCACATTTAGGTTGGTCTGCACATTTCAATTGATGGATTTACATTTATTTAGCATAGGCTGCATATGCTCAATAAATATAAATCCAATAATTGTTTACAAGAAAACATTGGCAATGTGAAAATTACAGACAATCATAATGTTGCACTTATGAACATTTTAGTCGCACGAAGTTTTGTGAAACGGCCCCGAGACCCTTACATCCGGGTAGCATATACAAAAGCAATTCGATATTGTACGAGTATATGTGACTTAATTGTGACATGTTACGACAAAATTGAGCTTATGTCGTGTTTCACTACGGATCATTTAGCCAGCTCGTAATGTCTGTTCCACTGTACATTGTTCAATATTTATGGGAATGTTCTTGTATCAGAATACTTTTCTCATGAATTTACGTTTAACCGAATATTAGCGATGCTTTTTTATTTCGTGAAATTCGGTCAAGTACTGGGGCCTGTTTCATTAAACTTCGTACGTCCAAAATGTCCGTAAGTGCAAATTTAGGATCGTTTGGAAATTTGCATTGATGGATTTACATGTATTGAGCATAGGCTGCATATGCAGCCTATGCTCAATACATGTAAATCCAATACAATAATTGCATACATAAGTTTGCACTTACGAACATTTTAATCGTACGAAGTGAAACGGTTTTCATATCGGGATATACATGTAATATGTTATTAATTGTTAACTTTTGTGTCATTTACACATACATGTATCTAGCCACGTTTCGCATCTGCGCAAGCTGATCTGGATCTACACTGACGGGACGTAATGTTTAACGTCATTTTTTTACAGTAGATTTCATTAAAAATCTGCCTAACAAGTGGACGGATTTTGATGATAGTATAGAGCACCAATTACGATGGTGTGTGTGATTTATGGTCTCACTAAAAGTTCTTTATTATAGGAATGAATGGCCTTTTTGTGGAATGTATCGGGGTATAAACTTGGAAAAGTCGCGGGAATACTGGACGAAGCGATAAAAAATTACAATTTTCGAAAAAAAAAAAAAAAATTTTCCAAGTTTATATCCCCGATAAATTCCACAAAAAGGCCATTCATTCCTTATAATTCCAGCATTTGAAATAAATTCATCAAGAAAATGTGTTAATTTTCCGTTTTCTTAAGAATTATTTTAAATACGCCTCACGGTTACGGAAAATAGTTCGGCGTGGGAGTTTACTGGGATATAAATTTTGGGCAGAGACTTGCAAATGGCCAATCAAATGTTAGGGAATTGAGAAAATATTTTTGGAATTATTAAAGTCGTAAAATGTTCACGAAGAATCGAGTAACGTTTATTTTGACGAGTTCTCGTGCTCGAGAATGTTGCCTTCTTTGCCGCCACTCTATTTTGTGGCAAAAATATAACGGCAACATATTAATTCGTGTTTGTGCAGAATAATGGTGCCCTAAACTTCACTAAACTTCATACGAATCAAATATTCGTAAGTGCAAAATTAAATAATTATTGGATTTACATTTATTGAGCATAGGCTGCATGTGCATGTGCATGTTTACATGTAAATCCATCAATTGAAATTTACAGAAGATCCTAAATTTGCATTTACGAACATTTTAGTCGTACGAAGTTGAGTGAAACGGGCCCTCAATGTCGCCTGATACTAACGCTACTACGGGCGTATAATTCCCGGTTTACAATATAATACATTACATATTAAAAGTCAAGTCTAATATGCGTTAATATGCATTTCCAGACATATGATAAATGCTCCGCTGACACTTGAAATTCATACTCGAAAAAAGTATGTATTCCTAAATAGCAAAATGCATGTGATATTCTCATTACATGGTATAAAATGTGAGCAGATTGAGGTAAAATATTACGTAGTATGTCGACACTTTGAGACAAAATAGCATGCGACTAGTATATCGACACGTTGAGATAACTACAGTGGGGTCAGCGTGTAAGTGCACACACGAACGAACACGACAGGTTGGTTCCAACACGCTGACCCCACTGTATAGTATGTCGCGTCGAAATGTTAGAATAACGTGTTAGTATATGGCGACATATTGAGATGAAACTACATCACGTGTATGTCATGTCGAAGTCGACATGTTAGGATAAATTATTACTTTATGGCGACATTTATTTATTTAGAAACATCGAAGTTGTGATAAAATATACCATTATGTAAACCACAGGTCAATAACCCATAGTATGGATGGTAACATATTTAAAATTCACATATTTATGTCTAGAAACAAGCAAAACAGAAAACTACACCTACCTCTGAATATTATGTACATGGCATGCAGTGACATTATTTTTGGTTTTCAGAGCTAGATATATTTTTCTGACTTTTGGCTTTTTTCTAAACATAAATAGATGAAGTGTACACATTTGACCATCCCCACTACATGCTGTATTAAAGGTGCATGCCCACTCAGTAGGCACACAATGTTCTTTATAGGAATTAAATAAGTGTCACTATTCCACTAGTTACAAAATTACGAGTGCCCGCTATTCACCATTACCGCACGTATAGAGTGGCATTATTATACATTTTATATCAGACGTAACCTTCCACACTGATATCCAGAGCGATAACCGTGTTTCCTAAAAATGTTAACAGACATTACTATTTATTCTCTGTTTTTATTTTGTAATGTGCAATGATCATACTCTATAATCTGTCGAAAAAAAAAGAAAATTCAGGTGACACAATTAATTAGTATAAATAATATGAAAATAGCCTGATACCAACGCGCGTCACTATCAGCAAATGATTATAGCTGTATAGCTGCCACTGTATTGTTAGAACTGGTGGAATAGTGGCACACTTATACACTTATTTAATTCCTATAAAGAACATTGTGTGCGTACTGAGTGGGCATGTACCTTTAAAACTGCCGCTATGTCTACACCGCTACACTGATGATGCGGATACATAGAGAATAGTAGGTTAGTGCCGTGAATGGGAAAAAATATCCGGCAAGGCTCAATAATTTCTTTATTTCTCATCAGAAGTATATGTTGTGACCACTCATTTGAACCGTCTCGCCGAGACGGTTCAAATGAGTGGTCACAACATATACTTTGGTTCAGAAATAAGGAAAATAGATAGAGAATAGTAGGTTAGTGCCGTGAATAGGAAACAATAACTGGCAAGGCTCAGGAAACGGGATGGGCGAGGCTCTGCCGAGCACATCCCGTTTCCGTGCCGCGCCAGATATTTGTTCCCATTCACGGCACTAACCTACTATTCTATTTATCCCGTCAACACCTACAAATGGCTGTAAAATGCAAAACTGGTATTGACTGGATATCAAAAATGTTTCACGGCACTGTGTTTCACGGCACATACGCACTGTGTTGACGGGATAAATTTGAATTCACGACGGATCGACGTATATGCCACTGAACCATCCGTGAAAGATACTTTCATATACATATAGTAATAGCTATTAAAGGTCCTGGGGCCGTTTCACTAAACTTCGTACGACTAAAATGTTCGTAAGTGCAAATTTACGATCGTCTGGAAATTCCAATTAATGAATTTACATTTATTTAACATAGGCTGCATGCAGCCTATGTTAAATACATGTAAATCCAATAATCGTTTGCAAGAAAACATAGCTAATGTGAAATTTACAGACTATCATAATGGTGCACTTACGAACATTTTAGTCGTACGATGTTTAGTGAAACGAGTATGTGACTAGTCTCTTATAATTCTTATTCAGAATGATAACGTACTGTTTTACTGTTTTATGTAGTAATATATTGTGATATATACATTGATGAGACGTTAATAAACACATAAACATAAACATTAATATATCGTGTGGCAGCGAGAAAAGGAGGGAAAAAAGAGAGACAAGCTGTGGGAGGTGCGTAACAGTTTGGAAATCTGAAACGGCTACCGGTTTATGAAAACAGTGCAGATCCAGATGAGCCGGCTCGTAGCGAGCCGTGTCATCAGGAACTGCCCTTTCGGAAAGTAATTGTCATATTTTTGAGAACAAAAACACCCACTTTACATAAATGGACTAGTCTGAAAACGTCTGTGACGGTTGGATAGGTTGCAAAATTAACATATCAAAATCCATTTCAGTTACTTAGGGGTGACAGGGTTAAGGCGACCAGTGGCGTAAACAGACATACGCCTGCGAGCGTGTGACATAGGAAGCATGAACGAATGGAAAACTATTTTTTTCTTCAAAAATGGTGACAAAAAATAGCACAATATTGACATATTTATACAAATTGCGACAACATAGCAGCTATGTACAATGAATACAGACTAAGATAAAAACTATGCATGTGTCCATACAGAGTGTCGCCTATGTGTCTTGCAAATGCGATAAGCGTTTCATTTTCATATATATTTACAAATAATTCCAGCACAAAAATATTTACACAATTCCCTAACATTTGATTGGCCCGTAGCAAGTCTCTGTCCAAAATTTATATCCCAGTAAACTCCCACGCCGAACTACTTTCTACAGGTGCGCTGTCAGTGCTCTCAATGTAAACAAATGGCTGCCGTCTGTCAAAATAAACACATTGTCTTGATGAATTTATTTCAAATGCTGGAATTATAAGGAATGAATGGCCTTTTTGTGGAATTTATCGGGGATATAAACTTGGAAAAGTCGCGGGAATACTGGACGAGGCCTTCCGGCCTTCGTCCAGTATTCCCGCGACTTTTCCAAGTTTATACCCCGATTAATTCCACAAAAAGGCCATTCATTCCTATAATAAATAAAGATAAATATCGCTATGCCTTCGTACCTAGATGTATCAGTGATTATTCAAGAAACAGAGATAAAAAGTATTACAGTTATTAAAATATGAGATGGCGAACTATCATTATTATTTGTGTGCAACATTTCTCTGAAACTCAACATAGTAAAACACAACGTGTGTGAAATTGAATTGTATATCTGGAATGTAATAACTGCTTCATTCATTTTCATGTTTGTGTGTGATCAAAATATAAAAATAATATAAACGAAAAAACTTTATTTCAGGAAGTTGTGTTTTAAGCGTTTTATTCGTTGGATATGAGACAGCTATTTTAATTACTGGAGTTGAATGACGAAACATAAAATAAAACGTTAACCAACTGTCGATCGTTATTGTATTTGTGTTAAATGTTCGCGTCTTGTTTTGTTTGTGTGTAGGCATATCAGTAGCAGATTAAATCAAATAAAACACACACGCACACTGAGACGAAATTACATTAATTATTTAAAATCATATTTTTTTTATTTTCGAACAAACATTTTGACAAACAAAACCTTTATAAGGTACATGTATATTGTTGAGTACCGAGTTGATCTCAGACGTTGGTGAAACTTACATAGAGGATCTTATATGAGTGATGATTTAATATGATATTTATTAAACGAGTTTACTGATTTCATAAGAAACGAGGCTGTGCCTCGTTTCTTATGAAATTAGTCAACGAGTTCAATAAATAACATATGAAATCATCACAAATTGTTAATTCCTTTTATTGCATAAGCACATCAGCATACATTGAAGCTGTACTGCCAACATAGCTGTTTTCTGTAACGAACTAATTTGCATATTTATTACATTAATTTATCATTATTTTTATTACACTGTAAAAATACACTGCGAGCGCCCATTTTATGCAATATAGTTATTTAATTGAAATTATCCTCAACATCTGTAATCGTTTTGACATTGAAAATCGTGTTTATTCTTCCAATGTTTCGGAAAATTGAGACTAGAGCTTCAGTAGTCGGGCGCGGGTCTGTGAAATGTAGATAAGAAATAATATCACCACGTATTTAAAATAGAATTGTTTATTGTTTTATGTTTTGCTTGTTTTTTAACTGAGCGTGTACTGTCCGTATATAACTTTTACTTTATCACAATGTGTCGTACGGATATTTACATGTTGGTTTCATTTTGTCCTTGTTATCGTTCACCGGGTAGTTGTTTAAATTACTAATTTCTTACATGTAACTGGCGGTATATGCACCGGCTTCATGGTTTCACCCATGTATGTATGCGGTTTCCATTGATATGAAACTTTATATAATATGAATAATATATTTTTTGTTTTTATTAAATATATTATTTGATCTACTATTTCTGCTTAGTTATTAACAACAGTGAACGTGCCATTTAATTCACTATTCTAGTTAAGAACGCTCGAACTAATGTGTAATAATTGGCTTTTATTTTATTATTTATGCTGGAACGACACATGAACACGGAAATTATTATTTAAATATTAATTAAAAAGTATATGTAGTTGTACAATACCATGTATATATCAGTACGTCGCGGCAAGATTGTCTTGACTTTTCAAAATCATTTTTCCGAACATAATGTTCGGAAAAATGATTTTGAAAAGTCAACAAAATTTTTGACCTCTATATATTAATTTGGCGAAAATGTACTTGCTGAAAGTGTTGGGTACAGATTAAGATCCATGTCTTATGTAGACTACATTTATTTCATAAATATACAAGGCTAAAGCACGGAAATAGTTATGATAGTATGATGTTGTTTTCATCCTCATATCGTGTTATTTTTCGTGACATTTAATCTTAGGAAATCAACACGATTTACGATAATTTGTTCATAACAAAAATATTAAAATGTGCGATTTAGCAATTTAGAGATATAACCCCAATTCTTGCGACATTGAGCAATAAATGAAAATAAAATATATAATTATACACATGTTTACATAAATATAATAATTTTAAAGAATTATTTCAGGTTTTTATGTTATTCAGGTTTCAGAAATATATTTATGCTAAATGAACGTACGTGTAAACCCCACGAACTATAATAAAAACAATCATGTTGAATAGTTATGTGTGTCCGCGGCATAGAACGAAACAATATGTATGATTTCAGACAGTCAAACAAAAACAAAAAAAACGGAACTGTGACAATAATAAAAGAGAAAAAGAATGGAACATACCGCAGTACACGGAATATCATAAAACAAATAATTTAAAAAATATGAAACATATTTATCACAATGGAATTCGAAACTCTTGAATGATGCCTAATTATTGTTTTAGATACACAAAGTGTTTCATAATTACATTTGCTGTTTTACATTGCCGGTGAGTGTCTGTATGCTAAATTAGCGGTCCATAATATACGTATTATATCAATCGTCAAAAATATTTAATTTGAAATTAAGGCAATCAGAAAGGTAAACTCACCTGCGTATTGGGCGTAAAGTGCTGCGAGTTCAATGATGTTGCCAGGTGTGGGAAATGCCTGGAAACCGTTATCCGCTCAAAGATAGCACTCGATGTGGCGACAATCCTCGGTGAAACCAATTAATCATAAATTATTCCAATTTTGTCACAGATTTAGCGCAAAACTTGTTGATGTTGAAGTGAAATCAATTTGCGCGCCACGCGCAGCGCCAATACGTCGTCGTGGTAATCAATAAAGGGCTGAGCGACGGCTAATTCCAGTATCGGCATTTGCAGCCAAAGGGGCGGGGACAGTTTGAGAGTATCTCGCCTCACCAGCCACTGCCGTGCCGCCGTGAACCGTTCGCCAGCTGACCATCACGCATCTCGCTCATAGCAATGTTGGTGTTCAATAACACTAACTATCTGTGAATACATTCATATAATAATTGGATGACGTATGAGACAAGCCATGTGCTGTTTAAACCTTTATGATGTGCCAGTTTTTCATGAAAAATATTTAAAAATACTGTGATATTTGCCGTAAAAATTTGACAGTTGATGAAATATACATAGCAAATGCGGAATAGAATTCCGCATTTGCTATGGATATGTCTTCAACTTTCGACGTTATTTAGAAAATAGCACAGGTTCTGTAAACATTGTTCATGAAAAATCGCACATCTTCTTGGTTACAAAATCACATGGAATGACTCATACATATTTCACCAAGACGAACTCAATGGACATAATGTTCATTATTCGTTTCCCCGTCTCATTTCAGAATTATTTACTAAATATGTGTTAATATATTTTATATTTCATTTCATGTTAACATAAATTATTTGAACTTCATTGTCCGTTGCTTAATATGAAACTGGTTAATTTCTTTCTCTATTCAACATGTAATTGTATTTCTTTGCTCTTAACCACGAACAACATAATTCCGATATAAATTGAATAATATTACTTAACCGAGCGCGTAACAACGACTGTAGCATGTCATTAAAATGCAAGAGTTAAATAAAAACATAAATCCTACAACACTCGGTTTTTCTTTCACAAGCTATATACTTTCTTTTTAGCGTATCCTTCCAACAATATCATGGACGAATTGTCCATTTTTTCGAACAAAGTAAGAACCAAGTGACTTAGACATGTATATAATACAATGGTTTATTATGTATATACCTTAAAGGCTTAATTTGCATCTCAATATAAAACAGCCAATCATTGAATGCTTATTCTGTTTTGCATTTATCGAGTCGGCCATTATTGTAGTCACGTGGTTAAATCTTTAGAAGGATTAAGTGACGTACGTTGCTCAGTGTATGACGAAACCGCCCAGTTATCACACATCTCTATATACAAGCTGGGAATACTTGAACTTAACCCTTTCAACACCAAGTAACTTAATAGGATGTTCCATGCCAATGTTTCAGACTATTCCATTTATAAAAAGGGGATATTTTTTGTTCTCAAAAATATGAAAATTACTTTCAAACAGTGCAGATCCTGATGAGACGGCTCGTTACGAGCCGGCTCATCTGGATCTGCACTGTTTGCATATAGCGGGCTTTCTTGTTCAACGGGTTAACAGTATTAACCCTTTCAACACCAAGTAACTTAATAGGATGTTCCATGCCAATGTTTCACGCTATTTCATTAATTTTGTTCATTCAAATTATCCCATTCTTCTAAAAGGGTAATCTGTACGACGTTTAAAATTATTAACAAACAGTGGATATCCTGATGAGACGGCTTGTTACGAGCCGGCTCATCTGGATCTGCACTGTTTGCAAACATTGTCTCTATAGAGGTCTGTGGTGTTGAAAGGGTTAAGAAAAAGGTTGTGCAGCCAATTTTTACATTCAAATATACGGTTCGACAATGTCCAGCGGTGAGTAAACGTTTGCCGTGGCACGAGGGAACTGTTTGAACCCCAAGGCCGTAGGCTGCGGGTTCAAACATGTCCCGAGTGCCACGGCAAACGTTTACCCACGGCTGAACATGGTCGAACGTTAGTGTTACATTTCCATGGAAAATATCGTTTAATTTGAGCGTATATGCAGTACTGTTGGTACTTTGCTCCATTCACACAGCTGATTTGCACATACATATTCCAGGGCCACAGTACACATCGCGTGATGCAGCCGCATCAATTTCAAAATGTCAGTGCAAAAGTTGTGAACGGGTCTTGTGACGTAATGGCGCGTTCTAGTAATGTTATGAGACACATGCAATACGTAGATGTTGGCTTGGCCCAGAAATGAGCATTGTCTACAGCCATGGTCAAATAGCATGCGCTGTACGGTTGAACACGACTGTGAGCGGTGTCAAAAAGTGAATGGGTTTAACGTCCAAGCAACAGATTAGGTCATATAGAGACGGGACCATACGTTACAGTCTAATCCGACAGACCAGTTGTATGGAAATACTATGAAACTATTTATGATGCCCAAGGCGAGGTTTGAACCCACGATCTCCGGATTCGAAGTCTGGGCCCGGTTGCTCAAAACCTCTGTTAGCTTAACAGACTGTTAAATCCTTAGCAATGCTAAGGATTTAACAGTCTGTTAAGCTAACAGAAGCTTTGAGCAACCGGGCCCAGGTATTCTAACCCCTATTCCACAACCCATCCCCATGTCGAACAACGGCAGTCGTGTAACAATATGTAACTCATGTCGCCTGGCAATGATCTACATTGCTTCTTAGACGTATAACGGGCTATTTATCGACGGAATGGAGAAATGTGCAGATTTGGTTGTGCGGCTAGCGCAATCGGTAACGAGCGCGCTGCTCACCAATGCGACCCCTGATTCGATCCTCGGCAGGAACAGTATCTGAAATGTTACGTGGCTCGAACAAGTGGGTATCCTCCGGGTACTTCGGTTTACTCCCACATTAATGACCGCCCGTACGCCTTCATCTGTGCCAATGAAAGCATTTGTATACGTGCTCTGGCGCTTGTTTGTAATCGTTGTAAAAATAAATAAAGTTTAAATGTGCAGATCATGATCAGACTGTGCGGATGCACATGCTGATCTGATCTACACTGATTTGCAAAACCCATAAGCCCGATTTCACCAGTCGCAGCCACACATGAGCAATTCAGTTGAACGCCTATAATTCGTACACCAGACAACCACGACGTGTGTAAATGTGATGTGTTTCAGTCATTTATCTCTGATGGTCACGTCTGTTCGTGATTGCACACCGCAGTAAAACGAGTTGTCACGTGACTTAATTGCAGCGGAATCTCTCTAAACTAGACATCCTCACATGATGTCCAGTAGCCGATTTCACCAACATTGCAAAGTATACTATTCTAGCAAAAGTATGCTTTGAGGGAGTAATCATTTCTTTTTCCTGAAATGCATTATTTCATATAGAACTAACCACTGCATGCATATATTTGATGATTAAAAGTATGCAGAATTATTATACTGAATTTATTACATTATCACAGCCAAATTGGCTGTGGTAATGTAATAAATTCAGTATAATAAAAATTAATAAATTTATCCTAAAATTGAAAATTTCTCCCTCAAAGTATACTTTGCTAGATAAGTATACTTTGCTAGAAAAGTATGCTTTGCAATGTTGGTGAAATAGACTACAGATTAGAAAGGTTTGTGATTGCATAGCGATATAACATTTGTGCGAGTTATTACATAACTTAACCATAATGGAACCTCTTTAAATCGGACACCCTCCGATGATGTCCGGCTTAGAGAGGTTCCACTATATATATAGCACTGGTGGACTACCCAGCTCGCAGCGCCATCATGCAAATATCTCTAAAAAGGGGAAGATACTTTATTTTGAGTGTGCATGAAGACCACACGGGGCGACGCATTACGTGCGGTATCCACACGGTAAGCTATGAATTCACCGGTCAGGTCACTAACAAGGAAATAATAAGGTTATTAAACGTGAAATACACGTCATGTACTGAAATAGACACGACTTTATGGATTTTGTAACAGTTATAGATCCTGTATTTTGCACACTTACAAGGTGGACAGACACAAGTCATCTTCTCTTTTACAGACATCAGCAAAGTTATGCAGTGACAGACTTGATGGGCATATCCGCTTTCTCAACTGCCGAAATCTAAGATAGCAATATTTCGTCCCAATCCTCTTTATAATATACTGTTTGCATATACGCCATGGTAATCCTGTTCTCTATGTATATATATATACATATCACTTGCCAAAATTTGAAATAAATATGGTTTAACCCTTCCTACGCTGTTGATGGAAATTGCCGTCTGCTGTTTTTCATTTTTGCTTTAATTCTTAACAAAAAAATGGTTTTGACAGCACATGAGAATCGTCTCCACTGGAGACGATTCCCATGTGCTGTTAAAACCAGGTTTTTATCGAGAAATATTGAAAATAAAACATTTCCAGCAGACGACAACATTTAATTCAGCGTAGTAAGGGTTAAACTAAACACCATGGTGTACACCATCATTCAATAAAATGTGCGTACACCAACTGCCGATCCATATATTCCTATGCATGCGACGGGCAAACATTAGTCCAAAATTACAAATAAAAGCCATTGTTCCATGTTAATGTTACATGTTAGCACTGTTAAAGAGGCCATTATCTATTTACGGCGTTAGTGTGATAATGAGATTCAAGTAACGCTCAGGTTAAGTACACAATGTTCGAAAACACTAGTTATCTCCATGTTAGACATTTTTGGACTCGCTAAACGCAATTATGATGTCTGGATTGGGAATTTGCTTTCAACAATGATGGTTTACATAAGGTTACGTCGGTCAAAAAGGATTACCTCCCCTTAATCGATTTTCATTCGAATGACTTCTCATGGTACCGTTAATGACAAAGTAATTCCGAATATCATGACGTTGTGTACGATGTTGGTGAAAATGACGTTTCCGACCGTACTATTATGTATAAACATGGCATAACTGGACACCTGTAATGTAATTGTAAAATACACATGTCATACATCCAAATAAATCTAATCGAATATGTATTTGATCTATCACAACAATATTATAGGAATGAATGGCCTTTTTGTGGAATTTATCGGGGTATAAACTTGGAAAAGTCGCGGGAATACTGGACGAAGGCCGAAAGGCCTCGTCCAGTATTCCCGCGACTTTTCCAAGTTTATATCCCCGATAAATTCCACAAAAAGCCCATTCATTCCTTTAATATAATTCCAGCATTTGAAATAAATTCATCAAGAAAATGTGTTTATTTTCCGTTTTCTTAAGAATTATTTTAACTGCGCCTGACGGTTACGGAAAGAAGTTCGGCGTGGGAGTTTACTGGGATATAAATTTTGGACAGAGACTTGCTACGGGCCAATCAAATATTAGGGAATTGTGTAAATATTTTTGCGCTGGAATTATTGTGATATATATATGCTTGAAATGCTACCGACAGTTGAACGTCGTTTACGGCCACTTTTGCGTGTAGACAACAATCTGGGGGCCGTTTCACTAAACTTCGTACGACTAAAATGTTCGTAAGTGCAAATTTATGATCGTCTGGAAAATTCAATTGATGGGTTTACATTTATTGAGCATATGCTGCATATTCAGCCTATCAATACATGTAAATCCAGTAATTAATAAGAAAACATTGTTAATGTGATATTTACATAATACAAATGTATCATAATGTTTCACTTACGAACATTTTAGTCGTACGAAGTTTAGTGAAACGGGTCCCAGCACTCGGGTAACGTTCATGATGTTCTTTTACTTTTATCATCATGGGAACTCATTCATGAACATAACTTTTCTCAGATCCGTAAATCTCATGTACACCTCCTCAAAAGACAAAATTGTATATTGTTGTGTTAAGTTGTCAAATTATAAATGGTTTGTCATTTATTTCGTTGCCAAATCAATACATAAGAGACGAATTTGTAATTTGGAGAATTGAGTCACATATGAAAAAATTCAGTTCGAAATCTGAACACGTTATCAGGATATTTATAGTTGATGGTATGCTACAATCGGTGTCATAGTTTATGCAATGTGTATTGCGTAGTCTTTCTACGCAATTTAAAGGTACATGCCCACTCAGTGGGTTATACTATAGGGAGACAGATAGTTTTGTATATTCTGTAGATATGGCATTTTATAGCAAACTAAACATTCACTCACAATTACCTCACGTATTGATTGGCATTATTATACATTTTATATCAGACGTAAATTTCCACACATATATCAGGGGCGATAACCGTGTTTCAATAAATATGTCGAAAATATTATTGTTCAGGTGACGCATTTAATTCGTATAAATCATTTAAATATATCATGCCTCATTTGCATATGAAAATAGCCTGATACCAGTCACTATCAGTAAAATACATTTTTAGAACTGGTAAAATAGTGACACAATTATACACTTAATAGTTCCAGCACAAAAATATTTACACAATTCCCTAACATTTGATTGGCCCGTAGCAAGTCTCTGTCCAAAATTTATATCCCAGTAAACTCCCACGCCGAACTACTTTCCGTAACCGTGAGGCGCAGTTAAAATAATTCTTAAGAAAACGGAAAATAAACACATTTTCTTGATGAATTTATTTCAAATGCTGGAATTATAAGGAATGAATAGCATTTTTGTTGAAATTATCGGGGATATAAACTTGGAGAAGTCGCTGGAATACTGGACGAGGCCTTCCGGCCTTCGTCCAGTATTCCCGCGACTTTTCCAAGTTTATACCCCGATACATTCCACAAAAAGGCCATTCATTCCTATATTTAATTCCTATAAAGAACATGTTGTGCCTACTGAGTGGGCATGTACCTTTTATATTATAGGAAACCATACATTACTAGAAACAAGATAAAATGCACATAGTATTTTCGTACAACAAAATTAGGCATATATTTCTTACCACGTAAACTACGGTAAATTTTTAAAAAACCAATATGGCGTCGAAAATAAAATGGCGTCGATAATGACACTATACAATGGAACCTCTCCAAACCGGACACCCTGTGGAGTCCCAGGGTGTACGGTTTTGAGATGTTCCACTGTAGATCAGACATGTGAGCACTTTATGACACATTCTAGTGTTTTGCAATCACGAAAAGTCATTGTAATCAGAGATACAAAACAGCGAAACACTTTCTGGAGTGTCCGGTTTAGAGGGGTTCCACTGTATTTTCCATTTACGGAATAGTCCGAGAGTTCCCGAGTGTAATTCCTCTATATGATATTGACCATTATGACTGTGTACTCATGTAATTGGGGATTTAATTGTTCGAAACTGTTATATCAGTTGCATAACAATGTTTTACTATAAGTATGCAGTTGTATTTATTGTAACCTATTTATGAATACATACTGTTTAAAGTAAACAATGTTCAACTGATGGAATGGCGGCCAGTGTTGGTCCGGTCCTGATCAGACTGAACGGATGCGCACGCTGATTATGAGCAACGCTGGTCGTACACGTTTTAAATTCAGTTCCTTCAGCGGCGGGTCCAATTTCTTACGCATTTCCTCCAATTATTAACCGAAACGCAATTGAATGGCGCGAAATTGGCGGTAATCACGCACAAACAAAATAAAACAGGCTTTCGTGTTTAAGTACGCTGTGGGCAGCCGGGGGAATTATGAGAACAAAACAAGGATAATCGGGGGATAATGGGACCCAGTGTGGCGGTAAACGGTCGTAGTACATGACAACCATCAATATGACAGCAGCATATGTGATGCATTACTACGTTCTGTTCTTCGCAAAACACGCCGATGATATTTTCCAAATGCGCATTTTTGGGCAATTATTGTATAGAATGTCAATATTATCAAAACTTAATACAGTGAAACGTCTCTAAACCGGACACCCCGGGAGGTCCCCAGGGTGTCCGGTTTACAGAGGTTTCCCTGTAAATCATTCATTTGATCATTCTGAGCCATATGTATGTGCTATGCGATCATGAACAGACATTATCTCCGAGATAAATCACCAAGAAACTCATGAAAAATCACAGATGTTTTCTGGTGTACGGTTAACATGTTTATTTATTTATTTGTTGAAATTCCATAAACCACTGATTGCGGAAATAAAATAGCAATTTTAATTTTGTTTTACTATTTGTGGATTGATTTTAAATTTTTGTTTTCTTTCTTCGTGTTAGACAGTTTCCAAGCTATCTAGCGAGTTCTCGGTGTCAGTTTCCAAACATTGCGGTTTTTTTTCAAAAATGGTTGTCACATTTTTCCTCCATTTTGGTCGATGCTTTTTTCCATAATAATATGAATGATATTTTGAACCACACACAGCCCAACTACTGTCTGTTTCACGAAACCTGCCCAAATTTCACGGCCATAATTATAAACAATGCAAAAACATTTGTTTATATAATATGAAATTAAAGCAAAATTTAAGAATGAGCCTTTCGTGAAATCTTGTCAAATATTGATATGATTGCGAAATAACAATTTCCCCATGTTAAATCCCTATAGACATCTTCACAGAGTGAAGATGTCTATGGGGATTTAACATGAGGATATTTTTAGAATTTCAGAAATATTGGACCGATTTTCAAAATTAAATTTTGCTTTCTTAGTTTGATCATTTCCAAGCTATCTAGCCAGGTTTCAGAGTCAATTTGCATATTTGTTTTTCTTTTTGTGGCTCCTCCCCCAGCTCCTCCACCTCGTTTTTCCCCCATGTTAAATTCCCATAGACAAATAATTTTTTCAAAATAATAAAATCAATATTTGACCAAATTTCACGAAATAAAAAGAAGTCTCATTCTTAAATTGAGATAAAATTTAATATTATCGAAAATAGTATTGTTTTTGCATTGTTTATATGGCCCTACAATTTGGGCAGGTTTCGTGAAACAGACAGTAGTCATGGCGCTAGTTCGGACCCCGTGTGCACTTTATTGTGCCCGAATGTTGACTTCAAATCTTATGACCCAGTCTCAATATATGATAATGTACATGATTCATGCTTAATAATTATGGTTTAAAGTAAACGCAATTAAAATCGCACCTGTTTATACTTTTTCTGGTAATCGTGTTCGGCAAAGATCATGTTTTCAATTAATGGTTAATACAATGTTCTTTAGTTTGTGTAAATTATTTGTATTGGTGTCTATAATTGAAACTTCTTTCTATATATGGTTTAGTACGATCATTTAGCAACACAAAATATTGGAATTCACAATGGAGAGCGAAACTGGAAAATTATATCAAGCCAAATTATCTCCCTTGCCCATTATCGTTTCTGATAGTATACACTTGAATATATAGAGTATATTCATATTTGTGCAACCAATATGACATATATGTTCATGGAGTGGTGTGAAATGTCCATATTTCACGAGTGAAATATGGACATGTTACACCACGAGATGAACATATATATCATATTCATTGCAAAAATATGAATATTCTATTTATTATATACCGGTCCATGGAACTTAGCAGTTTTTTAGACTGTATACGGTAATGAATGTGTATTTGCAGCCTATTTGCGCTGTTTTCTTTCAGGTGCGCGTTATGAATATAGATAGCGGAAGTAGTCGTATTTTCACCGGAAGTTGTTTATTTCATGGATGAGAACATACGACTTTTATTTACATCGTATAACTCTGTATTTTTATATTATTTAATGAAATATGGCGCAGCAAACGCGTCTTCATGAGCTGCATTTGGTGTCCCGGGAGTTCGGCACATACATTTGGTGGTCCCGGGAGTTCGGCACATACATTTGGTGTCCCGGGAGTTCGGCACATACATTTGGTGTCCCGGGAGTTCGGCACATACATTTGGTGTCCCGGGAGTTCGCACATACATTTGTGGTCCCGGGAGTTCGGCACATACAATTGGAGCCCGTGAGTTCGCGGCAACATACATTTTTGGTGGTCCCGGAGTCGGCACATACATTTGGGTCCCGGGAGTTCGGACATACTTTGGTGGTCCCGGGGAGTTCGGCATACATTTGGTGGTCCCGGAGTTCGGCACATACATTTGGTGTCCCGGGGATTCGGCACATCATTGGTGTCCCGGAGTTCGGCACATACATTTGGTGGTCCCGGAGTTCGGCACATACATTTGGTGTCCCGGGAGTTCGGCACATACATTTGGTGTCCGGGTTCGGCACTACATTTGGTGTCCCGGGAGTTCGGCACATACATTTGGTGTCCCGGGAGTTCGGCACATACATTTGGTGGTCCCGGGAGTTCGGTACATACATTTGGTGTCCCGGGAGTTCGGCACATATATTTGGTGTCCCGGGAGTTCGGCACATACATTTGGTGTCCCGGGAGTTCGGCACATACATTTGGTGTCCCGGGAGTTCGGCACATACATTTGGTGGTCCCGGGAGTTCGCCACATTCTTACATGTATGTCGTTTTTGCGAAGAATCGATTTCCGTGTCAGTAGACATATTTTATTAAATAATAATTTCCATAATTTTTCTGTATACAAGCAGTGTAAAGAGGATTGGAACGAACGATTGCTATCTTATAGAGTTCATCTACTTAAACAGTAATGCTATTTGAATAATCAATATGATAGATACGAACAGACACGCGCTAGTTTATGCATTGCTGACAAAGTTGAGTTTCACATAAATTGAAGTGATAATATCCCCAACGTCATTCCAAAAGCATATACAGTTCACCTACTATGTTTAATATTATGGAACCTGACTCCAAGATGGTAATTACATGTCATCGTTTGTGCTTGGCTCGAAAGTGACATATTTGGACATAAATAACCTTGAATGTGACGTTAGCACGTGCCCTTGACCTCTAATCTCCAAACTAACATTGGAGATGGATTCCCCATACTCGAAAAAACCTGATACAAAGTTGTTTCATTTATGATTCTACTACATTTGATTCTCATGTTATGGCACCACATAATTCCGGATGGCGGTCATCTTGGAATTTCTAATATGGCCGCCACAGCGAAATGAAATGTCATCACCATACAGTGCGGTCAGCGTGTAAGTGCACACACGAACGAACACGACAGGTTGGAACCAACCTGTCGTGTTCGTTCGTGTGTGCACTTACACGCTGACCCGACTGTATCTAACACTGGTCCACAATGATGCTTGTAGACAAATGTGAACAATTATTTGACTAAGCCCCCTAACTATGTACATGGCATTGTGGGTATTGCCGTAAAATGTGGACATGTTTGGTGAAACAAATATATGGCGGTGAATAGAGCAATGGGGATTATCGGTTTTGCGACCAGTGTAAATCCAGATCAGCATGTGCATCAGCACAGTCTGATCAGCATCTACACTGTTCGCCATTCCATCAATGAAACACCCGTCATGATTCTAGGAAGCAATATACATGTATATCGTTATCAGGTTACAGGAGTGTGCTGTGTGATCAAGAGATACACTGGTCACAAATCCCATAAGCCCCATTTCTCTACTGTCTGTTTCACGAAAGCTGCCCAAATTTTACGGCTATATAGACTCCTTCTTTTTATTTCGTGAAATTCGGTCAAATATTGATTTTATTACGAAAAATTGATTTGTCTATGGGAATTTAACATGGGGGAAAAAGTGGTAAGGAAGTGTGGGAGGTTTAAAAAAACGAAAAAATTTGGAAATTGACTCCGAAACTGACAACTAGCTTGGATATAATCTAACTAAGAAAACAAAAGTTAAATTTTAAAAATCGGTCCAGTATTTCTAAAATTCAAAATAATTTCCCCATGTTAAATCCCCATAGACATCTTCACTCCGTGAAGATGTCTATGGGGATTTAACATGGGGAAATTTTGTTTTCGCAATAACATCATCAATATTTGACCAAATTTCACGAAATAAAAAGAAGGCTCATTCTTAAATTTTCCTCTAATTTAATATTATCGAAAACAATATGGTTTTTGAATTGTTTATATGGCCATAAAATTTGGGCAGCTTTCGTGAAACAGACTATAGTCACATCCAAATATAGTGAATACCGATGGCACAACGTTGGCTTCAAATATAAGTAAGAGCATGAGCAATACTGACTACTGTCTGTTCCACGTGTTGCTGCCGACGAACTTTTGTCTATTAAACACATTAAATTTAAAAAATATTTAAAAGTAAGTACTTTTTATCAATAACAAAACAGTCACCCTCCGCCAAAAAAATATTTGATGAAATTCCATCAAATATTGATTTTTTTGCAAAAAAAAACGATTTTCCTATGGGAATTTAACATGGGGGCTAAAAATAGATTTTTTTATATATATTTTTTATTTGTGGACCGATTTTCAAAATCTAACTTTTGTTTTCTTAGTTACATCATTTTCAAGCTATATCGCCAGGTTTCGGAGCCAATTTCCAATTTTTTTCTTTTTTTTTATCCTTCAGGATGAAAAAACGAAAAGTTTTGGAAATTGACTCCCCATGTTAAATTCCCGTAGGAAAATCATTTTACGGCAATAAAATCAATATTTGATCGAATTTGATCAACAAAATTTTTTGGCGGAGGGTGACTGCTTTGTTATTGATAAAAATGTACTTACTGTTAGATATATTTTAGATTTAATGTGTTTAATGTATACATATACAGTGGAACCTCGCTAAACCGAACAACCTTGCGAAATCGATGCATTAATGTGTGACCGATTTAACTGTCAATATCGCTGATGCTGATCAGTGTTCATTATTGCAATTGCGCATCGGAATTACAGTGGAACATCTCTAAACCGGACACCCTGGTTCACTGCACAATGTTTAGCAACAGAATACAGTACGAGTACACGAATATATACACAGTTAGTTTGTTTAGTAGCGAACGACTCAGACATATACGAATATGCTGAGTAACTTTACATGATTTTGCATTTTAGTCGGTAGTCTGTAGCCGATTTCACCAACATTGCAAAGAATACTTTTCTAGCAAAGTATACTTTGAGGGAGAATTTTTCAATTTTAGGATAAATTTATTAATTTTTAGTTATACTGAAATTATTACATTATCACAGTCATTTTGGCTGTGATAATGTAATACATTCAGTATAATAATTAATCATCAAATATATGCAGTCGTTAGTTCTATATGAAATAATGTATTCGGGGAAAAATAAATGATTACTCCCTCAAAGTATACTTTGGTACAAAAGTATACTTTGCAATGTTGGTGAAATCGGCTACTGGTACAGGCATCCATATACACCGACCTGTTGTTGGTTTCGGTGCAATATGACGTCGATGATGATCTCACTTCTTGTATATACACACTGTTGTTTTGACATGTGTGCCTGCAACTTCGTTTTCTAATCTTGACACCATACTTGACACCATACATAGACATTGCGAGTGTACACGTATATATATGTTTCCGGGTTAAAATTCTACGAATTTTCATGTTTCGTGATTCAGCATAAATGTATAATGTTTCTGTTTCTCCATATGTTGCCTGAAACCAGCAACACGACTATCCGTGTTTGTAGCATCAGATTGCATAAATAGAGATGACTATATACAACATATTATATCCCAAATGCACCCTATTCGTATCAGTTATCTATGTACAGCAACTGTGTATAATATCCCACTTGCACTCTATTCAACCTGCAACTAGAAACACGAACGTTCGCGAACGTTCGTGTTTCTAGTATCAGATTGCATATAGCGCGTTGACTATGTGTCTCTGTTCGATCACAGTTTGCATGTCCGATTCATTTCCTAGCGGTGGCGAACGGGTGTGACCTCCTGAGAATGGCCGGACAATGGATTCGTCCTGACACCACGAGTCCGAATCCGTCCGTATATCACGAGTCATGGAGCTGACACCACGGGCACCTATGGATCCGTCCTTGTATCACGAGTCCTGGAGTAGACACCACGGGCACCTATGGATCCGTCCTTGTATCACGAGTCCTGGAGTGGACACCACGGGCACCTATGGATCCGTCCTTCTATCATAAGTCCTGGAGTGGACTCCACGGGCACCTATGGATCCGTCCTTATACCACGAGTCATGGAGTGGACACGACGGGCACCTACAGTGGGGTCAGCGTGTAAGCGCACACACGAACGAACACGACAGATTGGAACCAACATGTCTGTTCGTTCGTGTGTGCACTTACATGCTGACACCACTGTATGGATCCGTCCTTCTATCACGAGTCCTGGAGTGGACTCCACGGGCACATGTGGATCACCAGTCATGGAGTGGACTCCATGGGCACCTATGGATCCGTCCTTATACCACGAGTCCTGGAGTTGACACCACGTGCACCTCCTTGCTGTCCAGCCAGTATGTTCTCATTCGCCCCTTGCCCTGGAATTACATGTAGGTACGTCTATGCAAAATGGGCATTTATTTTTTCGAAAAAGGAAATATATACATTGTACGTATGTGTGGCTGTAACTGGGGAAATGTTTTCTTGTGTGGATTTGTGATCAATATAGTTCCCGAACAAATACTCATGTATCCTGATAACGATCTATAAAGCTTGATTGGAACATGGTTAGGGTTTCATTGATGACATGAAAGTGTATATCCTGATCAGACTGTGCGGATGCACAGGCGGATCTGGATCTAGACTGGTTGCAAAACCCATCTGCCCCATTCTCCAGTCACATCCACATCTAAGTTCAGTCAATTAGTTAGCATATATAATGTATACAATGAAAATCTGTTTCTCGGTTCCTATCATGCAATTGTATACTATGGGCTTTACCGTGGTTTTATTATACATATTCGATATTAATGCGTATGTTTCCCATGATGCATTGCGTTATTTGCTTCTTTACATGGGTTCCGGGATCTCCTTTGGGTATCTTGTTCTCTAGTTTATATTTACTGATACATTCAGTACAGAATTGCTTCTCCAGTTGCTCACTGTCTGGATAGCATACAGCTTCATCATATTGCAATTTCATACAAAAATGGTGCTTGTGCTTGATACATGCCATTGGCAATACATAACGTGAACATAAATACATACTTGAGTTATGCGAACATAACTACATGTATATATCTAAGTTCCTTCGAAAACAACTATACATGTACATGTATGTATATTATATAAGTCATGTGAAAAGAACTACATGTATGTATCTAATTCATTCTAAAAGAACTACATGTAGATTTATATCTAATTCATTCTAAAAGAATAGTATATATATCTAATTCATTCTAAAAGAACTACATGTATATTTATATCTAATTCATTCTAAAAGAACTACATGTATATTTATATCTAATTCATTCTAAAAGAACTACATGTATATTTATATCTAATTCATTCTAAAAGAACTACATGTATATTTATATCTAATTCATTCTAAAAGAACTACATGTATATTTATATCTAAGTCATTCGAAATTAACTACATGCATATCTAATATATGTTCCAAGAAATATTTAAATGTAAGCACTTTTTCATCAATAATAAAAAAGTCACCCTCGCCAAATGAAATTATTTGATCAAATTTCGTCAAATATTGCTTTTATTGCGAAACAAACATATTTTCCTATGGGAATTTAACATTGGGGGCTAAATAGACGTTTTTTTAATTAATTTTTCATTTGTGGACCGATTTTCAAAATCTAACTTTTATTTTCTTAGTTATATCATCTCCAATATATTTAGCCAGGTTTCGGAGTAAATTTCCAAAATTGTTCGTTTTTTTTACTCCTCATCCACCTCTTCCACCTCTTTTCCTTCCATGTTAAAATCGTTTTTTCGCTATGAAATCAATATTTGATGCAATTTTATTAAACAAAAAAAATAAAATTAGTGAGGGTGACTTTTTTATTATTGGTGAAAAAGTACTTACATTTAAATATGTTTTATATTTAATGTGTTTAATAGCCAAACGTTCGTCGGCAGAAAAACTTAGAACAGACAGTAAGTCATTCGAAAAGAACTACACGTATATATCTAAGTCATGCGAAAAGAACTACTTTGACTGATACACACTATCGGTAGTATATATCATTCGCAGTAGGCGGTGGGGTCAATTGTTTTATTCAAACTTGGTGAGTGCGGTAATATGTGGTCGTACTTGAGAAATGGGGTTTATGGATCAAATAACCCGCTCCAGCATGATAAAGATCTATCTTGCTTGTTGGAAGCACGACATGTGATACATTGATGGAATGGCGGACAGTGCAGATCCTGATCAGACTGTGCGGATGCACAGACTGATCTGGATCTACACTGGTCGCAAAACCAATAAGTCCCATTTCTCCAGTCACAACCGCATATGTTGAATAAGTGATGTCTGGAGTCCAGGGCGCGAGTGTGTTCACATGTGCTTCTGTATTACTTTGATGTCCAGTTCGTCGCGAAAAGTCATGTAGTACCCTCCCAGTGCTTCTAATGCGAGGTAGGAACACTCGCTGATATGGATCCGCTGTTCTGGAAGTGGACATCATATGAGACACGCCATGCGATTTTGTAACTTCGGACATCTGCGTAACTTCATTTACAGTATTTCCGTAAATGGTGTCAAAAGTTGATGCAATTTTCAGAGTACCTGTGGAATTATATTCCTCATGTACTCTAAATGTTTTGTCAACTTTTGACTTTATTTATGAAAAATATTGTAAATGTTGTAAACCTATTTAAATGAATTACGCAAATGTCCGAGGTACACAATCACACGGCGTGTCTCAATTATGAGGCTGTGACTGGAGAAATGGGGCTTATGGGCTTTGCAACCAGTGTAGATCCAGATCAGCATGTGCATCCACACAGTCTACAAGGGTTGCAAATGCCATTAGCGCCGTTTTTCCTGTAATGCCCCAGTTATAGAACCAGATGGGATTTCAAGCTTCATGTGTTATATGTTATATACATGTATAATAGATGTTTGGATCTACACTCGTTATCCACAGGGTATGCCTAGCGCGATATTCTACCAATAAGTGTATGAGCCAGATCCATAAACCACAGGGGCCTTTTCACTAAACTTCGTACGACTAAACTGTTCGTAAGTGCAAAATTATGATAGTCTATAAATTGCACATCAACACTGTTTTCTTGTAAACAATTATTGGATTTACATTTAATGAGCATAGGCTGCATATCATGCAGCCTATGCTCAATAAATGTAAATCCATCAATTTAAATTTCTAGACGATCCTAAATTTGCGCTTACGAACATTTTAGTCGTAAGAAGTTTAGTGAAACGGGCCCCTGGTTCTTGAAGAACAGTTCATATGTCGGTGTTTTATGGGTTATTTCGGTATCTCTGTAGCCTATTTCATCAACATTGCAAAGTATACTTTAGTAGCAAAGTATACTTTGAGGGAGAACTTTTCAATTTTATGATAAATTTATTAATTTTTATTATACTGAATTTATTACATTTTGGCTGTGATAATGTAATAAATTCAGTTTAATAATTCTACATATTTTTAATCATGAAATATATGCATTTGATAGTTCTATATGAAATAATGCATTTCATGAAAAATAAATATTTACTGCCTCAAAGTATACTTTGCTAGAAAAGTATACTTTGCAATGTTGGTGAAATAGGCTACTGGTGCTTTGGGTGCATTGTTACCAACATGCAATTTACGTCACCTCCCGCGAATTACACGCAAACGTCACTGCGTGTTGACAGTAAGAAATTTCCCCGAAAGTTTGGAACGGTGAATGTGTAGATAATTGGCGATTTTAGTCGTATGTAATGTTTGAGCATTAGTAGCTGCACACAACTATGTAAATTACCCAAAACCAACGGAATCCACACAAATCCAGCAAAAATACCAATTTGACAACAAAATAATGACCATCTGTTCAAACACCTGTGCCCTAAACTAGGCTCATAAGTACCTCTTGCGGGTGCATTAGGAGGGGATTCTGGGAGCGGGTGGGGCGGGCAAATTGCCACTATATTTTATGAAAATATAAGTATCTCCAATTAAAAGTACCGCTTGATGCAATTTCACTCTGGTAGCTTTTTTAAGGCCCTATATATGGAACACCATGCAGACTACGGGGCGCCAAGTGGGACATGGCTCAATTTTGTCAACAAAATTCATTTTTGTGCCACAAAATTCAATTCTGTGTCACAAAATTCACTTTTGTGCCACAAAACTCAATTCTGTGTCACAAAATTCAATTCTGTGTCACAAAATTCACTTTTGTGCCACAAAATTCAATTATGTGTAACAAAATTCAATTCTGTGTCACAAAATTCAATTCTGTCAATTCTGTGTAACAAAATTCAATTCTGTGTAACAAAATTCAATTCTGTGTCACAAAATTCAATTCTGTCAATTCTGTGTAACAAAATTCAATTCTGTGTCACAAAATTCAATTCGGCACACGCATGTAAGAAGGACTACCATTGGTCAGAAACTGCACTGGAGAAATGGGTCACGGTCGCCGATCTACACATTCAATGTCGATGATTCATTTCTCATTCTGCCGATGATTCATTTCTCATTCTGCCATTTTGCTTCAACTATCTCCAAACAGTCAAACGTTGACAAACCCATTCGTATTTAAACTCATTTGCGTTATAATTGTACACATAATTCATGTACATGTAGATCTCCCGCGAGTACTGACCTCATTTATTGTGTATCGCAAGGTACATCTGCCCCAGTTAAATCAATAATACACGAGCTGTGACATGTGTTCTGACTGCTGTCTGTGTTTATAAACAGAATGTGTGTATTGGGCCATTTGAGGAAACCATTGTAATATTTGTGTAGATACCATGGATACTAAGATGGTGTATACTGTAAATAATGCATGTAGACACATAGTTGCGAACACGTAACTTCGCAACTAGTAGACACAGATCCAATACCATTTGTTTCACAAGGTTAGATCTACTGTTAGAATACGACGTCATCTAATGTCATTTTCGAGCATAAAACGTTACCTGATAAATAGAATACCAGGCTAGTGTATTTTAATATCAAGTTTATCAGGTTCGGCTCGGAAACGGTAGGAATTCCTCGGCAAGCCTCGGAATTCCTACGCGTTTCCTAGCCTTGCCTGATAAACTTGATATCAAAATACACTAGCCTGGTATTCTCTATATATGGGCATGCTCTCAGGTCTAGCTATGTCCCGGCTACTTTATGTTTGACCCTGTTTACATATTGAGGGAAAATTCTGAATATTTTTCTTATTTCTCCTTCAAAGTATATATGCTTATATGGTGTGACCACTCATTTGTAATCATAATATAACCAAAATAACTGTCCATAAAGAAGTATAATATTGATATATTGGGTTATATTTTCGCATTGAAATATTTAAACCTCAAGTGTATCACCATCTAGTCACCAAAAATGGACTAAGACCGATCTCAACCAATCAACGTAGAGATGACATAGACTATCCTACGCAAACTAATGTTTGTGGACAAAACTGACTTTTGTGGACAAAACTGAATTCTGTCCCACAAAACTGAATTTTGTTCACAAAACTCAATTCTGTCTTGCAAAATTGAATCCTTTATAACAAAAATGAATTTTGTATATCAGAATTTTACATAATTGGATTTTGTGATTTTTAGTGTTACAAAACTCAATTTTGTCTGGACAAAATTGGTTTTTGTATCAGAATTTTACATAATTGGATTTTGTGATTTTTAGTGTTACAAAACTCAATTTTGTCTGGACAAAATTGGTTTTGTACACATAATTAACTTGTCCTGCATGGCGCCCCGTAGCAGACACACTTGCACATTTTTAGTAATTTCCAATAATTACCCGCTGCATTGTGAAGCGGGCGACACGGTAGAATATTTTTATCACGTGATATTGATATAGAAATTGCAGTACGGTATAATAATATATATGCCCTTGGTTGAGGGGAATATTGTGGATTATCTCACCGATGAAACAATATCTCGCGAGGCGATAGCCGAGCGTATCCACAATATTCCACATAAACACGGGCGGTATGTCTGTTGACTGGAGAATCCGCCATATTGTTTACGAATGCTGGTCTGGTACCCGGTTTATATTGTACTACCACAACAGGGATGACACAACCCATTGTCGTCATTTAACGTGTATGTCTTCACACTTTGGCTTTCATTTTAGATAAACGCAGTCAAAGTCAGTCCAACCAGAATTCGGCTGTTTCCGTAATTACACTTACTTTCACCGCTGCTTTCCATACGGCTGGCCGTATTGACCGTGTCCCCGAACAAACAGTATCTCGGCATGGAGAGACCCACCACCCCTGAAGTATAGACATCAGCATACCAACATGAGAACCATGAACAAAATGTAAAGAAGAAACCGGCGCAATACATCAGGATAAAGCACGACACCTGGGGCCCGTCTCACTAAACTTCGTACGACTAAAATGTTCGTAAGTGCAAACTTATGATAGTCTATAAATTGCACATCGACACTGTTTTCTTGTTAACAATTATTGGATTTACATTTAATGAGCATAGGCTGCATAATATGCAGCCTATGCTCAATAAATGTAAATCCATCAATTGAAATTTCTAGACGATCCTAAATCTGAGCGAGCTTTATACATTCATTATTCCTATTTGTTTTGTTGAAACGAGTCTGTTGACTATAATGGGATGACATTGTTTACAGATTTTGTCCAACTTTAAAACGGCAGCCATTGGATTAAGTGACGATCTCCAATTTGAGAAATCCGTAAATGTTTCACCGAAAGACAATAACTATGAAGGTTGGTGGTATGAGCAACATGAATATTGGAATACAAAATCTAGTCACCTGGGGGCCGTTTCACTAAACTTCGTATACGACTAAAATATTTGTAAGTGCAAATTATGATAGTCTGTACATTTCACATTAACTGTTTTCTTGTAAACAATTATTGGATTTACATTTATTGAGCATAAGCTGCATTTGCAGCCTATGCTCAATAAATGTAAATCCATCAATTGAAATTTACAGACGATCATAAATTTGCACTTACGAACATTTTAGTCGTACGAAGTTTAGTGAAATATATTCACCTGCACAGCACGGGCCAGTGTGCATGCCTATCCTCACCATCAATCGCCGCTGGGGTAGGTGGCGAATCGTGAACCCCTGCAGTCCTATCTGGATGTCCAGGGACATATTAGCTATCACACCTATAGAATAATTAGAAATTGATTGATATTATATTGAGTAAGACTTTGGAAATCGTTGCGCACGTCACATACTGTATTTAAGATTCTAGTCGTTCTGTCGCTGTGCGTGTCACTTTCGAAGTGCACGTCACTTTCTGTGTTTAATGTTATACTCGTTGTGCACGTCACTTCCTGTGTTTAATCTTTGTATTTGTTTTGCAGTTCACTACGTGCATTTAGTCTTCTATACTTGCTGCGCACGCCGCTCTGTGTGTTTCAACTCCTATTTGGTGTGTATGCAGGCGCATAGTATTGCAAAATAGTCGACCGAGCGGAGGCTAGGGGGGTCCGGGGGCATTTCCCCCTGGATTTTTTTTTTGAAATCTACATCGCATTTCCTGCGTTCTGGCGCATTTTGGAGCAAAACTATTGACACTGTCACAGTATGTTTAGACATGATGTTTGATTGAAAACGTTTAAATTTTGAAACAATACGACAACGACCGAAAAATGCATGGAATACATGGCACTTGGCATGAAACGTGCCTTGTAACTTGTAAAAAATCTTTACTCGGCGAATTTTAGGGGGGGCGGGCGCCGGGTCCGCCCCCCCCCCCCACCCCCCCCCCCCCCCCCCCACCCCCCCCCCCCTGAATCCGCCCATGGTATGTCACTGCCCGTGTTTAAGCTTGCAATCGTAGTGTACACCAATTCATGTGTTTAAGCTGTCTACGTTTAAGCATTTGAACATTCTACATTTAAACTTCAAATCGTTGTTTACGTCACTTCTTGCATTTAGAACTCATAAAGGTAGACTCTACCAGACTACGATAAGAAGGTACCGTGTCATTGATATATACGTGATATTCCGCTTACCATATATTGTTCATTGAACATACCTGCGTGTAAGTTACCATTCCGTTTGGGAATCCCACTGACGACCAAATAAGCATCTCCTATCGTCTCCACCTGTAAATGGATACACAGTCAAAGCTGTAAACAAAGGCTAGCCATGGGAAGAGAAAAATCTGACCTTTGTTCACAGGTGGTGGTCTGTGTTCGCAGGTTCATCTATATAGTAATTGAATACTTAGGCAAAAAAACGTGGCTGCAATGGACAGGTGATTGTTATTCGGATGTGGCCTTTAGCACAGGTTCGACTATACGTGTATGATTCAGATCAGAAATATTTCCAATTTGCATTATTGTTTGCTGTAGTTTTTCGACCAATGAAAGCACAGCATTTCGTCTCAATTAATCGCATATATTAAATTAATCATTAAATGTTGCAATACGTGCAAAGTTATATTTATAAACAGATGTCCCGCCTTGTTGACGTAATTTCCTGTGGCCTAATTTCCTGCGAAACCATATCACCGAGTTCAAACACAACATAAGCACGCGATGGAGGGTGGCAAACAATAAGTTAGTTATAGTTCAAATATTGTAATGTTTAATAAACTAATTTCTCGCTCGCTACGAAATTAACTTATTAAACAATTCAGTATGTGAACTATAACTATTACGTACAGCGCTTCGTAAATGTACGTTGTAACTTTCCTTATCTACCGTATACCAATGAATTGCCAATGAGAAAATATAGGGTTAACTGTATTGTAATTTTCAAATCTGCGGCGTATATACGCCGCAAATTTCAAAATTACAATGCGGTTAACCTATTTCTAATGCACTCCTTTACTACTGGCGTAGGAATACATATTGAAATAATTTGCGACCGTTCATCAAAAATGATATACCTGTAATGTATGACCATCAGCCAATCAGATTGCGTGATATTTATAGAGTGCATTAGAATGTACTATATATGCACATGGCGTCAATTCTAATAAAGGTCCCGGGGCGAGGCAAGTTTCTGAATCAGTTTTGGCATTAAAACTGCATAAAGACACAATATACTAATACATTTGAATTTGCACATGGCTTTACTAAGTAAAATTAAATAATTTAACTGAAGATACAGGAGGGGGACTCCTATTAGGGTAAATATGATAGGACATACATTATGCTCGTTATTCTGCGCAACGTCTCATTGTAGCTGGATTAAGATTGGATATATTTTATTTTATTTGTTGGTGTTTATCGGCCTATCAACAGCGATGGTTATTTAAAGCCGGGCAAACCGGTTCGTTCCTGCATGTAACATGATGCATTGGGCAGAAAATCAGAACGGAATATTTACATCGAAATAAATATAAAGTCTTCTTTTTTTTGTTTTCTTTTTTTTTTAAACCCTCACATACAAGAATGCCAAAGACGTACCTGAGGGTCAAACCAGGTCTCCGTTCTGGATTCCGGTAAGGATGAATCCCGATCGTTAAATTACCCATCGCATGCTCCAACCTGCCACCCACCAACGGATTGGAAAGAAACGTTACCTTGTAAGCGTTATAACGTTCAATGACTTCATCGAAGTGTGTGTACAGGTCATTGAGTAAGTCAACCACTTCCATCGGCGTACTTTGTCCGGAAATCTCCGTGAAACCGACAATATCCGAGAAGAAAACGGTTGCCGACTCGTACAGTTCCGGGTGTAGGGCTTCGCCCGACTTCAGCTTATTGGCACAGGATCTGCGGAAAATGCGTTCATTGCATACAATTGGTATTCACAATGCAATAACAGTATAATAACACATGTGATAACATCATAGTGCATTCGGGTCTATGGTTATAGATATACAAATGAGACTTCTAGACATAGGGAAATATAGAATAGTAGGTTAGTGCCGTGAATGGTAAAACATATCTGGCAAGGCTTAGGAAACGGGATGGGCGAGGCTCTGCCGAGCACATCCCGTTTCCGTGCCGCGCCAGATATTGTTTACCATTCACGGCACTAACCTACTATTCTATTTATCCAGTCAACACCTAAAAATAGCTTTAAGATGCAATAAAAACAACCCCAGCCACCGCACATATTCATACGCAGTGATAGGTCGTATTGACAGGATATCAAAAATGTTTCATTGCACCGCGTTTCACGGCACATACGCACTGTGTTGACGGGATAAAACACTTTACAGGTACCTGCCCACTCAGTAGGCACAAACTGTAATATCAGAGACTTCATCCGAGACATTTTCTGGCAAAATAAACATTAATTCCCCATTACCCCGCGTATTTATTGGCATTATTATGCATTTTATAGCAGACGTAAATTTCCAAATATCAAGTATCAACTATTTAGAGCTAGCATTAATTATTTGAGTTTATGTATAGATTTGGCGTTCCCGGAAGGCCAAATCTACATAAACTCAAATAATTATTGCTAGCTTTAAATAATTAGAGCTAGCATTAACATTTAAAGTTAGCTCCAGATGATTTAGAGAGCTTCTCAATGATTTGGAGCTAACTCTACATATTTAATGCTAGCTCATATTATTTAGAGCTAGCATTACGTATTTTAGTGTATGCAGAATTGGTGTTCCACATATCCCGGACCATTGCCCGACACCACGTGACTCTGACGTCGTCATCGTACAATGGGGTCAGCGTGTAAGTGTTCGTTCGTGTGTGCACTTACAGACTGACCCCACTGTAGCTGTACCTCTAACTGGGGTCCGTTTCACTAAACTTCATATGACTAAAATGTTCGTGCAAATATGGGATCGTTTGGAAATTTCAATTGATGGAGTTATATTGTTAATGTGAAATTTACAGACGATCATAATTTTGCACTTACGAACATTTTAGTCGTACGAAGTTTAGTCGGAAACGGAACCCAGGTTCCTAAATATATCAGCAACTAATGCAGTAATTGTAGTGTGAACAGTGTCGACACCCGGAACCTTGCTCGGTATTGCCTGCTATTCACACCGTTCACATAGCCGCAAATAACCCGAAGTCTCTGTCTGTAACGCAGGGCGTCTTACGTAAGCCGCCCTGCGTTACATACAGAGACTTCGGGTTAAGCAGCAGTATGAGTCACGCAATAAAAACTTATTGTCCTTTAAGTCTTGTGTACACGAGATGTACGTACCTTCTAAAAGTCATATTCACTTCAGCCTCGGGGAATATGACTTCCCTCAGGTTCGTAAATCCCGTTTACACCTCGTTAAAATACACTAGTTGTATACTATTTATTCTGGTATATGATGTGATAAGCACCAGAAGAATCAATATGGATTATTCTGGTGCATTGCATATCTACGGAGCCCCGCAGTAGACATGGACTTTTTTTTATTAATTTGTTCCCACGAAATAACAATTCGTTCCCTAAATTTAAGAATTCGTTCCCTCGATAAAAAATTGTTTCCCTCGAATTAACAATTTGTTTCCACGAAATGACAATTCGTTCCCTCGAATTAACAATTCGTTCCCACGATATAACAATTCGTTCCCACGGGAACGAATTGTTATATCGTGGGAACGAATTGTTATATCGTGGGAACGAATTGTTAAATTGAGGGAACGAAATTTTAATTCGTTGGAGCGAATTGTTAAATTGAGGGAACAATATGTTGTTTCGTGGGAACGAATTGTTATTTCGTGGGCTCCGTACATAGCATATACACCAACATGTAGGTCCACATTTGAATATGATCTCACTCTGGCAGCATCCTATAGAGAAGCGAGTCAGTCTTGCGTTTTTCACTCATCAGTTGAATCGTCCTCTGGTTTACCAGCTCCTCCAGATTACACGCGTATTTCTCAAGCCGCTGTACCATGATGTCCACAATATTCTTGTTCCTGCAGTGACAAATATGGAATTGGTGTTAAAGTTCATGTATTGCATTTTTAATAAATTAGTTTATTATATACCTACCCATGAAATACATAGTTATACGATGTAAATAAAAGTCATATGTTCTCATCGATGAAATAAACAACTTCCGGTGAAAATACGACTACTTCCGCTATCCATATTCATAAAATCTATGTTCGGGAAAACAGCGCAAATAGGCTGCAAATACACATTCATTACCGTATACAGTCTAAAAAGCTGCTAATTTCCATGGAGCGGTATATAATAAATAGAATATTCATATTTTTGCAACGAATATGACATATATGTTCATCAAGTGGTGTTTCGAGTGGTGTTTCACTCGTGCCTAATGTCACTCGTGAACTATGGACATTTCACACCACTCGATGAACATATATGTTATATACGTTGCAAAAATATGAATATCCTCTATTTATTAAAAATTCAATATGTGAATTATAACTGTTTCATTATTTTCCCGCCTTTTCACGTGCAGCGCGGTCTCAAACACGTTTTCGAATTGCAATACGGTTATGTGATTGGCGGAATGACGCCGATGCGTGGTGTACACGTGACAGCAGATGCAAATTTCGTAAACGTATGGCAATAAGATGTAACTCTATTGTTAATGTACTTATTGGAATTTTTAACGATTAATTGAATAAATATTGGCGAAAGAACATGCGATTAATTAAGACGAAATGTGGTGCTTTCATTGGTCGAGGAACTAGGCAAACAAAATACTGTGTTTAATACGGCGATGTTATATTTAGCCGTTCTCCTCATTGTGCGCCGCATATATTTCCCTAGAAGCAGTATTCAAGGTGTATGATCACGTGGTTACAACAACAACACCAACATGTATTAAAACTTCCAGAAGCCCTCCGATTCAAAGTACATATTCTTTTATTTTGTCCTTATAATGTAACGGATTGTGATGAAATATGGCGCATCAAACGCGTCTTGTTAAGCTGCATTTGGTGATCTCTGTACTTTGGCCCAAACTTCTGTCGTTTTCGCGAATAATCAGCAGACACGGAAATTGAGTCTTCGCAAACTGAACGACATCTGTATGTGCCGAACTCCCGGGACCACCAAATGCAGCTCATGCAGACGTGTTTCCTGCGCCATATTAATCCGTTGCCTATTAAGGAAATATCAAATAATACTTACTTTGGAGTGGGCGCGCTTTCAACACTTCAAGTCATTGTTGTTGTTGTTGTAACCACGTGATCATGCACCTTGGTATTGCTTTAGTTAAAATATAAACAAAATGTTACTTTATTTCACCTACATGTATATGTGTCTGAGCCACATCGCATGGAATTGTCCAGGAGAATAATTCACAAATGAGACACGCCATGTGATTTTGAACCTAAGACCATGTGTCATATCGCATGAAAATATTTACAAAATTTACGATATTTTCCGTAAATGACGTCTACAGTTGACCAATTTTTGTAGCATTACACAGTTTCTGTAAATATATTTCATGAAATATCGCACATGTTCTTAGATAGAAACACGGCGTGTCTCATACTAACCAATATGCTTGTTTTCGTCATGGTGGGTCATGCATATTATACTCACACTCCTTTTATGTTCTGTTTCACGTATGCACATATTGTGTTGAACGACGGCCGTTCCAACTCGTTCTCCGCCCAACACAGCCTCATCAATTTCGTTATCGGTTTTGGTGAGTCTATGGCAGATGCGCTGATATCCGGCCGACAGGGGGCCTCACGCCCTTTTATAAGTCCCTCCTTCACACACGTTATTATACCTGTAACAGACACGCATCAGGGGCCCGTTTCACTAAACTTCGTACGACTAAAATGTTCGTAAGTGCAAAATTATGATAGTCTGTAACTTTCACATTGACAATGTTGTCTTGTAAACAAGTATTGGATTTACATTTATTGAGCATAGGCTGCATATGCAGCCTATGCTCAATAAATGTAAATCCATGAATTGAAATTTCCAGACGATTTGAAATTTGCACTTATGAACATTTTAGTCGTACGAAGGTTAGTGAAACGGGCCCCAGTAGTATAGTGTGGGCTAAGATGACCATCATGGCGAGGTTGAGGTGATCACCCATTGACCCTATGACGTCATAGGTATTTCCGTATTTGGAATGTACTTTTACTTGCACCATGTGCAAACTGGTACAGTGCAACCTCTGTACAACAGCCACCCATGGGAAGACGCAAAACTGGCTGTTGTAGAGAGGTGGCTGTTGTAGGGAGGTTAATGTTGAATTAAAATGTTTCGTCCGCTGTTTATTTATTTTCTTCGATAATTCTCATCAAAAACATGCTTTGGCAACATTTTAGAATCATTTCCAATGGAAATGATTCTAAAATGCTGTCAAAACATGTTTTTTATTGAGAAAGAAGGCAAAAGCAACAACAGACGACAATTTTCGTGCTCAGCAGTCTAAGGGTTAGATACAGAGGAAATCATCCATTTGGGATATAAAATAGCTGCTGTTATATAGAGGGTGTTGTTGTAGAGAGGTGGCCGTTTAGTTCGGGGAGGTTCGACTGTATTACAAACACGAACACGAGAGGTTCTAGTATAATCTTGTAAATCGTGTTTGGTTATCTACAACAGTACATTGCATGTGTTAATCTTATGCAACCCGATACTGGAAAAGCGAATATGCGTGTTTCTGGTATGAGGTGGCATATGGTAAAGAAGGCTAACAGTTGCGTAGCCACACTATTAAAGTTTACAATTTAACAATATGCAACCAGATACTAGAACACGACTATGTATATTTCTACAACTGGGCTGTATAGAGTAAACTGGCGTTGCTTGTTTAATCCTAGTTCATATCGATACATGTACCAGTTAACAACCGCATAGGAGGAACACAAATAAACTTGTTTCCAGTGTCAGGTTTCATAGGGCAATGCACGGAGTACATGTTTGACCAGTATATATACACCAATGCAGGCCTTAGCCAATCAAACTTCTGATTTGCAAAACATGCTCAGTACATTGGCTTTCTAGTCAATATCCCAAAAATGATACTATTATTAGAGCCGGCAATTAAAACATAGGACATAGGCAATATCCGATCGAAGTTTAGAGCTTTTGACGCTTTGCATTTTCTGCTTTCGCATTTTCAACAAGCGCGTACTAACACCAAAACACAAACACGTCTCCTGTTTATATGTTGCTAATTTGAACTTTATAGTGACACTATCCGCCATAATAGTACAGAAACACAAAGCGGTCGCGTACTTTTCCAAGTGAGATCTGAGTCGCAGTAGAATGGCCCCATCCTGTAGAAGAGTTCGTGGAGGATGATGCTAAAGCTGTATACGTCCCCGCTCTTGGAACCGCTAGGGGGAATTTGCACCAGCCGCAGTAACTCAGGGGCCGTCCATACAAGGCCTGCAGATATGTGGCCGTGACTGGAGAAATGGGGCTTATGTAATATGTGATCAGTGTAGCTCCTGATCAAACAACACACTCTTGTAGCTTGATAGTGATCTATATTGCTGGTTAAACGTATGACGGGTGTTTCACTGATGTAATGGTGAACAGTGTAGATTCTGATCAGACGGTGCGGATGCACCGTCTGATCTGGATCTAAACGAGTCGCAAAAGCCATATTTCTCCATAAACAGCCGCGTGTACAGTTGAACATCTCCAACCGTTCTGCGATTAGACGCAAAGTATCAGGGAACATGTCCGGATATCCAGGGGCCCGTTTCACTAAACTTCGTACGACTAAATGTTCGTAAGTGCAAATTTAGGATCCCCTGGACATTTCAACTTATGGATTTACATTTATCGAGCATAGGCTGCATATACTCAATAAATGTAAATCCAATAATTGTTTACAAGAAAACATTAATGTGAAATTTACAGACTATCATCATTTTGCACTTACGAACATTTTTAGTCGTACGAAGTTTAGTGAAACGGCCCCCTGAGGTATGGTCCTCCAACAAAGAAAATACATAAGAAACAGATAACATATATCAGTGGCCGATTTCACCAACATTGCTAAATATACTTATCTAGCTAAGTATACTTTGAGGGAGTAATCATTTATTTTTCCCAAAATGCATTATTTCATATAGAACTAACGACTGCATACATTTGATGATTAAAAGTATGCATAATTATTATACTGAATGTATTACATAATCACAGCCAAAATGGCTGTGATAATGTAATAAATTCAGTTTATAAAAAATAATAAATTTATCCTTAAGATTAAAATTTCTCCCTCAAAGTATACTTTGCGATTTTGGTGAAATAGGCTACAGGGCTTGCTCTACTGAAATTGTGAAGAAACCTGGGCATTCTGGTTTTGTGAAACAGAAGGACGATTTTCGCCAAAATTGTGAAAAAAAATTATAACAAATGTGAAATAATTGCATAAATGGCAAGAAAATCACGCGATATTTTTTACACAGTTTGTGAAAAAGTTATTTTTTTCCCACTTGTGAAGGAGCGTTTCACAGTCCCCACAGCGCTGTGCCTAGTGTATACGTCATTAAAACAAAACGCCAATCAAATCCTTTAAAAAAACAATAGCCCGATGAGAACAAAAGGAAAGACCATTTAGCAAAACGCGACACATGACGTGAACATGACGACAAGAGCACCGCCTTGAATCGGTCAGTAGATAACACTGTCAATGATGATTTCAACTAAATTCCCATCGGCCTTGCTCGGGATGCTTGACTCTGTTACATGTAGTTAACCAGGAACTACAAGTTGGTTCTATATGTCTGCGTTAACCCATTACATGCGGAATACACCTTTACGAGTATGAACATTTTTAAATATGTTATTTTTATATTTATTATTTCTCAATGAAATATATGTTGTGACCACTCATTTGAACCGTCTCGACGAGACGGTTCAAATGGTGGTCACGACATATATTGCTAAGCTCATATAAAGAAAATATTTACGTTATGTCATGATCCTATGACTTGTCCAAATAGAGGTACTTACTTTTGTATCTCTCTTGTTCACCCATATTCGTTACGTCTTCGTGTTGCATGAAGCGGCCCATACCATAGTCGGATACCTTCAGCAACCATCGGTCATCCACGAGGCAGTTGTTGCTCGTCAGCCGTCCGTGGGAGACGAGTTTTGACGAATGCAGGTAGCACATCCCCTGGCGGAATTGCACGAGGTCTCAACGAGTAGACCATGGACGAATGCTATGAACAGCATTTATCCAGTCACAGCCATATATAATGTGGCTGTGACTGAAAGAATGGCATCCACGATATTCTCCCAGTGTGGTCCTATGTCAACCTGCGCATCAGTGCTTTATGTTTAGGATCTACATTGTTCGCCAGTCAGTCAATGAGTCACAGGTATGTCGCATTATATACAGAGGGCGCGCGCTAGCCATGAACACAATTTCTTCAACCGCAGCGTTTCTGACAATGGTCTTAATGTTATAATACAAATCGAGAGAGAGAGAGAGAGAGAGAGAGAGAGAGAGAGAGAGAGAGAGAGAGAGACATTACAGTGAAAGCAATAATAATTATTATTATTACCCTAAAATAACTCCTTATAATTGTTGATATTCCATAGTTTTGACTAATTCCCTGGGGATTGACATGCCTGTGCAATAGTTCCACGTGTCTGGGCAATAGTTCCGCGTGCCTTTGGAACAGTCAAAACTATTTTCACCCCCGAAACTCATTATGTCATGATTTTTGCCGAAGATTACGTCATAAAATTCAACGTAATTTAAATCGGTCAGTTGTTCCCACGCCGAATTTACGTTCATGGTGTCACATACACTGTTAAGTAATAAAACATTGACAAAACAGTCAAAACATACTGCCATCGGTGCTGTGGACGACTCGATGCACTATTGCCCTCGGCCTTCGGCCTCTGGGCAATAGTGCCTCGGGTCGTCCACAGCACCTCAGGGCAATAGTTTTGACTGTTCCCCGAATGACCATGAAATAACCGTATACTGTTTTCTGGGTATCTGATTTATGGAGAGTGTCTGACTTAGATCACAACGCTTAGATTTAGTGTGGCAATGACGTCACTTACCTTGATGAGATCGGACGTTAGGGAATACTTGAAACTCATATCCAAACGGATGTCATCATTTTCCAGGATATGCTAAAAGCAAACAGTACTATATGTATTTATTCCAAACTAAATGTTGATGGTAGCTTATATGCGATTTAATGTGTTTGCTGCCTAATCGTCGGCTTATATAGCCAGGCCAAACTGCATGGAACCCGATCTTGGCGTATATAATGGGACTTTAGCGATTTTGCATCAGCTATTTCTATATTATTGAAATCCGAAGGCTGAATGTTTCTTAAAGAAATGTTACCTAAGCGTAAACATCGTAGAACACGGTATTTCTCAGATAGTTGTTCAAAACTTTATTATTATACATGTATACACATTACAGATATTTTTTTCTCTAAAATCGCACTGGTTTCAAAATGTGCTTTCTTACATCAACCAAAGTGTGAAATTTCATATACACATTAGCAAAAATAAAAAATGCCGAGATAATTCGGCTGTGTTTTAAAATTGTGTTACCAACTTGTATTTGTACGTTATTTGAACATTACGTAAGGCTACACAAAATTAATGTTCAGATTCTCATCCAAATTTTGGGGGAAAATGGGGCGGGTGGGACACTTTCATTTTTTATTTTTTATTTTCAGGCAATACTAAAACGAGGTGTTGAACGGCAAGGCGCAGCAGTTGCGTGCAATAGTGTTTTGTAATAACATGTTCATATTGAAGTATTGCTAATCTCGAGGGGGCGGGTTCCGGGGTTGCTGTATTGCGCTACGTAAAGCACTCAGATAAAAAGCTATGGGAGCGGTATAATACGCGGGCCGCATCATTCTCGTATATTTTACCAAATGTTTTTTAATTTAAAAAAAAAAAATTAGGGGTGGGCTGGGATGAGAATCTAAACATTAATTTTGTGTAGCCTAACGTCAGGTACCTTTTTACGAAACCGGAAACAAGTCGCTTGAACACTATCCACAATATATTCAACTGTTATTTAGTAAGTTTTATTTTACTACCATATGCTGCAGAACGTATAGCGGCCAGTAATAGAATAATTATTTAGTAATGGTGTTTAACGGCTTGTCAACAGCTAAGGTAATTTTAGACCGGGTTAACGGGGTTGATTTCAGTGTATTTTACCGGCATGGATTTGGGGGGATCCGAATATCAGAACTGAATATTTACATAAAATATATACATCCAATCCTGAAAATATAATAGCCTGATCTGGTGCGAGGTCTTCACCACACCAGTGACACTTAGCCCCACTCCCTAAAAACACTAGGATTAGTCAAGTTGTGGATTGACAGGAAATCCATCTGTAAATAAAACATAGGAAGATAATTAACACAATAGTGAATCAGTTGTCTCTATCATGCACGCAACACACTTTTGAGTCGTAGTCTATACATGTGTGAAGTTCCATGAAAATATTCCAAAAAGGGTATTCGAGTTATGCTCCTGACAAGAAATCAGTGTGCAAAGAAACAAAGGGGGATAACTCGGAAATCAGCGAGGCAATAGTTGTCATTCATATGAGCGACATACCTTAGACATACCTTAGAGTTGTTGTCTATGCATGTGTAAAGTTTCATGAACATATTCCAACGGGTATTCGAGTTATGCTCCAGACAATAAATCAGTGCACGAAAAAAAAGGGAGATAAGTCACAAATTAGCACTGCAATATTTATCATTCTTGCGCGCGACAAATCTTTGGTTTGTTGTCTATGCATGTGTTTCATGAAAACATTCCAAAACGTGTTCCCGTTATGCTCCGGACAAGAAATCAGTTCCAAAAAAGCAATGCAAGGGAGATTACTAGTAAATTTAGTAAGAAAATTAATAAGGCAAGAATGGTCAATCTTGCATGCGACACACCCTTGTGTCGTGGTTTATGCATGTGTGAAGTTTTACGAAAATATTCCACAGGGTGTTCGAGTTATGGTGGCAAGATTTGTCATTTTTACTCGCGACACATCTTAGTCTATGCATGTGTGAGGTTTCATGAAAATATTCCAAAAGGGTATTCAAGTTATGCTCCGGACAAGAAGTTTCTCCGGCGGACGCGGACGATGTTCAGTGTCAAATCCATAACATTTAAAAATGGCCAGCAAGGGAAGATAAGTGATCATAAAAATCAATAATCAATAAATTCTTCGTCTGGTCGTGATAAACATGCATGCCGTAATTGGTTAAGATCCGTCAAGTAGAACTTCAGTTATTGCGGGGGTGTAATAATAATAATAATATTGATATTACAAAATAGCGTGAATGTATTGTAATTATGTAGAAACTTTCTATTTGAGACTATTGAGAGGACAATACTTGGTTATGTTATTTGTGGACGCCATCTTGAATTATTCTGGAACATGAACAAGGATGACAGAGTGTCATACGTCGGATTCCAATAGCATAGGGTCTGTATATGTAAACTCACCAAAAAACCCATTGTATGTACGACAAATGTAGGTTAGTCCCGAAATTACAAAATATGTGGCCGTGACATACCACAGTTTGATCAGGATCGACACTGTTCGCCATTCCATCCGTCATGCTTCTAACAAGCAATGTGTATCGTTATCAGGCTGCATGAATGTGTTATTTGATCACGAGTGACTCTGTTCATAGATCCCATAAGCCCCTATTATCCCGTTACAGCCAAATAATTCCAGCACAAAAATATTTACACAATTCCCTAACATTTGATTGGCCCGTAGCAAGTCTCTGTCCAAAATTTATATCCCAGTAAACTCCCACGCCGAACTACTTTCCGTAACCGTGAGGCGCAGTTAAAATAATTCTTAAGAAAACGGAAAATAAACACATTTTCTTGATGAATTTATTTCAAATGCTGGAATTATAAGGAATGAATGGCCTTTTTGTGGAATTTATCGGGGATATAAACTTGGAAAAGTCGCGGGAATACTGGACGAGGCCTTCCGGCCTTCGTCCAGTATTCCCGCGACTTTTCCAAGTTTATACCCCGATAAATTCCACAAAAAGGCCATTCATTCCTATAATATCGGCGGTACTAGTAGACAAACAGGCGGCAGCGATATACAACCTCGCATTATATCAATATATATGGATGTGACTTGAGAAATGGGGCTGATGTGCATTGCGACCAGTGAAGATCCAGATTAGCCTGTGCATCCGCACAGTCTGATCAGGATATTCACTGTTCGCTATTCCGTCAATGAAACACCCGACATGATTCTAACAAGCAATGTAGATCGTTATCAGGCTGTAGGAGTGTGCTATTTGATCAGGAGCTATACGGCGCGTAAATCCCATAAGCCCCATTGCTCCAGGCGGCAGTTACCTGCAAGCTCGCCTTGCGACAGTATATGAAGAATGCGCAAGGGGTGGGAATATCCAAACAGGCGCCAATAAAGGGATTGATGTTGTCATGTTGCATCTCTCTCATCTGAAATGAACATAATATACTTGAATACGTTTACATTAAGTGCAGGAATCAGCACAACATGCTGAGATAAATGACCAAGAAACCCATCAAAATAAGATCATATTATTTATTAAGAATAATACTTGAATACGTTTACATTAAGTGCAGGAATCAGCACAACATGCTGAGATAAATGACCAAGAAACCCATCAAAATAAGATCATATTATTTATTATGAAGTCCGGTTTAGAGAGGTTCCACTTTTAAATGTAGCTAAAGTGGGGCCCGTTTCACTAAACTTCGTAAGACTAAAATGTTCGTAAGTGCAAATTTAGGATCGTCTGGAAATTTCAATTGATGGATTTACATTTATTGAGCATATGCTGCATATGCAGTCTATGCTCAATAAATGTAAATCCATTAATTGTTTACAAGAAAACGTTGTTAATGCGACATTTACAGACTATCATAATTTTGCACTTACAAACATTTTAGTCGTACGAAGTTTAGTGAAACGGGCCCCTGATCTCTGTATTTTATTACAGGGAGAGACATCTTCATTTTCTTCACTACTACACAACTGCATGCGTTAATCTTGCCATAACATCCAAGTTTCTGAACATCTATGGACAAACTCAACTGGCAATCAAGCAGTTTGATTGACTGAGTCTGAGCTGTAGCTCAGCTCAGCCAATCAAGCTACTTGAGTTTAAGCACAATATTCAAGTACAGTGGAACCTCTCTAAACCGAACAACCTTGCTACATTGATGTGTTAAATTATGACCGACTTCACTGTCAAACGCCCGCAAGTGTTTATCAGCGTTCATGATGACAATGTACACATACAGGTATGTGATTCAGTGCTCTTACATCGGAATTACAGTGAAACATCTCTAAACCGGACACCCTGGGATCTCCCACACTGTACTGGGGATCTCCCACACTGTGCTGGGGATCTCCCACACTGTACTGGGGATCTCCCACACTGTACTGGGGATCTCCCACACTGTACTGAGGATCTCCCAGGGTGTCCGGTTTCGAGAAGTTCCACTGTACATGTATTTGGAAATAAAAATAAAAACATATATTGGCAAGAGGTGCACAAATGATGTTCTCTGCGTTACCTCCTTCAGTTGTATGAGGTCATTCCGGTCGAGATGGTAGCGGTGTTGTGGGAGAAACTTGATGGACACAATCTGACCCTTGTACTCGCCTGTAGTCGTTACCGTCGGGTCATCGCCGAGTATTACTGACGAAGTCTCGGATCTACTCAAGAGTCCCGATTTGGAAGCGTTTGCTTTCAGGTTTATCTGGAAATTGAGCCTAGTTCTGGCATCTACGAATTTTCTCACGCCCGCCGAATGTACATGTGTATGCAGGGATTCCGCTGGGGAAAATAAAAAAATCGCCACTTCAAAAAAAAAGAAAATCTAAAAAATCAAAAAAAAAAAGGAATAACCAATAGGATAAAAATAAACAATTAGCGATAAAAAAATTACAATTTTCGAAAAACAATTTTTTTTTTTTTTTTTCGAAAATTGTAATTTTGTTATCGCCAATTGTTTATTGTTATCGCCAATTGCGAAAGTGGCGATCGCCAGCGGAATCCCTGGTGTATGTATAGTTCTCACTCACTTGAATAGTCTCGATGAGAAGTTCAAGTGGCGTTCACGAGTATTTGTTAAGACAATACAACAATATCTGTATTTGTTCATTTTTAGATTGTGTGCTTAGTTGTTTAATCGGTTATAATTGGTTGTATAATTGGTTACGTCGTTGTGTATGTAATTGTTTATGTACAGTGAAACGTCCCTAAACCGGACACTCTTGGAAATCCTCAGGGTGTCCAGTTTAGAGAGATACCACTGTAATTCAGCATCACTCCATGAACATTTGTGTATCATTGTCACTTATGAACAGGCACGGTAATTAAATAAATTACAGTAAAAGCCGTCTAAATTAAACACGATGGGGTCCACATGGTGTCTAGTTTATAGAGGGTCTACTATAATGCGTTCGGTAATTGTTCACGTAATTGTTTATTTAATTGGTTATGTAACTGTTCAAGTAATTGTTTATGTAATTGGTTATGTAATTGGTTGTGTAATTGGTTATTTAACTGTTCAAGTAATCGGTTATGTAATTGGCTATGTACTCTTGGTTATGTAATTTGTTATGTAATAATGATTATGTAATCGGTTGTGTAATTGGTTATGCAATTGGCTGTGTAATGTAACTGTTATGTAATTGGTTATGTACTATTGATTATGTAATTCGTTGTGTAATCGATTATGTAACCGGTTATGTAATTGTTCTATAATTGGTTATGTAATTGGTTCTACAATTGGTTATGTAAATGTTCAAGTAATCGGTTATGTAATCGGTTATGTAATCGGTTGTGTAATTGGTTGTGTAATTGGTTATGCTATTGAGTATGTAATTTGTTGTGTCATTTGCTATATACATACAAAGCTAATGACAGGAGGATGATGCCTCTGAAGTTCTATTTCGTCGATGTGCACTTTCCATAGCATTTTCATCATGTTGTTTTCTATCTGTCGCCGTCTGCAATAGGAAACAGTAAGAATAAATCGTTCGATGTATGATCTTTGATTTACAGTCTACTATCTGTTTTACGAAACCTGTCCGAATATTACGGCTATATAAACAATATTTGTTTCGATAATATTACATTTTATCAAAATTTAACAGTGAGCCTTCTTTTTATTTGATGAAATTTGGTCTAATATTGATTGTATTGCGGAAAAAAAACAATTTCCCCATGTTAAATCCCCATAGACATCTTCACAGAGACTTTAGACACCGATACAAAATGCATGTATATGCTAACATCGTCGTGTGAAAAGACATTGTATATAATCATAAGTATGGGGTCCCGTTAAGATGTTCGTACGAATAGTTCTATGAATTTACTTAATATCTTAATATGGTTGATTAATGCTACCATTTTCAACATGCATGTAAAGGTCATGCAATCTTAAACAAATCCACCATATATTTCCCCAAATCAGGTAATAATGCCCACGATACTGGAAAGTGTTGTGTTGCCCTTACGAACTTCTTAGTCGTACGAAGTTTAGTGAAACGGCACCTTAAATTCAGACGCGAGACGCAGACTTAACATACACGTACTGTCTGTTTCACGAAGAATCATAAGTTCTTTTTGTTTCGTCAAATTTGGTCAATTATTGATTTTATTACGAAAAATGAGTTCTTTACGAAAATTTAACATAGGGAAAAAAGAGCTGGAGAACCTGGAGGAGGAAAAACGAAAAAATTGTGGAAATTGATTCTGAAACCGAGCTAGATAGCTTAGAAATGGTCTAACTAAGAAAATAAAAATTACATTTTGAAAATCGGTCCACTAATGATTTCTGAAATTAGAAAAATATTCCCATGTTAAATCCCCATAGACATCTTCACTCGCTGAAGATGTCTATGGGGACTTAACATGTGGAAATCGTTTTTTCGCAATAAAATCGATATTGGACCAAATTTCACGAAATTAAAAGTAGCCTCATTCTTAAATTTTTATATATTTTAATATCATCGAAAAATATATTTTTGCATTATTTATATTGCCGTAAAATTTGGGCAGGTTTCGTGAAACAGAAAGTATATACATATATCGTGGTGTGAAAATCAAACATTTCACTGGTATCCGATGACACATGTTAACTATGAACAAACCGTTGTATTCAACGAGCATGTAACATTGTTGAACAAATCTAAATTGCTGATTTTTTTAAAAATCTTATAAAGTCAAAAACATATTGGTGACACATATATGAGATTTGTGTTGAATAATACATTTGTATCGAGTGGATAAAAACTAACCCAACTTTCAAATTTCCAGATCTCAAAAACAATTAGAAAATGGCCAAATGCCACCGCTGTTGAGCATTCATGAATACAACAGCAATCTCGGTGTGCGTAATTGGAGAACAAAATATTTGTATTGTTAAAAACGGGGCATAACGGCGGATTGATCGGTGGGACAGGGACAATTTTATGTTAAGCACTCATGCACTTGATGGTTGGAATGTATACCGAGTATGAAGAGAATCGGCCAAAAACTGTAGAAGTAGTTCGCCGGATAAGGAAATAGATATATTCTGAGTCAATCGAAAAAATGGGCATAACTGCGGATGGATCGGTGGGACAGCGAACATGTTTACGTTACGCACTCCTGCACTTGATGGTTGGGATGTATACCGAGTATGAAGAGAATCGGCCGGACATTGTAGAAGTAGTTCGCCGTACAAAGAAAACAAAACATTCAGAGTCGAACAGACGGACAGGGTAAGCACTATATGCCACCGACAACCATGGTTGCAGTGGCATAATGAGGATAATTCAGTATAATCTGTCATAGTATCATTGTGACTTTGTTATTATAGGAATGAATTGCCTTTTTGTGGAATTTATCGGGGTATAAACTTGGAAAAGTCGCGGGAATACTGGACGAAGGCTTGAAGGCCTCGTCCAGTATTCCCGCGACTTTTCCAAGTTTATATCCCCGATAAATTCCACAAAAAGGTCATTCATTCCTTATAATTCCAGCATTTGAAATAAATTCATCAAGAAAATGTGTTTATTTTGACAGACGGCAGCCATTTGTTTACATTGACAGCACTGACAACGCACCTGTAGAAAGTAGTTCGGCGTGGGAGTTTACTGGGATATAAATTTTGGACAGAGACTTGCTACGGGCCAATCAAATGTTAGGGAATTGTGTAAATATTTTTGTGCTGGAACTATTACATGTAACTATTATGTGATAACACAAAACTTTGGGTCAAAAACTAGAATACCAAATGTGTGTTGACCAAAAAATGCCCATATTAAATCCCTATAGATGTCTATGGGGATTTAAGATGGAATTATTTTCCAATTTTCAAAATATAACTTGTTTTCTTAGGTATATCATTTCCAAGCTATCTAGCCATGTTGCAGGGTAAATTTCCAATGTTTTTCGTTTTCCAACTCCTCTCCAGATTGATTAGCTTACTGTCTGTTTCACGAAAGCTGCCCAAATTTTACGGCCATATAAACAATTCAAAAGCAATATTTTTTTGGATAATATTAAATTAAAGGAAAATTTAAGAATGAGCCTTCTTTTTATTTCGTGAAATTTGGTCAAATATTGATTTTATTGCGAAAACAAAATTTCCCCATGTTAAACCCCCATAGACATCTTCACGGAGTGAAGATGTCTATGGGGATTTAACATGGGGAAATTTTTTAGAATTTCAGAAATACTGGACCGATTTTTAAAATTTAACTTTTGTTTTCTTAGTTAGATCATTTCCAAGCTATCTAGTCATGTTGCAGGGTAAATTTCCAATGTTTTTCGTTTTCCAACTCCTCTCCAGGAGGCCGTTTCACTAAACTTCGTACGACTAAAACGTTCGTAAGTGCAAATTTAGGATCGTCTGGAAATTTCAATTGATGGATTTACATTTATTGAGCATAGGCTGCATATGCAGCCTATACTAAATAAATGTAAATCCAATAATTGTTAACAAGAAAACATTGTTAATGTGAAATTTACAGACTATCATAATTTTGCACTTACCAACATTTTAGTCGTACGAAGTTTTGTGAAACGGCCCCAGGGTCATCCAGCTCTTTCCCCCCTTGTTAAATTCCCATCGAGAAATCAATTTTTGTAATAAAATAAATGTTTACGAAATAAAAGGAGGCTCATTCTTAAATTTTGACAAATATTTCAATGGAAATGAAAGTTGGCGTCGTGTTTTATCCACCCGATATATGTATGTTCCACCCGATATATGTATGTGCGTGTACCTGATAGCATATGAGGATACAGCAATTGCCACCAACACTGCCAGAATCACGAAACATACTCCTACTACCGTCTCAGTATTATCTGTAATTCAGAAAATATCATCCATGTTAGAACATAAAGGGAAGGTATATAGAGAATAGTAGGTTAGTGTCATGAATGGGAAAAAATATATCTGTCAAGGCTTAGGAAACGGGATGGGCAAGGCTCTGCCGAGCCCATACCGTTTCCGTGCCGCGCCAGATATGTTTTACTATTCACGACACTAACCTACTATTCTATTTATGCAGTCAACACTACAAATAGCTTTAAAATGCAAAATAATAACCCCTGCCGCATGCTCAAAATCGGAGAATCAACTAGTATACACCCGCATATATTCATACGCAATGATTAGGTTGTATTGTCAGGATATCAAAAATGTTTCACGGCACCGTACTTCACGGCACATACGCACTGTGTTGACGGGATAAATTAATGACTAACTTCATAGAACATCATCATTTGTTGCAAATACAATAGCTCCGAAAATGTTTTGAATAACGTATATCTGACCCTGTTATGCTTAGTTATACTATATATATTGTGCATTGAGTTGCCATCTGAGCAATCATTATCAAACAACAGGCCACTTTCAGAATTTGACAGATAAACTAAAAATAATTGTGTACAACGTGCTATCCATTAAAAGTAGCTCAAATCGATACCTAGTCTGATAGCTGACGATACATGTGCCCAATTTTTAAAACACAGAAATGTGTGTCTTCTGCTATCGTGGGTGTACATTCATATATGCTAGCATAGAAAATATACCATGCATATTGTATTGAATGCAGTATGGACTATTGATAGAGTATGGACTGTGGTGCTATCATAAAGGCGTTGCTAGCTGAATATATGTGGTAACGTTGTGAAACATGTAATTCTAAAATTAGGCGAGTGGAGTGACCTGATTCAGTGTAACATTCCCATTGTAGATTTTGGCAATTATCAAAATTATAACAATGCATCAACCATGGTGTATACTTTGGCATGAGATAATTGATAACACGTTGTAAATAAATCCTTGCAATGCAATAATTGATAACACGTTGTAAATAAATCCTTGCAATGCAAGGATTTATTTACAACGTGTTATCAATTATCTCATGCCAAAGTATACACCGTGATTGATACAATGTTATTAGTTTATCTGGCATTTCTCTTGCTGTATGTGTCAATGCTACAAGAGGTGAAACTGACTGTGGAAATAGAGAATAGTAGGTTAGTGTCGTGAATGGGTAAACAAATATCTGGCAAGGCTCAGGAAACGGGATGGGCGAGGCTCTGCCGAGCACATCCCGTTTCCGTGCCGCGCCATATATTGTTTTCCCATTCACGGCACTAACCTACTATTCTATTTATCCCGTCAACACCTAAAATGGCTGCAACATGCAAAAATATAACCCCAGCCACCGCACATATTCATAGGCAGTGATTATGTCGTATTGACAGGATATCAAAAATGTTTCACGGTACCGTGTTTCACGCCACATACGCACTGTATTGACGGGATAATGTAAATACTACGGTAGCAGATATGGCAACTGCATGCGCTATGTAGGATACAATAACAAGATAATATTTACATATATGTTATACATATATCGCATTAAATCCATTAAGTGATTATCTTTGAATCAAACGATGACCAGGGAGAGAACGGGTCCGCAACACTAACCTACTTACTAAACAATTGTATGAGCTAGTTGAAGACAGTGAGCAAAATGAAAACACACATGAGAAACAGTCTGTTTCAATACGAAATATCGGGGGGGAGCTTTGATAGTTCGTAGTTTCCCTTGTTTCTCGAAAAATGAAAGCATCACATTTTCCTTTTTTCTCTATCTTAATCGCATATGGAGACTCTCTCACCAACATCTATTAAATTATTAAATTAATAATTGTTCGCAATAAGTAAAACGTTATATTTGGAATCATATACACGCCTTCTTGTCAGAAATTCGCGTGACGCGCACCCTGTTACCACGCTTGCGCATACACTTTGTTGTCAAACCGTAAATTGTACAATAGTATGACAATTCGAAATCGTGTGGGGCTACATTCATTCAAACATATGCAAGCGCAAACTTGCGCGCTCTCTAAATTAATGTATTAAACAATCGATACATAAACTATAATATTTATTGCACATTTGATATTTGAACGATACATAGATTATTGTTTGGCCGTCGCTCCAAATGCACATGTTTATTTGAATGCATCGAAGTCGAGCAACTAGGGCAAACAATATATAAAGTTAAACTTACAATGTCTGGGGCCCGTTTCACTAAGCTTCGTACGGATAAAATGTTCGTAAGTAAAATGTTCGTAAGTGCACAATTATGATATTCCGTAAATTTCATATTAACAACGTTATCTTGTAAACAATTATTGGATTTACATGTATTGAGCATAGGGCTGCATATGCAGCCTATGCTCAATACATGTAAATCGATCAATTGAAATTGACAGACGATCCTAAATTTGAACTTACGAACATTTTAGTCGTACGAAGTTTAGTGAAACGGGCCCCTGGGTGGTGAAAATGTTACCTTTCTGGATGACCGCACATTTTTCGTTGTAAAATCCACATTCCGGCGTGTGATGTGGTGGCTGTCCATCACTCGTCAGCCAATTAAAACCCTTCCAGCCTTTTGTCTCGATTTTCTACAGACAAAACATGGAATGTTAACACCCTATGCATTTCGACGTGATTTATAGAAAATGAAAAATCTCTCATTTTCTAAGGTACTGGGGCCCGTTTCACTAAAGTTCGCACTTACGAATCGGAGAAGGGGCGGATCTGGAGAAGGGCGGGGGGGGGGGTGTCCGGAGTTGCACCCCCCCCCACCCCCGGTTCAGCCACGGAGTTTACATATATCACAGTTTACCACCAGTTGGAGTCTGAATTTAAATGCCATAAAACACAGGATGCATTTCGAAGAGCTCGAAAATAGGACAACCCCCTTGTTGCGAACGGTAACTCTTGTAATTACTCACGTACCGTCCGTAGCTAGCAGCTACGGACGGTACGGGAGTAGATTGCAAGCGTTACCTTCGCAACTAGACAACCCCCCCCCCCCCTCCCCATACTCCAAATGCTGGATCCGCCCCTAGTGATAAATAGGGTATACAATTTGGCTATGTCAACTTAAGACGTCATTTACGGAAAATACCGTAAATTTGGAACATATTTTTCTGGAGATATCACATGTTCTTAGTACAAAATCCACGGCTTTTTTCATTTGTCACCGTATTTGTCATTGTTTGGTCGGCCGTATATTTACGTTTGTCATCGTATGTTTATCAATACATTCATTTTGGATGTACACGACGTTTTAAATAACGTCATGCTAATGACCGGCAACGACGCTGTTCTATGAATTGCGACAATATGACGTAAAACGATCACAAATTATTCTTAATTTTAACGCCGAATTTGGTTATTGACATTTTTTAAACTCCGAAAACGCAATGTAAATATAAGTAATAAAACCATGGGCAGTTGCGTTTACTGTGGTACGAAAAACAGTTGGTCTGTTTAAAGCTTGCGTGCAGTCATTCGGACTCCACGCACTTTAAACAGACCAACTGTTTTTACCACAGTAAACGCAACATACCATGGTTCCTTTGGACTCAACACACTTTAAACAGACCAAACTGTTTTTACCACAGTAAACGCAACATACCATGGTTCCTTCGGACTCAACACACTTTAAACAGACCAACTGTTTTTACCACAGTAAACGCAACATACCATGGTTCCTTCGGACTCAACACACTTTAAACAGACCAAATGTTTTTACCACAGTAAACGCAACATACCATGGTTCCTTCGGACTCAACACACTTTAAACAGACCAAATGTTGTGCGTACGACAGTAAGCGCAATTGCCCATGTCTTTATTGCTGAATGGTTTGGTTGGTCGTATACCGGTACTTACATCTGTCATCGTATCGGCGATTGCGACAATCCTGGGATATCCTTCCGCATTCGTGAAATCCCAGATCCAGTATAGCGGGATTCTGTCGCCGTTATTGTCGAACACACACGGGCCCGTTATACCTGCAATACGCTATGTGTACGTGACTTTGGTGTATCGATTCCGGGATATAGGGATATATAGTGTATTGTTATTCATCCTCGTAATAAAATGTTTTCCAAATTATGTGATAGTTGAATACATAACATGCTTACTGTACCGCTGGAAAAGTCGCGGGAATACTGGACGAAGGCCGGAAGGCCTCGTCCAGTATTCCCGCGACTTTTCCAAGTGTGTTGCGTTTTTAAATCGATTCAGTATTTATCCCATCAACACAGTGCGTATGTGCCGTGAAACACGGTGCCGTGAAACATTTTTGATATCCTGTCAATACGACATAATCACTGCGTATGAATATGTGCGGTGGCTGGAGTTATTTGTTTGCATGTAAAGCTATTTGTAATGTTGACTGGATACATAGAATAATAGGTTAGTGCCGTGAATGGGAACAAAATATCTGACAGAGCCTCGCCCATCCCGTTTCCTAAGCCTTGCCAGATATTTTTCCCATTCACGGCACTAACCTAGTATTCTCTACTATTCTCTATGCCCATCCTCTATGCCACCTAAACATTGACATAGCAGGGGCATTGCTTATGTAACCAGTACATACAGCATACATGGCATTCCACTAGTGCTAACATGGAACAGGCATATATTAACATGGAACAGGCATATATTAACATGGAACAGGCATATATTAACATGCTCACCCAGTAAGCACAAAATGTTCGTTGTATTTCTGGCAAAATAAACATTCATTCATTACCCCACGTATTGATTGGCATTATTATACATTCAGACGTAAATTTTCACACTGATATCAGGGGCGATAACCGTGTTTCCTTAAAATGTTAACGGACATTACTATTTGTTCACTGTATCTATCGGTTTTTTATGTGCAATGATCATACTTTATAATCTGTAGAAAATAAAAAAAAAATCAGTTGTATAATCAATTTGCATAAATAATTAAAAAATAGCATGCCTCATTTGCATATGAAAATAGCCTGATACCACCGCGCGTCACTATCAGTAAAGTAAATATTACTAAATGATTTTATCTGTATAGCGGGCACTCGTAATTTTTACAACTGGTGGAATAGTGACACAATTATACACTTATTTAATTCCTATAAAGAACATTTTGTGCCTACTGAGTGGGCATGTACCTGTAATGAAAACTATAATTCCAAAGACACTGCATGAAACATCTTCAGTGAACAGATGACGTCATTGTAAATACACACAAATTAGTGCTCGCATACTACGGAGCCCCGCAGGGGACGTAGATTTTGTTTTATTAATTCGCTCCCACGAAATAACAGTTCGTTCCCTCAATTTAGCAATTCGTTCCCACGAATTAACAATTAGTTCCCGAGAATTAACAATTCGTTCCGTGAATTTAGCAATTCGTTCCCACGAAATAACAATTCGTTCCCACTGGGAACGAATTGTTAATTCGTGGGAACGAATTGTTATATCGTGGGAACGAATTAAATTGAGGGAACGAATTGTTATTTCGTGGGAACGAATTGTCATTTCGTGGGAACGAATTGTTTGTTAATTCGAGGGAGCGAATAGTTTGGGAACGAATTGTTATATCGTAGGGAACGAATTGTGAATTGTTATATCGTAGGGAACGAATTGTTAAATTGAGGAAACGAATTGTTACACATTTTACAACTTTAAAGGCTTATCTTTAGAATCGATGCATATTTGATGTAAACCTACAACCACAAAGCCAATAGATTCATAATAATTGTTGAACATGACTATTGGAACACATGAGCATATGCAAGGTGCATGATCACGTGGTACTAACAACAACAACAAGTACTGAAATTTCCAGAATCCATCTGAGTACGTATTATTTTATAGTGTCCTTATTACGTAACGGATTTTGATAAAATATGGCGCATCAAACGCGTCTTGTTAAGCTGCATTTGGTGGCCTCTGTATTTTCGTCCAAACTTCTCTGGTTTTTGCGAAGAATCGATTCTTCGCAAAAACGGCATAAGTCTGTGCCAAACTCCATGGACCACCAAATGCAGCTCATGAACACTCGTTTGTTGCGCCATATTCATAAAAATCCGTTGCATATTAAGTAAAATATCAAATAATACTTACTTTGGAGTGGGCGACGTTGTTATTGTTGTTGTAACCACGTGATCATGCACCTTGATATGGAACTCGTTAGCCATTTTCTAGGGCTCGGTGCGTACATTGTACCTGACCGGTTTCATAATTCTCCTATGCAATGGAAACTCGTTTGAGGTTCTCTGTATATGTGCATGTGAGTGGGAAAATGGGGTTTATGGGTTCTGCGACCAGTGTAGGTCCTGACCAGCCTGTGCATGCGCACAGTTTAATCAGGGGCCCGTTTCACTAAACTTCGCACGACTAAAATGTTCGTAAGTGCAAAATTTTGATAGTCTATAAATTGCACATCAAAACGGCTTTCTTGTAAACAATTATTGGATTTACATTTAATGAGCATAGGCTGCATATGCAGCCTATGCTCATTAAATGTAAATCCATCAATTGAATTGGATTTACATTTATTGAGCATAGGCTTTCTAGACGATCCTAAATGTGTGCTTACGAACATTTTAGTAGTAAGAAGTTTAGTGAAACGGGCCCCAGGATCTTCACTGTTCGCCATTCCATCAATGAAGCACCCGTTATTCGTCTAACAAGACATATAGGTGGTTATCGAGCTATAATAGTGTAGTGTGCTATTTGATCAGGAGGTACTGTGATCCCCATTTCTCCAGGCACAGTCACACATGAGACACGTCATAGAGAATAGTAGGTTAGTGCCGTGAATGGGAAAAAATATCCGGCAAGGCTCAAGAATTTCTTTATTTCTCATCAGAAATAATAAGGAAAATAGATAGAGAATAGCAGGTTAGTGCCGTGAATGGGAAAAATATCTGGCAAGGCTCAGGAAACGGGATGGGCGAGGCTCTGCCGAGCACATCCCGTTTCCGTGCCGCGCCAGATATTTTTTCCCATTCACGGCACTAACCTACTATTCTATTTATCCCGTCAACACCTACAAATGGCTGTAAAATGGAAAAATAGTATTGACTGGATATAAAAAATGTTTCACGGCACCGTGTTTCACGGCACATATACGCACTGTGTTGACGGGATAAATGTGATTTCGTACCTAACAACATGTGCGACATTGGGATGAAAAATATATTTACAATAGTTTCCGTATATGACGTCAAAAGCTGATGACAATTTCATTGCAAATGTGGAAAAATCGCAAAAATACATGGAGTTTCTCATAATTATTATATACTCACCGTCAAAGCGTAACCCGTGGCTGAAGTTCATCATGGCGTGACCATCGTTTTTATCAATCCCCTGGGTGGCGCTGTGATTCAGCCAAAGCCCGTAAAAATACATCGAGTCGTACAAAAACGGCGAATAGCGAGACGCCTTCGGAAAAACAAACAAACATTGAATTAGTGTAGGAATAAACTATATTTTGAATATCAAACTTATTGGAGTATGAACTTTTAAAAGTCCAACTTTTAAAAGCTGAAATCCTGGTACAGTTTGCAAAACTATGGTTTACTTCTTATAATTCCAGCTTAATTCTATTTCAAGGTGAATTAACTGATTTTGACTCTTATGTTCCATAGTTATTCCATATTCCAACACAAGTGTACACCAATATTCATGACTATTCATTTGATGACGTTTTGAGCCTAATTCAGGGACGTAATGTCAAATAACAATCTGTAGCCGATTTCATCACAATTGCAAAGTATACTTTTCTAGCAAAGTATACTTTGAGGGAGTAATCATTTATTTTCCCCAAAATGCATTATTTCATACAGAACTAACTACTGCATATATTTGATGATTAAAAGTATGCAGAATTATTATACTGAATTTATTACATTATCACAGCCAATAAATTCAGTATAATTAAAATTAATAAATTTATCCTTGAATTGAACATTTCTCCCTCAAAGTATACTTTGCTAGAAAAGTATACTTTGCAATGTTGGTGAAATAGGCTACAGATGCACAACAGAATGTCGCTTAAGACAAACGTTAAGTTAACAAATGTAACTATTGTGTTCATAATTATGTTTCTTTCGCATCTGAAATATGCAACCAATGAAAACATATTGCTTCAACTAAATATTGAATTAAAGATCAATAAACAGCAGTATGGAATAGTAAATTGATGGATAATATGAATGATTATGTTTTGAGGGGTCAATGGAAGAAGGGCAAAGTCCCATTCCACTGACCCCTTCCATTATGCAATCAACTAGCTTACCGTTTTATTGTTCTTGAGCGCGTAGTCATTGTTCCAAGGCGGGTCCGCCATCCTTTCTATGACGTCACGGTAGAACTGTTCAAGACGATCGCGTTCGTCCACGCTGTAGTATGGCGCTATCGTGATCTGCAGTCACACGTACAGCTAATATTTGTTGATAATTCACATACGAAACAAACATACTTCAAAGAATGGAAAACGATGTGAAAACGCTTGCATTTGTGTGCACTATAGTGCGTACGTGTAAAAGGCCTCTATACGGGGCCTCTATGCTCATACCATATCCGTACATATGTCATATTAGAGGTCCACCACCACCAAAGATCTTTCCTTTATAAACTAACCAATGACCACATATTTTGCTATTCTCTGCTACTTTCATTTTTCGTATGGATGTTGTGGAAACTATTTTCCCATAACATGCAGCCATTCTGCTCGGGATATTCACTAATTAAAATATAGTTTTATTATTGTTAAGAAAAGTAAAGTCAATCTCCTGTGACCACCGTGGTGGTAGCGCAAAAACAAGTCAGCGTCTGGAAGTGAAACTGCCTCACATAACAATATGCTTCTACTTCTATTGAAACTGATGTAAATGATACATTAACATGCCTGTTAAGTAGATTAGTGTATGAATTGACTGGTTTCTGCAAGCAAAGAGTATCTATGGCATAACAAATCTGGCTTACATTTTTTAATGTACTACTGTTGACTACACCGCGCATGGATATCTGATGATTTAGTGTGGTTAAACCTATATACGCGTACGATATTCGTATAGTATGTATAATGTAAACGAACAGTATAATACGATGATACAGTACAAACGTACCAATAGTATACGATCATACGATATGCTCATTAAATATACAAACAGTATACATATACGACATTTATACGAAATAATGGCTGAGATCGCAATGATAATAGGTAGCGCAATCGTGAGCGCATTGGCGTTCGGCGGTAGCAACTATTTATTCTCGAAACTGGGAAACTCGGACGCGGATGAGGAGCGCAATCGTTACGATTTAGCTGCAGAACAATTCCGGAGCGCAAAGGAAGCAAAGTCGAAAAAACAAACCGCCCGTCTGGAGTGGATCAACGAAGAGTTACGCCGCGGGAATCACGCCGTGCAAACTTTCCGGAACGTTGACGAAGCCATGCGCGAGTACGCGCGGGTATATCCGCAGAAAAGTCTCGCGCCGCTGGATCCCGAGCCCCAACTTACACATGTCTGTGTACCGTCAGAGGCCCAAAAAGACCGCGAGATCGCGTTCGTCGTCGTGGGAATGGTTGTGACAGGTCTCGTTAGCTACTATATTGGAAAAGCAATAAGCAAAAACAATAAGCAATAAGCCGGTATGATATAAATCTCATCAAGAAACACCTGGTGGGGAGACTCGCCGACACAACATCAAACGTTTTAGTGAGGAAAAAATCCAACACCACTATATTTCTATTCACTCCAGAATTTAGATTTATAGATGTGTTACTCTATCTAGGGCCCAGGACCAGCTACAGCGAGTGGATAGAAGCCTACGACTGCGAGACACAAAAGTCTTTCTTTCCATATGAGTGGTTTGACTCCCCCCAAAAGTTGAAGTATCCGGGGCTCCCACCCCTCAAACACTGGGGTTCGAAACTCAATCCTAAGAAAAAGATAACCCCAAAAGAGTTGAACACGTGTAACGGGATTTTCCGAGATAGGAAAATGAAAACGTTTAGGGATTGGATGCGGTATTACAACGATTTGGATGTATCTCCATGTTTAGAAGCGCTTGGAAAGATGTGAGTTTTTATAAAGACAGAGGAGTGGACGCTTTCAAAGACGCGGTCACACTTCCCGGGGTAGCGCTGCAGTACCTTCTTAGGGGGACAATAAAAGAGCACGTAAAATCGTAAAAAAACAAAGAAAGCATTGCGGCTGCCACCAAATGCCCACCTCAGACGGGGAAACCTACGACATGCTAAAGGGGGCATTGGTGTGTGTGTGTGTGGGGGGGGGGGACCCTCAATAGTGTTTTCACGATACGCGGAAGCCGGCGTGTCAAAAATTCGCCCCAACAAGGGTGGAGAGAGAAAAACGTGCCAAGGGGTTGTAGGGTTTGACGCGAACGCCCTGTATCCATCCACATTAAATAAGGAGATCCCGTGTGGGAAGGAAACTATAAGGCACATAGAAAACCCCACCCGAGATCTGGACAAGTTTTCTAAGAAAGTTTTGAAGGGGGATTGGTTTGGGTTTGCCGAGGTGGATATAGAGGTTCCACACAATTTGCGAGGCAAATTTTCAGAGATGGCGCAACTTTTTTATCAACCGAGTAGTTGAGGAGGAGGAAGTGCCAGAGCATGTGTTAAAATATCTTCAGGACACGGAGAGAAAACGAGGAACGGGCAAGAAACTAGTAGGGGTGCTGTCTGCCCAAAAAGTGTTACTCTATGCCCTACTTCTAAAGTGGTATATAAAACGCGGGTTGGAAGTAACGGCGGTGTACAGGACTCTGGATTATCAATCTGGAAATCCCTTCGAGTGGTTTGTCAAAGAGGTTACAGAGGCGAGGAGAACCGGTGATGTCGAAGAAAGCAAGGCCTTGATAGGAGGGATAATGAAACTGTTAGGGAATTCATGTTGTGGTAAGATGATAGAGTCTCCCGAGGGGCACCTCAATACAACATATACGAAAGACGAGAAATGTGTAGACAAAGCGTTGAGATCTGCATTCTTCCACGATCTGGAGGAGATCGGCGACGCGTACGAGATATCTTCTAGAAAAGCTAAGGCTGTTATGACTAGACCATTTCACTGTGGAATAGCCGTGTATCAGCTAGCAAAATTGAGAATGTTGGAATTCTACTACGATTTTCTAGACAAGTATCTGCACCGGGTAGATTTTGAACTAATACAAATAGACACAGACAGCCTGTACATGGGGGTCAGTGTGAAACCGCCACCCAAAACGAACAACGACGAAAGCCTTGACACAATGGTGAAACCACGGCTGCGGGGAGAATACGAGAAAGAGAAACGCAGGTGGTTAGCTTGTGATGACTGGAGCAAAAGAGAGCCAGGACTTTTCAAGATGGAGTTTCAGGGGGATCGCGCCATAGCTCTATCCAGCAAATGTTACTTTGTGGAGAAACTACCGGAGAAACTACAGGAGAAAACGGAGGGAAGAGTAAAACATTCCGGGGGCTGTCTTACAAACAGAACCCTCTCAACTGGGGGCGATATAAGAAAGCGTTGAATTGGGGAAGGCAGAAAGATTTTTCCAAAGGCTGGCACGACATGTGTAAAAATAGAGGTTTGAGAATGCGGGACGGGGTAATGAAGACATACTGTCAGAGAAAGTTGGGGCTATCCGCATATTATGATAAAAGAAGAACACTACCAGATGGAATACACACAGAGCCGTTAAATTAGTATTCGCCGATGGTAGTTGAAAACCTGATGCAATCGGGGACTGATTTTAGGTAGCCGAAAAAGGTAGCCGAAAACCAGTCCGAATCGGGGACGGATTTTATTTTCTCACATAAGAGGTTTTTGTTGACTGGCGTTTCACGTTTTCTCACGTTTTTTTGTTATATATGGGGCCATATATAACCCGTCCCGGGTCTGTGAGCTGTCGCGGTATAATTATGACTCCCTATATACTACTACAGAATGTGTCAAACATAAAACAATTTGGATATCAGATAAAATCCTGCATAAGCACATAGCTGATGAAATGTAGCCCATAAACAATTGTTTGTTTTGACAGACACATTATATGGAGGAAGCACAATGACAGTCAATGACCAGTTTGCCCTTATTAGATAATAAGATTACGCAAGTCTGGGATGTTTTACATCTAAATGCGTTTATTAGTCCATAATGTTGCCTTTAAGCAGAGAACTGGCATATCTTTTGTACCAAACTGATACAATCATGCAGTTTTCATAATCAATTAATGACAGCTGAAATGGTTGACAAATAACGATGTGAAATATGCATATTACTACCATAATACTATCCTACTCACTCGAAGCAGATACCGGAAACCGTGTCTGGCGGCTTCGTCGTCGGCATCCCCAACCTGCCATAACTTCTCGTCGGCAAACGACATTGTTGCGACAGCCGACGGCCACACGAAGAGGTAATCGCCGTTGCACATCCCGAGCACGCATGCGCGTACCATATACCGCCGCATGTTGAAGACGTCACACAGAATGATTACTGAAACACGGAAAGTTGCGCATGCATGCTGTGGGATCACGTGATTTCCGAACGACGTGATGTCAAGTGTTAGACGCGTTTACAGAAGATTTGCTATGCTATCTTTCTAACGGAATGATTGATTTGTTTATAAAACATTGCGCAGCAAATGCGGAGCAAGTTACACTTTATTGTACAAACCTGCTTTAATACTTTCGTTTTACCGAAGAATCGGTGACCGTCATGGTAAATAAATATCTAGAGCACGTGAATGAAATAAACGGTACTTGATTCTTCGTTTAACCCTTTGAACCCGAAAACCCGCTATAGCGGTTTATGCGTAACGAGCCGTCTCATCAGGATCTGCACTTTTTGAAAGTAATTTTCATATTTTTGAGAACAAACATACCCAATTTTCATAAATGGACTAGTCTGAAAACCATTTTGCGACGGTTAGATTGGTTGCAAAATGAACATAGCAAAATCCATTCCAGTTACTTAGGGGTGAAAGGGTTAACATGTAGAGAACCCATAAAGCACATCATTCATCGTACATGTCATCATGTCATCGTATCATCGTACATGTCATCGTATCATCGTATCATCGTACATGTCATCGTATCATCGTATCATCGTACATGTCATCGTATCATTGTATCATCGTACATCTCATCGTATCATCGTATCATTGTACATGTCATCGTATCATCGTACATCAAACACATCACATGTACAGTGGGGTCAGCGTGTAAGTGCACACACGAACGAACACAACAGGTTGGAACCAACCTGTCGTGTTCGTTCGTGTGTGCACTTACACGCTGACCCCACTGTATTTGGTGCGCTATATATCATCAAAATCCGTCAATTTGTTAGGAAGATTTTCAGAAAATCTGCTGCGAAAATGACGTTACAGATTACGTCACGTCGGAAAGTCAGGTTTGGAAACGTTCGGAAATCACGTGATCTCATACCCTTACACGGGAGTCACCAGCATGTTTGAAAAGGCTGTGTGGCTTCTGGATCCCTTACATATTTCGGTTGCTTCACAGCGCCGGAAAGTCTTTTATTTACAGAAGCCAAGTGCTGCATTCGGGTATGTTTGGAAAACAACTAGCTCCTCGGTCAATTTAAGAAGCGTATGTCTGAAAATTGGCATCTCGCAATACGTTTGGCGTCGCTTGACTGTGTTCTGTTTGTAGGACATTTGAATAATATACTATCTGCTCATTCATGCACTGAAAAGGCTCATTTAATATAAAAAATATAAACCTCATTTAATATAAAAATTCCAACTGGCTCCAAAAAAGGGTTTCTCACGAACCCATCGACACTCAACTGACGACGCCCTTGCTGCAGAGATTTGAAAACATTACCGTACTTTATGTTCCACGTTTTTCTGTCCACGAACTTTTGGCTATTAAACACATTAAATCTAAAACATATTTAAATGTAAGTACTTTTTCATTAATAACAAAAAAGTCACTCTCTCCAAAAAATAAAAAAATATTTTATAAATATTTTATGAAATTCCATCAAATATTGATTTTATTGCGACACAATGGAATGGAATGGAATGGTGCTCAACGGCCCATAAACACAAAAGAGTATCATTTAGGGCCAGGCAATGTAGATTAAGAATAAAAATAATAGTAAAATAGTATGTTAGATGTGGTAATCAGATTATTAGGGTAACAATAAAAATAAGATATATAAATGAGTAACATGTATACAATGATAAAATTATAGAAAGGATAAACATGTATACAATTTGGTTTCATAGAGAAAGCTAAGCAAACGTTCAATGTTCTCCACCTGCAATAGTGAAGTAACATTGAAGTGTTTGCGTCGAATATCGGCAAATTCGATACAGTCCAGTAGGATGTGTTGGTACGGTAAATGTGCTGTGGCATGGAATACACCATGGACGCGGCTCACCTTTGAGCATATACGAATGCGTTAGTCGTCTATGTCCAACGCGCAATCGACTAAGGACAACTTCATCCCGCCGTACATGTCTGTAGCCAGGAGTGCATTCGCCCAGAGTCGGATTCACAGCATGAAGTTTATTATCTAATTTTTTTACATTATTTCCAAGCTATCTCACATTTCGGAGTCAATTTCCCAAATTTTTCGTTTTTCGGCACTCCTGGTCAGCCTCCTCCTCCTTTTTGCCCCAGGTTAAATTCCCATAGGAAAAACGTTTTTTCGCAATAAAATCAATATTTTATGGAATTTTATCAAATACAAAATTGCGGGTAGGGTGACATGTTTGTTAGTGATGAAAAAGTATTTACATTTAAATACATTTTAGATTTAATGTGTTTCATAGCCAAAAGTTCGTCGGAAGGAAAACGTGGAACAGAGAGTAGTTACGGGCAGTACCTCTGACAAAACTCCTGTATTCTACGGAGGGTACGGGAGTTTTGCAGAGTTTTGCAACTACGAAGATAACCGAATCCGGGACCTCCCGTGTGGTCCGGTTTAGAGAAGTTCCACTGTAATTAAGCACTCCATGAACACTTTGTGTCAATGTGTCATTTACAATCATGAACAGACACGACAATGAACTAAATTACAGTGAAACTCGTCTAAATTAATCACAATGGCGTCCCCATGGTGTCTGTAGCCTATTTCACCAACATTGCAAAGTATACTTTTCTAGCAAAGTATACTTTGAGGGAGAAATTTTCCATTTTAGAATAAATTTATTAATTTTTATTATACTGAATTTATTACATTATCACAGCCAATTTGGCTGTGATAATGTAATAAATTCAGTATAATAATGCTGCATACTTTTAATCATCAAATATATGCAGTTGTTAGTTCTATATGAAATAATGTATTTCAGTAAAAATAAATGATTACTCCCTCAAAGTATACTTTGCTAGAAAAGTATACTTTGCAATGTTGATGAAATCGGCTACTGGTTTAGCGAGGTTCCACTGTATGACATTTCTCTCCTACTTTCACTGTTGTATGGGAGCTATGGAGCCTACTTTTATATGACCGGCAACCTGTCTGCGCTGGATCTGCACACATTAAACAATAGGTTCACAATATATAATATATAATAACATGTATTAGATATGGTCGGATTTTTATTTTTTGTTTCATTGTTGAACACTACTGCATTAGAACCTCTCTAAACCGGACACACAGACAGTCTGTGTATCTTTAATTTATGGGTGTGATTATAGGAATGAATGGCCTTTTTGTGGAATTTATCGGGGTATAAACTTGGAAAAGTCGCGGGAATACTGGACGAGGCCTTCCGGCCTTCGTCCAGTATTCCCGCGACTTTTCCAAGTTTATATCCCCGATAAATTCCACAAAAAAGGCCATTCATTCCTTATAATACCAGCATTTGAAATACATTCATCAAGAAAATGTGTTTATTTTCAGTTTTCTTAAGAATTATTTTAACTGCGTCTCACGGTTACGGAAAGTAGTTCGGCGTGGGAGTTTACTGGGATATAAATTGTGGTCAGAGACTTGCTACGGGCCAATCAAATGCTAGGGAATTGTGTAAATATTTTTGCGCTGGAATTATTGCATGTATACATGTACGTATATCACATTCTCTATATACTTACTTCTACTGGACAGCTTGACCAGGTGAAGATACTCATCAATCTGGGAAGTGGTGACCACATAGCTCCTGTAACTGACCGACTGAACCACGGACACAGCACTGTCCATGAATGACTCCGTGATCCCGTCAATAGCGTACTTACACGTTCCTACAACACGACATGACGGTATAGTGTGATCCCGTCAATAGCGTACTGACACGTACCTACAAAACGACATGACGGTATGGTGTGATCCCGTCCATAGCGTACTGACACGTACCTACAACACGGCACGACGGTATAGTGTGATCCCGTCAGTATCGCACTGAAACGTCCCTATAACACGACATGGCGGTATAGTGTGATCCCGTAAATAGCGTACTGACACGTACCTACAACACAACACGACGGTATAGTGTGATCCCGTCAATAGCGTACTCACACGTACCTACAACACGACACGACTGTATAGTGTGATCCCTTCAATAGCGTACTGACACGTACCTACAAAACGACATGACGGTATAGTGCGATACCTTCAATAGCGTACCGACACATCCCCACAGCAGGACATGACAATATAGTGCTGTTGTATGATCACACAAACGGCATACCGTGACGTCCCCACTAAACGATATGTCGGTATTATATGATCACACCAACGGCATCCCGTGACGTTCCCGCCAAGCGATATGTCGGTATTGTATGATCACACCAACGGCATACTGTGATGTCCCCGCTAAACGATAAGTCGGTATAGTATGATCACACCAACGGCATCCCGGGACGTTCCCGCTAAACGGTATGACGGTATTGTATGATCACACCAATGGCATCCCGGGACGTTCCCGCTAAACGATATGTCGGTATTGTATGATCACTCAAACGACATACCGTGGCGTCCCCGCTAAACGATATTTCGGTATCCGTGACGTCCACGCTAAACGATAAATCGGTGTTGTATGATCACACCAACGGCATACCGTGATGTCCCCGCTAAACGATATGTCTGTGTTGTATGATCCCAACAAAGGCATACCGTATTGTCCCCGCTAAACTATGTGTCGGTGTCATATGATCCCGGCAACGGCATACCGTTACGTCCCCTCTAAACAATAAGTCGGTATTGTATGATTACACCAATTGCATACATTGACGTCCCCGCTAAATGATATGTTGGTATTGTATGATCACACCAACGGCATACCGTGACGTCCCTACTAAACCATATATCGTTGTTGTATGATCACACCAACGGCATACCATGATGTCCCTGCTAAACCATATGTCGGTATTGTTTGATCACACCCAGGGCATACCATGACGTCCCCGTTAAACGATACGTCGGTATTGTATGATCACACCAACGGCATACTGTGACGTCTCTACTAAACGATATGTCGGTATTGTATGATCACACCAACGGCATACTGTGACATTCCCGCTATATGATATGTCGGTATTGCATGATCACACCAAAAGCATACCGTGACGTCCCCGCTAAACGATAAGTCGGTATTGTATGATCACACCAACGGCATACCGTGACGTCCCTAATAAACGATAAGTCGGTATTGTATGATCACACCAACGGCATTCCGCCACGTTCCTGCTAAACGATATATCGGTATCATATGATTCAATCAACGGCATGCCATAGTGTGCGTCCCCGCTAAACGATATGTCGGTATTACATAATCACACCAACAGCATACCCTGATGTCCCCGCTAAACGATATGTCGGTATTGTATGATCACACCAACAGCACCCGCTAAACGATATGTCGGTTGTGTATGATCACACAACAGCATACCGTGATGTCCCCGCTAAACGATATGTCGGTATTGTATGATCACACCAACAGCATACCGTGATGTCCCCGCTAAACGATATGTCGGTATTGTATGATCTCACCAACAGCATACCGTGATGTCCCCGCTAAATGATCTGTCGGTAGTGTATGATCACACCAACAGCATACCGTGATATCCCCGCTAAACGATATCTCGATATTGTATGATCACACCAACAGCATACCGTGATGTCCCCGCTAAACGATATCTCGATATTGTATGATCACACCAACGGCATACCGTGATGTCCCCGCTAAACGATATGTCGGTATTGTATGATCACACCAACAGCATACCGTGATGTCCCCGCTAAGCGATATGTCGGTATTGTATGATCACACCAACAGCATACCGTGATGTCCCAGCTAAATGATATGTCGGTATTGTATGATCACACCAACAGCATACCGTGATGTCCCCGCTAAACGATATGTCGGTATTGTATGATCACACCATCAGCATACCGTGATGTCCCCGCTAAATGATCTGTCGGTAGTGTATGATCACACCAACAGCATACCGTGATGTCCCCGCTAAATGATCTGTCGGTATTGTATGATCACACCAACAGCATACCGTGATGTCCCCGCTAAACGATATGTCGGTATTGTATGATCACACCAACAGCATACCGTGATGTCCCCGCTAAACGATATGTCGGTATTGTATGATCACACCAACAGCATACCGTGATGTCCCCGCTAAATGATCTGTCGGTATTGTATGATCACACCAACAGCATACCGTGATGTCCCCGCTAAATGATCTGTCGGTATTGTATGATCTCACCAACAGCATACCGTGATGTCCCCGCTAAATGATCTTTCGGTATTGTATGATCACACCAACAGCATACCGTGATGTCCCCGCTAAATGATCTGTCGGTATTGTATGATCACACTAACAGCATACCGTGATGTCCCCGCTAAACGATGTATGGGCATTGTATGATCACACCAACAGCATACCGTGATGTCCCCGCTAAACGATATGTCGGTATTGCATGATCCCAACAACAGTACAGTGATATGTTGTTGGTACTACTATATACGGGTAAAAGCATTTAGTCCGGCAACCCACATATCCCTATACATGTAGTTATTTTTTATTTTGAATGTCCTTAATTGAGCACGACTATCCTGCAAACCGTGGCGCACATTTGAAAAACTGCGACAAGATTATAACTTGTGATCACTGCACATCAAAAAAGAAATACAGAGAAGTTTACCAACCGTTTCGGTGAGACGGTTCCACTGACGGGTAACATATTTGTTTGGCTGAGAAATACAAAGACATTTTTTTTTTAAATGAAAAATATGTGCATATTCAGCTTGAAAGGGTTAATGCAAACAAAAATGCATGAATTTTCAGTGAAATCTATAAAATTTACACCATAGGTGCCTCCCAGGTAGTTGCGGGCAGTAACTCTGCAAAACTCCCGTCGGTACGGGAATTTTACAGTTACTTCCTACAAGTTTTCGGTTTACATGACAGGTTCCAGTGTATCGACAACCTTACCTAAATTTTGGAAGAGTAGAGCAACCATGTGAAATTTAAATTCCTCGAACAGTCTGAGAACGGCGATGCCAACTTTGCTGAAGGGTCCGAGGGTCCGCACAAACGTCGTATATAAGGCTTTGTCTGTGAGCACAGGGCTGGTTGACGCCCAGGAAATATGTGGGACGTTCCAGTGGGCGGTGATGTGGGCGGCATACATGGTGACTGAAATCGAGGTGTCAGTCGAATAAGGGGAGAAAGGCCATTATGGATTTAGCCACTTTCTTCCACTGACTCCGTCAAGTTCGGACAGAAATCCATAAATGACCTTAGCCACCTTCTTCCAAATTGAAGAGATCCGTCGAAGAAGGCACGTTCAATTCATGTGAAGTGGCAGTCGAAGAATGACAATAGGTCCATAAGGAACTTAGTCACATTCTTCCACTGACCCACTTCCACTTCCACTTCCACTTCCACTTCCACTTCCACTTGTTGAAGGGTCTGTTGCACTGGACCCTTCAATTTCAGAAAAACAAATCCACAAAGACTTAGCCCCATACTTCCACTGACCGCTTCAATTTCAAAAAATTTAACCCTTTCAACCATAAGGAACTGGAATGCACTGTGATATGCTAATGTTCCGACCAATCCAATGGTCACAAAATGATTTTCAGATTCGTCCATTTATGAAAAGGGGGTGTTTTTGTTCTCAAAAATATTAAAATTACTTTCAAAAAGTGCAGATCCTGATGAGACGGCTCGTTACGATCCGGCTCATCTGGATCTGTACTTATTGCATAAACCGATATAGCGGGATTTCGGGTTCAAAGGGTTAAGGGGTCAATCGATTCCACGCTAATTCCACAAGGGACACCTTCAATTCAGCAAATTGAAAGGGTCTGTGAAAGAAGGGAACAACGATAACGTTACCCGCTTGTTCAACTAACCCCTTCAATTTCAGAGCAACTGTTGAACATGGACTTGGCACAAATCATGCCCAATGCATTTGTGCCAAGTCCATGTGCTGCACGGTATATGCCCTCGTCAAATTCACAGGCATTCACATCGGTATAATTTTATATACATATATATGAACAAGGCTTCTAACTTTGGTCGGACACGACATCGTATCATAACAAAATAACATGTTTGAAATTGTAATTTTCTATGCATTCTATGTATTTCTGCAGGATATCGATAATGCTCAAATGATCATATGAACTTGCCACTACAATATTGACGTTACAGTCTTAAACACATTGTTTCATTTGCGATGATACGAGGTTGTGTCCGACCTAGGAAAAGTAGCTGTAATTCGATATTCTTTGCATACTTATGTTTTAACTATGCTATTTTAGCAAGATAACAATAATTCTCAAATGAACTTGTGCACTTTCCACCACAATATTCACATTAGCGTTAATAAAATCGCTGAATTTGTTATGATACGAGGTCGTGTCCGACCAAAGTTAGAAGCCTTGTTCATATATATAGTTATACCGATGAAAGCCGAATGCCTGTGCCGCACGTTATATACCCTCGTCAAATTGCGCAGACTGCGGTAGTAGTCAATTCCGCGACTGCACTGATAGCCTTAGGCTCTCAAAATATACATAAAGTACAGTATAATTAAAGTACAGTGAAACCTCTCTAAACCGGACACCATGGGAGGTCCCCAGGGTGTCCGGCTTAGAGAGGTGTTACTGTAAATCGGGCATTTGATAATTCTGAGACATAGTTGTGTGCTATGTGATCACGAACAGACATTATCAACGGAGATAAATGACCAAGAAACTCATCAAATATAAGATCACGGATGTTGTATTGGTGTCCGGTATGGAGAGGTTCCACTGTGCAGGTACAGTGGGGTCAGCGTGTAAGTGCACACACGAACGAACACGACAGGTTGGTTCCAACCTGTCGTGTTCGTTCGTGTGTGCACTTACACGCTGACCTGTCGTGTTCGTTCGTGTATGCACTTACACGCTGACCCCACTGTACATGTAGTACGTGTTTGGTCGGCGAAACTACGAAAGCTATAGCAGTCGAACTTTATAAAGGTCTATAAGAGGTGAGGGTTCGTGGCCGTTACATTAATGAGACAATTTCCAAAGAAAAATTGTTTCCGCAAACTTGATTAAGAGTCATCGGGAACACAAGTTAATACATGTAGCCGTGCATGCTGAGAATACGTTCCACTCGCTATAACAGTCGATGTCAACTAGGGTTTAATCGCATAGTAATCATTATTTTATAAATTAACTGACAACAATTAACCTATATCTACCCATTTGTCACAGCCATTGGTGCTCATTGACAGAGCTCCATATAAGGAGAGTATTGTTATAGTTTATGCGTTTAGCTGAATATGTATTGCTTTTTAAAAGTGTACAAAATGCGCACAATAATTTAAACAGAGCCATTTGTTCTCAAAATAAGGAGTATGAATACTCTAATGAAGTTGTCAATTCACATACATGAGGTAAAAAAAACCAAACAATGCTTGATATGTGCACCTCAAATAAGTGAATTATAAACTGTGTTTGCGTTTTTGCTTCATTATTTCATACCGGACAAAAAATATGATACATTCGGTATTACGTTTCATACTGAATCTATGACATGTTTCTGTGGACAACCCAACATAATTTCTTTATACGTGCTCAAAGAATATGTCGCGACCGCCAGTGAGACTGTTCAGAAGAGTGGTCGCAACATATTCTTGTATGGAGAAATACAAAAATATAAACATATATATTTAAACCAGTAGCCGATTTCACCAACATTGCAAAGTATACTTTTCTAGCAAAATATACTTTGAGGGAGTAATCATTTATTTTTCCTGAAATGCTTTATTTCAGATAGAAATAGCGACTGCATATATTTGATGATTACAAGTATGCAGAATTATTATACTGAATGTATTACATTATCACAGCCAAAATGGCTGTGATAATGTAATAAATTCAGGATAATAAAAATTAATAACTTTATCCGAAAATTAAAAATTTCTCCGTCAAAGTATACTTTGCTACAAAAGTATGCTTTGCAATGTTGGTGAAATATGCTACAGTTAACCAACTTACTCGAAGAGGCCGGCGATCCGAAGATGACGTCCTCTTGTAAGTTCAGGGCAAACTCCACGGAACTATTTTCTGAGCTCAAAAGTATATGTTGTGACCACCATTTGAACCGTATCATCGAGACGGTTCAAATGAGTGGTCGTAAAATATACGTTAAATGAGTAATAACAAATATACAAATATAATATTTAAAAAAAAGTTAACTACTTGGCGGTTGAGGACAACATTCACGACAATTACGAACTATTTTCTTTACATGTGCTCAGAAATATATGTGGCGACCACCATTTGAACCGTCTCGTCGAGACGGTTCAAATGAGTGGTCACAACATATACTTGCACTGAGAAATGACAAAGATAAAAATGAAATATTTAAAAAGCTAACCAACTTGTTCCAAGGGGCCAGGAAACCTAATATGACGTCCACTTGGGGGTTGACGACGAAATCCAAAGCAGTTACACAATATTTTCTTTATAGATGCTCAGAATTATATGTGGCGACCACCATTTGAATCGTCTCGTCGAGACAGTTAAACTGAGTGATCACAACATATACTTTCTTTGAGAAACAACAAAAAATAAAAAATAAAACATGTAGACTTACTCGAAGAGGCCGGGGATCCGAAGATGACGTCCACGTGATCGGTGAGGACAAACTCCACGGCAGTTACAATCCCCAGTGCGGCCGTCCGACAGTCCTTCCACACCACGCTACAACATTGGGCCACCACCAATTGAAAACAATGCTTTCGTTGTCACAGATGAAGGCGTAAGGGCGGTCATTAATGTGGGAGGAAACCGGAGTACCCGGGGCCTCCGCTATTCTTACACCCCACCCCGTTTCCCAGTGTAGCCAATGGAGGTAGCAATGAAGGCAGCGGAGATGGGTATACATCATGATGAGCACGCTACAACATTGAGCCACCGCTGATAGAAGGACCATTACCTCCACAATCTCCAGTCTTACCTCCGCCACCTACATTTCCCAATGGAGCCGATGGAGGTAGCAATGAAGGCAGCGGAGATGGGTATACATCATGACGAGCACGCTACAACATTGAGCCACCGCTGATATAAGGACCATTACCTCCACAATCTCCAGTCTTACCTCCGCTACCTACATTTCCCAATGGAGCCGATGGAGGTAGCAATGAAGGCAGCGGTGATGGGTATACATCATGGTGAGCACGCTACAACATTGATCCACCGCTGATGGAAGGACCATTACCTCCCCAATCTCCATTCTTACCTCCGCCACATACATTTCCCAATGAAGCCGATGGAGGTAGCAATGAAGGCAGCGGTGATGGGTATACATCATGGCGAGCACGCTACAACATTGATCCACCGCTGATAGAAGGACCATTACCTCCACAATCTCCATTCTTACCTCCGCCACCTACATTTCCCAATGGAGCCGATGGAGGTAGCAATGAAGGCAGCGGTGATGGGTATACATCATGGTGAGCAAGCTACAACATTGATCCACCGCTGATAGAAAGACCATTACCTCCACAATCTCCATTCTTACCTCCGCCACCTACATTTCCCAATGGAGCCGATGGAGGTAGCAATGAAGGCAGCGGTGATGGGTATACATCATGGTGAGCACGCTACAACATTGATCCACCGCTGATAGTAGGACCATTACCTCCCCAATCTCCATTATTACCTCCTCCACCTACATTTCCCAATGGAGCCGATGGAGGTAGAAAAAGAAGGCAGCGAAGATGGGTGGGACGTACCTGAAGTCATGGAGGATTCCATTGTCTACGAGGTTGCCTATAGTTATACTGATGGTACTGTGGGACGTACCTGAAGTTTCTGGCAGGGAGGATTCCATTGTCTATGGCGTCGCCTATAGCTATACTGATGGCGCTGTGGGACGTACCTGAAGTTTCTGGCAGGGAGGATTCCATTGTCTACGACGTCGCCTGTAGCTATACTGATGGCGCTGTGGGACGTACCTGAAGTTTCTGGCAGGGAGGATTCCATTGTCTACGACGTCGCCTGTAGCTATACTGATGGCACTGTAGGACGTACCTGAAGTTTCTGGCAGGGAGGATTCCATTGTCTATGAGGTTCGTCTGCAGCTATACTGATGGCGCTGTGGTACGTACCTGAAGATTATGGCAGGGAGGATTCCATTGTCTACGAGGTCGTCTACAGCTATACTGATGGCGCTGCGTGGCGTACCTGGCGTTTATATCAGGGAGGATTCCATTGTCTACGAGGTTGCCTATAGTTATACTGATGGCGCTGTGGGACGTACCTGATGTTTATGTCAGTGAGGATTCTATTGTCTACGAGGTTGTCTACAGCTATACTGATGGCGCTGTGGGACGTACCTGACGTTTCTAGCAGGGAGGATTCCATTGTCTACGAGGTTGCCTATAGTTATACTGATGGCCCTGTGGGACGTACCTGAAGTTTCTGGCAGGGAGGATTCCATTGCCTACGAGGTTCGTCTACAGCTATACTGATGGCGCTGTGGGACGTACCTGGAGTTTCTGGCGGGGAGGATTGCATTGCCTATAGTTATACTGATGGCGCTGTGGTACCTACCTGAAATTTATGGCAGGGAGCATTCCATTGTCTACGACGTTGCCAATAGCTATACTGATAGCACTGTGGGACGTACCTGAAGTTTCTGGCAGGGAGGATTCCATTGTCTACGACGTCGCCTATAGCTATACTGATAGCACTGTGGGACGTACCTGAAGTTTCTGGCAGGGAGGATTCCATTGTCTACGAGGTCGTCTACAGCTATACTGATAGCACTGTGGGACGTACCTGAAGTTTCTGGCAGGGAATATTCCATTGTCTATAAAGTTCGTCTACAGTATACTGATGGCGCTGTGGGACGTACCTGAAGTTTCTGGCAGGGAGGATTCCATTGACTACGACGTCGTCTACATCTATACTGATGGCGCTGTGGGACGTACCTGAACTTTCTGGCAGTAAGGATTCCATTGTCTACGAGGTCGTCTACAGCTATACTGATGGCGCTGTGAGACGTACCTGAAGTTTCTGGCAGTGAGGATTCTATTGTCTACGAGGTCGTCTACAGCTATACTGATGGCGCTGTGAGACGTACCTGAAGTTTCTAGCAGTGAGGATTCCATTGTCTACGAGGTCGTCTACAGCTGTACTGATGGCGCTGTGAGACGTACCTGAAGTTTCTGGCAGTGAGGATTCCATTGTCTACGAGGTCGTCTATAGCTATGCTGACGGCACTGTGGGACGTACCTGAAGTTTATAGCAGTGAGGATTCCATTGTCTACGAGGTCGTCTACAGCTGTACTGATGGCGCTGTGAGACGTACCTGAAGTTTCTGGCAGTGAGGATTCTATTGTCTACGAGGTCGTCTACAGCTATACTGATGGCGCTGTGAGACGTACCTGAAGTTTCTAGCAGTGAGGATTCCATTGTCTACGAGGTCGTCTACAGCTGTACTGATGGCGCTGTGAGACGTACCTGAAGTTTCTGGCAGTGAGGATTCCATTGTCTACGAGGTCGTCTATAGCTATGCTGATGGCGCTGTGGGACGTACCTGAAGTTTATAGCAGTGAGGATTCCATTGTCTACGAGGTCGTCTACAGCTGTACTGATGGCGCTGTGGGACGTACCTGAAGTTTCTAGCAGGGAGAATTCCATTGTCTACGAGGTCGTCTATGGCTATACTGATGGCGCTGTGGGACGTACCTGAAGTTTCTAGCAGTGAGGATTCCATTGTCTACGAGGTCGTCTATAGCTATACTGATGGCGCTGTGTGACGTACCTGATATTTCTAGCAGGGAGGATTCCATTGTCTAAGAGGTCGTCTACAGCTGTACTGATGGCGCTGTGGGACGTACCTGAAGTTTCTGTCAGGGAGGATTCCTTTGACTACTACGTCGCCTATAGCTGTCCTGATGGCGCTGTGGGACGTACCTGAAGTTTCTGTCAGGGAGGATGCCATTGACTACGACGTCGCCTGTATCTATACTGATGGCGCTGTGGTACGTACCTGAAGTTTCTATCAGGGAGGATTGCATTGACTACGACGTCGCCTATAGCTATACTGATGGCGCTGTGGGACGTACCTAAAGTTTCTGTCAGGGAGGATTCCATTGTCTACGAGGTCGTCTACAGCTATACTGATAGCGCTGTGTGTCACCTCGCCACTCAACTGACTGCAACATCTGCCATCGATTGTGAGGAGGCCTATCTTGAAATGGCCCACCGTCGTAGGCAGTATAGCATGCAGAACCAGCATCAGTATACAGCTGTTCGCCAGTGTCCACATTGTTGCTGAATAATGTATATGGCTGTGGCTTGATATGGCCATTATGGGGGTATTGGATTTGTGACCAGTCCTGATCAAATATCACACTCCTGTAGCTTGTTTGAAGCATGACGCGTGTTTCATTCGTGGGATGGCGAACTATGCAGATCCTGATCAGACTGTGTAGATGTAGACTGTGATTGATCGCAAAACTCATAAGCCACATTTTCCCAGTCACATACATATACATGTGGCCGTGGTTACAGAAATTGGGAATATGGCGTTTGTCGTCATTCGAATCTCACGGACCTATATCTGAATAGGATCTCTGCAGTTTGTTAGAAGCATGCTGGCTGTTTCACTGGCCGAATGGCGAACATGTCAGGCTATTATCTGCAGTTTTGCTTGAAATTTTATAACGTTTGACTCTGTATCATTATACGGTTCGACAAAGTCCAGCCGTGGGTAAATGTTTGCCGTGGCACGAGGGAACTGTTTGAACCCCAAGGCCGCAGGCCGCGGGTCCAAACAGTTTCCCAGTGACACGGCAAACGTTTACCCACGGCTGGACATGGTCGAACGTTATTGTTACATTTCCGTCGGAAATATCATGCAGTTTGAGCATATATGCAGTACTGTCGGTACTTTGGTAACACGTTCCATTCAAACAGATGATTTACATATACATATTCCGGGGCCGCAGTACACATCGCGTGATGCAGGTGCCCCATCATACCCATCAATTTCAAACTTTCAGCGCGACAGTTGTGAAATGGTCTGGTGACGTAATGGCGCGTTCTAGTAACGTCATGAGACACATGCATTACGTAGGTGTTGACTTGGCCCCGAAATGAGCACTGTCTACAGCCATGGTCAAACAGCACGCTCTGTACGTGTGAATACTGCCGTGAGCGGTGTTTTTAGCCACACTGCGCATGAGCACTGACATAGTATTGCTCCATCCAGTGACAGCCACATCCGACTTGATTTGTGAACAGTATAGCTCCCGATGAAATAGTACACTCATATAGCATGATATCGATATGTAGTGCTTGTTAGAAGCACCACGGGTGTTTCATTGATGTTTCATTAACTTCGTACGACTAAACTGTTCGTAAGTACACATATAGAATCGTCTGGAAATTTCAATTGATGGATTTATTGAACATAGCTTGTATATGCAGCCTATGCATAATACGGGTAAATCCAATAATTGTTTACAAGAAAACGTTGTTAATGTGAACTTTACAGACTATCATAATTTTGCACTTACGAATATTGTAGTCGTACGAAGTTTAGTGAAACTGCCCCGTGGTTCGTGCATAAGCCGGTAACAAACGAAGTGTTCGTTGCTATTCACTACTAGGCCATGGCCAGTTGAATTCATATACAGTACACAATATATTCCTGTTCACATATATCACAGAGGTTTGTTCCCGGATGATTAGGAAAACCATATATGGTACGGGTTGGGGGTGGGATAAATTACCTAGAGCAAGGTTGTCCGCATGTACGAGGAGATTATTATAGGAATGAATTGCCTTTTTGTGGACTTTATCGGGGTATAAACTTGGGAAAGTCGCGGGAATACTGGACGAAGGCCGGAAGGCCTCGTCCAGTATTCCCGCGACTTTTCCAAGTTTATATCCCCGATAAATTCAACAAAAAGGCCATTCATTCCTTATAATTCCAGCATTTGAAATAAATTCATCAAGAAAATGTGTTTATTTTCTGTTTTCTTAAGAATTATTTTAACTGCGCTTCACGGTTACTGAAAGTAGTTTGGCGTGGGAGTTTACTTGGATATCAATTTTGAACAGAGACTTGCTACGGACCAATCAAATGTTAGGGAATTGTGTAAATATTTTTGTGCTGGAATTATCTCCTCGTACATGCCGCACGAACCGTACTCTAGGCATGAATTACAGGATACAGAAAATACCAGACATGGTACAGGTATGGGGTGGGATAAATTACATAGAGCACGGTTGTCCGCCTGTACGATCGATAAGCCGCTCGCTATGGCTCCCCGATTATCTCCTCGTACGTTCTGACGAACCATACTGTATGTATTACATAGAGCACGGTTGTCCGCCTGTACGATCGATAAGCCGCTCGCTATGGCTCCCCGATTATCTCCTCGTACATTCTGACGAACCATACTGTATGTATTACATAGAGCACGGTTGTCCGCCTGTACGATCGATAAGCCGCTCGCTATGGCTCCCCGATTATCTCCTCGTACATTCTGACGAACCATACTGTATGTATTACATAGAGCACGGTTGTCCGCCTGTACGATCGATAAGCCGCTCGCTATGGCTCGCCGATTATCTCTTCGTACATTCTGACGAACCATACTGTATGTATTACATATGAGGCTGTGGCTGGATAAATGGGGCTTATGAGTTTGGTGATCAGTGTATATCCAGATCAGTATGTGTATCTGCACAGTCTAATCAGGATCTATACTGTTCGCCAATTCCATCCATGGAAGACTAGTCATGCTTCTAACAATCAATATAGCTATTTATCACGCACGCTACAGGGGTGTTCTATTTGATCAGCAGCTACACTAATCACAAATTGCATACACACAACTTCTCCAGTCACAGCCTCGTATAACCACCCAATTTAGGCGAAAAACTAAATATGTCTATGGAGTGGAATTTTATTAAAAATATATCGCAACTCCGCTCTCTTCTGTTGCTACTGTTATATTATTATTTTGTTAAAATTCAACTTCATGAACACAAACTACTATTAAAGGTACCCATTCAGTAAGCAGGAATGCCAGGTTATAATATAGGGAGACAAACAGTTTTGTATATTCTGTAGATATGATATTTTCTGGCAAAATAAACATTCATTCACCATTACCCCAGGTAGTGATTGACATTATTATGCACTTTACAACAGACGAAAATTTCAACACTAATATCAGGGGCAAGTACCGTGTTTCATTAAAATGCTAACGAACATTACTATTTATTCTCTGTATTTATTTGTTGATGTGCAATGATCATACTTTATAATCTGTCGAAACTATATGCTTAAGGTCACGCATTTAATTAGTATAAATAATTTAAAAAATATAGATACCACCGCGAGTCACTGTCAGTAGAATAAATATTACTAAATGAGTATATCTGTAGAGCGGGCACTCTTAATTTTTAAAACTGGTGAATAGTGAGACAATTATATACTGATTGAATTCCTATAAATAACATTATGTGCTTACCGAGTGGGCATGTACCTATAATTCCAGCACACAAATATTTACACAATTCCCTAACATTTGATTGGCCCGTAGCAAGTCTCTGTCCAAAATTTATATCCCAGTAAACTCCCACGCCAAACTACTCCCGCGCAGTTAAAATAATTCTTAAGAAAACGGAAAATAAACATATTTTCTTGATGAATTTATTTCAAATGCTGTTATTATACTGAATGAATGGCCTTTTTGTGGAATTTATCGGGGATATAAACTTGGAAAAGTCGCGGGAATACTGGACATTAATTCCTATATTAGCCCGAAAAATGCGATGTAATACTGAAACAATCCACATTGAAAATACAGATGCTGAAAGTACTAAACTATGATTTATTTCAAAATTAACGTTATCTATCTCAAAAACAAAACTGGTGATTTTTGTTTGTATTAAATTTCAATAACATCTTCCAAACACAACATAACCAAACTTACCAGTTTAAACGGCTATAACAATGTCACGGATGCATGTAACTAATTCAGGAAAACAAGATCATGTTTTGCGCACTGAGTTCGATTCAGAAATGCAACGTACATCAAGTTGTTAACTGTAATATAATACGATATTGATTTTCCATTCACATACGGTTCCATTGTTGATCTGTACTTTGGATAGTTGCACACAATGTCCACAGGTTGAAGTAACCTACCAAGGCCTATATATTACATTAAATATACCTAAAAGTATGAATAAGTTTGATAACATCAGTTGAAAAAAATTGTGTACTCCCTGTTAGAACACAATACCAAGGTTCCTATGTTTTTATGGGCCGTACTCGGACGGCCTCGAGACAACGGACTCTCACGAAACAATTAACCGATTTATATCATGTTTGCGTATTGCAGAAGTTAGGCAAATGTTAGCCCTCCGCAATGATGTATTCTCCGATGCGCTAAGTCAACGCGTTTTCGAGCTATGTGCCATTTTGTTCCAACACAGTTCCGCATTTGTCTCTAGTAAGAAGACATCGAGCACATTTATTTATTTGACTTTCCCGGCGACGCGTCAGCTAGTACCGTTTCATAGCTTCGCTAATCCAAGATGGCCGCCGTCTAAAAATAGCATAAATTCTTAAAAAATCTTCTTCTCATGAACCGCTAGCCGGATTTCGACGAAACTTGGTAAGAATGATCGATGTACAATGCTCTTTAAGAATTTATGCTATTTTTAGACGGCGGCCATCTTGGATTAGCGATAACCTCCGTTTTAACAAATCCGAAAAGGCTTCACCCATGGACCATCACTTTGAAGTTTGGCCACCATGGGCCACGCGGTTCATGTGAAGAAGAATTTTGAAATCTCTAATAAAAGAACGACCGTTTGACATTTCGGCGGCCATCTTGGATGACATAGCCATCCGATTTCGACAAAAAAATGCACCAGAGTGATCGCCTCGTTGATACCTTCGATTTGATATATAACATGACCATATTTCGTCAAAAATAAAATTTGACCCCACGGACAATTCTCATATGCTGCCAAAACATGTTTATTAGAAAAAAATATATTTTGACAAAACTTGAAATCGGAGTAGAGAGACATACCTTTAACTTGCTACTTTTACCATCAACATAGGTATTATAAAATATGAAGTATAACCGTTTATAAAAGTTCCGTTTTTTTAGCACATAGTAAGTGCACGAGTTCCGGCGAATAAACCTGTCCCACGATGTTTATACAAAATGGCTTCCCGAGAAATGATAGAAATGTCTGTGCGATTAAATTGTCTGTCGTGACGCACAGGACGGGTATAAATGTAGGTTTGATCAAATGTTCGATTGGAAACAATGTTTTCTCTATGCAAAATGTTTCTTTACGGGCCGGGACGACGTAAAAGTGTATTTTGAACCCGATGTTTACTCCTTTATATAGCAATATCGGCCTCGGAAATGTGTCCGTTCTTTCCCGACCTAGCAATGATGATAATTTGTTTACAACAAAACAATCGATAGCTCGAAAACGCGTTGACATAGCGCATCGGGGAATATATCGTTGCGGAATACTAACATTCTCCCAACTTCTGCAATAGGCGACAATGATATAACTCGGTTGACGTTTCGTGAAAGTCCGTTGTCTCGAGCCCGTGCGGGTTCGGCCTATTAAAAAGTTAGACCCCTTCCTATAATGGTTAGATGGAAGGGGTAAAAAAAATATTTTTTTATCTTCATTTATTTATGCTTTTAGGCATATTTAATGTATTTATAGACCTCGGTCCGTTACTTCACCCTGTGCTGCAATTGGCGGAAATTATATAAATCGGTTGACCGTTTCGTGAGAGTCCGTTGTCTCGAGGCCGTCCGAGTACGGACCATTAAAACATAGGCACCTGGTATTGTGTTCTAACAGGGAGTAAACCTTTTATTCAACTGATTTTTCCCACTTATTGATACGTTTAGGTATATTTAATGTATTTATAGGCCTTGGTCACGTGTTGTTACTGAATTATGTGTAATGACGCACCGTAAACAAGTCTTCATTTTTTCCAATGAAAACCATGGCATATGTGTCCATCCTTTCGCATGTCAGTATAGTGGAACCTCTCTAAACCGGACACTAAGTAAACACCTGTAACCTTATTTTTGATGAGTGATTTGGTCATTTATCTCAGATGATAATGTCTGTTCGTGATCGCATAGTACACACCTATGTCTCAGAGTGATCAAATGCCTGATTTACAGTGAAATCTCTCTAAGCCGGACACCATGGGGACCTCCCAGGGTGTCCGGTTTAAAGAGGTTTCACTGCATTTCTTTCAAAAGTATATGAAGTTTCAAGTCAACCGGACTTAGCGATAATATGTACCCGAAACGTTAACGCAAATCGGACGGACGGACAGACGGACATCAGTGTACCATAATACGTTTTCAAACGGGCGTATAACATTTCCACTTATCTGATTATTGGAATAGTTCAGAAATTAGTATATAACTTCCAAGCTCAGATATTTAAGGGTGAAAGAGTTAAGCTTCAATGTGCCGATCATCCTCTGCAGTCAAACGGAATTGGAAAAGGACGATAATCAATTTGCATTAATTACCCAGAAAATGAGAAAATTATTATTAATTCTACTCTTTCTGAAATGAATACCATGTGTGTGTCTGTGACTGGGGAAATGAGGCTTATGGGATGTGTGGCCAGTGTACAATTATTGGATTTGCATTTATTGAGCATAGGCTGCATATGCAGCCTATGCTCAATAAATGTAAATCCATCAATTTCATGTAATAGCTGATTAAGTCACGTGTTCTGATAACGATCTATATTGCTTGTTACAAGCATTTCACTGATGGAATGGCGAACAGTGCATATCCTGATCAGAGTGTGTGGCTGCATATGCTGATCCGGATCTACACTAGTCACAAAGCTCACAAGTCCCATTTTATCCAGTCACTCATTTGTTTCTGATTTTCCACGAAATGATGTGATTATAAAAACAAGAGAAACATGGCTGAGTCTGGAGAAACGGGGCTTATGGGATTTGCGACAAACGTACATCCAGATCAGCCTGTTCATCCACACAGTCAGATTAGCATCTGCACCGTTTGCCATTCCATAATTAAACATCCGCCATGCTTCTAGCAAGCATTATATATCTTTCTTAGGCTACATAAGTGTGCTGTTCGATCAGGGACTACACTGGTCACCAATCCCATAAACCCCATTTCTCCAGTCATGGCCAGATATGAGTGCTATTATATTTAAATATTTTGATTTCACTTTTACATACAACCTGTACATTTATACATTACTATATTGACTAACAATGCATGGCTTACGTGATCGCATACAGTTACACATGTACTCAATGTATTCGAAAGAAACGTTTTTAGTAGAAAAATAGTAAGGGAGAAAATATAGAAATAGGAAAGTTGTTGGAGTAATATAGAAGGAATGCAAAGAGTGAAAAGTGGAATATGTCCCTATGTGTTCATATGTGCTAGACTTGATTGATATTCGTTACGTTTGTGTAGTTTGTGTGATTGACACCTGTCTACAGTGCTTAAAATATAACTATGTCTGAAACCTGCCCCATTTAATAATATGTTGTTCCCGTTTGTCTTTTGTTGTTGCTATAATCTCCTCTATGTATATCCTATGTCTTAAATAATTTAGAAATGGACCGAAAGCTATATCATTATTTTCATATTTACATTTAACAATGAAATATTTGGCTAGTATGATTATAAAATTAAATTGGTGTGATTTTTGTGCTTTGTCATTTATTCCTATAGAAATACTTTGGAAATTTACGACATTATTATGTTAAATCTTTTTCAATTAAATATGTCCGCAGCTGTGACCACAAATGTTGTACATGGGGACATTCCCAAAACAAATGTTTTATACTTTCAACATACATAGAACAAAAATCGCACAAACTGCTATTAATTAAGTTACAGCGATAACGTAATTTATTTGTTCAAATAATTCTCATTAAGTAATTACGCAATACGGAATCTATAGTACAGTTGAAATGTAACGTGTAAATTTGTTTCCAATTTAGGTTAGTATCCGGAAATTCCTGTATCCATTTTTGCTCAACTTTTATATCTTTCATTATTGTTTTGTTTGTTTGCATCGTGTATAGTATTTTGTTAACGTATTTGCTTTTCTGTAATTTTGACTTACGTGTTTCTGAAGGTTGTATCGCGTTGATGTGTTCTGTTGTGACTATATCCTTCCACAGTGGACTTATACTATTTAATATACTTTGATATTTCATAAAATCATAATTTCTTATATTGAACATTTCTGCAAGATCAGTGAATCTTAAAAAAGTATTTATTCTATAATCGTATAAATGTTCAATGTACTTAATGCCCTTATCATACCAATTCCTATGAAATATAGGTTTGTTTTGATGTTTTATATTAGAGTTATTCCAAATAATGTCTTTAGATACTGTGCCTGTTTCAGGAGAATAGTTTATACTTGCCCAAGATTTCAAAACATTATTTAAAAACGTGTTGTGTTCAGCTATGCATTTTGTGTCTTCTGGTTTCAAGTTTCATTCAAAGATCATAATCCCACCATATATGTCAAGTATGTTTTCATAAATTGCTTTCCATTTCCCTATGTTGGTTGAATCGCATATTCTTTTCACCCATGAAGCTCTTACAGAAGTTATAAAACTATCTATGTTTAGCATTTTTAGTCCACCTTTTTCATAAGATTGAATTATTGTATTTCGTTTAACTTTATCAGGCTTGTTGTCCCATAAAAATTGAAATAACTTAGTTCTAATTCGTTTTATCATATTTGCTGGTGGATCATGTAAAACTGTCAATGGATATATCAATTTTGGGACGGCAACGTCTTTATAACAGTAATTTTTCCAAGTAAGCTTAACTTTCTGCGTTTCCATCGGTCAAGACACTGTTCCAATTCTAATATTTTTGGTGAAACGTTATATTCATGAGTAGCACTACTATCGTTCAGGAATGTGATGCCTAAGGTTTTTGCACTGTGTGGGGTCCAAGTACAATTTGTGTTGGGGCAGAATATGATATCTGTATGTTTAAAGCACCTACTCTCATTACTGTAGATTTGTTCGTTATGTTAAGTTTGAGGCTGGAAATCTTACTGAACTCATCTAGTATGTATATTAACTTTCCAAAGGATGTTTCTGTCATAAAAGTTGCATCATCAGCAAACATTGTATTTTTTTAGCTCTATATCACCGATTTTGACTCCAGTTATATCTGCATCGTTGATGATAGATTTTGATAATATTTCAATGGCTATAATAAAGAGATACGGGGATAACGGACAACCCTGGCGTACACCTCTATGTATTCAAAATAAATCTGATAAGTACCCATTATTTGTTACACAACTTTTGCATCAGAGTTAAACAGTTTTATCCAATTCAGTATATCAGTGCCAACATTGAAATATTCCATTACTTGTAAAATGTATGTATGTTCATCAGTAGCAAATGCTTTTTCGAAGTCTGCGAAGAAGAATAGACCTGGTACATCAGTTTCGTTAAGTTGCTCTATTGTTTCATAATGAGTTCTAATGTTTTCTTCCCTTAAGAAACCCAGTTTGTGAATAATCTATTAGTGTCGGTAGGGCTTTTTTAATTCGATTTGCAATGGCCTTTGATGCTATTTTGTAATCAACGTTAAGTAATGATATGGGTCTCCAATTTGTTAATATTGATAAGTCACTGTCCTTCTTAGGTATTAATGTTATTCCTTGTTTTTGCAATTCGCTTAGTGACCCGTTTGCTAATGAATAGTTAAAATCTGTACAGTGTCGCTTTATATCATTTCATTTCTTGTAAGGCAATGCTACATTCATATTCAGAAAGGTTACCTTCGCATAACTGTTTAGTTTCTTCAGATAATATAGTCTGATCGTTATTATTTGTAAAGAAATTGTAATTACTATTTTCAACATCTTTGTTTGTATACAGCTTTTTATAGTATTCATTTTGCTCAGGTAATGTGGAAATGAGTGTTATGGTCTTGTTAACCAGCGTAGATACACAGAGATGATTATATTCAGTCACAACGTCACCGCAGTACCTTCTTTGCGAACACGTTAGCTGCACGTTTTCCGTTTTAGAGGCAACACGTTGCACTATATCGCTACACCACACTGCGCAATAAAACTGTGCGTAATAGCATTTACACATTGCGAACAATATAGAGAAAAAAACCTACAGGGCGTTGACTTTAATACTTCGCTATTTTCTTATGGAGAGACAATTCTACATTAAGACACAACAAATATTACCATAAACGTACATAATAACATGTGTATTAGCAAAATTCTTAGGTCCCTCTCCTCGAAGTAAACAAAGAAGGCTTCAAACGGACATTTGGAACTTCAAACTCCTCAAACACGTCTTCAAACACAAAATATGTAGTGCCATGAACTGTGATACTTACTACCATTAACGGTCCGCCATTGTGGAACCGCTTCCCGCAGTACTCGCGTCGATTCCCATGGAACTGCACTGTGCGGTCTAGTCAGGGGATGTACGGTAGGTATATCATCCAGTGGTTTTCAAACACAAACTATATACTGTACATGTATTGTTGAAAATTAGCAAATGTTCTGTCTTAGCCCTTTCAACACTACATGCATCTTGTGCTGTGTTTTTGCAAAATGTGTAGGTCCAGATGAGCCTGCTCGTAACAAGCCGTCTCATCAGGATCTGCATTTTTTGCAAGTCATTTTCATATTTTTGCAGAAAAAAAGAAGAGTTTTATAAATGGACTAGTCTGAAAATCATTTTATGATGATTGGATTCGTCGGAAAATTAACATATCACAGTCCATTCCAGTTGAAAGGGTTAATTGATTTATTTAATTGATATCAGTTTCAGCGAAATACGGCAATAGAAATAATTCTGGAGCCCCGTCTATGTTTTATTATATTGCGCTAGTTTACTCTTCATGTGGGTTCATGGGTCTCCTTTGGCTATCTTGTTCTCTAGTTTATCATTAATACGCAACTCGCTATGCATTAGCCGAATACACGCCAGTATATACCTGTACTCGGGTGGAGACACTTGAACTCGGATGGAGACACTTTAACTCGGGTGGATACACCTAAACTCGGGTGGGGGCACCTGAACTCGAGTGGATACTCTTGAACTCGGGTGGAGACACATGACCTCGGCTGGATACACCTGAACTCGGGTGGATACACTTGAACTCGGGTGGATACACTTGAACTCGGGTGGATACACTTGAAGTCGGGTGGATACACATAATCTAGGGTGGATACACCTGAACTCGGGTGGATACACTTGAATTCCGGTGGAGACACTTGCACTCGGGTGGAGACAGTTGACCTCGGGTGGATACACCTGAACTCGGGTGAATACCCTGAACTCGGGTGGATACACCTCAACTCGGGTAGAGACACCTGTACTCGGGTGGATACACTTGAACTCGCGTGGAAACCCTTCACCTCGAGTGGATACACTTGAACTTGGGAACCTGAACTCCGGTGAATACACCCGAACGTGTGTGGGTACTCAGGAGGGATGCATCTGAACGCGGCTGGTTAAACTTGAACTCGGATGGATATACTTGAATTCGGGTGGATTCACCTGAACTCGGCTGGATATACCTGAACTCCGGTAGTTACAAGTGCATCCGGGTGAATACGCCTGACATGGAGTGAATGTACACTTGACCTCAGGTGGAGACACGTGACCTCGGGTGGATACACCTGAATTCGGGTGTAGACACCAGAACTCGGGTGGATACACCTGATCTCAGGTGGAGACACTTGAACTCGGGTGGATACACATGAACTCGGGTGGATACACCTGATCTCGGGTGGAGACACTTTACCCCGGGTGGAGACACATGCAGTCGGGTGGATACACTTGAACTCGGGTGGATACACCTTATCTCGGGTGGATACACTTTATCTCGGGTGGAGACACATGAACTCGGGTGGATACAGGTGGATAGACTTGACCTAGGGTGGATACACATGCACTCGGGTGGAGACACTTGACCTCGGGTGGAGACACATGAACTCTGGTGAATACACTTGAACTCGGGTGGATACACTTGACCTCGGGTGGAGACACATGAACTCGGGTGAATACACTTAAACTCGGGTGGATGCATCTGATTTCGGGTGGATACACTTGATCTCGGGTGGAGACACCTAATCTAGGGTGGATACACCTGATATCGGGTTGATACACCTGATCTCGGGTGGATACACCTGATATCGGGTGGATACACTTGGTCTCGGGTGGAGACACTTGAAGTCGGGTGGATACACATAATCTAGGGTGGATACACCTGATATCGGGTGGATACACTTGAATTCGGGTGTATACACGTGAACTCGGGTGGTTACACCTGCTCTCGGGTGGATACACCTGATCTCGGTGGATACACATTAACTCGGGTGGATGCACATTAACTCGGGTGGATGCACATGATATCGGGTGGATACACCTGATATCGGGTGGATACACCTGAACTCGGGTGGATACACTTGAACTCGGGTGGAGACACTTGCTTGACCTCGGGTGGATAGACTTGACCTCGGGTGGATACACTTGCACTCGGGTGGATACACTTGCACTCGGATGGAGACAGTTGACCTCGGGTGGATACACCTGAACTCGGGTGAATACACTGAACTCGGGTGGATACATCTCAACTCGGGTAGAGACACCTGCACTCGGGTGGATACACTTGAACTCGCGTGGAAACACTTCACCTTGGGTGGATACACTTGAACTTGGGAACCTGAACTCCGGTGAATACACCCGAACGTGTGTGTGTACTTCAACTCGGGTGGATATAGAATACATCTGGACTATCTGGTGGATATACCTGTACTCAGCAGGGATGCATCTGAACTCGGCTGGTTAGACTTGAACTCGGATGGATATACTTGAACTCGGGTGGATTCACCTGAACTCGGCTGGATATACCTGAACTCCGGTGGTTACAAATGAATCGGGTGCAGACACATGAACTCGGGTGGATACACCTGATCTCGGGTGGAGACACTTGAACTCGGGTGGATACACATGAACTCGGGTGGATACACTTTACCTCGGGTGGATACACCTGACTCGGGTGGAGACACCATGCAGCGGGTGGCAGGAATGGGTATACACTATCGGGTGGACGGGTGGAGACATGAACTCGGGTGGATACAGGTGGATACTCGTATCACTGAACTCGGGTGGATACACTGACTCGGGTGGAGACACATGCATAACGGGTGGATACACTTGAACTCGGGTGGATACACTTTATCTCGGGTGGAGACACATGAACTCGGGTGGATACAGGTGGATAGACTTGACCTCGGGTGGATACACATGAACTCGGGTGGAGACACTTGACCTCAGGTGGAGACACATGAACTCGGGTGAATACACTTGAACTCGGGTGGATACACCTGATATCTGGTGGATACACTTGATCTCGGGTGGAGACACTTGACCTCGTGTGGAGACACATGAACTCGGGTGAATACACATGAACTCGGGTGAATACACTTGAACTCGGGTGGATACACTTGATCTCGAGACACTTGCACTTGCATACTGATCTCGGGTGGAGACACATGACGTCGGGTGGATACACCTAATCTAGGGTGGATACACTTGATATCGGGTGGATACACCTGATCGCGGGTGGATACACACCTCGGGTGGATACACTTGAACTCGGGTGTAGACACGTGAACTCGGGTGGATACACCTGCTCTCGGGTGGATACACTTGAACTCGGGTTGATATACCTGTATAGTCTTTTAATTATGGAACAACAGCAAACGTGTTTACTGTTTAATAATTGATTTGAAGCGAAACAAATTACATCTACACAGCAACATACATGCACATATTTATAGCTGAGCCTATTTGGCATTTGCCCGTGTATCTGCTGTTCTTCGAAATCTTCATTCCGTTATTAACCCATCTATTCGACGGTATAATGTTGAAACAAATCATTTGAACCGTCTTGACAAAACGGCTCAAATGGTTTTCGCAACATATACCTTTGTAGAGTTTTAAGTGGAGCATTCGAGGGTATATGATGTGACCAAACATTTGAACCGTCTCGACGAGACGGTTCAAATGGCGGTCACAACATACACCTTATATTTGGGGTTTTAAGAGAAATATTTGTATTTTACATCAATAAAAAATGGTATGTATTCAACACGTAATGGGCTAATAATTGTAGAATGGAAAATATCTGCGGGAAACGTCTCTTCATTCTTCTGTCGGTCTCCAGTTTCGCCAAGGATGGATCATTGAAGAAGGAAATCCGTCCGGCTCCCAAATTACCGGCCTTATTGTATCGCAGCATTCCGCCGATATTGATTTCTAATATCGGTCAAGTGATCCGTAAATATGATCGGAAATTGGCCAAAAAGGAATTTTCTGTCAATTTTCGACGTCATATACGAAAATATACCTTCCTTTTGCTGAATCAGTATCGACGGAAATCGGTAATGCAACAAGGGGCACAATATAACATGGGTCCGAAGTCGTGCTGGAGTGAATCATTCGGCCTGGGACGGGATTTTCTTTGAAAAGATAATACGAAGCTAGCTCCGCCTGATAAACTTTATATGTGGCTGTGACTGGAGAAACGGGGCTTATGGGATTTCTGACCAGTGTAGCTCCTGATCAAATAGCACACTCCTGTAGCCTGATAACGATATATATTGATTGTTAGAAGCATGATGGGTATTTAATTGATGGAATGGCGAGCAGTGCAGATCCTGATCAGACTGTGCGGATGCACAGGCTGATCTGGATATACACTGGTCGTAAAACCCATAAGCCCCATTTCTCCAGTCTCATCCATATATTAAAAAAACACAGGCCTGGTACTCTATATGTACTTTCGTGTATTTTTCATCAACGAAAAAAGCCTCTTTAAATCATACACAATGTTACACCGACATTAAATATTCACAGGGTACGACACTCGCCACCTTTTCAAACGAAGCTGCTACTATATCTTGGACACGGCTCTCTAATTCAGTAATTGTAACGCGCGCGGGTTACAATTACTGACTTTGCGAGCCGGGTCAAAGGTAAATAATCCATTTCCGTTGGTTGAAAAGATGGCGAGTGTCGTACCTTGTAGATATCTAATATCGGAGAAAACTTGGGAATGATTTAAAGAGGCTGTTGTCGTTCATACCACAAAGTGCCTGTGTTCATTGTATGGCTTTCATTCGTATATTCATACCTTAACACTGCATGATAATTATGTAGTAGTAAGGCCATACTATGATATTCGAACATTTGTACTGCCTTGCGGTACAAGCCGGTTTTTATAGTGACGAAGGCGAATGGTAACGGCTCTGTTACATCAACTACTACCCTTTAGTAGTGCGGCTAAATCCAGCATTGGCAACGGCAACCGCTATCCAGTAGCCGATTTCATCAAAATTGCAAAGTATACTTATCTAGCAAAGTATACTTTGAGGGAGTAATCATTTATTTTTCCCGAAATGCATTATTTCATATAGAACTAACGACTGTATATATTTGATGATTAAAAGTATGCATAATTATTATACTGAATTTATTACATTATCACAGCCAAAATGGCTGTGATAATGTAATAAAGTCAGTATAATAAAAATTAATAAATTTATCCTAATATTGAAAATTTCTCCCTCAAAGTATACTTTGCTAGATAAGTATACTTTGTAATGTTGATGAAATAGGCTTCTGATCAACCATATGCAACCCGATACTAGAAACACAAATATTTGTCTTTCTCGTGTCGCGTTACATAGGGTGATCTAGATGCACGGTGTCCGCAAACGCATTAATACACATTTTACCACTCTGTCTCCCAAAATGCGGCTACCAGTGTTTGTGGTTGTGACTGGAGAAATGGGGCGTATGACATTTGCGATCAGTGTATATCCAGATCAACAAGAAAATCAGCACAGTCTGGCCAGGGTCTGCACACTATTCAGTCAGTGAATATGCGACTAACGAACATCGATATCAGATCAGGACCTAGTTGCGAATCTACTCCCGTACCGCCCGTAGCCTCTAGCTATTCCAATAATTGTTGACAAGAAAACACTGTTAATGTAAAATTGCAAACTATCATAAATCTGCACTTACGAACATTTTAGTAGTACGAAGTTTAGTAAAACGGCCCCCAGGTCCGTAACTATGACTGGAAACTCGAGGCTTACATGTATGGTATATGTGTCAATTCAAAACCTCGTTCAGTCACAAAAGATCGCTCTGTCAACTGACGAATGAAATCACAACTTGTCATTGTAAGATATATTATTGATTTACTGATTAAACGTTTAAACTAAATATGTATTTTATAACGATTACAAACAAGCGCGTTAGCGCTGACATGTATACAAATGCTTTCGTTGGCACTAGCTTAGATAATCTCAGCTTTTCGGATGACTTTTACTATTTACTATAGTAAAAGTCATCCGAAAAGCTGAGATTATCTAAGCTAGACAGACGGGGGCGTAAGGGTCATCCTTGATGTGGGAGGAAACCGGAGTACCCGGACGAGACACACTTGTCCGGTCTGGCGACCGCCATACACTCTCACTTGTTGGCTCGGCTGAGGATCTAACCCGGACCGCATTGGTGAGAAACGCGTTCGTTACCAAGAGCACAATTGGTTTACCGTTATTTGCGTGGCATACCCATACATGTTTTGTTGACAAGAAACACATATTAGGTTACAGAGTAGTAAACAAATAAAACACCGAATATCACATAATAGCTAAGAATTGCGAATCCGATTACTATGGTAACCTAACAAAGTTTGCGTCTAGCGCAGTCCAAGATCAGGTTCACCATCCGCGTGGCACATCCATGAGCGGGGATGACACTTTGTAATTTAATCGCTGTTTATTAAATTGCTATTTCCCCATATAGTTTACGTCATTTATCGACAGGATTTCCAAAGGAATTATATTATGCAAAGTGTGACAAGTATGGTCATACCGTGTTTGCGACCAGTGTAGCCACTGATCAGCCTGCGCGACTGTGCAGGTTGATCAGGGGATACATTGTTCGCTACTGGATTTTAGAAAGATTGAATGCCCCGCACGAACTGATAATGACGAAATTAAAATGAGCTGCTTTTTATCGTGGTAGGTAAGTAGCATATTTCACAAAAAAAATGCAAAGTATACTTATCTTGCTAAGTACACTTTAAAGAAGAAATTTACAATTTAAGGATAAATTAATTAATTTGTATTATACTGAATTTATTACATTAGCACAGCCAATTTGGTATAATACATTCATTATGTATACTTTTAATCATCAACTATATGAAGTCGTTAGTTATATACGAAACAATCCATTTCGGGAAAAATAAAGGATTACTCCCGCAAAGTACACTTTGCTAGATAAGTATGCTTAGCAATTTTAGTGAAATCGGCTACTGAAATTATTGGATATATTTAGGACGAAGCCCATACTGACAGTACCATGTAACGGGGCGACATCGATTATTCAACAATTTTCAAATTTTCTATTCACACCAAGCTGCATATACCAGGTCCAACACATTCCCGCGTTTTCCCCAAACACCCACCCACACCTCACCCGTCAATATTTGATGTCCGTATGTTGAAACTTATTATATGTATACCTCTTCGATAATAACATCAGGTAGGTACCACTGCAATGTATCTTCAGAGAATAAATGGGGAACGGTTATGTCCTTACATATGTTTAAATGCTTTGATCGCAAACTTTATGCGATATCATATTTTTAGTTGATTCGTGAACAACACTCCCACATTTTCAACATGTTAATCGTCTTCATCCGTCGGATAATCATCGGAATCGCCATCCTTCCATAATGGAACGACCTTTATACTATCACAATTCCGCGCGCCCCCTATCGGCGCCATTCCTCTCTGCGACGCCAACTGGTTCGTACCCATCTGTATGCCTATGGAGGCGTTGCTCATCAGTGCGATATCGTCCGATTTGTAATCGCCTGCATGTCGTACCGAACCAATAGGCCGCATGCCCTTCTGCGAAGCATACTGATTGGATCCCATCTGGATTGGAACCACGCCCTGACTCTCCTGTACCGCCTCCTCGCAGGGAATATTGGTGATATGTCTCAACGCGCCAGTCGGTCGCATGCCTTTCTGTGACGCGCATTCATTGGTTCCCATTTGGCGGGAAACCACGCCCTGACTGTCTTGGATGGGTTCCTCCACTCTCCTGTCAAGGAGAGACCGGAAATCGCCCAGTGGCTTCATACCCTTTTGGGACGCGTAAATATTTGACCCCATCTGAGGGCAGAGAATCCCCTGACTGTCTTGGATAATATTGTCAATTTTCGTGCTCGCGTCATGCCGCACCGCGCCAATAGGCGTCATTCCTGATTGGTTGGCGAATTTGTTCGTTTCGTTCAATAACGGAATTAAACTTTCTGAGTCCTTATTCGTTTTCGCCGTCGGTAGATCCGCGGCGTGGCGGACGCGCCCGAAGCTCATTCCGGACTGACTGGTTCCCGTCTGATTGGCGTTTTTGTTGTCCCAGTACAGGAAGCCCATTGTGTCACGGACAAACTGCAATTGCTTCTTATACTCGTCGGATGGGCCGCACGACGGGCCCTTGAACTTGTTGTTCTGCGCCTACAAGAAAGTACCGCAGTTGTAAGTCGAGATATGTCGAATCGCTCTCTTACTCTCATCGCTCGTTTAATTTTAATAAAGTTCAAAATCGCATATGTATGTGTGTACATGAATTAATGAAATAAATATATTCATTTGCCGTATGTATCACTATTAGCTCCGACTTGTGAAGTTGGTAATTGTATTCCAAAACTCACTGAAACGGTTTATGGTATGTATAACATTAATATCAATACACATTACATTGTATATACTTTTATAATTTAAATGGAATATATTGCAGTTACAACAGGAATATTGCACACGGGATCCACACAGTATAATATACACAGCACACGTGTCTTCGCTGGTTCTGGTCCTGCTCGTGTTATTATTACTAACTAAAACGTTATTATGAGACTACAAAATATGCGCAGATTGTCCGTGTATGCATAACAGTATCACTAGCTAGATGTTAATATAACCAGTGTTTAATGTCACTAGCAAGATATACAAATCAATGCACAGTTAGTAGATCTACATGTTGAACACACATCGGAAGATATCCGACCGGTTCCTCATTACTACAGTGGAACCTCTCTAAACCGGACACAGATACATGTTAGTTGTACTTAATTTTGATATGTTTCATTGCCATTTACCTCCAATGATAATGTATGTTCATGACCGCAAAGCATCCACACGTGTCTTGAAGTAGTCATATGTCTGTTTTACAGTGGAACCTCTCTAAACCGGACACGCTGGGGACCTCCCATGGTGTCCGGTTTAGAGAGGTTCCACTGTATCAGGAAGAGCGCAGATCATGTACCGATTAGAAGAGACAAGGGTTTGACATCATAATTGCGAACCATTACTTGTTATTTTACGTCTATATTTGGACAAGCAAATTGTATCACAGTCCGACACAAGTTTAATTATTGAATGAGGACATATTTTCATTTGGTAATTGGAACACGCATATATATTACATTTGCACATTACCATGTGTCTCTGTCATTTTGAATGCTTGACTGCTGTTTTACGCCATTCCATGAACCATTCGCGGTTGTTGTATGCCCCAATGGTATCGCCTAATGTTGATTTTTTTTGTTAGCGCTATTCATTGCACAGCCTTATATGCATACTGCGGGGTGATTTTGAGTATGTGTTAGCATGGTGTATGTTTTGTAAGCTACATGTAGTTGCGTTTCTCTCTGTTCTTGTAATGAGTCCCAGAATAAAAATGACAAAAGTAAAAGATAAAAGTCACATTTACCTCCTCGTTTAGTTACTAAAATACTTGGATATACCTTATTTAATTTCCGAAATAGCTAGAGCTCGTAACATGATACATTAAGTCATTGGCATTACTCTAATAATCTGGGCTCAGTTGCTCAAAACCTCTGTTAGCTTAACAGACTGTTAAATACTTAGCAATGCTAAGGAGTTAACAGTCTGTTAAGCTAACAGAAGCTTTGAGCAACCGGGCCCTGGTGTTAGCTTTGAAAACAAAAGTCTAGCAAACAATTACCGACTACAATATCGCACATCTACAAATTGAATAGCAAAACCTAAAACATATATTATAGCAGTATACATTCACAAAACGACAATCCAGATATTTGCAGTGCCTGTGTGTTTCATTCGCAGCATTATTATTCTGTTTTGACACATTAGTCCTCGTCAGTTGGATATTCGTCCGAATCGCCCTCGTCCCAGAGCGGTACTACTCGCATGTTTCCGCAGTGCCGAACGGACCCCATTGCCGGCATGCCGCTCTGTGACGACAGCTTGTTCGTTCCCATCTGTGAGCCAACCACGGAGTAGCTGCTCTGGCACATATTGTCTGATCGGATGTCACTCACATGTCGTATCCCTCCAATCGCCCGCATGCCCTTTTGTGATGCCCACACGTTTGAACCCATCTGTAAGCTCACCGTGGCGTTGCTTCCTTTACACATATTCTCAGATCTCATATCACCCACATGTCGAATGGCGCCTAGTGATGTCATGCCTTTTTGCGAAGCAAACTGATTTGATCCCATTTGTGGATTTGAAATTGAATTACTCTCTTGGCATGTACTTCCCGACATCAGGTCGCCCGCGTGTCTTATTGCCCCAACTGACGACATGCCCTTTTGCGATGCAAACTCGTTTGTTCCCATTTGTTTCGGAATGACGCCATGGCTCTCGGGAACCACATCATCGACGCACATATCTGACCCATGTCGTACTGCTCCGGTAGGCTTCATACCTTTCTGTGAAGCGAACTTGTTACTGCCCATTTGCGTTGATATGATGCCCTGGCTTTCCTGCACGGCGTCGTCCGCCCTACTATAACAGTCCAACCTCAAAGCGCCCATTGGTGCCATTCCCTTTTGCGAAGCAAACTGATTGGTCCCCATATGACCTGGGATAATTCCGGAACTTGCAGGAGACATTTTCACTTTCACGTCCGATGCGTGACGAACTGCCCCAATAGGCGACATGCCTTTCTGTGACGCATACTGGTTTGTTCCCATTTGATTGGGAATGAGAGCATTACTTTCTTGACAGGCGTCGTATGTTTGCATGTCAGCGGCATGTCGGACCTTCCCGAAACACAAGCTCGATAGTCGTGTCTTGTCTTTGGGATGTGGTCCACATTTTGGACCGTTAAATGAGTGTCTTTGTGCCTATAAAAGAGGTTCAGAACAGTGCAACTATGCAACATCACAGTTTATATATTGCAGTACCGATGGTATTATGAGGCAATTGCATGTAAGTATCAAGTGGTAATTATCCTAACAGTATGCGTATTACCGTACTATATTACAATTAAATGACATTATCATTTATTTATTTATCGTTTATATCAGTTGGGTTTGCTTGAACTAAAGCGAATATGTTTCTTAAGTTTGTAACACATAATATATTTGCATGTAACTTAGTTTGACATATGTACCAGGCGAAAACTACTGACGTTAATGCCGGTTGATAGGGTTCTACAGTATCCACTGACATATAGTTAATAATGCTACAGCAATGTGTATTCATGTTGCATCGTCAAATATATTATTTATTGCACATTATCAACCAATATACATTCTCGAGACGTCATAGTCGGGACTTCGGTTCCACTGTAATTAAGCACTCCATGAACAGGGTTTGTCATTTTCAATCGTGAACAGATACGACAATGAAATAAATTACAGTGAAACCCATCAAATTTTCACACAACGGGATCCCCAGGGTGTCCGGTTTAGAGAGGTTCTACAGTGTGAAGTTATGTCTGTTTCATGCCTAGAGCGGGAACTGAATACATGATATCATGTACTGAAGTCGTCTGAAGTCGTATCACTCACCTATCAACCAATGTATTTGCAAACAGTGTAGATCCTGATGCGCCGTCTCTTCAGGATCTGCACTTTTTGAATGCAATTTTCGTATTTTTAGAAAGAAAACAAAAAAATCCTGTTTGAAAAATGGACTAGTCTGAAAATTATGGATTGTTTGGAAAATTAACACATACAATTAACACATAACAGTTCATTCTAGCTGTCCACGGTTGAAATGGTTAATATTGTAGTCTCGAGGATATTGATTGCTTGATATAGTACATACGTATATTTGTTACGAAATGGCACCACACGTGTATCCTCAACCTTAACACACAGGAATAAGGTTCTTAATATGGAATGGAAGGAATGGCTAACACCAGGAGCACAAATCACACTGGCGTTTACAAGGTGTATGAATGTTTAGTTGGGATAAACCACACACGGATTGGTATCGTGGATCGAACAAACATTAACGCATTTCATTCACACCAAGGCTACATGTATTTGTCCTTTTGCAAGATGTAGTTTTCAACAGTTACTGATTAATCAGAATCCAGCAGGAACGGAACTTCGTGTAGTTATAAAATATGGCTGTAGTGAGTAAGTAGATAATAATTGCTGATAACCTCATATAAATTCGTTGACGACTGACCTATGTATGCCAGAACATACATTCGACAGATATTTAAATGCACTAGTGATACCAGAAACTGTTTCACCACTGACTAACACCATAACATTGCGCACGACCATCGGCATATTCTGACCGAGTATGCCGTGTAGCCACTGGCGACGCTAATAAAATCAGCACAGTCTGGCCAGGGTGTGCACGCTATCCAGTCAGTTAATCGCCCCCCCCCCCCCCGCTATGCTTCTAAAGAACAGCGATACCAGTAGCCGATTTCACCAAAAAAGTGATTAAAAGTATGCAGAATTATTATACTGAATTTATTACATTATCACAGCCAAAATGGCTGTGATAATGTAATACATACAGTATAATAAAAAATAACTAATTCAACCTTAACTTGAAAATATCTAAGTGTATTTAGCAAGTTAAGTAACCTTTGCAATTTTGGTGAAATCATCTACTGATGCTACACTTACCACACATGCCGTGTGGCCCTTACCGCGTTTACCGCAGAGCGTTGCGTAATATCCGCATCTTGAAGCAAATGATAAATATACGATATCACGCGTGAAGCCGGCGCATATTTCAACGCGCAATCGCCAATTAAAAATGTGGTTAACCGTTATATTTGCAATAAAGTTATCTAGCAGCATTCATAAAATATACTATTTCATGGACTAAATGGCTAAATCGGACAGCGATGATTCACACTTAAGTAAAGAATATAGAGAACTATCCTGATCATAAAAGGGGAGTGATTTGGTTTGCCAAATGGTATAGCGTTTCGATATTTCATACAACATCCTCAGAACAGTGTTTCCGTCAGTTATGAGATGATTGAAATTTTCATCAAACAGACTGTCATTAAATAATTATCCGTGATGTTGGTAAAGAAATGGTGGCTCCAATTCATAAGGTCAGTTGAACTAATACAAAATGTATTTGTAGTACCAGTGACAATACAATAGTTGTGCAGTGCCAGAACTTGCACACATATTCGCACACTCAAAAGTCTAATTGTTGTCGCCGCCTTCATCATCCTCAGTCTGGTCGCGAATTTTCGACTTCTTGGCCTTTTCCGTCTCCTCATCCGTCGGATATTCGTCTTCCTCGCCATCGTCCCACAATTCTTTGACCTTGATGTCAGACACGTGACGCACGGCGCCAAATGACGTCATTCCGGCCTGGCTGTCACCCTGATTCCACCCAGTTTGCATGTTTAGTAAGCCTTGCCCATCTTTGTTTATATCATCTGCGCGGATGTCAGCGCCATGGCGTACAGATCCAATGCGCATGCCCTTCTGGGATGCGTATATGTTTGTACCTGCTTGTAATGTTAGGATGCCCTCCCCTTCTTTGACCAAGTCATCTGCGCGTATGTCTGCGCAGTGACGAACAGAACCCATGCTCATTCCTTTCTGAGAGGCGAAGAGATTGGTGCCACCTTGCAATGTCAGAAGGGTCTGGCCTTGTCGCAGCTGCTTTCGGGAAAATTTCTTCTTGGGCTTCTTAGTTTTGGGAGGAGGGCCGAGTGTGGGACCGTCGAAGCGATTGCGTTGTGCCTATAATGACGAAAATTTATCTTTGTCATAAGACTACCACCGTTTGACCACTTATCGTTTGTTTTATAATAAATTAATTATCGGAGTAGCGTATCGTGATCGTGATATTATATCATGCAACATTGTGAATTGCACTTTTGGAACCCGCCGAGTCATTGAATGAACAACGTCGCATGACGTTGTGCACTATACATTTGTTTGCATTGACCTCTTAATAAACTGGACCCGGTTGCTTAAAGCTTCTGTTAGCTTAACATACTGTTAAATCCTTAGCATTGCTAAGGATTTAACAGTCTGTTAAGGTAACAGATGTTTTGAGCAACCTGGCCCAGTTGGTGAGTTGATAGTACCGCATACATATACAACTATGTTAGTACCGTTGTACAGCATGCATGTCAAACACAGTCAGAAACATACAGCAATATGCTCGACAAACAACGTAATTACTGTAACGCATTTTCCAAACAAGACTCATATCACAGTACGCAAACCATGTAGTCCCTGTGCAACTCTTTATGAGAAACTTAGTGGACGAAACGTGTTTCTGTATAGATAGCTGTTGATCTAGGCTATCATTTCTGTGGTAAAAGGAAGATCTACGATATCATCACCATCTCAGCAATAAGCGATTCCGTAGACTGTATGAATGTATGCATTCTTTACAGAAATACTACTCTCGTTCAATGCATAATAAGCAATTTTACTAACGCACTCAATAACAGGGGCAGTTTCGATTTTTTTGTTTAAATGTCATAATAAACACTTTACGAACAAATCAATACTTTTTGTGAGAATTTCCGTGTTTCGTCAAGTCACTGAGGTGTGTGCAATTATAATTATAAGGAAATTCTCGACACCATTTCTATTCGCGCTACTTGTTTTATCAGCATTAACACGTCAGTTGTAACCTGTATATGAGGTAACACACCTCAGTGCATATAATTGGTTTCTACATCAACTATCAGCATATGTCGGTGAATATGTAAACTCGAAGCAAAATTTCATTTATGCATTATGTATCAGTGACCACTTTATTCTGATGAGACTTTGTTTTCAGACGTGTAGGGAATAATTTGTACTATAGCCTATGGAACCTTTTCTACTGTCTGTTTCACGAAACCTGCCCAAATGTTACGGCCATATAAACAATGCAAAAACAATATTTGTTTCGATAATATTAAATTTTATCAAAATTTAAGAATGAGCTTTCTTTTTATTTCGTGAAATTTGGTCAAATATTGATTTTATTACGAAAAATGTATTTGTCTATGGAAATATAGCATGGGAAAAAAGGAGGTGCTGTGGGAGGAGTCAAAAAACGAAAGATTTTGGACGTTGAATCTGAAACCTGGCTAGATAGCTTTGAAATGATCTAAGTAAGAAAACAAAAGCTAAATTTTGAAAATCGGTCCAGTATTTCTGAAATTCTAAAAAGAATCCCCATGTTAAATCCCCATAGACATCTTCACTCTGTGAAGATGTATATGGGGGTTTAACATGGGGAAATTATTTTTTTGGCAATAAAATCAATATTTGTCCGAATTTCACGAAATAAAAAGAAGGCTCAAATCTTAAATTTTGCTTTAATTCAATATTATCACAAACAAATATTGTTTTTGCATTGTTTACATGGCCGTACTATTTGGGCAGGTTTCGTGAAACAGACTGTAGATAATAGTTCTATTCGCTGTTATAGTTTTCAGTTGACACTAACCGATAAATAATATTTAACAAAGGAAGCTGGAATAAAAGTATGACATTATATATATATATCTAAGTTGTATTTCAATAAATAATATTTATTATAAGTTTACACACATTTTAAAAAAATAAATGCGAAGAAAACATAAAATTCAGTATTCATGCAATGAACCACTAAATAAACATGTTGCAGAAGACACAGCCGATATACAGTGGTTTACATATACCTACTTATTACGTTTACTGGTTTATTATGACATATATCATTGCGTTTGTTTGTGCGAAAAAAATGGTGTCTGCTTGGTCAATTTGGCTAGTAAGCTAAGATTGTGCATGTCTACCGAAATATGAATGGATATGCGTTGTTGTGGAATTGACCCGACTGATGCACACTACAATTACATGTATATAATTCCAGCACAAAAATATTTACACAATTCCCTAACATTTGATTGGTCCGTAGCAAGTCTCTGTCCAAAATTTATATCCCAGTAAACTCCCATGCCGAACTACTTTCCGTAACCGTGAGGCGCAGTTAAAATAATTCTTAAGAAAACGGAAAATAAACACATTTTCTTGGTGAATTTATTTCAAATGCTGGAATTATAAGGAATGAATGGCCTTTTTGTGGAATTTATCGGGGATATAAACTTGGAAAAGTCACGGGAATACTGGACGAGGCATTAAAAAATTACAATTTTCGAAAAGAAAATCAAAAAAAAAAAAGAAGATTTTTCGAAAATTGTAATTTTTTATTGCTTCGTCCAGTATTCCCGCGACTTTTCCAAGTTTATACCCCGATAAATTCCACAAAAAGGCCATTCATTCCTATACTGAACAGTAAACGAGAAAATACACATCGCCACAATATTCGGTTAACCACAACTCTTAAACGTACATGCCCACTCAATAGGCACACACTGTTCTTTATATACGAGACATCATCTGAGATATTTTCTGGTAAAATAAACATTTATTCACCATTATCCCACGTATTGATTGGCATTATTATACATTTATATCAGACGTAAATTTCCACACTGATATCAGGGGCGATAACAGTGTTACCTTAAAAGTTAACTGTTATTCTATAACTATTTATTTTCTGTATTTCTTTTTTGATGTGCAATGATCATATAATCTGTCGAAAATATTATTTTTCATGTGAGACATTTAATTAGTATAGATAATTAAAAAATAGCATGCCTCATTTGCATATGAAAATAGCCTAATACCACCGCGAGTCACTATATATAAAATAAATATTACTAAATGATTATATCTGTATAGCGGGCACTCGTAATGATTATAACTGGTGGAATAGTGACACAATTATACACTTATTTAATTCCTATAAAGAACAGTTTTTGTCTACTGAGTGGGAATGTACCTTACATACGTACTCCTAACTTTCAATGAAATAATTTCACCAACTCTGCAAAAACCAGGAATCCACTTTTCCGACGTTTCGGCACAAGGCCTTTATCAAGGAATTAGTTTCTACTGAACGCTAAGTGGCATCCATTATTTTCATTGTGAAATCTAAAATGGATGCCACTTAGCGTTAAGTAGAAACTAATTCATTCATAAAGGCCTTGTGCCGAAACGTCGGAAAAGTGCGTTCCTTGTTATTGCAGAGTTGTTGAACATATTGTATTTTTGCGGAAAGATTAATAAAATAATTAACATTGGTTTTGAGAAAAAGTCAGACAATCCAAAGATGATTTTGTCACATGTTCACATAAAACCGCATATATTACGTGCGGCAGTGGTTACCATATCCTATTCGTATCAGTTGATTAACGTTTGCCTTGCAGAAAAGAAATTAAGCAATACACACAAAAACGTCATTTAAGCATGTTCCACTCTCTCCCCGTGTAAGCATGTCGGTGTGTTTGATGCACGTTAGAGGTGGAGCTGCTGTTCTATATCTCCTCGTCATGCCGTAGATACATGATTAACAGTCACTGTCATTCAACAAACACAGTTGGTTATTGATGGGTGTTAATCGTGCACCTGTGGTAGGTACACAATCGCTTACAACATCATCTAAGCCTCTTCCTCCTCCTTCTCCTCCTCCTCCTGAGCCGCTCGGCGGGCCTTTGCCTGTCGGGCCGCGCCCTCCTCGTCACTCGGGTATTCTTCGTCCTCGCCATCGTCCCATAATTCCTTGACCTTGATATCAGACACGTGGCGTACTGCGCCAAATGACGTCATGCCGGCCTGACTATCGCCCTTGTTCCAACCACACTGCATGTTGAGTAAGCCTTCGCCCTCTTTATTGAGGTCGTCTGCCCTGATATCAGAGACGTGTCTTACAGCGCCAAATCCTCGCATTCCTTTCTGGGAATCGTACTGGTTCGTTCCCATCTGTAGTGTACAAATGCTTTGCCCTTCCTGGTTGGCGTCATCGGCTCGAATATCGGACCCGTGCCGCACGGCTCCAAATGTAGTCATTCCGGACTGAGATGCGTATATGTTAGTTTTCGCCTGTTGGGTAAGGATGCATTCTCCCTCTGGATTGACATCATCAGCCCGGATGTCCGACACGTGACGCTGAGTACCTATACGCATTCCCTTTTGCGTTTCGAATCGGTTTGTTGCAGCAGACTGCGTAAGAATACTTTCGCCCTCCTTGTTGCAATCGTCCGCGCGGATATCTGCGCAATGGCGTACCGAGCCAATGCGCATGCCCTTCTGTGTGGCGAACCTGTTTGTAGCAGCCTGCTGTGTTAACTCGCACTCGCCCTCCTTGTTTAAGTCGTCTGCGCGAATGTCGGCGCCGTGACGCACAGAGCCAAAGCTCATACCTTTCTGTGATGCGAATTCATTTGTACCACCCTGTAAGGTCAGCATCGTTTGCCCTTGGCGCAGCTGCTTCCTGGAAAACTTCTTCTTCGGCTTTCTCACCTTTGGCATTGGTCCAATTGTCGAACCACCGAAGCCATTGCGCTGCGCCTACAAGTTATAGAAAGGTTTGTAAAGTACAATAGCGCGCGGATAGCAAATTAGCAACTTTGTACGCAATTGCACGTTGTCTTTATCGTAGCTATAGAAATATAGTAAATACCACATTAGTGGTGTAGTAATATATATTTCCTGACAACCGTTAGGTTTCCAAAGCAGGCATTGCAAATAATTTAATCGCAGCATAATCATCTATGTCAAGTTCGGCTCCCACATATCAACCCTACATTAAGAAATTAAATTGAGTAACAAACCATGTAGTGTTCGATGATATTCAAATAACAACGTGGACTTGGACAATATGTGATTTCAAATATAACTTATAAGGCCGAAGAGAAAAAACGTGTACTAATGATATATCCTGCCTCAAGTGTTAAATAGACGTCTGGGACCCGTTTCACTAAACTTCGTACGACTAAAATGTTCGTAAGTGCAAATTTAAATCGTCTGGAAATTTCGATTGATGGATTTACATTTATTGAGCAAAGGCTGCATATGCAGCCTATGCTCAATAAATGTAAATCCAGTAATTGTTTACAAGAAAACATTGTCAATGTGAAATTTACACACCATCGTAATTCTGCACTTACGAACATTTTAGTCTACGAAGCATACTTTGAGGGAGTAATCATTTACTTTTTCCGGAAATGCATTATTTTATGTATGTAACGACTGCATATATTTGATGATTAAAAGTATGCAGAATTATTATACTGAATTTATTACATTATCACAGCCAAAATGGCTGTGATAATGTAATAAATTCAGTATAATAAAAATTAATAAATTTATCCTTAAATTTAAAATTTCTCCCTCAAAGTATACATTGCTAGAAAAGTATACTTTGCAATGTTGATGAAATAGGCTACTGGTGTATATGTAGATAAGCTGTCAGAAAAATGTAATATACATAACATGGAATGTAATACCATATCTATGAAATGTGTTACATGGTTAATGATTAAGTGTTATTCAAATGTTGTTTGTGCTGTTTTATTATCGTATGCAGCATTGTTAGTGTTTGCAATGAACATATATTTGAGTCAGTATTTGACCAAACGACATATTAGTTTATAGAGAAACAGCATAATGTTCCATAAATTGTAAATCGGAATTCGAATGTAATTATAGAAACTGTCCGCTGTGATAATCCCAGCACAAAAATATTTACACAATTCCCTAACATTTGATTGGCCCTTAGCAAGTATCTGTCCAAAATTTATATCCCAGTAAACTCCCACGCCGAACTAATTTCCGTAACCGTGAGGCGTAGTTAAAATAATTCTTAAGAAAACGGAAAATAAACACATTTTCTTGATGAATTTATTTCAAATGCTGGAATTATAAGGAATTATGGCCTTTTTGTGGAATTTATCGGGGATATAAATTTGGAAAAGTCGCGGGAATACTGGACGAGGCCTTCCGGCCTTCGTCCAGTATTCCCGCGACTTTTCCAAGTTTATACCCCGATAAATTCCACAAAAAGGACATTCATTCCTATAGTATTTCATGGCACTTTAGATCATTATGTTGATTTTTGCCAAATACTGACTCAAGTATTACAGTGCAACAAATAGAGAGAGAGAGAGAGAGAGAGAGTAAAAAAAAGACATAATGCATAACTCTATTCTATGAAATTAACAGTTGAAATAATTGGTCCCGATTCTGGTATTAACTCCCTGTTACATCGCATTATGTTACCGATATTATTGTTTTGAAAGTTAGTCATACTGCACGGAAACTACGTTGAAAATTCGCGAAATATCTCGGAGCTCGTGGAGAATTTAATTGCAAATGGGCTCTGATTTGGACGTCAATTGTCGACGTCATATTTTGGAAATATTCATGTTTTGGGCGCGAAAAACGACACCGATGCTTTGAGAGATGTAATTCCAGAATCAGAACAATTAATACAAGTATGTGCCTATAGAGCAACTTACCGAGAGCATTTCTTGTACATGCCAGATACCATTCCTAAGTCACTGTATGTCCGCCAAATCCGATACGGGTATCTCATTAGTTATTAACACACTCAATCATCTGATTTAGCAAACGAAAACAAAACACCCGTTTTCAACAAAGGTCGATAACAGAGGAAAATCTATCCATGTTGCGATCACGAATATCGCTTATGTTGTCGTGACAAACTCAGATTTATTGGTGGCTTAAAACTGGGGGCCGTTTCACTAAACTTCGTACGACTAAAATGTTCGCAAGTGCAAACTTATGATAGTCTGTAAATTTTACGTGTTCTTGTAAACAATTATTGGATTTACTTTAATGTAAATCCACCAATTGAAATTTCCAGACGATCCTAAATGTGCACTTACGAACATCGTCGTACAGAATTCACGAATTGGGAATCCTAGACGGATTGCAACTCGGATCAGCGATATCCCAGATGTCCACATATGGTTTTCATCCAATTAGTAATGCAACCAGTAATTGCCATGAATTCTTCATTATACCGACATTGGTTCAGCCATTGGTACAAATCCGCGTGGTCTGCTCGCATATATTTACAATCATGTCGCTCCTGACATTGCACCGGTGTCGTTTACCTAGAGCTGCCCCATGTGTTTAACCCATTGAACTCTAGATCGGCTTTTCCATAATTTTTAACTATTCTATTAATGAGAAAACTTTGATTTATTTTTAGCATTGAACAATACTGACAAATGCTGCAGATGCTGATGAGGTGGCTCGATACCGACTCATCTGGATGTACAGTGTTTGCAAATGTTTGGCCTTTTGGTCTGTATGGTTCAAAGTGTTGAGTTGTGTGATATAATAATATTGTGTTTGTAAAGCCACCGAGTATCATATTCCATCTTTGGATAACATAAAGTAATCAGCGAATCGCTGTCGGGTGTATAGAGAATAGTAGGATAGTGCCGTGAATGGGAAACATATCTGGCAAGGCTTAGGAAACGGGATGGGCGAGGCTCTGCCGAGCACATCCCGTTTCCGTGCCGCGCCAGATATTTTCCCCATTCATGGCACTAACCTACTATTATATTTATCCCCTCAACACCTACAAATGGCTTTAAATTGCAAACAAATAACCCCCCAGCCCCCGCACATATTCATACGCAGTGATTAGGTCGTATTGACAAGATATCAAAAATATTTCACGGCACCGTGTTTCATCGCACATACGCACTGTGTTGACGGGATAAAAATGTGTTATATGACGATTGAACTATGACCGTCGTGTGTCAGTAGTATCGTTAGGAGGAAATCATTTGAACCAGGTGCCGATTATCTAATGTTTACACATAGAATTATTTAACTATAGTATATATTAGTACCCATATATCGCCGCATCAATACTGTACTTCGACTGTGACTGGAGAAATGTGGCCTATGGTGTTTCCGACCGATGTAGACCCAGATCAGCCCACCTCCAGATAAGGGTATGTACTGTTCGCCATTTAGTCAGGTCAAAACAGCCTTCCTTGAATACTAAAAACTCTTAGCGGGTTGGAAATAATTGAATCAGGAGATAGATAAGCAACAAATCCGGAACGCCTAAATTCTTCAGTCATTCACAGTTTTGTATTATAGCAATGAAGGAAGTGGAGGATGAGTTTCATTATAGGAATGAATGGCCTTTTTGTGGAATTTATCGGGGTATAAACTTGGAAAAGTCGCGGGAATACTGGACGAAGCGATAAAAAATTACAATTTTCGAAAATTGTATTTCTTTGGAAGGCCTCGTCCAGTATTCCCGCGACTTTTCCAAGTTTATATCCCCGATAAATTCAACAAAAAAGGCCATTCATTCCTTATAATTCCAGCATTTGAAATAAATTCATTAAGAAAATGTGTTTATTTTCCGTTTTCTTAAGAATTAGTTAGGGGTAAGAATGAATCTAGTGTATGTAAGGTGAAATACTTAATACATTTCGTTTCAATCCTCTTATTTTTATCATCTATTTAAAATGGAGACAAATTGTCATTTAACGGCTTAATTATGTTCATACCAATCAAGTGTAAGTAAACGGACAGAGAATGTTGTTTATAATCGATGCTGTATGTACAACTACAGTCTACACTCGTTACCTCAAACGCTCTTAAGTCAAAGTATTGCTAACGAAAAGTGAAATTCGTTGTCCCAGTTACATGTTTTCCTATATTTTAACTCTAGTTAACTAACATTTTCCTATATAGTAACTCTAGTTAACTAACATTTTCGCTAACTCGAAATATTTTTCTCAGTCCCTTGGACTTTAAGTAAACGAGTGTAGACTGTACATTGCAGTAACTGAATAGGATTTCCAACGGTTATTAGATTACTTCCAATCTGCAATCAGTTCGAAGTCATATACCATATGGTCAGGCTGCACTGCTTGAATACGCAGAATATGGCTGGCACAAGATGGAAAGTTGTAAACGCTTCGTCGTATGTACTATTGATTAAGACATATTGGACATGTTATATTTCAGGTATAGACTTAATTATTGTCGTCTGACGGGTATTCGTCCTCATCTCCGTCGGCCCAGAGCTCCGTGACCTTGATGTCCGACACGTGTCGTACGGCGCCAATACTCGTCATCCCCTTTTGCGATGCATACTCATTCGTTCCCATCTGGTGTGGAATCACCGACTTGCCGTCGGCGCATGCGTCGTCTGAGCGTATATCAGACACGTGACGAACCGCTCCAAACGACGTCATGCCGGTTTGTGATGCATACTTGTTCGTTGCTGCCTGCTGTGTAAGAATCCCTTCCCCTTCTTTGTCGATATCGTCTGCCTTTATATCAGACACGTGTCGCTGAATGCCGATCCTCATCCCTTTTTGCGTTTCAAATCTATTGGTTGCCGCCTGCATGGTCAGTATGCCCTCGCCCTCCTTATTCGCATCGTCGGCCCGGATATCGGCACCGTGCCGGACCTTACCGAAACTCATGCCTTTCTGTGAGGAGAACCAATTCGTACCTCCCTGTAGTGTCAGCACTCCCTGGCCTTGTCGGAGTTGTTTCCTCGAGAATTTCTTCTTCTGTTTCCGCTCCTTGGGCTCCGGGCCTATTGTGGGGCCACTGAATGCATTCCTCTGGGCCTAGAATAAGTTTAAACATTTTGTTGTCCTCTTTGGCGAAGAAATTATCATTCCTACTGTATTATGCAATTATCTTAATTAATAAAGATCCGACGTGTAGTTGAATTGCTTTAGAACAATGTATGTGTCTCCAATACATTCTCCTTCGTTCTTTCGGCTTATAGCACACGGAATAATATCGTTTTGTGTCATACACAGCCGGTAATGGAATGAATATGTGTTCCTTATCAAGTTAGCACGCATGATTGACGTATGTTGTCATGTGTATATTATTATACAAAATATATTTATAAACTGTCCTTACCATAGCCAGAAACTTACTATTGTTCAAGGAAAGGAAAAAGTATAATCGATACTAAATGTATACAATTCAACATTATTGGTGTTGAGTGGATTATTATAGAGCTGTACGCTTTAATTGTCTGACTTAATGACCAATATTTCTAAACATACTATTTACGTCTTCATATGACAATTCGATTTCAAGAAGTGTTGTAGCTATATATATGGCGCGTCATGAAAACTAGATAAAGCGCAATTGTGACCAGTGCAATCAGAGAATGAACGTGCAGTTTAGATTGTTAGGCTGATCGGCAGAACATCTCAGTTGACAACATTGTATAGCGCTCCTCATGTATGATACATGACATATGAGTTTAAACCGGTTTAGCTTATTTTATTCGTATGGTCATATAATTCCAGCACAAAAATATTTACACAATTCCCTAACATTTGATTGGCCCGTAGCAAGTCTCTGTCCAAAATTTACATCCCAGTAAACTCCCACGCCGAACTAATTTCCGTAACCTTTGATTTCCTTTGGTAAAACTCTTTTTTTTCTCCAAAAAGTTAGGCGTACATGTATTTGCGTGAGTGACTGTAATTTGCAAGACCAACTAGGCGCGAATTGTAAATAAAACCGAACAATTAAAACTTAGAAACAGATGTAAGCATGCTGTTGTTAGATTAACACGACAAGCACGCCACGATGGTGTACACTGATTATTCTTTCTACCACGATTCGTCGACCAGAACAATGAATCCCGTATACCTCTCATTCGTTTATCCTGCGACGGTATGTCGTATTTGCAAAAGTCAATTATGTAAATTCCGGTAAACCGCCAGAATAGACGAACATACATCTGTTTAAGTCAGGTTACCTTTTAAGTTATTATATATCGTATTTACTACATATAGCGTGTGTATTGAAAGAAAATAACAATATTCTACAAAGAATTTACATTATTGTTTGCTTAATCATATATAGTTTACCATAAAATCTATTTGTTTCATTTAACAATATAGTTGTTTCATTGAAAACATGATATGTTTTGCATGTATTTGAAGTTGCATATGGTGTTTTGTCAAAATATATATTGTAAAACAAATTGTACATCAAATGGAAATTATAATTTGCCTTGTGAAAATAAAGAACACAATATAACGATTTTGTATATGGAGAGTTTATTTAACTCTCATTTTGAAATACGGGATATACGATATCTCTGAGATGTTTATATATCGTACATTTGTATAAAGGAACAAGTGCGTGGCAGGAGATTGTTTATTAGATGTATAAACATCGAGGGAAATAAATCCCGTACTTCAAAATGAACAAAATGACAAGCTGAATGCGGGAAACAAAACGTGTTGTGTGCTGTTGTTCTATATCTTGTCTTCGCTCTCATTCAAAACATGGTTTGACAATACTTTAGAACCATTTCCAAATTCTAAAGTGATACCAAATCATGTTTTTGTGTTGGGGACAATGAAGAACATAATATGAACAGCAGACGACAAAGTAATAATTTGCTTCAGCATTGTAGGGACTATGTGTCATTTTAGCGTACTTCGATGAGTTTAGTCTGTTCTTCTGGGACCTTACTGTCTGTTCCACGTTTTGCTGCCGACGAACTTTTGGCTGTTAAACAGATTAAATCTAAAGTCACCCACCCCAAAAAAAATTATTTGATCAAATTCCATCAAATATTGATTTTATTGCGAAAAAAACGATTTTACTATGGGAATTTAACATGGGGAGTCAATTCCCAAAAATTTTCGTTTGTTGATCCTTTTGGATCAAAAAACGAAAATTTTTGGAAATTGAATCCGAAACCTGGCGAGATAGCTTGAAAATGATGTAACTAAGAAAACAAAAGTTAGATTTTTAGCACCAATGTTAAATTCCCATAGGAAAATCTTTTTTTTCGCAATAAAATCAATATTTGCTGGAATTTCATCAAATGACTTTTTTTGGAGATGACTTTTTTTGTTATTGATAAAAAAGTACTTACTTTCAAATATTTTTTAGATTTAATGTGTTTGATAGTCAAAAGTTCGTCGGCAGCAAAACGTGGAACAGCCAGTAGTGATATTGATGATTCTTTGGAATTGTGTCTTGTATGAGCTGTAGCTTTTGTGTTACTTTTTTATTGCTCAGGTGTTTTGTGCATTAGTGCTTTTTTCTTATAATACAGTCAGTAGTTTATACAAATATAACGGTGAATTGCATGTACGAATAAAAATTTGACTTACGAGAACTACAAGGTCTGGACATCTAGATTTAGATTAACGTATGCCAATTTACTACAGCAGAAAGCATTCATAATTACGACGTAAATGCTGTAGTGTGGCATTTTAGGACTTATTTCCACAACTCTTTAATTGGATGTTATATACAATGTATACATTTTTATTTAATTTATCTTATAAAGATATGCGTTTCAGTGAATCGGAACACATACTTCCTTTCTACCCACGCCGATCAACATTTGAACCATTAGAAATGTACATATTTTTTAATTACATGGAGGCATTTATTTCAGACTAAAATATATGTGGTAGAGTTAACATGTTATCTATTTTAGCCAATGTTATATCAATTTAACTAAAATAGATAGCTGTTCCACTATTTTAGCTTATTGACAGAAGATGATATATTGTTCCGGTAATAAATGTGTACATGATAATAACAGCAACCCAACTGTAAACGTTAAAGAACATGTCGTGTTAAATAATTTGTTAAATGTATTACTAACCAAGGTTGCACAGAACACTGCTCATATACTCATTCTAGGAGTATTGTCATACGATTGCACATGCTGAGATATAGTTTCTGAATTTAAAATCAATGTATTGTGTTAAATTATAAGAAAAAAGGAACGAAGCAGTGCAATTGAACATAGTGGGTGTCACTATTGTCCTTGATTTTATTATTTCCAATCTTAAGATTGATATTAAAAGTATTTTGTTATGAAACAAAATACTGTGTGTTGTATTTGCCTGTGTGAAACGGTATAAACCTTCATGGTATGTACTGTTAATGCAAATGCATTTGTTTGAAATATATTAGTATGTGCTTCATTAAAATGAAGAATGATTCTAAACGATGATTTTGTTTTCGCTCCATGCTAGTTCATTTGAGAACGCGTGCTGCACCTGGTACAATGTGTACATTTTCATTGAGAGCTCTGGCAATGGTTTATGCTAACATTCCAGATATAAACGTTCAGGTATGCAAATATATATATTATGATAGATAATCGTGAAACAATTTTCAATATCGTTGACAAAATATACCTCATACCTCGTACACGATATGCCGTAATCTAGTAATGCAAATGTAGTTGAATATCAGTTCCTGACGATTAGGCAAATTTAATACGTTCGTTTAAGAATGTACTGTGTTAGTTATTAGTATGTTAGTATTAGCATCGAGTAAGTACACTTGTCGAATGAATTCGAATATATGTAGTTCGATATCCTCACACCTCGATATCACATTGAACACCCATGATAAATCCGAATACTTGTCTTCAACTGCAAACATACGTTTATTAAGGCATGGCCACGTCAGCCAGATACCATACTTTATATAGCATAATTGGTTTGTCTTCCACCACAAGATAATGTGCAAATTATGGATCAGTTGTCTCTTCCATTTGTGCACAGATGTTGCTTCACTCCTTCATATATAATTACAATGTTGATGTGTCGTGCATTCCACAGATGTTTATGGTCTAGTGCTGAGAAATAATAATACTAGTATACATGAGAAAGCAAATGGAACTTGATAGTTAACAGTACATTTCCTGCATTTATAAATCAACTATATGTTGGAATAAACATTGGAATAATTGTTTGCATATAACACTTTCATCCATCTTACGTTTATTGTTTTTTTAACATTGAAATACATCACATCTCATAACAAGACTTATATAATATAAATAAAACCTTCAGAAAGCGATCAAATATTATGCAGACGTCAATAATACTGAAATATGAGACATGGTGGCATCATCTGGAGCCTCCAGCGGAATTAGGGGTTGGTTTTATGTTAGATCCATCAAATGCCGACATGTTATAAACCTGATTGGAGTTAAATCATGACACACATATTAGCTGATTCCATTATATGGATAATGTGAATATGAATACTGTAACTTGGTGAATAGGTTATACTGACAACCCCATGTTCCAGCGGGAGATCCCGGCCAGCAATATATCTCATGAATCAGGAACAAATAAAGCACAGTAAAGATAGAAAGTCCAGGTGAAAGGCGATGTTAGCCTGTAACGGCATCCAATTGATCACAGTGATTAACTCACATGACGCCTCTCACTGTGATGTGTGATTAGATCACGAAAACTGTCTACAGTTAGAAATAATAACTACCTGTCACATTCCCTATGCAATGAGACTATATAGAGAAATGTCCCTATTCAACAATTAAGCTATGCTAATGTGTTGTTTCTTCAGTTTTATCGGAGTGATTGGCGGTTACATGTCAGATTAACATGGGGTTGGTTAGTGACTTGTGTGAAACTTCTTTCGCACGTGACCCGGGCTCGGACATCATGTGTGGCCTGTGACGACAGGCTTTATGCAACACACATTTGTAGGATGCTGTGACTATACGTTCAGGTCATCCGTGTACGTAGCTGATGGCATTCTCGTCCGATAAATATATTGGATGAAGACAGTGTTTATTATTAAATGTGTTAAGTTTCCGCAAAGTCAATCTTCATCAGTGGGATATTCATCCGAATCGGCTTCCATCCAGAGGGGGACGACTTTTATGTTACCACAGTGTCGGACGGATCCAAAGGACATGCCTTTCTGTGTATCCCCCTTGTTCCATCCCGTCTGGAAGTTCAGGATTCCACTCGATTCTGGGCTGAAATAATCCGCTCGAATGTCAGAAACGTGACGCACGGCGCCGATTGGACTCATGCCTTTCTGTGAGGCGAATTGATTGGATCCCATCTGTAGCGTAATCACAGCATTGCTGTCTTGGCATATGTCGTCTGACCTGAGGTCGCTTACGTGACGTATGGCACCTATGGATGTCATGCCCTTCTGTGAGGCAAACTGGTTTGATCCCATTTGTGTCGGAATAATACCCTGACCATCTTGCACAGCGTCGTCAGCTCGGATATCCGAACAATGTCTCGTGGCCCCAACCGCGGTCATACCCTTTTGCGATGCAAACTGATTGGATCCCATTTGAGTGGGTATTATGCCTTGACTGTCCTGGACGCTGTCGTCCGCCCGAAGATCCGATACATGGCGCACGGCACCTATAGCCGTCATACCCTTTTGTGACGCAAACCTGTTCGTTCCCATTTGTGTGGGAATATAGGCGCTGCTTTCCTGGCATGCATCGTCAGCGCGGATGTCTGATACGTGTCGTGTGGCCCCCACAGGTGTCATACCCTTTTGGGACGCGAACTGGTTGCTGCCCATCTGTGTGGGTATAATGCCCTGACCATCTTGAACTGCGTCGTCGGCCCTGATATCTGAAACCATTCGCAAAGCTCCAATGGCCGTCATACCCTTCTGTGAAGCAAACTGATTTGAACCCATTTGAGTCGGAATAACGCCTTGGCCGTCTTGGACAGCGTCATCCGAGCGTATGTCTGAAGCATGTCGCATAGCGCCAATTGGGGTCATGCCCTTCTGCGAGGCAAATTGATTAGTGCCGCATTGCAAAGTGGCTATAGCATTACTATCCATGCACATATCGTCAGCTCTAATGTCAGATACATGTCGCTGCGCGCCAATGGCTGTCATTCCAGACTGGTTTGCAAACTTAGAAGTTTCTGATAACAGTGGAATGACGCCTTGTGCTTCCTTCAGTGAATCGTCTGCCCTAATATCAGCTGCATGGCGAGATTTGCCGAAAGACATTCCGGATTGATTCGCATACAAATTTGTGCCAGTTTGCGCTGTAAGCATTCCTTCACCAGCGCGGAGTTTCTTCTTGGAGAATTGCTTCGAATGCTTTCGATCTTCCGGCGTCGGCCCGCAAGTTGGACCACCAAATTTGTGCCTCTGCGCCTAAAAACAGAGTAGTGGGAGTTTAGTCGTGGCCCGCATAGCTTCCTGCTTATATATGTCAATACGAATCTAGCTAGCTGCTAAAGTGTTCTGAGTAGTGGAAAGCATTTAATGTGTCTAATCTGTATTCCATAAACTCTTTATAGTTGGGTAAAAGCAGAAGGCAGTTATTTAATTAACGCGCTATGCTGCTAGCTTGCATGGGTTATATTTTCAGTACAATCCTGTCGAACTATGTATACGTACATAAATATATTACGTAACGTCCTTCTGTGCATGGCATTCACACCAGGTGGTGAATTAGTAGTATTAATTCAATAATGTACATCTGTATATGTGGAAATAATGGTAACGACTGAACACAAACTGAGACAACCAGCCAATAGTAGAACTACTGAGTAAAACGACATACCGAAAATAAAAAGAAGAGCGTTAGTACATTGTGTTACAAAGTAATCTAAGGCATACCAATACGCTAGCAAAGTCACTGAAGTCAAACAGTGTATTTTAAAAAGCAAGACTGTCATATATTTGACTTGGCGATAAAATTAAATATATTATTCCACAAATATTACATTATAACTACCATTATATTAAATAGCAATAATATAACATTACCGAAAAAAGGATCCGTGAGCAACGTATCTAAATACAAAGTCGGTGAACAATGACGGATAACACATATGATTTGCGCATTAAGCGTGATCATTAAATAGTTCATGAATGCGTTGATTAATGTTGAGAATACCCTGATACATGTACGTGATTGAATAGTTTTATTTTCAATTTATTATGTGAACAATTATTATAATTTGAAACACTGACATGTATTATGTACTTTAATGTACAATTTCCGCCGTTATTACGCCACCATAAGATAGTACTGTTCCTTCCGCCTCACGATATTCATTGTAAACACAATCGGAAGCTCTCAATATGACACACACTCCTCTATTTCCCTTTTCCGTAACCGTTGTAGATCACTTAATTTTCATCTGATGGGTATTCTTCGGCATCGCCTTCGTCATACAATTCAGTCACTTTGATGTCCGAGACGTGACGAACAGCACCGAAGGACGTCATTCCGGCCTGGGTAAAACCCTGATTCCAGCCAGTTTGATATGGTAACATTGATTGGCCTTGGCGAAGTTGTTTCCTTGAAAATTTCTTCTTTTGTTTTCTTTCTTTAGGCGGAGGCCCACACGTTGATCCAGTGAAATTGTTTCGCTGTGCCTGTAGGCAAGAATATATAATCAGTCCCTTAATGTTACCATTAATAACACTGACATTAGTAGTGTAATAGTAAATACTACTATATAAAATGTATAGTTGTTAGTGTATGTACTGGCAACTGTATGTGACATTGAATCTAATATGGAATATCCTACTTGTGTTAAATCAAATAAAATATTATTTGAATGTGAATTTTATTTCTAATTCAACGTAAAACAAAAACAAAAAATGGCATTAGTGTGAAAATAGCAGCATTAGAAACAGAAATAGAAAATTAGCAAAGAATGAAGATGTTAGATCATTATTACGTACGTATTCTGAATTAATAAACTAATCGGGAAGCAGCATATGTCAACGTCTTAGATTACAGATTACAAACATGGTATGTTGTATCAATAGTGTGTAATCAGTTAATTACAATTGCTGAAGATAAATGAAATATCACATAGTAAATAAAAGAAGATACGTAATTCATGCATCGTGTTACCAACAAATTACACTTGACTAGTAATAAATACATTTCTGATACATACTAAAATATCAATTTACACCCCTACCAGTTTAATAATCCAAAATTCGTAATAATAAGCTCGAGTTAATATGTAAAGTGCAAGAAAGCGGATACAATAAAATGGCACTGCAAACCAAATTACACTTTAATATGATTAAAAAATCAAGTTATTTAGCATTAACACTTTGACTTGCTTTAATTAGCGAATGGGAACGATAGTATCCAAATATTCCAGTTATAAACTTCCAATCAACGAAACGTAAACTATTCACATTCCAAAGCGCATCTATGTATAGCTAGTTTCTTGTCAAATATGTGCTATAATTTAATTATCTTCAATTTCCGAGCTTATTTCTTTCTTATGCAGCCGTCCGTCCTGTCGACTTGTGGCTTCATCGTCAGTTGGGTACTCATCATCATCGCCTTCATCCCACAATTCCTTAACCTTTATATCCGACACATGGCGCACCGCGCCAAACGATGTCATTCCCGCCTGGCTCTCGCCGCGATTCCATCCGTTTTGAAGGTTAAGAATGCGTTCACCTTCCTTATCCTGATCATCCGCCCGAATGTCGGCGCCATGGCGAACGGAGCCCATAACCATACCTTTCTGTGAAGCAAACTGGTTAGTGCCACCTTGTAATGTCAGCATGGTTTGTCCTTGTTTAAGCATTTTCCTGGAAAATTTCTTCTTGGCTTTTCTTGGTTGCGGAACAGGGCCAATGGTGGTGCCAGAGAAACCGTTTCGCTGTGCCTGTAAAAGGCCCAAGTAGATAAGAGGGGTGTGTCGATTATATGAATTAAACCTATCGCAGTATCGTGTCTCACCAGTGTAATCAGTTTGGTATTTTGCAACGAACGTTCAGTTTCAAATCGTATTATCTGTTGTTCACGTACATGAGCTATTATGCATCAGAAATATTACTACTGACAAATGGAACTTTTTAACTCAATTTTAATTTGTCTGATTCATATTACGGAATGTACACTATATTTGTTATTATTACACACCATGCTAAACTTGTGCAAATGTAAGCGCGTTAGTCATCAATTTTATAACTTTGTGAAGAATCTTATAAAAAGATTAATCGCATGCGATAGCGTATGATTAGCATACTGCCTAACTTGAAATATAGAGTTGATATACCAATCTAATAGTATTGTGTCGCCACTTGATATGTGCATGCATGTTAAAGTAAATATATTGTATTACACTGATTGCAGTCACTTATACGAACACGTAAAAGTTAAATGAATTGCGTTTGCGAATATGGCAGCACATATTCATTAAATAATATTATGAAGAAAACTTCTGAATAAAGGTATATTTGGTCAACAAATTGAACAGCGTTTAACTTAAATACCGATCGCTATTTATGAATGTAGCAATTCATGGAGAGAACCCATTAAAAACAGCTCATATCGATGTTATAAGCTTCAAGTACCCATCTTCTATTGATCTATATTTGAACATATTTGAACTAAAATATATACTATCTACACTGTTACAAGGGAACCTACGATGTGTGTGAACAACTTAGTTCCAGATCGGTCTTCATATCAGTGCAGTCTAATAAGGGTCTACCCTGATCGCTAATAATCACGAAAGTGTTGTCACACACTGTTGGCCGTGGAGTACATGTTTTTGCCGCGCCGAAGGCTCCTCTGTCACTGCTGTGCGCGTGTCATGTGTTTATCATGATGTAGTTTCGTTAGTATGTGCTAGGTATGTGTTTATCATGATGCATTGCGTTAGTTTCATTTTGGGTCTCATATGTGCATTTTGTTATCGAGTTTACCTCCACCAGTAATTGCATGGCCTTACTCTGAGTATGTGAATGTGCAAGAGGATTAGAATCTAGTATTGCTTGAAACGTTCAATTTAATTCTCCTCAGCCAGTAGCCCAGTTGTTTTATTCAGTGGTGTATATGTCGTGACTAAAACAGTAGAGTTTTCAAAATACTTGTCAAGATCTGCCAATAGACATCATTTAATAAATCATTTCATGTGGATGTTATGTAATTTAGTTTATTGAATGTGCATTTGAATGCCGGAAAACTGGTATATTTGTATGAGTATAACTTGTATGGAGAAGTTCATTATAGGAATGAATGGCCTTTTTGTGGAATTTATCGGGGTATAAACTTAGAACTCGTCCAGTATTCCCGCGACTTTTCCAAATTTATATCCCCGATAAATTCCACGAAAATGCTATTCATTCATTTCCAAGTTTATATCCCCGATAAATTCACAAAAATGCCATTAATTCCTTATAATTCCAGCATTTGAAATACATTCATCAAGAAAATGTGTTTATTTTGACAGACGGCAGCCATTTGTTTACATTGACAGCACTGACAGCGCACCTGTAGAAAGTAGTTCGGCATGGGAGTTTAATGAGATATAAATTTTGGACAGAGACTTGCTACGGGCCAATCAAATGTTAGGGAATTGTGTAAATATTTTTGTACTGGAATTATACTTGGTACAAAGAGTTTTAAATGTCTTAAAGTCGACAACATGTTAACTGTCTTGTATTGGTGTATACGGTGTGTATTGGATATTCATATTCTGGATATTTGAACAACTCTATATATAAAAGTAAATATACCGACATGTGCAACGTTAATGCGCATTATCTGGAAGCTATATGCTATAGTTATATAGTTCACATATTGAATTTTAATAAATTAATTTCATGCGAGCGCGAGCGAACAAGAATTAGTTTATTTAAAAATTCAATATGTGAACTATGATTTACTTATTGTTTACCCAGCTCAGTCGCGAAGCTCCGGCCCGATACGTGATTTCGAATCGTTATACTAGTATGTGATTGGCGGCGTGACACGAAGTGAGCGCGTGTGTGGGCGGTCATATGATTTGCGTCTCGTGAACTGATGACTACACGGCGTAAAATCAGTTCTAAATATAGCGCTGAACATTTAATGATTAATTTAAAGATATTGGCGAAAACGTCGCAATATGCGATTAATCGAGACGAAATGATGTTATTTCATTGGTCGAGAAACTAGGTGAACAATAAATCAGACAAAACATAATATTTTAAATTACAATAATGTACCACGTTACTGGCAGATCATGGAAACTATTTTGAAATCGCAAACGTGTTCTCCAGATTCCTGACAGTGCTATTGTGTTATATGTCATATATATATATAATCTTACACGTGAATACACTGGCTCGTTTAATCTATTGCATTATGCGCATTGGATGGACCATGGACATGGCATAAAGTTACAAGAGAAAGTCACGAGATCCATGATAATCGACGAACACAACTACCAGCAAATATACAAGTTGATTGTACATGTACTTGTAATTCTAATGCACCTAAAATAGAAACGACGCATCTGATTGGTGAATTGTAATTACAGCATATAACATAATAACAAACACAGCATATCAAATTTATGTTTTACCAGACTGTGTTTTGCAACTTGACAGATTTATGTAACCCTACGCGCTTTAGCAAACAAATTTTTTCCAAATTATTGTCGGCATATGTTCGTTATCCATTGTGCCATATTGACATGTACAACCCACGAGGAAAACATATTGACATGTACAACCCACGCGGAAAACATATTGACATGTAGAACCCACGCGGAAAACATATTGACATGTACAACCCACGCGGAAAACATATTGACATGTACAACCCACGCGGAAACCATATTGACATGTACAACCCACGCGGAAAACGAGAATCCACTCACTACTGACGATATCACTTCAGGGTTGCCGTTCAACAGATGCCCCAAAATATTACCTACCCGCCCAAAATATAGAAGAATCTAGTGATCAACTCAAATGCTAAAATGAAATATGCCAGTACCAACCTATAAGTTTACGAATTCCAATGTGCACATACATGATTACGCATCAGAAATTGTATTGCAGATGGGTAATCACCTGAATCACAGATTGAAGTAACGGACCAAGATCTATAAATACATTAAATATACATAAACTCATCAATAAGTGGAGAGACAAATAAGCTAAACAATTATTTACTCCCTCCAATAACACATTACCAAGGTCCCCATGTGTTAATGGGCCGTACTCGGATGGCCTCAAGACAACGGACTCTCATGAAACAGTCCACTGATTTATAACATTGTCGCCTATTGCAGAAGTTAGGAAAATGTTGTTTGCGCTTTCATATAGCAGTATCTGGCCCCAGAAATATGCCCGATGTCTTCCGACTTGAATAAAAATGCGCAAGTTTATTGAACAGTGCTTTAACATAGGAATTAACAGTGACTTCCCAGGGTATCCGGTTTCTAGAGGTTCCGCTGTCGTGCCAAGAAATAGTGATAAACAGTAATTAAACAATGTGCAATATATATCAATATACGATATATGACAAAACACAGATTATTGAACTATCCTTTGTGGACTTAGCGGTGAAAATGATGTTTTGTTGCATACTTTCTGATATTTAATATATCGAGTTCGTTACTACATTAACATGTACAGTCGAACCTCTCTAAACCGAACACAGAGACACGTTAGTTGTGCTTAATTTTGATATATTTCGTTTCCATTTATCTCCTTTGATATTGTCTGTTCATGATCGCAAAGCACCAACGCGTGTCTTGAAGTAGTTATATGCATGTTTGACAATGGAGCCTCCCTAAACCGGGCACCCTGTGATGTCCCCACGGTGTCCGTTTTAGCGAGGTTCCACTGTACTACATATGGGCGCTGCTCCGGAATTGAGAGTCACCATCCCTTGTCATATTGTCGTTGTTCGCCGATATGGATACTCGATAAATACTAGTCATTACATATTCCACCAATGATGATGAATGTATTGACTCGTTCGGTCAGAATGTAATAGGTTTGCTCTAGACGATGTTAATGTGGAACTATACACTGGTAACCATGATACAGTGGGGTCAGCGTGTAAGTGCACTTACACGCTGACCCCATTGTATGTAGCTGTGACTGGAGACATGGGGCTTATGGTACTTCTGACCAGTCTAACTCCTAACTCCTAATCGAATAGCACACTCCTATACCCCGATAACGATATGTTTTATTTATTAAATGTATGGTGGTGTGTTTCGTGGAAGGATGACGAACAGTGCAGATCCTGATCACACTATGTGGATGCAAAACCTGATCCGGATTTACACTAGACGCAATACCCATAAGCCCAATTTCTCCTGTAACAGCCACATATTCTAAAGATTGACTTTATAGCACACCACCATTTGTTAAAAGATATTACATGTACTTTGTAAATGTGATCAAATAGTTATTGATGTGTATCTGATCATATTCTTCTCAGTGTATGCTATTCTGTGCATTGAGTTGCCATCTGAGCCAGCTTAGCTCAGCTTAGCTTAGCGATAAACTATGGACCAGTTTCACCTCTTATAGCGTTTGGCGCAGACAGCCCATAATCTGACAGATAATCTAATAAATGTGAGAGCAATATGTTATAAAAATATATATATACAACACGCTATGCATTCTGTAGCCGATGCCAAATCTGATTTCTGACGGTAAATGTGCCAATTGTATAAAACACAGAAATTTCAATTTGCATGTGTCATTGGCTATTTAGGCTGCCGTACCTGTACACAGCTGATATGTCATGTATAGTGTATTGAATGTAATATATATTTTATGTACTATGTCTTTGGAATATGTTATACCGAAATGTATTAGTGGATCTGTCATGTTTGCTGTCTGTGTCAAATGCTACACATAAATAATTCCAGTTTTATGTAGTCAACAAAAGGTTCCCGTCACGTATACAATGGTTAAGACAATTTAAAAGTGTATGAAGTATGTCCTATAATACATGGTTTATCGCATGTGTGACACGTGAAGACACGTGCCGTCTGTGCATTGGTACAATCATTATCCAGTATGTAATCGGGAACAATCGTGCTACATTGTTGTCCCTTCAGTTGAAACTTACCTAACTAATCATTCTCAATGGAGATTAGCATGGGGAATTAAATTGCCATCGGAATAAAAAATATTATTTGACTGAATTTAATACCAGTGTCATATACAGTCAATAAAAGGTATTACATATAGCATGCACTGCTGAGATAATGTGGACATTACAACCTCAGATAAGTGAAATCAATTACCATGACTCCATATATATGGCATACAATACATGGTAAAATATGTCCTTTGTTTATGAGACATTTGTAACCAGTGTACAATGCCTAATTATGAATATATGACATTTCAGGACAACTGTTGAAATAGTGTATTAGTTAGTTGTTAATAAGAAAACCGATGGTTACAATTAATAAAAGTAAGCCACTGCATTGTTGGTGTTTGACGTATATGTATGCGTAGCATATTGAAATGTCGCCTACGTATACAATGTCTTATTCGAGTTTTGGGGCGCATATACATTCAGTGGAACAATGGATTATATTGCCGTACTGCTGTTTAACGTTTAATAAAACAAAAGAGTACATAAGAGCATCCGATTATGCATGATGACATCAAACACTGTACTATCCGGGTAATGTTTACTTGAACATAAACTGAAACACAGTGACGTGTTTATAAATCCAGCAATTGAACGGGTCAGTGGAAGGAGCGGGCTAAGACATTATGTCCCTTCTTCCACTGACCCGTTCATTTGCTAGACAGTTTCTGATACTATGTCTCCCATGAACCAATACACTGCGATTGACAGAACAGACTACATGAGCTATACTCTGGAACTGCCGCTGTAAATCAGTTATACAACTCAGCTCATGAGATTAAAGTGCACTTTATTTTCAAAACAAATGACGTCGTCACATATAATCTGCTACAGTACAAACAATTGACATTCGAAACTCGTATTCAATTGGCAGCCACATTTCCAACAAGAAAAACATAAAATAATTAGGTCAGTCCGTGACACTTTCTTCCTCCTTGCATCTCTGCATTTCATTTTATTAAGCTGATATAAAAACATGATAATATCCGAAAATCACGTCAAAAGCTGGCATAAAGCTCATAGCTATCCATGTTAACGAACGATATTGAAACTTGTCGAAATAAAATTTGAAAATATTTAGATAAGGCAGAAACTTTCATGGACTGGCCGTTATTATAATTGAAATGAATGCATGTCAAATAACGCATTATCAGCTACATTAAGCAGGATTTGAGTAAAAGAGATGTGGTTAGGTCAACAGTCCAATAAGTCGGTAAAATAGAGTTCAAGAAGTAATCCAGGCAGAGAGACGGGAATGTGTTTCATAGTTCTCCATTCAAACAATAAACGTTGAAATAAAATCGTAAGAGTAAATATAGTACTTGATATCTAAATCATTTGCTATACCGAATACGACGTCTTATTCTACTGCTTTGAGCATCCAAACACAGTCATGTGCTATATTTTATACTGTACATACGTATATGTATTGTATGAGTAACCTCTGTATAGCTAGTGTCCATTGTCCATTGCGACAACTGTCTCAACAGTATGTTAGCTGTATGAGTGACGCTTCGTTTGATTTATTTTTGTGTTGTGGTTGAAAAAATTGACTGCATCATTTATTCCTCCTCCTCTTCCTCTTCCTCTTCCGCCTCTTCCGCTACCGGTTCTGGTGTGGGTGCTTTGGGTGCGGCCTGGACTTCCTTGTACGATTTGGTACCGCGAGACGGCACATAATCTTCCTCATCTGATGGGAATTCCTCTTCGTCACCCTCGTCCCATAATTGATGTACCTTGATATCAGATACGTGTCGGACTGCACCAAAGCACGTCATACCACTCTGGCTGTCACCGTCACGGTAACCCATTTGTTGACTGAGAACAGCATTCGAATCTTGGTTAAATTCGTCTGCTCGGATATCAGATACGTGGCGTACGGCACCCATGGGCGTCATTCCCTTTTGTGATTCGAATTGGTTTGAGCCCATCTGCAAGGAAATAACTCCTTGACCATCTATAGATGCGTCATCAGCCCTAATATCCGATACGTGACGCACAGCGCCCATTGCGGTCATTCCCTTCTGAGAGGCGTATACGTTGGTTCCCGCCTGCAGGGTAAGGATTCCTTGTCCTTCAGCGTTTGCGTCGTCAGCTCGGATATCGGAGACGTGTCTCACAGCCCCCATTGCTGTCATCCCTGTTTGGGATGCAAACTTGTTAGTAGCAGCAACCTGTGATAGCTCGTTTTGGCCTTCCTTATTTATGTCATCAGCCCTTATATCGGCACCATGTCTGACCCCGCCTATTCTCATGCCCTTTTGTGTTTCAAATCTGTTGGTAGCGGCCTGTTGTGTCAGCAATCCTTGTCCTTCTTGGTTGGCGTCATCTGCCCGGATATCAACTCCATGACGTGTCTTGCCAAAGCACATGCCCTTTTGAGAAGCGTACTTATTACTTCCGGCTTGAAGATTTATTTCCCCCTGACTCTCCTGCGCTTGTTCGTCGGCTCTTATGTCCGACACATGCCTCACCGCTCCCATCGCTGTCATGCCTTTCTGTGAGGCAAACTGATTGCTTCCGGCTTGTAGACCAATGGCGCCCTGGCTGTCCTGACTCTGCTCATCAGCACGTATATCTGATACGTGTCTTACAGCGCCCATTGATGTCATTCCCTTCTGGGAAGCAAATTGGTTGGTTCCCATCTGTAAGGTTATTACAGCCTGCCCATCGGCGCATGCGTCATCGGATCGAATATCCGATACATGACGAACAGCACCCATTGATGTCATTCCCTTTTGAGATGCGAACTTATTTGTAGCTGCCATCTGACTAAGTTCAGACTCGCCCTGTTTGTTGAGGTCATCTGCCTTAATATCGGCACCGTGACGAACGCCTCCGATTCGCATACCCTTCTGAGTTGCAAATCTGTTAGTTGCTGCCTGTTGTGTGAGCTCTCCCTCACCTGCTTTATCCAAGTCATCTGCCCGGATATCAGCTCCATGGCGTACAGCCCCAAAGCTCATGCCCTTCTGTGAGGCAAATAAGTTGGTGCCAGTTTGTAGCGTCAGGACGCCCTGTCCTTGCCTCAATTGTTTCTTGGAGAATTTTTTCTTGGGCTTCCTTTCCTTTGGTGGAGGGCCACAGGTTTCACCGCTGAATTTGTTCCTCTGAGCCTGTAATGAGGCAAAGCAGGGCGTTATTTTCGGTAACTATTCTAATCGATGCGCGTTCGATATATCAGTTTCTATTCGTTTCAGATGTGTTCGCATTGATCGGTTTGGTTTGAAACGCAGCTTCTTCAACCATAGTATAGCTAGTGCATATTATGTTTATTTACTCTATGAAATATCATTATACTAGTAGGATGTGTGATGTATTCATGTAAAGTTAAGTTAATTAATGCTGTTACAGTTGAATTAGTGAAGACAGCAACCTACATATGTATGCTGTTTAGTTTAGTTATTGTAGCTTACTACAAACTAAATGAAGCAACAAATTAATGCACCACACAACACAACATAATCACACTATAGAGCAAACAACATAGTGATAGTTAAGTAACTACAATTTCATGGATAAAGTCAGGAAATGGTGGGTTCACTTCAAATTAGTGCATTAGGAAGTATGTTTTAGCTGAGAAACTGTTGAAAGGAGATTCTACAAAATGTTAGACGTTGCAGGAAGGCATACGCAAAAACACGGATGGTCAATAGGGAATTTGGTGGAATAGCTATGCAACCGCCAGATAATGCGCAGGTATAAATTTGAAAAACGTATATAAAATAGGCGCAGCTGTGTCTGCGATGACGTTACCTTTATTTTCGAAACATTTTTTTGCATAGTATAGTAGAAACAACAGCTTTTGCCAAACAAGCAAACACTACAATGGTGTATCCAAATACCAATTATACATTCAGATGTATTTCCATACTCCAGATATGAAACACTCCATATGTGAAAGGTAAACTGACAGAATGCCATACACAGTGATGATAATAGCAATAATAGTTATATAATGTCGAACATCGTATCGTCTGTGGTCACTGATTGGCGAACCAGTTATACATTCATTGCACATGTTGTCCCACTGCACTCGACCAGCTAAGAGAATAACATAGTATATACAAGTATGTACAAGCAAGCAGAATGGCGCAATGAAAATGAGCATTGTGCATGTTTTCACAACCTACAAGCGCTGTTTAATAATTTCATCGTAATCGTTATTTATTCAACAGTCAGATGCTTTTACCACGTTTTTCATCATATTGTCTGTATGCTATGTTACATATCAGATGTGCCCTGGCTAGGATCCGCATATTCTAAGTCGTCGTAATCGTATAGCTCATCGTCGTCATACAACTCGGCGACCTTGATATCAGACACATGACGTACAGCACCGAAACCACCCCGAATCCCAGACTGACTCGCTCCTTTGTTCCATCCCGATTGCAAAATAAGAATGCCTGTACCCTCCTGATTTAGATCGTCGGCTCTTATGTCAGCAACGTGACGGACGGCGCCGAAACCTCTCGTGCCTTTCTGTGAATCGTATTGGTTTGTACCGGATTGAAGGTTAATATGCGTTTTGCTTGCATTGTCGTACTCATCTGCTCGAATATCAGAAACGTGACGAACTGCTCCAAAACCTCCGCGCATTCCCTTCTGCGATTCGAATTTATTCGTCCCCGATTGTAGTATGATATGCCCTTGGCCTTCTGCGTTAAGGTCATCAGCGCGAATATCTGATACATGGCGAACCGCACCGAAACCTCCACGCATGCCCTTTTGGGACTCAAATTGATTTGTTCCTGCTTGCTGTGTCAGAAGTGTGTTGCCTTCAGCATCCATGTCATCTGCTCGGATATCAGCGCAATGACGCTGTGTGCCAATTCGCATGCCCTTTTGGGAATCAAATTTGTTGGTGCCAGACTGTAATGTAATATGGGCGTGGCTTTCAACGACCCCGTCATCCGCGCGAATGTCGGCGCAGTGACGTACAGCTCCAAAGCCACCACGCATTCCTTTCTGGGAGTCGAACTTGTTAGTACCTGATTGCAGTTGGATATGACTTTGTCCCTCTGGAACTGCATCATCGGCCTTAATATCAGATCCATGTCGGACGGCTCCAAACCCACGGCTGCCTTTTTGGGAGGCAAATTTATTCGTACCAGACTGTAGCTGTATATGACCCATACCTTCCGCAATTGCATCATCTGCTCTGATGTCTGCCACGTGCCTCACCGCACCAAATCCTCCCCTCATTCCAGACTGAGAGGCAAATTTGTTCGAACCAGCCTGCGCATTGATGATAGTATTTCCTTCTTCGTTTAAATCATCCGCACGTATATCGGCGCAGTGACGCTGAGTGCCGATTTTCATTCCTTTCTGTGATGCGTACTTGTTTGTGCCTGCTTGTAGACCAATAATAGATTGACCAGCCTTTAACTGCTTTCTGGTAAATTTTCGTTTCTGTTTTCTTTCCACAGGGACTGGCCCACATGTAGGGCCGTGAAACTTGTTCCTCTGGGCCTGTAATGAGGCAAATTACCGGGAGTTAGAGAACTGTATACCACAAATATGTATGTTTATGTTTGTCCTGTACTGTTCATTGGGATAGTAATTTCATATAAATTTGAAGCATTTTTTGGAAATTCTGTAATATTTTTGTATACTTTTACCATTTTAACTTATGTATTATTAAGTTCATGTTTATGATGTGATGTTATATTCTCACTACACTTATTATAGTCATTTAGTAACAATTCCATTCATCAGTTTTATGTCACAGAGAAACATCATATTGTTAATAACTACAAACAGAGAAGAAACTGCCATACCAAAAAAGCAACACATTAATGCGGCACACATCTAGTCACGATCACAACAACAAAACGAACTTCAACTCGGACAATAAAACGCAAGCCTTGTTAATTCTCCAGCAAAACATCCACATATCTGATACGCACTGTTACGGTAAAATACTAAACAGTTAGTGCTGTCAGGCTAGCATTTCGAAAGCATTTGTTTCCTTGTCAGCTGGGCGATAGCGATTACTATGTTCTCTTTCGTAAGCATTGTAACAAACCCATGTATCTTTATTTCCTACCAATGCACATGGTAATAATGGTTAACAATAACATGTTTATTTCTTTTAGAACGATCAGCAGTTGTCTATATACGCCAGGTTATCGTTTGAACAATTAAAGTGTGAACATATTGCTTCTTTGTTCTATTACATATGTATATTACAATACAAACAAGTATGCAAAGCTAATAACTATTTATTAGAATAATTAAGACAATCAATATACAAGTACATAGGCTCGCGTGTACAGAGCACCACCGAATTACTGCCATTAGTAAAAAAAATGTGCAATGCAACAATAACGGAAGAAGTGTTTAAATCAATCACCTAAAGTACCAAAAAGTGAAAACCGGTAGCAGAACAAAGACAATTAATATCACGTTTACACACAAACATGGTAAGGCAGCAATATAAAGCATGGAGAACAATTTACATTTACTTGGATTTCTCACATATATGCGATATTGATATTACTGCAGTTATACAGTCTATGGAATAATTGATTCTTTTAACGTCAGGATACCCGATTAGTTTCGTTTGTGTGGGGACTTAAACGCACTTGTATGCGACAAACTGATGCGATAGCGATAAATGAAATGACACAGAGAACGAAATCGAATGAAACCTGACTTGTACTCCATATTATTTAACAGTCGTGTTTAGCGAGTAGCATGAATCTCGTTCTTACCATTACAACTGTATTATTGGTTTTGTTTGATCAAATAATACATAACAAAATCAGGAAATAAACAAAATGTTGTGTGTCTGCAAGTATGTGTAACTTCGTTTAGAAGGCATTATTATTAGTCACTGTACATGATAGAGTGAGTAATGAATAAAACGATGGTCAACACGTATCCAGATATGATGTTATGGACACAATTTAGAAATCCATGTATGAGTCCTCAATGTTTGGAATATGCATATCAGCTGGGCGACGAAGAGCACCAAATGACATCCCAGCCTGTGTCGCACCCTTATTGCTACCCGCTTGTAGTCCAATAATACCTTGACCGGCCGCGCTCATATCATCAGCTCGGATGTCTGACACATGGCGTGGTGTACCAAAACTCATTCCACTTTGGCTTGCTCCTTTATTTGACCCATATTGTAGCCCAATAGTACCTTGACCCTCTTGTACCATGTCGTCTACCCTAATATCAGCCACATGTCTAGGTGCACCGAAACTCATACCACTTTGGGAAGCATATTTATTAGTTCCCGCCTGGGACCCTATAATACCAGAACTCTCCTGCATCATATCGTCTGTGCGTATGTCTGCTACGTGCCTGGGTGCGCCAAAACTCATTCCTTTCTGCGACGCACCTTTATTGGAACCCATTTGAAGTCCAATCGTACCATGGCTATCATGGGCCATGTCATCTACTCGATCATCGGAAACATTTCTCGGAGCACCAAAACTCATTCCACTTTGGGATGCACCTTTATTGGATCCAGCCTGCAATCCGACAATGCCGTGTGCCTGTTGACTCATGTCTGACATGCGTGCATCGGAAATCTGACGAGGTGCGCCATAACTCATTCCTGTTTGTGAAGCACCTTTGTTGAAGCCAGCTTGCAATCCAATTACACACTGCCCTTCAAGCGACACAACGTCGGATTTAACATCAGAAACATGCCGGGAACCGCCAAAACTCATTCCTGATTGCGTTGCCCCCCTATTAAATCCGGCTTGTCCTCCAATAATGCCTTGGCCAGACCTATCGAAGTCGTCCACTTGTATGTCAGCAATGTGTCTAGCAGTTCCTATCTTCATACCGGCTTGTGAAGCACATTTATTTGTTCCGGCCTGTAGACCAATAATAGCATGCCCCGCTCTCATTTGCTCTTCAGAAAAATGTCTAATGTTCTTCGTAGTAGGCTTCGGTCCAGAAGTTGGTCCATTGAATTTATTCCTCTGTGCCTGTAAAAATAGTTTAAATTACTGTTCGTACCAGACAATTATTGGACAATTATATAATTTACGCTTGCAAACTAAATGGTATTACTTTACTACTCATTAGTTAGAAATGTATGCGTAGATTTATACTGCAAACATGTATTTGCTAAAAACGAACATTTATGTTTTCGCATTCAAAGTGCAACCACACTGGTCGCAGTGAGAAGCTATAATTGTTTGTCATGCTAAGCGATAATTAAATTACACAAAGTTCCCACACACAAAGAGCACGTGGCAGTTTAACTTCAATCAGCACATCAGTTGCAATATGACAAGGCGTTTATACTGTGCTTCATGTATTATTACAACAGGACACAATCGCCTAATTGTCAACAGTATGTTGTTGTTTTATTGTATACATATGTGCAACATGTTTGCTATTGGAATACGGATGTCTACGTCTGTTACACAATATTTGTATTATTTTACAAATTCAGATACGCATAAAGCAATTTGACTGACCATTGAATTTGATTTTATTGAAGTTGATTACATAACCCTTAGTGTCTAATTCTATTTCATTTATGGCATAATTTGATGCCAGTATATTTGTTCGATACATGATTTAGGAATATAGATTGTGCGCTTTCGTTGATATGTATAGCATATATACTTGTAATAACGATTTTGTATATTCTTGAAAGTCCTTTATGAACGTGCATGAAATATCAGTACATATAAGGAGTGTTTGACGCAATGAGTTAATGGTATATCATTCAGTATACAGCTTTAGTTTTAAATAAAGCAATCCCTCAAACGTAGCTGAGTTCTAAGTCATAGGCTGCAATATATAACAATGTGACGATAGTAATTCGCTCAAATTAAAATTAGTGTACAATTTAATTTGTGAAGCAACAACGTAAACACACGTAGTATACATGTATGTTTATATGGATCTGATAAATCACTTGATGTGCGTAACATGCTCGAAAAATATCTCCTCGCGGAACAGACATCTGATTGGTAAATATCAGTAAATGCGAACTGTCTTCGGTATGTATTATATATCCATACAGTATATATAAAGCTATATACAGTTAATAGAGCTCGGCGTGTCCACATTCTATAAGTAGCGTTTTTCGTTATTTTTTCAATTATTGTATAATGTACATGATTGTACATACATACTGTTACAAGTGTCAAACTTTAGAAAGTAAAATTTAGAAAAGAATATGTGTGCATAAAATGATATGCATTCAAATGTCATATTTGCACTATCGATATGTGATTCACTTGGAATTGTGGTTTTATTCTTGTTCTACAACCTCTTCTTCCTCATCTGACACTATGTCATAATCATCTTCGCATATCTCTGTTACTTTAATATCTGACACGTGTCGCTGGGCACCGAAGCATGTCATGCCGGTTTGTGAGGCGAACTTGTTTGTGCCTGATTGGAGACTTAAATGGGCGAACCCTTCTGCAGATGCGTCATCGGCCTTTATATCAGATATATGTCTGACGGCACCAAAACCACGCATTCCTTTCTGTGACGCGTACTGGTTGGAGCCCATTTGCTGTGTTAATACTGAAGAACCTTCTGGATCGCAATCATCTGCGCGAATGTCAGAAATGTGTCTAACTGAGCCGAAACCGCGGGATCCAGCTTGTGAAGCATATTTATTCGTGGCGGCTTGCTGAGTGAGCAGACCCTGACCCTCCTGATCCGCATCATCACACCGGATGTCGGCAACATGTCTCACTGAGCCGAAACTCATTCCTTTCTGCGAGGCGAACTTGTTTGTTCCAGATTGCAACCCAATCATAGTGTGCCCGGCACGGAGCTTGGCACGGGAGAATTGCCGCCGTTTCCTCTCGATGGGCTTATGTCCGACAGAAGGACCGTCGAATTTGTTACGCTGCGCCTGGAAGTAGTAACCAAAATAATCTTTACTGTCTTGGTCGCATATATTTACCGTTGTTAATGGTTATTAAGGTCGATATGTATGTTGGTTAATAAATTCAGAATTGACTTGAAACTACAAATTGACTTAGTGAAGTTCGATATGTTGATAAAACAATACAATTCATGAGCTGAACATAATCATAGAATCACCGTATTGTGTTGAACATCACATATATGATACCATGCATATTACTGGCTTAGACTATTACGTCCGCTATAGATCCTTTATGTATATAAGTTATGCATACTCTCACTAGATCACACAAATGATACGGTGCATAGGAAGAATTAATAGCACACATAGTAACGTTACGTACGATGGCAAATTGTATAGCGTCAGATTCCGATTACCATGACGATCATTGACATAGTTGTTTTCTGTAAACAGCTAAGCGTCTTAATACATCGTGAACGCATTGACGACTATCATAGTCGACTATCATAGTCGATGACCGGATTGTTGAGCTCTTGTGTTTCTGCATATGTGATTACAGCGAGCCGTCTATGCACTGTTCACGTGTGTCTATATCGCATGCATACATCATTCATGTTATAGTATATGTATAGTCAGTAAGCAGCCAAGTTAGATGAGACAAGAACACTTGACATTAAAATCAAGTTTTACACACTATTTAGACGATGGGACAACTACACACTTACACGATAACGTTCCAATGCCACTTCGCCATGCGCTTCAATGACATACACCGGGAAAAGCATATTGTACTCAAAAGCGAAAGTTGAGTGGTGATGAAGAATTAGTTCGGTACATTGAATCAGAGACGGAAATAAAACGTTACGATATGTAAGGTTATACTATATGTAGAATTACAATCACTTGTGCCAATATATTTATAAAAAAAAATATTAGTTGAAAAATGGTGTCTAGAACAGCATGTTAATACTGCAAACACGCATTTATATTCATACAGGAATACTATAGATTAAATAAAGACGGCTCGCACGCATAGTCTTAGCAAGGTATTAATGTTACATGTTGCAGAAAATTACCTACATGTAGCGACTAGAAAAACTTGAGTCTAATCCTATTTGTGTCTATACAATAGGCATGGAAATCCATGTACATAGCACATCATTTACTATTAAATACCGATACGATACTTACCGACAGAGGTCGAATCTGGTGCACCAATGTTGATATCTAGTAATATATGCCACACGAAGCATAGCAGCTCGTTGGATCGCTGGCGCAGATCATTCTGTATATAGCAGTAATTCCGAAAACAGCCATGATTCTAATTCGAAATACGCTCGTATGTCCGTACTGCGATATAGTTGCATGTAGCGATGGTTAACTCGTATGTGTAATTGTGACATAAGCTTTTTTAATAGTGAATGTTTGTTACTACCTTCCGTTTGAGTCCTTTGGCAGCGTGATGCAAAGACGTGTCATTCGCGAAATAATTCCTAGTAAATACCATTCACAACGCTTGTTCGTAGATCCCACAGATAACATACGGTACTTGTTTACTGTCACATATTTGAGGCGCTTATACTATATGTTATATATTTTATGTTTACTTTTGATGAGTCAATAATATATATATATGTGGAAAATGCTGATGCACTACACTTATACATATTGTGGACTGGCACATATGGTTAAATAATGGAAGAAATTTTCATCTAATTTCAGAGTAATTACAACAAAATCGCACTACGATTGGAAAATGATAGAATCAATTTTGGGTGACAAGACTGAAGTGTTACTGATGTGACACTCTCGTCGGAGTGATTAGAAGAAATTGGTAGCATCACATATTTCCACTTTATGTTAAGGACATTTGTAAAGATACTGAATCAGCATACTGTATTGACAATGGAATATAGCTTAACAATCAATAGTTTAGGGAAAAGTGAATGCCGTCTGCCGTGAGAGTATCTCACAATTACAGAAACATTGAGATAAGGACGACATCATGCTTGATCGGTGTTACAGGTATGTTGGATATGTTGAATATGTTGACCTCTTTCTAATAGCGAATGGCTCACAAAAACAGTTACCATATTATCACTTTACATTCCATCACTCCAAAACTTAAATTAATGACAATACTTCATTAAGGCTATTTATTTAACAAGATAAAAAATACTTTGAACTACTCGTGTATTATAGACGGTAGATGACCTGTATAGTATGTATATTATGTATGTGAGCAGCGGTTTTCAAGGTATGCACATTTGTTGTATTGGTATGCTGTCATCAGCAAACATGGAGTAACTGAGCAAAAAGCAAAACGGCAACATGTAGCAAATTGTATACAAATATATGTATCTAGCACGGAGACACACATGATATGATACATGCAAACATGTGATTCAGGCAAATGATTTTTCTATGTTAAGTTTAAAATTTAGTTATTCATTATCAATATAAGAAACAAAGAGCCAAAAACACACAGCTTAAATGTATCGTCAATAATTCAAACAATTATTAAACTACGTAAGTAAAAACTGACTATTCGTAAAAACATCAGGCAGAAACTGACCGACCAACACAACTATGAAACGGCATACAATTTATATTTAAGCGTCAGAACACACTGGATAAAACAAAATATAAAAATAAATAAAAGTTGAAGTGTTTGATATATTTGAATAATGTACGATTAGACATATTGACTGGTGGCTTAATAAGTTTACCTTGGATGAAGGAATCCCTCATCTCATGCCATGTTTTGGTTACAACTTAATGCAATAAATTTGAATGGAAACGTGCAATCCGTTAAGCATACTGAACATTCATTCCTACAGCGCCGCAATGGCTTATACGTAGAGTGAACAACGAGACCAGAATGCAAGGATGGGAGAGCATGTACCGCTGAACTAAAACTAATAAAATTTCTCATAAGACTACTTTCATATACCAAATATAATTATAAATCATGAATCAGAAACTCAAATAATTATATTACATACATGACTGACACCAATTACATTTGAATGTTGCATATTGAAGAAGAAATTATTATAATAGATAACTGTGGAAAGTTAATATAAAGGTCACTACATTGAGCTCAAACCAAACTAATGGCCAAACATACTATTTTCTTCTGAGGTAGTCGTTACGAAATGGCATTAATGAATAGTCGAATAGGGGTAAATTTCCACCCGAATAACAACACAATAAGCAAATTAAGGAGCATTCTCAACTTACGTATTTAAACAAAATACGTCTAGCACGGAACGTAAACGCTAAACACTACGTAATAACAAATAAAGTATCACGTTCGAATGCGCATGACATGCCAGTATATACCTTGAAGTAAAGTGTGAGTAATATTGAATGTAAACCTTCGGATATTGATATTACGTATGAATAAGCAAATGACGAAACAACGACAACAATAGACACGATGACACAACAATGCAAGACTAACTGACGATTTCTGTTTGTTTGAGGATGTATGTATAAATGTATATATGTATTCAATGTGAACTGTATGTATGTTTTATTCTGTAAAAAACATGTTAAATGACTAATGATCAGTAGTATAATGTAGTCATTTCGGCATATATATACTGAAAGGATAAAGAAACGCAGGGTAACAATATACGCAATAATTATTTAAATGCTTCGCCTAAAATTATGAAAACCGGTCAGGCGACTATCTTGGTCACTGTGCACCCAAACCGGTGCCTAAAGTTACTCAACCGTGTAATGCACCGTACCACATAGAGAAAGTGATAAAAAGCCAAAAACACGTGCAGCATGATGATGATAAGTTCGTCAAAACATTTTGTCATACCACTTGATACGCTTGATGTATACACATCGTTTTCCGCTATTTACACTGAATTTATAGCTCTCACAATCATGGTACGTCTGACGGAAGTTCAGAGGGGTCAGGCTATTGCATTGCTAATGCAAGGTCAAACGCAACAGCATGTTGCTATACAGTTCGGTGTGAATGTTTCCACCATAGAACGTCTTGTCCGTCGTCTGAGAGAGACCGGAAGGGTTGCCGACCGACCGAGATCGGGACGTCCGCGCGTAACGTCGCGACGTCAGGGCTATTCGTCTCGCCCACCTACGTAATCGCCACGTTACTGCCACTGAAACCGCTATTAACACGGTAGGCAATCATAATCGCCACATTCACCCCAAAACTGTAAGAAATCGATTGCGCGAGGTTGGTCTGCGAGCACGTCGTCCCTACGTTGGTCTGCCTCTTATTCGTGCACGTCGCGCGCGTCGTATGGCTTGGTTGGCGGCACATGCTCCCAGACGATTTTCAATGAGGCAATGGAGGCAAGTCTTTTTCACAGATGAGTCCCGGTTCACTCTTTTTCGTCCGGACAGTCGACGTCGTGTATACCGACGTCGTGGGGAATGCTTCGCCGACGCTTGCGTTCTTGGGAGGGATAGGTTTGGGGGTGGCTCGGTTATGGTCTGGGGTGGGATATCTCACGGGTTAAAGTCACCGTTGATTGTGGTAGCCGAGAATTTAACCACCGTAAGATATAGGGATGAAATCCTCCGCCCGGTTGTTGTTCCATTTGTGCAACAGCGTCAATTAATTGTCCAGCATGATAATGCCCGGCGCCATGTAGCCAGAGTTTGTGAAGACTTTCTCGCTGACCATAACATTAACCCACTCGACTGGCCAGCGTACAGTCCCGATTTGTACCCAATCGAACATCAGTGGGACGAACTTGACAGGAGGATAAGGGGGTGTCGGAATACCCCTTCTAATCTCGACTGCATTGTTGGAAGAGTGGAACAATATCCCAATAAGAAGGATAAATGCACTGATGAATTTCATGAACAAGAGAATCAGGGCTGTGACAGATGCGCGAGGGGGGCATACGAGATACTGAGAAAACAGTGGATTTCACTGTGCGATATTGGAGGGTACCGTCAATTGTGATTCAATTACTCATGAATTATCAGTCAAAACCTAATGCAATTTTGGTAATGTGTTGACTAAAGATGTTTTTTTTAATACTCATATAAAATATTGTATATAACAGCAAACACATCACTTTAAATCACCTCAAATGTTTACCCTGCGTTTCTTTATCCTTTCAGTATATATGCTACTAAACGATGTGTTGTTTAGTTATGTACGTATATTGTACATGTATATTAAAATACTTTTGATATTAGTACACATAGAACTATGGGGCCGATAACAATCATCTTGTATTGTATTGTAAGCAGTAATGTCATACTATGATTGATGGTCACTGATATGTTGGAATATGTTTAAATCATCTGAAAGTTTCCAAATGCCATGTCGCATGTTGAGTCTACGAAATGCATGACTAATTGATGAGCATAGTGTTATTGTTAGGTGATTCTTCGTATGTGTCTCATTACGATACACAAAATAAGTATAAGCCAATTATAAATATTATATTGATTTTCGTCCACGAATAACTGTTTTCAAATGTTATCAGATAGAAACGCACTGAGAAAATTAGCACGACGTGCATTAACAGTAACTTATATACATTTTGACTAAATGGTCTTATACTGATTTTATGTGACTATGCTGATAATATCGATGACACATCGGTGCAGGACAATACGACATTAACACGAAATCTAGCTCAGATATGAACAGAAAACGAGATCATCACAAACTCCATCCGTATTAGTAACAAAATGATAAACAAATGAAACAAACACTCACCTTCCCAATTCGTTTCCGTGAAGAATATGTGTGTCTCTTTTATTTCGCCGTCAAAACATCGCGTTCAACAGCCATGCAGCTTATGAACTCAACGCTTTCCCAGATATAGTAAAACATTGAAATCAATGTCGGACAACAGGGCCCGGTTGCTCAAAGTTTCTGTTAGCTTAACAGACTGTTAAATCCTTAGCATTGCTAAGGATTTAACAGTCTGTTAAGCTAACAGAGGTTTTCAGCAACCGGGCCCTGGTTTCATAGAGCATACAATTAACAATCGAGGCATTCATTTTATAATCGATTTAACGCATATTTCATAATTCAACATCCGTTCTCTAAATTCCAAAACGTATGTCACATGACACGCTTATATAATATAATTGCCATCGCTTAGTGATATTATACATATTGATAAAATATAATTCACGGTATACACGCATGAACTGTACGTCTTGAATCGGATATTACAATGAGGCAGTTTTGTCAAGTCACATTTGATGCAAGTGTGCTTTTATTCCTCATTTACGCACGAATTTGTGTATTTCTCATCCATGGATCAGCGAAGTAAACCACGATTGGGATCGAACTATTGCACGATTTCATGAACATGCTGATCCAGTTGTTTGTGGATTTTGGTTTCCTTGGTGTGCACCAGCCTCCAGTACTGGATTTGTCAATCATGGCATGCGGGTGTCCTGTGCCGAGAGCTTCGTTTGTTGTGGCGTCCCTTTGCCATCATCTTCTCTATGTGACGATGGTAGTCGCTTTGCCTTATTTGAAATTAGTTTCTGAAGCATCCAGCGGGTCTATTCTAGTGTGTATCGTATTCCTCAACTACACGCATTAGGAACAAAAGCATAAGCAAGCGTCTCTACGATTTCTGGTCTGATTTAGGTGACTCAGCATTTATTTACACAGCGCAAGCAAATAGTTAACGGTTTACTTTGGAAGTGGTTTATACGGCTGTTGGAAAGACACATACATTGTTGATATATTATTGTACATTATAGGTATTGCCACAGCGGACATCATAGTGAACTCGAATTCGTCGTTTTATCCATTTGAGTGACTACTTTCCATATATTAATTATTTGATTAAAATTTGGATTTGTCAATCACGTTTATCTTAACCATATGTGCGAACGTGTGACGAAATACTGTTTCACCGACGCCTGCCTCGACCAAGGCTGCATATGTATAATAATAATACATGTTGTTGTATTTTATTATATTTCCTTGAGGGAACTAATTGAATTTCAAAGATTTATTGTCATACAACCCTTTGTCATGTTTCTATCAACGTTATTTCAAATTGGCTCTTTTTCAATTGTCTTTATATTTAACCATCACTAGTGTCTGTACGAATGCTCACACATGTGGATTAGCATGTCGCAGGTCCAAGACCCAAGTTGACACCGGATACACAACGACTCGTGCACAATCACTAATATTTTTCAGGAGAAAGTTCATATTAAACTTGTGAAATACAGACCCAAGATAATCAGCGTTATAATTTCATCGGGGCGAATAACTTTCAAGCACTATAGTAATATGCAGCCCTGGTTTGCCATTATCGTCCCACGAAATAGGACGAGCGTGGATAGCGCTGATAATGGCGTCTATGTTACGCACAGACTCTTAACTTAATGACGCTTTTGTGTATATTATTCAACATAAATGACAGTCACGCATTAACGCTCAGAGCGAAACACTCCTTATAACACAGATTAGCAAGAAAAATGATAAACTATTGGCAACATATATGGAAAGTTTCTGTACAACAACAAGCAGTTACAACAACTACGTGTGCACTTTATTGCAATTACAATAGCACATTTACTACGTATGTACATGTCACACTGTTCGCACTTGACCAACCAACCCGTACACGTACAACACAATATATCCATGCATATACTTGTCAGATATATATATGTGGAGAACGGTGGATCATAATCATATAGGCAATCGGTTTCTTCTTAATATAAATCCAGGAATGTGTACATAGCAGAATGACGGTAACTTTATACAGTATATCAGCCTCAAGTCCAATTAAAATATGCTGGATATATTGAATCACTGTAAGTGATTTGTTAATATATTGAATTTCCTTAGTGTCCGATTTACCTGATAAAATACTATAATTAATTAATTAGTAATACTACTTGAAGGAATATCTGGTATTCATACAGCAATAATGAATGTCATTTCTGATCGTCGTCTTACTGAAAGTGTAGCATATACACCGCATCAACAGGAAACAGAATAAAACTTCCGAATGCATATATAAATTGCTAGACGGTTTGTATCAAATTCCTATGCAATGATCTCGAATCCGTCGCTTCTTTTCACAGCGTGTCTGCTCTGAAACTTAATCGGACATATTTCAGGTCAGGCAGCAGAGTGGATCAAACACTGTATTGTGGGATATTGCCAACTTGGAGAAAATGGGTGATGTTAGGTTACGGTTATTACATACGACATGGGTCTGTTTATAAACATGCCTCAAGAAAAGCAGACTATTGTGACAATTGTTTATTAACATTTCATTGCAGTTTTGTAAATACACGTACTTTACGTTGTAACTGACATAATTTACAGCCTTTTTTTAAGAAGAATCTAAACTTCTGCGGTTCTTGAAACACTGTGGAATATATATATTTACTAAGGCAAATCACACGTTGCCTAATCGACGAGGTGTTGGTAGATGCATAACAGATTATTTAAACATATTACAGTATTACCTACCGTATAGTAATATATCTTAATTAATGGCAGAGCGTTGCACAAATGACAGCGCGCATTACTTGGTATCGCCTTTCATAGTCTTGGTAATTCGTGTTGATTGAATGCGCTTTGCATAGAGCACAGGGAGTGAACACGCTTGCGCAAACCGATATAATTAATACCCATGACACAATAACTTCGGGGAAATTATAGTCAGGTGCAATGTTGCTCGTCACGGAATGTTCGTTTGAACCAATTATAGCTCAAATGCAGCATAGGCATGTGCAACACTATACATGCGCTATATTAGCTGTCATTTATTGACATACATTTGCATATATAAAAATATAGATTATCTACACGCGATGTTTGCTTGCAGATTTCATAATGCTATGTATACACATGATCACATTTTGTCGTTTCTTTATTCTCCAATTATATAGAAGACAAACTTTACACAAATTGCATGTACGTATTTCCTGTTGTCATAGTACATTATTGGTCAAACAGACATTTATGTGACATATACATGATGCAACCCGCCACGTGAGCTATGTTATTGCCCAGTCATAGAATAATACAATCATAACAGCAAACACATTAATATAATTGATCAAAGGTATTGTCTAATGAACACATATGTTTTATGTCACTGATCCAATTGTTAGTCACGTGGCGTGTCGCGATTTGTGCATTCCAACTACATCTCGAACCAGCATATGATGAACTAGCCGTTAATTCGTGTAGTAGTGTGCTTCAACTAGTAGTAGAACATGAATGCATTTCTGACGTTAAATAATCTAACTTATGTACAAGAGTAGTACAAACGGGGTATTCGAACGCATACCATTGTATATATATATGTAACAGTCGCCGAATAGTACATGTGTGCCCATTTTACTAAGGTTTGCTTGCGAGGAATATATGTTCTTGATATATCACTTTGAAATAAGTAAATATACCCAAAGGAGATAAACGAATATTAAAGAAATTAATTAGCATTGCATCAGTGAAACCATACTTATGTCTGGTGTAGTTATCTGGTGTGTGTCCCGTACTGGGTCTAGTAATACATAATAAAGTGAGAAACTCAGACATTCACCATTTCTTGGTGTCTATTATTTACATGTTTGTGCTTGCGTATCTTACGGGAAATTCAAAGTGCTATATTTAATAAGAGTACATCCCATTGCTGAATGCATGTTGTTGTATTGTCGATGATAATATGGACAGGAACTCATCAAAACATAATACAATGAAGTGGCAATCGAGTTCATCAAAGTATGTATACAAGTCATGTATGTTCAATGTAGTATGGTATCATGTACGTACGTTACATACATGAACTCAAATCAAACCAGATGCAATACATTGTCATTCCCATAACTAAATACACCAATGCATATTTTGATAAATGTCAATTACACACACAAAAATACGTCACAAAATATATGTACGTTCCACCATCAGTGTAACATGTTTGTGTAATCGGTGGCTCATATATGGTTATTGGAATTTACAAGATGGACACAGTCGAGTAAACCATGGTGCTCACCAAGAACAACACACATGAAATACACCACAAAGAGAAACAATGCGTTACGCCATCAGGCAATGAAACATTATTACGAATAGTGGTATATTCTCAAGTTACGTTTGGTCAACCTTACGATCTAGCACAAATGTAGCACAGACACGAGGTTGGGTGACGATCGGAATGGTTCATTGCGAAACAACAGCTTACTAATGGAATAAGAATAAAAGATGTATTTTGTTTTTGACAAAATAACTTTCAGTATTGAATTGTAATTATGCAATACCAGTGATAATTGCGTTCGGGTCTCCTTTGGGTAACTTGATGTCTATTTTCAATTCCTAACATACTGTTAAAGGCGATTGGATACATTTGTTTTTAAATGTACCACAGTTTTAATAACTTTTGAATATAGCAACTTAATTGGTCACTCGATATATCGATTTTGTTGTTATTAATGTATAGATTGTTGATATCAGTTGATATTTTAGTACACACATGTGATCAATAGTGTTATATCATTGTGATACTGGTTTCATTTACTCTTACTGTTTTAGCGCTGTGTACTTTTGAATATCCGGCAACTGTTCGCGGATCGCTGATTTGCAAACGTTATCGCGCTATCTTTGAAACACACTACTCAAAATAGTAGCGTTTACAGACAATATATTTGAAGCAGAATGCGCATAACAGCACGTATACATTATTAGTAAGTATCCGTCTAGAAGCAGGACCATAGTTAAGATGCATACTAGCCATTAACTCATGAAGCACACATATATGAGACACGCCATGTTATTTTGTACCTTCGGACATCTGCGTAATTTCATGAAATACATTGACAAAATTTACAATATTTTCCGTAAATGTCGTCAAAATTTTAAAATATTGTCAGAGTACATGGAATTATATTCTGCATGTACTCTCAAAATTTAGTCAACTTTTGACTTTATTTATGAAAAATATTGTAAATTTTGTATAAACATATTTAATGACATTACGCAGATGTCCGAAGGTACAAAAGCACATCGCGTGTCTCATATGCGACTGTGACTGAATAAATGAGACTTATGGATTTGTGACCACTGTATCTCCTGATCAAATAGCACATTCAAGTAGCCTGATAATGATCTACATTGTGCGTTAGAAGCGTGGTGTTTCATTGGTGGAATGGCGAACAGTTCAGATCCTGATCAGATTGTGCGGTTGCACAGGCTGATGTGGATCTACACTGGTCGCAAAACCCATAAGCCGCATTTCTCTAGTCACATCCACATATACAGGAGAGTATTAGTAGTGTAAGGGAAATATGGGCACCTGGATATCAGATTTCGCCTATTTATCACATTATGATTGGTCTAAAATACTTTATTCGCCAAAATAAAGTTTACAATACATTCAAATTAACAGTTAGAATGCCGGGAACGAAAACTGTCCTCTGCTGTTGTTTTATATGTTGCCTTCTTTATAGATAAAAGTATGGTTTGGCCAACCAACCAGTAGCCAATTTCATCAAAATTGCAAAGTACGTATACTTATCTTCCTAAGTACACTTTGAGGGAGAAATTTTCAATTTAAGGATACATTTATTAATTTGTATTATACTGAACTTATTACATTATCACAGCAATTTTGGCTGTGATAGTAATAAATGCAGAATATTAATTCTGCATACTTGTAATAATCAAATATATGTAGTTGTTAGTTCTATATGAAATAATGAATTTCGGGGAAAATAACTGATTACTCCCTGAAAGTATACTTAGCTAGATAAGTATGCTTAGCAATTTTAGTGAAATAGGCTACTGGTCAATATCGGGTATGAAGATAGAGACAATGCGGAGTAACATTTATAATTACATCCCCTGATATTTCACAAATTAGCTTATTCAAGACAATTCATAGAATCATTAATACTTCAAATGGAATACCAGTATACAACAGTTCAATAAACTCGCTCAAGACGAGCGCGTTGATTGAATACTTGCATTCAGGACAGTTTCATTATAGGAATGAATGGCATTTTTGTGGAATTTATCGGGGTATAAACTTGGAAAAGTCCCGGGAATACTGGACGAAGCGATAAAAAATTACAATTTTCGAAAAAAAAACAAAAAAAAAATATATTTTTTTTTTCGAAAATTGTATTTCTTTGGAAGGCCTCGTCCAGTATTCCCGCGACTTTTCCAAGTTTATATCCCCGATAAATTCCACAAAAAGGCCATTCATTCCTTATAATTCCAGCATTTGAAATAAATTCATCAAGAAAATGTGTTTATTTTCCGTTTTCTGAAGAATTATTTTACCTGCGCCTCACGGTTACGGAAAGTAATTCGGCGTGGGAGTTTACTGGGATATAAATTTTGGACAGAGACTTGCTACGGGCCAATCAAATGTTAGGAAATTGTGTAAATATTTTTGTGCTGGAATTATTCTGCAATGGTACATGTATGTATGGTTATAGCGAACTATTTGATACATATATCGAATTATCCAGTCCGTTTAATTACACGGGACTTCTAGTTTCTTGTGTATCTATATAGATCCATATGGCGAAATTTGCATGTATTTTAACCAACTATAAATGCAACAAATTCCCAGCACCTACTGATATATTCCGTAATGATGTGTAATAATTGCAATTCATTTGATGTCGCTGTAATGTCTACACTTTTCCGTTACATTTAATCGCGATCGCGGAACGTGACAGACAAGACGACTTGCTACATTTGTGGTGAGTGTAGACGCATAAAACAGTACATCCGCGCTCCATCCGCAGTTTCTTTAACCCTTAGACGGCAATCTTATTTTTTTTGTCGTTTGCTATTTATTTTCTATTTATATCATCAAAAAACATGCTTTGACAGCACTTTAGAATAATTTATAACATGCTTTGACAGCACTTCAGAATCATTTCCATTGGAAATTATTCTGAAGTGTTGTCAAACCATGTTTTTATTGAGAAATAAGGCAAGCTATAAAAGCAACAGCAGACTTCACTCTCATACTCGAAATCAGGACGTTTGATTGTTCGAGGCTTCGCTTCGCTCAGTCTCACCCAATCAATTTGCCTGAATGTGAGTACGAATTTGGAGAACTTACTCAGAAGGTTTTACAAGCCCAAGCTCAGTCGGACATCCGCACAGTCAGTCATAAACACACTTTCCGGCTTATGTTAGTTTAGATATTGCTATATAAATACAGTATATATTCGTAGCAATGCCAATTTAAACGCCCTTATATATTAAGTGAGACGCAAATTGCACACAATGTACGCATTCTGCGGGAAAACAAGTATTGATGAATTTGTAAGTGCAACTTTAGCGACTAGATGTACATGTAATAGCTGATCAGACACTACAGTACTCACAACACCAACCCTATTTATCGTTTACTCTAGTTTCTCGACCAATGAAAGAACAGTATTTCGTCTCAATTAATCGCATATTGCGACGCTTTAGCCAATATCTATTAAAGTAATCAATAAATGTTCAGTTTTATAACTGATTTTACGCCTTGTGTCACCAGTTCACCAGACGCAAAGCATATTACCACCCACACACGCGCTGACTTCGTCGTGTCACACCGCCAATCACATGCTAGTATAGCGATTCGAAATCACGTTTAGGGGCGGAGCTTCGCGAGTGGGCTGGTAAACAATAAGTAAGTTATAGTTCACATATTGATTTTTTAATAAATTAATTTCTCGCTCGCTATCGCTCGCTACGAAATTAATTTGTTAAAAATTCAATATAAGAACTATCATTATTACATATGTCGTGGAGGTCACATATACGTACAACGATGCCCACAATTCTCAAGGTGAGTAGTATAACACCATGCAAGACTACTATAGGTGCACGGATGCGTAATATGAGCACTCATCACCTACCTCAGATCCCACTTGGAGAATGGCGGAGATGACGTACGGCATATTGCGCCCTTCGTATAAATCCACACAGGCGAACAGTCCGTTCTGTGGCACACCGTAAGCATGTGCGGCTTTCAAGAAGGTTTCAATGTTTTCCATCTGGAAATGAAAGATCATCGATGTTGAATGTGCATGTATATACAATACAAGCAACAAGAAAGTTTCTTTGTTTTCCATCTGGAAAGGAAAGAGCATTGACTATTTTAAACAGTGTTTATTACATGAAATTAAAATAGGTTTGGACTACAACTTTTCACAACATTAGTGACATACCTCTTATCTGAGTATGTCAACAATACAGCAAATGTACAGCAATGGTGATTTACATTTCAACTGTTAAGTTACAGAAACATAATGGGAAATTAAACCTTTCAACACTAAGCAACTGGAATGGAATTTGATACGTTAATTTTGCAACCAATCCAACCCGCATAACATGATTTTCAGACTAGTTCATTTATGTAAACGGGGTGTTTTTGTTCTCAAAAATATGAACATTACTTGCAAAAAGTGCAGAACCTGATGAGACGGCTCGTCACGAGCCGGCTCATCTGGATCTACACTTTTTGCCAGTGCCACTATACAGGCATGTGGTGTTGAATGTGTTAAACCACATGGTTCTGGAGAGAGGCATTCACTTTCTCTGACACAGGTATATGTACAGACAAATAAACAGGAAATAAATGGGGATTGAAGGAGATAGTGAGAGCTTTGCGAGAAAGAGTGAAATATGTATATATGCATTGATGTGATAGTAGTTAACGTCCTGTCAAAACAGCTAAGGCCATTTTAAGGTCCAAAGAGTCGAGGTCACAATGCACATACAAATATAGAAGCTAATCCATCAACACATATGCACTGCGGTTAATTTGTGTAACAGGGGAGAACATTATTATATGAATGAATGGCCTTTTTGTGGAATTTATCGGGATATAAACTTGGAAAAGTCGCGGGAATACTAGACGAAGGCCGGAAGGCCTCATCCAGTATTCCCGCGACTTTTCCAAGTTTATACCCCGATAAATTCCACAAAAAGGCCATTCATTCCTTGGAAGGCCTTCGTCCAGTATTCCCGCGACTTTTCCAAGTTTATACCCCGATAAATTCCACAAAAAGGCCATTCATTCCTTATAATTACAGCATTTGAAATAAATTCATCAAGAAAATGTGTTTATTTTCCGTTTTCTGAAGAATTATTTTACCTGCGCCTCACGGTTACGGTAAAGTAATTCGGCGTGGGAGTTAACTGGGATATAAATTTTGGACAGAGACTTGCTACGGGCCAATCAAATGTTAGGGAATTGTGTAAATATTTTTGTGCTGGAATTATTCTGCAATGGTACATGTATGTATGGTTATAGCGAACTATTTGATACATATATCGAATTATCCAGTCCGTTTAATTACACGGGACTTCTAGTTTCTTGTGTATCTATATAGATCCATATGGCGAAATTTGCATGTATTTTAACCAACTATAAATGCAACAAATTCCCAGCACCTACTGATATATTCCGTAATGATGTGTCAATAATTGCAATTCATTTGATTTCGCTGTAATGTCTACACTTTTCCGTTACATTTAATCGCGATCGCGGAACGTGACAGACAAGACGACTTGCTACATTTGTGGTGAGTGTAGACGCATAAAACAGTACATCCGCGCTCCATCCGCAGTTTCTTTAACCCTTAGACGGCAATCTTATTTTTGTTGTCGTTTGCTATTTATTTTCTATTTATATCATCAAAAAACATGCTTTTACAGCACTTTAGAATAATTTACAACATGCTTTGACAGCACTTCAGAATCATTTCCATTGGAAATTATTCTGAAGTGTTATCAAACCATGTTTTTATTGAGAAATAAGGCAAGCTATAAAAGCAACAGCAGACTTCACTCTCATACTCGAAATCAGGACGTTTGATTGTTCGAGGCTTCGCTTCGCTCAGTCTCACCCAATCAATTTGCCTGAATGTGAGTACGAATTTGGAGAACTTACTCAGAAGGTTTTACAAGCCCAAGCTCAGTCGGACATCCGCACAGTCAGTCATAAACACACTTTCCGGCTTATGTTAGTTTAGATATTGCTATATAAATACAGTATATATATCAATTATAATTCCAGCATTTGAAATAAATTCATCAAGAAAATGTGTTTATTTTCCGTTTTCTTAAGAATTATTTTAACTGCGCCTCACGGTTACGGAAAGTAGTTCGGCGTGGGAGTTTACTGGGATATAAATTTTGGACAGAGACTTGATACGGGCCAATCAAATGTTAGGGAATTGTGTAAATATTTTTGTGCTGGAATTATTACGAGATGGTAGGGGATGAAGCTGGATGTTGGATTGTTGGCAGTAAACGTACATGCAATAATTCCAGCACAAAAAAATGAATTTATTTCAAATGCTGGAATTATAAGGAATGAATGGCCTTTTTGTGGAATTTATCGGGGATATAAACTTGGAAAAGTCGCGGGAATACTGGACGAGGCCTTCCGGCCTTCGTCCAGTATTCCCGCGACTTTTCCAAGTTTATACCCCGATAAATTCCACAAAACGGCCATTCATTCCTATAATGAACCCAACATAGTATTATGTACCGCAACAGCAAACACAAGAGCGACATCTACATCAGTGGTGTTTTTATTTTCACCCAAAATTCTGAGATATCAGGCCCCATTTCCCCATGAAAAAGTTTCTTTTCCTCCACTTCAGAAAACAATTCACCCGAAATTGTCCATATAAAATGAAGAAAAACAAACAACACAAAGTTGGCTCCTTATTTACGACAAATACTATCAGTTTTCAATGGTTTGACTCTGTAAGTTTGATTAAGTAACAGTCAAAAGTTGACAAAATTATATTCCACATGTACTCTGAAAATGTTGTAAACTTTTGACTCAGCTTTTTACTCATTGGCTCAAAAGATAAAACAATGTATTCGACTGTTTATTTGATAATAAATGCCTAATATTAAATGACGCGCCATTTATAGTTCTCTAGTTGTAGCCGTTACCTGCTTGAATGGCTTCTCGCTGGTGCTGTGGTCGGTGTGCACCGTCTTGCACTTGGGTGGGAGGTCGCTGGATTCCTTGAACAGTTTATCCATCAGTCTGAAATACGAAATTGCCAATCAGTCGCCAATGAATACAATGAATAGCATGTACAATGAAACTTCTCTAAACCGGACACATAGCATATATGCCGAGTGTGATTGTTCTGTCAGGCTACATGTGACAGAAAGACATGGTATTGCGATCAGAGCAACCCCAGATCAACGCAGTTTTATCACGCCTCACGGCCTATCTTGTTCGCCATTGTTTTCGGGAAAGATAGGTTAAGCGTATAACCCGGCTCGGACATATTCAGTGTTATGATATAGGTTAGAGAATACCAAATGGTGCGAAATCGCCAAGGGGGTATACAGAAGTGGTCCCGCATAAAAAAAATAATGCGGACGTTTTAAGGTCACAGACGCAGTTTGCTTGCAAATCTTGATCCATTACTACCCAGTTTCACATGAAGAACATCTTGGGGTGCTTTGAACGCCAGTTTTCAACATATGTGTAGCATTTAAAAGAAAACACTGAACCTGTTGGTCGGGTCATGTAAACAGAGTTTCCGTGACCAAAAAATGTAAACAAAGTTTAAAAGTGCTCCACACCCACGTAGAATGATATCACGATAATCTCAATGTATTTTATCTTCTTTGTCAATAAAAAACATGGTTTGACAGCACTTTAGAATCATTTCCAGTGGAAATGATTTTAAAGTGTTGTCAAAACATGTTTTTGATAAGAAAAATGGAAAATATTTTTTTTTATCCGAGTTTTACTATAATATGCTTAGTTTGATTGCCGTTTGAAATATTGTAAAATAAAACAAATGTCATGTGATATGCCGCGTTAAAAAATGCTTACAAATAGCCACATAACCATGTGATCTCATTTCCTATAGCCGCGTTGGAAAGAAAACGTTCCCAAATACCCGAACTCCAGTGCCCCATTTCACTAAGCTTCATACGACTAAAATGTTCGTAGGTGCAAATTTAGGATCGCCTGTAAATTTAAATTGATGGATTTACATGTATTGAGCATAGGCTGCATATGTAGGATATGTTCAATAAATGTAAACCAATAATTGTTTACAAGAAAACATTGTTAATGTGAAATTTACAGACTATCATAAGTTTGCACTTACGAACATTTTAGTCGTACGAAGTTTAGTGAAACGGCCCCTGGTGAGCTCAATATTTAGAGTACTCACTTGCAGAGGACGATGCCGTCCTTGAGTTTCTTCTCGACCTCGAATTGACCCTCGGGCACATCCTCGCCCGTGAGTTGCTGGATCCACGTCCTCACCTCCTTCTCCGCCGCCGGATCATATCGCCCTGACATCTGTAACACAAACCTTGTTGTCACTGACCAGTAGCCGATTTCACAAAAATTGCTACGCAAACGTATCTAACTAAGCATAATTTGAGGGAGTAATCATATATTTTTCCCGAAATGCATTATTTTATATAGACATAACGACTGCATATAGTTGATGATTAAACGTATGCAGAATTATTATACTGAATTTATTACATTATCACAGCCAAAATGGCTGTGATAATGTAATACATTCAGTATAATACATATTAATAAATGTATACTTAAATTGAAAATTTCTCCCTCAAAGTGTACTTAGCAAGAAAAATATACTTTGGAATGTTGGTGAAATCAGCTACAGGGAACACGTGGCTGACTGTGACTGTAGTAATGGGGCTTATGGTATGTGTGTCCAGTGTGACTGCCGATCTAATAGCACACTGTTGTATCCGGAGGCCCGTTTCACTAAACTTCGTACAATTAAAATGTTCGTAAGTGCAAATTTAGGATTGTCTGGAAATTTCAATTGACGGATTTACATTATGTTGGATATGCTCAATAAATCTAAATCCAATAATTGTTTACAAGACAACATTGTTAATGTGAAACTTACAGACTATCATTATATTGCACTTATGAACATTTTAGTCGTACGAAGTTCAGTGAAACGACCCCCTGATAACGGATGCACAGGCTGATCTGGATCTACACTGGTCGCAAAACCCATAAGCCACATTTCGCCAGTCACAGACACAAATATGGATTGGTTTAGCGATGTAATCCAGTTGAGAAATTGGACGACAACCCGACATTTGCGACCATGGCAGCCTACTGTACGTCTCTGATTAGGCTTCGGAGCTGTCGGGTCATCCACTGTTAATACTGTAGCATGCAAAAGAAAAGTGGAATATTTAAAGAGTGGGTTGGCGGTAAAACGCCAAGTGTATTAATTAAATATATATATCAAACTGTTCGTCTGTATCGTTACATTAACTCTTTGCGTGCTAGCGGCGAAAATATCCGTCAAACGAATTAGGAGTGTCTGTTTTATTTCTCTCTGTAAATATGTCTTGAAATTTCATTAGAATTGAGTCCTCAGGACTCAATTCTAATGAAATTCCAAGACATATTCATGATATTTACGGGGAGAAATACAAGAAAATATGATGAATTTTTGTCCGCTAGTTTTGAACTATTTATAGCCCACAAGTTTCCCAGCATGCAAAGAGTTAGAACGAGTGATGCCATTCCACATCTGGGCAACGAAGTTTAAATTTAAAATGACACCCAATGCGGTCATCAAGTTACAAAAATGTTTTTGTAGTAATCTAAAGACGTGTATATATTTGTTATTGTTTCGTTTTAATTTGACATGTGGTATGGCATAACGTAAGTCTAAAGTAAACGTACATGTTAAAGGTACATGCCCACTCAGTCGTCACAAACTGTTCTTTAAGGGAATTAAATAAGTGTATAATTATGTCACTATTTCACCAGTTCTCAAACTTACTAGTGCCTGCTATACAAATATAATCATATAGTAATATTTATTTTACTGATAGTGACGCGCGGTGGTATTATGCTATTTTCATATGCAAATGAGACTTGCTATTTGTTCAATTATTTATACTAATTAAATGCGTCACCTGAAAAAATTATATTTTCGACAGATTATAAAGTATGATCATTGCACATCAAAAATTAAATACATAGTATAAATAGTAATGTCCATTAACATTTGAAGGAAACACGGTTATCGCCCCTGATATCAGTGTGGAAATGTTCGTCTGCTATAAAATGTATAATACTGCCAATCAATAGGGTAATGGTGAATGAATGTATTTTGCCAGAAAATGTCATATCTACAGAATATACAAAACTATCTGTCTCCCTACATTATAACCTACTGAGTGGACATGTACCTTTAACATAACAATAATTACCTCGAGTGACTGTACCTTTAACATAACACTATTATAACCTACTGAGTGGACATGTACCTTTAACATAACACAATTATAACCTACTGATGGACATTAACCTTTAACATAACACTAATTATAACCTACTGAGTGGACATGTACCTAACATAACACTAATTATAACCTACTGAGTGGACATGTACCTTTAACATAACACTAATTATAACCTACTGAGTGGACATGTACCTTTAACATAACACTAATTATAACCTACTGAGTGGACTGTACCTTTAATAACACTAATTATGACCTACCTGATGGACAAACCTTTACATAATACCAATCAACTGAGTGGACATGTACCTTTAACATAACACTAATTATAACCTACTGAGTGGACATGTACCTAACATAACACTAATTATAACCAACCGAGTGGACATGTCTTTACATAACACTAATTATAACCTACTGAGTGGACATGTACCTTTAACATAACACTTATAACCTACTGAGTGGACAGTCATAATAACACTAATTATAACTACTGAGTGGACATGTCTAACATAACATTTATAACCTACTGAGTGGACATGTCTTTTAACATAACACAATATAACTACTGAGTGGACAGTCTTTAACATAACAACTAATTATAACCTACTGAGTGGACATGTACCTTTAACATAACACTATAATAACCTACTGATGGACATGTCTTTAACTAACTTATAAAACCTACTGATGGACATGTCTTTAACATAACACTAATACCTACTGATGGATTAACATAACTGATGGACATGTAACTAACTACATAATTATAACCTACTGAGTGGACATGTCTTTTACACACTTAATATAACTTTACTGAGTGGACATGTACCTTTAACATAACACTAATTATAACCTACTGAGTGGACATGTACCTTTAACATAACACTAATTATAACCTACTGAGTGGACATGTACCTTTAACATAACACTAATTATAACCTACTGAGTGGACATGTCTTTAACATAACACAATTATAACCTACTGAGTGGACATGTACTTTAACATAACACTAATATAACCTACTGAGTGACATACCTTAACATAACCTAATTATAAACCTACTGAGTGGACATGTCTTAACATAACACTAATTATAACCGTACTATTTGACATGTCTTTAACATAACACTAATTATAACCTACTGAGTGGACATGTAACTTTAACATAACACTAATTATAATCCTACTGAGTGGACATTCCTTTAACATAACACTAAATTATAACCACTGAGTGGACATCCTTTAACTCACTAATTCTAACCTACTGAGTTGGAACATGTCTTAACATCACTAATTATAACCTACTGAGTGGAACATGTACCTTTAACATAAAAACTAATTACACTGATGGACTGTCTTTAACATACACTAATTATAACCTACTGAGTGGACATGTACCTTTAACATAACACTAATTATAACCTACTGATTGACATGTCTTTAACATAACACTAACCACTATATAACCTACTGAGTGGTACATAACATAACACTAATTATAACCTACTGATGGACCATACCTTTAACAAAACACTAATTATAACCACTGAGTGGACATGTACCTTTAACTAACACAATTAATAACCTAGAGTGGACATGTACTTTACATAACACTAATTATAACCTACTGAGTGGACATGTCTTTAACATAACACTAATTATAACCTACTGAGTGGACTGACCTGTACCTTAACATAACTAATTACCTACGATGGACAATGTCATTTAACATAACACTAATTATAACCTACTGATGGCATGTCTTTAGATAACACTAATTTATAACCTACGGATTGGACATGTAACCTTTAACATAACATAATTATAACCGTACTGAGTGGACATGTCTTTAACATAACACTAATTATAACCTACTGAGTGGACAGTCCCTTTACATAACACTAATTATCCACTGAGTGGACATGCAATAACATATCACTATTATAACCTACTGAGTGGACATGTACCTTTACATAACACTAATTATAACCTACTGAGTGGACATACCTTACAACACTAATTATAAACCTACTGATTGTACATGTCCTTTAACCATAACACTAATTATAACCTACTGAGTGGACATGTCTTTAACATAACACTAATTATAACCTACTGAGTGGACATTTGTACCATTTAACATAACACTAAATATAACCTACTAGTGGACATGTCCTTTAAGATAACACTAATTATAACCTACTGATGGACATGTACCGTATCAACATAACACTAATTAATAACCTACTGAAGTGGACATGTCTTAAACATAACACTAATTAATAACCTACTGAGTGGACATGTCTTTAACATAACACTAATTATAACCTACTGATGGACAGTACCTTTAACATAACAAATTATAACCTACTGAGTGGACATGTCTTTTAACAAACACTAATTATAACCTACTGAGTGACATGACTTTTAACATAACACTATTAATAACCAACTGAGTGGACAGTACCTTTTAACAAAACACTAATTAAAACCTACTGAGTGGACATGTCTTTAACATAACACAAATTATAACCTACTGATATGGACAGTACCTTTAACATAACACTAATTATAACCTACTGAGTGGACATGTCTTTAACATAACACTAATTATAACCTACGAGAGTGACATGTACCTGTTAACATAACACTAATTATAACCTACTGAGTGGACATGTCCTTTAACATAACACTAATTATAACCTACTGAGTGACATGTACCTTTAACAACACTAATTAATAAACCTACTGATTGGACATGTCTTTAACTACACTATTCTAACCTACTGAAGTGGATGTCCTACATAACATAATTATAACCACTGAGTGGACATGTACCTTTAACATAACACTAATTATAACCTACTGAGTGGACATGTCTTAACATAACACTAATTATAACCTACTGATGTGGACATGTCCTTTAAACATAACACTATGATAACCTACGAGTGGACATGTCTTTAACATAACACTAACTTATAATAACCTACGAGTGGATGTACCTTTAAACATAACACTAATTTATCCTACGAGTGGGACATGTCTTTAACATAACACTAATTATAACCTCTGAGCATGGTACTTTACATAACACTAATTATAACCTACTGAGTGGATCTTTAAAAACTACTAACATAACACTAATTATAACCTACTGAGTGGACATGTCTTAACATAATAAACACTAATTATATAACCTGAGTGGACTGTCCCTTTAACATAACACTAATTAAAACCTATGAGTGGAAGTCTTTAACATAAACTAATTTAAAATACTGAGTGGGACCTGTACATAATAACACTAATTATAACCTACTGAGTGGACATGTCTTTAACATAAACACTAATTATAACCTACTGAGTGGACATGTACCTTTAACATAACACTAATTATAACCTACTGATGTGGAAATGTCTTTAACACACTAATTATAACCTACTGAGTGGCATGTCCTTTAACATAACACTAATTACCTACTGATATGTCTAAAACATAACACTAATTATAACCATGAGTGGACATGTACCATATAACACTAATTATAAACCACTGAGTGGCATGTCTTTAACATAACACTAATTATAACCTACTGAAGTTGGACATGTAACCTTTAACTACTAATTTAACTTTACTGAGTGGACATGTCTTTAATTTAACATAACACTAATTATAATACCTACTGAGTGGACATGTACCTTTAACATTAACACTAATTTATAACCTACTGAGTGGACATGTCTTTATAAAACACTAATTATAAACCTACTGAGTGGACATGTACCATTAACATAAACATAATTATAACCTACTGAGTGGACATGTCTTTAACATAAAAATAATTATAACTATGATGTGGACCATGTACCTTTAACATAACACTAATTATAACCTACTGAGTGGATATGTACCTTTAACATAACACTAATTATAACCTACTGAGTGGACATGTACCTTTAACATAACACTAATTATAACCTACTGAGTGGACATGTACCTTTAACATAACATTAATTATAACCTACTGAGTCGACATGTCTTTAACATAACACTAATTATAACCTACTGAGTGGACATGTACCTTTAACATAACACTAATTATAACCTACTGAGTGGACATGTATTTAACATAACACTAATTATAACCTACTGAGTGGACATGTCTTTAAGATAACACTAATTATAACCTACTGAGTGGACATGTACCTTTAACATAACACTAATTATAACCTACTGATTGGACATGTCTTTAACATAACACTAATTATAACCTACTGAGTGGACATGTCTTTAACATAACACTAATTATAACCTACTGAGTGGACATGTACCTTTAACATAACACTAATTATAACATACTGAGTGGACATGTCTTTAACATAACACTAATTATAACCTACTGAGTGGACATGTCTTTAACATAACACTAATTATAACCTACTGAGTGGACATGTACCTTTAACATAACACTAATTATAACCTACTGAGTGGACATGTACCTTTAACATAACACTAATTACCTAACTACTGAGTGGACATGTCTTTAACATAACACTAATTATAACCTACTGAGTGGACATGTCTTTAACATAACACTAATTATAACCTACTGAGTGGACATGTACCTTTAACATAACACTAATTATAACCTACTGAGTGGACATGTCTTTAACATAACACTAATTATAACCTACTGAGTGGACATGTCTTTAACATAACACTAATTATAACCTACTGAGTGGACATGTCTTTAACATAACACTAATTATAACCTACTGAGTGGACATGTCTTTAACATAACACTAATTATAACCTACTGAGTGGACATGTACCTTTAACATAACACTAATTATAACCTACTGAGTGGACATGTCTTTAACATAACACTAATTATAACCTACTGAGTGGACATGTACCTTTAACATAACACTAATTATAACCTACTGAGTGGACATGTACCTTTAACATAACACTAATTATAACCTACTGAGTGGACATGTCTTTAACATAACACTAATTATAACCTACTGAGTGGACATGTCTTTAACATAACACTAATTATAACCTACTGAGTGGACATGTCTTTAACATAACACTAATTATAACCTACTGAGAGGACATGTCTTTAACATAACACTAATTATAACCTACTGAGTGGACATGTCTTTAACATAACACTAATTATAACCTACTGAGTGGACATGTCTTTAACATAACACTAATTATAACCTACTGAGTGGACATGTACCTTTAACATAACACTAATTATAACCTACTGAGTGGACATGTCTTTAACATAACACTAATTATAACCTACTGAGTGGACATGTCTTTAACATAACATGTTATAACCTACTGAGTGGACATGTCTTTAACATAACACTAATTATAACCTACTGAGTGGACATGTCTTTAACATAACACTAATTATAACCTACTGAGTGGACATGTCTTTAACATAACACTAATTATAACGTTGATGTAAATGTTGTGGACTGTACATTTTTCTTTATTTTATTTTCCGATTTCTTTCTTTCAATGACTACATCGTTGATTGCGTGTTGTGAAATGCATTTGTGGCAGTGTCTCGAGAAATGGGGCTTGTGTGATTTGTGACCAGTGTAGCTCCTGATCAAAACACACTCCCTTAGCCTGATAAAGATACATAGTGTTTTCTAGAAGAATAAACGGTGTTTCATTAATGGCATGGCGACCAGTGTAGACCCTGATCAGACTGTGCGGATGCACAGGCTGATCTGGATCTACACTGGTCGAAAAACACATCAGACCCATTTCTCCAGTCACAGCCACATTTAGGAATATATTGGTTCCAGGGGCAGGGTTATCTCCGGTGCGTCTGCTATGTGATACGGTGGTTACGTCGACCAACCATGTACGATAATAATTAAAGGGTCATATCAGGATTTTTTTTTGGGGGGGAAAACGTGCTTTCATCATGGCCCTGTGTAAATTGGTTTAATTCAAGATATATGACGATACTAGAACCGCTGAATTTTTATTTTTTTTTCAAGATTTTTTAAAATCTGTTTTCATCATGGCCCTGTGGTTTAATTGAAGATATACGACGATGTTTCAATTTTCATCGATATCGGCACGTATTAAAGTATCAGATGTTCTATCTTGTTGAACGCTTACACAGTGTCGTGATGAAAACACGTTTTTATTTGTTATAGTATTTTTTTCAATAACTCCTGATATGCCCTTTTAAACAGAGACCACATGAGATAATGGTTATGATGATCATGTGGTATAATGGTTATGTCTAGCATTTGATAACTGTCATGGTTGTGGTTAGCATATGGTATAATGTTTATGGTGAGCATTATAGTATAATGGCTATCATGAGATATGTTACAATATTTGACATGACGAGCACATGATGCAATGATTATGATTAGCATATGAAATAATGGTTATGATTAGCATATGAAATAATGGTTATGATTAGCATATGAAATAATGGTTATGATTAGCATATGAAATAATGGTTATGATTAGCATATGAAATAATGGTTATGATTAGCATATGAAATAATGGTTATGGTGAGCATATGAAATAATGGTTTAATGGAGCATATGAAATAATGGCTATGGTGAGCATATGAAATAATGGTTATGGTGAGCATATGAAATAATGGCTATGGTGAGCATATGAAATAATGGCTATGGTGAGCATATGAAATAATGGCTATGGTACGGATATATTATATATTGATTACAGAGAACAGATAATGGTTAGAATGTGATATATAATGATTATATAAGATGATGATATGATACAGAGGATCTTAACTGGGTGATCATTTAGTATGATATTTATTAAACGAGTTTACTGATTTCATAAGAAACGAGGATAATCCGGGTTTCTTGTGAAATTAGTCAACGAATTTAATAAATGCCATATTTAATCATCACATTACATGTATTGCATAAGCACACCATCATAAATTAGGAGATAACTGTATTTAAATTTGTAATTTGGGGAGATACTCGGTGGATTTACGGTTGGAAACTTCGATTTACGGCGACGCTGCAGGCGGAGACGTAAATCGAAGTTTCCAACCGTGAACACACCGAGTATCTCCCCAAATTACAAATTTCAATACAGTTATCTCTATTGCAATGTACGACCATCATTTCTGACTCAATTTCCTTATTTTGAAGTTATACTGGTCGCCAAACATGTTTTCTGTAGGTTAGACACCACCAAATAGTTTTACTATATAATTTAACCGAATGCCATCCAATAAGGCCAGTCTCTCCTACTTTCACTATTCGTATGGATGCTGTGGGACCCACTTGTACATGACCTGCAGCCAGTCTGTACTGGTTCTGCATGAACTAAACAATAGGTTCACTTACTCCTAAGAAAGAAAAATCCAACCTTGTCATATCCTCCAATATTGTGTACATTTTTTGGCCACGGAAACTCCGTTTACATCAAGTGACCAACAGGGTGGCAGTGTTTTCTTTTAAATGCTACAAATATGCTGAAAACTGGTGTTGAAGGCACCCCAAAATGTTCCTCAAGTGAAACTGGGTAGTAATGGATCAAGATTTGCAAGCAAACGGTGTCTGTGACCTCAAAACACCCGCACTATTTTTTTATACCGGACTACTTTTGCATACACCCTGGGCGGTTTCGCACCATTTGGTGTCTTCTAACCTGTAACGAGCTAATTTGCATATGTATTAAACTAGTGTATTATAATGTGTATTACACCCTTTATTACACATTTAATAAATAATGGATTTGAGCATATGATGCAATGGTTGTCGTGAGAATATAATATAATGATGATGATTATATTTTATTTATAAATAAAGTCAAAAGTTTAAAAAATATATAAATCCGCAATATCTTCCGCATGTACTCTGAAAATGTTGTCAACTTTTGACATTATTTATGGAAAATGTTGTAAATTGTATCAACGTATTTCATGAAATTACGCAGATATCCGACGGTACAAAATCACATGGCGTGTCATTATGGCATATGGTATTAAGATATAATGGCTATGGTAGACATAGCATATATTGATTACGAAGAACATTATACTGGTTATAAGGCGAGACTGCCAGATAACATTTATAAGAGGGCATGTGGTATGGATATAACGACATATGATGTAATGGTTATGGTGAGCATATGATGCAATGGTTACGGTTAGCGTGATATGGTGGTTATGGCGAGCACATGGTGTTGGTTAGTAAATGATATAATGGTCATGGTAAGAATATACTGTAATACTGATTAGGCAAGCATATTGCATAAGGGTTATAGTAAGCGACTGATATATCGGTTGTGGGGAGCGTCTGATATATCGATTATGGTATGAAAACGATAATGGTTATGGCGAGCAAATGTCGTAAATTATAGTTGTGACGAATACATGATATAATAATGTTGGCGAAAAGCCTATATGATCTACTCATTATGGTGTGAATAAATTGTGTACGATATAATACGTTACATGATGACATGGTGTGCATTATGTATCATATAATGAGCTCTATAATTATCAAGGTGTATGATCACGTGGTACTAACAACAACAACAACAACAAGTACTGAAATTTCCAGAATCCATCTGATTCAAAGTACATGTACGTATTCTTTTATAGTGTCCTTATTACGTAACGGATTTTGATGAAATATGGCGCACCAAACGCGTCTTGTTAAGCTGCATTTGGTGGTCTCTGTATTTCCGCCCAGATTTCTGTCGTTTTTTGCGAAGAATCGATTTCCGTGCCAAACTCCCTTAATCACCAAATGCAGCTCGTGAAGACGCGTTTGCTGCGCCATATTTCATCAAAATCCGTTGCATATTAAGGAAAATATCAAATAATACTTACTTTGGAGTGGGCGACGTTGTTGTTGTTGTAACCACGTGATCATGCACCTTGATGATATTATGAGTTGGGTATAATGGTTATTGATATCACCTGTTAATGGTTATAGTGAATATACTTGATGATGCAGAGGTTATGACAAGTGTATGGTGTAATCATTATGTATATGTACCAGTGTGTGATATTTTCTGCCCGAGTTCATTTCCGTATATTATATTCGCATATATTGTTTCCGAAATAAATAGACGATAACCTCCTTAAATGACGTCAAATGTTGACGAAACTATTTGAAAGTTTCATCAACAGTCAACGTCCTATGCACACGGTATCGCAGATTTCGAAATATATTTCGGACAAATGGTGAGTGGAAGAAGGGGGCTAATTCCGTGAAAGACTCCGTGGAGGAGTTAGCCCCGTCTTCCACTTACACCTTCAATTCTCATATGGTAACATATAGATGCGTGTAACCTCATGCACTAGCACACATTGTGTGTATTTCGTACCTATATGCGATATCATGAAATATATTTACACAATTTACTATGTTTTCCGCAAATGACGTCAAAGGTTGACGAAATGTTCAGAGCAAATGCGGAATAGAATTCCGCATTTGCTATGAACATTTCGTCAACTTTCGACATCATGTACAGACAATATCACAGTTTCTGTAAATCGTTTTCATGAATCGCACATATCGTGTTATGTGCAAAAGTATTGGCTTGTAAAATACGGTATGCCATGCGGAATACCCGGTCATTTCTGCAACGGAAAGATCCCGATGATGCCCGACTAGAGTCCCAACCAAACGCCTATACAGCAAACAAACAAGGGGCGTTAACTGGACAGAATAAATACTCGTACATACGTGTACACAGCCAGGTTCATATGGGCTAGTAACGAAAACAAAAAGTAAAACATTTATAAACGGACGCTTTAAGAGTTATGGATTGAAGTGGCTACCTTACTGCTTGTAATTTTAGTTAAACGGTAGTCGTATGTATACTTACATGTTAATTGACAACTGACATAAAATAATAAAGTGCATTTAGGATCGTCTGGAAATTTCAATTAATGGATTTACATTTATTGAGCATAGGCTGCATATGCAGCCTGTGCTCAATAAATGTAAATCCAATATTTGTTTACAAGAAAACATTGTTAATGTGCAATTTACAGACTATCACAAGTTTGCACTTACGAACATTTTAGTCGTACGAAGTTTAGTGAAACTGGCCCCAGTATACTATATGGACTACATGTACTGCCATAAGTCTAATATTTTATATGTGGCTGTTACAGGAGAAGTGTGGCTTATTGGGTGTGTCATCAGTGTAGCTCCTGATCGAATAGCACACTCGTGTAGCCGTATAACGATATATATTGCTTGTCAGAAGTATCACGAGTGATTCATTGATGGAAAGTGAAACGGTGCAGATCCAGATCAGGCTGTGCGGATGCACAGGCTGTTCTAGATTAGCACTGATTGAAAACCCCATAAGCTTCCTTTCTCCAGTCACAGACACATATATCTCTGGTATCCCGAACATACTGCAGATACTATCAGCCACACGCAGGTAAAATAATTTACTTGGCACTACACATCATGTAACTGTGCCAGATAAGTCTGTAGAAGCAGAATCCCATAAATCAGTGTAATATAAATACAGCTTGATGTTCCAAATACCATAGGCCCAGGTTATTGCCTATATCAGCCGTATAGGTTAACAAGATGGCCAGTATATACACTGCTTGCCAATCAGTTACCAACATAGAAATGGTAAACATTGGCAAACAATGTAGACACTCGCCATCTGGCACTAATATGAGTCTATGCTGGTTGCAATCACATATCCCTTTACCAGGTAGGTGCCTATATCAGCAGTATATGCTAGCATTGATAGCAATTTGGCTAGTGTCTACACTGTTAGCCAATCAATTGCCAACAATTCCATCTTGCACGACTAAGCTGGTTGAAATCACAAATCCATATACCTACATGTATGTATGTACGGTGGGCTGGTTTATGAGCGAGCAAGTGGCATCCAACACAGGTAAAGAGCTAGGTAGCGAACATTCCTGCGATAGTGATTCACAACACAAGCGTCTGGCCGAGTGCCAACACAGATTTCTGCGAACGTCACGATGTTTCCCAGAATTTAGCTACGAAGTGCTTACAGTACTAGACTTCAAAGGCGTCTTTGCAAATGATAATAAGTTGTATATCGAGTGTTTCTGGGCGAACACGTTGGTCATGATTGTATGGTTAATTAGTGCATGCTGAAGTGATTAATGGCTCGTGTGTCTGAATGTTGATGAATCCTAAAACTTCTGGATTGACCTGTCCATGATTGGGATTCCGGATGAACCATTTCACCGCCTTCGCAAGATAAAATCGAAACCACAATACACGATTGTACTATATGTATTTACTGGAATGTGTATGGAATATTTTTGTTAATGTGCGTACCACCAGTAACGAAATATGTTCAAGTAAATATTCATACACCTTTCGGTGCAACGAAACATAAGGCATCGTTGGAAACTCGTGTTGCATGTCATGCAGTCGTGAACGTCGATGGATGTAGTTTCTCCATTATGCTTATGCCCCGGTTGTATATAATGAAATATCTTTGATTTAATACATTGTACGTTGAAAATGATTCCTCCATAACTACTTGTATTCGTTATATGGTAATTTGTGTACATGTTCCCATTATAGCTTGTACTAAGATGGCGTACATTGGTTTAGAGGGACTGTTCACGTTCCTATTTGCATTAGGCCTAGGCCTGTACCAAACGGTCCATGAAAAACGTGATTCAAAACTCGATGCCTGACTGTATATGTTGTACATGTATTACTGGTCCCAAAGACATAATACATGTAGGTTGATAACATAAAATGAAAATGTGAAGTTCGGAAATAGTACATTTGAAATGCTGATCAAAAGTACGTTTCGAAAGGCCGAGTATATTGTGATACTGATGGCGAATGAGATATTAATTTTTATTGTACCGAATGTATTACATTATCACAGCCATTTTGGCTGTGATAATGTAATAAATTCAGTATACTGATTCTCCATACTTGTAATCAATGTAATGGCAGTCCTGCATCTTAGAGCCGTCATTGGCACGTTATTATCTTCATTCAGATGTAACTAGCTGTGCAGAACAGATACATGTACGTTGCCTACGCCGGTATACGTAATGGGAATGCCACATGTTCGTGTCTGTTACAGCTCTAAAAGAGCATCTTAATGTTTCAGTACGAAGCGAAAACTAAGTATACCTACATACTTATGTTCTCTGAATTTCCCCTGTATAACCAGCTTGGTTGTTGGGTGTTTTCAAACGAGGCATTCCGCAATAATTAGCTTAGCAGGTGGATTGATTGATTGATTTTGCGGTGGTTAAAATATTTGTTTAAATGCTGTAACGCCGGAAAGAAATGCTCTATCCTAGATGAATATGCAGTGAAACCTCTCTAAACCGGACACCCTAGGAGGTCCCCTGGGTGTCCGGATTAGAGAGGTTTCACTGTAAATCAGGCATTTGTGTGCTATGCGAGCATAAACAAACATTATCATCTGAGATAAATGACCAAGAAAAATAACATCGCTTGCCGAAGACTCCGTCCTCCCAGCTATATCAGTGTCAGACTTATTCAGGAACACATACAGCTGCTAGTACAGAATCATTGCATGATTATCTGTTCTCTTCTCCGGGGTGATTGTACTTTATTGCATCTCATATGAGACACGTCAAAAGTTGACAAACATATAACGTTTATGCCTGTTGCGAACAGTGACGTCACATATGGGCCCGGTTCAACTTTTGACGTCATTTACGGAATATATTGTAATTTTTTCAATCGTTGTTCATGAATTTACGCAGAAGGTACACAATCACATGGCGTGTCTCATGCTGGTATATTTCGGAAAACGAAGGAGCGATCATGAATACATAAATACATGGTGTGAGTAAATACGATAGAAACGTCCATCCGTCCTCTGGGCCTCTATATACACAAGTACTTACACGATAAGGAGCCACGGGGCTGGTGTCTGCAGATGGGGTCATAGCTGGTTATAGGACTAACCAGTTAGCCCCTTATCTCCACATGACCCCACTTATAGATTAGGTTGAAATTCAATCATCGCTACCGTGTGGCGCGCCATCAAAAGATGGGTCTTCCAGGATTTCTGTCGGGCGTAACGTGCTACATTTAGTACACCCAAGCAGCCTGATAGGGGTGTAAATATTTCGTTAGAGACAGTTAGATCTAGTTCCGAACGCACAGCGTAGCCCCTGATCACATGGGGACTACGCTGAACGCAACCTCAATACTCCTCTTTTATTTTGATGAGGCAATGGATAATTCTCTTGTTTTGTCTTGATGATTCACGGGCTACGCTGGTTGCAAACACAATAATGCCCTTGTCGTCTTGAAGGGCCACGTCCTGTATGATTCATTGCGATAGCAGCTGACATCGTGGTTTAACGTTACTGCAGATTATGATAAGCATCAGCAGGCTTCTATATACATATTGATGGCATTCACATAGACGTGGTGTCGGTATTATAATTTCAGAACATTCCTGTCTCTCCGTCATGGTAGAATGTTAATTCTCATGAATTTCTGTAACCATCATACGACCAGTGGCGCACGAGGGGTAATCGAAAAGTTGTGCGATTTCAGCTGGTGTTAATTGAAATGTATTGATATATCGTAAACGATAACCCAACATATGACCCTTTCGAAGCAAGTCAGCGGAGTGTATGGTATAAGTATGGCACAATGTATTGACGTACCATGTTAAATATATGTGCCGTAGTCACTGTCATACATTAAGTTGGACACATACAGCCTGTAGCCGATTTCACCAACTTTGCAAAGTATACTTATCTAGCAAAGTATACTTTGAGGGAGAAATTTTAAATTTGAGGATAATTTGCTAATTTGTATTACACTGAATTTATTACATTATCACAGCCATTTTGGCTGTGATAATGTAATAAATTTAATATAATAATTCTGCATACTTTTAACCATCAAATATATGCAGTCGTTAATTCTGTATGAAATAATGCATTTCGGGGAAAAAAATAATTACTCCCTCAAAGTATACTTTGTTAGAAAAGTATACTTTGCAATTTTGATGAAATCGGCTACAGGTGCAAAGAGAAACCTCAGAGATGACATACATGTATTTTGACATCTAAAAGTACGTATTGCATGTTGTGTGAAACTATTTGTCAACCAAGATCAAACCATTCCTTACATTTGTTGTCCGAATGCCAGGTGGGCAATGTGGTGAATGAGTGAAAAAGGAAGTGTGCATGCAGTCGTAGGCGCCGATCAGTTACTGGATGTGTATATTCCCCAGTGCGTATAGGTACATGTATGCCCCAGTGGATGAAAATACAGACTGTAACACATGTAACTAGATGGTGGTCAATTTGAATTATTCCAATATTGACTTAAAAAGTAGTATAGTGTTGTGTATATGGAATGCTACATGTGTTTCAAGTGCTTAGTTGTAAAGGTACAACAACAAATAATACATGAACACGCTGTTTCCTAAATCGATGCATATACAATTGTATTTGATATATTGCATTGTCGTTCAAAAGACGGTTGATAACATGAAATACAACGGTGGACTTCTTCACAAAACAGCCCTCGCAAAATATCAAAACATGTAATACTTGAAGGAGACGTTCAGAGACACTCAGAGCCCAGTTGCTCAAACCCTCTGTTAGCTTAACAGACTGTTAAATCCTTATCATTGTTAAGGATTTAACAGTCTGTTAAGCTAACGGAGGATTTGAGCAACCGGGCCCAGGTGACTAACATTTTATATATATATAAGTAACCCGGAATCGAAGTCACGTGGTACACTGCTGTCACATGAACATGTCTACCTCCTGGTTGCGTTTTTAAAACGTTTCAGTATAATTGTTAAGCAATAGCATGTAAGTAAAGTATCTTTACAATATGGACAGCCATCAAACGTCGTGTTACAGAATGTTGTGCCATAATTGTCTCGAATTGCGTGAAATGGCAATCTAATTAAGTGCAGGTGGTTCCATGTCTGTTGTATTTTCAGCGCACATGTATGTACAATGTACGTCCACTTATATACGTGTATTTATGATGGACTGTCATGATGATTGTGATAGAATTGTGAGCATTTGGGATTCGTATACTTACAGTTCCGAACACCGAGCATCATGTAACCCGCATACTTATTGTAGGAATGAATGCCCTTTTTGTGGAATTTATCGGGGTATAAACTTGGAAAAGTCGCGGGAATACTGGACGAAGGCCGGAAGGCCTCGTCCAGTATTCCCGCGACTTGTCCAAGTTTATATCCCCGATAAATTCAACAAAAAGGCCATTTATTCCTTAAAATTCCAGCATTTGAAATAAATTCATCAAGAAAATGTGTTTATTTTGTTTTGTTTATTTTCCGTTTTTTATTTTAACTGCGCCTCACGGTTACGGAAAGTAGTTCGGCGTGGGAGTTTACTGGGATATAAATTTTGGACAGAGACTTGCTACGGGCCAATCAAATGTTAGGGAATTGTGTAAATATTTGTGTGCTGGAATTATTATGATACACAGTAACCCTGCGCAAACGCCATATACTGCGGGTTACACGGAATACAGACTGGCAGCTGGGGAACTGGAATTCGTGTGTAACTGCACATTCAAGCTTGAACTACATATGTGGCTGTAACTGGAGAAATGGGTGTAGATCCAGATCACCCTGTACATCCGCACAGTCTAATCAGGAGCTGTACCATTCGCCATTACATCAATGTAACACCCTTCTTACGTCTAACAAGCAATATACGTTGATCGCTGTCGGGCTACAGGAGTGGGCTATTTGATGGGGAACTACGCTGCTTACAAATCCCACAAGCCCCTTTCCCCCAATCACAACCATATACCAGCCATCCCTATATCGTGTAAGTATCACAGACATACATCCAGAGATTACTGACGAGCCCAGTAGCCGATTACACCAACATTGCAAAGTATACTTATCTTGCTAAGTAAACTTTGAGGGAGTAATGGCTGTGATAATGCAATACATTCAGTATAATTAAAATTAATAAATGTATCCTTAAGTTAAATTTCTTCCTCAAGGTGTACTTAGCAAGATAAGTATACTTTGCAATGTTGATGAAATAGGCTACAGTACAGCCTTGCTGGTATCGTTTCTTATCTATATTCATCCCCACCCGTTGGCACTATATCGGGCGATAGGAAATTACCAACTTAGACAGACATGATAAGCGTCGTATCGAAATACACTAGTTTATTCTCTAAGTATACACTTGTAGTGGTTTGGAGGTCATAGTTGGAAGCAACGAGTACACTGGCTTGGTTTACAGGCTATCAGTGTGAAGCGACGGGTACATTGCCGAGTTTTAGAGGCTATCAGTGTCACGCAACGAGTACACTGGCGGGGTAGAGAGGCTATAGTTGGAAGCAACGAGAACATTGCATTGCACAGGGTGTAGAGGCTATCGGTGTCACACAATGAGTACAATGCCGGGGTTTAGAGGCTACCAATGTCACGTACTGAGTACATTATCAGGGCTTGTAACATTACTCGATGTATTGCCTATTCATCTCCTCTGACCTTCATGTAGTGTGGGCTTTGGTGGTGTTTGTGCTCTGTGACGCATTCGCCGCTTTCATTTTATATATTATCTATTTTGTATGCATTATTTTTTCTTTGTATGACCGTGCACAGCTAGTCTTTGAGTACACAACGGTGCCTGCAGAAAACTACCGTGATTAACCCTTTGAATCCGAAATCCCGCTATATCGGTTTATGCAAAAAGTGCAGATCCAGATGAGCCGGCTCATAACGAGCCGTCTCATCAGGATCTGCACTTTAATATTTTTGAGAACAAAAAAAAACCCTTTTCATAAATGGACGAATCTGAAAATCGTTTTGTGACCATTGGATTGGTCGGAACATTAGCATATCACCGTCCATTCCAGTTCCTTAGGGTTGAAAGTGTCTGTTTTATAGTATATGCAAGTGTAAATTGGTAATCACATAGTGCAACCTCTCTAAACCGGACACCAAGAAAACACCTATGACCTTATTTTTGATGAGTTTCTTGGTCGTGATAATGTCTGTTCATAATGCCATAGCACACAACTATGGCTCCGAATTATCAAAAGCCTGATTTATAGTGAAACCTCTCTAAACCGGACACCCTGGGGACCTCCCAGGGTGTCCGGTTTAGAGAGGTTTCATTGTAATACGTTTTGAGTTGAATAATTGGGGATACAACTGTACAACTAATACAGTCACATTTCAGTTAATCTGGGCCTTTCCGTCTCCGTTTATCTTATTAAATCAACATACATGCTGTATACTGCATAAGTACATCATCACACATTGAAGCGGTACTGATCACCTAATATGTTGTTTATCGCAGTCTATTTTACAGTTGTTATTACACTAGTGTATTATGAGTTATTATTGTTTATAACACACTGTGTTATTACACTGTGATATATCATTTTACGCTGCTACACAATTCTGTATCACAATCTAAGCGAGTTGTGTATAAACATCTATCAGAGTTTTATTTTTCAAATAAGTGTTTTTGGTTTGCATCCGGTTACATAGTTTACAGTTCGTTATCTCCTCCAGCAGCTGTTCGTCTTCATTATGTTCCATTATGGCATGCGGTGTTTCGTGTTTACCCCTCACCTGGCCTCGACTACCTGTGTAGATGATAAGCGAATACCTGGTATCGGCTTACAAACTAGCGGTCTGCCACTGCACTCAACATGGAGCTAGTTGTGGGCTACCTACACGCTCTCTTACACGGTTTCACGAATCAGCGATTTCGGATTTGCAATTACATGTACATACATTGTTAATTACATTTACCGCTAAATTTATAGCATGGTCTGTTCCATGAGCAATTTCTCAATTACTAAAAAGATGCGGGTTTTTTATTTGTTTTAGAATCTCAAAAAGTAATGGCAAACACTGCAGATTCAGATGAGACGGCTCGTTACGAGCCGTCTCATCTGTATCTACAGTGTTTGCAACAGATGTTGGCTTCATGGTATGAAGGGTTGGAACCGTTATAATGTGGCACTATTTTCACATTGCACCAAATTCAGATAAACAGCTTTCAGAAAGGTCTCTCCTTTGAACATGTGATACGATTCAAAGTTGCTGTGAACAGATGTTTTGTAGAAGAAACATAATACACTGATATAAGATTAAATCAACCCGCTCGTTGAGTAATTTGGCATGGAACGTTGCAAGGAATTACGTGCGTTGATAGACATTCTACACTCAATTGAAAATTGCTTTATTCCAAAATTATTCAACTCAAAATGTATCTGACAAAGTGTTCACAACATCATTACAACGTATGAGGCCGGTATAGTCTAGAATCATGCGAGCGGAGAACCGCTGAATTAGCATAAATGTGGCCAGTGTGCGTTGGCAGCTATGTGAGCTTGTAGAATGATCTGTATTTACAAAGATTGGCTACATCATTATTACATGTTGTGCATCAGGTACATGCATTTGCAAAAACCACGAACATACAGGAAAACATCGTTGATATGGGAGTGCTGAATATGCTACTGCCATGTATGTCTGAGTCATACTTTACTCGTTGCAGAGTCCAAAGTAAAAACATATTTCTGTTACTGAATCGTTATTTTGCAGATACACTAAACACCAAAACATATGACATCCATATCAGAGCTCTATTTGCAAATTTCCATATATTGCCTTAACAGAACGAATATATTGGAATCCAACAGTGGGTCTGTGTATCTGGATTCGGGTCTACAATGGTTGCAACTGATTTTCTCAGCCGTCGGCCCATGTGTAAAGTACGAGAGTGTATATTAACGGTCCGATTATATGTATGATACTTTTTCAAAGGACCACAAACTTATAAAAAATCACCCCACCATTGACATAGAGACTGTGGATGAATATCACCGCACGCATGATCGATGCTTCTACTCAGAAAATCAGTATCGGGCTGTGTGAGTTCGCCAGTAGATCAGGATCTACACTAATCAGAACATAAACATGTTTGCAAAATGAGCAGAAATACCATTTGTACAAGCGGTATGTTTATGCTACCTCACATACCTGACCAAATAAGCCCCTGTATACTCCGCGAGTCATATGATGTCGACTACGGAAATGGGGTTCAGGGTCTTAGCGACCAGTACAGACCCAAATCAGCCTGCGCCTACGCGCAGTCTGATTTGGGTCTATACTGTTCGGTATTAAGGAAACACCCGTCATGCTTCTAGCAAACAGACGGACTTATCGGGCTGCAGGAGTGTAGCTGATTCGGACCCAGGGGCCCGTTTCACTAAACTTCGTACGACTAAATTGTTCGTAAGTGCAAATTTAGGATCGTCTGTAAATTTCAATTGATGTATGTATATGCTCAATAAATGTAAATCCAATAATCGTTTAAAAGAAAACATTGTTAATTTGAAATTTACAGAACATTATAATTTTGCACTTACGAACATTTTAGTCCTACGAAGTTTAGTGAAACGTCCCCCAGACTGGTTACAAAGGCCGTAAACCCTATTATACAGTTCCAGATATATATAGCAATTGGACATGATATAGACATGTGGACACAACACGTGTACGTTCGTCTGTCTGTACTAGTACTACTCTGCTCGCTAGCACTCGACGATTAACTCTCCGTACGGACACACGAACTGTACGCAATATAAGTTTTATAATCAGTATACATGTACATATGTATAATATTCACTTATAAATACGTGGAATTATATGTAACTAGATGCAGGCATATTTAGCAAGATGTTTGGAATAAACTCACACACGACCTACAGCAATTCGCCGAGATTGAACCATGTACATGTACACAACACGACGTATAGTCAAACAATAAACGAGGAAATGGCAAAGTAAAATACAAATAAAACTCTTACCTTCGACATTTTGGAATTTGTTAAGTAATTCTCTACACACTAGAGGAATACACACACGGTAGAATCTCCGTAAGCACGAAAATTGTCAGAGACGCTTGCAGCTAGAGCGGACGTCGGCAAGATGTGGTCTGGAGAAACAAGTACTTGCTAAAGAGAAAGCCAGGTAGATGATTCGCTGTTACTCTCGTGTTTTCGTATGTTCCTGCAAGGTTAAGGCTGCCAGTGGGTCCACGGAGGGGAAATTGGGGGAAATTCGGCTGCCAGCCTCCTTCTCGAGTTTCTGGCAACGAATGCTTTGCCCAAATATGGACAATTCCGTCGTCACGTGGGCTGGCACCGTACGTCACGTGCGTAGCAACAAATCGCAGCGTCCATTTTGAATTGTGTGTACAGTTTATTTTTACCTAGAGCTTTCTAAGCTTCCTGACTGTTATCTGCGGTATTAATCGGGCTAATAAGATCGGAATCGCACAGTTTAACCGCATCTCTGATTGTTGTAGACGCGGAGTAATATATTACACGTGTGTTTGGGTTTGTCACTGAAATTCCGCGATTGCGGAAGTGCACAGCAAAGACCTGATACGTGTACGATATATGGGCGGCTGGGTGACATAGGGAACCTTATGGCGATCGGGATATTCGTGGAATGCACATTCATGCAATTAAATTATGAGCTAATGGTCTTGCTGAAAGCGGTAAGGCTGATTTGGTTAATGAATTGCAAACCGTGTAGGCCCTGATCAGACTGCGCGGATGCGCAGGCTGATCTGGGACTACGCTGATTGCAAACGTTGCCATGCCCCTTGTACATGTGTCAAACTGTAGGTGTATGCACGCAGGTATGTGATGCTGAGTTTGATACACAATTGAACCATTACTCACTAGAAGAATCTAATAATTATTGTAACCAGTGTGTACACTGTTCAATTCGTACATTCACACAAACAAATAGGGTTCTAATATGGACTCGGCTGACACAATAGTCAATAGATTGATCGACCTTGTTTGTATATGCCATTGTCAAACTGCAAACTGCCCGTTTGACGATCGACAGTAAACCGTGGAGCGAACAGTATGGTCGCTCTCTCGGACTGCGTCAATACAAAACATGGGGACCGTTTCAATAAACTTCGTACAATTAAAATGTTAATAATTCCAGCACAAAAATATTTACACAATGCCCTAACATTTGATTGGCCCGTAGCAAGTCTCTGTCCAAAATGTATATCCCAGTAAACTCCCACGCCGAACTACTTTCCGTAACCGTGAGGCGCAGTTAAAATAATTCTTAAGAAAACGGAAAATAAACACATTTTCTTGATGAATTTATTTCAAATGCTGGAATTATAAGGAATGAATGGCCTTTTTTGTGGAATTTATCGGGGATATAAACTTGGAAAAGTCGCGGGAATACTGGACGAGGCCTTCCGGCCTTCGTCCAGTATTCCCGCGACTTTTCCAAGTTTATACCCCGATAAATTCCACAAAAATGCCATTCATTCCTATAGTAAGTGCAAATTTAGGATCGTCTGGAAATTTGAGCATATGCAACCTATGCTCGATAAATGTAAATCCAATAATTGTTTACAAGAAAACAATGTTAATGTGAAATGTACAGACTATCATAATGTTTCACTTACGAACATTTTAGTGAAACGACCCCAGGCCATTATCTAGAAATGAATTAATCGTCGATCATATGTATACTGTTTATTTGCTGAATGGCGTTTAACGGCCTATCAATAGCCATTGTCCTTTTAGGCAGATCCCATGCTGCACCTGTACGGAATGGAATGACAGTGCTTAACACATAATACAGTAGAACCTCTCTAAACCGGACACCCATACAATATGTTTCTGCTTAATTGTATGTGTTTATTGTCATCTCTCACCGTTGATAACGTCTGTTCATGATCGCAAACCACAGATACCTGTTTTGCGGTACCAATATGCCTGATTTACAGTGGATCCTCTCTAAACCGGACACCCTGGGGACCTCCCCGGGTGTCCGGTTTAGAGAGGTTCCACTGTAGTATCAGTTAGGGCCGAGACACCTGTACGTATTGGGCTCTGGGGTGTGATCCTAAAATCAGAAAGGATATTTGCATATATCACATATATATGTAGTCTTGAAAGTATAATACCCTGATCTGGCGCCAGGTCCACACCACATCAGAGTCACTTAACTGCACTCGCTGAAAGTAATAGCTATAGTATGCTCGTATACTACTGATTATAATGTGTATAACCGGATTTATATATATTAAGTAATATGAAAGACAAAATGAGGACCAAACCAGGGATATCGGGAGTCAGCTCAGGACGAACCCTATAATTAAATTACCCGTCACATTGTTCTAACATGCCGCCAGTCGACCATATGTGTAACTAGCAAACAGTGCAGATAGCGATCTGCCTGCATGGATACCTGGTTGCAAGTTACACTGCAATGAAGTCAAGAGATCCGTGATACTCGCCGAACAAGGGTATAATGAGTTCAAGTTCAGTATACATTGTGCTACGTGTATCATTTGTGTCTGTGACTGGAGAAATGGGGCTTATAAGTTGTGTGACCAGTGCAGCTTCTGATGAAATAGCACACTCATGTAGCCTGACAATTATCTATATTGCTTGTTAGAAGCATTCCGGGTGTTTAATTGATGGAATGGCGAACATTGCAGATCCTGATCAGACTGTGCGATGCACAGGCTGATCTGGATCTACACAGGTAGCAAAACCCATCAGCTCCATTTCTCCAGTCACAGCCACAGTTATTCCAAGGACGGTGTCAGTATAATCGCAGCCCATGACACCAACGCCTCATAACACCGATACACAATGTAAACAGGAAATCAGGGGGGCGTTTCACTAAACTTCATACGACTAAAATGTCCAAATTCAGGATCGTCTGCAAATTTCAATTGATGGATTTACATTTATTGATCATATGCTGCATCCGCAGCCTATGCTCAATACATGCAAATCCAATACTTGTTTACAAGAAATCAGTGTCAATGTGCAAGTTTCAGACTATCATCATTTTGCACTTACAAACAGTTTAGTCGTACGAAGTTTAGTGAAACGGCCCCCAGCAATACTGATGGGAGATGTACCCGTTAAAAACGTCATCGTAAACTTCTAAATTATTTAACATTGACCTTGGGCACAGGGGCCGCATGAGTGGACCACAGAATGGGAATATGGATGCTGACAAATAAGCATAATTTTATGAAGTTCAGGACAATCAAATTTACAGTTACATATATACATGTAGTAGGTACCCGAAAACTTACGGACGGACGGCCGGACACGGTGGCGACTATATATACCCGGGGTACATAATAAACTAGCAAGGACAGAGACAGACAGACTCAGATTTGTGTATTCTGATATCGTAACAAATTATTGCCACATGTCTATTATTCATGTATGCTGATATAATATGTACGGGGTTTTAATCCATGACGGATAGCATCAAGTGTTGACATTATAATATACGAAAACAACAGGTAACCAAACATGCGTTAAGCATAGCAACTATGTAAGTGGCACTCCGTAGAAATGAATTAGATCATTGGATGAAAATGCTTACATATAATGAAACAAGTTACAGTACAATAACAATCTACTTTTAAAACTTATAAATGGCACATGTGCGATAAAAACGTTTATTTGGCTTGCGAACAGCGCTTCGAAAGTCAATATGAAACGATGCTATTAAAGGTGCATGCCCACTCAGTAAGCACAACATGTTCTTTATAGGAATTAAATAAGTGTATAAATGTGTCACTATTCCACCAGTTCTAAAAATTAAGAGTGCCCGGAAAACAGATATAATCATTTAGTAATATTTATTTTACTGATAGTGACGCGCGTTGGTATCAGGCTATTGTCATATGCAAATGAGGCATGATATTTTTTATTTATTTATACTAATGAAATGCATCACCTGAAAAAATAATGTTTTCGACAGATTATAAAGTATGATCATTTCACATCAAAAAATAAATACAGATACTAAATAGTAATGTCCGTTAACATTTTAATGAAACACGGTTATCGCCCCTGATATCAGTATGAACATTTTCGTCTAAAATAAAATGAATGTTTATTTTGCCAGAAAATGTCATACGTACAGAATATACAAAAGTATCTGTATCACTATAAGGTTTGATCATGTCCAGCCGTGTGCAAACGTTTGCTGTGGCCCGAGGGAACTGTTTGAATCCCAAGGCCGCAGGCCGCGGGTTCAAACAGTTCCCGAGGGCCACAGCAAACGTTTGCACACGGCTGGACATGATCAAACGTTATTGTTACATTTCCAACAAAAAACTGATGGAATTTGAGCATTATATTCAGTATTTTCAGTACTTTTATAAAATCGTCCCATTCAAGTAGATAATTTTCGGTATGCATATTCCGGGGCCGCGTCATGAACGTCATGAAGGCACTTCCGCGTAGTGGCGTCATGAAGGCACTTCCATTACGCGCGGCCCCGGAATGAGCATTGCCTAAAGCCATGTGCAAACAGCACGCGCTATTTGTTTGCACATATGTGCAAACAACGGAAACCATGTAACAATATATTATAACCTACTGCGTGGGCATGTACCTTTAAATCATTACGTAACGTTAAACGACGTTGAAACTGCTCCGTACTGACGTAGACGCCTGCGAATAAATGATTCGTAAGTCACAAAATCTTGTGATTTACTTCAAGGAACCGATATGTTACATACTGTGTGCACAAATGAACCAGCTTTATAATGACATATATCACAACCGAGTTGACCAAATGGTTATTTAGATATAAGCAGTTCTAGAACTGTATGACTGCACCTCGTATATATGAGACAGTATTACTTAGATATCAATTTTTGCCTAGAAATTGCCTGTATTTGCCTACAGCAATAACATACACAGTCCATGCTGATGCGGCGTGTTTTCCAGTCTGATACTGAAACTTCTAGTCTGATACTGCCATTTATAGTCTGATACCATCGTTACTAGTCTGATACCGCCGTTTCCAGTCCGATACCATGTCTCGCGCGCGTATTAAACCAGTTCCTTTGGGCATGCGCATTGCGTATGTTTACTTTATCGGCTTCGTAAATGTTGACAGATGCCGGGAATTTAAATTTGTAGGCTTTGTATTTCATCACTCAATCATTGATAACGGTATAAATTTGAATATAGGATTATCACAACTGCCGGATGATTGATATTGAAATTGATATCTAAATAATCTTAGTAATAAAGACGTTAATACGTGTCTTGTTTGATATCGGCCTAGGTATCGTCCCTCGGAAACTTGGTATCAGCCTTCGACCTTCGGTCTCAGGCTGATACCAAGTTACCTCGGGCCGATACCTAAGCCGATATCGGTCGAAGGCTGATACCAAGTTTCCGAGGGACGATACCTAGGCCGATATCAAACAAGCCACGTATTAAAGGTACATGCCCACGCAGCAGGTTACAATGTACTACTACTTTTAATTTTCTGTCATGCCTTATATGAGCCATTTGTCTACCCACTAACGAGTTATTTTTAATTACGGCGCGTGTTAATTGGTGTTAAATCGCATTTTATATGCCGCGACCAGAAAGGGTATTTTCCGACCTCGTGCTATTTTTACCAACACGCGTCACGTGACACGGTAAATCGTATCACTTCTTTGACATGCGCAGTGAAGTATCGGAAGTTGAGAAGAAAAATCTCTGTTCGAGTCCAAATCTAAATCTCCACGTAACTCTTTCCATTTGGTGATCTGGTCGCCAATATTAACCACTCTCTCTCTATGTACTGCCTGTCCCTCAGACATTTCGCCTTTTTTTTGGCCGACGCCGTTTCATACAATTTCCGTCCTGGTCGTTTCGACATGTTGATATTCTTGTTTACATATTGGGAAGCCTACTGGCGCGCGTAGTATACTGCGCATGCGCACCGCAAGTCGTGATATGAAAGTCGTCGTCCCCGCACATTATCAAAATAGACTGTTACCGCCGCGCGTCGCTAACAGTAAATTGATAATTAATAAATGATTATATTTGTATAGAGGGCACTCGTAATTTTTAGAACTGGTGCAATAGTGACATATTTATACACTTATTCCTATAAAGAACATTTTGTGCCTACTGCGTGGGCATGTACCTTTAACCTCTAAGTAAATACCAATCAAAGTACTGAAAGTACTGACTGGCGGGAGACAAGTAGCCACTTGTGAATTTGCATACTCAGAAATTCCTTGTTAGAAATATATTCGATGTTGATTATTGGATGTACAATCTGCAAATTTGGAGAACTTGATCAGTTACTGGTGTTTGTAAAATACAGCCTGCTCTAAACACAAATAGGTTGATGAAGCAAAGGTGCTTTATGTCCGACTAATAAACCGTTTTACGAGGTATATTGCAGACGTATTATGTGAAATCTTTTCAAAACTATGACTGGGCGTAGGCCTACATACGTGTATGCTGCATGAACGGCAAAATGTTTTCATGAATTTTGTTTCGCTCACCCAGAGGGTAATTTTTCGAAAATCACCAGTAAACCACAATATGAAAAAGAAATGGCCTTCGACGTCGCATTGCGACTGCGTGGTACACGATACGGGGGGCGTCTCAATAACAGCAATTTGTTCTATTCAAAAGTAAAGTTGGGCATGCCAACTATTTTACACATAATGTTGAGCATTGCCGTTGCTATTAATAACTTGCTTTCAGTTCACTCGCTGACTTTAAATGTCACCTGACTGTTGTTAATTGCGAACGCAAATTGAGCCTATTGAGACGTCCCCCGATGAACAGAGAGCCACGTCCGAAAGTAGACCCATGCAAACGGCCAGAAGCACGATCCCAATAGCGTGGAGACAGTATGTCTCCCGCCAATAAAACGAACTGGTTATCAAAGTGATAGATGATAGTCGTGATCAACTACCAACCGACGATCGGTAAAATAACGCCACTGTAAAAACGCAGGGCGGGGGTGGCGTTTTACAGAAATATGCAAGGTTTATCACTCTGTCAGTAAATTCACCATCTATTTATACTCCAGGTACCTGTATAGTAGTTACTGGTATATTTTATGGTGGCTCGTTATGGACATTTCTTTCCTTCTTTTCTATGCGGCATAGAGACGCAAATTAACCCAAACAGTGCAGATCCAGATGAGCCGGCTCGTAACGAGCCGTCTCATCAGGATCTGCACTTTTTTAATGTAATTTTCATTATTTTTAACAAAATATAGCCCCTTTTCATAAATGGACTAGTCTGAAAATCATTTTGTGACGATTAGATCGGCTGCAAAAGTAACATATCACAATCCATTCCAGTTACTTAGGGGTGTAATAGTTAATAACCTTAATGTTCGTATCTACATAGCGTAGAAACGAAAGAACGAAATTAAGGGTATTAATATTCGTTTATAAATGGCGTTGAAACGAATGTACGGTGTTTGTGATGTCTAATTTTCGTTTCCACCCGCAATAGAACCGAAGAGGTGAAGTGTCCCTAAGGGCCCGCTATAATATTTCCCCGTTGCTGCATGAGAGTAGGTATACGTGTTATGTAAACAGGTAACTCGCATTCCATCGCGTACATGTACATCGTGCCTTCAGTATACTACCAGATGTGCAGTGTATTCATGTACGTTTGGAATGATTGCGGAAACCGCATGATCATGATCTTGTGTCTGCAGGCGCTTTCATAATCTATGATACGTGTTGCTTCATGACAAATTCCGCTTTATTGGCAGATGTTATAATTCGCAGTTCCAAATGTGGCTGTGATGGGTGAAATGGGGCTTATGGGATTTGCGATCAGTATCGCTACTGACCAGATAGCACAGGAGTAGCATGATAACGATCTATATATTGCTCGCTTGAAGCATGCCGGGTGTTTCATTGATGGAATGGCGAACAGTGCAGATCCTGATCAGACTGTGCGGATGCACAGGCTGATCTGGGTCTACACTGGTCGCAAAACCCATAAGCCCCAGTTCTCCATTCACAACCACATATGATCTTACAGTAGCTGTTGCCAGAATATAATGCCTTTTATCGTGGATTTAATTTGATTTATTGGTGTTTAACGGCTAAGGTAATTTAAGGCCGGTCCAACTGATTACCATATTCAACCTTCTGCATTGGGGGAAAATTCCCAAAATCAGAACGGAATATTTACATTAAAAGAAGATAAATTCAGCCCTGAAATTAGAATACCCTGACCTTATGACAGGTCCATAACCCAACATTGCCACTTGGCCCCTTTCCCTAAAAGTAATAGGATTATGAATCATCATATTACTCATATATGCGTTATAACCAGATTCAACTCTCACATACAAGAAAGTCAAAGACGTACATGTGTGCCTAACCAGGTCTCTGGTCGGGATTCCAGTAAGGATGAATCCCGATAATTAAAATACCCATCGCATGCTTCCACCTGCCACCCAAATTTTTCATGGACATTTCTAGTACATGTATCTGGTTGCATAGAGTGGTTAAAATAATCAGTGACAAACAAATGTTATCCTGGTTGCCCTTTGCTACCCGATACATAAACTACAGTGAAACCGCGCTAAACCGGACACCCTGGGAGGGCCCAAGGGTGTCCGGTTTTGCGAGGTTTCACTGTAAATGCCCTCCCAGGGTGTCCGGTTTTGCGAGGTTTCACTGTAAATCAGGCATTTGATTATTCCGAGTCATAGCTGTGTGCTATGCGATCACGAACATGCATGAGATAAATGGCCAAGAAACACATCAAAATTAATATCACATATGTTTCTTGTTGTCCGGTTTAGAGAGGTTCCACTGTAGAAACACGAATATTAGTGTTTCTACTACTAGATTACATATAAGGTGAAACTGACCACTAAACTGGATGGGTTGACAGTATAGTGGGTAGAGCAGTGAGCGAGTGGATTCAATCCTCGCCCTATACATGAACATTTTCCAACCGAGTGGTCTTTCCTATGAGACTGGTCTTTCGGATGAGACCGCGTTTCTATATGACCTTAACTGTTGCTGGGATGTTAAACCCTGTCGCATTTCACACGGACGCATAGATTGTGGTTGAAACAACCAATGGCAAATACTGTCTCTATCCTGGTTTACCCTACGTAACCTGATACTAGAAACACCAATATTTGTGTTTATAGTATCCGGTATAATATAATAAAACGTACCATTTGCTCAGCAGATGTTCGTCTAACCATTATTGTAAACATCCACACCACCACCATCTTAACCCTTAGGACGCGGGAAGCAACAATTGTCATCTGCTGTTTTTTAGATTGTGTCTCCTTTCTCAATAAAAAGATGGGTTGACAGCCCTTTAGAATAATTTCCACTGGAAATGATTCTAAAGTGCTCTCAAACCATGTTTTTGATGAGAAACAAACTACAAGCAGACGAAAAATTTAATTCAGCATTGTAACAATTAATAACCCTTAGAATGTGGGAAGCAAACATTGTCGTCTGCTGGTGTTTTATATTTTGCCTTCTGTCTCAATAAAAACATGGTTTGACAAAACTTCATAATTAATTTCCATTGAAATGTCTCTATAGTGCCGTTAAACGATGTTGTTGGTAAGAAAAATAGAAACGAAACAATAAACAACAAACGACAAAGTTTAATTCAGCATTGTAAGGAGACTGTGGCCAGTTAATTTAAAATTATCCATTTCACTCCCTCGGACAGTATGTATTTAATGCAATATTCCAAATAAGTGGGCAGAAAGCAATATGCGTTCGACATGTGTGACCTAGACACACTAGAAGCTTTTACATAAACACAAATATGCTGCTCTATTAGTGCTCCTTACCTACCGGTATGCAGGAATGTGAAATATCTCGGTGCAGCCTCTTTAAAATTATCCAATTCTGAGGTAAAATATTCACTTTAAAACCATGCCGTGCCACGTCACTTGCGGAACTACAGATTGAAAGTTGCATGTGTTCTCAATCATCATCCAGAGGCAAATGTACTATCATGGTGCAAACCAGTTCCCATCCATGAGTTTTCTCTGAAATAAATTATTGTTTGAAACTCCCAGAAAAATCTGTTGTTTTGATTAGTTTTTGTCACAACATACCCTCAATTTGTATTTGGCCATTTCTGATCAATGGGAACAGGTCAGATGGCCCTGGAATGAGCATTCATCAATTAATACGATGTACAAACTGAAAAAAATACAAAATCAACCACAAAATAATAATTAAACAATTAAAATGAATTTTAATCAGCAGAAAGTGTAATATTTATAAATTTCACCGGTGCCATTATACGAAACTGGCGGCTAACTGGTCACTGCTACCTAAGAGTTATTTTGTAATTACTGATAACACTGACGGACAAAATACGTTATTATAGTGTTGATTGACATGTACAGATATAGAGAATAGTAGGTTAGTGCCGTGAATGGGAAAAAATATCTGGCAAGGCTCAGGAAACGGGATTGGCGAGGCTATGCCGAGCACATCCCGTTTCCGTGCCGCGCCAGATATTTTTTCCCATTCACGGCACTAACCTACTATTCTATTTATCTCGTCAACACCTACAAATGGCCGTAAAATGCAAAAATAGTATTGACTGGATATCAAAAATGTTTCACGGCACCGTGTTTCACGGCACATACGCACTGTGTTGACGGGATAAAAAACGTTAGACGAATGTATACTTTAAATATTTATAATAATACTGTTATAAATAAAACCGTTATATTACGGAACTACGGTACAGCACCTTCCGGCAGAATGGCACGGGGCTCAGGTTTTTTTACATCAGGTGGGCAAGAGTCACGGACGGACCACAGGAATGCCGTCATGAGCGAGTGGATAGTGCATTGGACTTCAATACCGAAGGTTGCGAGTTCAAACTCCCACATCAAGCATGAAAAAGATTTTCATAGACACACGGGGCCCCTATATCACGGCTCGTCTGAAGGACCAGTGTGATGGAAAAACAACGTACTTTTAATATGTTCATCCCTCTGGTCCTTCGGATGAGGCTTGAAACAGAGACCCCGTCTGTATATGACATTAGATGGGACGGTAAACGCTAAATCACTTGAACCATTTGTCATCATCGATATTTGCATCACCAATTGAAGGGGTCAATGGAAGAAGGGTGCTAATTTGCCATATGGAATTAAATTACTCCTCGGGGCCCGGTTGCTCAAAGCTTCTGATAGCTTAACAGACTGTTAAATCCTTAGCATTGCTAAATAATTTTACGGCTATATATTGTGTTTCGATAATATTAAATCAAAGCAAAATTTAACAATTAGCCTTTTTTTATTTCGTGAAATTTGTCAAATATTGATTTTATTGCGACAAAAACAATTTCCTCATGTTAAATCCCCATAGAAATCTTCACAGTGATTTTAGAATTTCAGAAATATTGGACCTATTTCGTTGTTTTACTCCTCCCACAGCACCTCTACCTCCTTTTCCCCCATGTTAAATTCCCTTAGACAAATCAATTTTTCGTAATAAAATCAATATTTGACCAAATTTGCACGAAATAAAAAGAAGGCTCATTCAAATGATTCTTATGAAATGTAATATAATCCAAATAAATATTGTTTTTGCATTGTTTATATGGCCGTAAAATTTGGGCAGGTTTCGTGAAACAGACAGTAACCAATTAATTCTTACATGTAACAAGACATGCTATTCACTGTATAGTAGATGTGTTTGACCACTTTTACTGAATTCTTTGAAATGTCAGTAATATCATACATTACATATTGTGCCGTCACCCACTAAAAGTAGTGACGTCAATACTTAGAATATATAATGAGTTAAATTTTACAATATATTACTTTGTAATAAACTTATTTTGAATAATGATCTTACTTAGAACACTAGTTATGTCTATTTAAAGTGGGGACATATATTTCGAACCACCATGTATACGTGTACATCGGTTCCATAGTGATACAAGATCGGTGGCTACGCCCCTGTAAACTGGACACCCTATGTCATTCCAAGGGCGGCCGACTTACAGATGTTCCACTGTAATTTAGACATTTAAGTCTCAATGATATATGGTACATCACGATTGTATTGTAAACAAGAGTTCAGGGATATTTGACTAACAACCCTAGAGCGGAAATCATAACAAGAAATCTGGGGGTCGTTTCACTAAACTTCGTAAGACTAAAATTTTCGTAAGTGCAAAATCATGATAGTCTGTAAATTTCACATTAACAACTTTTTCTAGTAAACACTTATTGGATTTACATTTATTAAGCATAGGCTGCATGTGCAGCCTATGCTCAATAAATGTAAATCCATCAATTGAAATTTACAGACGATCTTAAATTTGGACTTACAAACATTTTAGTCGAAGTTTAGTGAAACGGGCCCCAGTAACGCTGATAAATGTACCCCTCATTTGAACTTGAACTTGGCCTTGGGCACAGGGACGGCATGGGCGGGCCACAGAATGATAACATGAATGATGACTAATAGGCATATATTGTTTCAAGCCAATCCGACTTATGGAGAGAGTGTGTACCCGAAAACTTTACAGGAAATATGGTTTCCGTTTTTCAAAATTGCCACCACCAAAATAAACGTTATGACTTGAGCCTGGAAAATGATGAATATGAATGATTATTCCGGAGGCTATACCCATTATGTTGGGCTCTGAGAACAATAATGATATAGAGAATACCATGATAGTGTATTTTGATCTTAAATTAATCGGGTGAAGTGAGGAAACGCGTAGGAATTCAGAGCCAAGCCGGATAAAATAATAATATACTAGATGGCCGCGGCCCGCATGTCGAGCCCGCCGAGGCTTTGAAGGTATGCCGAAAAACTATAACCAAAAACTTTAACAAAACAAGTTAACCCGGACGCACGTAAGTACGTACGCACGTACGCATGTACGGACGGATGTACTGCACATTGCCGAATATATACTCGGTGTCCGCAAGCGTGCGCGACAAAAACTAGCACATATGTTCATAGAACACGGATGCTTCACCAATGGCTTTGATAGTAAGCGAGGCAAAATTGCAATAGTCTATGTATGTCCAATGACTTCACAGTACATGGATGCCCCACCAACAGCTTTGTTATTAAACGAGGCAACTTATAAGCCCAAAAGAGGGAAGGGAGATAATCCATCGCCCGGTGTCAAATAAAAAATCGAAATTCCTTTTGCGTATCTACACTCCAGTAGGAAGCTACATGTCAAGTATGAGTAGCCACCAGTTATAATGGTATCAAACTTTTACAAGTTACAAGGCGCACATAATACATGTATAATAATATGTATAATAATGCCAATCAATACGTGGGCAATGGTGAATGAATGTTTATTTCACCACAAACTGTCTCAGATGATGTATCTGATATAAAGAAAAGTGTGTGCCTACTGAGTGGGTATGTACATTTAAGGAAGCTACATACCAAGTATGAATTTACCAGCTGTTACTGTTTAAAAGTATTACGAGTTACAAGGCAAAATTGTGAAGTCCAAAAGGTGGCATAATACATTACCAGGGTTCGAACAAAATTTAAATTAACTGCGCATTGACACACCATACGGCTACATACCAATGATTAAGCCTGCAGCGAATGTCAATGCAAACATGTGACAGTCTAAGTACAAACGGGGGAGATAATCTATGACTCGGGGCTCAAAAACAATTCTAACTAGAAAGTTAGGTTAGTGCGAAAGCGCATGTGTATCCCGTTCCCCGATGACCACGATGACCACGATGACGACGGAAAAACGACTATAATAGCGACTTTATTTTTTGCTAAAGCAGGTGCGACAAAAACAAATGGAGATAACTCAAACATTTAGGAAAGAAGAGTTGTCATTCTTGCGCACGACATACCTTTGGGTCATGGCATATACATGTGTGAAGTTTCATGAAAATATTCTCCAGATATTCTCCAGAATTATTCTCCAGACAAGACATTAGTGCGTGGAAAAAAAACAAAAGGAGATAACTCGAACATTAGTGAAGCAAATGTTGTCATTCTTGTGCACACCTTTTAGCCGTGATCATAATGCATGTTCATAAATAAGAAAAACATGTACGGTATTCTGTTTATCTGAGGTAATGTGTTGTGCTACAGAATGAGCAAGTACGACATGAAAAGAATGCGGATTTGTATTTGCGTACATTGTATGAGTATGTCGACCCGGTAACCTCATGCGACGTCATTCGACCAATGGAATGTCCACGATAGTAATTTTCAAATGTTGTGACCAAGATGTGCTTGTCTACCGTCTGTTTCACGAAACCTGCCCAAATTTTACCGACGGCTATATAAACAATGCAAACACAATATTTTGTTCGATATTATTAAATTTTATCAACATTTAAGAATGAGCCTTTTTTAGTTTGTGAAATTTGGTCCAATATTGATTTTATTACGAAAAAACAATTTCCCCATGTTAAACCCCTATATTCACAGAGTCTATGGGGATTTAACATGGACTTTTTTTCTAATTTAAGAAATAGTGGAGTGATTTTCAAAATTTAACTATTGTTTTCTCAGTTAAATCCATCCCAAAAGTGGGTAAAATTCTTAACCATTTTCTCATCAACTAAGTTTTCTCTGAACGAAACTTTGCAGAATTGATCGACCACTGATGCTCTTTCAGATTTGTTCAACTGGTGACCCGTGTTTCATGTGAAGGTCATTCTGTTATTACCAACTTCAACTTGGTTTAGTTGGGAGCAATGTAAATGGTAAACTGTACCATTCACTATGCAATTCACCCTTTACGGTTCCGTATTCTGCACCTGATCTGGCCCTCCGGTATACGTAAAGTGTATCTGAGAGTTGGATCAAGTTATAGAGAATAGTAGGTTAGTGACGTGAATGGGAAACATATCTGGCAAGGCTTAGGAAACGGAATGGACGAGGCTCTTCCGAGCCCATCCCGTTTCCGTGCCGCGCCAGATATTTTTCCCATTCACGGCACTAACCTACTATTCTATTTATCCCGTCAACACTATAAATAGCTTTAAAATGCACAGAATAATCACAACCGCATCCTCAAAATTGGAGAATCAACTAGTATGATAACCGCACATATTCATACGCAGTGATTAGGTCGTATTGACAGGATATCAAAAATGTTGCACGGCATCGTGTTTCACGGCACATATGCACTGTGTTGACAGGATAAATGCCTCTTAATATAGGTAGCTGTATGAGCTAAGTGATGTGATGTGTTTTAGGGCATCCCACACCAGATCAAGATTGTTATCAAGGCTACCAATCGTTTCAACGTTTTGTTTCTGGCGATACAGTTTCAGTTCTTTCAGTACTTTGATTTGTCTAGTCAATGCCAGCTAAAGGTGATGCGATAAGTGTGATGATTCAAAACCAAGACACACATAGTTACACCACTGTACTTGTTTTGTAAATTCCAGACATTTTTGGGTAGTAAGAAATCGTTTACGTTCAACGTTACCGATCGGTCCCAACAGCTGATTAGCAGTCACTGTGATTACAAACAGTGTAGATCCTGATGAGATGACTCGTAACGAGACATTTACTGCACACTACAGAATGTGTGGTATATGATTGTTCATGTTTTTCATACGAATTTCATATAAACAAAATTCATATGAATTGCATATGTGGCATATTTTGCACAGGAGATGTGGCACAGGAGCTGCCCTGTCTGGGATTAATGTATGGCCAAGTGACTGGAGACATTGGGCTTTTGGGGATTTGTGACCAGTGTATCTACTGATCAAATGGCTCACGTAGCCTGGTAATGATCTATACTGCTTGTTAGAAGCATGGCGGGTGGTTCATTGACGGAATGGCGAACAGTACATATTCTGATCAGACTGTGATCATCAATATAAACATGATTGTAACAAGCAATATACACCGGTATCTGACTACACGAGTATGCTATTTGATTAGCACATAGACTGGTCACAAATGTCATAACTAAGCCCCATTATCCCAAACACAGCCACATAGTTGAGCTCCTTTCTGATATAATATATCTTACGACGTGCGTGACCAGCATAGCCCCAGATCAGCCTGCGCATCTGCGCAATCTGATCAGGGTCTACGCTGTTCGTAAGTCAGTCACTGAAGCACGCTTACTGCCGTCAGCAAAACGAGTCAATTATGTGGCAATGTGCAGAATAATAGTCCCTGAATATGTTACAAACTGTCATTAGGTTCATTTTCTCAGCCGTCGTTCCATATTTACACGTACATCTAATGTATCTCCATGGCAGATAATGATTGACAGCTGTGTTCCATTACATTACAGTGTAACCTCTCCAAACCGGACACCCAGAAAATGTGTATTCTTAATTCTGGAGGGTTTAAAGTTATCTATTATGCGAATGTGTGTTCCTGTTCTCAAAGCACAGGGTGTCAGGTTTAGAGACGTTTCACTGTATTATGGTTGCATAGTTCTGCCTTCTTCCTAAGGACCCGTACTACCCCTCATCAACAGCTGTGGGAGAAATGGGGCTCATTGGCACTTTTTACCCGTGTAGCTCCTGATCAGATAGCACACTCCTGTTTGCCTGATAGCAATATATATTACTTGTTTGAAGACTGAAGAGTGTCTCATTGGTGTAATAATGGCGAACAGTGCAGGTCCTGATCAGACTGTGCATGATCATGTTCTGCACTGCTCGCCGGAGAGCACTAGCTCATCAGCAGCCAGACCGGAGATAAACTATAAACGCCATTGCTCCACTCCACGTCACAGGTGGACGACTCCAACCTGTGACACACACAAAAAAATCACATTAAAAAAACTCCCATTTTCCCACCCACCTGTACTGTACATAACGTAATGTACAGTACGAGACCAGGTGGGTTGGGTAATGGGAACATACAAGCATGCCCATGTGTAAGGTGTACATCACATCCCTGTTGCTGCCAAACAATAATTCCACAAGCTGACAAAACCGGACAATTTTCCGTCTATAGGTATATGCCCAGTGTAGAACCTGATCCGTATGCAAAGCCTAGTAACCTGGTAGTGACCACTGGATTCATATAGATGGTGTACTGGCGAAGGCAATGATCAGACGGCGCTGGTCAACATGGACAGTTATTACAAAGGCAGTAATCATGGATGGTCAAATTCCGGCTGATATGCACCACTCAATCACTACCGGCTGTACCAATACAAAGGCGTATGTTGACGGAAGGATGGGTGGGGTATATGCGATCTTAACGATGAATCTGCCCTCACGGATTCTTAACGGTGCATCTTTCTGGGAGTCACACCCCATGTCACGTGCTCCCGGGTAGGATGGGTGTCCTTCACTGCTGAAAGTGTGTATAATAATCATGTACAGTGGAACCTCTCTAAACCGGACACGCTGGGAGGTCACTATGCTGTTCGGTTTAGAGAGGTTCCACTGTAATTTAGCACTCCATGAACATGTTTGTCATTTTCAATCGTGAAAAGAAATGACGAAGAACAAAATTACAGTGAATCTCATATGAATTAAACACAATGGGGTCCCCAGCAGCCAGGGTGTCCGGTTTATAGAAGTTCCACTATATAAGCATTCCCGTATGTGACATATTTCTTTACTTCTTGAATAAAAGTACTTGCATATGCAGAAATAATTATTTTTAGGCGGGGGGAGGGGTAATGTGTTTAATGGTCAACAGTAGGTCGACGGGAAAGCATGGAACAGACAGCTTGCTGAAATACAGTATACATAGTACATACTTTAACCCTTACACCCTTATCTTAATTGTTTGTCGCCTGCTGTTTATTTTCTATTTTTCATTTTCATCAAAAACATGCTTTAACAGCACTTTAGAATAATTTACAACATACTCTGACAGCACTTCAGAATCATTTCCATTGGAAATGATTCTGAAGTGCTGTCAAAACATGTTTTTATTGAGAAATAAGGCAAGTTATAAAAGCAACAGCAGACGACAAGTGTTGTGTGTAGCAGTCTAAGGGTTAATGACTACAACCTGCATCCATATTCATTTTGGGCTAGCCTTGAGATATTTTTCCCGAAGCAACACACAACATACCATTTACCTGAGAATACTTTCCATGTAAACCTGGGTTTAGGATAACACACAAATTGGCTGTTCCGCTAGACTTACCCGTGTTGCATGATCAGTAACCACTGCTTGCAAATGTACCATTACACCTAATGCTATGTTATATGTGATTATGTTGGCAAATAGTGTATACACTGATGTGAATGTGTAACGAGCATGCGTGGAATGCGAGGCGAAAGTCTGCAACTTCGCGACGAAGTTGCAGGTTTTCGCCCGCATTCCACTCAAAACTCCACAGATGAGCCATTGCGGCTGTGACTGAACACATTAGGTGTATGGTGTTTCTGACCAGTGTAGCTCCCGATAAAATAGCACACCCCTGTAGCCGGATAAGGATCTGTATTGCGTGTTCGAAGCATGACGGATATTTGAGTGATGGAATGATGAATGATCATGATGATGGAATGATCTTGATCAGACTGTGTGGAACAGCAGAATAAGTCCAGTTTCTCCAGTCGCTGCCACAATTAACGAGCTAAAGAAAGTAGAACTACTTACCAAGTTGTATGTATTCATGGGCGGATTCAGGGGGGGGGGGCGGACCCGGCGCGCGCCCCCCCCCCCCCCTAAAATTCGCCCAGTAAAGATTTTTTACAAGTTACAAGGCACGTTTCATGCCATATATTCCATGCATTTTTCTGCTCCGCTCCGCTTGGTCGACTATTTTGCAATACTTGACTATATTATCGAACGAGCTTAGCTCGTTCGATAATATAGTCAAGTATTGCAAAATAGTTACGCCCCCCTAACCCGAAATCCTGGATTCGCGCCTGGTATTGCTGTAGTGCCAAATACGTGTATATATACACTACATGGCACCATGTTCTTATATACACAATGTAGATAAGACTGGAGGAATGATGAACAGAACTTTAGAATAATTTACAACATGCTTTGACAGCATTTCAGAATCATTTCCATTGGAAATGATTCTGAATTGCTGTCAAAACATGTTTTATGTGAACCGTTAATCAATAAGAAACAGCCGGTGTGCGCTCAAGTTCATATCGAGCTACTCATCATTTGAATATACAGTTTAAGTTATAAAACAACTATGCAATATGTTATATAAGAAAGTAATATAAACAAAATAAATAATGAATAATTATTCGGATAGTTACATTATAAGTTAGCGTGGTACAACCATTTCACGCACAATGCAAACTAGCTAGTGTATTTGCACGGCAGTTTTTACCCCTGTCTCATAAACGCGGCATCCCGTGTTCTTTAGCCATAACATGTTCACAGTGAAAGAGAGATAACTGATGGTATTTACACACACGCGTGGAGAGTATTAGCACTTAGGTAGCACCACTGCAGTGGCCATCCGCGGCTCCTGCCATAAAGACATTCACATAAGCACCAGGCATAGAAATCAGGGATTCCGCTGGAAAGGAATAACCAATAGGATAAAAATAAACAATTGGCGATAAAAAATTACAATTTTCGAAAACAAAAAAAGATTTTTTTTTTTCGAAAATTGTAATTTGTTATCGCCAATTGTTTATTGTTATCGTCAATTGCGAAAGTGGCGATCGCCAGCGGAATCCCTGAGAAATACATACTCTTACTACATTGTATGTTTCCGATTCAGTACGTGTAGTCAACAGAATCGAAAACATACCGTACAGTAAGCACTTAAAGGTACATGCCAACTCAGTAGACACAAACTGTTCTTTATATCAGAGACATCATCTGAGACATATTCTGGCAAAATAAACATTAATTCACCATTACCCCGCCTATTGATTGGCATTATTATACAGTTTATATCAGACATAAATTTACACACTGCTATTAGGGGCGATAAACGTGTTTCCTTAAAATGTTAACGGACATTACTATTTATTCTCTGTATTTATTTTTTGATGTGCAACGATCAAACTTTATAATCTGTCGAAAAAAATATGTTTTCAGGTGACGCATTTAATTAGTATAAATAATTAAAAAATAGCATGCCTCATTTGCATACGAAAATAGCCTGATACCACAGCGCGTCACTATCAGTAAAATGAACGTTACTAAATGAGTATTGTCTCGCCCGCGAAAGAGGAAAGCGAGACTAAGGTTTTGCTTTTCCGGAGTCGTCGTCATCGGCGGTGTCGTCGTCATTCAATGTTAAGTTTTAGTGTTACGGTCATTACTTCAACACCTTATCAGCTACAGTCATCAAACATTATACATCCCTTTGCTATGATATGTAGATGAATATACGACTATTCTCGGGGCCCCAGGGTCAAGGTCAAGGCGGAACAAGGCGAGACATTTGATTCCGCGGAATTCTTGTATATATATAGTGGCACTCGTATTTTTTATAACTGGTGGAATAGTGACACAATTATACACTTATTTAATTCTTATAAAGAACACTCTGTGCCTATTGAGTGGGTATGTACCTTTAACGCATTATATATGGAAATATTTCGTCTTAGCCATACTGCATTTAGTCATAAATAAAATATAAAACACATAGCTGTTGACAGCGGTATTTACTGCATGAGTGTCGAACAGTACAAAACCGAGTGTAGTCCTGGCATGCCATTGGTTCCTACGAAGCCCCGCGTGGGGACGTAGAAATTTTTTTTATTATTAATTCGTTCCCACGAAATAACGATTCGTTCCCTCAATTTAACAATTCGTTCCTACGAATTCTTTCCCACAAATTAACAATTCGTTCCCTCAATTTAACAATTCGTTCCCACGAATTAACAATTCGTTTCATCAATGTAACAATTCGTTCCCACGAAATAACAATTCGTTCCCACGGGAACGAATTGTTAATTCGTGGGAACGAATTGCTATATCGTGGGAACGAATTGTTTGTTAATTCGATGGACGTTAAATTGAGGGAACGAATTATCATTTCATGAGAACGAATTGTTAATTCGAGGGAACGAATAGTTATATCGTGGGAACGAATTGTTAATTCGAGGCAACGAATTGTTAAATTGAGGGAACGAATTGTTATTTCGTGTGAACGAATTAATAAAAAAAAATCCATGCGGGTCTCCGTAGGTTCCTATGTTGAAGCTAGAGATAAACTGCGTATGACAAATCCACTCTAGAAAGCATGAGATCCAAAAGTATATGCATGTAAATATACAATAGTTAACATTTTGTTACACTGACAAATGCAACCACGTGGTAATCATTCACATATGAGGAAATGTAATGTGTATCAACAAAAACCTTATTAACAGTTTAATTAAACATAATGTATAGTTAATGTCACAGTGACGTAGTGATGGATACTTTGATACTGAGATGCTGCGTCCCAACTACATATTAACATAGGGGCGGATCTAGAGGAGGGTCCGGGGTTGCAACTTCCCCCCCCCCCTCCCACGTTCAGCCACGGAGTTTACATAGCAGGCGCGTAACCAGGATCTTGCTGAGGGGGTGCGTATTGAGCGGCGACAGCCGCGAATTGTCTAGGGGGGTCCGGGGGCATGCCCCCCCCCCCCCCTGATTTTTTTGGGGATAAAGAACGCAAATCCTGGCTTCTAGAGCCTTCCAGACATCGATATATTATGCGAAATTTTATTTATTTTAGCAGAGAAATTTTCATTTACGAAATGTAGTTCTTATTTTATCAACTGGCCAAATGTTATGGGGTCGCACCCCCCCCCCCCCCACCCCCTGATTACGCGCCTGCATCGATCACAGTTTACCACCAGTTTGAGTCTGAATTTAAATGCCGTAAAACACAGGAAAGTGCATTTCGAAGAGCTCAAAAATAGGACAACCCCCTAGTTGCGAACGGTACGGGAATATACAGGGGCGGCGGAAGCGGCCCCCCCCCCCCACTAATTTTGTTGGGAGTGGGGGGGGGGGGGCCAATAATTCTGTACATTTTTGATTTTTTATTCTAATATATTTGTGTAATCATGAGTACTGGGAACTTTGCTGAGAACTTTGCTGAGAATGCAGGAAATGGCGTTTCACACCACTTGGATTTCAAAAATTTCCGGGGGCCATGCTCCCGGACCGCCCTAGCGCTATCGGGCCCTTCGGGCCCTCAACATTGGGTCCCCCCCCCCCCCAATAATGTTCGGCTTCTGCCGCCTATGATATGCTGCAAGAGTTACCTTCGCCAACTATCTGTATCTGTAGAGTTTGGAGCGAAAAGTCAGCGGCTGGACATTGACATACAACAACAACAAAAACAGATTTCCCGGAAGTACGTAACCTGTCAGAGACAAAAATATCGAAAAAGAAATTAACGATTTTGAGGTAAATATTTAACCAAACTAGTTTTTAGGAATAAATCTCATTATTGTATCCTTAATAGTGTAGAACAACGGTTCAGTTTCGCCGTCTTTGTTATTCGATGTCGTTCAAATTCGTTGGAATTTCTTTGACCTGTCACCTGTTTCTCTCTTTGTACGCAGTTCATCTCGTACCGTTTACATTTCGTACCGTTTACATTTCGTACCGTTTTCATTTACCGTTTTCATTTCGTTTTCATTTCGTAATATGAAAAGTCTCAAAATCACCTATTCACAAACTCGTAATTGTAATGACATCTAATGCCGAGCTCACTAAAATTGGTTTTCAAGTTGTTGCCCCGACAATTTCCCCTCTGTCTTTATTATGTAAAATAAACATGAAATTATGCGACTCTTAAAAATTGTTCAAGTTCCATGGACACACTTATCTATTTCTATTTTTCATACTGTCACAGATGACTCAAAATTAGTGTAGTAGTAGTAGTAGTATTCATTTATTATAGTGACACATGTGAACAAGCATACATATATATATTCATTTACATAACAGATGTTATCTTAAGGCATACATGTATATGATATGCTGTTCAGCACCCAGCCATATGTTGACTTACGAGTCACTTCTTTGAATATAATAAATAATGACAACCGGTTGTATTAGGTTAATGAACCCATTTCATATCACATGCATGGTATAACGACCATTTCCTATCTCCATATAAGTGCGCATGTCCTCACCATGGATGGTTCACTGAATGTTCACCACATGAACAAGAGATGTGACAAGACAATAAGGTCTGCATGTGGTATGAAATGAGGTCATAACATGAGTGTATACTGACTGATACATCAAACTTTGACTATTTTACCACACTGATGGGCAGTGTGAATACGGGCAGGCCCGTGAACATACACGGGCAGCCATCATCCTCACTGCTCATCATTGATCTTTAACATCATTATTTGAATGTTGGCCAGTATAGACTCTGATCATACTACGAGTACTCGTTGAATGATCCGGTCCATACTGGTCATATGGTGAAACAATTATATTTACATAGAAATAGCAAACAGTACATGTAATTCGGCAAACGACCCAATTATATGTACAGAGGCCTTGATAAGCTGCGTATTTGCGTAAATACGCAATCAAAAAATCTGAAAACCCAATTCAAATTGAAAGGCTTGCGTACCAAAACCCAATTAAAACATCGAGTAATATATGCATACTGATAATTTTAACAAGGACAGTTTTCAATAAAATTATTGAAAAATGCCAAAGACGTCGATGGCAAAATCAGTCACAAAATCACCGCTAGTCTATCTGTCTTATTTGGTTACAATAAGCGTCTATATCGATGATGCAACTATACATATCGATGATGCAACTATACATATAATAAGCGTCTATGGATGTTTATAAATAGGATACGCACGGTCACTATTTTTTAGCAGATTAAACGGTGACGGTATTTGTGAAAAGCACTTCATATGCATTTCCGGTCGGTCGATTACGATTGATAATGGCGATTCCTTTTTGTAATTCGCCATTTAATATGCACAGTGTTCGCAGGTGATGACGCGTAAGTAATTGCTTTGAGATGTGACCGAAAAAATAAGGATATGGCTGACTCGACCCTTGTCCGAAACGTTTGATGCGAAACGTCCGAGTTCGTGCAAATTGACTAAGTTTCTTTTCATTCGGATATACTTCGGATGTTATTATTTAAGATTTGACAGACCGCGGTAAAAATGTCTTCAACAAAATGTGGAGAAAAAAGATGCAGCAAAGGCCCAATTAAAATTTTTTACATAATTTCTAATTAGTTTTAACTAACACTTAAAAGATGTCACATGTACGTATTCAATGTTTTGTGTAGCCATGTTTATTGCACATTTAGATACCAGAATTGGAAAATACCCTATTCAATTTTACACAATGGGGTAACGGTTGTAAGGTACATGTACCCAATTGATAATTGAAAATACCCAATTGAAAAAAATATCATGGAGTAAAAATACTCAATGAATAAATCATTATCTAGAGCCCTGTATTTACATGGCAGTTGCTCGTTTATTCATAGCTTCTTCTACAAATGTGCATGTTTTCCTAATAGTATCTGGTTTACTCATCATTAATGTAAGTTTTTGTGCGTCAGACATGTTTTTGTAGCAATTATTAGAGAAACATGCGAAAATGTACGTTACCCTAATGCGTTGATAAAAGGGACATGAAAATAGCACGTGATTTTCTGATTTTACTTGTCTGTCGTTACACATCACGCATAAACGCTCATGTTCTGGAATATGTCTATATCTACCAATTTCTATATTAAGGGGGAGAACTCCACATCGCATTCGTGCTAATAGTGACCGATGTCTAATCGATAGGTTCAGTTTAACATACAACTCCGTTTCATATTTAGATTTAAACAAAACATAGGTTCTCAGTTTTGGTTGCAGATTCATATTGTTTTTCCATTTCGATTTTTCAATTTCACAAAGTTTGTTCTGACATATGTCCAGTAACTTGTCGAAGGACATTCCACCAACTGATTTGTCTGTGTATAGTTGCTCTAGTCCGATTTTTGTGAAAATAAATTTTACATCCTTGCACTGATTGTTTTTATTGAGACTGTATTCCCAATTGAATATTTTCTTAGTCAGTATTGTCGTCCATTTTAATTAGCCTATACCACAAACGAATACTATTAAGATGGCGTCATACAACAGGACAAATCCATCCCATATCACCCTGTGTAGCAACATTTGATGTCAATTTGTTAACCCGAAGAAAGAACTTGATTGCCCTCAGGTGAATTGTCTCGGCGCGAGAATATGGTTTAAATCCCCATACACCACTACAATTGTCCATTATGCTCGTCACGCACGTATCGTAGAGCTTAGTGTATGTGTCATAAGACAGTCCGTTATTCTGTTTACACTTGTTGATCAACATTCCTAGGGCACGTCCTGCAGAATTTGACAGCTGATTCGACGTAACAGTAAAATCCAATTGATCACATATATAGTACAGCCTAGATACTTATAGTTGCTGACTAGTTCCACCGTTATCACCCATTTTGAATACAAAGCCTGTAATATCCACTGATTGTTTTCGGAAATGCATGGTCTTTGTCTTTGAACTGTTCATTTTCATCCGCCATTTGTTACACCATCCGTGTGTGGGTGGCAGGTGGGAGCACGCGATGGGTAATTTAACGATCGGGGTTCATCCTTACCGGAATTCTGACTGGAGACCTGGTTTGCCCCTCACATACGTCTTTGGCATTTTGTAGGTGACAGTTGAATCTGGTTATATCCCTTATGTGAGTATTACGATTATTCGTAATCCTATTTTAGGGGAAGGGGCCAAGTGACTTTGGTGTGGTATGGACCTGCCACCAGGTCAGGTTATTCTAATTTCAGGGCTGAATATATTGTTTCTCGATGTAAATATTCAGTTCTGATTTTGGAATTTTCCCCCCAATGCAGCAGGTTAAAATGGGATTGAACCCGTTTGCCCGGCCTTACATGACCATAGCCGTTAAACACCAATAAACAAACAAAAATACACCATCCGTGTAGTTCGTTTAGCAGCAACTGTAAGTCCTGCTCAGTCTCTGCCAGTAAAATTATGTCATCTGCGTACATTAATATATTTATAACAAATTTTCTGATCTTAACGCCTACATCGCATTGACTTAATACATCGGCGAGGTCATCCATAAAAACGGCAAAAATGTATATGTCCCATTTTCACAACACCACGTGTAGACTAACCTGCCATGTCTCTATATCGTTGTTTAATTATTTTGTATTAATCTTGACATTTTTCTGTTATCATGCTATATAGACTGGCTTGTACAGGATTAAAATTGTAACGGAAACAAATCAAACACACATTAATTTGTTAATTTTTCGAAAAACTTAAAGAAAATATTTACTAAATTGAGAATTGCCAGTTTTCCGACCGGAATATTTCCAATTATTTGCTGATATCACCGACCAATCAAATTCAGTGATGGAGTTAAAAATAGTATCCATGGAAGCTGCATTACATCATATCTTTAAAAATAGTACCGGCGGAAGGTCACGTAAATATTTGGCGACTTCGAAACTGTGTCTTTTTATACTTTATTTTATCAATTCATGTAAGACACACATTTTAACGTTTTTAGCCAGGTTTTTTAAAAAAAAATCCAGGCTATTGGATTGGCGAAAGCCGGGCGGGCGGCGTCCACAATCAATGTTAAGTTTGAGTCCATTTCTTTGTTACTGTACCACCTAGGACCACCAAACTTTCACAGTTTCATAATCAAGGGGTGCCCACCACATATTACTATCCAACATGTTACTTTTTTTTTAACTTGACCCATTTTTCCCGCGCAGTCGACTTAGCCATTTTCAATGTTAAGTTTTCGTGTTTACAATGTTAAGTTTTCGTGTTTGAGTCCATTTCTTTGTTACTGTACCACCTAGGACCACCAAACTTTCACAGCTTCATAACCAAGGGGTGCCTACCACATATTACTATCCAACATGTTACTTTTTTTTTAACTTGACCCATTTTTTCCGCGCAGTCGGCTTAGCCATTTTCAATGTTAAGTTTTCGTGTTTACAATGTTAAGTTTTCGTGTTTGAGTCCATTTCTTTGTTACTGTACCACCTAGGACCACCAAACTTTCACAGCTTCATAACCAAGGGGTGCCTACCACATAAAACTATCCAACATGTGACCATTTTTTTTTACCTTCACCTATTATTTCTACGTACATGTAATTGACTTAGCCCAATGTCAAGGTCAAATTACTTTTAATTTTTTTTGTTAAAGTTTATTCGTGTACTATATCTCTGCAACTGCTTCACCCATTACCTTGATACTTCACATGGGTGTTTATCATCATTGTCGCACACACTTGCAGAAAGCGCGATATCGTCTGCATTTTGGCATACGTTGGAAAAAATCTGGCCTTCGTGGCTTTGCCTCGTTTTTACCGTCACCTATTATTTCTACGTAATTGACTTAGCTATTTTCAACGTTAACTTTTTAACGTACGTCTGGTTAAAAGTTTTTCGTTATACTATATCTCTGAAACTGCTTCGCTCATTACCTTGAAACTTCACATGGGTGTTTATCATCATCCATATTTTCATTCTACCCCCCAACCGTGTGGCCCCTGTGCCCAATGTCAAGGTCAAATTACTTTGAATTTTTTTTTGTTAAATTTTTTTCCTTTTCTATATCTCTGCAACTGCTTCACCCATTACCTTGATACTTCACATGGGTGTTTATCATCATTGTCGCATCCGCTTGCAGAAAGCGCGATATCGTCGGCATTTTGGCGTACGTCCGTGTGTCCGGTTCAAGTTTTTTCGTTAAAGTTTTTCCATCTACTATATCTATTTTTTTAGTGTCCATGCCTCGCCCCAAGGCGCGACATGCAGGCCACGGCCATCTAGTCTACAAAAAGTGGGTATAATTATATTATCCAAGTGTCTATGCTTGGAAAAAACCTGGCCTTCGTGGCTTTGCCTCGTTTCTTGTTATGATAATTAATCAGTGTTCTTAACAGCCAATGCTGCTTTATCGCCATATAATTCATATTCAATTGATAATTGTTAGATTGTTAATCTACGTACAGTAAGCTAGTCGGCCTATGGCTCTGAACAGGAGGGTAATTTGAGTGATTGGGCCAGAGTGTTATGTCTGCACCATGTGCAGTCACTTTCACTGTAGTTACATTCTTGACAATTTGTATTTGGTAGGAACGGATAACATTATATATTGTGATATTTAAATAGTCAGAAATTGCTATAAGCAAGCATCTTCAGTTGATGATTTTATTTGAAAAAAAATTCTTGAATATTCTTGCTGTTATGACTACCGGTAGTCTAAGAGTAACCAGTTTCTTCATAACCCATTATACTCTGAAGATTCACATTTTATTGACAGCAAATGTCATATACATGTAGTTGTATTCTCTCATCGGATGTATATTATTGTGACCACCATTTGAACCGTCTCATCAAGTTGGTTCACATGAGTGGTCACAACATATACTTTCACTGAGAAATAAGAAGAATTGAAAAGTTCATAAAATCAAGATTTAAATTCACCTGATAGAGTATTCCGATTGTAATGATTTAATTTCTCTACAATCTGTCACTTTCAGACAATGTCGTGGATTGAAGGCATCGGGGATGAAGTCACCGTTCTCCTTACTGTCCTGCTTGTATCTGTGATCATCTGTGTCGCCTGGTTGTCCACTGGCATCACTGATATTCCCTTTATACGCGTCATTGTGATCCAACTTCGACAGAGGCGAAGGCAGCAAGTTGCAGCACAGGAAGAAACCAATGATCCACTTATCCGTCGTCATACAGACGAAATAGAATCAGATTCTTCTGTATCCGAAGAAACGATAGGTCAAGCAAATGTTAACAATGATGATAATTCGGTTACTGGTGAACAAGTCGTGCCTCATATACCTGGAGAAGCTATAGATGTACAAAGTACTGTTCAACGTGAGCAAACTTCAGAAAGGGTTCAAACAAAAACTAGCGAGGATCAGAGAGTTAAAGATAATGTAAATGTGACTGATGTTGTTAATGATGGTTCTGAGGATACCACATTGGCAGATAGAGAAAATCTTGAAAATGATAGAATTGACACTGAAAATTCTGTAGAGAGCTTACCAAGTCCTGAACTTCGACACAGACGTTTAATGTTCTTTCACGGTGCAAAGACACATTCCGATGAGTCAGAACCACGTTTGGAGACACCAGCACAGAATGAGACCGAAAATTGTGAAAATTGTAACAATACACATGCAAGCCAGTCTGATGAAGCAGAAAACAGCCAAAATGTTCCTCACAATTCAACCGACTGCCATCAACCTGATCCTTCTAGTTTGATTTCTGAACAGACTGGTACTCATCATAGTTCTAGTACAAATGTGACTTCTGAAACAGAGACGGAGAACCAGACGGAAACAAGAAATAGTTCTGAAACTTCTGGTGAAATCCATGTGAAACTAAAATATCTCAACGACACACAAAGACTTGTGACAACATCGCCGACTGAAACAATTGGCAGTTTCAGACAGTAAGTACCGTATTCATTCTAATAAACGCCCATACTCTAATAAACGCCCACCCCCCATTTTTGGGCAAAAAAATGAACATTTTCTGCCCGATTTTACAAAAATTGGGACCTCTAATAAACGCCCATGGCCTCCTCTGGAAAAAAAAATGGACATACCTGTCAAACTGTAATTTTCCGTATTTCCCTTTTTAGTAACGCGCGGACATGTGCCTTTCGTTCTTTGCGTCCAAATATTCTGTAGGAACATGGAATTTCAAGGCCACCTCCCCTTGCAAATGTCTCGATAGAGGAGGGTCGCGGTTCCCCAGAAGTAACTGCGATCACCTGGGTGATATCTCCGTTATTAAATAATGTTCCTTCAGGAATATGTCCCACAACAGTTTCGCCTTGTTTAACAATTATTGCAGAGTCACTATAGTCGTTATCTGATTCTAATATACAATCCAGTTCTGTTCCTGGTGGATAACTTGTTCTATACACGTGATATCCTTTGATCATTGCTTTTACAGATAATAACATGCATGTACACGCAGTCATTGTGTAGAACAAAAGTAGCTACACACAACACCGTTTGTCTGGCCAGTACTACCGGTATGAATCAAATTACATCATCACAGTGTCATGTGGTCTCTCGTTACCGCGCAGATTCTGGCCTAGCATTAGATCACGTGGTCTCTCTGTACCGCGTGTATTCTGCCCGAACGGTTTAATGCACAATATTGTACAGCAAAGCCGGGAACCAGATGTGATGATGGGCTTGCTTGATTATCAAAAAAAATATAAAAAAATACCATATGGTATGGGGACGATTTTGGTCTGGGGACGATTTGACCAGATAGTATATGTTACGCGAAGAGTGATGTCCCTTTGTTATTGTTGAGATATTTTGAGAAATTTACTGATTTGGGGTATGTCCGAATACTTACTGATCCTAAAGTAATTATTCTAATGAGAAATGGACAAGTCCAAACATACAGATTATCCGAATACAAACGTCCGATACGGTAGTAATTGCTAAGACTACACCGCGAGTACATAGAACGTCTGTAAGGTTTACAAATCCAATCGTTTTCTTCACTTTTTGACATTTTTTACTCAGACCAAAAACCATTGCCTCTATTAATCGCCGACCCCCGACCCCCGACCCCCGACCTGTGACTTACCGATGATTCTAATAAGCGCCCGGGCGTTTATTAGAATGAATACGGTACATGTACATAGAGAATACCAGGCTAGTGTCTTTGATATCAAGTTTATCCCGAGCCGAGCCGTAACGTTTTATGCTCGAAAATGACCACTGATGACATCGTTACCTATGGACAGAATGTGGACTTGTTTCAGTTGCGTCATTACACTGACGTCAATCCAATGGCACGTCAGTTTTCACTTCGTTGTAACCCGAATGTTTAGCCTGATACAACAATATGTTATCAGTCAGTACGTATTCGGTCAATACAGGGCAGGTTACATGATAAAATAACATCTGGGTCCGCTCTTTCTCTTCCACGTCTCAGCCTTATATAGTTGATAATGTGTTTAACCCATGGAATGCGGAAAACATAAAGTGTGGTCTACTATTGTTATGCAATAGCTAGGGGGCATATTGCTTGTGTATGAGGTTCCGTCCGTCTGTATGGGGTCATATGCATTGAAAAGATCGTAAGAGTTTCTCCATCTTGTCATAACTTCAATATTACTGGATGGATTACTTCGCACACTTGATACATTTGGATATATGTGACATACTCACACAATCATTAACATGAACTTGACCATTCTCACCTTTATAAGGTCGCTGAATCTCTTGAATATTAGAATGTAATTATTTCATGTACATCAATTGTTGATGCAATCAATCATCATGTGTGGCTGTGATTGGAGAAATGGAGCTTATGGGTTTTGCGATCAGTGTAGTTCAGTGTAGTTCTAGATCAGCCTGTGCATCCGCAGTCTGATCTGGATCTGCACTGTTCGCCATTCCATCAATATAACACCTGTCAAGATTCTAACAAGCAAAATAGATCGTTATCACGCTACAGCAGTGTCCTATTTGATCAGGAGATATACTTGTCACAAATCTCACAAGCCCCATTTCTCAAGTTTAATTCCAGTAACACCTGTTACTGTTAGTGTAATATATATTATTTATTTTCAGAAAACATTTCTCTTCCGAGCTGTCCGAGTCAAAACTGGTCCGCTTCATCTTCAACGGTCATGACCTGCGTAACGATGCGTCCACGTTGCAAGCCTGCAACATAATGGACAACAGTGTAGTCCACTGTCTCGTCACACAACCACGGCAACCGGCGACAAACAACAACAACAACCAGGACGAAAACCTGTTTGACATCGGAATTTTCATGTTACCACTTTTCGGTATTCTGCTAGGGATTGTTTGGTATATGAGATTCATGTATAGACAGTTTTTCAATGTCACATCAACATTGACATTGTGTGGTATAACGTTTCTGTATGTCGCGGCCTTCATGTCGACCTTGAGAGGTCGAAGGCCACATGAACATCTGGAATAGTTTCTGGAGAGGTTATGGATGGCTTGATAGTCCTGTGCATAGAGCACTGGGGGCCATTTCACTAAACTGTGTACGACTAAAATGTTTGTAAGTGCAAAATTATGATAGTCTGTCAATTTCACATTAACAATTCTTTCTTGTAAACAATTATTGGATTTACATTTATTGAGCATAGGCTGCATATGCAGCCTATGCTCAATAAATGTAAATCCATCAATTGAAATTTCCAGACAACCTAAATTTGCACTTACCAACATTTTAGTCATACAAAGTTTAGTGTAATGGCCCGCTGAACTTCAGTGTCAAAAATTGTGGCTTCTGTCCTGCCCTAGTTAAACAATTACTTTCATAGTGTTTCCATTTCACTAGTCTTGGACGAGGCTTGCACCTGAGGCCCCATATATGAACTTAGCTGTTGCTGCAACCATATTAAAGCCTGTTCACATTTTCATCCCCTCACCGATAGGCAGGAGTGGATATAGCGATGGTCCATGTATGTTAGTAACAATTTCTGTTTTCATTATATCTCTTTAATACCTTCTCAGATTTTAATAATATTTGGCCACAATATGTCATATATTTTTGGATCACCCCTCGTACACACTGTGTACGAGGGGTGATCCAAAAATATGTGGAATTTTTGCTGAAGTTTGTTTATTACAAGGTGCAGAACCCAGGAAGTTTACGTCAATGTACATCTGGCAATTGTGCATAAGTTATGTATTATTTGACCACCCCTCGTACATACCGTAAAGATTCTAATAGACGCCCGGGTGTCTATTAGAATCACCACTGGCTCCGAAGTCCAGGGTGGGCGTTTAATAGAGTCAAGTGTTATTCAGCAAAGGGAAAATGATAACAAAATATACGATGTTCTGCTATCTGAACAAAAACATAACTAAGGGACGTTACTCTCAAACGCCAGACTTGATTGTACTGTCTGTCAGTTTATAAACATTTGGGCCAAGACGTTTCGGCCCACTCTGGTCATTATGGTACAGTCGGTAGAAATGTTAAATTTAATGGTAATGTATATCAAGACAGCGTCAATCATTAATGCTGATCAGATTTACGCCTACGGACGTTTCGTCAGCGTTTCGGATCTGTCGGGTTTGAGATGCTTTGAAAATGGCGTCTCCGTAACCGTGTAAATTCTGATCACCCTGTGTTCGTGCAAATAGCTACTGCTGATTTTACTGTGACACCGGAAACGGTCGAATTTCGCTTCCACTTTTGAAAGTGAAAGTAGCAATTATGTTTTTTCCCCGATTTTAAAGGAAGTTGCTTTCGAAATAATGGAAAGAAAAAAAATCTAATTGTACAATTAGCTCCGATTTTGTTTCAAGTCGGTACTGGGCGTTTATTAGAGGCACTAATTTTGTGAAAATAGGCCAAAAAATGTGTAATTTTCAACGTGAAAAGTGGGGGGTGGGCGTCTATTAGAGCATGGGCGTCTATTAGAATCTTTACGGTATGTTGCTTTGTTACATATGATCCCCACATCCCAAGGTCACTTAGTTGTAATGTTCACATTCTTTGTAAGGCATAAGTAAGATATTTTTGTCTTTGTTTTCACTATTTCTTTTTAACCGCTTGTCACATTTTCATAATAGTTGGCCACACTGTGTGTCTATATAGGGAAGAAGATACTTTGTTACATGTTAGGGTGTGAGTTTATACCCAGAAGTCCTCATTTCCATCTTCCGTCTTTGGTTTCTTGTGATAATTTTATATTTTCGTTATACCAATTTGGAATATAGGATGGATATGTTCGAGTTTGGTCCATCCAAAATCCCACTGAAATGTGTGCTTGTTTCGTCATCCATCATTCCATGTTTAGCTATACATATACAGAATATATGAACAGAAATTGTTTTTAAGATTTATACATGTCTATATGGGCTACTGGCTGGGAAAATGTATCTTATAACATGTGCAGCCAGTATAGCCCCAGATCAGACTGCGTATTCACGCAGTCTGACCTGGGGCTATGCTGTTCGCCATTCAGTCACTGAAGTCGGATAAATGCCATCAATATAATGATGAGATCTTTATTCCCATATAAGTTGATCAGTATTCACGGTGGTTTCACATGTCGTAGTGTCCCATTTCTCAGCCAGCAGTCCATACATTATAAAGACCACCATAGTTTTCCCCATGTTGGACACAACATGAGGTCCTGCCATGTCATAATCGTTTTATTTAACTTCGTCATTTGTTAAAGGCACTTCGTCTCAGATGTCAGGGTGTGGGATCACGTGCTTTCCGAACCCGGTTTTCCGACGTGATGTAATCTGTGACGTCATTTTTACATTAGATTTTCTTTAAAATCTTCCTAACAAATGGACGGATTTTGATGATATGTAGCGCACCAAATGCGATGGCATATGTGTTGTATGGGTGCTTTGAAAGTTATTTACCAGTACAATAACTTTTACTCAACTTTTACAAAAAGTCGAGTACTGTTTATTTCTTACATTCACATGCTCTAGTTTTTAATTACATTTACGGTAACCGATTCTTCGTCAAAACGACATAATTATGAGATTAAAGCCACCTATACAATAAAGGGCAACGTGTACCACATTTGCTGCGATATATTTCATAAAATATGTCATTCCATTAGAAAGATATTAAGGAAATCTACTTACTGTAAACACATCTAAAAAACATGACGTCATGCTGTTGGGAAACATGTGATCTCACACCCTGTATATGCTCACAAACTGATGAAACAGAATAGTAAAACAGTACTTTAACTCTATATTTATATTGTATTTTTTAACCCAAATGTACGAGTCGCCTGAAAAAATCGGGGTTTAGTAAAAAAAAATGTGTACAGTGGAACCCCTATAAACCGGACACTCGGGACAATGTAGCTGTTTACCTTAGATGTGTTTCGCTGTTGTGCATCTCTGATTACAATTACTTTTCATGATTGCAAAACACTAGCATGTTTCATGAAGTGCTGACGTGTCTGATTTACAGTGGAACATCTCCAAACCGGACACCCTGGGGACCTCCCAGGGTGTCCGCTTTGGAGAGGTTCCACTGTAATTCGGAAATATAACTAGTTTGTTTCGAAGTTGAATGCTACTAATTTACATGTATGTAAGATTATTCAATCAGTGCCTGGAATGGAACAGATTTCTTTTCACAACTAAAAGACACTTTGTTTCACAAATCGTGCATCTACGTGCAGTAACAAATCATCCTTACCGGAATTCCAACTGGAAACCTGGTTTGGCCCTCACATACGTCTTTGGCATTTTGTATGTGACAGTTGAATCTTGTTATACCCCTTAAGTGAGTATCATGATTATTCGTAATCCTATTTTAGGGGAAGGGGCCAAGTGACTTTGGTGTGGTATGGACCTGGCCCCAAGTCCGGTTATTCTAATTTTATGGCTGAATATATTTTTTCTTTATGTCAATATTCCGTTCTGATTTTGGGATTTTCTCCCCAATGCAGCAGGTTAAAATGGGATCGCACTTGGATTTGGTGTGGTATGGACCTGGCATCAGGTCCGGTCATTCTAATTTCAGGGCTGAATATATTTTCTCTTGATGTAAATATTCCCTTCTGATATTGGGAATCCATAGAGATAACAAAACACATTGGATATTTGAGACATCGTCTGAAACAGTGCCTTTAACAATAAATCACATGGCTTTTTGTTGTTTTGTTTACAATTATTATTTTGTTATTGTTGCTTCTGTTGTAATTGTGATACATGTGTATACTCAGTGAGTTGGTCGAGTCTGGCCACATAAATGTGGCTGAGACTGGATGAATGGGGCTTATGGCCTCTGCGACCAGTACAGACTTCTGTTGTAATTGTGATACATGTGTATACTCAGTGAGTTGGTCGAGTCCGGCCACATAAATTGATGTGGCTGAGACTGGATGAATGGGGCTTATGGCCTCTGCGACCAGTACAGATCCAGATCAGCCTGCGCATCCGCGCAGCCTGATCAGGATCTGCACCTGTTCGCCATTCCATCAATGAAACTTCAGTCATTTTTATAACGAACAATATATTGATTGTTATCAGACTACAGGAGTGTGCTATTTGATCAGGAGCTACACTGGTCATAAATCCCATAAGCCCCATTTGACCAGTTACAGCCACATACATATATAGGGCTTCATTTCATGCCAGAGGGGGAAATTTGTTCCAAATTCATTTCTCAGTTTTACCTCTCCAGGGGAGGTTAGGAAATGTGTGGTAATTCCGAGGCTTACTGCCAAGGTTCTGGCATTTCTGAATTGAGAATAATAAATTTTATATCAAGACTAGCATACTACATTTTATTTTATTTATCAATTAACCCTTTGACCACTACACACAACAATTGTCGTCTGCCGTTGCTTTTATATTTTGCCCTATTTCTCAATAAAAACCTGGTTTGACAGCACTTCAGATTCTGGAAATGATTCTGAAGTGCTGTCAAAGCATGTTGTAAATTATTTGAAAGTGCTGTCAAAGCATGTTTTTGATGATAAAAATGGAAAATAGAAAATAAACAGCAGACGACAAATAATTAAGATAGCGGTCTAAGGGTTAACGTGTTAGAAATGCTTTCCATTCATTAAAATGCATACTTTCGAGTATGGTATTATTACACAGACATCATTCGATAATGTCATGTGATGTCGATAATGTCATGTTTAATCCATATATAATTGGCCATGTTGTCAGTGCCAATGTTTGATGTTGCCAGTTTTGGTCAGCGAGCAAGTAGGGAGTAAACTTTGAACGAATAAAATGTTTGTAAGTGCAAACGTATGATAGTCTGTAAATTTCACATTACCGGTAACAATGCTTTCTTGTAAACAATTATTGGATTTACATTTATTGAGCATAGGCTGCATATGCAGCCTATGCTCAATACATGTAAATCCATCAATTGAAATTTCCAGACGGTCTTAAATTTTCTCTTACAAACATTTTAGTCATACAAAGTTTAGTGGAACGTGCACCAGGTATGGGATGGATATACGTGTGCATTGATATTTTTTATCAATTTTAAAACAAGAAAATGTGGCCTATTGCCACACGAATGCCCCCGGTGGCAGATTGGAGAAACTGTGGCAAAGTTAATTAACCGAAAGTAATAAGTTTTCATAAGCACAGTTGTGAAGGTCAAATGGTGAAGGTCATATTACAGGCGGCATGTATGTGTGACATTTGTCCACAGGTTTGATGTATCGAAATATTAAAGTAATCCATCAAGGGATATGAAGTTATGACAGAATTGAGAAACTCCGGCAAAGTTGTCAAGGACAAGAGGTCAAGATCATATTAAGCTCAGCATGGATGTGTGGCATTTGTCCACAAGTATGATTTGGCATTTGTCCACAAGTATGATGTGCCGCGGTATTGAACTATTAAAGTAATCCTTCAAGGGATATAGAAATTATGACAAAATTTCGAAACTCTGGCAAACTTTTAATGTGTGAAAAAGTTTCAAAGTTGTGACGGTCAACAGGTCAATGTCATATTAAGAGCAGCATGGGTGTGTGGCATTTATCCACAGGTATACCGTGTTGAAATATTTAAATAATCCTTCAAGAGATGGAAGTTATAACAGAATTATTTCGAAACTCCAGCGAACTTCTTAATGTGCAGGACACACAGACGGATACACGAACACACAGTCCAAACACTATTATGCCTCCGGCTCTACAGAGACCGGGGGTATGAAAAGGAGGAAACTACTCTTTAGCTTATCTGAAGCTCTGCTCTGGGTTAAAGGGATCAGTGGAAGAAGTGGGCTAAGCCCCTATGGGCTTAGCCCCCTTCTTCCACTGATCCCCAAACTGTATATGTTCAATGGTAATAGGCAGTTATATACATGTGCCAATGTGACATCTTCTTGCTCGAACTTGATGCGAGTCTTTGTACATGTCATAAAAATCATGTTATAAATTTAAATGGTAAATATCCATTGGTTATTGTTATCTGAACCCTTTAAAGGTCATATTTCCCTGGACTACTCTTATGGTAAATATCCATTGGTTATTGTTATCTGAACCCTTTAAAGGTCATATTTCCCTGGACTACTCTAATGGTAAATATCCATTGGTTATTGTTATCTGAACCCTTTAAAGGTTTCCCTGGACTACTCTAATGGTAAATATCCATTGGTTATTGTTATCTGAACCCTAAAGGTCATTTTCCCTGGACTACTCTAATGGTAAATATCCATTGGTTATTGTTATCTGAACCCTTTAAAGGTTTCCCTGGACTACTCTTATGGTAAATATCCATTGGTTATTGTTATCTGAACCCTTTAAAGGTCATATTTCCCTGGACTACTCTAATGGTAAATATCCATTGGTTATTGTTATCTGAACCCTTTAAAGGTCATATTTCCCTGGACTACTCTTATAACGGGTATAACTGGATTCAGCTCTCGCATACAAGAAAGTCACAAATGTACTTGAGGCCAATCCAGGGATATCGGGATTGTGGTATGGATCAACCCCATCATTACCCTTCGCATGCTCCCAACCGGCCGCCCACTTGATTTAAACGGTTTAAACTTTATTTTACAACGATTACAAACAAGCCCGAGAGCACTTCTACAAATGCTTTCGTTGGCACATTAATGTGGGTGGAAACCGGAGTACCCGGGCAAAAACCTCTTGTCCAATCTGGCAACCACCATATCATCTCACATACTGCCCATGCCGAGGATCGAACCTGGAGTCGCATTGGTGAGAAGCACCCTTTACGCTAACCGGACAACCTGTTACTGACAGCCACTAGATTGACATGCAAGTGTCGTAATTGCAGACACGAGACCAAGCTTCAGCAAAAAAGTATCAAATGAACTGAAAAAAAGCTGAAACATTTCAAATTTGAGAAGATCAGACCGACTGTGATACATTTTGAAAATTCAAATCGTGAAAAAGTTTGTTGGGGTTTAACGGCCTATCAACAGCTAAGGTCATTTAAGGCCGGGGTCAATGGGTTTAGTACTAAATTCAATATATTACCTGTACAAGTACATGTTCAAGTACATGTACAAATGGGGGGAAAAATCACAAAATCCCGATCTGATGCCAGGTCCATGCCACACCAGAATCACTTGGGGGCCCCCTCCTAAAAACAGTAGGCTCGTGAAAAAGTAAAATCTCATGCCAACAATTAGATACCCCTGGCCGAGCCGCTATATGGCACACCTGGGCAGAACTAGCGGGTAGAGTGGTATTGATTGATTGATTATTGGTGTTTAATGGCCTATCAACAACTACGGTCATTTAAGGCCGGGCCAACAGGTTGACCTATCCCGTATTAAACCTGTCCCTAATGAGAACTCAATATTTACAGAAAAATATATATTCAACCCTGAAATCCCAGCCTGGTGTCAGGTCCATTCCACACCAGTCACTTAGCTCCAACCCAAAAAGTAATATGATCAGCACTAGCACTAATCTTATTACTTTTTAATGGGGCTTAACAGGATTTAGCTCTCAATTATCTAAAGGCAAAAAATGCACATGAGGGCCAAACTATGCAAGTCGGCATTCCGATAAGGATGAACCCCCAATCGTTAAATTACCCTTTGCGTGCTCCCCGACCAATAATGGGAAATAATTTCAGCACAAAAATATTTACACAATTCCCTAACATTTGATTGGCCCGTAGCAAGTCTCTGTCCAAAATTTATAAGGCCATTAATTCCTATAATATTGTGTTTCACAAACACCATGGCCGAGATCGGGGATCAAACCCGGGCCACTGAGGTGACAGTCCGAGATTCTCACCTGGGTATTCATTCATCTCGCAGTGTTATCATTGTGAATGGCAATGGACATTGGTGCTGCACTCCGCATAAAATTTTCCACGTCAAAATGTGCACCAAATCCCTTATGCATTCCCATTCAGCTACATGCAGTACATACTGCATAAACATATTTTTGTCTAGTAACCGGCGCAAGAAATTTGCGCCGGTTACTAGACGAAAATGTGTTTATGCGATAGCTCTAGAGTTGAGTGGCTTCTCATCAGGAAACCAGTGCATTTTTCGATGTGAAACATTTTAAGCGGGAACGGCTGGCAGCACCAATGATGGAACCTTGGTAAACCGTTCCCCCTGGTTACCTCCCAGGTTGCCCGGGTAGCAAGGTTCCATTGTACATGTGTTCCGAGTCTGAAACTAAGAACGTCTACAATCAGTCGGAAACGTGAAGGAAAACAATGAAATACCATTTAATTTCAAACATTTTTATTATCAATGAACATCTAATAGCAATGATTATGCGTTAATATTGGAACCTTCATTAGCTTCCCACAATACTGATCACATGACAGTGATCACATGACAAGTCACATGATCCAAGCTATTTATAGACAAGATCATTAGGATACATATAACAGTTACCACAAGGATGGGTTTATGGCCAATTCTAGAAGGGGAACAACTTTTGTCATACAAATTTCCATGCATTTTTTGTAATCTTGAATTTAACGATAATGGTAGAAAAAAACCGGATTGATTAGGCCATAAAAAAAGTACTTTGGTTCTCAGATATCGCTGCGTCTGAATAATCCCTGCGCGTTTTATCGTCGTGGAGAATTAAATTGTACTGTAAATTCTTCACATAATCAATACAAAAAACTACCATGCAAAAATATGTTAAATGCAATGTCTGATGAAAATCTGGTGATTTTTCACGTCTTAACGAGGTTTTAGTATCTATATAGAACACAGACTGCATCTGGCAACTTGAAGACGAACATCTCGAACAAACAAAAATATATTACAAAAATCCGCCCTCCTGCATCACATTGCGCAAACCCCGTGTCTGAGAACCAAATTACTTATTTTTGTATGCCCTTATAATTGATTGAATGTGGTTTTGAGTCTCCAACATCCAGGTCATATACATACAGCTGTATGGGGAAATGATTGCATATTCAGCTCTCGACAATACATTTCAAACACTGAAATCAGATTACCTGTAATCTGTGTCGGGTGCATTAGTACTAGATTACCGTAATAACCTAAATATTTGGACACAATTTGCTTTGGGAAACTTTCCCAAAACAAATTGTATCCAAATACATTGTTACATGTATTGTGATGAAACCAGTACCTAAACCCTAAATATTGGCATGCTCACTGTTTTAGGGAAACCATATACATGTATTTGTATGTGTTTCCCCAAATAAATGGTGTGCGAATATTTAGGGCTATCACGGTACTTCAGCTCTGGGGATCAATGGATTCATCAATCATACAAGCGTACCCACCCATCCTCCATTTAAGAACCAGGGGCCCGTTTTACTAAACTTTGTACAACAAAAATGTTCGTAAATGCAAATTTAGGATTATCTGCAAATTTCAAATGATGGATTTACATTTATTGAGCATAGGCTGCTTATACAGCCTATGGTCAATAAATGTAAATTCAATAATTGTTTACACAAAAACATTGTTAATATGAAATTTACAAACTATCATAATTTTGTACTTACAAACATTTTAGTCGTACAAAGTTTAGTGAAACGGCCCCCTGAAGATAAAATGCAATCCCCCTATTGATATGGCAAACATAAATAAATAGTATTGATATAATGATTTGGAAATATATATGGCAAAGTTGATATCACCTATTGCATGCTGGCGAATAACTGTTTATTGCATAAAATTGGCTTTCACAGTAATAACATGTCATAATTCACTAGTGTAATAAATATGCAAATGAGACTGCTACATAAAACATTTTAGTAGAGGAGTATAGCCTCAATAGTTTATGTTATGCTTATGCAATAAGTAGAAGAAAACATTTGTGTTGATTCAATATGAAATTTATCTAACTTGTTTACTATAGTCTGTTTCACGAAAGCTGCCCAAATTTTACGGCCATATAAACAGTTCAAAAACAATATTTTTTTCGATAGTATTAAATTAAAGGAAAATTTAAGAATGAGCCTTCTTTTTATTTCGTGAAATTTGGTCAAATATTGGTTTTATTACGAAAAATTGATTTCTCTATGGGAATTTAACATGGGGGAAAAAAGAGGCAAAGGAGTGTGGGAGTCAAAAAATGAAAAATTTTGGAAATTAACTCCGAAACCTAGCTAGATAGCTTGGAAATTATCCAACTAAGAAAACAAAAGTTAAATTTTGAAAATCGGTCCAGGATTATTGAAATTCTAAAAAATTTCCCCATATTAAATCCCCATACAGGGGTCCTACCAATTATCCGGACAATCAATTTATCGGACAAATCAAAATAGCTGTTAATTAAACGCATTCATTTGATCCGATTTTGCAACGGACACATCTAAGTCACTCAGGTGCTTGCTGTTTCCATGCCAGTGTGAATAATATATCGCCAAGGTAAACATTTTAGTAAAATTTGCTGAAAACATTCCCCCACTATGTCCACAAGTTGTTTACAACGTGAAACGTCGCGCGGGGGCTTGTATCTGTCACTGCGCATGGGCATAATTTGAGGCCCCTATAGAGTGTTTCAATACTCTGTTGTGTGAAGTATGCAGACGATACGATGCATTCCTCCAAAATGTATCATGATAGAAAAAGAACGAAGAGCTACTTATTCAAAAACATATAATAATTGTTTCAAGGCCAAATCGCCCCAAGCCATTTCGGACCCAAGCCATTACACACCATTTCACACCCATATTCATTCGTGGATAAAATCGACAGGTGCGAAAACACCAGTGTACGAAACGATCATTACCGCGGAATTTCCACCAAATTATGAAGAGCTCAATCGAGTGCGCCCATTACGTCATTGCAGAGTTGTTCTATAAATACAATACATTCTATAAATACGATGTTTTCCAAGAAGCGAATGGTGATTGTGTTTTCTGCAAAACAACACAATGCTGTTTATACTGGTTTTCAGGCGATAAAATTATGATTTTAAGGTGAGAATACAAGTTATAAGACGGTTATACATTTGTCCGGATAATTGATTGTCGATGTTAATTTTGGGGCAATGTTACGACTGATGATCTGACCCAATTTTAAGTGAGAAAGATGGCACAGTTTGCTAAATAGTTTCCATGCGTTGAGAAAGCAAGAACCGACGATTGTTCTGTGAAAATTTTATGCCCGTAGCTGCTATTTTAAGAAAAATATCGTAACAAAACAGCCATTTTTGTCCGATAATCTGGAGGGATTTAATGGGGATTTAACATGGGGAAATTTTGTTTTCGCAATAAAATCAATATTTTACCAAATTTCACGAAATAAAAAGAAGCATTCTTAAATTTTCCTTTAATTTAATATTATCGAAAATAATATTGTTTTTGAATTGTCTATATAGCCGTAAAATTTGGGCAGCTTTCGTGAAACAGACTATAGTTTCATAAAAAAATCGGTATAGCCTTGCTTCTAATGAAATCAAGTACTCATTAAATAACTAGAAATGGTGGGTGGTTGGTCGGGCAAACTCAATGGCATAAATTAACGGTAGGGGTTCCTCCTTATAGCAATCAATGTTTGATTTGGCCCTCAGGTACGTTTTTATCTTTGGCTCTTTTGTTACCTGGGAGTTGAATTGGGTTATTGCCCATTATAAAACTAGTAAGATCATTACTAATCTTATTGGTTTTGGGAGGGGGCCAAGTGATTCTGATGTGGCGAGGACTTGGCATCAGATCAGGATTATTCTGATTTCAAGTATGTGACCTTGACCCTGGGGTTAGAGGGGGCAGGACAGGACGATCATGGATTTTTCACAGGGCGCTAGAGGACCATTAGAGCAATGTGTGCGTGAAATATCAACCAGATCCTTAAAAACCGAGCGTTAAGGTTTTGAATGCACCAAATATGTGACCTTGACCCTGGGCAGGGGTGGGATGATCGTGGATTTGTCACAGGACCATTAAATCAATGTGTGTGTGAAGTATCAAGCAGACGAGTGCAAGGAAACAGAAATTATAAGACATTTACCAGAGTGTTAAGGTTTTAAATGCAACAAGTATGTGACCTTGACCCGGAGCCTAGCACGGGCGACACGGTCGTGGATTTGACACAGGGCAGTAGAGGACCATTAGAGCAATGTGTGTGTGAAATATCCAGCAGATCTGTGTAAGGAAACAGAAATTACAAGACATTTACCCGAGCATTAAGGTTTCAGTACATACGGACAGGATGTACGGATGCCGGTAACACTATATGACCCCCTCACCATTCGGTGGTGGGGGCATAGATATCATATTAAATCAACACGCATGTAAGATCCTCTATTTGAACTGTCAGTTGATGTATAAATAGGCATGCAAAGAACTAGGGCCATGCGATGTTAAATAAAAAACTAAATGAACAGTCTGTATACATGTACAAAACCACGGATGGTCAGCTGTTGCCAGCCATCTCATCAGGATCTACAGTTTGCCAACATTGCTAGAGATCTGGGGCCCGTTTCACTAAACTTTGTATGACTACAATGTTTGTAAGACCGACATTATGATAGTCTGTAAATTTCACATTAACAATGTTTTCTTGTAAATTATAATTGGATTTACATTTATTGAGCATAGGCTGCAAATGCAGCCTATGCTCAATAAATGAAAATCCATCAATTGAAATTTACCGACAATCCTAAATTTGCACTTACGAACATTTTAGCCGTGTAAAGTTTAGTGAAACAGGCCCCTGTAGTGCTGAAAGCTTCAATTTTGATTGTATCATGAATCTTAATAGCTGTTAGTGATAAATTACCATGGTATCAATTAAATCAAGGTTTTCCGCTTTCAAGAACCTCTGTTGGATGTTTATTTTTGTTTGTTGGGGTTATCAGCAGCGAAGGTCATTTAAGGCCGGGATCAATGAGTTTAGTACTAAATCCCATATATTACCTGTAAAATCAGAACTGAATATTTACAATAAAAATACTATATATTCAGCCCTGAAATCAGAATAATCCTGATCTGATGCCAGGGCCTCGCCACACCAGAATCACTTGGCCCCATCCCAAACCAGTAGGATCAGTAATAATCTTACTACTTTTATAACGGGTAATAACCCAATTCAACTCCCAGGTAACAAGAGTTGAAGATAAAAACAACCCGAGGGCCAAACCAGGCAACTCGTGATTCCTACGAGGTTGGAATTACTTTTAACCCTTTCAACACTAGACCTCTATCATAATGTTCGCCTACAGTGTAGATCCAGATGCGACTTCATGAGCCGTCTCATCAGGATCTTCTCAATTTGTGAATACTTCTCCAAACAATACTAATTCTGATAAATGGAATAGTAAATGACAAATTTACATGGGAATGTCCATTCCAATTACTTACGGGTGAAAGTGTTAATTGCATGTTAATCTATACAGCTTGGCCTTTGAACCAAGGCTGGAGGATGTGTATGCACCGGCCTTACACTCCAAATTCTCTCATGTCTCGTACAGCGGCATATTCATTATATATTTATTGTACAAAACAGATAAATTATGCAATGCGATCGCCTATATATACATATATTGCACATACATAGTATAGTAATACTCCCAAACCATGAAATATATATGCCAATTATAATTATAAACTACAAGTTCGTGTTGGCTCATTTTCTTAGCCAAAACTGGCATTGCAGATGTCACAAATTAATTTTATAGCCAGTTTCATTAGTTTAGATGTACATTATTAATGTATTTATTGGTGTTAAATATCCCGTCAACAGCTGTCATTTTAGGCTGGGTTAACGGAGTTGAATTCCCGTATATATATATATATCACCTGTGGAGGGATCCCAGAATCAAACTAACTATTACAAACAATATAATATTGAATGTTTTATTGTGGATTTGTTTATGAAAGTGCATAACAAACAATACTAGTCAATAGACCCTTTGTGTATTGTATTCATTTACTACATGGAAGTGGGTAGAGTAAAACCTCACCAAACCAGCCACCCAGAAAACCGTGGCATTTTGAACTTTCGACACATTTCACTGTAATGTATCTACAATGGTAATGTATGTTCATGATCGCAAAACACAAACATGTCTTGCAGTATACAAACTTGTGAATTACAGTGGAATCACGCTGTACCGGACAACCTGGGTCCTCTCAGGGTGTCCGGTACAGCGAGGTTCCACTGTAGAATAATAAACCAACCATGAAAATGGCCATATCCCTGTGTTTCAATATGAGCATAAATAATCTCAACTATCTGACTGGTGGGAGACAACAAAACATGAACAGCTACTAACATATAATCACACAATTCTCCACAACAACTGTTGCTTAGCAACAGATATACTAGTAAATTATCACAGTTAATAAATAGGACGAGACACGAGAAACTGACATGGTCAAGGTCATCTAAAACTACACTCACATCAAGTCCTCTGATGTTCAAATCACATGCTGGAAATCAAGAAATTTGATTGGCTGACTTGAGCAGATCTCAGAATCATCCAACCACATTGCTCAATTTTCAGGCCCTGTGTTTATAAAACAGTCCGAGTACATACTCGATTCCTGTGTTCGCTATCAGAAAGGGTGAAAATTTCCCCATGTTAAATCCCCATAGACATCTTCACGGAGTGAAGATGTCTATGGGGATTTAACATGGGGAAATTGTTTTTGACAGAATGGCTGATCTTCAGAACTTATTTTACTTATTTAATGGTGTTTAACGGGCTGTCAACAGCTATGATCAATTTTGGCCGGGTTAGCAGTTTACAAGTCTCAGGCTCGGCCAACCAAATTGCTGGACTCCATTCTCGTGCTCTAAATCAGGAAGTTTGATTGGTCGAGTTTTGGCCCAGCAAACTGCCAGATTTTGAGTACAATTTCGTAAAAAATACTCGATAGTTTCATAACCACGAGCTCAGGGCAGTTTCGAGTACAATTACACCAATGGCTGCACACCATCCGAGTGAAAGTGCTCCATTCTGAGCATATGCTCAAACTCAATTTTCAAAATAAAAGTTTCAAAAAGTGCAGATCCTGATGAGACGGCTCGTTACGAGCCGGCTCATCTGGATCTGCACTTTTTGCCAGTCTGACTGGCCAAATATAATCTAATTGATTGGTTTGCGAGCTCAAATTTGAAGGTCATGCCTCGGAATATTTTTATAGCCTCAGACCCAAGAAACGGACTTGTGAAATTATGTATGTGTTACCATGGCAACATAACAATGCCAGTTTCCAAGCGACCAGTCACAGCGCTGTTACTCGATTCTACCAGACTGGGTCCATACAATACATTACAATCATACAGCACATATACCGGTCTTATCTACAGCACATATACCTGTCTGTTTCCTACAGCACGTATGCGACAAGCCATGCGGTTTTGTACCCAAGAAGATGTGATATATCTCATGAAAAATATTTACAATATTTTCCATATATGACGTCGAAAGGCGACAAAATTTTCAGAGCAAATGCGGAATTCCGCATTTGCTCTGAACATTTTGTCAACTTTTGACGTCATTTACAGTTCGTTTGTTTGTTGGGGTTTAACGGTCTATGAACAGCTAAGGTCATTTAAGGCCGGGTCAATGGGTTTAGTACAAAATCCCATACATTACCTGTACAGGTACATGTTCAAGTACATGCACAAAACGGGGGGAAAATCCCAAAATCAGAGCTGAATATTTACAATAAAAGAACTATATATTCAGCCCTGAATTCGGAATGATCCTGATCTGATGCCAGGTCCTCGCCACACCAGAATCACTTGGCCCCTCCCAAAAGCAGTAGGATCAGTAATAATCTTACTACTTTTATAATGGGCAATAACCCAATTCAACTCCCAGGTAACAAAAAGAGCCAAAGATAAAAACGTACCTGAGGGTCAAACCAGGCAAATCGTGATTCCTATAAGGAGGAACCCCATCGTTAATTTATACCATCGCATTCGCCCGACCAACCACCCACTATGTCATTTACAGAAAATATCAGTTTCTGTAAATAATTTTCATGAAAAATTGCCATTCTTTTATGCACAAAATCACATGACTCATCTCATATTATTGTAACTCGCTGGCTACCGATTGGTTAGCATACTGTCAGCCATTAACAACCGGGAAACAATTGTCAGCTGCTGATTTTCATTTTTACATTATTGCTTAACAATAGTACATTTTTTGGCAGAACTTGAGAATCGTCAAGAGAAATGGAAAATAGAAAATAGACCATCGACAAAAAATAATTCAGTATTCTAAAGGTTACTGTAACTTTCATTTATTTGTCACACGGTACACATTTCCTTTATGAGAAAAGGAACATAGCTTGTGCATTTTATTAATCCGAACATTTCTGCTTTCTGCAATTTTTATTTTTTTTTGCTAACTGCAAAGTTATTTTCTTATTCTGTGTAACAATAATTTAACAGTTGATTTGAAGCATCTCAACAAAACAGTCCAGTTTTGTTGTCAGAACATACGGTACAATTTTTTTTTAACTCCCAAATTAAATTCAGAGATCCATTTTTAAGTATTGTATGTCCAGCTATTTGTGTGAGACACAGTCCCAACACAAACAAATAGCATAGAATATACACGTATGCCAGTACACAGGACAACACCAAGTTTGTATTTGGATAATGTGTAGTTTGTTCATTAGCTATAGTTTGATATAAGAGAATTTAATTTGCTTTATTGCATAAAATGGTCTTTCACATTTTAATCCAATGATGAAGTTTGGTGAAGTCCAAAATTGTTGACGCCTACAACGCCGATGGCTTTGACCTTTGATGCCTATCCTATGCTGAAATGGTGACCCAGAGCTCCAGATAAGTTGCATATTTGCTTAAATACCCAATTAAAATTGCCAAAAACCCAAATGAAATCAGAAGTAGCGAGCAAATAGCAATAAGAATGTTGTGGTACCTTTACCATGCTGCAAAAAACAATAAACAGATCACAAATATAGGATTTTTTTCTTATTTTCGATGAAAACACATCTTGGTATTTCATTAGAATTGAATTGTCTCCAAGGAGACAATTCTAATGAAATGCCAAGACAAGTTTTCATTTCGAAGCAAACTATTCAATAATTGCTGTCTGTTGATGTGTGTAAACAGTAGTGTGATGTTATTTTACCCAATTCAAATTTTGAAATACCCAATTGTGATGGAGTGACAATACTCAATTACTAATTCCTTATCTGGAGCCCTGGGGCCCGTTTCACAAAACTTCTTACGACTAAAATGTTCGTAATTGCAAAATTATGATAGTCTGTAAATTTCACATTAGCAATATTGTCTTGTAAACAATTACTGGATTTACATTTATTGAGCATAGGCTGCATATGCAGCCTATGCTCAATAAATGTAAATCCATCAATTTAAATTTCCAGACGATCCTAAATTTGCACTTACAAACTTCTTAGTTGTACGAAGCTTAGTGAAATGGGCCCCTGGTGACCACTATGTCTCACTTTCCACCAACGTGGACGAGACAAAAATCATAATACACTAGTGTATTAAATATACAAATGAGACCGCTACCGAAACATCGTAGATCAGCACAACTCAAGTGTAAGATGCTGTGGTTATGCAATAATTAGAATCTTAACATTCATGGTGATGTAATACGAAGATCATAAAACCTTATCGGCTGATTTCAAGAAAAACTTGGCATAGCCACGTTTCTAATGAAATCCGTACACTTCAGTAAACTTATTTGAGCTATATCACCATAAATCACCACGGTGTACTGGCATTGAATGAGTGAGGTACATCTGTTCACGCACATCTTGGCAGACGGAAGACAACACACATGTCACATGTTTGGTTCATTAATCTCGGATCACGTCTGCCGGAATTGGATTTCACATCGCGTCATCCCATGGTTCTGTGATAAATCTCTTTTGGATTTCATCAACATGTTGGCAAGCTAGCAGTGATCAGACAGGACACAACTACAGTGTTCGACCAGTGTAGCTCCAGGCCAGTTAGCACATATTTGTATTGTGACAACTGTTCCAATCTCGTGATATTAGCCTTGAAAATAATTATCTAAAAGAACTGTGAAGAGAGTAGACCCAGATCAGACTGTAAGGAAGCGTAGGTTGATCCGAGGCGACACTGGTCTCAAACTGAAGAACATCATGGCAAATTATGCATAGACCATAGACAGAACAAGACATATTCCAGCCCAGTGTGAACACAGACCTGGGGCCCATTTCACTAAACTTTGTGCGACTAAAATGTTCGTAAGTGCAAATTTAGGACCGTCTGGAAATTTCAATTGATGGATTTACATTTATTGAGCATAGGCAGCCTATGCTCCATAAATGTAAATCCAATAATTGTTTACAAGAAAACATTGTTCATAATTTTGCCCTTACAAACATTTTAGTCGTACAAAGTTTAGTGAAATGGCCCCCTGACTACACAGAATGATTAGGGTCTACAGTGTGCACCATTTGATATGTGATACACCCAATGTAATCCAATCGCTGTTGGTTAGTATCATGTATCAAGAGATTGCCATCTGATCTTTGCCCATGCTTCTAAAACATTCCTGAGCCATACTCCATTCTTGTCTATGTTCATAATCATAAAGTACGATTGGTCGAGATTGAGCTGGGCTCAGTCTCGGCCAATCATACAGTGTGATTTCGAGTACTATTTGGAGAATGTGCTCATGTTTTATACACATGGGCCTAGTAACCAGTCTAAACATTTTTTAAAGACCACCGTTACTGTGATAGGACTGCTAAGACCTTTGGGAACAACATATTCTCGACGTGCTCATTTTTCTGTCATCGCTGTATATAACACTTTTGCTGTATAATTGTCCATGACCTCTACTTTGCCCTATGTAAACATTTTGCTTTTGTCACAAAACCACCAACCTACCATAGCTGCAGATCAGCAAAGTACAACATCACTAAACCGTACACTCGGTAAACATCAGCATTTTTAATATTTTGAGCGTCCTTCTCATTATACACATCAATTACAGTGGAACTTCTCTAAACCGGACACCCTGGGAGGTCCCCAGGGTGTCCGGTCTAGAAAGGTTCCAATGTAATGCAATTCTGTCCTCGGGTCTAGCTGAGAAAGGATCATCTATCACCTGCACCAATGTATTGCCGTTGTTGTTGTTGTTGTCATTGTTGTTGTTGTTGTTATTACTTGTGCATGTGCATTCCTTTATTATCCGGAGTGCTCTATTGTTACAAGTATCAACAGAACCATGCGACACACATTACCACTTGGATTTCCTCAGATGAATTTCCGCAGATGATGGGTCTTAGATGTCAATTATTTTCCTCAGTCGATAGACCTCAGCTCCATGAAGTAAGACCCGTCATAAACCGACCACCTCCACCATTTCTGAACAGGCCGATGGGTGAAATGTGGAAGTTCAAACACCATCATTATTGCGCTTCTCATCAGAACATGGACGAAGTCGTGGATTTGGAAATGAATAATCTCTGGTCAGTCACAGGTCGAAAGAATTATCAAACCACAGGGATCTGTAACAGAATAAAAACAATAAATTATTTCTTAAAGAACGTAATAAGAGGATTTATTTAAACATCTTAAAATATACACGTTGATCAGATAAAACAAATGCTGAAAACTGCATCCAAAAACAACAAATAGTTAACAAATTACAATGTATAAAGTTTTCACATTTGAAGAAAATTATTTAGCTCAAATATTTGGAGGATCTATTATGTCAGATGCCGTAGGACACACAAAATATTCATATTTTAATGTATTTATTGAAAATTCAATCACTAAACTTTGTACGACTAAAATATTTGTAAGTGCAAAATGATGTGAATTTCACATTAACAATTATTGGATTTACATTTATTGAGAATAGGCTGCATATGCAGCCTATTCTCAATAAATGTAAATCCATCAATTAAATTCCCAGACGATCCTAAATTTGCACTTACGAACATTTTAGTCGTACAAAGTTAAGTGAAACGGGCCCCAGTTTTCTGCAGTTTTATTTCAAAAACCTACATTGATATAATGAAGTAACGTGTTCCAAGTAAAATCCTATTTTAGTCACAGTACAATCAGACATGATCAGGGTCTATACTGTTCGCTATGCAGGCAATGAAACTCATCCTGTATCTAAGAAGAAGCCTCTAGACAGGCCATAAATGTCATACACCCCATTTCTCTAGTCACAATCACTGATAAGACAAGCCATGCAATTTTGTACCTAAGAAAATGTGCGCTTTTTCAAAAAAATATTTATAGAAACTGTGATATTTTCGGTAAACAATGTTGACAAAATATTCATAGCAACTGCGGAAATCCTGCATTTGCTCTGCACATTTTTCATCTTTCGAAGTCATAAACGGAAATACCATAAATTTTGTAATTGTTTTTCAAATGATATCAAACATCTTCTTGGGTATAAAATCACATGTCTTGTCTCAGATGAGCAATACATATAGAATCTTACATCATCTCCGAACTGGAACATGGCCCTGTGGGTACCCTGTGGTTTCCTCTGCCCGTCCTGGCCCCGTGGCCCCTCTTGGGACTTGGGACTAGTGGCAAATGTTGGCTGGCCCGCACACTCAGCTTCTTCTGAAATTCAGCGGATTGATTGGTTGATTCGGGTTTACATTATTAACTGTTACAATGTAACAAAGCTGAATTAAATTTTGTCATCTGCTGTTTGTTTTTTATTTTCCATTTTTGTCATCACAATATGATTTGACAGCACTTTAGAATCATTTCCAATGGAAATGATTATAAAATGCTGCCAAACCATGTTTTCATTGAAAAAGAAAAAGTTCCAATATCTGCCGTTGATTGGGCTAAGCATGAAGGAATGGTTCATTGATTCACTTATTGATTAACCCTTACACCGCTATCTTAATATTTTTGTCGTCCATTGGAAATGATTCTGAAGTGCTGTCAAACCATGTTTGTATTGAGACATAAGGCAAGATATAAAAGCAACAGCAGACGACAATTGTTGTGAGTAGCAGTCTAAGGGTTAAAAGTAATTGGAATACTCTTAAAATGGGTATAACCCGATTCAACTCATGTACAAGAAAGCCAAAAATGTACCTAAGGGCCAAACTAGGGATAGAGCAATTCAAATATGTACTCCAAACTAGGGATAGCGCGATTCAAATATGTACTTGAGGGCCAAACTAGGGATAGCGCGATTCAAATATGTACTTGAGGGCCAAACTAGGGATAGCGCGATTCTGGGATTCTGGTAAGGAAGAGCCACATTGTTAAGTATAAGTTATTGTTCACATTTTGTATTTTTAAGGAATTGAATGCGAGGGAGTGCTAGCGACCGCAGCATTTAGTTCCTGAAAATCCAATATGTGGAAAATAAATACTTATAGTTCAGCCAATTTGCAAGTGTACAATGCAATGTCTTCATCTGAATATTGATTTTCCATTTCCTGTCGAACAGTTAATCATTCAATATGGTAACATATCGATGATCTAGTAACATAAGGTCGTAACTGCTATGCTTTAGCATAGCAGTTACGACCTTATGTTACTAGACCATCGATATAGCTTATTGGAGTTAAACGTTGTAATATGTGATGTTACTAGACCATCGATATAGCTTATTGGAGTTAAACGTTGTAATATGTGAAATAAGTGGAGCACAATGCTGCCCAGTGATTGGTTTAGAAAGTAGAGCGAACTATAAAATGACCGTCTGATTCACTGACTGATATGTTTTGAATGTCTGTTCAACATACGGAAACAGGAATGATTATATAAGTTGTGGGAGCATTGCATGTTAAGCACCGAAAAATATAATATAATCTTCAGACATTGAAACCAGGATATCCTGATCCACTGCCAAGTACCCTGAAAACACAAGATCATTTGGCACCAGGTGTTGATTTCAATTAATGTTCACTGTTAACCCTTTCTACACTACAGACCTCTATGATAATGTTTGCAAACGGTGTAAATCCAGATGAGCCGGCTTGTAATGAGCCGTCTCATCAGGATCTGCACGATTTGCAGATATTTTCTGACTTCTAATAACAATGTCTGAAAAATAACATGTGAGTGTCCATTTAAATATCCAATTAAAATTGCCAAAAAAGTAACGAGCACCATGTTGATGTGTAAACAGTAGTGTGATTTTATTTTACCCAATTAAAATTTTGAAATACCCAATTGCTTCAGAAATGATGGAGTGACAATACTTGATTACTAATTCCTTATCTGGAGCTGCCACCTAGTCAACCCTTACACTGCTGAATTGAATATTGTTGCTTGCTGTTTATTTTTTATTTCCAATTTTTCTCTTTCATAACATGGTTTGGCAGCACTTGAGAATCATTTCCAGCGGAAATGATTCTAAAGTGTTGTCAAAACATGTTATTATTAAGAAAGAAGACAAAATATATAACAACAGCAGACGACAATTTTTATTTCCCACACTCTAACGGTTAAAGATATGCATAATGGCCCACAACCAAAATGAAGGAATGACCACCAAAGCCTATAACCACTAGGCATTAATGAAAAGACAATCATACTGGGTGGCCTCCATTTGTTCTATTTATAGAGATCAGTGATGTACCCAGGTCAATTTCCTTAACTATAATGAGTTTAAAGCAATAATTCACACAAATATTGTAGTAAAACGTAAATTAATTTTGATATGGAAATGCAAAACAGACAACTGATATAAAAGACCTTATGAAACTGGCGATCAGTATAAGGGGACTAAGTTCTCCTTCTACCGAGTCTTTCAATTTGAAGGGAAACAACTCATGCTATAATGACAATAGCTGATAGAAAAAAAAGCTAAAGGTGAAAGGGTCTAACATCGCAACAACAGATAAGGTCATACAGAGACATGAATAGCTGGTAGAGGGATATTAAATGCATATTACTGGGTCTAATACAGAAAAATGGTCAGTGTCTACTGTTTGTTTTATTAAAAGTTAGTATGGCATAACAGCGCTCCAGATAAGGAATTAGTAATTGAGTATTTTCACTCCATCATATCTGAAGCAATTGGGTATTTCAATATTTTAATTGGGTAAAATAAAATCAAACTACTGTTTACACATCAACAGACAGCAATTATTGAATAGTTTGCTTCGAAATGAAAACATGTATTGGCATTTAATTAGAATTGTCTCCTTGAAATACCAAGATGTGTTTTCATGGAAAATAAAAAAAAAAAATATATTTGTGGTCTGGTTGTTTTCTGTAGCATGATAAAGGTACCACAAATTTGTTATTGCTTTTTGATACTCGCTACTTCTGATTTAAATTGGGTTTTTGGCAATTTTAAATGGGTATTTAAGCAAATACGCAGGGAGCTCTGGCATAAATGGGCAGAACAAAGTGTATTATATTAGCCCATTCCATGCGGAATACTCATCAATATTATATGGTTATAAACATTTGTAAAAAAATCTTCATTTTTTCTAATTTATCATCGAAAGTATATGCTGTGACCACTCATTTGAACCGTCTCGATGAGACGGTTCAAATGATGGCCACACCATATACTTTTAGGGAGATACAAGAAAACTAATCAGATTTTTCTATCAGCAAAATGGGGAATCCCCAGCATGAAATGGGTTAAACTATATGATACACTGGTGTAATGCATATGTGACCGAGACTGCTATTTAACACATATTCGGTTTAATCAGTAAAGCCTCAAAAAGTATGCTGCTGTGCTTATGCAATAAATAGATTCTAATATTTATGGTGATTTCATATATTATTTATTATAGCCTAGTTTCTTATAAAATCAGCAAACTTGGTTAATAAATTTCATGTTAACTCCTGCAAGATCATCTATTAAATGTTGTCAATAATTGAAGGGGCAGTGGAAGAAGGGGGCTAACTCCAGGAGGGAGTTAGCCCCCTTCGTCCACTGACCCCATCAAATGTGCGACCTTTCTATAAAGGAGCTGGTGCATCAGTAAAGGTTTACTTTAAGAATCAAACGTTTCTTTTGCTCAAAGAGTGAACAATTATAAGAATCGTACAAAATGGGACTTGCTGAATGGGTGACCAGCGAAGCCCCGAGATCACATGAGCAAGACCGGACTAGGGCCTAAACTGTTCACTATTGAGGAGAGAAAACGTCAGGATCGAGGTAACTTTGATCATACAATACACATGTGCCCTCTGTGAAACTGCTTTAATACAAGAAAATGCCTTTTCTAATGCACAAATTAACCCGATGCATTTGGAATACACATTAAGGTATGAACAATTTTAAATATTATTTCTCAATATATGTTGTGACCACCATTTGAACCGTCTCGTCGAGACGGTTCAAATGAGTGGTAACAACATATACTTCCAAGCCCAAAGAAAAAAAAATATTTAAGATTTTCCACAAACAAAATGGCTTACCCTCAGCATCAAATGGGTTAAACGAAACAAAACACAAAATCAGGTAAAGGGAACTAACCAGGTTTAGGAAGGCTTTCACCAGAGGTACCAGGACTGTTAGCGTTATCTCCCTTGTTAGTACAATCGGCCTGTTTACCCTGTTCTGCGAGGCGACGGCGCCGCTGTGACCGTGGATACGGTTTGTGCGACAGCTCTGTGGTGCCGTAGTTACTGTCTGTGCTGTAGCCGGGGCTCGGGGGAGGGCGCGCCTGGCGGTGGTGACGCCGGCTCTTCTTGACTACAATACACCAGTATAAATGTGGCTGTGACTGGAGAAATGGGGCTTATGGGATTTGTGACCAGTGTAGCTCCTGATCAAATAGCACATTCCTGTAGCCTGGATAACGATCTATATTTTTTATCAGAATCATGACGGGCGTTTCGATGATGGAATGGCGACCAGAGCAGATTCAGATCAGACTGTGCGGATGCACAGGCTGATCTGGATCTACACTGGTTGCAAAACCCATAAGTCCGATTTCTTCAGTCACACCCATAAATAGGTTAACTCTCTTTCAATCACGTGAAAGTGATTGGGCTTAACGTCCCAGCAACAGCTAAGGTCATAGAGAGACGGGACCTCGGTTTTAAGGTCTCATCGGAAATACCGGTGGGATGGAAAATACTGAAAGTATTGTTTCACACTTGGGGTAGGGATTGAACTCACAACCTCCGGTATTGAAGTCCAATGTTATACCCGTTAGACCATAGCTCATCTCCTATTTTAATAGGTTTTTGCTTTCAATCTGATCCAAATTAATATTATCTTATACATACAGTGGAACCCCTCTAAACCGAACACCCTGGGGACAGACTGAAAAGTTCGGTTTATAGGGGTTATCGGTTTAGAGGGGTTTTCTATTTCCAGTTAAGGAAATGTATGTTTTCCATCATTAACTCTTGGATTTGTATAGTATATACCATTATTACCATATTGATTACAAAGTTAAGTCCGAATGAGACGATTCTAAAGCACTCCCAACTTGGCATTTGTATGGAGAAATAAGAAATGTACCCCCAAATTACGCACCTTAACAGGGGCTCGGCTACCCAGTTGTGTTTTATCATGTGTAATTCCCAATAAACAGAGTGCAGATGACATGGGATAAAGGCCCCTAAGTATTTTGTGCCACTGTGGAACTTTCTCGATCAGCTGGAGCGCTCTTTTAAGACCAGAATGTGTTTTTTCTATTGACATTGCAAATAGTGCAGATTCGCAAGGGGTATAGGAAATAGTGCAGATTCGCAATGTTATCTGAGTCTACGGTCTACACTGGTCGCAAAGAGTATATGACACATTTCGCGTGTGCTGTGTAGTTACCGCGAGCTGCTACAATAGCCCACAGGCTACAGTCACGAGTTTACAGCCTCGTTAAGTAATTATCAGATTATCTCAATTAATCGGTCGGTGGGTTCACAAATAATGTGCCGATTATTTTATTTCCGTAATTGTTACGTACGCGTATAATTAAATTGTGAACCATGCTATTATAATGAGCTTGTAAAACAGCAAACATGTCTCGTATTTAGGTCGCATGTATTGAATAGATTCTTAACTTTGTAATGCCGCTTATGACGTTAAAAAAACACGCCGCTTAGCGCATTACACGCATGGATAGTTAATGTGCGTAATTTGATCAATTTTGTTGTTATTTCTTCCACACAAATGTCAAGTTGGGAGTCCGTTAGAATCGTCTCATTCTCGTGGCTCCGCATTTTGGGAACCAGAGCTGAATAATACTACCGGGAACCAGTCTATTGTAAACACGGTGTGATTGACACCCGCTTGAAACAACAACATTGAAATTGGGCGCGGTGCATTTCTTGGATGACATCCTGACAGGTGACCGTGTTTCCGGTTTTCCGGGGTTATTTTAACGCTGAAATATGGTTTTGGGACTTGAAATGGCGTCCGGATTACGGAGTAGAGGGGTTCCGGAATAGAGGGGTAGAAACTAATGTGTTTATACACTGCAGCTCCATTATAACGCGGTGGTCGGGGTCCAAGATTTCAAACCGCGATCGAATCCGACCGCGTTATAAAATTTCGGGACATGCACGGGTACTGGTACTGCACGGGTTACTGGTATCATTCGCATTTCGGTTACCAACTATTGCGGGAATTCCATTAGCAACGGACCCATATAAAATTATGTCATTTGAACAGAAGTTAAAGTAATTATTAATAATGCCTATGACATACAAACTTGTATGTATTAATGTATTAAACATGAGTTATTTATAAAATCATGCTTATTACGTTGTATAGTGCTCACGATAGACAGACGCTTATTACAATGTATACTAATCGCGATCAACAGACGCTTAAATGGATTAATTGATAATAAATAATGCCTATGGTCACGTGTCCTGCATATTCATGAGGTTGATACGTGCATAATCTCAGGATGTGGGGTCACGTGATCTATTGTTTACGCTGCAAGTCATATTGATGAATGAAATTTACGATTTAAGCGAGATTGCCGTGGGCTCCAGTGTAAACAATAGACCATGTGATCCCATACCCAGATAATGCTGAAACACCAGTATATTTATAGAACGCTAAATATTACACCTGGGAGTAAAGAAAAAGAAAGGCGATCGAACAGCAACCATTTATTAGCGACAATTATGTGTAATTGAATTGATTAATAAATATGCCTATTAACATGATTACCCGATTAAAGGTACATGTATTACATTTGCTAACATACTAATAATAATCCTTTCATGGACTTTGAACTTCGTTGTTTGAATAAACTTGCAGAAATCACGAATCAACTGAAAACACGATGACTACGACGTCCGACGATATTTTAAAAAAAAATTCTTGATTTTTTAAATATTTTTTTGGGATCCACGAGAGACCCGCGTTATAATGGAGATCGCGCTATACGCGACCGCGTTATAATGGAGCTGCAGTGTATAGCAGAATATTCGGGACGTGGTCGTATGTTCGGTATAGCGCGAATTCCGGTATAGAGGGGGTCCGGTTTGGAGGGGTTCCACTGTATCACGTTCTCGTGACGAGCCGTCTCATCAGGATTTGCACTTTTTGCAAGTAATTTTCATATTTTTGAGAACAAAAACACCCCCTTGTCATAAATGGACTAGTCTGAAAATAATTTTGTGACGATTGGATCGATTGCGAAATAAATATATCAAAATCCATTCCAGTTACATCGGGGTGAAAGGGTTAATACACCGTGTTATTAAAACTGTAAAAGCCCACATTATACAATAAAATCTTGGTTGCATACATGCGCTCACATACCCTGTTGTGGACTAGGATCACTGACGGTGCTCCCGACGACGGTCAGCCCGGACATGACCGCGGCCTTGGCGACGGCGTTCGCGAAGTCTTCCTCGTTGAGGAACTGACCGTCGTCGATGTCGCCACCGCTGTCCGCGCTGGAATGTACGCTGCTGCAGTCCTCCAGGCTCTCCCAGTTGGCCACCATTGAATCTACAGCCACACATGAGACAAGCCGTGTGATTTTGTATCTATGAAGATGTGCCATATCTCGCGTGAAATATATTTACAGAATTTCCCGTAATTTCTGTAAATGACAAAAAAAGTTTTATTTTATACCTAGAAGGCGTTGGATTTATTATTTTCTGTAAATGACATCAAAAGTTGGCGAAATGTTCACAGCAAATGCAGACAGCACATATGAGACGAGCCATCTGATTTTATACTCAAGAAGATGTGTGATAACTTGTGAAACATATTTACAAATTTTCCGACATTTTCTGTAAATGAAGTCAAAAGTAGACGGAATAGTCACTGCAAATGCGAAATTCTATTAATTAATGAAATCTATTACGCATTTGTTATGAAAATTTCGTCAACTTCGCCTAATATACTATGATGCTATGGAATAATGTACGCACCTCTCTCGTTGCTGTGTTCACCGCCATTCTCCGACTCGCCAGCATAGTCTGGGTCCTCCGAGATAGGCGAGTCGCCATTCCTCGTGTAGCCCCCATCCACCATCGCCCGACCCTGCGGTGAGGACTCCGACCTACAATGACGTCCACGCTCCAGATAAGGCACTGTTATCAGAGCTCCAGTTAAGGTGCGTAATTTGGAGGTAAATTTCTTATTTCTCCATCAAAAATGGCAAGTTGGGAGTGCTTTAGAATCGTTTCAATGAGACGATTCTAAAGGACTCCCAACTTACCATTTTTGATGAAGAAATAACGAAATTTCTCCCCAAGTTGGTTAAATGACGCACCTTAACTGGAGCTCTGACTGTTATCATTGGTAATCAATGGGCACACATGTATTGGGGTGCTTTCCGGTCAATTTGTTCTCAAGTCAATTCGCTCTCATTTTGGTCAATTCTTTCTCACTTGTGGCTGTGACAGGAGAAATGGGGCTTATGGGTTTTGCGACCAGTGTAGATCCAGATCAGCCTGTGCATCCGCAGTCTGATCAGGATCAACACTGTTTGCCGTTCTCTCAATGAAACACCTGTCATGCTTCCAACAATGTATATCGTTTTCAGACTACACAAGTGTGATTTTTGATCAGGGTTGTTACACTGGTCACAAATCCCATAAGCCTCATTTCTCCAGTCACAGCCACATTTGTTGGTGCCAAGAACCAGGTCCAATGATGGAATGGATTTTATGTTCATGGCTTGATGAGCAATTCACAACGTTTCCGAGCCGAGTCCGACAAACCTAACATCGGAAGACGCCTGGCATTATATTTATCAGATAGGGGGTACATTTCGGTAAAGTCATGTGACATTGGTCATCCAATGAAATATCACCACAAGTAGTTTTCTAATTTGAATTGACTATGGTACATTGCACCGGCATAACTGCCCAATAGAGCAATTTGTTATCAGGAACTAGCGAGATACCTGGTAAATGTACAAATTACTCACCTGGAGGGGTATAACGATGGCAGGTAATCGTGCACCTCCACTCTCGGTTGTGGCGCATACTGCCGGTCTGTCAGGTCCGTGCCCTCGGACGACGAACGGCCGTTAATGCCGCCGGCCCTCCTGCCCGTCACCGTGTCCCCAGACCCCCCACTGTGGCTGCCGCCAGCCCCCAACACCCTGTAGTCACTGGCACCGACACTACTGGGCGGCGACTCAATCTTATAGCCTTCAAAGTTTGGCAGCTGAGCTCCTGCCTCCAATCCCGCCGAGTTGTACTTATTTAAAGCTTCCACCTGCCCCTTGGCCGGCCCCTCAATATAGTGTCCAGGGGGGCCGCCGGTGGGCTGGGAGGGAACTACATTGTCTTGATGCGCGCCCCTATATGTACGTGTGTCATTGGTATCACAATGATCGCCAGGGGGCATATGAGGGGACTTTATATTCGTAAATTGTTTATGAGGTGCATGATGCATGCCGGGGAATTTGACACACTCGTCTAGAGGCTGAGTATAGTTATAGGCGTCGTCGCGAGGGGCCTGCGCGTAGTCATACTCGTACTGCCCCTGTGCAGGCAGTGGTGTGCTGTCCCACGGCTGCGCATACCCGTGTAAATAAATCGGTGATGCTCCGTGAGAATTAGAATGCTGATAAGATGCCCGCGCTTTATTTGGCGGCAGGATCATAGGACGAGGGGACTGTGCACGCTGTGGTATAAACTGCTTCGGTGAGTACGGACGATTGTCAAAATTCCGTAACGACTGGCACCGATTGCAACTGTCATTGTACACAGCGGCCATGTTGCATCCTGGAATCTGGTGTATGTGCGTTGGCGGGCACGAACACATGGATTTATGGGAAACAGGTGATAACAGCCCGACTTCTTCCGGGATTTCCGAGTATAGTCCGTCCTCCTCACGGAAGTCCGAGTCTCCCGGGGGAATTTTCGGGGGTGGTGGTAACATTGTCGACCAGTTGACAGCTTGGTTCGCAGGTCGTCCCCGATGCTGTTTGATCAACATACCATTCTCATCTGGAAGGAAAAGGTGGGAAAGTTGTTGTCTGCTGTTGTTTCATATTTTGTAATTTTTATCAGTAAAAACATGGTTTGACAACACTGTAGAATCATTTCCTTCCCTTGGAAATGATTCTCATTTGCTGTCATACTACGTTTTTGTAAATAAAAATGGAAATTAAAAAATAAACAGCAGACAACAAAATGCAATTCGGCAATGGAAGGGTAGACTCACATAATATATAGAGATGGACCTCGATTACAAGGCTCACCTAAATGACCAGTGAGATAGAAATAAAATGAAAGCATTTTCATGCCGACATTGTAAGGTCTACATTCTACCTGCAATAAAGATCAAAGTTAATCATAGGCTCAACACAAGTTAATAGACAGCAAGCAACAAATTGAAATCAGTGAACGTCTTCTTTAAGGGGTTTAAAAGTTTTAAATCATTGATCATTAGTTAACACTGTCAAGATATGTGCTAGAACACACAATTAATAGTTTTTTCCATTTCATAATCGATATTAAACATATTCAAGTGATGGATCACACAGTGTGTAGGTAGCCAGTGACTTAGCCAGTGGGTGCAAGGCGTGTGAACGCACTCCCTAAAATAACTACAATGTATGTGAACATTACAGCCTTAAAATGACTAGACATCAGTATTTTTTTCTGGGACAGGATTCTATCATTTCCAAACTCGATCCACAATTCGCCGCACCCTTCTCGGCTACAGCCTGGCTACGCGACTGACGGAGGAATATTTCATACCTGTCCGCGGCAAAACATCGGGCAGATATGAGACACGCCATGCGATTTTGTTCCTAAGAACATTGTGATTTTTCATGTTCTGTAAATGACGTCGAAAAGACGACGAAATGTTCGTATTGTGTCATCTTTCGACGTCATTTACGGAAAATGTTGTTAATATTTTTCATGAGATATTGCACATGTTCTTAGATACAAAATCACATGGCGTGTCTCATATAGATCATGGCGTACTAATGACGTCACATACACAGAACATGTGGCTCAACTGGTAGCACGGCGTGCGATAATACAGAGACAATATAGAGTCCATTGGTTTGGGGAGGATATCACACACGTATACATCATGGAGGATATTGTTGGCATCGTATACATAGCAAACTTGGGTCAACTTATAGCAGTGTGTGATAATACACCAACAACATAGAGGATAACATCGACTGGTTTGGGGTGGATATCACACACTTATATAACATGGAGAATAACTACTATTGGCGCGACACACATACAAACTTGGGTCATCTTATATAGCAGTGTGCAATAATACAGAGACAACAGGGGCCCGTTTCACTAAACTTCTTACGACTAAAATGTTCGTAAGTTCAAATTTAAGATCGTCTGTAAATGTCAATTTATGGATTTACATTTATTGAGCATAGGCTGCATATGCAGCCTATGCTCAATAAATGTAAATCCAATAATTATTTACAAGAAAACATTGTTAATGTGAAATTTACAGACTACCGGTATCATAATTTTGCACTTACGAACATTTTAGTTGTACAAAGTTTAGTGAAACGGCCCCCAGAGAAGGAAATATCCACGACACTTGGTATGGGCATCAGACATATAGATGATGGGGTACACGGTTGGAGCCACATACACAGCACACACAGGGTAACCGACAGCAGACACAGTGTGCGATAATACAACATACATGTACATGGTAATATCTACATGTGTCGGGGCTGGACATATTATTAAATGCAAACAAAGATCTGAGGTATACTGCTGGCGTCACACACACACACAACAAACTCGGGGTGTCGTATATGCAGCATGCAGCACGGCAGTACAGCAGGAACACACTCGACATACAGCTACACATGGTGTAGTATCATAGTCTAACACAGGCTCCACCAGCACACAGCTACCAGCATATAACAAGTGCTATATTATCTAGATATACATGTATCTATAAAAATACATACAATATAGCTGATTTAGGTAATTATCACAAAAATATATGTGATTTTGTACCTAAGAAGATGTGCGATATCTCATGAAAAATATTTACAAAATTTACCAAATTTTCCGTAACTGACGTCGGAAGTTGACGAAATGTTCAGACCAAATGCAGAAAAGAAATCCTGTCAACTTTCAATGTCATTTGCAGAAAAGAGCACAGTTTCTGAAAATATTTTTCATGAATAACCACACATTTTCTTAGGTACAAAATTATATGGCTCGTATGTGATATTGGTCATGTCATTGTGCATGTAACACTGCAAGTTTGTTGTCTTGTTGAAGTGCAGTAGCCGATTTCACCAAAATTGCTATTAAGCATACTTATCTAGCTAAGTATACTTCAAGGGAGAATTCATTTATTATTTCCGAAATGCATTATTTCATATAGAACTAACGACTGCAAAATTATGCAGAATTATTATGCTGAATTTATTACATTATCAGAGCCATTTCGGCTGTGATAATGAAATAAATTCAGTATAATAACAATTAATAAATTTATCCGGAAATTGAAAATTTCTCCCTCAATGTGTACTTAGCAAGACAAGTATACTTTGCAATTTTGGTGAAATAGGCTACAGGAGTGTGGATGAGAGAGGTAATCAGAGTGTGTGAATTATTAATATGTTATATAATATGTGATCTGGTAATATAATTAAGCTTGACTATTAGTGAGGCAGCTAGATAAGCTCTCCAAAAAGGCGATCGCCGGCGAGTGTTTCACCCACGAAGGTCAAGGTCACCATGGTCCATGTCACTATATGAGGAAGTTATTGATGAAGTTTGGTAATGATCCGACTAACGGATGAGGAGATATTCAACATTTAAACATACATCCAAAGTTTTCGACAACAACACCGATGCTGGAATTGTGACCGCTATGTCTCACTTTCCACTCACATGGGTAAGACAGTAAAGATGTTATTTATTGGCCGTGAATGAGAGTGAAGACATATAGACTGTGTCATTACATTGTATGCCCAAACCAAATATTATGCAAGAAAGAAAATCCATTAACCCTTAGACCGCTATCTTAATTTTGTTGTCGTCCGCTGTTTATTTTCTATTTTCCATTTTTATCATCAAAAACATGCAGTGACAGGACTTTAGAATAATTTACAACATGCTTCGACAGCACTTCAGAATCATTTCCATTGGAAATGATTCTGAAGTGCTGTCAAACCATGTTTTTATTGAGAAATAAGGGAAGATATATAAGCAACAGCAGACAATTGTTGTGAGTGGCGGTCTAAGGGTTAATTAATGAAAGCAGAGTAAACAGTAGCGATGTCTCAGCTGTTAAAGCCTAGCATAGAAATTGCACGAAGATAGCAAACTGTTTGTTAATATTCAACCGTGACTTCAAAGTGCGGCTAATGAATGAAATATTAGTGCCATGTGCACATGAAGCAACTCACATAAGCAATGAGGACAATATCTACAGATGGTGTTTGTTTATTTGTTTGTTTATTGGTGTTTAACGGCCTATCAACAGCTAAGGTCATGTAAGGCCAGGTAAACGGGTTTGATCCTGTTTTAACCTGCTGCATTGGGGGGAAAATCCCAAAATCAGAACGGAATATTTACATCGAGAAAAAATATATTCAGCCCTGAAATTAGAATAACCTGACCTGGTGCCAGGTCCATACCACACCAGTCACATGGCCCCTTCCTCTCAACATTTCAAATAATCCTAATACTAATACAACCAGATTCTACTGTCACATACAAAATGCCCAAGACACATGTGAGGGTCAAACAAGGTCTCCTCGTTAAATTACCCACTGCATGCTCCCCACCTGCCACCGACCTACGGATGGTGTACACAGACTGATTATATATACAAAGATACATCTTTCAAAATGTAGGTTTGTTTCAAAACTTGGAAACTTGGTAGTAGTACCACTATTGTAATCCGATTTGTTACCACTAAATCAAATGTTTCGGTATTACCCATTACAGGTAGAATACACCTTTACGGGTTTGAAATCTTACAAATATTTTATTTTTATTATTTCAATAAAACTTATTTTTCTTATTTCGCAATGAAACGACATATACTTCTAAGCACATACAAAATGCTTAAGATTTTCAAGAAAGAAAATGACGTATCCTCAGCATGAAATAGGTTACATAATACAAGTGCTGATTATTGATGATGTAATGGTCAGAAATAGATTCTCAGTAACTGAGTAAGTTAACCCATTAAATTCTGAGGATAAGCCATTTTACTGCTGGAAAATTGTAATTTTTTTATCGAATTCTCATTGAACGCATATGTTGTGGCCACAATTTGAACCGTCTCGTCGAGACGGTTAAAATGAGTGGTCACAACATATGCATGTACTTTCATGGAGAACAAAAATAATAAAAAATCGGAAAGAAAATAACTTCTCATTGAACGTATATGTTGTGACCATCATTAGAACAGTCGTGTCGAGATGGTTCAAATCAGTGGTCACAACATATGCATGTACTTTCATTGAGAAATAAAAAAAAAAAAAAAAAATTGGAAAGAAAATATCTCAACTTCCCATTGAACGTATATGTTGTGTGACCACCATTTGAACCGTCTCGACGAGACGGTTCAATTGAGTGGTCACAGCATATGCATGTACTTTCATTGCGAAATAAAATCGGAAAGAAAATATTTCAAAATGTTCATACACCCAAAAGTGTATTGCGAATGTAATGGGTTAACAAAGTGTAATTCTAGATACATATACCGGTAGATATATACACAGTGAAGTAAAACAGTGTGAAGGTGAAATATTTGAAGTTCTGTTTACATATAGATGGATATACATATACACAGCCAGATGTATGGAGGCTACATTCAGTGACAGCAGGTGGCATAAACGTCTCCAGATAAGCAGCATTGTAACACATAACTCGTTAGTGCAAATTAAGCCAGAAAACAGCTCATAAGAGATGAGCAGGTAAATTTCGAAGAACTTTAGAATTATTGCTTTGAGACATTGATTCTGAAGAGTTCTCAATTTGCTGTGATTTGGATATTATAAATGGCTTAATTCACAGTCTATACATAAAATAGGTACAATGTAGATTCAGGTGAACAGGCTATTCGTTTTGCTAATGGGAATTTAGGATCAGTGATAAAATGTGCAAATAAATAAAACCAATACAGACCGAAAATACATTTGCCAGAGTTTTATGACATATAATTAATGGTGAGACTATACGCTGCTTATCTGGAGAAGTGGGCGTATACAGAAATCTATAATAGGCGTGCGGAGACATGGGCGACATTATCCGGTACCTGGCGACTGACCACTCTCACCACCCGACCCTTGACCCGACCCCTGAGCCGCCGACCCCTGACCTGGGTCACATGACTCGATAGACGCCACTGGAAATTCATTGTGCATTCGTTTACAATATGTATTCAGAATATATGGTACAATTACCCCAGTCAATTTACAGCAGCTATGTAACTGATTGATTGGGTTGGTTGATTGATTGATTGATGATTAATAGATAGATACCGATTGCTTGATATATCACAGGAGTTATCCATCATTGAGTTCCAATAGCACATGAGAATCTCATTGACTAATTATATATTGGTTGATTGATTAATTGATTGATTGATTGATTTTATGTCTGTTCAACATAAACGTAATATACAGATACAGGAATGTACATGTATGTGGGCGTACTGAACATTCAGCAATAACATTACAATACTTTTGAAAGTGTAATCATCTGGTGCCAGGCACCCTTACTACACCAGGGGCCCGTTTCACTAAACTTTGTAAGACTAAAATATTTGTAAATGCAAAATTACAATTGTTTGTAAATTTCACATGAACAATGTTTTCTTGTAAACAATTATTGTATTTACATTTATTGTGCATAGGCTGCATATGCAGCCTATGTTCAATAAATGTAAATCCATCAATCAAAATATTCAGACGATCCTAAATTTGCACTTACGAACATTTTAGTGAAACGGGCCCCAGATTACTTATTATAGCCGCATTTCTTATGAAATCAGTGAACGTGTTGAATAAATATCTTATCAATTCTTCACTCGTGTATAATCCTCTATTTACAATACATATTGATTGATGTCATAAGAAACTTGGCATAGCCAATCCGCGCTCTAATTGTATAGCTAGTATAACTCACCAGTGGTGTTTGAGCGGTCAGTGTTGGAATCGCCCGACCCCCCACTGTGATGACAGCCAGATATCACGGGGTGAAACATTGGGTCTGGGCCCTGAAACATGTACACGAGAACGATCACAACGTGAAATGGTTTAAAGATGTGTCAGATATTCAGTTAGCTACAATAATTCGCCTCCGATATGTTATCGCGAGAGGTATGGAGCGGGGTAATAATTTTGTTTCTAATATTCAGTGTGTTGTTCTTTGTATTTAAGGAATGAAAATTATGTATATGAACCAAATTCACCATTTTATGGATCACATTTAAAGTAATTTGTGTTTTATTCAACTACATACGCTAATAGATTGCGACAAACAGGGGGAGATAACTTGTTGTTGTGTACAATGAAGCACAATTTGTGAAACATAACAATTTCTAGTTTACAATTCTAGTTATTTCTCTGTATTATTAACACCTTTATCTCATGAAACATATTTATAAAATACACAATATATTCCGTGAACGACATTGAACCTTGAAAAAAAATTCATAGCAAATGCGGAATTCTATGAAACTTTCATCATCTTTCGACGTCATTTACAGAAAATATCACGGTTTCTGTAAATAAAATGTTCTGGGTACAAAATCACCTGGCGTGTCTCATATGTTGCTTTGACTGGAACATGGGGTTTATTTCATGTGTGTCCCATCTAGTTCCTGGCTGCCTTAAACGCATGGTGGGCATTTCACAAATGTATGGCAAACAGTGCGGTCCCTGATCAGACGGCATGGAAGCGTTTTTATGTGGCAAACACTGAAGCCATTAATTTTGTCTAATTTTGCCTATGTTCCATAATCCCTATACCCCATTATTCTTGCCCCCACCCCTCCTACCTGTATTGCCCCGACCCCGCCCACCTATATTGCCCCTACCCCGCCCACCTGTATTGCCCCTACCCCACCACCTGTATTGCCCCTAGCCCGCCCACCTGTATTGCCCGTACCCCGCCCACCTGTATTGCCCCTACCCCGCCCACCTGTATTGCCCCTACCCCGCCCACCTGTATTGCCCCTACCCCGCCCACCTGTATTGCCCCTACCCCGCCCACCTGTTTCTGAGTATTCTTGGCCTGTGCCTGGAGCAGGGCGGTGGTGGCGTACGGAGTGACGGGGCCAGAGTTGTGGTTGAACGTGCGCATCTCGGGTATGTTACAGTCCCGGGCCACGTTGTACACAGCATCGCTGCCGTCCCCACTCGCCTTCTGGACCCCGTTCAACAGGGTATTATACTCCGGGGGCATCCCGGAGTCTGGAAAATGCAGACAGGACGAGTTATGACATAACTTTCTGAGAGATATTCTCATGGTCGAAATCAGGAAGGTTGATTGGCCCAGGTCAATCATCCTGCTCGAGTCTATACAGTGAAAGGGTTTTACACTATTTTGAGGGTAAGAGGGTAGACGGCCAGTGATGATAAAACATTTGAAATAGCAAGAAACTGATTAAAATAACAATGGAACCCCTGCAAACATATACTCGGGAAAATATAGATGTTAACCTTAGGTGTGTTTCACTGTTATGTATCTCTGATTACAATGACTTTTCATGATTGCAAATCACAAAATAAGTGCTCACTTGTCTGATTTACAGTGGGACATCTCCAAACCGGACACCCTGGAACCTCCCAGGGTGTCCGGTTTAGAGAGGTTCCACTGTCCATTAAAATGTCGGACGTAAAGGCTAAATGTTTGCATTACTTGTCTTTCTTTAGTGAACTGGTCCTGGCTGTTAAACAAAGGTGGCATTCAGTGAGCTTAAATATGTGGAATAGAGGTGGCTGTTTTAGAGATTTATCCAATTGCGACATAAAACTAGAAGTGGCTGATAGAAAGAGGTAATTGTTGTAGACAGCTGCACGTATCTTCAAAAATATTATAGTTATTTCATGGTCATTCGGGGAACAGACAAAACTATTGCCCCAGGGCAATATGGTTTGAGTGTTCCCCGAATGAACATGAAATAACTGTTTTATTACCAGTACTCAACCTGTAAACAGTGTATGTGACACAATGAACGTAAACTTGTCATGGGACACGTCGATTGACTGATATAAATTAAGTTGAATTTTATAACGTAATTTTCAACAAAAATCATGACGTGATGATTTTCATGGCTGAAATAGTTGACCGGGTACGCGGAACTTATTGACCGGGCAGACTTATTGACCGGGTACGCGGAACTTATTGACCGGGCACGCGGAACTTATTGACCGGGCACGCGGAACGTCAAAATCCATGGAATTAGTCAAAACTGTGGAATATCAACTTATATTAGGGAGTTAGGTCATGAAATAATCTTTCCTTTACATTTCACATTCATATATATGTCAAATGTTATTGCAAGTCATTCGTACTGTGATAAAACCTACCGCTATTACTGTGGTAGCTGCCATCTTTCCCACCGTAGCCTTTCCTCACAACGTTACCGTTCCTGAAACGACGGAAATACATGCATATGATATATCAAATGATATTCATTAACCCTTAGACAGCTACTCACAACTATTGTCGTCTGCTGTTGCTTTTATATCTTGCATTATTTCTCAATAAAAACCTGTTTTGACAGCACTTCAGAATCATTTCCAACGGAAATGATTCTGAAGTGCTGTCAAAGCATGTTTTTTATGATAAAAATGGAAAATAGAAAATAAACAGCAGACGACAACAAAATTAAGATAGCGGTCTAACGGTTAAACAAGTGGACTGATTTCATAAAAAAAAGTAGCTATGTATATTGTTAAACTTGTTGACTGATTTCATAAACTTGGCATAGCCACATATTTACTAGTGTATTATGGCTTGTAATACATTGTTTTATTTCACTGTGAAATCTTCCGCATGTAATAAACATCACATGTTCTTTGTCAATTTCTTATTTGAAGGCCAGAACAGTCTAGAAAATCAGACATCAATTCAGGCAGTTGTGCAGCATAATGCGATGTTGTTGACCTTTGATATCTGTTTTTCAGTGTATATCCTGATCATTGTACAAATTCAGCGCAAGATCTACGTAATTCAAAGGAGCACTGGCAGTGAAAGAGCAACATCAGTGATTAAGCATCATTGTGTTGTGGATGCAGTCACATACCAAGATCATTGGAAATATGCAATAGTGACCCTAAATGACTGATAGATTGGTGCTTGCCTGTCTATATAATAACAATCTCTAGTTTTGCTTAGGTCATTTAAGGCCGGGTCAATGGGTTTAGTACTAAATCCCATATATTACCTGTACAAGTACATGTACATGTACAAATGGGGGGAAAATCCCAAAATCAGAACTGAATATTTACAATAAAAAACAAAAATATATATATATATATATAAATGTATATTCAGCCCTGAAATCAGAATAATCTGATGCCAGGTCCTCGCCACACCAAAATCACTTAGCCCCCTCCCAAAAGCAGTAGGATCAGTAATAATACGTTTATAATGGGCAATAACCCAATTCAACTCCCAGGTAACAAAAGAGCCAAAGATAAAAATGTACCTGACGGCCAAACCAGGCAAATTGTGATTACTATAAGGAGGAACCCCTACCGTTAATTTACGCCATCGCGTTCGCCCGACCAACCACCCACTAACAACGTCTAGTACAAGACAAGTACTAAGTAGACTCACTGAGAATACTCTTGCATTGTATCTGAAATCTGACAGTTTGATTGGTCGAGACTGACCACAGCTTTTGAGGACGAGAACGAAGCACACAATAGAAAGTTTGACAATCACAACCACAGATGTGTTACCTTTCCGGAGGTTTTGATGCGCGAGAACCACCCGTGTACCACTGTTCCTTCAGCTTCTTCCTTCGCTTGCGACGGTGACACAGCCATACAGTGAATATACACAAGACAAGCCACAGAGTACCTCCCACGGTACCAATCAACATCCCAATAAACCAGGCTTCCTTGGTCACATCTGTGTTCTGGGGACCTACAAACACATACATAGAGCCACACGGTGAATATACACAACACAAGACAGAGTACCTCCCATGGTACCAATCAACATCCCTATACACGAGGGTTTGTTTGTCACGTCTGTGTTTTGTGGACCTCCAATGATCGAAGAATGAGTGAAGGGGTTTAACGTTCAAGTAACAGCTAATGTCACACAGAGATGCATGTAGGGCTTTGATTTCAACTGTAATCCAAAATAACCAGTAGGACTGAAATACTACGACAGGAATTAACTTACGGACCTGAGAAAAGTCGAAGGCCGAGGTGAATATGACTTTTTGAAGGTAGTGTACACCAACTCAAAGGACAATAATTATTTTATTATACGACTTATCATCAAGTTATGATTTTGCTGAAACCGAGTGACATCTATGTACAAGTTATCCATTGTTGTTGTTTTGCTTGTCAGTGCGAAGTACATTTGTAACCTTGTTGCTGATTGGATGATACTATTTGTGTCGTTATGTTCAATTGGCTCGTCGTTGAACCAGGTCATGTTTCCGTTGCGTGATCAGCGACTGGCGCATCCAGGTCAATATCACATTTAGAATATCACTCTCAGACTTGTCTCACTGTCTCGCTTGAGTCCGAGACTGATATTCAGGTGAATATCATATATGTCCGCAATCATGTGACCCTCTATTGGCCAATCTCATTGGCTGGACTTCTCAGTCATATAATGTCCAATTCTGAAGACCAATGCTCTACCCATCCCTTCAAACAATGACGCAATAAGTTGTGCTCCATTAACCAGTTACATGCAGAATACACCTTTAAGGGTATCATTTTTTTTTTTCAATATTTTATTTTTGTTATTTCGCAAGGAAAGTATATGTTGTGACCACTCATTTGAACCGTCTCAACGAGACGGTTCAAATGGTGGTCACGACATATACTTCTAAGCACATAGAAAGATATTTAGGATTTTCTACACACAAAATGGCGTATCCTCAGTAATGAAATGGGTTAAATCAATTATTTAAGCAGTATGCTTCAATTAGAAGTGGAAGTGAATGTGTTTAACATCCCAGCAACAGCCAAGGTCATATAGAGACGGGACCACGGTTTAAATTCTCATCTGACAGACCAGTGGGATGGAAATACTACGTAAGTTTTTTCACGCCTAGGGTGAGGATTGAAGTATTGAAGTCCAATTCCATACATATCACCTAGGCCACGGCCCATCCCAGTACGTTTCAAAAAAGTGTATGAAAGTGCTGCCTCTCATTTGCACAATACTTCTATTAAATCGAAAATGAATTAAGTTTTGCATAACTGTATGATGTTACAAAGTAAGCGTACACATTTCTGAAGGAATAAGAGCACTGCCTCACAAGACCACAATTATTTAATTAAATCAAGCGAGAAATACTTAAAAATGACTTGTCACACAAAAGACTCCGTTTTATCTCTGCAAGCCAGGTTATTAAAATGCTAATACAGCCATCAATTTGATCAACATCGTGCGCCTAATGCAACTTTATTGCAGCTTAAAACACAATGGAATCACAAAATATGGGCAACTGGATTACAAAATGGATTTCGTGACCAGTGTAGTCCCAGATCAGCTTCCGCAAATGATATAAAAAGTTGATAAACGTTTCAGAGTAGGTGCACAATTTTGAAATACACTTCTAAAATGATGTTTGCCAACTTTATGAACAATTATGAAAATTAGGTAGATTTTCTATAAGAAGTTTGTGATGAATAAATATAATGTCATTAATGGACGTACATAAATATGCACAACTAGACATAAGAAAACAGCATAGTCATAAGTATCAGCATGTAGCATCTGTGTATTATGTGTTGTTGTAGCATACTACAATGCAACCTCTCTACAACAACCACCCATGGGAAGACACAAAACGTTGTAGAGGTGGCTGTTGTAGGGAGGAATTATCCATTTGGCATATAAAATAGTGGCTGCTACAGAGAGGGGGATGTTGTAGAGAGGTGACTGTTCGGGGAGGTTCAACTGTAGTTCCTAAGATCAGTAGCCGATTTCACCAATATTGCAAAGTATACTTATCTTGCTAAGTCTTATCTTGCTAAGTACACTTTGAGAGAGAACATTTCAATTTAAGGATCAATTTCTTATTTTTCATTATACTGAATTATTACATTATCACAGCCATTTTTCTCTTTAACCCATTGCATTTGGAATTCACGTTTATGGGTATGAATTTTTAATTTTTTAATTTTTATCATTTCTAATTGAAATTATATGTTGCGACCACTCATTTGAACCATTTTGACGAGACGATTCAAATGGTGGTCACACATATAACTCCGAGCATATAATTATAAAGAAAATATTATGATTTTTCACAAACAAACTTCATCATCAAACGGGTGTCATTGAGACGGCTTGAAATGCAACTAAATTGCTATCAAATTATTGATTTTACTGCAAATTGCCATGCCAAGCAATGCAGCATTAACCCTTTCCCTGATAGAGACGACTTTTCACGCCTCTGCAGAAATTGTCTTTTGAAAACATTGTGGGAAAAGGAGAAATTGCTTGTAACAAGCAATTTCTCATTTTCCCACAATGTTTTCTACTCTATCAGATAATTTAACCATCATTTGACCCAGCATTTGATTCTTTTATTCAGATGTTTTCGATTTGGATGAGTCGAAATATCGCAAAACAGGGAAAGGGTTAATATTCTGATCATGCACTGCAGAGATAACTGCACAGACAGATGGCACGGTGATGGATAGAAACCGGATTACTCGGATAGTTACAATCTGGGGCCACTTGTGCTTCATTATCTTGGTGCTAAATCAACCTGTCAGTTTTTATATTGCTCTTTGCAGTTTTTGCTTGTACAATTTGCATCAACACAAAAGTTATGTATGTGTCATAAAAGTCCATATTTCCGAGGTTCATTATTAATTATCATACATAGTTATAACAGTTAAAGTTATACATGTATATAAAATATGAATTTACATTCTTTGAGACCAGCGGCGATAAAGGTTTGCTTAACCCTTTCAACACCACAGACCTGTATCGTGGTGTTAGCAAACAGTGTAGATCCGACTTGTGAGTCGTCTCATGAAGCTCTGCACTTTTTGCAAGTAATTTTCATATTTTTGAGAACAAAAACACAACCTTTTCTTAAATGGACTAGTCTGAATATCATTTTGTGACAATTGGATTGGTTGCAAAATAAACATATCAAAATCAGTGAAAGGGTTAAATGTTAACTTTATTTAAATAATTTATTCTGGTAGTAGTAATTTCAGATGACCCATTTAATTCAAATAACATAATAAAAGTTCCTACCTCATTTGCATATAAACTGTGATGGGCGCGTTATTTGGAGACAACCTGGATTTTAATTTTAAAATGAGCAAAATAGTTGCAGAATAAAGTACATTCTCCATTTGCCGAAGAGTGATGGTTCACTAAGGACTGTAAATAATATTTGGCGCTCCATTTGCTCATTTTTCAGTGCTGCCATCTTTATTTAAATAAAAATATGTTTTGACAAAATCTCAAAAGCTACAAACAAACTTAGCTTACCTATGGTGTAGTCAGCGCTCCACTTGCCGACGCCCTTCTCGGTCTGTGCGGCCATCTGGACAGTGTAGTCCATACCCGAGATGAGGCTGTCTATACGGAGGCTGAACGTGCTGCCGTTGGTCGTGCGGCTACAGTTGTGCTTCTTGTCCTCACTGTAACACTTGATCTGGCGATACAGGAAAATGTGACAGTCACTGGAGAAATGGGGCTTATGGGATTTGTGACCTGTGTAGCTCCACATCAAATAGCACCCTTCTGTAGCCTGATAACCACCTATATTCATTGTTAGAAACACGACGGGTGTTTCATTGATGGAATGGCGAATAGTGCAGATCCTGATCAGACTGCCGATGCACAGGCTGATCTGGATCTACACTGGTGGCAAAACCCATAAGCCCCATTTCTCCAGTCACAGACACAAATGTGAATGGGGAAATGGGGCTCATGGAATTTGTGACCAGTGTAGCTCCTGATCAAATAACACACTCCTGTAGCCCGACAAGGATCTATATTGCTCATAGGAGCACGATTGGCGTTTCATTGATGAAATGGCGAACAGTGCAGATCCTGATCAGACTGTGTGGATGCTCAGGCTGATCTGGACATACACTGGCTGCAGCAAAACCCATTAAGCCCCATTTCTCCAGTCACAGCCACATGTGATTGGCAAACCGTGATATAACATTTGTGGTCAGTTTTGCTCCTTATCTGTGAAGGGAGAGATTGTATTTGTGCAATTTGTGACCTGTCTAGATCCTGATCTGTGACCTGAGAAGTAGGGTTCATTATGACATTTCAGGCCAGTCTTCAGAAATATGGCCAGTCCAACTACGGATTAGAAACAAAATTGCTACCCCACTCCATACTTCTCGCGAGGGTAGCAATTTAACCCCATCTCTTTAATGTAACACATGGAAGACTGATTTTCGGTTATCCGGCGTGTTTGATATGTTAGCGATATAAAACTGTCAAAGCTGTATCAATAAATTATTAATAAAGAACAAACACATGCATAAATTGGTTATTTTACCGTGTCAAGGTGTTTATCTGATATTTACATGTATATCTTGCAAATTTGAAAGCTACATTTCGTTATGTTGAATGTTGAACAACAAGAAGAGAAAAGATGGCTTCCATGGGAAAATAATTTCCCTGTTATATTATTTTTTGGCAATTTACTAGTTCTACATCAAAGATTATTTGTTTAAGGTATAAAATATACAGTTTACTAAATTTTGACCTACATGCAACAGGTTTGGGTATGCTCTTCGGTTGCTCACATTTTTTTGAATGGGTCAAATTGTAGCCGTAGATAACATATCGGAGGCAAATTATTGTAGCTAACAACGGATCAGCGACATGAGAAATAGGGTGTTTGGCAATAATGGGAGAAATTGGGCTTACGGCAATGGTGGTCAGTCTAGCTCCTGATCTGTGATTGGAGAAATGGGGCTTATGACATTTGTGCCTAGATTGGCTTCTGATCTGTAATGCTGTCTCTACTGGTAACATCTATTCATGCTTATGAAGCATGCAAACTCATCATGCAGTGCTCATGTACCGCCATTACATCGAAACATCTCTAAACCAGACACCCTGGTGACCTCCCTGGTGACCTCCCCAGGTGTCTGGTTTAGAGAGGTTCCAGTGTGCTCCCTAAACATAAAACTGATCCAGTACCTGGTAGCCAGTTATCTTCCCTTTGCGACTGTCCTTGGCAGGGGGAGACCACTCCAGAAACATGATTGTGTCGGCTTCCCGGTGAATGACTACGTTCTCAGGTGTTCCGGTAGGTACTGTAATTAGTACAAGAAATTAGTGACACTAATGAATATATCCCCAAACGACATCTGCACCAACAAACAAAATATTTAAAATTTTACAAATTATTAATGTAAATTTCATTTGACCTCGACCTTGGACAGAGACCACATGAATGAACATACAAATTACGACAAATATGTATATGATTATATATTATGATTCCAGCCAATCCGACCTCATGAATAACAGAGATAGTAGTAGGTAGACTTCGAAGCAAATCTCAGACAGACAGATGAACAGCCGGACGGACGAACCGGTTGGCGATGACATGTATCCCACAATGTTTACGGGGAATATAAGTTTTATAACATCCAGTATCTAAGACTTTCTGCATATCTCGTGCGAGAAGTTTCTGAAATTCATTTCAAAATTCTTTCATAAATGATGATGATTGGGGTTTTCCTTCTTTCAACGACAAGGTCATATGAAGACAGGAATGAACCTGTATGGACAGTGCACCATACATTCAGCATTAAAATTACAACTAAACATTATGTTTGTAAAACATGGCTATGCCCCCTGTGGCATACTGCACTGTAACTGGAGAAACTGTACGGATGGATGGATGTACCTCAAGAGCAACACATTATGCTCCTCTTGCTATCGCACAGGGGGCATATTAAAAACTCAATGTATAAAAGTCTCCCGATCTGGGGACCGTTTCAATAAACTTTGTACGACTAAAATGTTCGCAAGTCCAAAATTATGAGTCTGAAAATTTCACATTAACAATGCTTTATTGGATTTATGGAATTATATTTATTGTGCATAGGCTGCATATGCTCAATAAATGTAAATCCATCAATTGATTTTTCCAGACGATCCTATATTTGCGAACATTTTAGTCACACAAAGTTTAATAATTCCAGCACAAAAATATTTACACAATTCCCTAACATTTGATTGGCCCGTAGCAAGTCTCTGTCCAAAATTTATGTCCCAGTAAACTCCCATGCCGAACTACTTTCCGTAACAGTCAGGCGCAGTTAAAATAATTCTTAAGAAAACGGAAAAAAAGCACATTTTCTTGATGAATTTATTTCAAATGCTGGAATTATAAGGAATGAATGGCCTTTTTGTGGAATTTATCGGGGATATAAACTTAGAAAAGTCGTGGGAATACTGGACGAGGCCTTCCGGCCTTTGTCCAGTATTCCCGCGACTTTTCCAAGTTTATACCCCGATAAATTCCACAAAAAGGCCATTCATTCCTATAGTGAAACGGGCCCCTGATGCTATGACTATGACATTTCTCACATTTACCACAACATACCTGCTTCGCCGGACGGTATCTTCATGGGGCTGCTACAGGGGGACCGTTTCCCCCCGCTGCCCGCCATCACACATATCTCGTAGTACTCGTAGCTGGCGAGGCCCGCGATGGTGTGGGTGAGGGGCCGGTAGGGGGCGCGCGTCGTGTGTTCGGGGCCGTACCGCATGCGAGCCATGTCCTCCATGTTGAGTATGCGGCGATATCGCACGTAGAAACTGTCAACCACCTCGTACTCGTCTCGAATCTGTGACGATACGAAGTCAGGTCCGGATAAGGCGCGTATTGGTGCATTTTACATACTTATTTTAGTAGAATATGCATTGGTTTTGAAAAGTGGGAGTACAAAATACTTACAACAATTTGAAAATGCTCACTGATTTTTAAATTGTGGAGTAAAAATGCTTTATCAAGTTGAAAATTCACTTTTATTTTATTTTTTTTATTTTTTTACCAGCATTAAATGTGAAAGTCATAATACAAACTATACAACCATTGAGTATAATAATTTATTGTATACTTTATTGGCTTCTGATTAAGTACCACAGCCGTACACAAATAGCTTTAATAACAAAGTAATATATTATGACATAATTATGGCTCGTCTGGATCGACACTTTGCAAATGTTGGCTTTATTGCAGAGTTTGAAAGGATTAACCCATTACAGATGGGATACAATTATGCTAGTATGAAACTATTGAGTAAAAAATTCCTATTTTATTTATTTCATGTCAAAAGTATGTGTTGCTACCACAACCACTACTCAAATGAGTGGTCACAACATATACTTTTAAGGAGAAGTAAACAAAATTATCAGATTTTTTCAACAAAAATAAAAGTATCCATAGATTTCATCTACAAATTTATATATTATATTAATACGTTGCCCGGTTACCGTATTTCACAGTGTATTGCGCGCACTGGTGTACAACGCGCATCTCTATTTTGAGCCAAAAAAATGGGGGAAAAAATAGTAAATAGTGTGCAGTAAATTTTCACAAAAAAAAAATCGAAATTAAGTCATTAGTATTTAGAAAATTTCTTTCCGAGCACACATCCAAAATGCTGAACGTGTGCGGTTAGGCTTTCTCCAAGCAGCTAGTCGGTGACAAAAAGATCGCTACTATCAATGCAGTCTGGGTTCGTTCATCGACCGGGATAGTATGGGAGATGGTATAGTGGTCACCAGACCAGACAAATAGGTTTTCTCTGGGTACTCTGGTTTCCTCCCACATTGAGGACCACCCTTACACCCCCCGTCTGTGCCAACAAAAACATGTGCCTACTGTCCGTTTCACAATTGAGGACCACCCTTACACCCCCCGTCTGTGCCAACAAAAACATGTGCCTACTGTCTGTTTCACAAAAGCTGCCCAAATTTTACGGCCATATAAACAATTCAAAAACAATATTTTTTTCGATAATATTAAATTAAAGGAAAATTTAAGAATGAGCCTTCTTTTTATTTCGTTAAATTTGGTCAAATATTGGTTTTATTACGAAAAATAATATTTCTCTATGAGAATTTAACATGGGGGAAAAAGAGGTAAGGGAGTGTGGGATTAGTCAAAAAACGAAAAAATTTGGAAATTGACTCCGAAACCCGACTAGATAGCTTGGATATGATCTAAGAAAACAAAAGTTCAATTTTAAAAATCGGTCCAGTATTTCTGAAATTCAAAAAAATTTCCCCATGTTAAATCCCCATAGACATCTCCGTGAAGATGTCTATGGGGATTTAACATGGGGAATTTTTTTTTGCGCAATAAAATCAATATTTGACAAAATTTCATGAAATAAAAAGAAGGCTGATCATTCTTAAATTTTCCTTTAATTTAATATTATCAAAATAAACACTGTTTTTGCATTGTTTATATAGCTGTAAAATTTGGGCAGCTTTCGTGAAACAGACTATAAGTGATATCACGCTTGCTTGTAATCATTGTAAAATAAATAGTTTAAAACATATTAATATCATATTATGGCACGAGTTGCCCGAGTAGCAATGACCATTACCTCCCAACTGATACGGATGGCCGTGGAGTTGACCGCCTCTCCCTTGACCAGACTGACCCGGACACGCCCTAGCCGGTTGGCCACCTCCCCCGGGGGCAGGCTGATCACAGGTGCCACAAACTGGCCGCGGTACCCCACCTCTGGAATGGGACATCAGTAGTACCAGTCAACACATTGCATTCAGAATACAATGTACGGGTATGATTTTTTAAAAATATATATTTTTTTATTTATCAATGAAAATATGTGTTGTGACCACTCATTTCTCGACAAGATGGTTCAAATGGTGGTCTCGACATATACTTCTGAGCACACAAAGAAAATATTTAAGATTTTCAACAAACAAAATGGCAAATCCTGAGCACAAAAAGGGATAAATATGTTACAATATTTCTCAAACAAATTTTCACGAGCGCCACAAACTGGCTACCCTGACCACCTCTGATATAGTACAACAGCAGTGAGAGCGTGTTGTATTTGGATGTCAAACAGCAAAACCAGTCAGTCATGTATGGAATGCCAAATCATAATTACAGCCAGCATTAATAATTAGAGCTAGCATTAAATATTTACAGCTAGAATTAATTATTTGAGTTTATGTAGTTGGCGTTCCAGGAACGCCAACTACATAAACTCAAATAATTATTGCTAGCTCTAAATAATTAGACCTAACATTAAATATTTAGAGAGCTCTTCAAATGAGTTGGAGCTAGCTCTAAATATGCAATGCTAGCTCTAATTATTTGAGTTTATGTAGATTTGGGGTTCCATAGTCATGCTCCCAAATAAAATATATCCTTCTGGACAACAGTATATCACATTAGAAATAGCTTGGCCACAAAATACCAGTGTAGCACACAGCTCAGGCTCAGCCAATCAAGCTTCACAATATCTAAGTACCTTGAAATAAATAAATATTGGCAAGATTAGAGCAGGCGGTAGTGCAAGGACCCGTTATTTTGTACGAAAAATAGTAAATGGGCCAAGGTGGGCCATACCTAGTGTGCGTATGAGGGTGGACAGGGGACTGGGCCCGCCGAGTCCGTAGGTGTTGATGGCGCGGACGAGGAACACGTAGGTGGTGTTGGGCTGCAGGTCCGTGATTATCACGTCCTCCGTCGTGTACTCGCTGCCTGCCACCTGCCACGTCTGGAAAATATGGGTAGATCTTGAGTGAGTTGGGTTTTACATTTGTTCAACATGGCAAACCAGATAGTGGCCTGTTGGTACACAAATGCCCCCTATGGCAGATTGGAGAAACGCCGTCAAACTTGGTAACCAAAGCAACGGACGCACAGACAGACAGACACAAAGTCCAAATGGTGTATGCCTACTGGCTCTACAGAGACCGGGCGCATACAAAAATATAGCATCTGCTGGAAAAGGAAGTTGAGTTGATTGAATATGCTAAACATAATGATATCAGTAAAATTTGTTGCATTAAATGGGTTTTTGCAGTGATTTAACATAGAACATACATTAATTGATCAGTACAGCTTCAGCACATGATGCTGTGTTTAGGCAATAATAGAATATCATTTGTGCCGGTTTAGAGATGTTACATTGTATTAATCAAACAAAAAGTGAATCAAACCAATTACGTACCTCGGAGAGTCCATAGGCAAAGTATTCCACTTGGTACCCACTGACAGGCGATGCCCCGGTGTCCCGGAGTTGTTGCCACGTGAGACGGACGCTCGTGTCAGTCACTTCGCTGACAACAGGCTTCTCAGGGGCACCGGGGAACACAGTGAGGTCAGGTACGTTCAGGGGCTCCCGGGGACCCACCGCGGACGCTGCGACGAAAATATTTCAAAATTGACATAGGCAGCTAATATATGTGTGTTCACATGCAATGGGTTAAGTATCATTAATATAAAATATTGCTAAGACTTTGAGAGCTTATTTATGAGACAGCTAAAAACCCTATGAACGACCACCTCTACACGGCTCGCAAGCACAAATTCTGATCATCATGTGCTATCATACGATCACAAGTATCAAAATTTACCACCATTTCTATTTGCTTTATTTCTCAATAAAAGTATATGTTGTTACTACTCATTTGAACTGTCTCGACGAGACGGTTCAACTGAGTGGTAACAACATATACTTTTGATGAGAAATAATAATAAAAATAATTTATCTTTGGTATGAAATGGGTCAAAGTAGATCCATGAATCACTAGTAGATGAAGGGAGGTAAGAATGTATATGAACTTACTTTCCACAATCAATATGGCATCCATGCTGGTCTCCCCTGTCTCACTAACAGCTTTACAGGCATACTTCCCTGTGTCGGATATCTTCAAACCTGGACAAAATGGAAGTGATTAACAATACTGTTTTAAACAAAATAGGGTTTGTATAGAGGGCAGCACTACTTTTCCCAATATATTTTATGAAAGTAGAGAGTACAAAACCAACCACCCCCACCCCACCTGTTGGAATTAGGTGAAATATTGTGATCTACACTTCAGTGAACACTACCTACATCAGGACAAATATCTACATATATTTTCAGAAATTTCTTCAATGAAGTTTTTCAAAGGAACAAAACATGAAAAAATGCATTTCACATATAATTTGTAATCAGATGGAAAATACCATTTTCTGGTAAAACTAGAACTATCACAGGAGTGATCATAATACCCCCACAAACAGTTGGACTTACAAATAGCTTAACATTAGAAGAGTTTTATAGGTTTGAATAAAAATTTCATGATCCTTATTTAATGCTGGCCTTAGAGATGTGTGACATTGACCTTTTACCTGCGTACGTGGTCAATGAAAATGAGATACAGTGCGACCCCGTTAGTACACAGAAGTCCGGCGACATACAACCTTCCGTGTTGCTTATCCGAACCGTGCTATATCCGTTCTCGCCCAAGACGCATCATAATGTCAACAAAAAATACATGTACACTGTACACTGTGACTGCGAATGAACGACGTCGCCAATGCCTATAATATGCCATATGTTTTCACTGTTATCTTCGCATATAATAAATATATTGAATCCAAGAATTGTTAACGTCATGTTTTATTTATTCATGTTCATGTAGAATGTAGATCTACGCAGGTCCGTGCAATCCATTATTGTAAACGCGTGTAGAAAAAAGTGTAGTAATGATGACGCAATGACCCAATGACCGATATAAAATAATCTGAAAACATTTGAAAATTCATTCATCAGTTATAGAGGATCTTACACGATTAATATGATTTTGATCAAAAACTCTGTGCCGAGTTTGTCAAGAACGCAATGAATCAATTTAATAAAAATAGAAAAAATGGCTAAGTTAAAAGGATATTTTTGTAAAAAAAATATTTGTTCGGCATAAAAAGTGTGTATAGTTTCAGATCAATCCACTGAACGGTTTCAGAGGAGTTGTGTACACAAACTATGCAGTTTATCTGTCTGCCGCCTGCAATAGGTTTGACCTTTGACCTTTAACTGTGACCTTGACCTTGGACGTAGGTGCGTGGTTATTGATCGCGACACACCTTCTCATCCTGAGAAACATTTGTGCCAAGGCATTTGATAATCCATGCATCGGTGTAGAAGATATAGAGCGAAAGGGAATTTCAATAGGTTTGACCTTTTACCTTCAACTGTGACCTTGGATGTAGGTGCGTGGTTATTGATCGTGACACACCTACTCATCATGAGAAACATTTGTGCCAAGCCATTTGATAATCCATGCATTGGTGTAGAAGATATAGAGCGGAAGGGAATTTCAATAGGTTTGACCTTTGACCTTCTACTGTGACCTTGACCTTGGACGTAGGTGCGTGGTTATTGAGCGCGACACACCTTCTCATCATGAGAAACATTTGTGCCAAGCCATTTGATAATCCATGCATGGGTGTAGAAGATATAGAGCGGAAGGGAATTTCCAACAGACCGACCGACCGACAAGCCGACTCCTATATACCCCCTCAAACTTTGTTTGTGGGGGGTATAATAAACATTCATTCACCATTACCCCACGTTTTGATTGGCATTATTTAAACATCGGACGGCAATTTCCACACTGATATCAGGGGCGAAAACCGAGTTTACGGACATTATTATTTATTCTCTGTATTTATTTTTCGATGTGCAATGATCATACTTCATAATATATCGAAAATATTATTTTTTCAGGCGACACATTTAATTAGTATAGTCAAAAATATCATGCCTCATTTGCATATGAAAATAGTCCGATACCACCACGAGGCACTATCAGTAAAATAAATATTACTAAATGATTATATCTGTATAGAGGGCACTCGTAATTTTTAGAACTGGTGCAGAGCTGCCAACCCCATGTCGGTCACATGGAGAGAAAAATGGGCTATTTTCAGGAACACCACATATATTTTCCGGAACACAAATCAGTACTAACTTCAATCTTCACTTCAATCAGTCATTTTTAGAGCCTTGTCTCGGCCACCATGACCAACCGAAAAATTACAATTACACAGCTTGCAAGACGCAAATTCATCACCGCATTTTGACAGGACCAAATGGGGCCATGTCTCGCTGTAATCAGTGATGAACAACTGCATTCTCCTAACTTCTTTCGATAAAAAAGACCCAGATTCGTCGGCTGCGCGCTTTGGAGCAGACATTTTAAGAATTTACGCAATGAAGAAATCGATATCACTGAATGCTTGAAACTACTATTCTTACACAACAAGAATCAAAATGGTAAGCGCCTAGGCGAGTATGATTACGGGTAAATAAAAAAATAGGACTTATTTGAATAATTTGGAAACAAAATTATTTCCCGATATTCCCGCGCTGAATTTTTAACAATCATACTTTTTAATTGTTGTCCGTATTTCCGTATTTCTAACGTATTTTCCGGAACAAATACGGAAAAATCGGAACAGTTGGCAGCTCTGCTGGTGGAATAGTGACACAATTATACACTTATTTAATTCCTATAAAGAACATTTTGTGCCTACTGAGTGGGCATGTACCTTTAAGGATCATTATACTTGGGGAGGGGAATATTGTGGATTATTTCCCTGAGGAAGCAATATCTCCCCGAGGCGATCACCTCGGGAGATATTGTTTTCGAGGGGTGATGACCCACAATATTCCCCCAACAAAGGGCGATATTTAATTTACTATACCGAATATTTACATGAACATGATTAAAGTCGCTATTTCAGAAACATAAACAGAAGCATGTTTGTTGGCTGGAGAATCCGCCATATTGTTTACGAATGTTGGGCTGGTACCCGGTTTCTATAGTAATACTACAACAGGGATGACACAACCGGGGTACCAACTCTTTGTTGTCATTTCATTTGGATGCCTTCGCACTTTCGGCTTCCATTTTAGATATAACGCCGAGGCAGTTCAACCAGAATTTGACTGTTTTTGTAATTATGCTTCGGGTATTTTCGGGACGTGAGGGTAATATTGTGATATTTCCCTCTAATATTGCCCGCTGCGACATGAAGCGGGCGACACGGTAGAATATTTGATCACGTAATATGAAATTGACCAATGCAATGCCTAGAAATTGCAATGAGGCATAATAAATCAAAATATAGCACAGGCATGTTTTCTATAGCTATATTGCATTAATACATGGTATCCTTACTGGAAATTTGCAGCGTCCCAGAATCCAGCAGAATATATCGCGGGTCAGACATGTGCAGGGGGCGACCATGTTTGTACCAGCGAATCACCGGGTGTGGGTTACCGTTGGCCTTGCAACGTAACAGAGCCACGCCATCCTGTGGCAGCGTCTGGTTGTGAGGGCCGAACTGGATTATCGGTGGTGGCCGAAAGTCGTTCTCTGCAAAAGGAAAGGCGGCGGCTGAAAACGAGGGAGAGAAAGAAGAAGGGAGGGTTAGGGAAAACAAAGGATAAAGGCGTTATGTGCATGCAGGATAGAGATAACAGTGGGTATACATGTACAAAAGCGCTCCAGATAAACATTAAAACATTTTTTTTGAATTCCAGATACTTCATTAACCACGAATCCACTGTTGTAATATTGGAAGGGGGGTGTGTTTGTGGTTGATGAAGTATCGCTCAACATATAGTATTAATGCGCAGGGATTCCGCTGGCGATCGCCACTTTCGCAATTGGCGATAAAAATAAACAATTGGCGATAAAACAATTTAAAAAATAAATAAATAAATGATTTTTTTTTGATTTTTTTTTGAAGTGGCGATTTTTTTGATTTTCCCCAGCGGAATCCCTGAATGCGGAAAGCTTACTAATTCCAGATAAACTTTAGAAATTGAAGGGGTCAGTGGAACAAGGGGATATGTCCATAAGGGACTTATCCCCTTTTTTTCTTTTTCACTTAACCCCTTTAATTGTTTTGTTTGTAAAACATATGATTTATTTTTCTCCATAAAATATGAAATTCTGGATTCTGATTTTTGTTCTTATATAGAAATCAAAAGATTAACTCTGGAATAACAGGCACTACTGCATATATTAGTCAAAACATGTTAATATACCCAAATATGTTTATCTAGATTTGTAGCTCTGGGTTAATTAAGGCGTGTACATCATACAAGACAGAAAAAATAAATAATTTAATTGTTTAATGAAAGCGGGTAGTTGCCAAAATGACAACTTAATTATTTTTAATTTCTTCTCATATTTAATCCATATGTGTGACGCTTGGTATGCTTTGTCATAGTAATTGACTTGCAAGACCATTATAGAACACAGTTTCTATCGAAACAAATGTGTTGTTGTTTTTATCCACAAATTAACATAAAAATGTTCTTGTGCCTATTTTTAATCATTCGTATTTAACAACGTAAACTTGTACAACAAACATGCCTGTTAAGGAAGATAAATAACTATATTTATTGAATAACATCAGAGTTGTTGTTTTTATCCACAAATTAACATAAAAATGTTCTTGTGCCTATTTTTTGATATTCATTCGTAATTTAACAACGTAAATACTTGTACAACAAACATGCCTGTTAAGGAAGATAAATAACTATATTTATTGAATAACATCAGAGTTGTTTTTATCCACAAATTAACATAAAAATGTTCTTGTGCCTATTTTTAATCATTCGTATTTAACAACGTAAACTTGTACAACAGACATGCCTGTTAAGGAAGATAAATAACTATATTTATTGAATAACATCAGAGCTCCAGATAAGCTGCATATTTACTTAAATACCCAATTAAAATTGCCAAAAACCCAATTGAAATCAGAAGTAGCGAGTATCAAAAAGCAACTAGAAAAAGTCGATGGCGCGCCATCGCAATATACCCACTTTCCCCAAATGCTAAGTCCGAAAGGGGGAGGTAATCCATGATGGAGGGTCGGATAAAAAATCCGAATTCACTTTGCGCATCAGCACATCAAAACGAAGCTACGAACCAAATATCAGACGCGTAGGTATTAAGGTGAAAAAGTTTTTCGACCTACGAGGAAAAATAGTGAAATTCTAAGTCCGAAAGGGGGAGATAATCCATGACGGAAGGTCCGATCAAAAATCGGAATTCACTTTGCACATCATAACGAAGCTACATATCAAATATCAGAAATGTAGGTATTAAGGTGAGAAAGTTTTTCGACTTACAATGAAAAATAGGGAAATTCTGAGTCCGAAAGGGGGAGATAATCCATGATGGAGGGTCGGATCAAAAATCCGAATTCACTTTGCGCATCAGCACATCAAAACGAAGCTACGAACCAAATATGAGACGCGTAGGTATGAAGGTGAAAAAGTTTTGCGAGTTACAAGGAAAAAATGGGAAATTGTGAGTCCGAAAGGGGGAGATAATCCATGATGGAGGGGTCGGATCAAAATCCAAAATTCACTTTGCGCATCTGCACATGATAACGAAGCTACATACCAAATATCAGGCGCTAGGTATGAAGGTGAAAAAAGTTTTTCGAGTTACGATGGAAAAAATGAAATTCTGAGTCCGAAAGGGGGAGATAATCCATGATGGAGGGTCGGATCAAAATCCAAATTCACTTTGCGCATCTGCACATGATAATCGAAGCTACTACCAAATATCAGGCGCGTAGGTATGAAGGTGAAAAAGTTTTTTGAGTTACGAGCGAAAAAATGGGAAATTCCGAGTCCGAAAGAGATAATCCTGATGGAGGGTCGGATCAAAAAACAAACGATTCACTTTGTCGTCATCTGCATGAGAGCGAAACGAAGCTACATGACAAATATCCAAAGGCGCGTAGTATGAAGTGAAAAAGATTTTTGTAGTATAACAAGAAGAAACGTGATGGAGTACGGACGTAGGGACGGAGTGGACGTACGGAGACGGTCAGTACGGACGGACGGACACCCGTGACGAAAACAATATACCCGGTTTTTTTTACAAAAAAAGTGGGTATAATAAAACTAGAAATGTGGCCTGTCGGCAAACGAATAGTCCCCCACTGGCAGCCAAAGAAAACGAGGCATTTCTGATTATAAGCCATTTAGCCGAGCGTTAAGGTTTCAAACGCATCAAGTCTGTGACCTTGACCCTGGGCATAGTGTGATAATCCATGCATCGGTGTAGAAGATATAGAGCGGAAGGGAATTTCAATAGGTTTGACCTTTCACCTTCAACTGTGACCTTGACCTTGGACGTAGGTGCGTGGTTATTGATCGCGACACACCTTCTCATCATGAGAAACATTTGTGCCAAGCCATTTGATAATCCATGCATCGGTGTAGAAGATATAGAGCGGAAGGGAATTTCAATAGGTTTGGTTTGACCTTTTACCTTCAACTGTGACCTTGATCTTGGACGTAGGTGCGTGGTTATTGATCGCGACACACCTTCTCACATGAGAAACATTTGTGCCAAGCCATTTGATAATCCATGCATCGGTGTAGAAGATATAGAGCGGAAGGGAATTTCAATAGGTTTGACCTTTGACCTTCAACTGTGACCTTGACCTTGGACGTAGGTGCGTGGTTATTGATCGCGACACACCTTCTCATCATGAGAAACATTTGTGCCAAGCCATTTGATAATCCATGCATCTGTGTAGAAGACATAGAGAGGAAGGGAATTTCGATAGGTTTGACCTTTAACCTTCAACTGTGACCTTGACCTTGGACGTAGGTGCGTGGTTATTGATCGCGACACACCTTCTCATCATGAGAAACATTTGTGCCAAGCCATTTGATAATCCATGCATCGGTGTAGAAGATATAGAGCAGAAGGGAATTTCAATAGGTTTGACCTTTCACCTTCAACTGTGACCTTGACCTTGGACGTAGGTGCGTGGTTATTGATCACGACACACCTTCTCATCATGAGAAACATTTGTGCCAAGCCATTTGATAATCCATGCAACGGTGCAGAAGATATAGAGCGGAAGAGAATTTCGATAGGTTTGACCTTTGACCTTCAACTGTGACCTTGACCTTGGACGTCGGTGCGTGGTTATTGATCGCGACACACCTTCTCATCATGACATGAGAAACATTTGTGCCAAGCCATTTGATAATCCATGCATGGGTGTAGAAGATATAGAGCGGAAGGGAATTTCCAACAGATCGACAGACCGACATACTGGCAGACTGGCAGACCGACCGACCGACAAGCTGACTCCTATATACCCCCAACAAACTTTGTTTATGGGGTATATACAAATTATGGTACATTTATCATGCTGCAGAAAACAATAAACAGACCACAAATATAGCATATTTTTCTTATGTTCCATGAAAACACATCTTGGTATTTCATTAGAATTGTCTACTATTCAATAATTGCGGTCTGCTGATGTGTAAGCAAGCAGTATTGCGATTTTATTTTACCCAATTAAAATTTTGAAATACCCAATTGCTTCACAAATGATGGAGTGACAATACTCAATTACTAATTCCTTATCTGGAGCCCTGTAATATGAGCTTTTGCAGTGTCATAACACGGTGTTCTAAAATCATAATCATAAATCTGAAAATAAGATCGCTACAGAATGTGTTAGTTGATCAGCAAAGCATCAATGTATGAGGTTGTGCTTAGGCAATACACATCATCTATAAATTGTGTTATTTAATATAATATGTATTAAACTTGCTGACTGATTTCATCAGAAACTCATCGACTCCTCATGAAATCCTTATTCATCAAAAACACGCTTGATGGCACATTAGAATCATTTCCATTGGAAATGATTCTGAAGTGCTGTCAAGCCATGTTTTAATTGAGAAATAAGGCAAGATATAAAAGCAAGAGCAGTCGACAATTGTTGTGTGTCTAAGGGTTAATAATTCCAGCACAAAAATATTTACACAATTCCCTAACATTAGATTGGCCCGTAGCAAGTCTCTGTCCAAAATTTATATCCCAGTAAACTCCCACGCCAAACTACTTTCTGTAACTGTGAGGCGCAGTTAAAATAATTCTTAAGAAAACGGAAAATAAACACATTTTCTTGATGAATTTATTTCAAATGCTGGAATTATAAGGAATGAATGGCCTTTTTGTTGAATTTATCGGGGATATAAACTTGGAAAAGTTGCGGTAATACTGGACGAGGCCTTCCGGCCTTCGTCCAGTATTCCCGCGACTTTTCCAAGTTTATACCCCGATAAATTCCACAAAAAGGCCATTCATTCCTATAATAAATACATTAAATCAGAACTGATGTAAGATCCTCTATTTTTAAATTGAGTAGCAAAAGGCATATACATACACATCACTCTGAATCAAGGAATAATATCACAAACTCCATTGTATGTGTTAAATAGAGCGATGCTTAGTTGTGGTGCAGGTAGATGGTAAATTTCAACTAAATGTAAACTGACAAAGAGTAAAAATAGAAGATAACGGGTTAAATTGAAGAGGTCACTGGTAGAAGGGTCCCAACTCAATGAGGGAGGTAGCCCCCATTTTCCATGAGGGAGTTAGCCCCCTTATTCCACTGACCACTTTCAATTCTCACCACTGCAGATGTTGAGGCAATATCATGAGGTACATGCATATGAATCATGTAGTAAATCTTAAAACTAATTATTTGCATATTGTTTACATCGCGAGTAGACAATAATAAGTGGCTTAAAGCACTGAAGACATCACGAAGGTGCAAAAACTGCGCAATTTGCTCCACGAAACTACTTAAAACCTTAGCTCATTAGAAAACCGTTTAACTCAAATATGCCAAAAAAAACACCAAGAGTGAATGACCCTGGTAGACTTTTAATTAACTCTCCAACAGTGAAAACAGAAATAGACAGTAAATCAGCGCACCAATAAAGAAACCAGCTGTTTTAGCATTCACTGGAACTGCTTGAATACAAAGAACATTTAAATAAAATGATGTATGGGTTACACTCCGAGAAAACCAGGTATAAATATGGCTGTTTTGGCCCGTTTAGACCCAGGCTACACTTCTGTGCAGTCTTCACAGGGTCTACACTGTTTGCTATTCGGTCAATGAGCTAGAATTACATGGATATTTAATGGTTTATTATCGTGCTTCATCCGTGTGCTTGCAGACTGACAAGGGTCTGCACTGGTGAGGAATGAAATAATGATGGTTCCGTCAGATCGCTGCTAATATACAAGCCAAAGAGTGTAAACAATTATTTACCCATTAGGAACTGGCCAATGAGATTCTTGTATGTTAAAGTAGGGAACTTGAAAACGTAATTTTTGTAGTTTTTGTTTTTCTGAACAATCACACGTTTTGTCCGTCTCAGCGAGACGGTTCAAATGATGGGTAACTGCATAAACTTTTGTTCAGAAACAAAGACAAACAAGAAATGCGTCTGTTGAACGCGGATGCCACCTGCAGCATATTTGAGAAACTGTGACAAAGTGGTTAACCGAAAAGTGTGACGGACGGTGGACGGACGGACGGACGGACGGACGTTCTTACTTTCAGGTAACTATGTGGCTTATCGCATGTTAAATATTAGCCACACAAAACCACTTTTAGCCACATAAAACGATATCTTAGGTGGCTAATTGTAACCAACCCTATCCTTTAACAAGTCCATAACCCTGTGGGGCTAGACACATAAGTACCTGAATGTCTGCCCGGACGGACAGACGGACGGTCCAAACACTATATGCCACCCGTTTCTTCGAAACCCGGTGGCATAAAAATGTTGGTAAAATCTGATACTGTGAATTGATATCTGGCATGAAACGGGGTTAAACATCCGTTTAAGAAGACTGAAAACAGTGCGTCAAATTAACCTATTCCTTACCTTGACGGGTATGAAATTTATTAAATATTTTATTTTTATTTTTGTTATATCTCAATGAAATTATATGCTGTCACCGCTCGTCGAGACGGTTCAAATGTTGGTCGCCACATACACTTCTGAGCGCATAGACGGGAAATATTTAGGATTTTCCGCAAACATAATGGCGTACACTCGGCATGCCAATGGTAAGTTGCAATGAAGTTGGAAAAGTTTAACCTTTGCAATGCTGCATTAAACTTTGTTGTCTGCCGTTTAGTATTTATTTCCATTTTTTCCTCCTCAAAAACATGGTTCGACAACACTTCAATGGAAAGGATTCTAAAGAGCTGTCAAACCATGTTTGTATTGAGAAAGAAGATAAAATATGAAACAAAAGCAGACGATAATTTTCGGTTCCCACATTCTAAGGGTTAACCCTTTGAACCCGAAAGCCCGCTATATCAGTTTATGCAAAAAGTGCACATCCAGATGAGCCGGCTCGTAACGAGCCGTCTCATCAGGATCTGCACTTTTTGCAAGTAATTTTCATATTTTTGAGAACAAAAACACCCCATTTTCATAAATGGACGAATCTGAAAATCATTTTGTGACGATTGGATTAGTCGGAACATTAGCATATCACAGTCCATTCCAGTTCCTTAGGGTTGAAAGGGTTAACCCTTTCAAACGTACAGACCATGAAGCAAACATTTGCCAACACTATAGATCCAGATGAGCCAGCTTATAACAAGCCATTTCATCAGGATTTGCAGTTTGTCAGTATTTTTCAGATAATTTAAAAATACATGTACCCTTCATCTCATAAATGGAACAGTCCATAAACAAGCATAGAACTATCAATGTTGGATATTTAGGGGCGAAATGGTTAAACTGAATGGATTGCATTTGGCTTACAACGAACGGTCACCAACATGAAATGTCCATAATTGGGTGAGTGCTAATTTTTGTTACAATCTCACCCAGCGATAACCAGCACAGTTCAGAAATGTCTAGCCCTTCCTACGCTGTTGACGGAAATTGGCGTCTGCTGTTTTTCATTTTTGCTTTAATTCTTAACAAAAGACTGGTTTTGACAGCACATGAGAATAGTCTCCACTCCACTGGAGATGATTCTCATGTGCTGTCAAAACCAGGTTTTTGTCGAGAAATATTGAAAATAAAACATTTTCAGCAGACGACAACATTTAATTCAGCATAGTAAGGGCTAGACCTAGAAATATTCCACTCCAGTTACATCACACAGTTCCTATCTCTGTCTACGTATTTAGTAACCGTAGTTGACGAGATTCTAATCAAGTTAATTTTCCATGCAGACCCGCCCGATGACTGTACACAAGCTGAACGCATTTCTGCAGACGAGTGCACTTCCACCCTGCATCACCGACATCTATCCTGTCAAAACAATCCCGATAACAGATGATCCACGCTGACTGATGGTGCACTGTTCATCACGACATAAAAACACCGCCAATGCAGGCGCTGCTAATCGAAATACTGAGAGAAAATGTGGCTGTGACTGGAGAAATGGGGCTTATGGGTTGTATGGTCCGTCTACCTCCTGATCTTCTAGCTCAGTCCTGCGCATCAACCCATTACATGCAGAATACACCGTTACGGATTTTAAATGTTTTAAATATTATTTCTTTTTGTTATTTCTCAATGAAAGTATATGTTGTGACCACTTATTCGAACCGTCTCGACGAGACGGTTCAAATGGTGGTCAAAACATATATTTCTAAACTCATATATATGGCTGTGATAATGTAATAAATTCAGTATAATAAAAATTAATAAATTTATCATAAAATAGGATAAATTTATTCATTTTTATTATACTGAATTTATTACATTATCACAGCCATTTTAGCTGTGATAATGTAATAAAGTCAGTATAATAATTCTGCATACTTTTAATCATCGTTAGTTCTATTTGAAATAATGCATTTCAGGAAAAATAAATGATTACTCCCTCAAAGTATACTTTGCTAGAAAACTATACTTTGCACTTTTGATGAAATCGGCTACAGGAGCTACACTGGTCAAATATTTTATTTTTATTTTTGTTATTTCTCAATGAAAGTATATGGTGTGACCACATATTTATGATTTTCTAGAAAAGTATACTTTGCAATGTTGGTGAAATAGGCTACTGACGAACAGATCAAAACTACGATGATGCCTACGACCATACTGTCACAGCTCAGTTTGGAAAGTACGGAATCAATTTCCAAGTTGAAAACATTTGCACCAAACAGAAAAGAAGTACTAAAGTGTCAAGTCAGCAAACGGTTTGCTGGCTTAGATGTCTTACAAGCACGTACGTACATTTATATGCAACGTATGCAGTATTTATCATCGCATATTCAGCATATTATACAGCAATTTTATGTTTTGGCCACAGGGGAAATGCCACAGAAGAATATTAATGACCTCGCTGACAAATTTCTCTACCTCCACGTTCAAGGAACATCAAATATAAACACTGTAGCGAGCATAGGAAAATCAGTACAAGTCGGTCGATCAGCCATGCTCACTTTCATTAAACAGTGACGGTGACTAAGCCACGGGGAACGTGTTTCTGCTATTGACACAAAATGTTGATTTTCAGCAAATATGCACTTCGATTATTCCTAACATTCTCCAGTAAGATTTTCCGAAAAGACGAAAGTAATTGTAGAGATTCCTAGATATTAACCATTTCACCCCTAAATATATACTAACAAGGTGTATGATCATGTGGAACTAACAACAACAACAACAAGTACCGATTCAAAGTACGTATTCTTTTATAGTGTCCTTATTACGTAACGGATTTTGATGAAATATGGCGCATCAAACGCGTCTTTTTAAGCTGCATTTGGTGGTCTCTGTATTTTCGCCCAAACTTGTCGTTTTTGCGATTTTGCAAAAACGACATAAGTTTGTGCCAAACTCACTAGACCATCAAATGCAGCTCATGAAGACGCGTTTGCTGCACCATATTTCATCAAAATCAGTTGCATATTAAGGAAAATATCAAAGAATACTTACTTTGGAGTGGGTGACGTTGTTGTTGTTGTAACCACATGATCATGCACCTTGACTAAGCTCCGTTCCATAATAATCTATGACTATTCTACTACTCTAACAATAAAATGTGTTCCTAGAACACAGATACTCCACCTACCGCTTTGAAACAACGCAAAATTAACCCTTCCTACGCTGTTGACGGAAATTCCGTCTGCTGTTTTTCATTTTTGCTTCAATTCTTAACAAAAAAATGGTTTTAACATCTCATGAGAATCGTCTCCACTGGAGACGATTCTCATGTACTGTGAAAACTAGGTTTTTGTCGAGAAATATTGAAAATAAAACATTTACAGCAGACGAAGTGGAGACGATTCTCATGTACTGTGAAAACCAGGTTTTTGTCGAGAAATATTGAAAATAAAACATTTACAGCAGACGAAGTGGAGACGATTCTCATGTACTGTGAAAACCAGGTTTTTGTCGAGAAATATTGAAAATAAAACATTTACAGCAGACGACATTTAATTCAGCGTAGTAAGGGTTAACATTTGAAGACACAAGCTCCAACAAATGATCGATGGATGGACAGATACAGATAACACTGAATGCCCACCTGACTATCATTTTTGTTTCAATATTTTAAAAATCAGTCAGGGCCTGAAAATAGCACTGGTTCGAGGTCCTGGACCTGCCAATTTTAATGTTGGACCTTTGTATTTTACAAGCAACAAGTCTGTCGGACCTCTGATGAAATTGCGATCATCATTCAGTGGCGATGCTAAATCCGTTCTGATTATCGTCGTATAAGATAATTTATGGTGACACAGTCACGGATTTACACATGGTGTAACGAGTATAATTCTACCGGTTATTTTTAGTGATTATCCTCTCAAAACTTTCAAAACAATTCTCGGACCTGTTCCTTTTTTCTTTGTTAGGTCACAGACCTACTGGCAAAAGCTGCTATTTTCACGCCCTGCTAGTGTTTTCAAACATTGGCTGTATATGGTCTGTTTTGTAGAGAGGGTTAATTCTGGTGATGTATACAAAACAAACATTTCATGCACACCAGCATTAATATCTGGCAATCTTACAGGGTGGTCCAGCTAACTCAACACTACTCCACCCAGATAAATTTATGACCCACAATATTTACACAGCAGCCATGTTGTAAGCATATAAAGCACCAGACAATGGCGCAGTATCCAAATGAAATGTGGCTGTGACTGGAGAAATGGGGCGTATGGGTTTTGCGACCAGTGTAGATCCAGATCAGACTGTGCATCCGCACAGTCTGATCAGGATCTGCACTGTTCGCCATTCCATCAATGAAACACGATGCTTCTAACAAGCAATATTGATCGCTATCAGGCTACAGGAGTACAATATTTGATCAGGACCAGGGGGCCGTTTCACTTTGTACGACTAAAATGTTCATAAGTGCCAATTTAGGATTGTCTGGAAATTTCAATTGATGGATTTACATTTCCTGAGCATATGCTCATTAAATGTAAATCCAATAATTGTTTACAAGAAAACATTGTTAATGTGAAATTTACAGACTATCATAATTTTGCACTTACAAACATTTTAGTCGTAGTGAAACAGGCCCCTGGTCACAAATCTCATAAGCCCCATTTCTGCAGTCACACCCCACAAACGTCTTTATAGACTACACTTGGCATTTTCAGGCTGTGCACTAAGTGATTAATAGACTTTCACCCACCCCCATCTGTTTCATTTAGGTTTTCAAGAGCTTTAAACAACTTGACACATTTCAAGTGGAAAATGTGTATGAATTCATCATTTGTAATTAAGACATAAAAAAAGTGTTAAAATGGATAAGGCATCTTAACCCTCAACCCAATTGTCGTCTGCTGTTGCTTTTGTATCTTGCCTTATTTCTCAATAAAAACATGGTTTGACAGCACTTCAGAATCATTTCCAATCAAAGCATGTTGTAAATTATTCTAAAGTGCTGTCAAGCATGTTTTTGATGGAAAATAGAAAATAAACAGCAGACGACAAAAAAAATAAGATAGCGGTGTGAGGGTTAAGATGTTTATGGACTACTAACTGGTCAGCTATTGTGTATCATTATCAGCATCATGAATGATTAGACAAAAATAACATAAGCAATTCAGTGAAACCTATCTAAACTGGGGCCCTGCCAGAGTGACCAATTTAGAGAGGTTCCGCTGTAATTCAGACATACACGTAATCCAATGGGGCTTATTGGATTTGTGACCAGTGTAGCTCCTGATTAAATATAAATAGCGCACTCCTGTAGCCCGATAGTGATATAATATATATTGCTTGTTAGAAGAATGATGAATGTATCATTGATGGAATGGCGAGCAGTGCAGATCCTGATCAGGCTGTGCATCCGCACAGCCTGATCTGGATCTACACTGTTCGCAAAACCCCATTTCTCCAGTCACAGCCACATGACGTGACCATCAGAGCCAAAACGTCAATTTGCTAATGGAAATAAACCTACTATCGAGACTGAATGGCAAACTGTGTAGACCCTAATCAGAGGGTGATCTAGGATTACACCGATTGCATTTATAAGGTTCCCTTTCGCGACAACCGGGCGTCCATATGTCAGTAATAAAGTAAAAGAGCGGAGGTGAAATGTCAGAATTTACATGCTTTCGCAGCATAAACATCAAGAAAGGCGCTGGAACAAATTTGCATGCAATCATAAAACAACTTATGCAATTGTAACTGTCTGGAGACTGCAATATGGCTGGAACAAAACGGACCACTCGACCATTTGACCTTGACTTTGAGCACAGGGGGCGCATGGGTAGAGACTATAGAATGAAAATATTGATGATGAAAATGGTGGCTAAATACGTTATTACGTATTCAAACTATTCAAATTTGGAATGTCGCACATGCTTTGTAAACATTGGAGACGGTACAGACATGTATAATGTTGTATATGGATGTCATTATGTGCAGTTTCTCATGTTCAGAAACCAATATTTTTTTTTTGTTTATTGCATGCCATCCCATAAATGATGTGCATGTGAGAATGTGTCAAACTCTATTGATGTTTCCACCCACGGGGAATGTAGCCATTATGCCACCTCTACTGTTTTTTCCACTCGTATCTGGTGGATGCATTTCGATTGATTTCCAAGCTTATGAAACAAGTAGATTTTTCCAAATAATAAGAGAATATACCCAGGTGCTAAGTCGGTGAGGTGGAGATGTAAGTCAATGTTATTTCAAGGTCGTGTGTTTCACAGGCGTGCGTGACACACTATTGGCTTAAATAGTGTGCAAATATGGTGAGTGCAGACAGAAAGAAAGTACTATAAAAATATTACCGGTTACACATTTCCAAGAAATTCTGTTAGACCGTAGAAAATTTATTTCCAGATTCTCATCCTCACCATAGAGAAATGACCATTTTTTTATTTCTATATTTAAAAAATAAAATTTTACTTTTATAAAATAATATTTTCACTGAATCTAGAAACGTTTGTTTTTACACTAGTACAAAAATCAGTTTCAATATTAAAAGCCTCTTGCACATTTTATTCCAAAGTTTCCATGAGAACCTACCCGTCAATTTACCCTGACGGCCTGACCACCTTACCTACGACGGTGATGGTCGCGGAGGCCTGAGCCTCTCCCTTCGAGCTGATGGCCTGGCACGAATATTCACCCTCGTCGGACTTGCGCACATGTTCGATCCTCAATGAACCATCGTCCGCCACCGAGAACCGGCCCGTCTCCTTGTTGGCGAACAGCAGCGACTGGAATTGGGAAATGCGACATTTTGGGGTTTAATTATTCACCCTTAAACATTTCAACACCACAGGCCTGTATAGTGGTATTGGCAAAAAGTGTAGATCCAAATGAGACGGACACAGTTTAAAGTCACATCCAACAGACCAGTCGGATTCGTAGGAGAAATATTTTTTTTAAAATACTAAAATAACCAACATAGATTGGCTTGTGCTGCTTTTTATGGTACCATATTTATTCTAATAAACACCCCTGGGGCTATACATCCGTGGGGATCAAAACATGGAAAGTAGGATCAAAATAATGGCTTTTATATGTGAAAATAACATATTGAGAATGCAAATATGGGAGGGGGGGCTACTACACTGCAGCTCCATTATAACGCGGTGGTCGGGGTCCAAGATTTCAAACCACGATCGAATCCGACCGCGTTATAAAATTTCGGGACATGCACGGGTACTGGTACTGCACGGGTTACTGGTATCATTCGCATTTCGGTTACCAACTATTGCGGGAATTCCATTAGCAACGGACCCATATAAAATTATGTCATTTGAACAGAAGTTAAAGTAATTATTAATAATGCCTATGACATACAAACTTGTATGTATTAATGTATTAAACATGAGTTATTTATAAAATCATGCTTATTACGTTGTATAGTGCTCGCGATAGACAGACGCTTATTACAATGTATACTACTCGCGATCAACAGACGCTTAAATGGATTAATTGATAATAAATAATGCCTATGGTCACGTGTCCTGCCTATTCATGTGGTTGATACGTGCATAATCTCAGGATGTGGTGTCACGTGATCTATTGTTTACGCTGCAAATCATATTGATGAATGAAATTTACGATTTAAGCGAGATTGCCGTGGGCTGCAGTGGAAACAATAGACCACGTGATCCCATACCCAGATAATGCTGAAACACCAGTCTATTTATAGAACGCTAAATATTACACCTGGGAGTAAAGAAAAAAAAAGGCGATCGAACACGCAACCATTTATTAGCGACAATTATGTGTAATTGAATTGATTAATAAATATGCCTATTAACATGATTACCCGATTAAAGGTACATGTATTACATTTGCTAACATACTAATAATAATCCTTTCATGGACTTTGAACTTCGTTGTTTGAATAAACTTGCAGAAATCACGAATCAACTAATTACACGATGACTACGACGTCCGACGATTTTTTTGATTTTTTTAATTTATTTTGTTTTGTTTTTCTCGATTTTTAAAAAAAAAAATTGGGATCCACGAGAGACCCTCGGTCTGACTGCATGGACGTAACAAATATGTGAAAGGGATTAACAGCTAGACAACGGTCTAGGTCATATAGAGACAGGTCCTTGCTTTCATGGGTCATCCGAAAGACCAGTGGGATTGAAATAGTATATCTATGAAAGTATTTTATCATGTCTAGGGCTGGCATAGAACCCATGAAGTCCGGAATACACCTTTACACCTTAACCCATTCCTTAACTTGACGGGTATGAAATTTATTAAATCTTTTATTTTTATTTTTGTTATTTCTCAATGAAAGTATATGTTGTGACCACTCATTTGAACCGTCTCGACGAGACGGTTCAAATGGTGGTCACAGCATATATTTCCAAGCTCATATAAAAAAAGTATTTTCCACAAACAAAATGGCGCATCCTCAGGGATTGAAGTTGTAGAAGTACCTCCTGAGATTTGGTCTTCCAGAAGATGGTGGTTTGGGGGTTGCCGGCGGCCGCACACTGCAGAGTGACCGTCCTCCCCATGGCAACCGTCTGGTCATGTGGTCGCACCAGGAAAGTCGGTGTGTCTGAAATAACAATATCGGCTGATGTAATACTGTACGTTTCATCCGAGGGGTAACTTTAATGGACAGTTTCATGTTAATTTTCAGGTAATAACCCTAAATATTCCAACGCCATTTATTTGTGGAAACATAAAAATATATGGTTTCCCCGCAACAGTGAGTGTGCCAATATTTAGGGTTAGTATGGCAGTAGTGGTCTAATCACAATAACAATGTATTTGGATACAATTTGTTTTGGGAAACCCCTAGTTAACCCATCGAACCTGAAAGCCCGTTATAGCGGGGTTTGCAAACAGTGCAGATCCAGATGAGCCAGCTCATAACGAGCCGTCTCATCAGGATCTGCACTTTTTGCAAGTAATTTTTATTTATTTTTTGGAACAAAAACACACCCTTTTCATAAATGGACTAATCTGAAAATCAATTTGTGACGATTAGATTGGTAGAAAAATTAGCATATCACAGTCCATTCCAGTTATTTAGGCTTGAAAGGATTAATAGGGGTTTCCCCGGAAGCAAATTGTGTCCAAATATTATTGATTAATATTACCTTACAGGACCTGTACTTGTGCGCATCAGCTTATTCAAGTTGTCATGTTTTACTTTACACACTCCAATTGGCCTGCACCAACAAAACACACCTCATATTTGATAACACTAAAGATAGAGTTTGCATTTTATAATATCATTAACTACTATAAACACAGTGCGATAATCTGATAATACAATTACGCTAATTTGTGAAATATATTACCTTTTAGTGGTGAAATGATAATGCTAGGACTATGTCAAATAGGTAATTTATAGCCGCTATAGTGCTGCTAAGTAACAATTTGAGTTTTACTTAGTAATATATTTTATACAACAATCCTGAAATACAGGAATATCAATTTCAATGTTAATACATCCTACAATCACAAAATGGTTTTCAGAGTAGTCCATTTATGAAAAGGGAGTGTTTTATGTTCTCAAAAATATGAAATTTACTTGCAAAAAGTGCAGATCCTGATGAAGCCGGCTCATCTGGATCTACACTGTTTGAATTACCACTATACAGGCCTGTGGTGTTGAAAGGGTTAGCATAATCAGATTTAAAAACATGTTTAAAATCACTTAAATGCGGTGCAATCATTTCTTTATCAGATAAATATAACTAGCTGGTTTAAAATAACTTGCATGTGACACAGTCGTTTCTTAGTCAGATTAACAAATATATTCGGGGAAATAAATGGTGTTATTTCAAAAGGGCTAATTGAGTTAATTTTATATACATTTGTGCAGCGTGACTTACATTCGACAATGAGGTGGGCGACGGCCTCCACAGACCCCGCGTCATTCTCCGCGGAACACACGTATGTGCCGTCGTCGCTCGCCTGCACGCTCTCTATATGCAGGGTGTGGTCGGTCAGCATCTGCCACCTGTAACAACACAGCAGCCTGGCTTATTATACTGGTACATGTAGAATATTTGGGTAAATGTTATATAATTATTCTGTGGCCTACAGTTGCCCTCTCAAGGTCAATGACGCAAAACAAATCTGTTTTGGCAGTAAGATATGTATGACTAAAATGCTCGTAAGTGCAAATTTAGGATCGTCTCGAAATTTCCATTGATGGATTAACATTTATTGAGCATAGGCTGCATATGCTCAATAAATGTAAATCCAATAATTGTATGTAAGAAAACATTTGTTAATGTGAAATTTACAGACAGACTATCATAATTTTGAATATTTATCTTTAAATGACATCACATAATATGTCAGAATGAATAATTTTGTCGTCTGCTGTTTGTTTTTTAATGTCCATTTTTCTCATAAAACATGGTTTGGCAGCACTTTAGAATCATTTCCAATGGAAATGATTCTAAAGTGCTGTCAAACCATGTTTTAATTGAGAAAAAGACAAAATATGAAACAACAGCAGACGACAATTTGTGCATTTCCCGTATTTTAAGGGTTAAACAAGCTCAGATATATTTGAAAGGATGTCGTTCTATGTTCAATACTTGCATTTGTTCCCTGTGGGTGTAGAATGTAACAATCTATTTGTTTGAAGGTTTGCTTTAACAATGGCATTCACAGTTAATTATAACAAAACATTAATAATCAGAGACTGTGATCGTTATGTTATTGGACAGTTCTTATTTTGCATTTTTTTTTTATTGAAATCATTTTATTTCCCCCCTGTAATGGGTCTATGGCGTGTCAGGGACATCCCCACAAACCGTACAATTTTAAATATATTTCAACAAAAATGATATTATAAAAATTATTAACCCTTTCAACACCACAGACCTCGATAGAGACAATGTTTGCAAACAGTGCAGATCCAGATGAGCCGGCTCGTAACGATCCGTCTCATCAGGATCTCCACTGTTTGTTAATAATTTTAAACGTCGTACAGATTACCCTTTTAGAAGAATGGGATAATTTGAATGAACAAAATTAATGAAATAGCGTGAAACATTGGCATGGAACATCCTATTAAGTTACTTGGTGTTGAAAGGGTTAACTTACTATGCGGTATGTTGTGTAGAAACCAGATTTGTCAAATGTGATTCAAGTTTTGATATTCACTATGGAGTTTCAGACGGGTCTGTAATATTTAACCCTTAAAACTGCCATCAGCTGATGCTTTGTTTACTTTCTACTTTATTAGTTAACCCTTTCAACACCAAGTAACTTAATAGGATGTTCCATGCCAATGTTTCACGTTATTTCATTGGTCCATTCAAATTTTCAGGCTATTCCATTCTTCAGAAAGGGTAATTTTTTCAAATTTGATAACTATTAACAAACAGTGGAGATCCTGATGAGAGGGCAAATCCCGTTTTTGATGAGCAGTGCAATTCAGCAGTGTAAGGGTGGACCTCCGGTATTGGAGCACAATGCTCCACCACTAGACTAGTGACCAGTCCGGTGGTACCACATACCGTTTCCTGTCGGTGGCGCCACCTTGTTTCTTCCAGGCGAACACGACCTGGTCGTCGCCGGTGAAGTCGCAGTGGAATTCCACAGTCTCACCTTCATCGGCCGTCACATCCTCCGGGTAGCGCAAGATCTTGGGCACGTCTGTAATATAGTATAGGGCATCGTTATCACTAAGCTAATCCCCTCGCTGGCAGCCTTGACAATACAAAAAATAAAGTACTAGAAATGTGGCCTGTCGGCACACGCTGGCAGCCAAAGAAAACGAGGCATATTTTATTACAAGCCATTTACCCGAGCGTTAAGGTATCGAACGCACCAAATATGTGACCTTGTCCCTGGGCTTAGCGGCGGCGGGACGAATGTGGATTTGTCACAGGATGGCAGAGGACCATTGGAGCAATGCGTGTGAAATATAAAGCAGATCCGGGCAAGGTTTCGGGACATACGGACGTACGGACGCCGGTAACACTATATGCCCCCCTCCCCATTCGGTGGCGGGGGCATAAAAAAATTGGTGAAGTTATTGAAAGATGAAAGGTGTTACTAACATACACACACGCACGTACGGGCGTACATACATGGACTACTATACACACACACACACGGACATACGCGGGACATACATGGACTACTAATACACTCACGCACGTGGGTGTACGGTGTACAACAGGACTACTATACACACACACACTACAGGCACATATGGAATACACACAAGCAACGGGCGTACATACATGACATACTAGGACATACACACACACCGCAGTACGGCGTACCATGGATACATACACACACACGCTGGCTACTACAGGATACTACACACACATCACAGCACGTACGGGGTCGTACATACATGGACTACTACTATACACACACACACACGCACTACGCAGTACATACATGGGACTACTATACTATACACACGACGCGGACATACAGACGTACTAACACACACACACACGTACGGGCGTACATACATGGACTACTATACACACACACACACGGGACGGTACGCTACTACATAGGACTACTAACACACACCCGCATACGGGTACATACATGACTATATCACACACCGTACTGGGCACGTACAGGCTACATCATGGACTACTATACACACACACACACACGTACGCAGTACATACATGACGGACTTACATACACATCACGCACACGGGCTACCATGGATACTGTACATACATAAACCGACTACGGGTGTATACAACACACACGCACGTGTCGGGTAGTACATACATGCGACTACTATACATACACACACACACACGGTACGCGGGTACATACATGACTACATATACTACTACACACACACTACGGCTACGCACGTACGGGCGTATACATGGACTACTATACACACACACACACGATACGGGTACTACAGACTACATACACACTCGCAGTACGGGTACTATGGACACTACAACACACACGTACGGGACGGCGTACATACATGTACTCATACTGGATACTATACACACACCACGCACGTACGGGCGTACATACATGGACTACGGGACTATACACACACACACACCACGTACGGGCGTACATACAGGACTCTAACACACACACACGCACGTACGGGCTACATACATGGATACACACGCACATACGGACGACTACAGGCTACTACTGGACTACTATACATAACTACAACGCACGGTACGGACGTACTACTACATGGATACTATACACATACACACACACACGTACGGGCGTACATACATGACTACTATACATACATCACACACGCACATACGGGTGTACATACATGGACTACTATACACACACACACGCACTATACGGGTCGTACATACATGGACATACTATACACACACACACACGCACGTACAGGCGTACATACATGGGGGGGGTTTTTTTTTCCTCATACATACACACACACGCACGTACGGGCGTACATACATGGACTACTATACACACACAAACAGCTTCGTACAGGCGTACATACATGGACTACTACATACACACACACGCACGTAGGTGCGGGTACATACATGGACTTACTATACACACACACACACGCACGTACGGGCGTAACATACATGGATACTATACACACACACGCACGTAGGGGTACATACATGGACTACTATACACACACACACGCACGTACGGGCGTACATACATGGACTACTATACACACACACGCACGTACAGGCGTACATACATGGACTACTATACATACACACACGCACGTACAGGGCGTACATACATGGACTACTATACATACACACACACGCACGTACGGGCGTACATACATGGACTACTATACACACACACACGCACGTACGGGCGTACATACATGGACTACTATACATACACACACACACGTACGGGCGTACATACATGGACTACTATACATACACACAAACGCACGTACGGGCGTACATACATGTCTACTATACATACACACACGCACGTTACATCGTACATACATGGACTACTATACACACACACACACGCACGTACGGGCGTACATACATGGACTAATATACACACACACACGCACGTCGGGGAACGGGCGTATATACATGGACTACTATACACACACACATGCACTACGGGCGTCAATACATGGGACACTATACACACACACGCACGTACAGGCGTACATACATGGACTACTATACATACACACACGCACGTACGGGCGTACATACATGGACTACTATACACACACACACGCACGTACGGGCGTACATACATGGACTACTATACACACACACACACACGCACACACGGGCGTACATACATGGACTACTATACACACACACGCACGTACAGGCGTACATACATGGACTACTATACACACACACACGCACGTACAGGCGTACATACATGGACTACTATACACACACACAGCACGTACGGGCGTACTTACATGGTTACTACTATACACACAACACGCTTACGTACTGGCGTTAACATACATGGACTACTATACACACACACACAACGTACGGGTGTGTACATACATGGAATTCATACACCCCACAAGACGCAAGTACGGGCGTACATACATGGACTACTATACATAACACACACACGTACGGGCGTACATTACATTTTTTTGGACTACTATACATACAACACCGCAACGTCGGGTGTACATACATGGACTACTTATTAACACACCAACACGGGGGCTACTTCTACATGGACTACTTTACCACACACCAACACGCACGTACAGGCGTACATACATGGACTACTATACACACCAACACGCAAGTACGGGTGGATGGACTACTATACACACACCACACGCACGTACGGCGTACATACATGACTACTACACACACACACGCACGTACAGGGTGTACATACATGGACTACTATACACACAAACAACCCCACGCACTCGGGGTACATACTTGGATACTTAACACACACACAGGCACGTCGGGTGTACATACATGGACTACTATACACACACACACGCACGTACGGGGCGTACTTCATGGACTACTATACACATCAGCACGTCGGGTGTACATACATGGACTTACTTATACCACCCACGCACGTACGGCGTACATACATGGACTACCACACACACACGCAGTTCGGGGTGTATACATGGACTACTATAACACACACACGCACGTACGGGCGTACATACATGGACTACTATACATACACACACGCACGTACGGGCGTACATACATGGACTACTATACACACACACGCACGTTACGGGCGAATACATACTTGACTACACACACGACTCACGTTAGGGCGTACATACTTGGATATTTTTAAAACACCACACGCACGTACGGGGTCGTACCATACATGGATACTACACTTACACAACGCACGTACAGGCGTACATACATGGTACTTACTATACACACACACGCACCGTACGGTGCGTTCATACATGGACTACTCACACACACGACGTTACGGGGTACATACATGGACTACTATAACACAGGCACGTCGGGAGTACATACATGGATACTATTCACACACCAACGTTACGGGGCGTACATCATGGACTACTTACACTCACACGCACGTACGGGTGAGGGTACATACATGGACTACTATACACACACACGCACGTACGGGGCGTACATTACATGGACTACTACACACACACACGCACGTACAGGGCGTACATACATGGACTACTATACACACACACACGAACGGGCGTCGGGGTTGTTACATACTATGGACTATATTACACACACACGCACGTACGGGCGTACATACATGGACTACTATACCACTTACACACACGCACGTACGGGCGTACATACATGGACTACTATACATACACACACGCCAGTAAAGGCGTACATTACATGGATACTATAACCACACACACACGCACGTACAGGTAAAACATGGACTACTATACACTCACACACGTACCGTTACTCATGGACTACTATAACACACAACACACGCACGTACAGGCGTACATACATGGATTACTATACACAACACTACGCACGTAGGGCGTACATACATGGACTACTATACACACACACGCACGTACGGGCGTACATACATGGACTACTATACACACACACGCACGTACGGGCGTACATACATGGACTACTACACACACACACGCACGTACGGGTGTACATACATGGACTACTATACACACACACACGCACGTACGGGCGTACATACATGGACTACTATACACACCGCCCGTAACAGGTTGTTCATAAATGGACTACTATACACACCACACGCACGTACAGGCGTACATACAATGGACTACTATAAATACACACACGCACGTACAGGTGTACATACATGGACTACTATACACTTCACCACACGCAGTACGGGCGTACTACATGGACTTTAACTATTACACACACACGCACGTACGGGCGTACATACATGGACTACTATACACACACACGCACGTACAGGCGTACATACATGGACTACTATACACACACACACCCGCCGTCCGGGGCTTACATCATGACTTACTTATACACAAACTCGGCAAACGTACGAAGGCGTATTACATGGACTATTACTTCACAACACGCACGTACAGGCGTACATATTGGACTCACTATACAACCCACCACACGCACGTACAGGCGTACATACATGGACTACTATACACATCACACTACGCAGGGCGTACAGGGTTAATACTGGGACACTACTATACACACACGCCAGTACGGGGTTGGTTATTAGGTGTACATAATGACTACTTATACATGGGACTACTAACACGGCTCACGCCGTCGGCCGTTTACATACATGGACTACTACACACACACACGCACGTGGACGGGCGTACATACATGGATTCTACTATACACACACATCGCACGTACGGGGTACATAACATGGACTACTATACACACACACACGCACGTACGGGCGTAACATCATGGACTACTATACACACACGGCACGTACGGGCGTACATACCATGGACTACTATACACACACACGCACGTACGGGCGTACATTACATGGACTACTATACACACATTTACACTGACAAACGTAACGGGCAGTACAATACTTGGACTTACTAATACACACAAACACGGCACGTACGGGCGTCATATGGACTAATATACATACACCACACGGCACGGGAATATCGGGCGTACTACATGGACTTACTATACACACACGCACGTACAGGTGGGCGGTACATATTAAGGACTACTATACATTACACACACGCACGTACGGGGCCGTTACTCGGTATACATACTTGGGGACTACTATACACACACACGCACGTAGGGGCGTACATACATGGACTTCTATACACACACACACGCCGGTACGGGGGTACCATACATGGACTACTATACACACACACGCAGGGCGTACTGGGCTATAAATGGACTACTTAACATACAACACACCGCACGTACGGGCGTACATTCATGGATACCTATACCACACAAGGCTCGTTGGGTGTTTACATGGACACTGGACTACTATACACACTCAACACACGCATTACGGGCCGTACATACATGGACTACTATACACACACACACACCGCACGTACGTGCGTACATACATGGACTACTATACTATACACACACACACGCACGTACGGGCGTACATACATGGACTACTATACACACACACACACGCACGTACGGGCGTACATACATGGACTACTATACACACACACACGCACGTACAGGGTACAGTGGTACATACAATGACTACAATATACACACACACACACGCACGTACGGGCGTACATACAATGGACTACTATACACACATCGCACTACAGGCGACGACGGCGTACATACATGGACTACTATACACACACACACGCACACGTACAGGCGTACATACATGGACTACTATACACACACACACGCACGTACAGGGCGTACATACATGGACTACTATACACACACACACGCACGTACGGGCGTACATACATGGACTACTATACACACACACACACACACGCACACACGGGCGTACATACATGGACTACTATACACACACCACACGCACAGTACGTGGCGTACATACATGGACTACTAAATACACACACACACACTACAGGGCGTACACTTGGACAACTAAACCACACACACGCACGAACGGTACATACATGGACTACTATACACACACACAAGTACGGGCGTACTACAATGACTACGTACATACATACGGCACGTACGGGCGTACATACATGGACTACTATACACACACGCACGTACGGGCGTACATACATGGACTACTATACACACACACACGCACGTACAGGGCGTACATACATGGACTACTATACACACACACACGCACGTACGGCGTACATACGGGTGGTCACTATACATACACCACGGTACCCGTACTACTGGGACTACTACACACACACGCACGTACAGGCGTACATACATGGACTACTATACACACACACACGCACGTACAGGCGTACATACATGGACTACTATACACACACACACACACGCACGTACGGGCGTACATACATGGACTACTATACACACACACACGCACGTACAGGCGTACATACATGGACTACTATACACAACACACGCACGTTAACAGCGGTACATAACATGGACGTACTATACACACACACACGCAACGTACAGGCTACATACATGACTACTATACACACACACGCACGTACGGGCGTACATACATGGACTACTATCATTACACACTCGCACGTACAGGTCGTATACATACATTGGACTCAACTATACATACACACACTCACTGTACAGGCGTACATACATGGACTACTATACACACACACACCGCACGTACAACGGGCGTACATACATGGACTACTATACACACACACACACGCACGTACGGGCGTAACATACATGGATCTACTACATACATACACACACTGCACTATACAGGGCGTCCAGGACATACATGGACTACTATACACACACACACACGCACGTACGGGCGTACATACATGGACTACTATACACACACACACGCACGTACGGGCGTACATACATGGACTACTATACACACACACACACGCACGTACGGGCGTACATACATGGACTACTATACACACACACACGAGCACGTACGGGAGGCGTACATACATGACTACTATACACACACACTCGCACGTACAAGGTCGTCACATACATTGACTACTATACACACACACACACGCACGTACGGGCGTACATACATGGACTACTATACACACACACACGCACGTACGGGCGTACATACATGGACTACTATACATACACACACGCACGTACAGGGCGTACATACATGGACTACTATACATACACACACGCACGTACAGGCGTACATACATGGACTACTATACATACACACACGCACGTACGGGCGTACATACATGGACTACTATACATACACACACGCACGTACGGGCGTACATACATGGACTACTATACACACACACACGCACGTACGGGCGTACATACATGGACTACTATACACACACACACGCACGTACGGGCGTACATACATGGACTACTATACACACACAGCACCACGCACGTACGGGCGTACATACATGGACTACTATACACACACACACGCACGTACAGGCGTACATACATGGACTACTATACACACACACACACGCACGTACAGGCGTACATACATGGACTACTATACACACACACACACGCACGTACGGGCGTACATACATGGACTACTATACACACACACACGCACGTACAGGCGTACATACATGGACTACTATACACACACACGCACGTACGGGTGTACATACATGGACTACTATACACACACACACGCACGTACAGGCGTACATACATGGACTACTATACACACACACACGCACGTACGGTTACAACAGACTACAAAATACATACACACGGCACGACGGGCGTACATACATGGACTACTATACAACACACACACGTACGGGCGTACATACATGGACTACTAATACACAGCACACACGCATAGTACAGGTGTACATACATGGACTACTATACATACACACACGCACGTACGGGCGTACATACATGGACTACTATACATACACACACGCACGTACAGGCGTACATACATGGACTACTATACATACACACACACACGCACGTACATGCGTACATACATGGACTACATACAAATACAACAACCACCACGTACAAGGGTGTACAGACACTGACTATATACACACACACACGCACAACAGGGCGTACTACAATGGACTACTAATACATACAAACAACGCCACGTACAGGTGACATACATTGACCAACTATAACAACCACACGCCACGACGAGAGGTACATACATGGACTACTATACACCACACACGCCACGGTACGGGCGTACATACATGGACTACTATACACACACAAATCGCACTACAGGCCGTACATACATGGACTACAAATACACCCAAGAACCCAAACCAAAACGGCACGTACGGGCTACATACATGGACTACTATAACACTCACAACGAACGTACGGGCCCTACAACATGGACTCCTACAACACACACGCCACGTACGGCGACATACAGGGAACTACTATCCATACACACAAACGCACTACGGCACGGTAACATCCCCCCCCCCCCCCCCCAAAGGCGTACATACATGGACTACTATAACACACAACACACGCACGTACGGGGTCCATACATGGGACGGAACTACTATACACCACACGCACGTACGGTTACTAAACATGGACTACTATACATAACACACAACCACGTACGGGGGTACATACATGGACTACTATGGCACAACAAGCACAAACGCACCGTACGGGCGTACATACATGGACCTACTATACACACACTCTTACATATCATTCACACTTACGCGACACTACATGACTTTTTTACTACACACACACCCCACGTACGGGCGTACATACATGGACTACTATACACACACACACACGTTACGGGCGTACATACAATGGACTACTATAACACACACGCACGTACGGGCGTACATACATGGACTACTATACACACACACGCACGTTACCGCGTACAAAATGGCATGGACTACATACACACCCACCCAAACGCCATCGTACGGGCTACATACATGGACTACTATACACACACGCACGTACTGGGTGACATACATGGACTACTAAATATACCCCACACACGCACGTACGGGCAAGTACATACATGGACACTATACATACACACTACACACATACACACACGCACAAAGCCGCCACGTACGGGCGTACATACATGGACTACTATACACACACAACGCACGGACGGGCTACATTCATGGACTACTATAATACACCACACCACACGCACGGGTACGGGTGTACATACATGGACTATTAAACTATACACACACACACCGCACGTACGGGCTTCATACATGGACTACTATACTACACCACAACGCACTCGGGCGTACATACATGGACTACTAATACAAATAACACACAAGAAGGGAACATCGCACTTACGGGTGGTACATAACAGACTACTACATACACACAACGACCCACCCGTACGGGCGAATACATACATGGACTACTATACACACACACTCACGTACAGGGCGTACATACATTGACTACATACACACACACAGACACGTACGTACGGGTGGATGGACTATCATACAAACACACACAGGTCACAAACCGGCACGAACGGTGGGCGTACATACATGGACTACTATACACACACACCCACGTTACGGGTTGTACATACATGGACTACAAATAACACCACAGCCGCACTCACGTACTGGGTGTACATACATGACTATAACTAAACAACACACACACGCACGTAAACTACGGTGGTACATACATGACTCTATACACATCATACACACGCACGAACGGGTGGTACATACATGACTACTATACACATACACACACGCACGTACGGGTGTACATAACATGGGACAACCTATACAACACACACACGCGCACGTACAAGCGGGTACAATACATGGGACTCAGACTATACACACTACACACACGCCAACGAACGGGGTGTACAAACATAGGATACATACATACACACTCCACGGACGGCCTACACAGGACTCCTATACATCAACAACAACGCACTACGGGTGCATACATGGACCTACTATACAAACACACCAACCGCAACGTACGGGCGTACATACATGGACTACTATACAATACACACACTCACGTAACGGGCCGTACATACATGGAACGACTATACACACACTACAGCACGTAACGGGCCGACATACAATGGACTACTACACATACCACGCCCGTAAACGGGTAACATACATGGACATAACTATACACACCAACACACCGGACGTACGGGCGTACATACATGGACTACTTACACCCTACACACTCCGCACGTACGGGGGTACATACATGACTACTATACTACACTCGCACGACGGGCCGTACATACATGGACTACTATACACACACGAAAACACGGGCACAACGGGGCTTACAGAACATGGACTACTAATAACACAATACACCCACGCCACGTACGGGCGTACATACATGGACTACTACCACACACACGCACTACGGGCGTACATACAGACTACTATACACACACACATGCCCCCCCCCCCCCCCCCCCCCCCCCCCACGACGGGCGTACATACTGGGACTACTATACACACACACAAAAAAGCCACGTACGGTGTACATACCAAGTACTACAGACACACACACAAACGCCCGTACGGGTAAACAACATGGACTTACATACATACACACGCACGTTACGGGCGTACATACATGGAATACAATACATAACACACACGCACGAAACTGGCGTACATTTCCATGACTACAATACATACCCCACCACGCACGGCAGGCGGTACATACATGGACTACAAATACATACACACACACGACTACGGGCCGGACATACAATGGAACTACTAAATTATACAACACACACAACGTACAGGGCTTACATACAGGACTACTATACCACACCAACACACGCCACGACGGTGCGTACATACATGGACTAATACACTAACACACACAAAACGCACGACGGGCCGTACATACAGGACTTTCTTACACACCCACTACGCACGTACGGTGTACATACATGGACTACTATTACCCACACCACACCTCCCCACGTACAGGGTGGTACAATACATGGACTACATACCCATACACACCACGAACACGGTACATACATGGACACTACACACACACGCACGTACGGGTGTACATACATGGACTACTATAACACACACCCACGCACGTACAGGCGACATACAGGACTATACTGATACACACACAGATCAACACGCACGTAACGGGTTACATACAATGACGAACTATACACACACAAACACGGACAAAACTCACAACAATCAGCGGCCACGGTACAGGCGTACATAAATGACTACAAAATACATACACACAAAAACGCAGGCAACGTACGGGTTGAACAAACTGACTACTATACACACACACACGCACGTACGGCCGTTACATACATGGACAATACTATACACACACACCGCACGTACGCGGGTACATACATGACTATCTATAACACACAACACGCACGTACAGGCGTACATACATGGACTACTAAATACACACACACACCGCACTGTACGGGCGTACATACATGACTACTATACACACACACCACGCACTACGCTACAGACATGGACTACTACACACACACACGGGCACGTACAGGCGTACATAACAGGACTACTATACATACACAACGGTCACAACGTACAAGGCGTACATACATGGACTACTATACACGACACACCACGGCACTCCAGGCAGGCGTTAGGAACATAAACACATGGGACTACTATAACACACAACACACACGCACGTACGGTTGGTTACATACAATGACAACTATAACATAACACACACGCACGGAACGGGCGGTACATACATGGACTTACTATACACACACACAAACGCACGTACGGGAGACAAATACATGACTAGGGCACTATAACACACACACTCGCACGTACGGGCGTTACATATAACAATGCTACTATACACACGCACACAAACGCACGTCACGCGGTTCAGACATTGGTACTACTATACACACACACACGCACGGCCTCGCACTACGGCGGTACATACATGACTACTATACACACACACTCCGCACGTAACGGGTTACATACATGGACTACTATAAACACACAACACAACAACACGGCAACGTACGCGGACGTACATACTGGACTACTATAACACCACACACAAGTCCCTACGCGTACATACAGGACTACTATAAACATACACACATAACAGCACACGGGAGGCAACGACGCAACTCAGGGCGTACATACATGGAGAGAACACAGGACGAACTGGAGAAAACAATGGAGACACTTGGACATGGGAATGGAAACATGGAGGAACAGGAGGGAAACATGGATGAGATCATGAAAAAACATTGGAAAAGAAATTGGAAAAACATGGACATAATGAACACAGAACAATATTGGAAATAATGGACGCACGGGTCCCAGCTAACTTTTCAAACTAAATACACACACACACACACGCAGGCGTCTCGGGCGTACTACATGGACCGACTATACATAACACACACGCACACGCACATAAACGGCGTACATACATGGACTACTATACACACACACACAGCTACACGCACAGTACGGTGCTGTATACATACATGGACTACTATACATACACACACACGCACAGTACGGCGGCGTACATACATGACTAACTATACACACCCACACCAGTACAGCGTACATACATGGACTACTATACACACACACAACCACCGCACGTACACGTACATAACATGGGAACTACTATACACATACACAAACCACGGCACATACAGGCGGTACAATACAAGGGACACATACACACACCCACAACGCACTACCGGCTGTATCATACATGGGACTACAATATTAACACACACACCACGCACTACAGACGGCTACATACATGGACTACTATACACACACATACGGCACTACTGGCGTTACATTACATGGACTACTATTACCACCCCACCAACACAACACCACGGGTACAGCGTATATACATGGACTATACTATACATACACACACGCACAGTACAGGCGTACATACATGGACTACTAAATACACCCTACCACGGCACGTACACGGTCGGTACAAATACTGGACTATACTTTACACACACACCACGGCACGGTAAACAGCCGACATACTTGACCTACTATACCACACACACCACCACGCACGGTAACGGGTGTACATACATGGAACTACTATACACACGCACGCACCGTACGGGGAAACGTACATACATGGACTACTATACACCACTCACACGCACTACAGGCGGTACATACATGGACTACTATACACACACACTTCCACGTACGGGCGTACATGGGACATGGACTACTATACATACACACACGCACAGACGGCGGTACGGGTACATGGACACTATAACAGGAACCAACCAAACACCGCACGTACGGGTGTACATACATGGACTACTACTATATCCCCTCTTGCCTATCGACGAGGGGATAATAATCCCAAGTATTCGGACACCATTTGTTTTGCGAATGCACATGCTGATCTAGGTCTACACTAGCCGCCTAGCCCATTCCTCCAGTCACAGCCACAAATAGGTTACCAAACTTAGAAAATCACGAGTAACTGAGCTCCAGTTAAGGTGCATAATTTGGAGGTAAATTTCTTATTTCTCCATCAAAAATGGCAAATTGGGAGTGCTTTAGAATCGTCTCAATGAGACGATTCTAAAGGACTCCCAACTTGCCATTTTTGATGAAGAAATAACAACATTGCACCCCAAGTTGGTCAAATTACGCACCTTAACTCGAGCTCTTATTATAACTACTTTCAGGGCATCTTTTTTTGGTTGATTGACATTTCAAACAAGAGAATGTGGCCCGTCGGCAGATTGGAGAAACTCTGTCAAATTTCCAAACTGGACCCACGGACGCACAGATAACACTATATACATCCCCCACTCTATCAAGACCAGTAGCCCATTTCACCAAAATTGCAAAGTATACTGATCTTGCTAAGTACACTTTGAGGGAGACAAGTTTCAATTTAAGGATAAACTTATTCATTTTTATTATACTGAATTTATTACGTTATCACAGCCATTTTGGCTGTGATAATGTAATAAATCCAGTATAATAAGTCTGCATATTTTTAATCATCAAATATAATTATGCAGTAGTTAGTTCTATATGAAATAATGCATTTCGAGAAAAATAAATGATTACTCCCTCAAAGTATACTTAGCTAGATAAGTATGCTTAGCAATTTTGGTGAAATGGGCTACTGGGGCATAAGAATGTAGGTAGGTAGGTAGGTAGGTAGAAATGTATCATAGAGAATAGATCCATAATTACTGCATTCATAAGTTACATAGAAATATTCTTCAGAGCTCCAGATAAGCTGCGTATTTGTGTAAATACCCAATTAAAATTGTCAAAAACCCAATTGAAATCAGAAGTAGTGAGTATCAAAAAGCAATGAGAACAATTGTGGTACCTTTATCATGCTGCAGAAAACAATAAACAGACCACCAATATAGCATATTTTTCTTATTTTTCCATGAAAACATCTTGGTATTTCATTAGAATTGTCTCCAAGGAGACAATTGTAATGAAATGCCAAGATATGTTTTCATTTCGAAACAAACTATTCAATAATTGCTGTATGTTGATGTGTATACAGTAGTGTGATTAATTTTACCCAATTAAAACTTTGAAATACCCAATTGCTTCAGAAATGATGGAGTAACAATACTCAATTACTAATTCCTTATCTGGAGCCCTGATTCTTTATAGTATTTGATTTATTATGTATGTCTGGATACACATGATTGATTTGATGCATTGAAGTTACAACAACAACAACGTCACCCACTCCAAAGTAAGTATTATTTGATATTTTCCTTAATATGCAACGGATTTTTATGAAATATGGCGAAGCAAACGCGTCCTCAAGAGCTGCATTTGGTGGACCATGGAGTTCGGCACAGACTTATGTCGTGTTTGCGAAGAATCGATTTCCCTGTCGGTAGACACGGAAATCGATACTTCGCAAAAACGACAGAAGTTTGGGCGAAAAGACAGACCACCAAATGCACCTTAACAAAACGCGTTTGATGCGCCATATTTCATCAAAATCCGTTACGTAATAAGGACAATATAAAACAATACGTACTTTGAATCAGATGAATTCTGGAAGTTTCAGTACTTGTTGGTGTTGTTAGTACCACGTGATCATACACATTGTTTATGTCTGTTCAACAACAACAACATGGTCAAATACTGAAGACAGGTACACATTTAGAAAGAATCACTAACCCAAGATCGTAAGCATGGCCGGCGAGCTTCGCTTTAAGCCAGCTTTATTCTTGGCGACACACACGTACTCCCCGCTGTCTTGTTCGGTTACCATGGCAATGACGAGGTTACCGTCGTCGTCGACCTGCACGTGGTCGTCGGGTGTGATGGGTTTACTGTTGGAGAGCCAGGTGACCTCGACCTCTGGTTCACCCCGGGGCGGGCGACAGTGGAGAATCGCAGTGGAACCCACGGACTTCGTCGTGTTCACAGGCTCAATACGGAAATCGTCACGTATCACTGGAAAATGACAATTTGTTAAAATATTAAATTCAGAAGATGCACAATTTTTAGGATAGAAAAAATTAATATTTTCTTTATTTCTCATCAAAAGTAGATGTGGTGACCACCATTTGAACCGTCTCTTCGAGATGGTTCAAATGAGTGGTCACAACTTATACTTTGGTTGAGAAATAAGAAAAATAGAAGAAAAGATTTAAATACTTGTATACATGTACATATAAATGTGTATTTCATGGGTTAATCTTGCATGATATCACTGGGACAATAACAATATAATATCAACATATATTGATGGCTGCTTGTTATTATCTTTCATTTGTCATCTTTCTTGATGAAAACATGATTTGACAGCACATGAGAATCGTCTCCATTTGAGACGATTTTCAAGAGCTACTAAAACCATGTGTTTTTGTTAAGAATCGAAAACAAAAAGAAAACGAAACGACACCAAATCCCATTTTCCTGCCTTTATTGTGAAACTTGGTTCGTCGTTTATAAATTGGATGAGCCTCTCATCCTAACGCAAATGTAGATAGATATATATTAAATGTATTTGGTTGTCTCCAAAGCCACAAGAACAAATTATTCCTCCCAGTTGCCAGATATTTTTTTCTACGAATGTTCTCTGGTGGCAGATAATAGTTGTAGGTATTTCCTTTGTGTCACTAATTTTGGCATCGCACTTCACTCAATTACACACAAAAATCCCGGCCATTACTCAAGAAAGATTGGCATCGGCAGACAAAGGGGATCATTAAACTTTCTCAGACTGCAACATGTTCAACAAACACTAAACCTGTATCTTGCAAAATACCCACAATTCATTTATTGAAATCTCAAAGAATTTAATGTCACATTTTTCTTCTAAATTTCTCTGCGTAAGTTCAAATGAGTGGCCACAACATAGACTTTCAATGAGAAACAACAAAATCAGAAAATAAAGTGCTCCAGATAAGCTGCAATAAGATTGGTGTATTTAACACACTTATTTAGCTGAATACGCATTGATCATCAAAAGTGTGAATACCGGTACAAAATACGCACAGTAATGTGAAAATACTCATTGATTTTCAAATTGAGTAGTGAAAATACTGCAATAAAGTTAAATATTTACATAGTTGAGATGCAAAAAGTAAAAAAGTGCAGCTCAAATAAGTGAATTTAAAAAGAAATTGTATCATGTGTTCCCTATGTAATAAGGAAGGAAATCAATACTACATATGTAAAAGTAAAATATGCATTTAATTTGAAATCTGGGGGCATAAGTACTCTTTAGATAAACAAGAATTCCGCCATTTTTAGCCTTACAAAAAAACCGGCGGCGACGACGGAAAAAGCGCCGACTATAGTCGCGTCTCTGCTAAAGCAGGTGCGACAAAAACTTATCTGGAGCTCTGTGAAAATATTTAATAAAAATGTTCATACACCTAAAACTGTATTCGGAATATATATACCGGTAATGGGTTAATGATCACGGTAGACATTACAAAGATGGGTATGAGCGAGTAGTTCACGGTAGACATTACAAAGATGGGTATGAGTGAGTAGTTCATTGTGTGTAGCCGTGTTGGTAGCATGCCAGTACAATTACCGGGTATTGCCTTCCTAAACCTAGTCCATCAAATACATGTCCAGATACCACCCACCCACCAGTATATCCATTACCTACACACATTTCTCATGCATGTCCCTCTCTCTGAACATAATTCTTGGAATACGCATTATTTTCACAGAAGAATAAATGATATTATCTGTTATGTATGGATGGAATACCGTGTACGACAATCAGTCAGTGTGTATCAGTGAATGCATAGCGAGTGACTTGATGCCGCATAAGTAACCAATATTCAGTTGTGGCAATTTGACTACACCGCAAGGTCATCAGAATATTGCATTTCAACACTACAGACCTCTATCATAACGTTTGCAAATGGTGTAGATGTTGTGTTTTAAAAAACAATAAGCCCTTCTGATAAATGAATTAAGTCTAAAACACAACATTGGCATGTCCATTCCAGTTACCTAGGGGTGAAATGGTCAAGAGGACTATGGGTAGACATCACATGTTGATAAGGAAATTAGTAATTGAGTATTGTCACTCCCATCATTTCTGAAGCAATTGGGTATTTCAAAATTTTAATTGGGTACAATAAAATCACACTACTGTTTAACACGTCAACAGACAGCAATTATTGCTTCGAAACGAAAACATGTCTTGGCATTTCATTAGAATTGTCTCCTTGGAGACAATTCTAATGAAATACCAAGGTGTGTTTTGATGGAAAAATAAGAAGATATGCTATATTTGTGGTCTGTTTATTGTTTTCTGTAGCATGATAAAGATACCACAAATTTTCCATTGCTTTTTGATACTCACTTCTTCTGATTTCAATTGGGTTTTTGGCAATTTTAATTGGGTATTTACGCAAATACGCAGCTTATCTGGAGCTCTGCCCTGACCATTAACACGATTCCACTCCTACAGATAACAAGAGCTGTAGGAGAACAGCATAGCTCGACTACGAGGGTTGTCGATGTACACATAGCTTGACAAAGAAGGTGGCCGCGGCCCGCATAAAAACCTTAACCAAGGTTGACTAAAAACCTTAACCAAGGGAAATCAACTAAGTAATTCAAGGTTAAATGTAGGTCAATGTCAGATATAGGTCAGGGGTTATTGATGTACATCACTAGGAGATGACGTTTTCCAAGTATGGTTACTGCAGGCCCAGGAGTATTCCATATACAAGCTTGACTAAAAACCTTAACCAAGGGGAAATAACTAAGTAATCCAAGGGTAAAAGTAGGTCAAGGTCAAATATAGGTCAGGGATTATTGATGTACATCACTAGGAGATGAAGTTGTCCAAGTATGGTTGCTGTAGGCCTAGGAGTATTCCATATACAAGCGTGACTATAACCCTTAAGCAAGTTCGAGTACAAACCTTAACCAAGGGGAAATAACTAAGTACATGTAATTCAAGGTTAAATGTAGGTCAAGGTAAAATATAGGGTTATTGATGTACATCCCTATGAGAAAAAGTTATCCAAGTATGGTGTCTGTATGCACAATAGTATTCCATCTATAAGCTTGACTAAAAACCTTAACAAGTAATTCAAGAGGAAATGTAGGTCAAGGTCAAATATAGATCAGTGGTTATTGATGTACATCCCTATGAGAAAAGGTTGTCCAAGTATGGTGTCTGTATGCACAATAGTATTCCATCTACAAGCTTGACTAAAAACCTTAACGAAGGTTGACTAAAAACCTTAACCAAGGGGAATTAACTAAGTAATTCAAGGTTAAATGTAGGTCAAGGTCAAATATAGGTCAGGGTTTGTTGATGTACACCATTAGGAGATGAAGTTGTCCAAGTATAGTTGGTGTAGGGCCAGGAGTATTCCATCTACAAGCTTGACTAAAAACCTTAACCAAGGTTGACTAAAAATCTTAACCAAGGGGAATTAACTATTAAAGTAATTCAAGGTTAAATGTAGGTCAAGGTCAAATATAGGTCAGGGGTTGTTGATGTACATCACTAGGAGATGAAGTTGTCCAAGTATGGTGGTGTAGAGCCAAGAGTATTCCATATACTAGCTTGACTAAAAACCAGGCGTGATGGTGATGCCGACGCCGACACCGGGGTAACTACGTAAGCTCTATAGTCGAGCTAAAAATGCTGTAGATCCTGATGAGCCGGCTTGCAATATTAAGCTTGTTCATCAGATTTGCAACATTTTGTCAGTATATTTTTGTCAGATAAAAAAAACACACCTTTTCTGGTTAATGGAACATACTGAAAATTCACATTGGAAAGTTCATTCTGGATATTAGGGGTTAGAAGTATTTCAATACAGTGCAGAGTTGTCCAGTCTCTCTCATATTGGATAGGGTTAAATTTCACTAATTCCAAATACCACAAGTTATTCTGGGACACACTCCAAATTATCTGCCATATGTTTCAGGTTTCAGCAATAAATGCTGAACCATTGCTTCAGATGAAAAATTCATTTGTGACAAAAACTGTATTAGTATCATTAACCCAAGATGTGTTTTCATGGAAAATAAGAAAAATATGCGATATGTTTGATCTGTTTATTGTTTTCTGCAGCATGATAAAGGTACCACAACATTTGTATTGATTTTTGATACTGGCAACTTCTGATTCCAATTGTGTTTTTGGCAATATTAATTGGGTATTTAAGCAAATACGTAGCATATCTGGAGCACTGGATATATCCACGCTTACATCAGCTGAAGAAAACATTGCAAGCTACCAATAACCAGTCGGTTGGCCATCTCAGAATAATGAATGTAAGTAGCTCTGAATGTCCAGATTCATTTCAAACTTGATGGATACGGCTATCCAGGGAATGTAGATAGGATATTAGGTTGGTTAGCCTTTCGCCTAGTAAGTCATCTGTCATTGGTCCGTGACAATTGGCAGCTTCGTAACCAGTTTGTATATGGGACGCGTGACAATTGGCAGCTTCGTAACCAGTTTGTATATGGGATGCAGTCAGAAAACAAGGAGTGGATTTATGACATGTGAAGCCTATGTAGACCCAGACCAGCCTGAATTTATGTCGGAACGTGGCGCTAATCCATTTGTTTCTATGTTGTTTGTTTATTTGTGTTTAATGGCCTATCAACAGCTACGGTTATTCAAGGCCGGGCCAACGGGTTCGATCCCATATTTGACCTGATGCATTGGGGGGAAAATCCAAAAATCAGAACGGAATATTTACATCGAGAAAAAATATATTCAGCCCTGATATTAGCATAACCTGACCTGGTGCCAGGTCCATAACACACCAAAGTCACTTGGCCCCTTCCCCTAAAAGTAATACTAAAATGATTAGGGTTAATCGTATTATTCATATAAGGCGTATAACAGATTCAACTCTCAAATACAAAATGCCAAAAACGTATGCGAGGGCCAAACCAGTAGCCTATTTCATCAAAATTGCAAAGTATACTGTCTAGCAAAGTATACTTTGAGGGAGTAATCACTTAGTTTCCCCGAAATGCATTATTTCACATAGAACTAACCACTGCATATATTTGATGATAAAATGTATGCAGAATTATTATACTGAATTTATTACATTATCACAGCCAAAATGGCTGTGATAATGTAATAAATTCAGTATAATAAAAATTAATAAATTTATCATAAAATTGAAAATGTCTCCCTCAAAGTATACTTTGCTAGATAAGTATACTTTGCAATGTTGGTGAAATCGGCTACAGGTCTCCAGTTGGGATTCCGGTAAGGATGAATCCGGATTGTTAAATTACCCATCGCATGCTCCCAACCAACCACTGCGCTAATTGGATGTGCCAAGAGCAAATGAAAGGAGACTTTGTGACTTAGTATTCTAAACACACGATTCTAAGCCTGCGAGACATTCTAATAAAACATGCTAGAGCATTAGATGACCAGGGGGACACTCAACAAATTGTAAATAAGTTCAACTATCAAGGTGCATGATCACGAGGTTACAACAACAACAACAACGTCGCCCACTCCAAAGTAAGTATTATTTCATATTTTCCTTAATATGCAACGGATTTTGATGAAATATGGCGTAACAAACGCGTCTTCATGAGCTGCATTTGGTGGTCTAGGGAGTTTGGCCCAAAATTCTGTCGTTTTTGCGAAGAATCGATTTCCGTGTCTCTGACACGGAAATCGATTCTTAGCAAAAACGACAGAAGTTTGGGTGAAAATAAAGAGACCACCAAATGCAGCTTAACAAGACGCGTTTGATGCGCCATAATTCATCAAAATCCATTACGTAATAAGGACAATATAAAATAGTACGTACTTTGAATCGGTACTTGTTGTTGTTGTTAGTACCACGTGATCATACACCTTGACTATGCCATATTACATCAAAGATAAGAAGGGTAAAGTGACAAAGACTTTCTCCTGCATGCGACAAGTGTTGTCAAAATTCATGTCCACTTTCTCAGCATTACCAGATGTTAATTAATTACACTTCAGCCTATTTTAAAAGTACATGCCCACTCAGTAGGCACACAATGTTCTTTATATCAGAGACATCATCTGAGACATTTTCTGGCAAAATACACATTCATTCACCATTAACCCACGTATTGATTGGCATTTATATCCGACTAAATTCCCACACTGATATCAGGGTCATAACCATGATTCCGTAAAATGTTAACGGACATTACTATTCATTCTCTGTATTTATTTTTTGATGTGCAATGATCATACTTTATAATCTGTTGAAAATATTATTTTTTCAGGCGACACATTTAATTAGTATAAATAATTAAAATATATCATGCCTCATTTGTATGAAAATAGCCTGATACCACTGCGAGTCAACATCGGTAAAATAAATATTACTAAAATGATTATATCTGTATAGTGGGCACTGGTAATGTTTAGAATTGGTGGAATAGTGCGACAGTAATACACTTATTTAATTCCTATAAAAAACCATTTGTGCCTACTGAGTGGGCATGCACATTTAAATACCACCCGTATAGCAATTACCTGCCTATGGCAGCCACCCTCTTGTTTTACAGGCTCGGCTCGGAAACTGTAGGAATTCCTCGGCAAGCCTCGGAATTCCTACGTATTTCCTAGCCTTACCTGATAAACTTGATATCAAAACACACGAGCAAGATATTCTGTATGTACCAGCAGATGATTGTGCTTAGCAATATGGGGGTTTCCCCATGATTTTTGGCTTGCGAATAAGTGTATATAAACAAGGGATACATTACATTTGGGCATCCATCAAATGCACAATATTCAGAAAGTCAACCTGCCTCAGGTCAAGGAATTCTGTACCTCATGCAGAAAATTAACTGCACATGTACCAGAAGTGGAATCTCCTAAAGGTCAAGATATTTTCCAACACAGAATAAGAAAGCAGGAATGAATTGACATGAATTTCAAGTGTGCCAGTTGTTCAAAGAAAAACTTATTACACCAAAACAATGGACTAATCTGTATGGAATGCATAGTCTATTATTTCCAAACTTGCCATAATAGTCATATGTTCTATGTCCGTGTATTAAAATCATAATAATACAATACTGTAATATATATGCAAATCAGACTTCTACAGAAAGAATATTATGTGAGCAGTACAGCTTTAATGCATGATGTTGTACTTATGCAATAACTGGAATCAAACAATTGTGTTGATTTAATATAATATTGATTAAATCTGTTGACCGATTTCATATGAAAATCGGCATAGCCTCGTTTCTTATGAAATCAATAAACTTGTTCAATAAATGTTAAATTAAATCTTCACTAATGTAAGAGCCTCCGTATATAGGTCCAATCTGGCAGGCCTCGACTTTGCTGGGCCCGGTTGCTCCAAATCTCTGTTAGCTTAACTCTTTGCATGCTGGGAAACTTGTGGGATATAATTCTCCTTGTAAATACATGTATCATGAATATGTCTTGAAATTTCATTAGAATTGAGTCCTGAGGACTCAATTCTAATGAAATTCCAAGACATATATACAGAGAGAAATAAAAAATATACTCCTAATTTGTTTGGCGGATATTTTCACCGCTAGCATGCAAAGAGTTAACAGACTGTTAAATCCTTAACACTGTTAAGGATTTAACAGTCCGTTCAGCTAACAGAGGTTTTCAGTAACCATGGAGGCCCCGGCTATCACATTATATAACAGAAAATGCCAACGATCACCTGGGGAGGAATGCAAACAAGTCCATCCTGACAGAAAACATCTTTCTCTATCAATTCCTGATTTTGATAAACATAGAGATAAAGTGGATCAGTTAGATGCTTTTATGAACGATTCTGACTCCGTTTCAAAGGAAAGCTTGTAAGAGTTAGGAACCTATCAAGCTGATTGATGGCTGTATCAAGGAACGATCATTATAAGTGGAATTTCTTACAACAACCATGACCAAGATTTGGAACACGTACAGCATGATATTGTGTAATTTAGATTACATAATGTAGATCATGTATGTTGGAAATGCACAGAATGTGGTAAAATCTGGACAAATAAGTGACGCAGTGTGTTACCGATGTAAACAAGGTGTAGTATCTAATTAAACTTAAAATTTATCTATGAAATGTAGTCAACCCTTTCATTGGAATGGATTTTGATATGTTAATTTTTCAACCAATCCAATCATCATAAAATCATTTTCATTTTGTTCTCAAAAATATGAAAATTACTTGCAAAAAGTGTAGATCCTGATGAGACGGACGAGCCTATGCATTTCAGCAGCCAGAGTGTACCCCAATCACAATGGAAACACATCAAGAAGTCAATGAAATCTGAGGAACTTCATTGGTAATTAATTGATTAATTGATTAATGGATTGAATGAATGAATGCATGAATGAATGAATGCATGAATGAACTAGAAAAAGTCGATGGCGCGCCATCGCAATATACCCACTTTCCCCAAATGCTAAGTCCGAAAGGGGGAGGTAATCCATGATGGAGGGTCGGATAAAAAATCCGAATTCACTTTGCGCATCAGCACATCAAAACGAAGCTACGAACCAAATATCAGACGCGTAGGTATTAAGGTGAAAAAGTTTTTCGACCTACGAGGAAAAATAGTGAAATTCTAAGTCCGAAAGGGGGAGATAATCCATGATGGAAGGTCCGATCAAAAATCGGAAATCACTTTGCACATCATAGCGAAGCTACATATCAAATATCAGAAATGTAGGTATTAAGGTGAGAAAGTTTTTCGACTTACAATGAAAAATAGGGAAATTCTGAGTCCGAAAAGGGGAGATAATCCATGATGGAGGGTCAGATCAAAAATCCGAATTCACTATGCGCATCCGCACATCATAACGAAGCTACATACCAAATATCAGGCGCGTAGGTATGAAGATGAAAAAGTTTTTCGAGTTACAAGGAAAAATAGGGAAATTCTGAGTCCGAAAGGGGGAGATAATCCATGATGGAGGGTCGGATCAAAAATCCGAATTCACTTTGCGCATCTGCACATCATAACGAAGCTACATACCAAATATCAGGCGCGTAGGTATGAAGGTGAAAAAGTTTTTCGAGTTACAAGGAAAGAAGGGAAAATTGAATGAGTCCGAAAGGGGAAGATAATCCATGATGGAGGGTCGGATCCAAAATCCGAATTCACTTTGCGCATCTGCACATGATAACGAAGCTACATACCAAATATCAGACGCGTAGGTATGAAGGTGAAAAAGTTTTTCGAGTTACAAGGAAAAAATGGGAAATTGTGAGTCCGAAAGGGGGGAGATAATCCATGATGGAGGGTCGGATCAAAAATCCGAATTCACTTTGCACATCTGCACATGATAACGAAGCTACATACCAAATATCAGGCGCGTAGGTATGAAGGTGAAAAAGTTTTTCGAGTTTACAAGGAAAAAATGGAAATTGTGAGTCCGAAAGGGGGAGATAATCTATGATGGAGGGTCGGATCAAAAATCCGAATTCACTTTGCGCATCTGCACATGATAACAAAGCTACATACCAAATATCAGGCGCGTAGGTATGAAGGTGAAAAAGTTTTTCGAGTTACAAGGAAAAAATGGGAAATTGTGAGTCTGAAAGGGGGAGATAATCCATGATGGAGGGTCGGATCAAAAATCCGAATTCACTTTGCGCATCTGCACATGATAACGAAGCTACATACCAAATATCAGGCGCGTAGGTATGAAGGTGAAAAAGTTTTTCGAGTTACAAGAAACGTGACGGACGTACGGACGTACGGACGGACGGACACCCGTGACGAAAACAATATACCCATTTTTTTTTCATAAAAAAGTGGGTATAATGAATGAATGAATGAATGAATGAATGAAGAATGAATGAATGAATGAAGAATGAATGAATGAATGGCGGGTAGTAATTGAATAACTAATCTTGTCCAATTATTAATCCATAGGACATCAAGGGTTTATATAGATCCCAACATTCAAACTAGATGACCGCGGCCTGCATGTCGCGCCTTGTGGCGAGGCATGGACACTAAAAAAAAAGATATAGTATAACGAAAAACTTAACCAAAAAACTTAACCAAAAACTTTAACCAAAAAACTTAACCAAAAACTTCAAAGTAATTTGACCTTGACATTGGGCACAGGGGCCGCACGGGAGTGGGGTAGAATGAAAATACAGATGATGATAAACACGCATGTGAAGTTTCAAGGTAATGGGCAAAGCAGTTGCAGAGATATAGTATAACGAAAAACTTTAACCAAAAAGCTTAACCAAAAAACTTAACCAAAAACTTTAACCAAAAAACTTAACCAAAAACTTCAAAGTAATTTGACCTTGACATTGGGCACAGGGGCCGCACGGGGGGTAGAATAGAATGAAAATATAGATGATGATAAACACCCATGTGAAGTTTCAAGGTAATGGGCAAAGCAGTTGCAGAGATATAGTATAACAAAAAACTTTAACCAAAAAACTTAACCAAAAACTTTAACCAAAAAACTTAACCAAAAACTTCAAAGTAATTTGACCTTGACATTGGGCACAGGGGCCTCACGGGAGGGGGGTAGAATGAAAATATAGATGATGATAAACGCCCATGTGAAGTTTCAAGGTAATGGGCAAAGGAGTTGCAGAGATATAGTATAACAAAAAACTTAACCAAAAAACTTAACCAAAAACTTTAACCAAAGAACTCAACCAAAAACTTTAACCAAAAAACTTAACCAAACAACTTAACCAAAAACTTTAACCGGACATACGTACGTATGTACGTACGCCAAAGTGACGACTATATCGCGCTTTCCGCAAGCGGGCGCGACAAAAATGATCACCAATCTAAATCATCATCTTCTATCTTACAACAGTCATGATAACCCAGTAACAAAATAGTAAACAGTGTAGGCCCTGATCTATGGAGCCCCGCAGGAGACATGGAGTGGGCTCCGTACTGATCAGACTGCAGACGCGCAGGCTGATCTGGGCCTGCACTGGTCACAAATGCCTTTATCAGCCCGGAGATTACATAAGGCCATCATCAATGTTGCTATCTCAGTAACAAGCCGATTACTCCCTGTGCCCAGACAGAATACATATATCGCAATTACGTGGATACAACATTACTTTTTAAATGACCACTTTATGTCAAAAACCCTTTTGCTAATAATCTTGTTTTGCAGGAGATACATGTAATTGTGAAAAATGTCTATTCTGAGTGAAGATGATCTTTTCACCATTTCACCATTTCAACACTTATATAGACCGCTATCCTAGTGTTTACTAACTAACATTGTATATCTAGATGGGCCAACTTTTAGCAAGCTCCGTCACCAGTCTGCAGCATTTTTAGATAATTTTCTTTCAGCGGTTTCACTGAACAAAAAATGAACTGTAACTTTACCGGTACAAATATTCAGTTGTAACTCGGGTCTATAACCATTCCAAGCATGTTTGAGTGTTTTGCAATCACAAACAGAAATTATCATCTGGGATAAATTACTATGAAACACACCAACAATATTAAAGCATGTTTATATTGGTGTCTGTTTTAGTGAGGTTTTACTGTAATAATTCCAGCACAAAAATATTTACACATTTCCCTAACATTTGATTGGCCCGTAGCAAGTCTGTCCAAAATTTATATCCCAGTAAACTCCCAAGCTGAACTACTTTCCGTAACTGTGAGGCGCAGTTAAAATAATTCCTAAGAAAACGGAAAATAAAATTTTCTTGATGAATTTATTTCAAATGCTGGAATTACCGTAAAGATTCTAATAGACGCCCGGGCATCTATTATAATCACCACTGGCTCCGAAGTCCAGGGTGGGCGTTTAATAGAGGCAAGTGTTATTCAGCAAAGGGAAAATGATAACAAAATATACGATGTTCTGCTATCTGAACAAAAACATAACAAAGGGACATTACTCTCAAACGCCAGACTTGATTGTACTGTCTGTCAGTTTATAAACATTTGGGCCAAGACGTTTCGGCCCACTCAGGTCATTATGGTACAGTTGGTAGAAATGTTAAATTTAATGGTAATGTATATCAAGACAGCGTCAATCATTAATGCTGATCAGATTTACGCCTACAGATGCTTCGTCAGCGTCAGCGTTTCGGATCTGTCGGGGTTTGAGATGCTTTGAAAATGGCGTCTCCGTAACCGTGTAAATTCTGATCACCCTGTGTCCGTGCAAATAGCTACTGCTGATGAGGAATTTACTGTGACACCGGAAACAGTCGAATTTCACTTCCGCTTTTGAAAGTGAAAGTAGCAATTATGTTTTCCCCGATTTTAAAGGAAGTTGCTTTCGAAATAATGGAAAGAAAAAAAATCTAATTGGACAATTAGCTCCGATTTTGTTTAAAGTCGGTACTGGGCGTTTATTTGTGAAAATCGGCCAAAAAATGTGTCATTTTCAACGTAAAAAGTGGGAGGTGGGCATCTATTAGAGCATGGGCGTCTATTAGAATCTTTACGGTATAAGGAATGAATGGCCATTTTGTGGAATTTATCGGGGTATAAACTTGGAAAAGTCGCGGGAATACTGAACGAAGGCCTTTGTTATGACTACTTCTCATTCTTGGACAGTAGCTTGGACATGCATTACCATGAACATCATGTACCTGGGACCTGAGAAATAATTAAATATTTTTATATTTTTTACGACCAGCCACTATAATCATTTTAGCTTACTACCTGTATACGTGTCACAGAGAAACAAGTTAAACGTACATGCCCACTCAGGAGGCACAGAATATTCTTTATATCAGAGACATCATCAGAGACATTTTCTGGCAAAATAAACATTCATTCACCATCAGACGTAAATGTCGACACTGATATCAGGGGCGATAACCGTGTTTCCTTAAAATATTAATGGACATTACTATTCATTCTCTACATTTATTTTTTCATGTGCAATGATCATACTTTATAATCTGTTGAAAATAAGTGTTTTATCACATAACACATTTAATTACTGTAAACAATTAAAAACAATATCATGCCTCATTTGCATATGAAAATAGCCTGATACCACTGCGAGTCACTATCAGTAAAATAAGTATTACTAAATGATTATATTTGTATAGCGGGCACCCATAAATTTTAGAACTGGTGGAATAGTGACACAATTAAGTATACACTTATTTTCCTATAAAGAACATTTTGTGCCTACTGTATGGGCATGTACCTTTAAGTACTTCAATGCCACTGACCGCAGCTGGACATCCGTGATAGATCATAAAATGTACAAACAGTACAGTTGTATTTTTTTCCAACTGACAAGCTTTTCCGTTAGTTAGGCAAGAGAAAAACAGAAACACTGGACATTTGTACATGAAAAATGTCTTTGAACAATTTGTCGAACAAAGTAGTGTGTCAGGTGTGAGGTTGTTTCACCTTTTATCATTTGTGCAACATTTTGTCTTGTTCACACTCGCATTACAGAAGGACCAGTCTAAAATATATAGTGAAACCTCTCTAAACCGTGATTGGTTGCAAAGTTAGCATATCAAAATCCATTCGAGTTACTTAGGGGTGAAAGGGTTTATTCGACTTTGATTGTATATTAGAATCATAGAATTAAAATGAGTTCAATCAAACAATATAGTACAATATACCTGCAATGCGAATGGTAGCATTCCGACTGTATGCGGACCCGTGGATATTGGTCGCCTTACAGAAGTACGTGCCCACATCCGGTCGATTCGTCTTTGTGTGAATCACGCGCAGGAAGAAGAGGTCGCCATTTTGCATGACCATTCGATGTTGGACCTTGTCGTTCGGATTCGATTCGATCAACTTGCCGTCGTGATACCATGTGATGTTCGGTCGAGGGTCGCCATCCACTTTACAGATCAAGGCCGCGGGTTCGTTACGTGCGAAGAAATCGTCCTGGGGCCCCTCGATGATCCGCGGGTTCTGCTGCGTGGCCTGGGGGTCGGGCCCGAGAGGGGACGCGGGGTCTGGACTCGCATCACCTGGAAGTAAAATGGATGAAATTATAAATGTTTGTTGTTTTAATTTGTTGAGGTTTTTTTTCGCTAGACAAAATACAGTAATAACCCTAAATATTTGGACACCATTTATTCCGGGGGGAAACACACATAAATGTTGCAACGTAAATAAATAAATGCAATGTAAATTTAGGGTTAGTATATAATAGGGGTTTCTCACAAAACAAATTCGGAGAAACTGATAAATACAGTCTACACTCGTTACCCCAAACTCTTGAGACGTAAGTTGAATTACTCAAAAGACAACCACTATCCTGGCTGACCCTATGCAACCCATCACACAACACAATAGGAATGAATGGCCTTTTTGTGGAATTTTTCGGGGTATAAACTTGGAAAAGTCGCGGGAATACTGGACGAAGGCTGGAAGGCCTCGTCCAGTATTCCCGCGACTTTTCCAAGTTTATATCCCCGATAAATTCAACAAAAAGGCCATTCATTCCTTATAATTCCAGCATTTGAAATAAATTCATCAAGAAAATGTGTTTATTTATTTTCCGTTTTCTTAAGAATTATTTGAATTGCGCCTCACGGTTACGGAAAGTAGTTTGGCGTGGGAGTTTACTGGGATATAAATTTTGGACAGAGAATTGCTACGGGCCAATCAAATGTTAGGGAATTGTGTAAATATTTTTGTGCTGGAATTATAAATATTTGTACTACTACATGTAGTACCAACATTACATGGGTGTATATTAGAGCGCCAGTTAAGGTGCGTAATTTGGAGGTAAATTTCTTATTTCTCCATCAAAAATGGCAAGTTGGGAGTGCTTTAGAATCGTCTCAATGAGACGATTCTAAAGCACTCCCAATTTGCCATTTTTGATGAAGAAATAACAAAATTTCACCCCAAGTTGGTCAAATTACACACCTTAACAGGAACTCTGGTATATAATGTATTTGGGGACGTATCTACCACGTATTTATCAGAGAGCGAACAAATATTAAACAAACCCATTTCAACACAGGTGGTTACATAATTAATACTGGTGACATATACGCTCAACATTATGAACGGAGAGAAGATGATACAGGTAGAGATAGTTTAGCGATGTTTATAAACAATTATCTCCCAGCTATATAACACATTGTAGCTTGTGAATGTTCGAGGACCACCCATGTAATGTTTATGCTACATTACATTGCGACAGCAGGTAAATGATGCCGGGAGCAGTACACCTCCCATTGGACAACTTGTTAATGAGAATATGCCATTGTGTTGTGCAGAAACATTAATTTCTATAAGAAAAAATTCAGAAAATAAATTGCAGTCCGTTTTCATTAACTGATGTCATGCGGAACTCTGATTCACACACAAGTAGCAAATTTCTTTAAAAATATTTCTCGATTTTCTTTATTTCTTCATGAAAGTATATGTTGTGACCACTCATTTGAACCGTCCAAATGAGTGGTCACAACATATCGATGGTCTATAGTAACATAAGGTCGTAACTGCTATGCTAAAGCATAGCACTTACGACCTTATGTTACTAGACCATCGATATACTTCCGAGAAAAATATTAAATAAAATAAAATGTCAACAAAATGGGTGTATCCTCGGCATGATATAAGTATCCTTGTGAACAACGACTGTATAGAACGTCAAGACACCCATGTTCAGTAACGTCAGTATGTTTGAGTTTAGTACCCCTATAATTATGTATGTCAGTATGTTTGAGTTTAGTACCACTATATGAATGTCAGTACGGTAAGTTTGAATTTAGTACCCCTATATGTATGTCAGTATGTTTGAGTTTAGTACCCCTATATGTATGTCAGTATGTTTGATTTTAGTACCACTATATGTATGTCACTAAGTACAAGTTTAGTATCCCTATATGAATGTCAGTAAGTTTTAATTTAGTACCCCTGTATGTATGTCAGTATGTTTGAGTTTAGTACCCCTATATGTATGTCAGTATGTTTGAGTTTATATGTATGTCAGTATGTTTGAGTTTAGTACCCCTATATGTATGTGAGCATGTTTGAGTTTAGTACCCATATATGTATGTCAGCATGTTTGAGTTTAGTACCCCTATATGTATGTCAGTCTGTTTCAGTTTAGTACCCCTATATGTATGTCAGTATGTTGGAGTTTATATGTATGTCAGTATGTTTGAGTTTATTACCCCTATATGTATGTCAGTATGTTTGAGTTTATTACCCCTATATGTATGTCAGTATGTTTGAGTTTAGTACCCCTATATGTATGTCAGTATGTATGCATGATGATAAATTTACTACTGTTTCATAACCTTAGCGATACAATCATCGACCAACAAAACACATCCCTCGTCAATAGTTGGTAAATATTACAAAGCAAATATTTACTTATATGGACTTAGCCCTTTCTTCCAGTGACCCCTTCCGTTGCCATTTCAGAGGCGCATTTTCGATTTGTCTCAGTTCAGCATATGGAAAAAATGCTTGTAATGGCGACCAAAGTGGTCAAAGAAAGGAAGCTAAGTCTGTAAATGAACTTATCCCCCTTCTTCCACCGACCCATTCAATTATCAGATGAATTTCCTCAGGGTGTGTACACTACTGACTAACCAATATTTATGGCAGACTCATCCAATTGTATTTCATTAGTTTCTAACCATCGTTCATATTTGTCTAGACAATGGGTAACGATAATGCATTAGCCAATTTTAGCCCAGGGATATGCTGTTTTACTGTTACTGAACTATATCTGAGGTGAGTGAGTGAGTGATTGGGACTTTACATCCATTCAACATCAATCTGAGGGCCGTTTCACTAAACTTCTTACGACTAAAATGTTCGTGTAAGTGCAAAATTATGATAGTCTGTAAATTTCACATTAACAATGTTTTCTTGTAAACAATTATTGGATTCACATTTATTGAGCATAGGCCATTTTAACCTGGGAAATCCCAAAATCAGAACGGAATATTTACATGGAGAAAAAATATATTCAGTCCTGAAATTAGAACAACCAGACCTGGTGCCAGGTCCATAGCACACAAAAGTCTACTCACATAAGCTTTCTGCAGTGAAAGTATTGTAAATGAATGAAGGACAGTATTAATAGAAGCTAGGCTGTTGTAAAATGTCTGGATGTTGCTTTGTCTACAGGTAACACAAATGATGTGTAAATGATGCAGACACCCACCCCTCATCACACCAGCTGATAATGTTCCTGCTATTCCAATTAACAAGGCCCAGGAAATTCTTTCACACCATCAGTTGAGTGAATACTGTAATTAATATAGTAAAGTCCGTCTTTATGGGCTGCAAATTGTCAAGACATTTTGTAAATGTCTAGAAGTTCTATAATTATTTTGTTTCTATAGATTATACATGTACTGCAAATACTAGAAGGTTCAGTTCAAATGATGATAGTTGCATGCATAAATAAAGACAAGAATTGTGCCACAGAAACGGTGGTGTGTCTAGCTGCCGGGTATTTGATCATAGTATGACCATGGGCATGTACTACAGCAGGCAAGACTAATGGAGATGGTGGGTGGGTCATGTGTTATTTTGCAGAATGAAAGAGGACAATCAAAGAAATGCATGTGTGAAATATCAAGCCAGTTCAAATGAGTGGTTACAACAAACACTTCTGCACAATAATAAGCAAAATATTTAGATTCTTCTATCGGCAAAATTGGTAAACACATTACAACCAGAAACAAAAATGTACAAGCCAGGATGAGGGTTGGGTAACAAGTTTGGAACTCGATAGACAGACATCCAGTTGTTTGAAGGTGACTTCGGTTACAGAGAACTGGCGGGCCCACCATATACTGGCCTTTATTATACCATTAATTTAACAGTGTGTCATTCAATAATAATTTTTTGAGTGGAAGCATTCTGCAAATTGACTTTGCACACGAGTCGAACCAGGCAACAATGTACCAACACTGCGATGAATATCAACAACAAACAAGTTGATGGCAGTGAGGACAAATATACTGTAAAGATTCTAATAAGACGCCCATACTCTAATAGACGCCCACCCCCCACTTTTTACGTTGAAAATGACACATTTGTTGGCGGATTTTCACGAAATTAGTGCCTCTAATAAACGCCCAGTACCGACTTGAAACAAAATCGGAGCTAATTGTCCAATTAGATTTTTTTTATTTCCATTATTTCGAAAGCAACTTCCTTTAAAATCGGGGAAAAAACATAATTGCTACTTTCACTTTCAAAAGCGGAAGCGAAATTCGACTGTTTCCGGTGTCACAGTAAATTCCTCATCCGCAGTAGCTATTTGCACGGACACAGGGAGATCAGAATTTACACGGTTACGAAGACGCCATTTTCAAAGCATCTCAAACCCGACAGATCCGAAACGCTGACGCTGACGAAACGTCCGTGGGCGTAAATCTGATCAGCATTAATGATTGACGCTGTCTTGATATACATTACCATTAAATTTAACATTTCTACCGACTGTACCATAATGACCAGAGTGGCCCAAATGTTTATAAACTGACAGACAGTACAATCAAGTCTGGTGTTTGAGAGTAACGTCCCTTAGTTATGTTTTTGTTCAGATAGAAGAACATCGTATATTTTTTTATCATTTTCCCGCTGAATAACACTTGCCTCTATTAAATGCCCACCCTGGACTTCGGAGCCAGTGGTGATTCTAATAATTAGAATCTTTACGGTATTGTTGGTTCATGATTGCAAAGCACACAGACATGTATTACAATGCTCATACACCCGGTAACACTATAAGTATGTCCCCCTCGCCATTCAGTGGCGGGGGCATAAAAATTCAATGATCCTATTGATTTGTGATCCACATGTGTGAATTATGGCATTACTGGCGTATGAATATTTATTTTCTCATTACCGTTATCTCAGCTGATTTTTCTGATCCATTCAATGTCATTAATCGTAATTAACTTATGCAAATGTTGTGACATAACTTGTGTAAGGTTTCAGATATTGGCTGCCATCTTTGGCTTCTATGAACATTAATGAGTCACTATGATTCAACATGGCGGTTTTCATAATTATTACTAAGAATACCGGAGTGGAACCTCTCAAAACCGGACACCCTGGGAGGTCCCCAGGGTGTCCGGTTTGGAGAGGTTCCACTGCGGTTCAAATATATGAACAAAGCAAGACATGTTTGTGTGCTTTGGCCACATGAAGAATTACATTGTTGTTACAGATAGCAAAGGATAGCAAAAGCAATCAAGATTAATAATACATACCCCACTGAAAATGTCACTGGTATTCCACTGGATTCCACTGGGTATTCCACTGGATTCCAGTGGAATTTTGATATTCCAGTGAAATCACTGGTATTCCATTGGTATTCCACTGTATTCTAGTGGAATTTTGATATTCCAGTGAAATCTCTGGTATTCCACTGGTATTCCACTGGATTCCAGTGGAATTTTGATATTCCAGTGAAATAGCTGGTATTCCATTGGTATTCCACTTGATTCTAGTGGAATTTTTATATCCCAGTGAAATCACTGGTATTCCATATTCCAGTGCCACAGATTCCAGTGGAATACCAGTGACATATTCCAGTGATATTCCAGTGGAATACCAGTGACCATATTCCAGTGACAATGAATACCAGTGGAATACCAGTGACCACATTACAGTACTTAGGTTCAATAACTGTTATTAGTTATAGAACTGTTGAAGAACTGAGATTAGTTCTAGAACTGCAGATTCATGAATGTGTAGTTCTTGAACGTATTGGTGGTTCTTGAACAGACAGACACACACATGTATGATTATGCACACACCTATGTGTCGGAACAATGCTCTCGCAGTCTTTGTGGCTGCAGAGATCGAGGCGAAAAATAAGCGCCTGAATTACAGACATACAACAACAACAACAACAACTAGAAGTCAAGATGTCACATGGTTTAAATTATTTAGGATTTAAATGTGAATTACTTCAATATGTAAGTCAACAATCAAACCACAGTAAAATATTTCACAAGCAATGAACTAGACTCGTAGAAAGGATTAAGACTAGTCTATGTATCATTTAAATGTAATAAGAACATTTTGAGTTCCAAATTATGAAACAACTAACGAGTAACCGACTGGATCCAGTAACCAATGTATGCGATATTGGACTAGCATTCTATCACTTTCCAGTGTTAAAGACACAATACAATTACAAATCAAAAGACAGGCATAATAATACAAACTGGATAAAAGACTGATAAATGTATATACAACTTGTTGGTGTTCATTTTAAATAAATCAAAGAATTTGTACATTTATAAAATTTATATTGTACTATACATATTGTTTACATTATCTAGGGAACTGATTATTATAGGAATGAATGGCCTTTTTGTGGAATTTATCGGGGATATAAACTTGGAAAAGTCGCGGGAATACTAGACGAAGAAATAAAAAATTACAATTTTCGAAGAAAAATATATATCAAGAAAATGTGTTTATTTTCCGTTTTCTTAATAATCATTGTAACTGCGCCTCACGGTTACGGAAAGTAGTTCAACGTGGGAGTTTACTGGGATATAAATTTTGGATATAGACTTGCTACGAGCCAACCAAATGTTAGGGAATTGTGTAAATATTTTTGTGCTGGTATTTTCCGACCTCGTGCTATTTTTACCAATACGCGTCACGTGACACTGTCAATCATATCACATCTTTGACATGCGCAGTGCAGTATCGGAAGTTGAGAAGAAAAATCTCTGTTCCAGTCCAAATCTAAATCTCCACGTAACTCTCATTTGGTGATCTGGTCGCCAATATTAACCACTCTCTCTCTGTACTGCCTGTCCCTCAGACATTTCGCCTTTTTTTTTTTTGGCCGACGCCGTTTTATACAATTTCCGTCCTGGACGTTTCGACATGTTGATATTCTTGTTTACATATTGGGAAGCCTACTGGCGCGCGTAGTGAAAGTCGTCGTCCCCGCACATTATCAAAATAGACTGTTACTGCCGTGAATCGAATCGCTAACAGTAAATTGATAATTAATAAATGATTATATTTGTATAGAGGGCACTCCTAATTTTTAGAACTGGTGGAATAGTGACATAATTATACACTTTATTTAATTCCTATAAAGAACATTTTGGTGCCTACTGCGTGGGCATGTACCTTTAATAGGAAGAAGACAATGTTGCCGGTATGCACACAAATGCGACCCACACATGCAGACGAACACACAATCCAAACAATATATATGCTGCCCGGCTCAACAAAGACCAGGACATCAGAATTAAACCATTTTTTTGCACATGCGCAGGCTGACCTTGGGCTGCACTGTTCACAAAACAATTTGGGCAAAACATCCCCTGATGAATCACATTATCATCACCCCCTCCCCACCAGCTCTTATTGCCGACAAATTGGCAGCAAGCACCAATCTATCCACACTAGCCCTGTGGAAGCAATATGTGGCAGTGACTGGAGAAATTGGGCTTATTTGATGTTAGACCAGTGTGGCTCCTGATCAAATAGCACATCTTGTAGCTTGGTAATGATCTGTATTGCTTGTTAGAAGCATGACAGGTGTTTCTTTGATGGAATGGCGAACAGTGTAGATCCTGATCAGACTGTGCAGATGCACAGGCTGATCTGGATCTACATTGGTCGCAAAACCAGTGAGCCCCATTTCTCAAGACACGGCCACATATCAGCTGTTTAACTTCTCTCCAAGACATCATTCAGGTCATTATTCTCATGTTCCTATGAGGTGTAAAACACATATATCACAGATGGTGTAGCATTTCGTGTAGAATTTCTGGAAGTGACTGTTCCAATTCTACCATACCAGTGCATTATAGTACCAGTGTTATGCCGAGAGGGAGCCAAGAGAATAATTTCCCACCTCAAACTGCCTCCCTTAACCCATTCCCTGTTTTGCGATATTTCGACTCTTCCAAATCCAAAACATCTGAATAAAAGAATCAAATGCTGGGTCAAATGATGGTTAAATTATCTGATAGAGTAGAAAACATTGTGGGAAAAGGAGAAATTGCTTGTTACAAGCAATTTCTCCTTTTCCCACAATGTTTTCAAAAGACATCTTCTGCAGAGGCGTGAAAAGTCGTTTCTATCAGGGAAAGGGTTAATCCATTGCATTTGGAATACACCTTTACAATATGAAACATTTTAAATATTTCATTTTTATTTCTCTTATTTCTCAATCAAAGTATATGTTGTTACCACTCGACGAGACGGTTCAAATGGTCGTCACGACATATACTTCTAAGCACATATAAAGAAAATACTTAGAATTTTTCACAAGCAAAATGACATATCCTCAGCATGAAATGGGTTAAAATATAAGAAACTCCCATCGACTTATAATGAGGAACAGGGCCCAAACTCTGAAATTGTTCCCGTGGGTCTTATACCCCAGCACAACACTGAGTACTGTGCTCTAAATATTTAACACAGTGCATATCAGCTGCAAGTTTTCAGCTTTATAGGCAATACGTCTATATCGCTACACCACAGTCAATTACGGTATAAATTTGTGGAATAACGTTTCCATTTCGCTCGATCATTAAAATATAGCAAAAATCTGCAAATATATTATCATAAACTCGCCTAACAAGGTAAGTATTAGCAAAAGTCTTAGGTCACTCCCCATGAAGTAGAAAGTAAACAGAGAACGCTTCAAACGCACATTTGGAAATACTACTCTCATAATGCTTATGTAATGTAATTTAATTAGTTATGTATCAAAATTTACATTTTATTTTTCAACTTTCTTCTTTAGATGTGTGCATAATGTAGTCTAGACTTATAGTCGAGACTCTAGGTATGAGATTGGTCTATACAGGGATTCATTCCACTGTGGAAAATAAAAAAATCGCCACTCCAAAAAAAAAATAAAAATAAATTATTATTTTTTTTTTCCGAAAATTGTAATTTTTTATCGCCAATTGTTTATTTTTATATTTATATTTTTATCGCCAATTGCGAAAGTGGCGATTGCCAGCGGAATCCCTGTCTATACTGGGTACAGGTAACTGGACTACTTTTACTATGTACCCTTTTCAATCAGCAGATTGAGCACATTAAAGAAATTAAATGCCTGTAACTCCATTACAGAAATCAGCAACTTTCTGGCAGACATTTGTAGAGGGTGGTGGACCCGCCCATTTCATTTAAACCTGTTGCTGTTTGTCTGTAATATTCCGTATTTTAATTATACACCAGACAGTAGGAGTATGAAAATCACACAATTCCGCATTCATATTTGTGGCTGTGACTGGAGAAATGGGGATTATGGGATATGTGACAGTGTAGCTCCTGATTACATAGCACACACCTGTAGCCTGATAACGATCTATGTTGCATGATGGGTGGTGTTTCTTTCATAGAATGGCGAACAGTGCAGATCCTGATTAGTGCGGATGCGGCTATTCATTGTAAGCAATTCCTGTGTATATGTTCAAAGGAACCAACTAACAGCCTGGCAATGAGCATTCCTCACTCCCCCTCTAATATTTCCGGCACCACATTCTTACAGGCTGCAGACAGGCGATATTAGCATTATCAACCCTTTCAACACTACAGACCTCTATAGTGGTGTTTGCAAACAGTGTAGATCCAGATGAGCCGTCTCATCAGGATCTGAATTTTTTGCAAGTAATTTTCATATTTTTAGAACAATAACATCCCCTTTTCATAAATGGACTCGTCTGAAAATCAAAATACATTCCAGTTATGTAGAGGTGAAATAGTTAACCCTATATAAGAGTATTAAGCAAATGTTCTGCAAACACTGTAGATGCAAATGAGGTATGTCTCATCAGGATCTGCAGTGTTGGTCATTATTTGGGATAGTTGGACAGTCTAGTGGCAGAGCATTGGACTTCAATACCGATGAACCAGGTCCTATCTTGTTAACTCAGCATGCTTGGAGATTTGTATAGGAATGAATGGCCTTTTTGTGGAATTTATCGGGGTATAAACTTGGAAAAGTCGCGGGAATACTGGACGAAGGCCGGAAGGCCTCGTCCAGTATTCCCGCGACTTTTCCCAGTTTATATCCCCGATAAATTCCACAAAAAGGCCATTCATTCCTTATAATTCCAGCATTTGAAATAAATTCATCAAGAAAATGTGTTTATTTTCCGTTTTCTTAAGAATTATTTTAACTGCGCCTGACGGTTACGGAAAGTAGTTCGGTATGGGAGTTTACTGGGATATAAATTTTGGACAGACACTTGCTACGGACCAATCAAATGTTAGGGAATTGTGTAAATATTTTTGTGCTGCAATTATTGGGCTGTAAATAGTTCAAAAATAGCACACGACAATTCATTGCATTTTCTTTTATTTCTCCCTATAAATATCATAAATATTTCTTGGAATTCCATTAGAATCGAGTCCAGAGGACGCAATTCTAATGAAATTCCAAGACATACTTACAGAAGAGGAAATAAGAAACATACACGTCATGTGTTGAATGTTATTTTCACCGTTAGCATACAAAGAGTTAAATGGGTTATGACAGGATTTATTATGTACATGACCATGGGTTATGTACGTTACACCCACAGTCACTTAGCCCCACTCACAAAAGTAATAGGATTAGTACTAAACTAACTACTTTTATACTGGGTATAACCAGATTCAACTCTCACATAAAAATGCAAAAAAGTACCAGAGCTATTCGAATACTGATATGCATGAACCACATTGTTGAATTCCCCATCCCATCCTCCCCACCTGCCACAGGTGCAATAGCAGTAGAACATTTGGTCAGCATAGTCTACAGTGGACATAAATCACCGATATGATAGATGGACATAAACACCCCCAGCAGTGGCCATGGTGAGCCATTTGTAACCATAGCCCCATATATTGTGCTGCCATCAGGATAACCTATGAACTGGGAAAGATAATTGTAAATGAAACGCACATTAGAAAATTAACTCTTTGCATGCTAGCAGCGAAAACATCCGCCAAACGAATTAGGAGTACGGTATGTTTTATTTCTCTCTGTAAATATGTCTTGAAATTTCATTAGAATTGTGTCCTCTGGACACAATTCTAATGAAATTCCAAGACATATTCATGACATTTATAAGGAGAAATAAAAGAAAATATAATGAACTGTCATCTGCTATTTTTTAACTATTTATAGCCCACAAATTTCCCAGCATGCAAAGAGTTAACAGATCAAAAGAGCTGAGGAGCTGAATAAGATAGCAGGAGTTTTGTTGGATTAGCAATCCGAATTTGCCCTTTCGTCTGTGAATTGAAGGAATTAGTGGAAGAAGGGGGCTAACTTCATCATGGAGTTTATCATGGAGTTAGCCCCCCTTCTTCCACTGACGCCTTAAATTGTTATGACATACGAGCCACAATCTGATAAAAACAGGCTTAGTTATCTTCTTACTAGTGTAGAGCCTTATCATGCAGCCTGCTGAGAACTGTTTCACTAAACGTTGTACCACAAATGTTTGTAAGTGCAAATTTAGGATCGTCTGGAAATTTCAATTGATGGATTTACATTTATTGAGCATAGGCTGCTCAATAAATGTAAATCCAATAATTGTTTATGCTAGCGGCGAAAATATCCGCCAAACGAATTAGGAGTATGTTTTATTTCTCTCTGTAAATATGTCTTGAAATTTCATTAGAATTGTGTCCGGAGGACACAATTCTAATGAAATTCCAAGACATATTCATGACATTTATAAGGAGAAATAAAAGAAAATATAATAAATTGTCATCTGCTATTTTTGAACTATTTATAGCCCACAAATTTCCCAGGATGCAAAGAGTTAACAGACCAAAAGAGCTGAGGAGCTGAATAAGGTAGCAGGAGTTTTGTTGGATTAGCAATCTGAATTTGCCCTTTCGTCTGTGAATTGAAGGAATTAGTGGAAGAAGGGGGCTAACTTCATCATGGAGTTTATCATGGAGTTAGCCCCCTTCTTCCACTGACGCAAATTGTTATGACATACGAGCCACAATCTGATAAAAACAGGCTTAGTTATCTTCTTACTAGTGTAGAGCCTTATCATGCAGCCTGCTGATAACTGTTTCACTAAACTTTGTACGACAAATGTTTGTAAGTGCAAATTTAGGATCATCTGGAAATTTCAATTGATGGATTTACATTTATTGAGCATAGGCTGCTCAATAAATGTAAATCCAATAATTGTTTACAGGAAAATTGTGCTAATGTGAAATTTACAGACTATCATAATTATGCACTTATGAAAATTTTAGTCGTACAAAGTTTAGTGAAACGGGACCCAGGTTTACTCTGTTGGCTAGCCATCTATATTGTGACAGGGTAATGAATGGCTCACTGACTGAAAATGGTGATATGGTTTAACATGCCAGCAACAGCGAAGGTTATATATATAGAGACGGGACCTCAGTTTAAAGTAGAGCAAGTGAGCAGAGGCTACCGCATGAACCGACAAATACAAAGGTTAACGCAAAGTAAGGTTATTACTCATCGCATGCTCCCACCTGCCACCCACACCTAGCTCTGGTCTTGAAGCCCAATGCTCAACAATCAACCCATCGCTCAGACTGATCGGTGACCGGTGCAGCCCCCAACCAGACTGCACGGATGATCGAGGCGGGTCTGGATATTCACTGGTCGCAAAGACAAAATAATTTACACCTATACCCAGCTGCAGTAGTGTTTGTTGAAGCTGCACTTGTAACACCACCATAAGCCCAAATTTGTCATGACACCTCATATACAGTTTTCTGACATTCCATCTACACAACAGTAAAAGTCAGCTGTCTGTATATGGCTGTGAACTGGAGAAATGGGGCTTATGGGTTTTGCAATCAGTGTAGATCCAGATCAGACTGTGCATCTGCACAGTCTGATCAGGATCTACTCTGTTCGCCATTCCATCAATGAAACACCTGTAGATCGTTATCAGGCTATAGGAGTGTGCTATTTGATCAGGAGCTACACCGGTCACAAATCCCGTAAGCCTCGTTTCTCCAGTGCCAGCCACATATAAGCTTTGGGAGTCCAGTGAGCAATGATTGCCAACATAACTGACCAAACTGACTGATAAAGCACAAACTGTTGGCAGTAGCCAGCGTGATAGCAGTCTGGCAGATATATTGAATATGATTGGTTTATGGTGAGACCAATGAAACAGGACATGTGATGAGGAGGCTCCAGACAGGAATTGTTTATAGGCACAATAATATGGTTCTATGCCATACATCACGAGATACATGTATATGGGTGGCTGTAGGAAATAATCCATGTATATTTTGTATGAATTAAATACACATATAACAAGGGTATCGTTATCACTAAGCTATATATAATCTCCACTGGCAGCCTTGATAATTAAAAAAAAATATTTTTTTGCCATACAAACAAGGTGAACGCAAGTCCTCATTGACCTTGACATTGGGCAGCTGTCGTGCGTTGTATGCAAAACAAAGCACCATCCCTAGACACATATTGTGGCCAAACATATTCAAAATCAGGGTTATTGAAAAATAAAAGGCGTTACTAACACACACAAACGCACATATGCAAGTATAATTCCAGCACAAAAATATTTACACAATTCCCTAACATTTCATTGGCCCGTAGCAAGTCTCTGTCCAAGATTTATATCCCAGTAAACTCCCACGCCGAACTACTTTCCGTAACCATGAGGCGCAGTTAAAATAATTCTTAAGAAAACGGAAAATAAACACATTTTCTTGATGAATTTATTTAAAATGCTGGAATTATAAGGAATGAATGAATGGCCTTTTTGTTGAATTTATCGGGGATATAAACTTGGAAAAGTCGCGGGAATACTGGACGAGGCCTTCCGGCCTTCCGGCCTTCGTCCAGTATTCCCGTGAATTTTCTAAGTTTATACCCCGATAAATTCCACAAAAAGGCCATTCATTCCTATAGTGTACGTACATGGACTACAACTATATCCCGTCTTGCCTATCGACGAGGGGATAATGATGGAAGTTGGCAAAATACAATTTTAAATTTTGTTTTTAAAGTTTAAAACTTCTTTCCCAACTGGGAGGTTGAATGGTTGAGCACATCCATGCTATCTGATCAGTGTCTATGCTATACGATTGGAGGTTTGCGATACAGTGTAGTCCCATACCAGATTGCACACATGTGCACAATCCGACCAGGGCTACAAATGTGCGCAGACTGATTTAGTCAATGGTACAAGCATACTACCACTATCACAAACATTATATTCTATTCTTATAGTGGAAAATAAGCACGACGCTAAAAATCGACATAATATTATGTCGTACATGTCACAAGATCTCAACCAGCAGGGTAAATAAGAATTTTCCATCACCAGAGATGGACAGTAAGCCTCCTATTGCCATGACAGCCATCTCTGGCAGCCAGTGTAGAATGCTGACAGCAATCTTGGCCCTGTTACAAATGGTGTCTGGAAAACAGAATTGGAAACTTTCAATGCAGGAAACTCTGACACGATGTTGTTTACTGCGACATGCATTTGTACTTGCCGGAGTACAAATATAGCAACATGTCACAGACAGGCAGTTACGCGATACTGCAGTTCCAGACTTGCCGCACATGGAGGCGTGCCCGGAGCTCCAGATAAGTTTTGCATACATGCCAAGGAAGCCAGTTGTACCACATGGTGGCCAAAATTGCTCTGTGCTCCAGTAGCCTATTTCATCAAAATTGCAAAGTATACTTACCTATCAAAGAATACTTTCTGCTCAAATCATTGATTTTTCCAAAAATGCATTATTTCATATAGAACTAACAACTGCATATATTTGATGATTAAAAGTATGCAGAATTATTATACTGAATTTATTACATTATCACAGCCAAACTGGCTGTGATAATGTAATAAATTCAGTATAATTAAAATCATTAAATTTATCTTAAAATTGAAAATTTCTCCCTGAAAGTATACTTTGCTAGAAAAGTATACTTTGCAATGTTGGTGAAATATGCTACAGATAAGTTTTGTGTCTAAAGAGTATTATACCCACATATTTCAAATTCAATGCGTATTTTACTTTTACAAATGTATTATAGATTTTCTTCTGTGTTTGCTTTTTGCAGCTCAACTAAGTAAATTTCAACTTTATTATAGTATTTTCACTACTTAATTTGAAAATCAATGCATATTTTCACATTGCTGTGAGTATTTTGTACTCCCACTTTTGATAATCAATGCAATTATTCTGCTAAAATAAGTGCGTAAAATACGCCAATACGCACCTTATCTGGAGCTCTGCGTGCGACAAGAAAAATGATTGGAAATTTTTGCAGACCTTACGTTATCCCGTTTCATGCGGAGGATATGCTATTTTGCTTGTGGAAAATCCTAAATATTAGAAACCCACCATTTGAATCATCTCATCTGTCAAACTATGTTTCTATTGAGAACGAAGACAAATGATAAAACAACATCCGAAAACAATTTTGTGTTTCCCGTATCCTAAGAGTTAAGAATCATAAATGGTAGTAAACTATCAAACAGAGAGTTGACCGGTTATTGAACAGAAACTGTGCAAATAATTGCAGAAAAATGTAACTCCAAACTGTTTCATTTCAGTACAAGATCAGAACTAATTCTCGGAAAACTTCATAATCATATGTGCCGGTTGAAGATCAGTGGCCTATTTCACCAACATTGCAAAGTATACTTTTCTAGCAAAGTATACTTTGAGGGAAAAATTTTCAATTTTAGGATAAATTTATTAATTTTTATTATACTGAATTTATGACATTATCACAGCCATTTTGGCTGTGATAATGTAATAAATTTAGTATAATAATTATGCATATCATCAAATATATGCAGTTGTTAGTTCTATATGAAATAATGCATTTTGGGGGGAAAATAAATGATCACTCCATCAAAGTACACTTTGCTAGATAAGTATGCTTTGCAATTTTGATGAAACAGGCTACAGCTCAGTGGCTACTGCCAGTGAAACCTGTTCTCCAGAGTGAGTTGATGGAGAGCCATAAACCTAGCAACCCAATATAATTATATGGTGGTAATAAAACTCTGTGCAGTCTCATTCCCCTCATTTAATACACAGTGGGGTTGTACACCAGTGCATGGGAATACTTAATTCCTGGACACTTGCTAATTGTTGAAGCCATATATCACTGTCTGACAGAGCAAGTGACAATAGTACATGTACACAGGCAATCTGGCAAACTTTTGACAAAAAGTACCAGGAATTTTGGCCAAAAAAATAGGAAAAAAGTAAGAAAAAGTAGGAATTTTCGATAAAAAAGTAGTAGTATTTTAATACATTTATTAGTTTGGAAAACGTAACAATCTGGTGTATTTTAAAGCATATTTAGGTGTAAAAAATAAGGTTTGATTGTTTCTGGTAATATAGTGCTACTGACTACTGACAATCAAATTTAAGAATGGAACACAACTTTTACGAGTACAGAACACAATACTGGAGCGGGTGGGCAGGAGCTCAAGGAAACTAAAAATATTCAGCCAAAGTCAGAAATGGAGAATGTTTTGTGTGCCATTCATTCTGACCCAGGATATCAGCTTGATACGCTGCAGTTTAAAAACATGTCAATTGGGAGCCAACTAATTCATTAGAAGCCAAGATTTTAAATGAAGAAACGTGCACCGAAACAACTGAGGCAAACAGGGCTTTCCTATTCATTTAAGCCCTTGTGTTAGCTATTATGAGAAAACTGAAATATTTGTCATTTAATGCTGTATATCCAGTGTAGGCATAATTACCGTATTTGCAGCTGAGACTCCGCCGTCTGGCTTCTTATTAAACAGGCATGGTTCAGTATGTAACGTTACACAAACAGTGCAGACTTTGATCAGCCTGCACAGCACAGCTGTGCAGGCTGATCAAAGTCTGCACTGTTTGCAAAATATTCCAATCTGTGGGTCTAATCGATCATCATTTCTCAGCTGGTTCATTTGTCTCTTCCGGCTCCGTAGTTTTGAAAAGAAGATTATTGAACAGTCTAGCTTGGGTAAATCTAATACTGAAAATCTCTGTTCGCCCCATAAAAACTCACAATCTAATATAGAGGCAATATTGCTGGAAATCGTTGAAACCGGGCTTAATAAAAAGCTCTATAAATGTCCAAGAAACGTGTACACTCCAATACGCTACTGGTCATAGTCTACAAACCGAAAAAGGCAAAAAGTGGATTAAAAATGCAATTACATGTATTTGTAATTTTAGAGAACATGGCCGAACTTGCAGTCCAAGCAATTAAAGTGGGAGTCAATCATGAGTGGGTGAATTGGGGGTAATGCGCACACATAAGGGCTTTATTGTCGCGATGTAAAGGCTTATCGCAGTCAGCAGACAAATATAATAGCTTTATTAGCTAACCTCTTCGTCGGTAATGAACCAACATATCAACTGAAAATGAACACATCGCAAATTGCTGGTGGGGAGAGAAAAAACGTGCCAAAGTATCGGAAATTTGTTTGCGACGCGTTCCCTAAAGGGTTAAAAAACACGGTGCCTAATGCTTGAGGGAACGCAATTACCATGCGGAATATTGGGCTAATATAGGCATATCCGCGAGTGAAAGGGCACACTAATGAAATAATGGTGGTAGCTTTCTATAGTAATAGATGGAAATGGCGCTACACCATGTACTATGCTCCTGACAAAATGCATTGTGTATCGTCTATAGACATGAACATACACGGTACCAAACTGAAGTTCTGAGGGTCTCAACATATTAAATTCTCCAGCATGCTGGTATGTTTTCACATTGGCTTGAAGTTGACAACAAGTGTAGACCCTGATCAGGCTGCACGGAGGTGCAGACTGATCAGGATCTACACTGGTTGCAAATAGACATCGGAGTGATTCTCACGACATTCACATCTACTTCCGACAATAAACTGATGGTTCCGTAGTGAATCAATGATATTTTTCACGATTCCGCACAAATTATTGACTAATAAAGGCTTTGGTATGCAATGAGGCAGAATGTTTGTGGAAGCATGAGCGCCATAAACCAGACCTTGAACTAATGACCTTTCATGCTAGAATCTGTAACTCACAACACAGGCAGACTGGTAGACAAGAGAATTCTCAGTAGAGCAGAAAATAGAAAATTATGGCGTCGAGGCAGGTGCACCAAAAATGCACCTATCAGTTTCTTCCCTTTCATACCGTAACGTTTTGATTGCGTGATTGATTGACAGTTTGTTTGTTTGATTGTTGGTGTATAACGGCCTGTTTATTTTAATTTATTTTACAACATTTGTACACAAGTGCGAGGGCATTTTCCCTATTGCCATAGCTTTTGTTGGCACAGATGGAGGCAAAAGAGTGGTTTTTAATGTGGGAGGAAACTGGAGTACCCAGAGAAAACACACTTGTTCAATGTGGTGACTAAACTACTATCTCATATCACATGAACAGCCTTGGGTAAGAATCCAACCTAAGCTGCATAGGTGAGATGACAGCTGGACAACCAACAAGATATGTTGATTAACCCTTTTCATGCTGAAGATACGCCATTAAGTTTGCGGAAAATTCTAAATATTTTCTTTCTATGCGCTCGGAAGTATACGTTGTGACCACCATTTGAACCGTCTCATCGAGACAGTTCAAATGAGTGGTCACAACATATACTTTCATTGAGAAATAATAAAAATAAAATATATAATAAATCATTCATACCCATAAAGGTGTATTCCGAAAGGAATGGGTTAATTAATTGACTGAATGCGAGTCTAATAAACAGATTAGTATAGAAGGACTGTATCTAGAAGACTTGCAGACGGATATATGTTTTCAAGATCAGAAAGCATTAGTCAAAATATAGATGAACCATATGGGAAAAGGGGCCTTATAATGTCTGCAACCAGTGTAGCCCAAGATCAGCATACACATTTGAGCAGTCTGATCAGGGCCTAGCTAGCCTGCTTCCCCCCAGTCAATAAAGTACTCAATGCCATCAGCAAAACGTCCAGTCTAACCTCACAGGATAAATGCACAAGAGGAACAAAATCTCCAATGGATGCAAATGTCATAACGTACCATTTCACAGCCCGCGGCCCATATGCTTTACTGCAAACACATTCTGGCATTCCTTCAAAGTAAATATTGCCTATATTAGCAGCAGAACCGCTAAATATTTATACTTTTAGGCTGCTGCTGGCTTTTCTTGCAGTAAATGTGTTATGATTAGCAGAATTTGCATTCTTATATTTCAAGTTTTCCGCAGCAATGTGTTGTTTATGTTTTCTGTAACTGAGCACTATGTAGTTCAGTGTGGCTGGATAAATATGTGGCTGTGGCTGGAGAAATATGTGGCTGTAACTGGAGCAATATGTGGGTGTGACGAGCAATATGTGGCTGTGACTGGAGCAATATGTGGCTGTGATGAGCAATATGTGGCTGTGACTGGAGAAATATGTGGCTGTGACTGGAGAAATGGGCTTATTAATTATGGGCTTTGCGACTAGTGTACATCCGAATCAGACTGTGCAGCCGCACAGTCTGATCACGATCTACACTGTTCGCCATTCCATGAATGTTATTCCACCTGTCATGCTTCTAACAAGCAATATAGATCGTTATCCGGCTACAGGAGTGTGTTATTTGATCATGAGCTACACAAATCCGATAAGCCCCACTTCACCAGTGACAGTCTCATATTTGCTTGCTATTCATGATGCCAGCAGCACTTTAAATAGACCCTTTACTAGGTGCTGCTAAATATCCTGTCTCAATGGTTTGGATACTGCCCAATTTCCTGGCTAAAACATGTTTTGGCAGCATTTGAGAATCACCTCTTCATGAGACATAATACTTTGTAACCCCTTTCAACTGACATATAAAACTCGTTCATCGTCCATTTCATTAACCCATTACAATGCTGAATTATTTTTTGTTGTCTGCTGGTTATTAATTATTTTCCATTTTTCTCATCAAAAACATGCTTTGACAGCACTTTAGAATCATTTTGTCTGCAACAGTCTAAAGGTTAACACTTTCAACATTAAGGAACTGGAATGAACTGTGATATGTTGAATTTAACCAATTCAATCATCACAAAATGATAAGGGTTTTTTTCCTGATCAATATCAAGGCATGATTATATTCAGCTCCAAAAATACAACATAAATCTTTCAACTACTGAAAGACAGTATAGATCATAATGAGTCGTCTCAACAGGATCTGCAGACTTTGTCATTATTTTTACAATTTTGAAACATTACCCATGCCTTTATTAATGGTATAGTCCAAAATTAACATAGAACTAGAAAAAGTCGATGGCGCGCCATCGCAATATACCCACTTTCCCCAAATGCTAAGTCCGAAAGGGGGAGGTAATCCATGATGGAGGGTCGGATAAAAAATCCGAATTCATTTTGCGCATCAGCACATCAAAACGAAGCTACGAACCAAATATCAGACGCGTAGGTATTAAGGTGAAAAAGTTTTTCGACCTACGAGGAAAAATAGTGAAATTCTAAGTCCGAAAGGGGGAGATAATCCATGATGGAAGGTCCGATCAAAAATCGGAATTCACTTTGCACATCATAGCGAAGCTACATATCAAATATCAGAAATGTAGGTATTAAGGTGAGAAAGTTTTTCGACTTACAATGAAAAATAGGGAAATTCTGAGTCCGAAAGGGGGAGATAATACATGATGGAGGGTCAGATCAAAAATCAGAATTCACTATGCGCATCCGCACATCATAACGAAGCTACATACCAAATATCAGGCGCGTAGGTATGAAGGTGAAAAAGTTTTTCGAGTTACAAGGAAAAAATGGGAAATTGTGAGTCCGAAAGGGGGAGATAATCCATGATGGAGGGTCGGATCCAAAATCCGAATTCACTTTTTTGCTCATCTGCACATGATAACGAAGCTACATACCAAATATCAGGCGCGTAGGTATGAAGGTGAAAAAGTTTTCGAGTTACAAGGAAAAAATGGGAAATTGTGAGTCCGAAAGGGGGAGATAATCCATGATGGAGGGTCGGATCAAAAATCCGAATTCACTTTGCGCATCTGCACATGATAACGAAGCTACATACCAAATATCAGGCGCGTAGGTATGAAAGTGAAAAAGTTTTTCGAGTTACAAGGAAAAAATGGGAAATTGTGAGTCCGAAAGGGGGAGATAATCCATGATGGAGGGTCGGATCAAAAATCGAAATTCACTTTGCGCATCTGCACATGATAACGAAGCTACATACCAACTATCAGGCGCGTAGGTATGAAGGTGAAAAAGTTTTTCGAGTTACAAGAAACGTGACGGACGTACGGACGGACGGACACCCGTGACGAAAACAATATACCCATTTTTTTTCCCTAAAAAAGTGGGTATAACAAACCATGTTATATATTTCGGGGTGTATTAGGGTTAATATAAAATCTGATGACAGCATGAAAACTGTATCATATATCTACCAACTGTACGTGTAAAAGCACTCAGAATCCGAAACACGTCAACAGCGCCTACAATCCGAGTGCGCGGCTAATTCAATAATGAGGTCTCATTCGAAGCACATGTTGCCGACTGTTATCTCGAATGCCATTACCTGCTGAAGGTGTTAATCCAGTTATGTCCCCTGGTTATTAACACATGAACAAGTCATATTTTATTGCTATCCTATTGTTTGTGTAATCAGCGGGTATACATGGAGTTCTTGGTGTCAACAAGCATACATTATTTATTCTCACAAACACCTTGGCCCAGGTTGTTTTTATGTCATTCTCTGAAATTGTTTATGTGTTATAATGGCACAAAACTTGGAAAAGATTATGTTTGAAAGACAATAACATACTTGTACCTTATTGTGGGATGCGGGCTACAAGTAGAGGTTGGTTGGGGTTTTGGGCAAGCCATGGTGTGTCGGCGGGGGTGGGTGGGCAGCTACTATACTTAAGGCCAAAAGAAACTTTACAGTATATAAATTGTTCTATATTTCGTGAATAAGTATAAAAATCTGATGTAAATTGTTTTTTAATGCTGAATCTAATCTGCAACTACTGCACCAAAACATTGGATGCACGTGTGTTTGAGATTGTGTAAACAATGAAAAGACAACAACACCTTTCATTTCAAAAACTGCAGTAAAGAGAACACAATTTGGAAACTTTCCTAGTCAATATTGATTATCCGGAGCATAAAATGGATGGCCTACAGTGATCACAATGATGAATTGACCGTATTCAGTACCTAGTGTGCCCACATTGTGTGATTACTGAAGGCGATCCGTTTTATGCTCGGGATATCAATATTGACTAGGAAATTGTGTTCTGATGCCAGGTCCTCACCACACCAGAATCACTTGGGCCCCTCCCAAAAGCAGTAGGATCAGCAACAATCTTACTACTTTTATAATGGGCAATAACCCAATTCAACTCCCAGGTAACAAAAGAGCCAAAGATAAAAACGTACCTGAGGGCAAAACCAGGCAAATCGTGCATTTCCTATAAGGAGGAACCCTTACCGTTAATTTACTCCATCGCGTTCGCCCGACCAACCACCCACTGGCTAATTCAGGGTCTGTACTGGTTGCAAACAGTACATTAACCCTTTCCCTGACTTTTCACGCCTCTGCAGATGTCTTTTGAAAACATTGTGGGAAAAGGAGAAATTGCTTGTAACAAGCAATTTCTCCTTTTCCCACAATGTTTTCTACTCTTATCAGATAATTTAACCATCATTTGACCCAGCATTTGATTCTTTTATTCAGATGTTTTGGATTTGGAAGAGTCGAAATATCGCAAAACAGGGAAAGGGTTAAAGGTACATGCCCACTCAGAAGGTACACCATGTTCTTTATAGGAATTAAATAAGTGTAATAAGTGTAATAAGTGTGTAATTGTGTCGGTCACTATTCCACCAGTTCGGACAGTTATGCCCGCTATACAAACATATATAATCATTTAGAAATAATTATTTTACTGATAGTGACGCGTGGTGGTATCAGGCTATTTTCATATGCAAATGAGGCATGATATTTTTGTATTATTTATACTAATTAAATGCATCGCCTGAACAAAATAATATTTTCCACTTTCCACAGATTATAAAGTATGATCATTACACATCAAAAAATAAAAAAATGTATTACAGATAAAAAACAGTAATATCTGTAAATATTTTAAGGAAACACGGTTATCGCCCCTGATATCAGTATGTAAATTTAAGAATTATATAAAATGTATAATAATGCCAATCAATACGTGGGGTAATGGTGAATGAAAATAACAGAAAATATCCCAGATGATGTCTCTGATATAAAGAAGATTTTGTGCACAAAATTAGTTAAAAGGTACATGCCCACTGAGTGCCCACTGAGTGGGCATGTACCTTTTAACTAATTTTGTGTACGACACAGATAAAAACATTTTTAAACAATACTAAGAGCAGTAATATACTTTTGGTGAGAAATTGTGGAGGGGTGGGGGGGGGGGGGAAAAACCATTGGGTATCTTCAGTCTGAAATGAAAATAAAAGCCCATTTCTCAGAGTGGCGGCCATTTGTAAACAATGCTAGAGCAGTAACTGGGGAAAAGATAAATACGCCATTGTTATTCCAGCAGACAGTTATGCCACTATGATATATACCCACTTTGTTCCCTGGCAAGATGAATTCCGCACATTTGGTGAATGTCTCTGCGGAAAATGTTAATCTAATTGCCAAACACTGTAACCTTATGTTTTATTGCATTTTCTCATTGTTAACAACCTTTTTTGCCTTAGTATACATCATTCTAATGGTGATGAAGATGATGATAAATGAATGAAGGTTTAACACATTTGCATTCGGAATAACGGTATAGCTGTTAGGCAAATTTTGCAACATTTCAAAACGACCTTGTCACGGCTGGCCCGGGGTTCTAACCCGCAACCGTAATGGCAGCAGTGTCTAGCACCACAGCGATTTAAACAATATCATAATGCCACCACAACAAACACCAGAAGCTCAAGAAATAGCAATATGCAGAAAAATGTATTTATTATCCTTTTTTTTTTTTTAATTTACAGTGGAACCTCACTAAACCGGACACCAAGAACACACATGTGATAATGTCTATTGAAGATCACATCACTCAGAATAATCAAATGTCTGATTTACAGAGAAACTTCTCTAAGCCGGACACCAAGAACACACATGTGATAATGTCTATTGAAGATCACATCACGCAGAATAATCAAATGTCTGATTTACAGAGAAACTTCTCTAAGCCGGACACCAAGAACACACATGTGATAATGTCTATTGAAGATCACATCACTCAGAATAATCAAATGTCTGATTTACAGAGAAACTTCTCTAAGCCGGACACCAAGAACACACATGTGATAATGTCTATTGAAGATCACATCACGCAGAATAATCAAATGTCTGATTTACAGAGAAACTTCTCTAAGCCGGACACCAAGAACACACATGTGATAATGTCAATTGAAGATCACATCACGCAGAATAATCAAATGTCTGATTTACAGAGAAACTTCTCTAAGCCGGACACCAAGAACACACGTGATAATGTCTATTGAAGATCACATCACTCAGAATAATCATGTCTGATCAGAGATCACTTCTCTAGTAACGGACACAAGACAGACACATCGTGATAATGTCAATTGAAGATCACATCACTCAGAATCAGAATATTTCAGTCTTGATACAGAGAAACTTCTCTAAGCCGGACACCCTGGGGACCTCTGTATTGTGATAAACCAAGTGAACCATCCTTACAAGACGGTTGAAATGAGTGGCCACAACATAATATAAAATATTGAAAAGAAATGAGAAAATATGAAGCATTTTACATATAAGCAAAACATAATCCTCAATTTGCAACCCTGCAGTTTGTACAAAACTTGTTTTACAGTGGAACATCTCGAAAGCGGACACAGGCTGGGGACCTCCCAGGGTGTCCGCTTTCAAGACGTTTCATTGTAATTCACACTGTAACACACATGTGTGTGTTTTGCAATCAAGTATATAAGACTCCGCGGAGAGGAAAAACCGAGAAACCGATCAGAATGAAAACACACTGTGGTTTAAGAGAGGTTCTACCATATATATGCATGGACACCCAATTCAAGGGAGAGACAGTTATACCACACAACAGCAAAGGTGTAGATAATTAGGGTTGAAAGGTCACGGGTCAAAGGGTAAATTACTGCACCCAAATGCATTAATAAATCTGTTTACTTTTAATTAGTATTAATGGGAGCCAGCGCTGAAACATACCACAGTTGTCACTGGTGCATCAATCACAGACTGAGCTTCAGTGGAACATGAAATTGATATGACCCCGGGGGTTTATGTCATAGCAAAACTAACGCCCACAACTGTACAATTCTACAGCAAAATGGGTATAAACAAGGAGCTGTTGTAGGTATAAGAAAATTAGTTCATGGATTATTGTCAGAATATTAAAATAACAGTTGGTGGATTTACAGTGGAACCTCTCTAAACCGGACACGCAGGGTGTCCGGTTTAGAGATGTTCCACTGTAAATCAGATATACGACTATGCCAAGGTCAGCAGCTGTGCTTTGCGACTTGAACAGGCATTATCATCATAAATATACACCAATGAAAGCCATAAAATTAACCCATTTCAGTCTAAGGATACAATAATTTTTATTGGAAAAATCTCATTCTTTTGTTTATTTCTCCATAAAGGTATATGTTGTTACCACTCATTTGAACTGTCTCATTGAGACGGTTCAAATGAGTGGTAACAACATATACTTTTGAGATGAAATGAAGAAAATAGGATTTTCCTCCCTAAAAAGTTTCATCCCTTCTTTAATGGGTTAAGGATACACAGACTGTCTGCGCGTCCGGTTTAGAGAGGTTACACTGTCGTTGTTTTTTTTTTTGTAACTGGTGTAAAATTACCGGTAGTGTAAAACACCCAGTCATTTCTATATCCTTGGAAAATACACATAAACAAGAAATTAGTTACACCGATGGAAGATGTACCCCTCAAAAACTCAAATTTCCAACTTATTTGACCTTGACCTTGAGGGTGTCCATATTTGAGATGTTCCATTGTAAATTTAATCTGTGATGTATGCATTGTCTGCAAATATGAAAATCACCAGCTGACTGAATTTTCTCGGAATGTTATGACACCCACATCCCAGTAAAGCTGCATATTATTTTTTTTACATTCCAGCTATTACTAACCGCAATCTATAGATCAGCAGACAGCTTATGACTCATAACAAGGTTAATATAGCGCCAATGATATATGCACATGTCATCAAAACCAATCAAAAGTTGTTTGTTTAAATCATCTGAATTTAATGAAGCATGCTGCCCATATGTTTCGTTGCCATGGTTACGGGATATTAACGCAACGTGCGCCGCAAAACCTCAGAATCTATTCAAAGCATGCACACTACATGAATATGCTATCACCGCATGAATATCATATGTCACTACTCGGTGTTCCACGGCATGGATTTCTCGCTATAATTAAGTGTATCACCCCTAAGTAACTGGAATGGATTTTGATATGTTAATTTTGCAACCAATCCAACCGTCACAAAATTATTTTCAGACTAGTCCATTTATGAAAAGGGAGAGCTTGTGTTCTCAAAAACATGAAAATTACTTGCAAAAAGTGCAGATCCTGGGGCCCGTTTTCTTTTATTACTTGCAAAAAGTGCAGATCCTGGGGCCCGTTTTCTTTCATTACTTGCAAAAAGTGCAGATCCTGGGGCCCGAAACGGGCCCCAGGATCTGCACTTTTTTTGCAAGTAACTAACCTTCGTACGACTAAGAAGTTTGTAAGTACAAACTTGGAATTCAATATACATTTACACTGATGGGCGATGATGATAAACTTTTAGTGGATGTGTTCACATGAAATGATTTTATCGTACACACTTTAAAGTTTAGTGAAACGGGCCCCTGATGAGACGGTTCATCACGAGCCGGCTCATCTGGATCTACACTATTTGCCAATACCACTATACAGGTACATGTATGTAGTGTTGAAATGGTTAAATCTAAATATTATCAAAACATAACAAAAATGTGACCTTCCTCAATTTCATTTATTTGACGAAATTCTGCAAAGTAATACTGCTTTGATTGCAAAAAATACTTTCTGCGCATATCCAAGACGCAGTCTCTAAAATTTACAAACACACACGACAGTATTTCATAAGACGGTCTAGAAAAAATGTGCGAAAACCACACCATTGCATGTAAGCAATTATAAGTCAAAATAAAATTCAGAACAAACCTGAAACCATACGGCCCCAGGAAATTAGTATAGATGTCTGATAAACTGTCTTCAATTTCTCGAGCTGTCTGATCATGTGGTTTTTTAAACATTTCCAACCACATGTGTCACAGTCAATTTAGGAATGTACCAAGATGGAGCCTGGCAGATTCAACCCAAAGGTCGTGACTCCAGATAAGCAGGGAAACTATATATTCATTTCAGTCTTATAAATTTCCCTTTCAATTATTACCAGGGGTGGAGGGGGAACCATGACATTATAATTGGCAGTATTTGTCACTTTCATGTCATTTTCGTAGTTTGAACTAACTGCAGTGATGTTATTATTTTTAAATGTTTAAACAATATTTCTGTTTGGATTAACTGAATAGTTCAAAATTAACATTGAGTTCCAGTTGTTATAAACTAATATGTTTAGGGGTAAAATGGGTTGAAGTACCTTGCATTTGATTGACAACATAGTGATACAAGCGAGTCTCCAACAGAAACGAGACCCAAAATCTGTGACCAGCATAGGCTTGTATCAGACTGAACAAACATTCTATTGAGGGCCTACACATGTAGAGTCTATTAACCCTTTCCCTGTTTTGCGATATTTCGACTCATCCAAATCCAAAACATCTGAATAAAAGAATCAAATGCTGGGTGAAATGATGGTTAAATTATCTGATAGAGTAGAAAACATTGTGGAAAAAGGAGAAATTGCTTGTTACAAGCAATTTCTCCTTTTCCCACAATGTTTTCAAAAGACATCTTCTGCAGAGGCGTGAAAAGTCGTCTCTATCAGGGAAAGGGTTAACCCTTGCAATGCTGAATTAAATTTGCCGTCTGCTGTTTGTTATTTATTTCCATTGTTTTCTCATCAAAAACATGGTTTGACAACACTTTAGAATAATTTCCCATGGAAATGATTCTAAAGAGCTGTCAAAACATGTTTATATTGAGAAAGACGACAAAAATCAAACAACAGCAGACGACAATTTTCGGTTCCCGCCTTCTAAGGGTTAACAGAGACTCCTGGCAGTGTGGGAGGTAAGTCTTCATTCAATAGGACAGATATATACCCTGATGATTCAGCATCAACTCTGTGACAAATATATTAACCCATTTCATGCTGAGGATACACCATTTTGTTTGTGGAAAATCCTAAATATTATATTTATACGAGCTCAGAAATATATGTCGTGACCACCATTTGAACCGTCTCAGTGAGACGGTTCAAATGAGTGGTCACAACATATATTTTCATTGAGAAATAACAAAAATAAAAATAAAATATTTTAAAAATTTCATACCCATAAAGGTGTATTCCGAATGTAATGGGTCCTTTCACCCATAAATAACTGGAATAGACTATTGATATGTCAATTTTCCGACCAATCCAATCGTCACAAAATGATTTTAAGACTAGTCCATTTATGAAAAGGGGTTGTTTTGGTTCTAAAAAATATGAAAATTACCTGGAAAAAGGGCGTCACGAGCCGGCTCATCTGGATCTACACTTTCGGCCAATACGACTATACAGGCCACATGTGGTGTTGAAAGGGTTAACCCTTAGAAATGGAATTTTCCAAATGGAAATGATTCTGATGTGCTGTCAAAGCATGTTGTAAAATATTCTAAAGTGCTGTCAAAAGCATGTTTTTTATGATAAAAATGGAAAATAGAAAATAAACAGCAGATGACAAAAAATTAAGATAGCGGTCTAAGGGTTATAATAACCCTTAGCCTGCTGATCGCGAAAACTGTCGTCTGCTGTTGCTTTATATTTTGCCCTGTTTCTCAATAAAAACATGGTTTGACAGCACTTTAGAATCATTTCCATTGGAAATGATTCTAAAATGCTGTCAAACCATGTTTTTGATGAGAAAAATCGAAAATAAAACATAAACAGCAGACGACAACATTTCATTCAGCAGGCTAAGGGTTAAGTCCTCTTTTTTCGGTCAGTGGCTTCCATGTTAACAAGAGTGTTGTGTTAACGCTGGGTACAACATGGTCCGTCATGTGATCTCTTGTTTTCCAATTTGTATGTGTCAAGGTGCATGATCACGTGGTTACAACAACAACAACGTCGCCCACTCCAAAGTAAGTAGTATTTGATATTTTCCTTAATATGCAACGGATTTTGATGAAATATGGCGAAGCAAACACGTCTTCATGAGCTGTATTTGGTGGTCCAGGGAGTTTGGCAAAGAATTATGTTGTTTTTGCAGTTACAAAATCGCGATTCTTCGCAAAAACGACAGAAGTTTGGATGAAAATACAGAGACCACCAAATGCAGCTTAACAAGACGCCATATTTCAGAAAAATCTGTTACGTAATAATTAAGGACACAATAAAAGAATACGTACTTTGAATCAGATGGATTCTGGAAATTTCAGTACTTGTTGTTGTTAGTACCACATGATCATACACCTTGTGTCTGTACTGTGCTGGGACACTAGAAGGGTCAGTGGAAAAAGGGAGCTAATTCCATACTTAGACCCCTTCTGCCTGACTAACCCTTTTATTATTATTATTATTTTAATATAGTTTGTCCCATGTTTCAAATAAGCAATGCAATAGTGATGTTCCTCCTGATTTCTACACAAAACGTAATTTCCGAAGTTCTAATTTCTACAGAACTCGAAACAAGCATGATTCCACTATGAATGTGAAAAGTGGTAGGGATTGACATCCGGCAACAACTAATTATAAGGTCATATAGAGACGGGGGCCTTGGTTTGAAGTCTTATTGGATGCAAATGCTGATCTGGGGATACACTTGCCCTCAAGGCATTTGATATACAGTTTCATCAAGACACAATACAAATAGTAAACGTAAATCTGAATAAATAACCTACCTACTGGGTATATATGTGCTCAAATTTCATCAACACAATGTTAGATTTAATGTTAAAGAGGAGTAACACCGCCAGATAATCTACATACAATTGTAACAAAACAAATCAGTATAGAGCTGTGCTATTACGCGGCTAATCCCCTCGCTGGCAGCCTTGATAATAATAATAAAATAAAAAAATACTTTCAACATATTAATTTTGCCTTACAAAGCCTTACAAACAAGGTGAACATAAGTCCTCAGTGACCTCGACCTTGGGCGGTCGGACGTGGGTCGTATACAAATCAAACCACCATCCTTGGTGTGTCGAAGGATGGTGGTTTGTTTTGTCAGAATAAAGGATAACTTGACAAAGTCTACACTCAACATGTTTTGGCTAAGAATTGGAGATGTTATGGTATTTAATTTTGGGACCTGTAGACGATTTCACCAACATTGCAAAGTATACTTTTGTAGCAAAGTATACTTTGAGGGAGAAATTTTAAACTTGATGATAAATTTATTAATTTTTATTATACTGAATTTATTACATTATCACAGCCATTTTGGCTGTGATAATGTAATAAATTCAGTATAATAATTCCGCATACTTTTAATCATCAAATATATGCAGTCATTAGTTTTATATGAAATAATGCATTTCAGGAAAAATAAATGATTACTCCCTCAAAGTATACTTTGCTAGAAAAGTATACTTTGCAATGTTGGTGAAATAGGCTACACTGTTGGTGTTTGATCGCATTTACATTAAATTTTATTTTATGTTTGCTCATTCAAAACTGCATGTGAAAATACATGTACATGTACTTTAATATCAAACAGTCTGTACATATGTACCTGACATAACTTGGCACATGTCTGCACTCGCTAAACTGGGACTAATATTTTTATTATCACAATCTAGTGACAGATCATTAACTGTTTACAATTGCTGCAAATACTGTAACAATATTTTACGACATCAAAAGCATTTTATGACTGTTTAATGAACCCAAAACACAAGATAATATATACTTTATCCAGAATATTATTTTGAATATCTTGAGATATTCCGCAAAGGATATCGGAAGATGGCAAAAATATCAGAGCAAATGTGGAATTAATTTAAATTCCACATTAATTTTGCTCTGATTTTTTTTTCAACACCATGTAATGACTCGAATTTCTAACACAGATATAGTGTCGTTAAGATACTTATGGTGGGTGTGTGATCTCGGATTGGTTTCAACGCAAACACACTGATACAGGCATGACAAACACTTGTACACACCTGCTTATATTACATTCTTTCATATGTAAAAACAAACACACTGATACAGGCATGGCAAACACTTGTACACACCTGCTTATATTACATTCTTTCATATGTAAAAACAAACACACTGATACAGGCATGGCAAACACTTGTACACACCTGCTTATACAGTGCAACCTCTCTACAACAGCCACCCATGGGAAGAGGCAAAATTGGCTGTTATAGAGAGGTGGCTGTTGTAGGGAGGTTAATGCTGAATACAATTGTATCGTCTGATGTTCATTTATTTTCTTCAATAATTCTCAATAAAAACATGTTTTGACAGCATTTTAGAATGCTCAGCACTGTAAGGGTTAGATATAGATGAAATCATCCATTTGGGATATAAAATAGCGGCTGTTACAGAGAGGTGGCTGTTGTAGAGAGGTGGCCGTTCGGGGAGGTTCGACTGTATTACATTCTTTCATATGTAAAAACTTAGTAATTTAAACGTTTTATGTTATATATTGGTTTCCGATATTATTGCCATATTCAACATCAAAGAGCAGATGTCTAAATATTAACATTTTCATGCCATATATTAGATGCATCATTAATTCTTTTTAATTCCGCCAAAAAAAAACACAGAAATAAATCTTATTTTTATTAGGCAGTATATAATATGTAGTACATATAGATGTAATTTTATTTTCCAGATAATTTCATCCAAAATATTTTTTCTTCAATATCAATGGTTGGTTATGCTTCATTTCTAGGTAAAAAATGTTGGCGTGGACCTTTCAGGGTCTGGAGCCAAAATCTCTCGGGTGGTTGATAAGAATTTATTTTTTTAAAGGGGCCAATATGGGGACAAATGATGACCGTCAAATCATAAAATTTACATCTGATACAAACTGCAGATACTATTTTAATGATGTCATTCCTGCATGTCTCATAGCTAAAAGTTTTTTTTTGTTTTGTTTATTGGTGTTTAATGGCCTATCAACAGCTAAGGTCATGTAAGGCCAGGCAAACGGGTTCAATCCCGTTTTAACCTGCTGCATTGCGGGGAAATCCCAAAATCAGAACAGAATGTTTACATCAATAAAAAATATATTCAGCCCTGAAATTAGAATACCTGACCTGGTGCCAGGTCCATACCACACCAAAGTCACTTGCATAGCAAAAAGAAAATCCCATCTTGATAAAATCTAATAGGAACACAATGATAATGGCACATGATAACAATTCACAATGGCAAGTAATTGTCAGTGCGACTTGTGTTTACAGGCAGCGGCAGAATTAGGCTGTTTCCTTGGATATGCAAGTGGACAGAGACAGTCTTCTCCAATTGTAATTGGAATAATCCGTTTGAGCTGTCTATATGAATAATACACACAATCACGCACTAACACAACATAATATCGTGGCTAATATGTGGTTGTGGCTAGACAAATATGGGATTATGGCATCCATGCACTCTGATCAGGTACAGAGCTGTTCATCATTCAATTGTTGAAACAACGGTCACACTTCTAGCTAGCATATATACTGTATGTGCTAACAGCATTCAAGAGTGTGCTAATAGATTAGAAGTTACAAACTGTATTGTAACCAAACTTGCCACAATGAGACTGTATATGTAACCTTGACTGGAGAGATGTAACTTACGGTATTTGTAACCTGTGTAGACCCAGATTTCATGACCAACAGTATGTATCCATATTTAGGCTGCTCAGCGTCTGTAGCTGATCAGTAGCTAGACCAGCCACAAATACCATAAGCCCCATTTCTCCAGTTACACCCACATTACATTTTGCAATACATGGTACTGCATAATGTCACATTGACTAACATTTAGGGCCACTGAATTCATCTGCATGATTATATCAACTGTATAACGAACAGACATTATCTCCTGAGGTAAATGACCAACACAATCATTTATTGGTGTCCTGTTTAGAGAGGTTCCACTGAATATACAAAGCCTATTCCACCTGTACTTTGTGACAACAATTTCTGATTATCAATTATGCGATCATATGTGCCAGCAAAGCATTGGTTACATTGTTTGCCATTTACACACATATATATACACGCCTTCCCACCTGTGGAACAGCCAGAGAAACAGTTTGTAAAATGAGTGGTCTAATTCACGCATGTTCGGATGAAATCTGTGTCAAAAGTATGAATTAAAGAGAGTGAGACCAGGGCTTTAACATATAGATGTCATTATAGGCAGACTTTAATATGGACATTCCCACTCCACAAACGATTTGGCTATTTATTCCTGCACAATGGCCATGTATGTAATACGGTAACCGCCCCAGCCCCAGTGAAACATTTGTAGTCCATCCAGCCAATATATTCACTTCTGTAAGGACAAGAAAATGTGGGTTGTCGGCACACAAATGCCCCGTGTGCCAGATTGGATAAACTCTGGCAAACGTCTTAACGGATGGAGGCTTGGTCACACTGTCCAACCACTATATGCCTCCCAGTTCTACCAAGACCCAAGACTGTGAGCAACATAGCCATCATAAGCACAGAAGTGGGGGCCGGCCATTTCACTAAACTTTGTAGGACTAAAATGTTCTTAAGTGCAAAATTATGATATTCTGCAAATCTCACATTAAAAATGTTTTCTTGTAAACAACTATTGGATTTACATTTATTGAGCATAGGCTGCATATGCAGCCTATGCTCAATAAATGTAAATCCATCAATTGAAATTTCCAGACGATCCTAAATTTGCACTTACGAACATTTTAGTCATACAAAGTTTAGTGAAACGGGCCAGGCCCCTGGTAACTACATTGACAAAGAAATAATACTAGAATTTCAATATTCCATAACGGTGTGAATTTTGCATAACAAAATGGGTCAGTATGGCACAGTACATGCAAAGTCATTGAGGACTGTGGGTTATCTCCCATCTATACCCACGTCTCCAATTACTGACATGTCCAAGTCCTGGAACCTCGCCATATAGCAATTGTGAATGAATGATGATTATTTATAATTACACCTCAATGGTGACTTTGGCTATATGGGGCTTTTGCCATCTGTGGCCAGCCTGCTCCTGATCTGCTAGCATACCACACTGTTTGATCCTGATAAAAACATTCCATGCTCTTTTCTAGCCCATTTCATACAAAAATAAAATTTCTCATAAAAAAAATATTTTTCTTATTTCTCGCCAAAAGTATATGATGTTATCACTCAGTTAAACCGACATGGTTCAAATGAGTGGCAACAATATACACTTTCATTGAGAAATAAAAAAAATAGAAAAACTGTTGGTAGATTTTGATACTGTGAATCAGTACCGGGCATGACATGGGTAGGAAGCAAGGCGGGTGTTTCACTGACCAAATGGCGAACAGTGCAGATCCTGATCAGACTACGCGGATGCATAGTCTGATCTGGATCTACACTGGTCACAAATGCTATAAGTCCAATTCTGAACTGACCGTCGCAATTATACATTGTCCTCGGTCAACGAAATATGCTGATCAATACCGAGCATACCACGGGATGAAACGTTTAAGCAATTTGTTGTTCCTTCTGTTTGCAAGATTAAGCCAGATTATCTTTTTGTCTTAGGTACGTCATTAGAGACACAAGGTATATGATACGAGACACAACACATCGTAACATTTACACCAGTATATCACTTAATGAACAGTGTCTATATTTTGCATGTACGTATGCGATGTTTCGAAAAAAAGTAAAAAAAATGTTTTGGATATAAGAATCCCCCCCCCCCCCCACTCCCACCCCCTAAAAGCTTTTGACCTCGGCTGATAAAACAAACCTTACAATGTTTCTGATCAGCGTAGTCCCAGACCAGCCTGCACATACACACAGTGTGATCAAGGCCTACGTTGATCACAATTCAGTCATTCCAGCGAGACTATGTCAATGACTAACGATTTCTTATCAGCCTGCTGACTGTATGCGTGCAAATTATCTGGATATACAGAGGTCTCATATCATTGGTCACATATATCCCACTGAGAGCATTTTTATAATCCACGGCAAATTTATCTGGATATATTATTTGGACCCGACACCTGGTAATCTAAATCAATACGCGACTTATCTACCTATCACAACACAATAATCCTTTGTCTAAACCACTGTTCCAAAATGCCACCGTTTTACAAACTCTGGTTGACACCCAGTCAAGATACGAGACGAGCCATGTAACTTTGCACCTAATCGATATCGTAAAATCTTTAAATATTTACGAAATTTACGATATTTTCCGTAAATAATGTTGAAAGTTGACAAAATGCTCAGAGAAAATGCAGAATTCCATTCTGCATTTGCTCTGAGCATTTTGTCAACTTTGGACATCATTTACGGAACATATCACATTTTTCAATAGCACATGGTTCATGTGGGTCGTTCCATAAGAAAATGTCCCAGATGTGGCCACATCATGACAAAAACGTTTTTGGTGAACTCACAATAGTACATTCTCGCAACGGGACATGTGGGTGGTTGGTCACGCGACGGGTAATTCAACGATCGGGGTTCATCCTTACCCGAATTCCGACTGGAGACCTGGTTTGGCCCTCACATATGTGTTTGGCATTTTGTATGTGACAGTCGAATCTGGTTATACCCCTTTTTATTTGTAACCCTATTTTAGGGGAAGGGGCCAAGTGACTTTGATGTGGTATGGACCTGGCACCAGGTCACGTTATTCTAATTTCAGGGCTGAATATCTTTTTTCTTGATGTAAATATTCCGTCCTGATTTTGGGATTTTCCCCCCAATGCAGCAGGTTAAAACGGGATCGGCCCGGCCTTACATGACCTTTAAGCTCCAAGGGATACACAGTTGAACCTCTCTAAACCGAACACAGGGTTCCACTGTAATATTAAGATGTTCATCTGGCCAGGTTTGACTGAAACAACACCTGCCTTTGTGAAGTGATTGTTGCATTACACCACAGAACACCAGCACCACTGTAAACTACGGTCATTAATTCCATCCATCCTTTGTAGCCATCAGTTTCCAATTACTATTGAACCAACAAAGTGCTATAGCAATGATGCATTATGGGTAGGTCAGGGTTCACATGGTAAGCAGAATTTCTCTTCAGAAACAAAACAAAGTTAAGTACAAATGATTTTGAATGGGCATGGACTATTTATGAACCCATTTGGAGGAATCATTTTAATTGCATAAAATACAGTTTCAATATATGATGTTGTGCTTATGCAATACATATAATCTAACATTGATTTGAGGTTTATTTCTTATGAAATCAGTGAACTCGTTCAATAAATATGATATTAAATCATTGATTATGCAAGATCTCTTTATCTTTCTGATTTACCATGAATATTGTGTTCATGGCATCAACTCATGGCGATGGAATGATTTAGAAAATAATAATAGATTATGAGTATTTTATATTGCCCTAGATATAGGTAGAACATTTAGTGTTGCAATGGTACCAATAACTACTGAAGGGTCTAACGCCCTCTCTACTGGACAGACAACACACTTGGCAAGTAATGTAGAATAGTTTACATGAAATTCACACAAGCATGCAGGTCTGCTGTTTGATCCCAAATAACACATAATTCACAAAAACATATGTAATTAATTTATAGAGCCATTCCAGTTTATGGAAACTAACCCATTTAATTTACTAATCACACTTCATTTTTGCATTTTTCCAAATGCCCAAGAGATTTCAAACCATTATATTGCAGAGCTGCCAACCCCATGTCGGTCACATGAGGAACATGGAGAGAAAATGGGGCTATTTTCCGGAACACCACATATGTTTTCCGGAACACAAATCAGTACTCACTTATATGCATAAATTAACTTGTTTAGAGCCTTGTCCTCGTTTCAGCCACCATGACCAACCGAAAAATCACAATTACACTGCTTGCAAGACGCAAATTCATCACCGCGCTTTGACAGGACCAAATTGGGCCATGTCTCGCTGTAATCATTGATGAACAGATGTGTTCTCCTAACTTCTTTCAATAAAAAATACCCAAATTCGTTGGCTGCACGCTTTGGAGCAGACATTTTATGAATTTACGTGATGAATAAATCAATTTCGCTGAGCGCATTGAAACTACTATTACTACACAACAAGAATCGAAATGGTAAGCGCCTCGGCGAGTATGATTACGGGTAAATAAAAAAATAGGATTTATTTGCAGAATTGTGAAACGAAATTATTATTTCCAGATATTCCCGCGCTGATTTTTTTAAAAATCGTACTTTTTAATTGTTATCCGTACTTCCGTATTTCTAACGTATTTTCCGGAACAAATACGGAAAAATCGTAACAGTTGGCAGCTCTGATATTGCTCAGTTATAACAAGGCAACATTCAGTCTGTACAAAACTGGTGCCAATTTTAGATTCATAATGGGTAAAATATGTTAATTAAAACTGAAAACCAGTTGTAATGTCATACCCTGAGTGCAGAACAAAACCCACAAGTCTCCATTTCCAACTGAATCAAACCAACTCACACAATGGAAGAGGTAAGTGAAAGAAGGGTGCTAAATATGTGTCTATTAGAATAAATATGGGGCTATAGGAAGTACGCATAATTTGAACCGAGTGTAGATCCAGCTAGCTTACCAAGAAGACCAGTATCCTCAGTGAGAGCACTAGTCCTCACTCAGTAAGAGCACCAAGAAGACCAGTGTCCTCAGTGAGAGCACCAAGAAGACCAGTGTCCTCAGTGAGAGCACTAGTCCTCACTCAGTGAGAGCACCAAGAAGACCAGTGTCCTCAGTGAGAGCACCAAGAAGACCAGTGTCCTCAGTGAGAGCACCAAGAAGATCAGTGTCCTCAGTAAGAGCACCAAGAAGACCAGTGTCCTCAGTAAGAGAACCAAGAAGATCAGTGTCCTCAGTAAGACCACCAGGAAGACCAGTGTCCTCAGTGAGAGCACCAAGAAGACCAGTGTCCTCAGTGAGAGCACCAAGAAGACAAGTGTCCTCAGTAAGAGCACCAAGAAGATCAGTGTCCTCAGTAAGAGCACCAAGAAGACCAGTGTCCTCAGTAAGAGCACCAAGAAGATCAGTGTCCTCAGTAAGACCACCAGGAAGACCAGTGTCCTCAGTGAGAGCACCAAGAAGACCAGTGTCCTCAGTGAGAGCACCAAGAATGCCAGTGTCCTCAGTAAGAGCACCAAGAATGCCAGTGTCCTCAGTAAGTAAGCATGATCTTACTGAGGACAGTGGTCTTCTTGGTCAGCTAGCAGAATCTACACTCAATTCCGAACCAAACCAAACCCAAACATGTTTACCCAGCAGACAGTCACTGCCACCCACACTGCCACTCATATACTAGCTGCAGATCACGAATGGTTGGTTCAAGACTAGCCTACAATGGTTGCACACAGAATGTCAAGTGTTGTCATTTTAAGGTATTAGGAAATATACAAAATTTGAATCGAGTGCAGAATCTATAACAATTGAATTGAATTGAATACATCAAGACTAGCTGAATATGCAAAATTGGACTGAAGTGTACAATCTGCTATGACTGAATTGTATAGATCAAAACTAGCCTAGACTGGTTACATACAGAATGACAACAATTATCATTTCTCCAGCTCCGATGAATGATCAGCATAAAGCCGATAATCCGCTCCCGTTGTTATTGCAGGATCGCATGCCACAAACCAATATCTTGTGACCTACACATCAAGTACAGAGGCACAAATTTGTAAAATTAATGTTATTCATTTTTTTATAACAAAATGAAAGTCTTTACACTTGAATTTATTGCACGGAATATGATTATTATGCTGCGTAATCACAACTCTTTAGCATGCAACATCCCTATTTGGGCATATGGCCAAGATTGGAGGTTGTATTGGGCGAAATTTGAAACCATCGTACATCTGTGCAGTCTGATCTGGGTCCACAATGCATGGTCAAAATGCTGTTGTTATCATTTTTGATACAGTGCAAAGGCATAGTAGACAGTGCAGACCATGATTTGACAAATAATTTTAGAACAAAATTTCAGTTCAACTAATGCGAGCATGTACACGGACATCCTTGGCTGAATAGTTTCGTGTTTTGCAGTTTGATGTTTTGTACGAGTGCACGGTGCAACATGAAACATGCAATTAACTCATGATTAATTTATTAATTAGAAAGGACTCTGTATGCACCCGTCTTTTACTTGAAACCCGACACAGATGATCATGAAGACTGTAATTTAAGATGCGAGTAAAAAAACAACATCTTAATGAAAGTGAGTTTGGCAGTGCTACCGATAAGCAGTGCATTTGTTGCCAAGTTTTTGGCAAGGAGCGTTATGGTAATATGTATTTATTGTATCAATGGCCAGCATAGCTCCTGATTATATGCAAGTACACGTTACATATAATCTTAACTCATTACTTTCTGAACATACACATCTTTTCTGACGGAAAAAGTTAAATGACAGAAAAATGTTAACCCTTACAGGGGTCATACCAATTATCTGGACAATCAGTTTATCGGACAAATGAAAATACCTGTTAATTAAGAGCATTCGTTTGATCAGAATTTGCATCAAATACATCCAAGTCTCGCAGGTGCTTGCTGTTTCCATGCCAGTGTGAAGAATATATTGCCAAGGTAAACATTTTAGTAATATTTGCTGAAAATATTCCTCAACTCTGTCCACAAGTTGTTTACAACGTCAAAAGTCTCGCGGGGGCATGTAATCGAATGCGCCCATTACGTCATTTCTGAGTTGTTCTATAAATAAAATAAAATCTATAAATACGTTGTTTTCCAAGAAGCGAATGGTGATTGTTTTTTCTGCAGGACTACACAACGCTGTTTACACTGGTTTACAAGCGATAAAATTATGATTTTCCATTTTTATCATCAAAAACATGCTTTGACAGCACTTTAGAATCATTTACAACATCCTTTGACATCACTGTCAAACCATGATTTTATTGAGAAATAAGGCAAGACATAAAAGCAACAGCAGACGACAATTGTTGTGTGTAGCGGTCTAAGCGTTAATAATTTCTTTATTTCTCATTTGTTTATTTCACATCAGAAGTATAATGTCGTGAGCACCATCTCATTGAGACGGTTCAAATGTGTGGTCACAACATAATACTTTGTAATACTATAGGAAGTTAAAATAAAATTCCGATCTCATAGAATTTTAAATTTTTTAAATTTTTGACATAATTTATGGAAGAAATGGCTGATTTTTATTAAATAAGTATTGGCACAATATGGCCTTATAATTCCAGCACAAAAATATTTACACAATTCCCTAACATTTGATTGGCCCGTAGCAAGTCTCTGTCCAAAATTTATATCCCAGTAAACTCCCATGCCGAACTACTTTCTGTAACTGTGAGGCGCATTTAAAATAATTCTTAAGAAAACGGAAAATAAAAATCATTTTCTTGATGAATTTATTTCAAATGCTGCAATTATAAGGAATGAATGGCCTTTTTGTTGAATTTATCGGGGATATAAACTTGGAAAAGTCGCGGGAATACTGGACGAAGGCCGGAAATATAAACTTGGAAAAGTCGCGGGAATACTGCACGAGGCCTTCCGGCCTTCGTCCAGTATTCCCGCGACTTTTCCAAGTTTATACCCCGATAAATTCCACAAAAAGGCCATTCATTCCTATAATGAGAACATAGGTAATGAGAACATAGGTAATGAGAACTGAGAACATAGGTAATGAGAACATAGGTAATGAGAACTGAGAACATAGGTAATGAGAACATAGGTAGGTAATGAGAACATAGGTAATGAGAACATAGGTAATGAGAACATATGTAATGCCAAAGGATTAACAATCCAAGCAGCAGCTAAGGTCATATAGAGACAGTACGTGCCTCAGTTTCAAGGTTCATCAGACAGACCAGTGAGTGGGATGGAAGGGGTTTCATCACACAACATTCGGTATTGACGTACAATGCTCTCTCCATCCACTAGACTATCAAGCCATCCGGAAGATGATCCCGAATACCATAAGGTGCCATATTGTGATGATGGGCCCACGGTTATACAGAGCCAACATTGCAGGCAAAACATCATTGGAACTTGGAATATGCATTGCAAGAAACAGGTGACAGATGAGGCAAACTCGACAAGTTCTACAATTTCCCATGAAATTGCAGTAAGTTCCGATACATCAGTGCCAACTAATTGTGGCAGCATAGCAGACTGACTGGAAATCTAGACTTTCCAACATTAGTAATACAAGACAGTCAGAGCTGCCAAGCATATCCAATACTATACCAGCTGTTACATACATGACTGTCCTATTGCCAGCATTTCCTTCTGAAGATACACTATTTAGCTTTCGGAAAATCTTTTCATTATTATACATCAGAAGTAAATGTTGTGACCATCATTTGAACCGTCTCGCTGAGATGGTTCAAATGAGTGGTCACAACATAGACTTTCGTTGAGAAAGATGCAAAATAGAAAATAAAATATTTTAAAAGTTTTCATCAGCCCTGTATACCGAATGTTATGACATCATAAGGTTCCTATATAGTACAGTTTGATGTATTGTTTCTTGTAAACTGTCAACACTAATTGGGGGTCAATCAAAGGTCAACAACTGATACATGTTGGTCGTTACCAGTAATCAACCCACAACATCAGGTCTCAGTAATACGTTACTTACCAACCCTCAGTTCCCCTTCATTGGTAAGTATGCATATCCCCACCTTCCCCACCCCTACCCTCCGGCCTTCATACAGTTTTGTAGCCACCATCGAATACCCCTTCGCCTCAACAACAGTTATGCCACGATATAGCCCAGAAATAACACATGCCAGTAAATTGCTTCATTTGTGAACAGGAAAACGCCACCTCCCCCATCCCCACCCCTCAGTCCGGATTCCCCTTTTTAAAAGAAGTAGGTCACACTAATCCAGAACCAAACATGCGCCGATTTGCTTCATTAAAAACCATATATACAACAGACCACAGCTGGGACACACGCCAAGTAAAAGTACCTTACAGTACGTACAGAGTGGTATATATCCAACTCCTCTTGCACAGTGACAGTGGTAGTAACACATATTCTGTTTGCTCACAGCAGTTAATTGCCTCTTCATTGACAAAATGGTGAACAGCGTAGGCCGTGATCAGACTGCACATCCGTGCAGTCTGATCACGGCCTACGCTGTTCGCAAACACCACGTGCCATCTTTCCCAGCCAATGGCCCATCTGATGTACTGTTGTGAAATATGATAGAGATCCAAAGCCAAATTCCTCACAAGTGGTTCAGCCTCAAAGAGCAATAATGATCGCACTAATAAGTGTTATGGCCCCTGGCTATGGGGACTGGTGGATGCTCACTCCCCTGACCTCTGGCACAGTGCCATTAATGACTCTTTAAATACTACAGACCATAAAGCCAACTTTTGCACTGTAGATCCAGATGAGACAGTTTGTAACGGAGGGGTTCGGGGTTTGTCTCCTAATATCTGTTGCTGTAATTAAATTGGTCTGTACTTTGCAAATTGTTATAAAACTATTCCTCATATGAGTAATGTACTAATCCAAAAATTACAAGGAACCAGTATATGCCTGTTATTTACGGGTGAAAAGATTCACTGATGAACCATCTACAAGTGCATAGTTACATACGTACTTGCTACATATGATGGCAAAATATTGGTTGGTTGGTTTGGTTGGTTGGTTGGTTGGTTGGTTGGTTGGTTGGTTGGTTGGTTGGTTGGTTGGTTGGTTGGTTGGTTGGTTGGTTGGTTGGTTGGTTGGTTGGTTGGTTGGTTGGTTGTGGGTTTACACTCATTCATCAGCAAGGTCATATAAGAAGGTTGCCAGTGAATCCTTAAATCCGAACACATTTTATATGCCTCATTTTCATATTCATTATACTAGTGCATTATGATTTTTAATACACTGTGTTTTTACACTGCGAAAAAGCCCATTTGATACTATAAATAGATATTCATATTTCATCTTTTGAGCATATTCAACCACAAAAGTACTAACCAAGTTTCACTATCAGGACTATAATTGGCTTATGTATCAAACAAGCATATCAGAAAATGCACATTTAAAAGTCATTCAAACTCTTTGGTCAGGTATAGTTTCAAAGCACCTTGGTATTTCATGGGGGCAACTCTCCTGACATACTGCCACAGCAATTAGTTTCCCCAATGAGTTTGCCCTGGTAATGTGGAGCAGTAATGTGGAGTTAATTTGTGTGGTCTTCAAGACTGCAGCATGTGCACTGGAGTTAGTCTCGCTGGCTTGAGTGTAAAGTTCACGATTTATGGCTTCCAGAGTGCCAAGTTCTTTGTGAATTTATTTTATTGCCCCTCCATGTTTTGCAATAAAGGCAATTGGAATGACAGACTATGGAACCTAGAAGCATCAAATTGCATAGGGTGCTACATTTGTTTAACACACAAGGTTAACCCTTTTAAAACTACAGACCTTTATTCTAAAGTTTGCAAACAGTGTAGATCAAGATGAGACAACTCAAAATAATGAGATCTTCACCTGTGGGACATTGTGTTTCAACAACAAAGCATGGATGTCAACGCACAGCTTGTTGCCAGATTTGATCAAACTCAGTCAAGCCATTAAAGTTAAAAAGTAACCAATGTATTACATACAGAGTGGAATCACTTGAAACTGGACACCGAATAAGTTGCAGATACCTGAGGATCCAGACGAGCCGTTAATTAGCCCAAGACAGAAATTACATGCAATCCCAATCAAATACCATACTTCCATCCAATCATGAGAACATGTACAATATCAGACTACATGTACATCCAATTAGACAGCGTGCATAATCCCTTGTAACAACAAAACACTTCATCATGTTTATGCATACATAGCCATGCTGTCTTAATATTTCAGAGAATTGCAATTTTCATGCTATAATTATCACCTGCAATTTACAATCTGCAATTTGTTTTCATAGGCTGCTGGAATGGATTTGACCCCGAAATAACAAAGTTCCCCACCCACGACTGGAAGAGCTCTTTGATGTTACAGGAAATTAAGAGTGATGAATAATGAACATTAATGAAACTATCAGTGTGTTTAACTGAAACCATATTTGTGGCTGCGACTGGAGAAATGGAGCTTATGGGTTTTGCGACCAGTGTAGATCCAGATCAGCCTGTGCATTCGCACAGTCTGATCAGGATTTCCACTGCTCGCCCTTCCATCAATGAAACACCAGCCATGCTTCTAACAAACAATACATATTGCAATCATGCTAAAGGAGTGCGCTATTTGATCACAAGCTACACTGGTCACAAAACCCATAAGCCCCATTGCTCCAGTCACTTCCACATTTCACTCAGCTACCCGCAGGAGGAACACTACACAGCCAGCATGGACTTTTGGTATTACAGTGTTGCTTGTGCACAGCCTTATACCAAGAGGACAATTCAGAGTTTGGAATCCTTCCCCCATTATATGTCAATGAGAGACTTTCATATTTCAACCCTTACACACCTAAGTAGCTTGGGGTGATCTGGATTTACACTGTTCGCAAACATCAGGATGGTAATCTGGAAGGGTTAAAATGCATACATAACAGAGAGTTTGATAATTCTGGAATATGGTAGCATTCTTTCATGGTGTATACAAACTTTGATATATTTGTAAAATAACCATGATTTGTTCAAGTAAGTTTAAATGTGAAGCATACCACCATAAATATGTTGTATGTTCAGTTGCGGCTGCGGTGCTGAAAGGGGGCTTATCGGATTTGTGACCAGTGCAGCTCCTGATCAAATAGCACTCCTGTATCCTCAGATAACAAGCTACTGTATACTGCCTGTTAGAAGAGAAGCATCATGACAGGCGTTTCATTGATGAAATGGTGAACAGTGCAGATCCTGATCAGACTGCATGGACGCGCAGGCTGATCTGGATCTACACTGGCCGCAAAACGCATAAGCGCCATTTCTCCAGTCACAGCCACATTATGTAGGGTGCAGTTTGTCATGAGGACAGGTGGTGTAGACTCAGCAGCTGTCTGAAAATGGGGGGAAAATATTCCAACATAAAACTGGCCACCGTATGACAAAATGGGCCTTATGGCACGATTTCCAGAAATTATGAATCTCAGTCCCTTAACGTGGCCACATAGTGGGATTAGAAATAACCCTTAAACCATTATCTTAATTTGTTGTTGTCGGCTGTTTATTTTCTATTTTCCATTTTTATCATCAAAAACATGCTTTGACAGCACTTTAGAATAATTTACAACATGCTTTGACAGCACTTCAGAATCATTTCCATTGATAAATAAGGCAAGATATAAAAGCAACAGCAGACGACAATTGTTGTGTGTAGCGGTCTAAGGGTTAAATCATTTTGCTGAAAGCGTGAGGCTACTTTGAATTGACTGAATGAATAGAGAATTGCGTAGACCCTGATCAGATTGCACGGATGTGCAGGCTGACTTGGGACTATAATGCTGTCAGCATGGGCGAAGCTAAGCCTGCTTTTGTGAGAATATGGCCTAAATATCCTTGCATATTTATGCACACACCTGGGGCAGTGAGTGAGTAAGATGGGGAGCTTGAAGTGGATCATTCTCCATCGTCAAAATGTTACTTATTATCCAACAATAATAGCATAAACCAAGAACATTCCACCCCAAGTGTAAACCAGTGTATGTCAAAATTTGTTCACAGATGAACCAGTATGGCAAAAACATCAACTCATTACATTCTTATTATTCCAACTTTCAATCACTCAGCACTATTTGGCCAAATTGTTAGCTATATATTTATTTTAGAGACACTAGCTAGAGATTCTATACAAATGATCTTTTATCCTGGTATGGCAGGCAGACCATTGGTTTAACCCTTAGACCGCTCTTATTTTTTTTGGTCACCTGCTGTTTATATTCTTTTTTCCATTTTTATCATCAAAAACATGCTTTGACAGCATTTTAGAATAATTTGCAACATGCTTTGAAAGCACTTCAGAATCATTTCCATTGGAAATGATTCTGAAGTGCTGTCAAAGCATGTTTTTATTGAGAAATAAGGCAAGATATAAAAGCAACAGCAGACGACAATTGCTGTGAGTAGCGGTCTAAGGGTTAATTTTCATTTCAATTCAGACGCTTTATTTTTGAAAGTGATACGCAGATGGGTGGATTTTATTCCTATTTGTTTTTATTTGAACTTTTAACATGTTAAATAAATCCCGATTAGAATGAAGATTTATTGAGGTTGATTCAGATATAAAAGTATTAAACTACATCTCTTCGCATTAAATTGCTGTTTTCTAGATCTGGTGTTTACTTTTTTGCAACATTTGATGTTAAATGTCGATTTTGTGTGCTTTTCTTCTTACTTGTCCGAGAATCAACCATTTACAATGGAAACCTCTCAAAACTGTCCGGCTTAAGAGATTCCACTGTAATATGGATGCACCTGCGTGGATTGCAATCATGAACAGTCAAGACAGGTAAGTGACTATAACACCATTCAAAAGTAAGCACACATTAAATGTTTTGTGTATTCCGTGTGGACGTTCCAATGCATTTTTATGACCTTATAACGACTACCTGGGTCTTATAAAACTCGAAACCTATGCTCTTCCTGGACTTAAGGAATAAAACCATAGGCTGTTGCGTTTACTGGGGTTAATAATACAGTTGGTCTGTTTAAAGGGCGTGGTGTCCGAAGGACTCCTCACAAACTTTAAACAGACCAAATGTATCGTCACCACAGTAAATGCAATGACCATGGTTTTATTACTTATATTTACACTGCATTTTCTGATAGATTAAAAAATGTAAATAAGCAATTATGGCGTTAAAATTAAGAATAATCTTGTGTTACGGCATTTTGTCGCAATTGCTGCAACAGCAACGTTGCCGGTCAATAGCGCAACGTTATTGACAACGACGATAAACGACATGTATTTTAATGATGTCAAACAAACTTTAACGAATCAACGTCGCGAGATGTCACGTGGGGCTAATGTGATGTAAAGACAGTGTAAATATTAAACATTGACTTACATAATCACTCCCAAAACATTTACCTGTGATTGCATAATCAGTTAACTGATTATTCACGATTACATTCATGTTTTCTGCTGGTAGTTGGTCTGTGACTGAATGTATTAATTCAAATTTGAATTCAGTCACAGACATATTACTATACAACGCTGCAGAAAACATGCTTTGCAATCATGAACATGCATTAATATCAAAGTTAACTGATGACAGTGAAATTAAGCCTACAAATGTTCTCAGTCATATTTAGAGATTTTACTGTACAGTAGAATGGAATGGAATGGTGCTTAACGGCTCACCAACACAAAAGAGCAAAATGAAAGCAATTTAGAAGAAAATAATAGTAAAAGAGTATGTTAGATGTGGTAGGCAATGGAATGATTAGGGTAAAAACAAAAATATTATGGAATACAATAGAAATGAGGAATATATATATGCAATAATAAAATAGTACGTTAGATGTGGTTGCACAGTAGAACCTCTCTAAACAAGCCACCAAGAAATGACATTCAGTGATAAAAAATTCAAGCTTCATGAAAGCAAATAATTGATTGATGTTTTGGCCTGTTCATATACTTCAATTACAGCAGAATGTCACTAAACTGGACACCCTGGGACGTTCTAGGCTGTTCCGTTTAGAGACCTTCCGCTAAAAAACAAAACATAGTCACTAGTAATGTAGATAGCAAAAATTAACTCTTTGCATGCTGAGAAATTTGTGGGCTATAAATAGTTCAAAAATAGCAGACGGCAATTCATTATATTTATTTCTATTTCGCCCTAAAAATATTATGAATATGTCTTGGAATTTCATTAGAATCGAGTCCTCGATTCTAATGAAATTGCAAGACATATTTACAGAGGGAAATAAGAAATGCCTCGTAGTTTGTTATCGTTAATGAGTATCACCAGGTAGCCAACATGTATTGGCACAGATTGGGCATTCATTGTCATGAAACCGCATAATATAGAATACAAAATGTGAATCATAATTGTATTAATTACAATCATGGGAAGAAATAAAGTGATTATAAAGTTATACTGTAGGTGGTCTTAACAAACTGATCGCCACACAACAGCATTTTGAAAAGGCCAGGCAGAGATAAGTTATAGTATTGTCAGAATGTGGTGCAAAAATTGTGTATTAATTAATCATCTGTACATATATTTGTGGCTGTGACTGGAGAAACGGGGCTTATGGGATTTGTGATCAGTGTTACTAAGCTCCTGATCAAATAGCATGGTCCAGTAGCCTGGTAGTGATCTATATTGCTTGTTTGAAGCATAACGGGTGCTTCATTGTTGGAATGGCGAATAGTGCAGATCCAGATCAGACTGTGCGGATGCACAGGCTGATCTGGATCTACACTGGATCTACACTGTTCGCAAAACCCACAAGCCCCATTTCTCCAGTCACAGCCGCATATGAGACAAGTAGGACGTGTTGTTTTTTCAATGAAAATATACGAGCAATTCATCTATATGTGCTAATTAACCATTTCAACACCACAGACCTCTATACATATGTTTGCCAATGATGAAGATACAGATGGGCCGAGCTTCAAACGAGCCGTCTCATCAGGATCTGCACTGTTTGTAGATCCTTTGTGAGATTTTACAAAATTACACCTTTTCTAACTAATGAAATAAGTATGAAATTTAAATTGGCAGACACCATTAAAGTTACTAAGGTTAAATGAAATGAATTGTGTTTAACATTCCAGCAACAGCTAAGGTCATATAGGGACAGGATCAAGAAATACTTTTGAGATGAAATAAAGAAAATAGGATCCCCCCCCCCCTAAAAAGTTCCATACTAATATAATTGTATATGTCTTTAATGGGTTAACTGTGTACTTGAATCATGACAGCTGTTTCAGTGACTGAATGGCAAACAGTCCAGCGGAAAAATGGCGAACTATATAGATTATTCACCACAGCAATAAGCCAGGTTTTACTAAGAACATGATCAATTTTGCATGTCAGCCGAATTATGATTTGTGCGGGATATACCAATAACAAGTAGGGCCGTTTCTCCATCAATGGCGCAATATTACCTCATCTGATCTGTGGTATTCCCAGGATGGTATTTTAGTTCCCAGAAATTCATTGAATAGTCTACCCCATTACTGATATGTCTTTGTGATTACCCTCTATCATTTCCCGCAGATTGATTTGACAGTCGCGATCTGCAGCAAATCTTACTTATTGTATTGGTAGATGGCTTTTTTTATCCAAGCATATTTGCTTGGATATATTCCTTATACGGTTTTTGAGACCGCACATGTTTTATGCAAATGAGTAATTGTCGACCAACGAACGTACTTCATGCTTCATGATTCTAGCTACGCCAGGTGAGAGAGTTCCAAAGCGAGCGGTGCATTATGAACGTGTCACTCACATTTTTGGCCAGCTACATTTTTTTTCAGCTACAGTTATATTTTTAAAAACAGTTTGTGATTTTATAAAATATTAACTGTCGTGTTTCATAATAAATATTTTGTTAGGAAGGTTATATTTTTGGCGCAATGATCGACCGCTCCACATGTAATTTATACGTAGTTATACGCCATGAAAAATAGTTCTGATAGTGAGCTAACATTATATTGTGTAGTGTAATACATGTGTTGTTAATTTTTCTGTACGACATTTATATTACAAAATGTTTATCCGATTTAATATAATATAAACTGACATGTATTAATTTGAGTATATTATTTTTCACACGCAATGATACAATTAACCTCGTGTCTCATGAAAAGTAGTTTCTGCCATTTTATGCCGACAAATTACAGAATCGTTTACATAGTCATAGGTCAATGGCTCGATAAAATCCAACATTGGACAGCGAAATGATGATGATTTAAAACAGAAACATTGTTTTTTGACAGTTACATACCGCATGCTTTAAATAATCATCTTGAGCCATCGATATTATTAAGCAGTGTCCATTTTACTTAAAACATCAACTATTAATCTATAATGATGTTACGCAGAAAATGCAGTATGATACACTTCACAAAGGAAACATTGTCTTAGAGTTTGAATAATTTTAGGTCTCGGCGAACGAACGAGTACACCGAAATATATTTCCATACAAATCCAAAAACCTATTTATTATATACCCGTTCAACAAAACATGCATCCTAATCATTAAATAATCCGATAGTATGATGAAATGCGACTATTATTTTTGTTGATCAATCCGAGCGCCTGTGATGGCTTCAGTTTATGCAAATTGACAATTTCGCGCACCTGAATCGATACAATAATTCAGGGGTTGAAATTTCACTCGCCCAGCTCGCCATGGCGAGTGCTTTTTGTGGCGGTCGAGTACTTTCTACAGGCACTCGCCCAGTTTGGCGAGTGAAAGATTTGGTCAGGATTTTTATTTTGGAAGAAATTGCCAATTAATTCCATCGATAACGGCCAACAAATGGTATTAATTCAGCAACCATTTGTTTTTACAGTTTACGTCAATTTGCGGGAAGTAAGATTCAAGCAGTGTCTATGTACACGGTTACGGGTAGAATCTCTAGCGATTTTGAACACGGTCCATATCGGGCAAGTTTAATTCACGGATTATTTGTCGGCTTTACGCGGCCAGGCTAACAAATAATAGGACTGCGAGTATAGACTAGTGTATACGCGGCCACATATATCGTCTCGTATACAGTTGGGTTAACGCGCATTTCAGACGCCGAACTTGGGACGAAACGGTCGGCGCCGGGTCCGAAACCATTGAATTTAGTAATTAAGGCAGCACGCAGAGCATGCAAACATAGCCACTATAAATTAAACTAAATCTATGTCACTCAACGCTTATAGAAAATAAGAAGTGTGCAAGCCTCTGAGCAAATTCGCTGCTATTTGTTTGTTTATGTTCATTTAATACTTAAAATATAAATAACAATAATAGTGAATATGTCTCATACGTTTTGGTAATGATCATATGTAAAAGCTTTTTTTTTATAAATAAGATGCAACATTACAAAAACTGGAAATAGCAATTTATTTAAAAAAAAAAATGGGCAAGTAACTTTTGACCTGGGCAAGTACTTTTTTTTTATTTTCTACCTACCTTGGTTCTACCTTGGTTGAAGGCCGTTTCTTGTAAGCTAGGCTTGTACTGGCCTATTTTAGCGACGTCAAATTGGATAATTGTCTTTGAAACTGGGGGGAGAGCGCAACTAAATCATGGTTAAAATGTCTGTACAATATTTTCACGTGTTGAATTTGCTGGGTCTCTTCTTCCAGGCGGAGTTGAGTGAACTTTTGAAACTATTTAGTGTGTTCGAATTTACACAATCACTAGGGAGTGCATTCCAGTCTGTGACGACTCTTTGAGAGAATACTTTTTGTCGCAACTGCGAAGGATTTCAGGACTTTCAGTCCTTTGATTTAGAATTGGTTTCCAGGCATTTCTATGGCAGTATTTTACATCTGAAGCTATATGACTTGCCGATGAGAAGAGGGAGTTCTTGGATTGTCATGCTGACATTCGCTGAATACAACTAGATAACAAGAATTCCGCCACCGGAAGCGGTGTCGCGCCTGCCGAGGCATGATCATGGGCATGTGCTAAAGTAAACATCACAAAAACCGTCAGAGAAGTGCATGCATAAAACATGAAAAAGGTCATGGTCAAAGAAACTTTTTGACATAAAAAAATGTCTAACTGTTTCCACAATCATGTGAAGGTAAAAAAGGTCAAGGTCAAGTATTAAAGTTATACCATGATGACGAAGCTAAGTGTACAAACTTTTAACATTTCGGATGACGACAACACGGACGGTGTCGACGGAAAAAGTGGCGAAAACTTCTGCTAAAACAGGCGCGACAATAACTAGCTTTAACGCGAGCTCGATGACAACCCATCGTAATTTCCCAAGTTTTTCAAAAGATTTGAGCCTGAAAGGGTATGCCACCATATGCACTGCACACCATAAAGAAGCCACTTACCAAATATAATGTCTCCGACTGTTATGATATAAAAGTTTAACTTCTTACAGGAAACACGACAGACGGACATACATACAGACATATATGGGTATAATTAATCGTAAACGTCAGAAGGCTGATTTTGTCAAGCGGTACCCAATGTGTGGACGCCACAACAGAAATTGGCAAAATAAGGTAAACACACCGACTGATATATGGCCCTTGGAAAGGGACCTTTTACTGTTTGGTTTTAAGCAACAAACTCCTTTTTCTAACCCTTACACCGCTATCTTATTTTGTTGTTGTCTGCTGTTTATTTTCTATTTTCCATTTTTATCATCATCACCACATGCTTTGACAGCACTTTAGAATCATTTACAACATGCTTTGACAGCACTTCAGAATCATTTCCATTGGAAATCATTCTGAAGTGCTGTCAAACCATGTTTTTTATTGAGAAATAAGGCAAGATATAAAAGCAACAGCAGACAACAATTGTTGTGTGTAGCGGTCTAAGGAGCAACTCATGCATGAAGGATTTACTTGCAGACAGCAGGGATGCAGTTTACAAAAACATATAGAACAAGAGGGCCATGATGGCCCTAATTCGCTCACCTGACTCCATGAACACCAGAGGAGAATGTGACATTGAGTTCATGTGTTTTAAAAAAATTGTGCTATTTTTAGATGGCGGTCATTTTGGATTAAGCAATGACTCTCATTTTACCAAATCTGAAAATGCTTCACCCAAGGATCTTAACTTACTATGAAGTTTGGCCATCATCGGCCATGTGGTTTCTGAGAAAAAGACGTTCAAAATCTTGAATAAATGACCTTTTGGCGGCCATCATGGATGACATAATCATCCGATTCCGACAAATATTGCACCAGAGCAATCGCCTCATCGATACCTTCAATTTGATATATGACATTAGCATATTCGGTCAAAAATAAAATTTGACCCCACGGGCCACGCCCATTTTTGACCCGGGGGTCACCATTTTCACAAATTTGAAAGAGCATTGTATATCAATCATTCATACCAAGTTTCATCGAAATCCGGCTAGCGGTTCAGGAGAAGAAGATTTAAGAATTTGTGCTATTTTCAGACGGCGGCCATCTTGGATTAGCGATGACCTCCATTTTAACAAATCTGAAAAGGCTTCACTCATGGACCATAACTTTTAAGTTTGGCCACCATGGGCCAAGCGGTTCATGTGAAGAAGAATTTTGAAATCTCTAATAAAAGAACAACCTTTTGACCTTTCGGCAGCCATCTTGGATGACATAACCATCCGATTTCGACAAAAAATGCACCAGAGTGATTGCCTCGTTGATACCTTCAATTTGATATATGACATGACCATATTTGTTAAAAAATAAAATTTGACCCCAATTTGACCCCACGGGCCACGCCCATTTTTGACCCCGAGGTCACCATTTTAACAACTTTGAAAGAGCATTGTACATCGATCATTCCTACCAAGTTTTGTCGAAATCCAGCCAGCGGTTTATGAGAAGAAGATTTTTTAAGAATTTATGCTATTTTTAGACGGCGGCCATCTTGGATTAGCGATGACCTCCATTTTAACAAATCTGAAAATACTTCACCCATGGACCATAACTTTTAAGTTTGGCTACCATGGGCCACGCGGTTCATGTGAAGAAGAATTTTGAAATCTCTAATAAAAGAACAACCTTTTGACCTTTCGGCAGCCATCTTGGATGACATAACCATCCGATTTCGACAAAAAATGCACCAGAGTGATTGCCTCGTTGATACCTTCAATTTGATATATGACATGACCATATTTGTTAAAAAATAAAATTTGACCCCAATTTGACCCCACGGGCCACGCCCATTTTTGACCCCGAGGTCACCATTTTAACAACTTTGAAAGAGCATTGTACATCGATCATTCCTACCAAGTTTTGTCGAAATCCAGCCAGCGGTTTATGAGAAGAAGATTTTTTAAGAATTTATGCTATTTTTAGACGGCGGCCATCTTGGATTAGCGATGACCTCCATTTTAACAAATCTGAAAATACTTCACCCATGGACCATAACTTTTAAGTTTGGCTACCATGGGCCACGCGGTTCATGTGAAGAAGAATTTTGAAATCTCTAATAAAAGAACAACCTTTTGACTTTTCGGCGGCCATCTTAGATGGCCTAACCATCCGATTTCCACAAAAAAATGCACCAGAGTGATCGCCTCGTTGATACCTTCAATTTGATATATGACAAGACCATATTCGGTCAAAAATAAAAATTTGACCCCAATTTGACCCCACGGGCCACATCCATTTTTGACCCCAGGGTCACCACTTTAACAACTTTGAAAGAGCATTGTACATCGATCAGTCCTACCAAGTTTTGTCGAAATCCGGTCGGCGGTTCTTGAGAAGAAGATTTTTTGAAGAATTTGTGCTATTTTTAGACGGCGGCCATCTTGGATTACATAATGATGTAATTTTAACAATTTTGTAATCCCCCTACCTAAGGACCATGACCATGAAGTTTGGTGACTATAGGCCCAATGGTTACTGAGGAGAAGACGTTTGAAAATGTTCACGGACGACGACGACGGACGACGGACACATTGCGGTAACAATAGCTCACATGAGCTTCGCTCAGGTGAGCTAATAATAAGGGTATAACTATAACTACGTAATGCTGCTTGTTACTACAAGGTGCCATTTCTCAATTTTGATAATGCTCTATCAGTCTCCGCGAAACTGCGAAAATTTTACACGACATTCGGTCTGGTAAACTTCAAATATTTACCAGACCGCAATTATTTTGTTTTTTAAATTAAAATTGATTTTCCGTGATATTTAAGAGCTTTTTTTAAGTATATCAGTCATATAAGTAGCTAGCACCAGAAGGGCATACCAAAGGAAGATGATTTGATTGAAGCTTAGAAACTAAAGAAAAAAAAGTTTTTGAAAAAAGAAAAAAATCAGACATTTGGTCCAGCGACTTTCAGTTTACCGTCGGACGGTGGCAATTTTAACGGACATGTCCGACGGACCGACGACTTTCGCGGAGAATGCTCTATGCATAAATTACAAAATGATTTCCCCGTGATTAAAACGGCAGCACAACCACTTACCCTGCTCAATCAACCTCTCCAGTGTTATGTTGTTTGCACAATTTGACATTTTAAACTTCACAATTTAAAACAAATTGCATCAATCACATAACAACGATGATTTTTTTGCAACAATCAAGTGTCTGTCCCGTTTGTATCAGACATAGATGGAGCAAAACAAGATGTGTTTGTTCATAACATGGCTGTTATGTCTAGTAGACAATACCACTGGCATTAATTATCAAATGCACATTAATACAGCGTTTGCGACCCGCAGTCTGATCAGGACCTACGTTGGTAGAAATTCCATCAATCAAACATGCTACCACATTTAAATAACATTTTTGGCAGTCTAGGACTACATGCCGAGTTTCTTATGAAATCAGTCAATGTCAGTTTGATAAATATCAATTATTTATTACATAAGCACGGCATCATAATGTGAAGCTGTATTGATTATCAAACATGTTTTCTGTAGCGGGCTCATTTGCATATTTATTACACTAGTGTATTATGATTTGTATTACACTGTGTTAATAAATAAACTGTGTATCAGAGCTCCAGCTAAGGTGTGTATGAAATAAACTAGTCCACATCAAGATCTATATATCAACTGACATAATTTGGAGGTAAATTTCTTATTTCTCCATCAAAAATGGCAAGTTGGGAGTGCTTTAGAATCGTCTCAATGAGACGATTCTAAAGGACTCCCAACTTGCCATTTTTGATGAAGAAATAACAAAATTTCACCCCAAGTTGGTCAACTGACCACAAATATCATAAGGTCCGTTTTGTCAGCCACAGTCCCATGTGCAAACACAAAACATATAAATTTAAGATTTCCTATTTGATAATTTTCCAGACAACAAGTTTGTACACAACAAATCCATTTTGTGTAGTTTATAAAACTCCAGAGATACATTGGCAATTTGGTGAGATAATTTACCGCGTATTACTACTGAAATAGCTCATAGATGCCTTTGTAATAGTTTGCCCAGTCTTTCAACTGACAAAACAGTGAAATATTATCAATTATGGTGTATCTGTAAATCAATTTCTAGTGAAGATTGGACTGTTGTATTTGCATATGAACATATATCCTCGGGATTATCAAGGCAATTTGCTGTTAAAAAAGAAGAGTAATGTTATTGTTTCATAGCAGCCATGGAATCTCTGACTACTGAATGTGCCCCCGGGACTGCAATGTTCAATTCTGGTATGTTATGTAAGACGGAATCGTCTGACTGGATAACAGAAAATATAATGTGCAAGTTAGTTAACAAACAAGAGGCCCAAATGGGCCTGTATCGCTCACCTAAAAGCCTCCATAGTGGTCATCTTGATTTCACAAAGACTCTTCACTTACAACTTCAAATGTTCCACAGAATTTGTTGGTACCTTCTGATCTAACATATATTGCGAATGTGCATGTGATTTACTGCTATACCTTCGATTTGATATATAAAATGACCATATTCGGTCAAAAATAAAATTTGACCCCTATTTGACCCCTCGGGCCATGACCATTTTTCACCCAGAGGCCACCATATGAACAAATCTGAATCAGCGTTAACTATCCATCATTCATACAAAGTTTCGTCGAAATCGGCCTGGCGGTTTGTGAGAAGATTTTTTTGACAATTTGACCTACTTTTCAACGGCGGACATCTTGGATTTGGTGATGACCTCCATTTTAACAAAAATGGAAAATTATTTCTAATTTTAGTTTTTATTATTCATACTCACCTGAATGGTTGCAAACTGATAGGTTGCTATAAATCGTCCTAATAATAAAAATCTGCCTACTCTAATCACTCAAATAACCCACCATAGACCATTCCGCTCATACCCACAGCCAATTGGCTAGTCCGCTATTTAAACTCCTCCTATTATTGTTAGGTATACAGCTTCAAAAGTAAATCATTTCCATATGGAAATGCACTGCTAGATAAAAATAGCCTGAATATACTAAGTAGGGAGAAGATAAAACCATCAAGCGGGGATGGGAGGAGGGTCTACCTTACCATTCAGGTGAGTATGAATAATAAAAACTAAAATTAGAAATAATTTTCCATTTTTATGTCTTCAAACTAACCTGAATGGTTGCAAGAATTCGTAGTGATGGTGGGAGGTATTCTCACTACTCATACTCGACCGGAATGGTAAGGCAGATTAAAAACCCTCAAAACAGACAAAAATATTTGGTCTAGGTACACACTTGGGTGTTACCTATATAGTAATAACATGGTCTCACCCTAGAATCATAGGGGAGCCCAAAGCGGGCCCCCCCCCCCCGCTACGAACGTAGAAGAGAGGTGGATAAAGACAAGCACCACCACGCTAGTCTCGTAGACTGACTCGTAGACTCCAACCTGCTATACTTGGTTAAAACGCCGGAGAATACTCAAGGTATAGCTGCTGCTACCAGACGAAGCCCTGGCGAATGTAGCGCCCGCACTTCACACGCAATAACTCAACTGAGATAAACTCAAAGTCTATACATAGTCTCATGACGACACATGACTCGTACATATCGAGAACACAGTATAAACGCCCTAAGCACTAAGGTCATCCTAACAAGCAAGTGCTGAGGAGTTAAACTGGCCCTAAAGCCAGATCAAAACCTATACCAGGGTTTGACACTAACTTTTGGCCCAGGGATTCCGCAGCATGGACATCCCTATTGTTACATAATGTTGAATGGGATTTTCTTGAAAATGCAGTGATTCCTCCTACAAAACAGGGATCCTCGGGATCTCGGGACACTGCGAGTGTCGACCACTGTATACCTATAAACCCATGTATAGTAGACAAAGAGAATGAATCATTAACCCAAAGTGAAACACTATCCTTTTGCAACAACACTGCTACAAACTAGAAAGGTAGCCTCGCCCTAATTGAAACATGTACAAAACAATGCCTCCTGGGCCAGCGTGATGAACCGTAAGAACCATAGATCACCACAGATCCCCGTTCATGAACAAAAGCAAGTGAAGTTCATCGAGCGGAGAGTCACACTTATCCAACCCCAGGATTCCACTGGGACTGTAAAGACAAAAACCGAATAATCGGGTAATCAGAAAAAATCGCAGACTATCGCGAACAGGTAGATCCAAACAGCCTCCTAAACTTGATGCTACCGGCTGATAAACCCACAACTGCACCCGCTGCTATTAACGGACCCAGTTCTTAAACATCTCACTGAGATGCCAACCCCATGTCGGTCACATGAGGAACATGGAGAGAAAAGGGGGTTACTTTCCGGAACACCACATATGTATTCCGGAACACAAATCAGTACTCACTTATATGCATAAAATAAGTTAAATATAGCCTTGGCCCAAGTTTCGGCTACCATGAGCACCCGAATAACTACAATAACACTGATTGCAAGACGCAAAAACATCACCGCGCTGTGACAGGACCAAATTGGGGCCATGTCTCGCTGTAATCATAGATGAACAGAAGTGTTGTCCTAACTTCTTCCGATAAAACAATCCCCAAATAAGTTGGCTGCACGCTTAGATCAGACATTATACGAATTATGATGAATAAATCAATATCTCTGAGCGCTGGAATATCAAATGGTAATCGCCTAGACGAGAATGATAACGGGTAAATAAAACAATAGGATTATTGGCAGAATTGTATTTAAACGAAATAATAATATCCAGATATACCCGCGCACCGATCAAAATCGTACTTTTAATAGTAATCCGTACTACCGTCTATCTAACGTATTTCCCGGAATAAATACGGAAAAATCGTAACAGATGGCAGTTACGCATCTCCTGCCAGTGCAGAGAGCGATCATAGAAAGAAGTTGAGACTACATGCACCTCGTGCATTTAGGGCCTAAACAACTCAGCTGCAGAACCACTTACTGTAGAATAAACTCAAGTAATGGCCCTATCTATCCAACGGAAGACAAAGGATTGCGATACCTCCCGTTGGCTTAAAATTGGTAAAAAAAAAACTTTACGGTCGGACCGGATGTCCTAATTCTTCCGAACCTAATGCTTCATCGCACGGACTGGACAGAAAGTGTGAACCACTGTCGCTGACAGGCGTGACGGAGGGAGGCCCGAACCACAACTGATTCCAGATCATGTGAGAAGGGATAAAGTATCTGAGGGAGAAATCTCGGTCATAGGAGAAACTGCTGATGTGTAAACAGTAGTGTGCTTCTATTTAACACAATTAACATTTTGAAATACCCAATTGCTTCAGAAATGATGGAGTGACAACAGCATGTTGTATATACAGTCGATACGCGTTATGTCGACATTGCTTACATCGATATACCTGCTTATGTCGATATACGCTAGTGGTCCCGGCCGAACTGCTATATAACTCATACATTACATACCTGATATATCGATATCGGAAATGTCGACATTTCGTTTATATCGATGTGGAAAACAAGTCCCGATGGTATAATTAATACACATTATACTGTAATGTCGATATGCAATTAGAACAGCGGGCGTCGTAAAGTCTGGTCAAACTTAATTGACACAGGTAAGTTTTTCACACATACAAAGTGATCAAAACATGCCGCCGGTAACCGTGTTACAATCGCGGAATACCGTCAAAGCCGACCACGTAAGCCGTGGTCAACCAATTAACGACAGTGTGACGTGAAATCACAAAAATACTCTTGTTAATAGCCAATTATATGCCTGACATGAATCGATCCGTAAATGCCATAATCATTAACGGACGCTAGTTTATAATAATTACAATTGAGTGAATTACATGCGATCTTATAAACACGAACAGTTGGTATCTCAAATCACTTCCTTAGCAATGTCCAACATGCAGTACATGGGTCCGAAGTTATACTGGAACGAGTAAATTGAAAAGTCCGAATCGGTACGTGGGCGCAAACAGAGGAAAAAATAAAACCGACGTTTGAGCCTTGCCGCAACAAAACCACAAATGGATACCCCCATCCGGACAAGATAGCACTGGACACCAACGGATGCAGAAGCCATTCCGTCACCAACCGGAGATGACCGCAGAAACCATAACCACCTGTCCGTGCAGAACAGAATCCGCCGCTGTCAACCCCCGGAACACTGCCAAAAGCTAAAACATGTTGATGTGTCCCTGAGTTTCCTGCACTGACCACCAACACACCAATGTAGGGGCTCCAATGAGCCCCCAGCCTTCTCACGACGCGTCTGTGGACAGAAAGCGAGTAGGAGGAGGTAACACTATGGGAAATCCCTGTAGGAACCAGACCTCCACTGCCCACCATCTGATACAACTTAGGAAGATGGTGATCCTAGGCAGAGACCGATCCAAAGGATCGGGGTGCGGCCTCCATAGCCCTAGTAAGTAATACTGGAGGTCGCAAACATAACCTTCCCCTATTCTGCACCCGAAATTCCAGGAGTGCAGAAATTTCCTAGCTGACAGAGAACCTCTGACCAGTACCCGGAAACTAAAACAAGATGCCACGCACCCTGTCCAAAGGTACTATGATGACTGATCGGTCAATAAGCTCATTCCCACCTAAGAAAAATCCTGTGTGGGAACCAACTACGACTACTCTAGATCTAAAAGACACAAAACTCGGAAACAACTTAAACTTCCGAGAGCATCTGCGGAAGGGCACGTGGAAGTACGAGACCCGCAGATCTATGGAAACAACCAGTCTACCGGGAGGGCAAATGGCGCTCCGACCACGTCCCGAACTTCCTCTATAGCACTATACTTCAAGAGAGAGACTCTACTAAACCCTTGAAAATACCCCCTTCAGGGGAAACGACCCCACAGGAGGTAGACAAGAAGGAGCAGCAGGAGGGACCATCGGTACCGTAGCTCGCCCTTTGGCCGTTCGATCGCACAATTAACAGAGGTCAAAAGAGGCGAACGAAGCAAAACTATGGCCGTTCAAGAAAAAACTAGCCGGCTATCACTGCGTCTCACCTGGACAAGAGCATGTCCATAGAAAACTCCAAAGACATGTTGACAGAGGAGGCTTAGCGGCACAAATCGCCGACTGAAGCACTGCGTCCAGAGACGATGAATCATACTGATTCAAACATAAATCGAAAGTTGGCATAGCCACAATCGACTTAACAGCCTACACCATGCCTTCGCAAGCGCGAACCAGGACGAGGAGCCGAAGATATCCCAAACGCTGCGGCGTCCTTGTCCAGAAACGGAGATCTCAAAAACCATACCGCATAGAGGGCATGTAGAACTTAGACCCCAGTGTGGCGATCAAAGTTTGAGCACTAGGAACCCCCCGCAGTGGCCAAATCCTACCTAAAGCTCCCCAATGTACGTAACAAGAAGCCCTACTGTAGGAGAGCAATGAAACCACGACAACTCCGGCAATTCCACCACCACCGAATCAGCCTCACAACAGCCATCCGAGGAGTACCCCTATGGGAGGCTCCACTGGCAAAACCACCAGCTGTGAAAGAGCCGACAAACCCACTAAGTACTAGGACTTAGACAGGAACTCCAGAATCTTAGCCAACTGAACCATCATAACTCTATCGCGTGTCGAGTCCTGAATATAGACTGGGAATTCGAACTCATATACTCGAATAATGAGCAGCCAGACAAGTACGGAGCCAAAGCACACGGCGTCCAATACCACCTCGACCGTCTCCTCCGAGAACGGAAGAGCTAGATCTCGAGGAGCCGGATACAAAAACACAATATGTATCACAGGATACGAACCCACGAACACACCCGGTCAGAAATAGTTGCTACCGACCGTGCCCGGTACCCGGTGCCTGCCCGTGCCCGGTGCCCGGTGCCCGTAAAAACACAATACCGGCACCTCTCCTGCGAGAGTTAGGTAGGTTGTGACCGGGTGAATGTGATAAGCACCTGCCGCAGCAACCCTAGACTGGCAGTCATCTACCACAATACGTGGAATCTGATTCAACAGAACTGTACTGTATCGTTCCAAATAGTATATGTACTGCCGAAGCTAGTACTACATGTAGAAGCCCTATACAACCGTCTCCTACGACGAACAGGAGAACGAGATCTAGATGAACCTGTTCCAAAACCTGAGAATGACCTCGAGGAAAAGGAAGAACAAGATCTAAACTCCGAACCCTCCCGAAATCGAAGAGCTAACCCAATCCTGACCTACGACGAGATCGACTCCTCGACTTACGTTGAACACGTAGAACGAAGACCAACCGAAGACAAGAACGTCTTCCTACCGGAAGCAGCAGGCTGTCCAAGGAGAGTCTGGTGCGGTGCCAGGTGTTTGACCGGTGCCCGGTAGCCTAACCGTGCCCGGTGCCCGGTGACATAATGCCCGGTGCCCGGTGCCCGGTGCCCGTGCCCGGTGCCCGGTACCCGGGCGCCTCTACTGAGAGAGGCTGGGTCAGCTTCAAACCGGGTGATATAGTATCAAAAGAACCAGCCGAAACACCCCTGTGATAGGTATAGCCCGGTGCCCGGTGCCCGGTGACATAATGCCCGGTGCCCGGTGCCCGGTGCCCGGTGCCCGGTGCCCGGTGCCGGGCGCCTCTACTGAGAGAGGCTGGGTCAGCTTCAAACCGGGTGATATAGTATCAGAACCAGCCGAAACACCCCTGTGATAGGTATAGCCCTCTGCGAACCGGTGATAGCGATCAGGCACCGGCCCCAGCAGCCCGGTATCCCCTGTATGGATACCGGCCTATCACTTAACACAACCTCCGAAACCTCGGATGGTTCCACTGCTCCCAAGAGCTGAGACTCGGACACAGACTTCTTCAGACGTGAGGTATGGGACCTACTAGACCCAGCCTTGCCCCACGTCGAATCCGTCCAACGGACGGACAAATCACATGGCCTCTCTTTGCAACACCCGCAACAGGCAAAGCACCTGTCCGTATGGGTATCCCAAGGAGAAGTCATGTGTCCACACGCAGCGCGTGATTGCGGCATTCTAACAAGTATTGTATAACAAAACCTGATAGAAGAAACGCAAAAACGCTACAAAAAATGTGTCACGGGAGCGAATCCACTTGGGACGAACCCGTTAGGGTACGAATCGCGTACACGCGAAAATATGTGACACAAAGTAAAACACCGTGAAAAACCCCAAAAAATGCAATGGAGAAAATCACGTAACACACAAGAGTGATAATAATATGTATTGAACGAAATATAATGACAAATACGCACAATACACGCAGAAATTCAAAATAAGCACGAAATAAAGAGAGAGACAAATATACCTGCACTCTTGATAGCGTCCTAAAATAATAGGAGGAGTTTAAATAGCGGACTAGCCAATTGGCTGTGGGTAGAGCGGAATGGTCTATGGTGGGTTATTTGAGTGATTAGAGTAGGCAGATTTTTATTATTAGGACGATTTCATAGCAACCTATCAGTTTGCAACCATTCAGGTTAGTTTGAAGACATAAAAATGGACAGGCTTCACCCACAGACTATTACAGTTAAGTTTGGCCAATATCGGCCAAGCAGTTCACAAGAAGAATACGTTTGAAATCTTTAGTAAAAGAACAACTTTTTTACCTTTCGGTGGCCATCTTGGATGACAAAATCATCTGATTTAGACAAAAAATGGTCCAGAGTGATCGACTAGTCGATACCTTCGATTTGATATATTATATGACCATATTCGGGCAAAAATATAATTTGACCCCTAGTTGACCCCTCGGGCCACGCCCATTTTTGACCCAGGGACCACCATATGAACAAATCTGAAACAGCGCTAACTAAGAAGATTTTTTAAGAATTTGACCTACTTTTCCATGGCGGCCATCTTGGATTGTCCATGACCTCCATTTTAACAAATCTGAAATGGCATCACCCATATATCATCCCTGTGAAGTTTGACCAATATCGGCTCAGCAGTTCGGGAGAAGAAGATGATTGAAAATGTTCACGGACGGACGACGGACGACACGGACGACACGGACGACACGGACGACGGATGGACGGCACGGACGACGGACACTTTGCCATAACAATAGCTCACATGAGCTTTGCTCAGGTGAGCTAAAAATAGAACAGTGATTATAGTGAAAACAATTCACAAAATGGAAAAATCATAATCAAAAATTATTTAAGAACATGGCACAATTACCATTAACAATAGATATGGTTAAAATAGCAAAATACAAAAAGAAAATGTCAATAATCATTTAACACCACCACTACCCAACTCCCCCCTTCATATAATGAAAGACTGTAGCACACCAACAAATAAAGGAGAAAAAACTGCAGCACACAGAGCGGGAATTAGCTGGGTAGATAAGATGGTCAGACAGTGAATCCTGGGGTGAGAATTAGCATGTCTGGGGTGATCAGCTAGTGATGAAGTAAGCCCCCTGTCTCCCCAGGGGATTACACAGATCCATGTATGTCTGTCCCCAGACTGACCAGCAATAACAAGGTCATACAGCTGTATCCATCTATCTCCATTTGTTTCCCTGGCTATATAAATATTTATGTCTGTAATTGAAAGGGTCAGTGGAAGAAGGAGGCTAACTAATTCAGGGAGTTTTCCAGCTTCTTACACTGACCCCTCAATTAATACTATACCTTTGAAGATATTTATAACTGAATTTTTTATATATATTATAACTGAATTTAGACATATATTATATCTGAATGTATATATATATATATATATATTATAACTGAATAGTTTACTGATGAATTATCTGATTGTTGATTTATTGACATGCCAATTAATTGATTGATTGAGTGAGTGAGTGAGTGAGTGAGTGAGTGAGTGAGTGAGTGAGTGAGTGAGTGAGTGAGTGAGTGAGTGAGTGAGTGAGTGAGTGAGTGAGTGAGTGAGTGGACATGGACATATGATATAAAACCTACCAAAACAGGACACCCAAAAATACCACTGTGCATTTAGTTTTTTACACTGAAAAACTATCTAACTTTAACCCTTACACCGCTATCTTAATTTTCTTTTTATATTTTCCATTTTTATCATCAGAAACATGCATTGACAGCACTTTAGCATAATTTACAACATTTTTTGACAGCACTTCAGAACCATTTCCATTGGAAATGATTCTGAAGTGCTGTCAAACCATGTTTTTATATAAAAGCAACAGCAGACGACAATTGTTGTGTGTAGCGGTCTAAGGGTTAATGTTTCTGATTGTAAAATATGTGTCTAGCTCCTATAATCCAGATGAGCCGGCTCTTAATATAGGAATGAATGGTCTTTTTGTGGAATTTATCGGGGTATAAACTTTGAAAAGTCGCGGGAATACTGGACGAAGGCCGGAAGGCCTCGTCCAGTATTCCCGCGACTTTTCCAAGTTTATATCCCCGATAAATTCCACAAAAATGCCATTCATTCCTTATAATTCCAGCATTTTAAATAAATTCATCAAGAAAATGTGTTTATTTTCCGTTTTCTTAAGAATTATTTTAACTGCGCCTGACGGTTATGGAAAGTAGTTTGGCATGGGAGTTTACTGGGATATAAACTTTGGACAGAGACTTGCTACGGACCAATCAAGTGTTAGGGAATTGTGTAAATATTTTTGTGCTGGAATTATCGGACCATCTCATCAGGATCTGATTTTCTGATTTCTAAAAAGAAAATACCACTTTCTGATGAATGGAATAATCTGAAAAAAGTAACAGTGGGTATACATTCCAGTGACATGGGGGTGAAAGGATTATTATTATGCAGACTAGGCAGTATATCTGTGTTGCTGGATACCGGCTCATAATACTTCAGAGTTCCTAATCTCAGATCTACCAATATGTTTATCTCATTCACAGGGCTGCTCCAATTGCTCGCTTAACAAATGTATACCCTATTAGATGATTTTATCAAACATCTGTGTTGAAAAGCTTCATAAATTTATAGCACTGGTTTCACAAATGTGTTAAAACTGGAAAATAAACACTGTTGCCTGTGAAATGCCCCACATTGGGTGTGAACTGCCATATCACATGTTACATAGCACCAGTTTATAATGCCATATTTATTCTAATAGCTCCCCCCTCTCCTCTCTCTATCTACCCCACCCCCCCCCCCCCCCCCCCCCCCCGCCCCCCCCCCCCCCCCCCCCCCCCCCCCCCCCCCAATATATTGTTCTATCCGCCCCGGCCACCCGTTCACTCTATAAGTATGCCATGGACTTGATAAACAAATCCAGCTTCACAAAGGACAAACATCGGTACATGTAGAATGCTCAGAAGTGTTGAAAGGGACATTGCAATGAAATGTGTTTACCATAATAACCCTAAATGTTGGGACACAATTTATTCTCATATAAATATATGGTTTCCCACTAATATTTGAAGGGTTATATTTAGTATGGTTGAACTGTTTCATCACAATAACAATGAATGTGGATACAATTTGTTTTGGGAAAAAGTTTCCCAAAATAAATGGTGTCTGAATATTCATGGTTATTACCGTCATTTTTGTTTAACCCTTAGACCGCTACACACAACAATTGTCGTCAATTAACAGTTTTCAGACTAAACCCATTTATGAAAAGGGGTATTTTTTGTTCTCAGATTAAATATGACAATTACTTTCAAAAAGTGCAGATCCTGATGAGACGAGCCGGCTCATCTGGATCTGCACTGTTTGCATAAACCTCTATAGTGGGCTTTCGGGGTCAAAGGTTTAATATTCTGTATGTTCATAGTGACAGTGAAACCACAACAGGGTGTCCAGAAAGGTGTCATAGTAGTATACTTCATACTTTACCCTTAGACCGCTACACACAACAATTGTCGTCTGCTGTTGCTTTTATATCATGCCTTATTTCTCAATAAAAACATGGTTTGACAGCACTTCAGAATCATTTCTGAAGTGCTGTCAAAGCATCTTGTAGATTATTCTAAAGTGCTTTTAAAGCAATTGTTTTTGAACAGCAGTAGCGGTGTAAGGCTCAATTTTAAACATGTAGACATTATTGACACACGTCTCTAAATAATAGCTCTCAATCTGTTTATGTCACACACTGAATGTGCTTCAATGTTTTGCCAGGACACCCTATCATTACACACTTTTACAACTCCAAGACAGTGATAAACGACGCAGGAGCTGATAGTTTTGTCAAACATATCATTATGTATAATTGATGCCATTATACCACCAATGACAAACAATAAAGGACATGGCTGTTTTACATGTGTATGAATATGTACAATTATGCAATACTATAATTAAAAATACACGGTACCCATGAGACACTGACTGAATCTGTATTTGAGTTATTTTGAATAAAGCTGTGATAAGGAATTAGTAATTGAGTATGGTCACTCAATCATTTCTGAAGCAATTGGGTATTTCAAAACTTTAATTGTGTAAAATAAAATCACACTACTGTTTACACATCAACAGACAGCAATTACTGAATAGTTTGCTTCGAAATGAAAACATGTCTTGTCATTTAATTAGAATTGTCTCCATGGAGACAATTCTAATAAAATACCAAGATGTGTTTTCATGGAAAATAAGAAAAATGTGCTATATTTGTGGTCTGTTAATCGTTTTCTGCAGCACTACTGTTTACACATCAACAGACAGCAATTACTGAATAGTTTGCTTCGGAATGAAAACATGTCTTGGCATTTAATTAGTTGTCTCCTTTTTAATAAAATACCAAGATGCGTTTTCATGGAAAATAAGAAAAATGTGCTATATTTGTGGTCTGTTAATCGTTTTCTGCAGCATGATGAAGGTACCACAACATTTTTATTGCTTTTTGATACTCGCTACTTCTGATTTCAATTGGGTTTTTGGCAATTTTAATTGGGTATTTAACCCATTTTCAGTCTGAGGATACGATAATTTTTGTTGAAAAAATCTCATTATTTTGTTCATTCATCGATAAAGGTATATGTTGTTACCACTCATTTGAACCGTCTCGTCGAGACGGTTCAAATGAGTAGTAACACCATATACTTTCGAAAGGATATAAAGAAAATAGGGATATTTTTCTCTCAAAAGGTTCATACTACTAAAATCGTATCCCGTCTGTAATGGGTTAAGCAAATACGCAGCTTATCTGGAGCTCTGTTATTACATGTATTATATTCACATATATTCAAATATATAAACTACCCACAACACTAAATTAACTATTGTTAATGGTTTATGCCATTAATTACATTATAATGTCTGTGGTGGATAATGTACTATTGCATGCACATAACAGCTGTGCAGTCGTCGTTCCCAGTGAATATCACATGTGCAGTTGTGAACACAAAGGCTTATAAATAATGAAGAGCAAAAAGCATTTGTGGCATCCAGAGAAAACTCGGAAATAATTTCTAACCATTGGGAACAGGAAAGAGTAGATAATCGGTATAATAAAATAATTGTTGCATTCCAACATGGGTGACAGTGGATATTGTTAACCCTCGAAAAATAATGTTGAGCGAGGCTATCGCATTGTTGGAGATATTACTATCTGGTAACTGAATACACACCCACTGTTGGGATACAATATTTATATACTATAGTCAGGCTGACATCAATATCATTTCTATATTCAGTAAGTGGTAATACAGTGGTGTATCTGGTAACTGAATACACGCACCCACTGTTGGGATACAATATTTATATATTATAGTCAGGCTGACAATCCAATATCATTTCTATATTCAGTAAGTGGTAATACAGTGGTGTATCTGGTAACTGAATACACGCACCCACTGTTGGGATACAATATTTATATATTATAGTCAGGCTGACATCAATATAATTTCTATATTCAGTAAGTGGTAATACAGTGGTGTATCTGTAACTGAATACACCACCCACTGTTGGGATAACAATATTTATATATTATAGTCAGGCTGAGCATCAATATCAGTTTCTATATTCAGTAAGTGGTAATACAGTGTATCTGGTAACTGAATACACCCACTGTTGGGATACAATATTTATATATAGTCAGGCTGACATCAATATCATTTCTATATTCAGTAAGTGGTAATACAGTGGTGTATCTGGTAACTGAATACACACCCACTGTTGGGATACAATATTTATATATTATAGTCAGGCTGACATCAATATCATTTCTATAATTCAGTAAGTGGTAATACAGTGGTGTATCTGGTAACTGAATACACGCACCCACTGTTGGGATACAATATTTATATTATAAAGTCAGGCTGACATCAATATCATTCTATATTCAGTAAGTGGTAATCACAGTGGTGTAATCTGGTAACTGAATACACACCCACTGTTGGGATACAATATTTATATATTATAGTCAGGCTGACATCAATATCATTTCTATATTCAGTAAGTGGTAATACAGTGGTGTATCTGGTAACTGAATACACGCACCCACTGTTGGTATACAATATTTTATATATTATAGTCAGGCTGACTCCATCAATATTTAATTTATATTCAGTAAGTGGTAATACAGTGGTGTATCTGGTAACTGAATACACACACCCACTGTTGGGATACAATATTTATATATTATAGTCAGGCTGACATCAATATAATTTCTATATTCAGTAAGTGGTAATACAGTGGTGTATCTGGTAACTGAATACACGCACCCACTGTTGGGATACAATATTTATATATTATAGTCAGGCTGACATCAATGCAATTTCTATATTCAGTAAGTGGTAATACAGTGGTGTATCTGGTAACTGAATACACGCACCCACTGTTGGGATACAATATTTATATATTATAGTCAGGCTGACATCAATATCATTTCTATATTCAGTAAGTGGTAATACAGTGGTGTGTATCCTGGTTTTGGACAGAGAGTTGGGTATTCTTCAAGAAGAGTAGACAGCATGTTTGATAGCGGGTTGCGGTGCATTGTTGGGAGGTGGAGGGGGGGGGGGGGGGGGGGGGGGGGGTGCACTGGGGGGGGGGGGGGGGGGGGTGGGGGGGGGTGAATGGGGAGGTAATTTGATAAATGTATTAATTAATTTCCTATTTACGTTAGCTGGCTGTGGCATCGTGTTTCAGGTGTTATTTTAACCCTTTCACCGCTAAATAACTGGAATAGATTTTGATATCTTAGTTTTGCAACCAATCCAATTGTCACAAAATGATTTTCAGACAAGTCCATTAATGAAAAGGGGGTGTTTTTGTTCTCAAAAATATGAAAATGACTTACAAAAAGTGCAGATCCTGATGAGACCGCTCGTCATGCATGAGCCGGCTCATCTGGATCTACACGGTTTGCCAATACCACTATACAGGCATGTGGTGTTACAAATGTTAACCAAGGTAAATAAATACCCACACGTGTGCTTGAATGCATCATATGGCAACTGTGTATAGAAGTAGATGGATTCTTCCAACTGGGAGAAAGAAATTTGGATATAAACCAGGTCTGAATTATTCCCATCTATTTGTATAAAATAATAAAATGGAAACTCATTAGAGCATTTTTTCGGTACTGTTAGAAAAATAACAGATTCCTGTAGAGCTGGTTGGAGTTTAACCTGCAGGTGTAAACGAAAGATCAGGTTTTGTCTGTCATTCTTCTGGTATCAGAAACAATTAATTGTCTATTTACCAACCACCAACCAACCTGATGGATGTGAACAGGCCAGGCCCTATGACTCACACTCTGGGCTCTAGCGATCTGGCTCAGCCCCTAAGGGACCCATTCCCACTTTCACCAGGTCATTATTACACCATTCATATGGGGAAATGTAATTTACTCCCAGACTAAAGTCTGGTCAAAATATGTGAAGGGCCATTTAAGGACCCAAGGGATTTGCTTATCAGCAGACTTTCTCTATGGCCAACACTTTGAAGGGTCTATTGAAAATATTGAGACACTTCTGGGTGTATTTGTGGTCATTTTAATTAAGGGTTAGACAAGGGTCAGCTGACTGAGTCAACCATGTATGTTGGTTACAAATGAAGGAGTCTGTGGGAAAAGGGGGCTAACTCCATAATGGAGTTAGCCCCTTTTTGCCACTGACCCCTTAAATTGCCCTCCACCTACATTTTTCTGTGATGTAGGCTACATTGCTCAACATTTATAAATAAATCAGGAAAATTTACAAATGGATTGAAATTAATTGATTGCTTTATTTACTGCCCAATTGCTTGCTTGATTGATTGGGTGGGTGGTTTGGCTGTTTGGACAGCCGACCACACCACATTCAGTCATTCATCACATTGCTTCAAGAGTAATAGAACAAATTGGACAGGTGAGAGACTATGTTTTGGAAATAAAACACTAAATACATGGGAAAACTACGTAAATAACTGCACATTGGAGACACCACTTTTTAGGCTTTTCTAGCAATAAGCACCCTCTTCAGTTCAAACAACAAAATCCTTTGCTTACATACAAATCAAACATGTCCCAGTAATTGAGCAAGCCAATCTCTCCATTGAAAAGGTGGGAAAATGCTGAGAATTTTACACTTTACTAAGACCTACTCAAATTTCTCACATTGCTCAGCTAAAATTATGAAGTGTCCATTAATTTTGTGAGATAAAACAGTCAGTGATCTTATGTTGATGTTGTTATTATCAATTGGGTAAAATTTGTCATAAAACTGATAATAAAACATAAACTTTGATGTAGAACCTATTAACTACAAACCCATTTATGGCCGTGGTGACTTATACAAACTAGATGGTCGGTAAATCCGATAAATGCGCCCCAATGACGCCTGGATTGAAATTCAAAGTCCTTGACCCTGGGTATTGGTGTAGTATGCTTATTAATCACAATAGATGGTGACAAATGTGTATATGAAGTTTCACATCATAATCTCAATTGGTAAAAGATAAATTGTAGAAATGTTTAACGCAATGTTTTGTTTATTAGTCACAATAACTATTTGGATGCTAATTTGAATTGAATTTATTTTCAAAACTTTAACGTAAAACTTTAACAAAAAGTTATAAAGTCATTTGACCTTGGGCTCCTGGGCAGCATGGGTAGGGTATACAATTAATTAACATATGGATGGTGATTAATGTGTATATGAAGTTTCAAGTTGATATCCCAAGCAGTCACAGAGATATAGCAATTTGAAAAAACTTTAATGTAAAACTCTTGACGGCGGACGCCGGACAAAGCGGTAACTATATGCCCCCCAAAAAAAATTCTGGGAGCATATAATGAGGTTTTTGGCATTCATGTACAGTGTAGCTCCAGTAGCCTATTTCACCAACATTGCAAAGTATACTTATCTAGCAAAGTATACTTTGAGGGAGAAATTTTCAATTTAAGGATAAATTTATCAATTTTTATTATACTGAATTTATTACATTATCACAGCCATTTTGGCTGTGATAATGTAATAAATTCAGTATAATAATTCTGCATACTTTGAATCATCAAATATATGCAGTGGTTGGTTCTATATGACATAATGCATTTTGGGAAAAATAAATGATTACTCCCTCAAAGTATACTTTGCTAGATAAGTATACTTTGCAATTTTGATGAAATCGGCTACTGATCTGGTACCACACTCCTGTTATCCCATCGCATGCTGACGATATGCAATTTTGATAGGGGAAAATCATAAATATTTTCTTTATATGTGCTTAGAAGTATGTCGCGACCACCATCAGAACCGCTCACTGATCGGTTCAAATGAGTGGTCGCAACATATACTTTCATTGAGAAATAATAAAAATAAAATATTTAAAAAATTCATACCCGTAATTAAGGTGTATTCCGCATGTAATGGGTTAAGTATCCAGACTCCTTGTTCGATTATTATTTTTTGATTATATGCATAGTGGGTACGGAATGGCGAGCAGTACATGTTCACTGGTCGCAAATTTGCAGAAGTCAAATTTATCTGGTCACAGCCATATTTATGAATTAAATGATGAATCCGTCCGTACAGGAATCAGATCCTGACTTTTTACAAGTACCGTCATTTCATGTTTTTTTTTAGAGAAAACAAATACACCCTTCCTCATAAATGAACTAGTCTGAAAATCATTTTGTGACTATTTAATTGGTCCTTATATAAACACATTGCAATCCACTCCAGTTATTTAGGGGTGACACCGCTGGGGAAAACAACCTCACTTTCTCAGTAAAAAAAAGCCATCTTCAAACCGGATAAACCAATCAAACCATGATAAGATCGACAACGCATCAAATAAGTTTCCATTTTACGACTGTTTTTCTTGGCATAATTGTAGAGTAAAGTAACAGCATCGGAATAATGTTTTTTTTATCATTTAGAACAGATGAGATTCAGACACCAATTTATGAGTACACTAAATTTTGGTAAGTTTTGAAATTTTGTCCAAAAAAAGATGACATGTAATTGAATGCACCAGAGTTGTATAGAAATTTTTAACAGCAATAACCATATCTACAGTCTACACTCGTTTACTCAATGGCCATAGGGACTGAGGACAATACTTTTGAGTTAACGGAAATTCGAGTTAACAAGAGTTATCACAAAGGAAAGCATCTACCATACTATATGTTACTTGCCAGTCGCGAACTACTGATAACTCAAAAGTTCAATTATTGGTCGCAAGTTGTGACCAATAATTGAGCTTTGCGTTATCAGTAGTTTGACTTAAAGAGAGTTGAGTTAACAAGTGTAGACTGTAAATAATAATGATAATTTTATAACTGTATAATTAATTATCATTCAACTACATGTGTAAGTTATCGAAAAAATTCAGTAGACAGATAGGCGCTTCAGCTCCATGTTTCTGACAGATTGATAGATAAATCGGTCAATGCACGGAAAACACTTACCCACCAAAAACATACAAATTAAATCTTAATACTCGGAATAAAATAGTGCCGTCTGCTTTTTTTCATTTTTCTTGAGGAAATATGTTTTAATAGCGCTTGAGAATTCATTGTCGTCTCCATTGGAGACAATTCTCATGTGTTGTTAAAACATGTCATTTCTTAAAAACAATTTTGCTAAAAATGAAAAACAGCAGACGATAATAGTCGGGTCCCGTATTATAAGAATTAACAAGAGTGCCAAAGGTACCAATTTATCAGGTAACCTACCCTGCATTGACCGAATATGTACTGACTGATAACATATTGTTGTATCAGGCATTGCCCTGACATAAACATCCGGGTTACAACGAAGTGAAAACTGACGTTCCATTGGTCGGATGACGTCACGTGACGTTACCGAATGACGTCAGTGTAATGAGCAACATAAACAAGTCCGCATTCTGTCCATAGAATACGACGTCATCTAATGTCATTTTCGAGCATAAAACGTTACCTGATAAATAGAATACCAGGCTAGTGTATTTTGATATCAAGTTTATCAGGCTCGGCTCGGAAACGGTAGGAATTCCTCGGCAAGCCTCGGAATTCCTACGCGTTTCCTAGCCTTGCCTGATAAACTTGATATCAAAAGACACTAGCCTGGTATTCTCTATATACGCCTGTCGAGGCAAGGTCAGTAAACAAGGGGGGATAACTCACTGAAAACGTGACGTGATAAACATGTACACCGAATTTGGTTACGATCCGTAAAGTAGAACTTGAGTTATTGTGTAGACAAAGATACATAGTATAAAAATAAAATTGCATGGACAAGGATGGAGAGTGCGAAAATTAAAAATGGGCGCCAAGGGGAGGTAAGTCATCAGAAATCTTTGAAACTTGATAGACGTCTTGCCATGTATACCAAATTTGGTTACAATCGGTCAAGTAGAACTTTATATATCATTTGCTGTACCTAGATGTTTTACATTGTTCCTAGTAGAAATTTGGAACATCATGCAATGAGCTAGAAACAAGCTCAATCAACCCTCTCAGTAATGGATTTAGAATCGGTTACACTTCTGCAACATCCATGCTGTTTGCCAGACAGAACGATTCCATTCACTTAGAATCATTGACGTTTCTGTTACATCCATGCTGGTTGCCAGAGAGAACAGTTTCACCATACATTCTCAGACACTGATTCAAATCGTGGCCTTACAAGAGTTTGCTAACACATCTAGATCTAAGATATGCACCATTTGAGCTGTAGAGATGAGATCTACGCCAGCACCCCAGTTTTCACAGTTGGAATATTCCATTCTATCTAGATTCCCGGAGTTCAGTGGGAACGAACATCAACAGAATGGATAAACATGGACTAGCGTTATAAAGTTAGAACTGAGAACGTGCTCCAATATCATGCTGAAAATCAAGAAGTTTGATTGGCCGAGACCGAGCGCTCTGCTCAATCTCAGCCAATCAAACTGCGCAATTTTGAATTTCAAGAACATTCTTATAAGCATGATCGCAGACTCATTATAAAACATTTTAGATTGTACTGAAATCAATCTCATGATGAAAGTCAAGCAGTTTGATTGGCTGAGACTGAGCACTCTGCTCAGTCTCAGCCAATCAAACTGCATCATTTCGAATTTCAAGAAAATTCTGAGAAAGTTTGTAAGCATGATCGCAGACTCTTGAGAAGAGCTCCAGATAAGGTGCATATTGGCGTATTTTACGCACTTATTTCAGCAGAACACGCACTGATTATCAAAAGAGGGAGTACAAAATACTCACAGCAATGTGAAAATACGCACTGATTTTCAAATATAGTGAAAATAGTGAAATTACTGTAATAAGTTTAAATTTAAATTTACTTAGTTGAGCTGCAAAAAGCAAACACTGTTTGCTTTTTGCAGTTCAAATAAGTACATTTTTAAAGGTGTTTTACCTTTTAATCATTTGTTGCCTATTTAATAAGGAAGAAAATCAATAATACATTTGTAAAAGTAAAATACGCATTAAATTTGAAATCTGGGGGAATAATACTTGATACCAAACTTATCTGGAGCTCTGCTTGAGCATGTATAATTGGATATTTATATAAAACGTTTTTAATTTGAACATCAATATCATGCTGAAAATCAAGGAGTTTGATCGGCTACGGCCCTGCATTGCTCACTCTAGCAAATCAAACTGTTGGATATATTTTTCTTTTGACAAATAACTGCACACCAAGCCCAAATCATAGACACCGGGGTGGGAGGGGGGCCCCGTTTCACTAAACTTTGTACGACTAAAATGTTTGTAAGTGCAAATTTAGGATCGTCTGGAAATGTCAATTGATGGCCTATGCTCAATAAATGTAAATCCAATAATTGTTTACAAGAAAACAATGATAATGAGAAATCAATAATTGTTTACAAGAAAACAATGATAATGAGAAATTTACAAACTATCATAATTTTGCACTGAAGTTTAGTGAAACGGGCCCCTGTTACTGCTGAGATCCCATTACAAAGTTCCTGATTCTATTCCTGTTTACTAGCATACCAAATAACAGTTCCTGTCAAATAATTCAGCAGAGCAGTTGGACACAGACCAAGAATTCCCTGAATCTCCACAAATCTGAACAATTACTTTCGTTCATAGAATAAATCTGACCAATAAATTCCACTAGGCGAAACAGATTCATAAATTGAGCAGACACTGCAGGCCCCAGCAGGATCGTTTATGCAGTAAGTCTTGTAAGTAATTTGATGGTAAATCAAGATTAGCTCCAGGAAGCTGCTTAACCTGTAGAATGTGGGAAACGAAAACTGTTGTTGGCTGTTGTTTTGTATTTTAGCCTTCTTTCTCTGTAAACAAACATGGTTTCACAGCAATTTTGAATCATTTCCACTGGAAATGATTCTCAAGTGCTGTCAAACCATGTTTTTGATGAGAAAAAAAGGAAAATAAACAGCAGAATCTGACAACAAAATTTAATTCAGCAGTGTTAACCTGTTGAATGTGGGGAAGGAAAATTGTATTTTGCAATTATTCTCAATATAAACATGGTTTGGAAGAAGATTAGCATCATTTCTTGAAAACCAAGCAATTTGATTGGTCGAGACTGACTTTATTTAATTTATTGGTGTTTAATGGCCGATCAACAGGTAAGGTCATTTAAGGCCAGGCGAACGGCCTTGATCCAGCATTTAACCAGCTGCATTGGGAGAAATCCCAAATTAATCAGACTGGAATAAATGTACATCAAAATAAATATATATTCAGCCCTGAAATTAGAAAAGTGAAAGTGAATGGGTTTAACGCCCCAGCAACAGCTAAGGTCATATAGAGACGGTACCACAGTTTAAAGTCTCATCTGACAGACATGTGGTTTGGAAATACTATGAAAGTATTTTTGATGCCTAAGCTAGGCGAGGTTTGAACCCACAACCTCCAGATTGAAAGTCGGGTGTTCTAACCCCTAGCCCACAACCCATCCCCCTAAAATTAGAATAACCTGACCCGATGACAGCTCCATACCACACCAAAGTCACCCGACCCTTTCCCCTAAAAGTAATATACAGGTAGGATTATTCTTATAAGGGGTATAACCAGATTGAACCCTTACATACAAAAAAGCCAAAAATGTACTTGAGGACCAAAGCAGGTTTACATTAAATTACCCAATGCATGCTCCCAACCAACCACCACATGGTCGAGACTGAGCGCTGACCAATCAAACTTTCTGATTTGGAGTATGAGAACGGAGTATGTGACCAGAAAGTTTTACAAGCATTGGGCACGACCAGCATGTGAAGGGCCAAATTTTACAGTTGTTAGGTAAGTAACAAACCCTTTTGTTTTTATGACTTCTTGGCACGCAAGAGATGCATAATAAACAAACAAAATATCGTTTGCAAGTAGACCAGACCCAGACAGGTTAGATATATAAAACTTATACAGTGGAACCTCTCTAAACCGGACAATGAAACCACATTTGTTTGTCTAATGTGATTGATTTCACTGACATTGTTATTGTCTGCGCATGATTTCAAAGCACACAAGCATGTCTTGGAGGGCTCATATTCCAGAATTACAATGGAACCTGTCCAAACCGGACACCCTGTATTGCTAAGTAAATTGATTGAATCATACATATCAAGCATAATTGGGACTATTTCTTGGGATGATTCGCTCCTGTATTTTATTTCTGATCCGAAAAAAATTTCCAGCAACCAATTACACAAATGTTCTATTACTTCTGTGGCAGTTGCTCTGGTTTATCACCACTTTGTATGTAAGTCGCTGACTGAGAAAACAGACCATAGAACAGTGGCGGAAAAAATGTCAAGTCTGACCATCACACTGTTCATAGACGATAACAAGGTCAAACCATTTTGCTAATGGAAGAAGTCATGCCTGGGTGGTTGAATGGCGAACAGCATAGCCCCAGATCAGACTGTGCAGCTCTGAGGCTATGGTGGTCGCATACTGTGTAAGGTCCCCTTTCTCAGCCAGGGCCCAGGTTTTTCCTTTGATGGTAAAGAAATGAATAGCAGAGGTTCATTTCCAATGAATGTTCTGTGTTGCACATTTTATCTATTTGTATGCCAATATTGAAGAGTGAAACATACATGTACAACTCTCACTCTATGACTGTATGAAGATTGAATGAACAAGAAATCATTAACTCAAGAACTTTGAAACACACATTTTCATTGACCTTGACCCTGAACACAGAGGCTGCATGTGTGGGCTATAGAAGTAAGATATGGATGATGACAAATAAATGTATGAAGCGTCAAGCCGTGTGGTAACAGATAGCAGATAGACTAAACATTTAAAGCTAACTTCGAACAGACACACACACAGATGTACAGACACACAGGGTTGCGAGCGACTATATGTACCCCAAAACTTTATTGCAGGATACATAATGACTGGTGTTTCATTGATGTACAACAGGGTTATGGTACTGAATGTTTGGCTGACCAAACAAGGTCCATTGATGTCTTCAGTGCAACAACAAGAGAATGCCAATGCATGCTGATGATGAAAGTATCTTGTAATGGACGTGCCAATCAGTCAGTGCCACCAAGCAAAACTATAGGCAGCTAAAACCATTCAAGTTGCCAACACAATCACATGACTGCTAGAACCAGAAAAGAGATGCACAGAAATGATAGAATGACAAAGTTAACTCCTCAGTTATTGCAAGGCTGCCTGCCTTGCAATAACTGAGGATTAAACCTTTGTCATTCCATCATTTTATTTCATTTTATGCCACATGAACATTGTGCTCACACATAGTCTTGTACTGGATTATCCCAAACAAATGAGCTTGTTAGGCGTCAGATAGAATCTGAGGATTCAGAGTTACAGCCAGTTTACTGCTATCTTGGGGCAGCAATCAGGAAACTTGGAATTAAACAAGGCCCTGGGAAATCCAACCTCGACATGTAGGAAACCAGCATGGCAAATATGGAGACATAAACAGACTGAGCTAATGCCGAAATGCGATCAGAAATCTACAATTTCCCTACTCATACCATAATATATAACAGTGAGGTGTCTGTTTATTATAATGTCACTCCTATTGAAAGGACCAGTCAACTTTTAATTTAACCCTTATACAGCTACACACAACAATTGTTGTCTGCTGTTGCTTTTATATATTGCCTTATTTCTCAATAAAAACATGGTTTGACAGTACTTCAGAATCATTTCCAATGGAAATGATTCTGAAGTGCTGTCAAATCATGTTTTATAAGTGCTGTTAAAGCATGTACTTCCCAATTCCTATCCTTTATGCCAAGAATCAGGTAGGCAATTGGTTAAATTTACCTAGCTGGAGAACTCACCAACAGGCCATATCACTCTGAAAGGTGGCTTGAACATTCAACCTCTCAGTGGTGATGTGATTATGCCTTATCCACAAGGCACTGGTGCAGCCATACTGGACGTGAATGTAACTACGGACGGTACATTTTCTCTGCTAGTTCTGAAAATCCTTCAGCTATCTTCCCTTGGAACACGCAATTACAAGATTTCCCCACTTCTACCACTGTGTTTTTCAATTTTAGTGCATTTTTATCAACTTTATTGTGTATTAACAAGTGGACTAATACCGTTACTATGGAAACAACACAAAATGATAAAACTAATATTATTGGTCTCAAGACATGTTGCATATGCACCACCCGGCTGAGAAAAGGAACATTGCGACATTTGCAACGAGCGTAGCCGCAAATCATTATCAGTCTGATCTGGGTCTACACCTGTCGCCATTCTGACAACGGAAGATTGTTTATGCCTCTAAATAACTATTCTGGTCAATCACTCATTGCAGGAGTACTTAAATACTCCTGATCAGGATCTACACTGACTTGTCCCATTAAAGGGCCCTTTCCCTAGCCAGCAGCTTGTGGCTGTGAGTGGAGAAATTGGACTTATAGGATTTGTGATGAGTCCTAAATAAATGGCACACTCATGTAGCCTGATAACAATCTATAATGTTTGTTAGAGTTTCATTGATAGAATGGGGAACAATGCGGATCCTGATCAGACACTGATCTGGCAAAGCCCATAAGCCCCATTTATCCAGTGACAGAATGACGATTAATTGATTCTGAAGTCGTGTTCACTGAACTGCATTGGTACATGTATATCTAATTTTGTCTGTCATGCAAGAATGACATCAGTGAAGGAAGTAAGGCAAGATTCTGAAACACAGGTACCAGGAATTCTGTATTGATTTTGAGCCGTAATTAGTGTTATCAAGCTAAATTATAAGCTATTTTGTCATTTGCGACCGATATCAGATATATTTAAAATTGCAGTACTCAACTGTAATATTCAACGGCTTGTAAACTATAGTTATTTTGTGAAGAAACAGTCCCTGATGAAACACATAAAATGGTAAAATAATGTCAAGATGCATACATACATTGACACACACCGCGACTGTGGCATAAAAATGTTACATGCATCAAATCATAATTTTGAATACTCAAAAATGGCCCAATTCTACAGGTTAACATTTATGATTCATGACTTGTAAATAACCTGATCAGACTGTCCAGAGGTAATACTTGTTGATTAAATGCAGATCCTGGTTTTGTCTGATCAGGGCAAAATACATGGTCGGACCTGCAGGTTTATATACATTCACCATCTGGTGTTCTGATGCAGGAATAATTCCAGGCATATGGTCAATTCCGCTGGAATTATAAACAATGTGGCGGTGATTACCCCCAGCCATGGTCATAATGACCATCATTAGCCAAGCTGATTGGTGCAATCAAACACGCAGGGCTGGCTGGTTATACCACAGTTCCTAGATCACTTTGATGAATCTGGGACTGTTATTACATAGAGAATAGTAGGTTAGTGCAGTGAATGGGAAAAAATATCTGGCAAGGCTCAGGAAACGGGATGGGCGAGGCTCTGCCGAGCACATCCCGTTTCCGTGCCGCGCCAGATATTTTTTCCCATTCACGGCACTAACCTACTATTCTATTTATCTCGTCAACACCTACAAATGGCTGTAAAATGCAAAAATAGTATTGACTGGATATCAAAAATGTTTCACGGCACCGTGTTTCACGGCACATACGCACTGTGTTGACGGGATAAAACACATTCTATGGCTGAGATTGTCTTTGAACAGACCTACCTATTGGTACATCTTGGACGGTAGGTTGCATGGATTTTGGCAGGAATGGGCAGGTTATAAATGCTTCTGAGCGTGTGCTCATATCTGATCATCAAACTCAACAATAGGAGACGGTGAGAAATGGCACAGGACAAATTATAGCAGATAATGAACAGACACTGCAAAACTTACGGACGGATGAACGGATGGACGAATGGATGGGCGAACGGAAATACGAAAACTATATAGCCCTGGAGATACTCTGTAATTGCCAGGGATATAACTACCATAATAATCCTGAATATTTATTCTGGGACACAATTAAGTCATTCTCACAAACACATAAAGATATGCATTGTTTTACAGTCACTCTTTTTATTAAATTTTCCAAAATTTAATAAAAAGAGTGACTTTAAAACAATGTGTAATAAATGTGCTTCCCTTCAGAGGTTATTGGAAATTAACATAAAGATATGGTTTGCCACAATGGCCAGTGTTGAAATAGTTATGGTTAGTATTATTCTACTGGTTTATCACATATATAACACATAATTATGGTGTCCGAATATGTACATCTATTACTGTACTTCTATTTTCTAAGAAACAGAAAATGGAGACATTAATTAATTGCTGACCAACATCAAGGTGCATGATCACGTGGTTACAACAACAACATCGCCCACTCCAAAGTAAGTATTATTTGATATTTTCCTTAATATGCAACGGATTTTGATGAAATATGGCACAGCAAACACATCTACATGAGCTGCATTTGATGGTCTGTGGAGTATGGCACAGACTTAAGTAATTTTTGTGAAGAATCGATTTCCGTGTCGATTCTTCGCAAAAACGACAGAAGTTTGAGCGAAAATACAGAGACCACCAAATGCAGCTTAACAAGACGCGTTTGATGCGCCATATTTCATCAAAATCCGTTACGTAATAAGGACACTATAAAAGAATACGTACTTTGAATCGGTACTTGTTGTTGTTGTTAGTACCACGTGATCATACACCTTGAACATCTGCTAAATAATAATAGGGGTTTCCCAAAACAAATGGTGTCCAAATACGTATTACGGTTATGACGGGTAACAAGGAATATTTCCTACCTTTCACCCAGGAACCAGCTAGAAATATAATCCATAAGCGAAGCAGTGTCAGGTGAGTATAATCCCGCCCCATCGTCAGTGCGGGGCCAGCGATAGCATTGTACGTTCACATTCTGAAAATAAAAATATTGATTGATTGATTTGTTTTATGTCCAATCAACAGCAAGGTTTGATTCAGCATTGTATCAAATACAAATGTATAGTGAAATCAGCAATACAGTCTATCCGATGTTTCTTACTGATGTTCTTTACTTGCATTCTAAGAGGTTAACCCTTACACTGCTGAATTAAAATTTTCGTCTGCTGTTTTTTTTTTTATACTTTCCCAAAAAAATTTCCCAGGAAAAATACGTTTTGAAAACACTTTAGAATCATTTCCAATGGAAATAATTCTAAAATGATGTCAAATCTTGTTTTCATTTAGAAAGAAGACACAATATAAAACAACAGCAGATGAGAATTTACGTTTCTTGCAGTCTAAGGGTTAACCCTTACACTGCTGAATTAAATTTTCTGTCTGCTGTTGTTTTTTGATATTTTCCAATTTTTTTTCCACAGGAAAAACACGTTTGAAAACACTTTAGAATCATTTCCAATGGAAATGATTCTAAAAGAAAGAAAACAATACATAAACAACAGCAGATGAGAAAGTATGTTTCCTGCATTCTAAGAGGTTAACCCTCAGTTACACTGCTGAATTAAAATTGTCGTCTGCTGTTTTGTTATATTTTCCACAAAGAAATTCGCAGGAAAAACACGTTTTGACAACACTTTAGAATCATTCCAGAAAATGATGTCAAATCTTGTTTTCATTGAGAAAGAAGACACAATATAAAACAACAGCAGATGAGCATTTACATTTCCTGCATTTTAACCCTTACACTGCTGACTTAAAATTTATATTTTCCAATTTTTTTTCCACAGGAAAAACACTTTTTGACAACACTTTAGAATCATTTCCAATGGAAATAATTCTAAAATGATGTCAAATCTTGTTTTCATTGAGAAAGAAGCCACAATATAAAACAACAGCAGATGGGAATTTTCGTTTCCTGCAGTCTAAGGGTTATATATAATGTCATCATTTACAGGTAATGTAATTCACTAAACATTTACTTACTGTTTATACACACAATTAAACTCTTGTATCACAAATACTTGACACTCATTTACACAAATACATGATCATGTTCACTGAACAATAAACTCAAGTCCACTGAAAACATATCTGTCTGTATATATAAATCCACACGACAACATTTTTAAAATCCCAATACCGGATTTACGCCATAAACATTTTGTCTCATTGTAATTCCACAAACATTACTGTAAATAATGACATCACAGTCACAAAGCATTGTAGGCGGACACGGGGCGTCTCTCGGAAATTGAAATTCACTTTTCTCAATAAATGTTCCCACATACCCTTTAATTTAACCAAATTTTCTATTTCCTGTTTTATGTAATTTCGGTCATTATTTAACCATATAGCCTTTAAAGGTGGTGGTTAAGACATTGAATGAATGTACGACTACCTCAAAACACCCAGATATATATTATAGCTAAACACCAATTTTACATAGTTAAAGAAATCGTATGAATAATCACGGGAAATATTTAGAATTATTTCTATTTTCCTTTCAACATTTATCTCATAAAAGTCTCCAGAATTGGATCAAATTATTAAATTGGGGTATAAAATTGTGATAATATACCCTTGAAAGAAATCATACACCTCAGAGAATAAAAGATTATGTGCTAATACGCTGCAATTAGCATCAAATTGCTATTTAGGCCTATACAACATTTCATGCTGAATTGTCAGTACACCCTTTTCTCTAAAACCCAAAATATTTTCTTTATATGCGCTCAGAAGTATATGTCGTGACCAACATTGGAACCGTCTCATCGAGACGGTTCCAATGAGTGGTCACAACATATAGTTTCATTGAGAAATAAAAAAATAAAAAATAAAATTTTAAATATTTTAAAAATATCATACATAAAGATGTATTTGAATGCAATATGTTTAAGCCAAATGGAAAATATAAAATAAACAGCAGATCTACAACAAATTTTAATTCAGCATTGCAAGGGTTAACCCTAGCTACGCGAAGACGAAAATTATCGTCTGCTGTTTTTCATTTTTGCCTTAATCCTTAACAAAAAACCTGTTTTGGCAGCGCATGAGAATCGTCTCCAGTGGAGACGATTCTCATGCGCTGTCAAAACAGGTTTTTATAAAAAAATATTGAAAATAAAACATTTCCAGCAGACGACAAAATTTAATTCAGGGTTAAATGTATTTTTCGAAAGCTGGTAACCAAATGATAACTGATACGACTAAACACCGGCCGCAAACATTGTGATGATGGGGAACAAATATAACTCTTAAGGCATACTGTTAAAAACTACCAATTGGAGTAAAAATGTATGAAAGTTCAATCAGCTTGTCCATTGGTCATTTATGCTATTCTACTCTTATAAATAGTGCATCATATGTGTACTCTAGCACTTCATTGTAATCCACCAATAAAGTTTGATAAAAATATGCGGACAAAGTTCACCAGACAAATAAATTTCATTGTTCAGAAAGTTTAATCTGCGCTTGATACATATTTTGTACATAAATTGTGCAACAGAAATCACATTAGAGTTTTATTTTCATTTGTGCAAATAGTAGCAGATATGGCATAGCCGAGTCCTGATCAGCCTAGGGATCAAATGTTTAGTACTGAGGAGGTTCTTTAACACTTAGAATGTGGGAAGTGTAAATCCTAAATATTTTCTTTATATGCGCTCAGAAGTATATGTCGCGATCACCATTTGAACCGTCTCGTCGAGACGGTTCAAATGAGTGGTCACAACATATACTTTCAATGAGAAATAACAAAAAATAGAAATAAAATATTTAATAAATTTCATACCCCGGGTCCCGTAAAGGTCGATTCCGAAAGATGGGTTAGGGAACATGGGTGGTTTGAGGTGGGAAAAATTGTCCCACAGGCTCACTCTAGGCCCAACATTAACCCATTACATGTGGAATACACCTTTACGGGTATGAAATTACTTAATTTATTTTTGTTATTTCTCAATGAAAGTATATGTTGTGACCACTCATTCGAACCGTCTCGACGAGACGGTTCAAATGGTCGTCACAATTTATATTTCTAAGCACACAGAAAGAAAATATTTAGGATTTTCCACACGCAAAATGGCATATCCTCAGCATGAAATGGGTGGTTAATTTTTATGTTTTTTCATCCAGTCAAAATTGTTCAACTCCAAGTACCAAGTAGATACTCCAATAGTTTTACAAGCAATAACCCTATTTTCTCATGAGCTGGGTAATATATCAAACCAATGAGGAGACATCTATGGACTTTAACTGTCGAGCTTGCAGTTTAATAAATCATTCAAAATTTTACACTGAACCTGGAAAAGGCCTTTTAAAACATAAAGAATGCAGCAAAGTGAATTTTGATGTATTGATGACAAGAAAGCAGGCGGTAAACGGCCCGATACATCATTGATTTTGTTCATGTGACAAGGTACGACTTCGCTATTGCAAGCAGAATAGACCCTGATCAGACTGCACGGACGTGCAGTCTGATCAGGGTCTATCCTGCTTGGAGTATACAGTAGCCATTCGTATATAAACAGACAGAAAGAGAACAAATTATTCATGGCAATATTGCATTTTGATAATTATTATTTGTATTATGCATAATGTATTTCTAAATCCACCATTTCGCACACACTGAGACTGCAATTATTTTCTTGTTTTAAAATGACAAGCATCCCTAATGTGTGCCATTATAAAAAGAACTGTAAATAACATATTCCCTGTTAGGGTCTAGACATGTGAACATTATTTATTTGACAACATATCAGCTGGTACATGTGGTATATAGTACAAGTTGGAGTTAGCAACTGTCAGTATAGATCTGAATTATCCTTCTTTGAATGTAGAAAGTGAAAGTGAAAAGGTTTAACGTCCCACCAACAGCTAAGATCATTTAGAGACGGGTCCACAGTTTAATAAAAGTCTCATCCGACAGATCAGGGGGATGGAAATACATGTACTACGAAAGTATTTTTGATGCCCAAGGCGAAGTTTGAACCCACAACCTCTGGATTGGAAGTCAAGTGTTCTAACCCCTCCCTCGGCCACAACCAATCCCTCTTTGACCGTAGAAGAAAACAAGATGGCCACCAAAAACCTGGGCCACAATTTGACATCCTGATGCATATGATGATCATAATGGCTTGTGCGCCGACAGATTGGCGAATGGTGAATACACTGACCGGAACTACATAGAAGGGCAGACAGGTCCGGGTCTTCAATGATGGTAAAGATAATAAGCAGGGTTTGTCAAATCTTGGCCCATTTAACAATGTGCTTGTATACTAGAGATTGGGCCAACTGTTGGGCCACTCATATCCCACCTGCGGAAATTTTTTAAACCCACATAAATTATTTCCTGTCTAATTCCCCAGTCATGTCTAACATCCACAACCATACATTATTTGGGTATGGCCAACACACCCACACGCCAACCTCAGCGAGGTTAACAAATATACAAGTGCATTACCAGCAATCTACACACATACTATATTGGCTTTACAACCTCAGCGTGATACAGTCCCACTTCCTATGAATAATAAACAAGGTTGGCCGTCAATTTGTACTCGTTATTGTCAGAAAGAACCATAATCTAACTTCCCAGTCCTTAGATCCTTATGTAACGTCAGACACTCATACAAGTTTTATAAGAATATGCATGGAAACTGTCACTCATGCAGTAATCCTGGATGGGCAATTTACTGGAATGAAATGTTGGCATGAATATGGACATGTCTGATGCAACAGCCAACAAACATTATTTGCGATTAATCGATTAGACCGCTACTCACAACAATTGTCGTCTGCTGTTGCATTTATTTCTCAATAAAAACATGGTTTGACAGCACTTCAGAATCATTTCCAATTTTCTGAAGTGCTGTCAAAGCATGTTGTAAATTATTCTAAAGTGTTGTCAAAGCATGTTTTTGATGATAAAAATGGAAAATAGAAAATAAACAGCAGACGACAACAAAAATAAGATAGCGGTGTAAGGGTGAATCATCTATGATCGGCATGAAACTGGTTAAACTCATGTTTCTGCTGTTATCAACACAGCTTCAGTAAGCTCGACATGATGGTTTGTATAATCTCGCTGGTACAGATCCTAATCCAGCTGATCTGTATATAAGGGTTAATCGATTAGAGACTGGATAAATTCTAGTAGTACGAAACATTTGAGAAGAAACCCCTAAATTCTCAACACAGTACAAGAAGTGTACACAAGTTAGTTGTGGAACATCACCCTGATAATTCTATATCATGCCATATAGACAAGAGCATCGTCACTATTAGTATCGGGCTGTATACTGGTGAACCCATTCCATGATGATTATTATACACATTTTTTTTCTAATGGATTGGACCAAATAGTTTTATTATTTCTCACCAAAAGTATATGTTGTTACCACTCAGTTGAACCGTTACGTTGAAACGGTTCAACTGAGTGGTAACAATATTGAAACGGTTCAACTGAGTGGTAACAATATTGAAACGGTTCAACTGAGTGGTAACAATATTGAAACGGTTCAACTGAGTGGTAACAATATTGAAACGGTTGAACACTGAGTGGTAACAATATTGAAACGGTTCAACTGAGTGGTAACAATATTGAAACGGTTCAACTGAGTGGTAACAATATTGAAACGGTTCAACTGAGTGGTAACAATATTGAAATGGTTCAACTGAGTGGTAACAATATTGAAATGGTTCAACTGAGTGGTAACAGTATTGAAACAGTTCAACTGAGTGGTAACAATATTGAAACGGTTCAACTGAGTGGTAACAGTATATACTTTTGGTGAGAATTGAGAAAATTGGGGGAAACAGCAATTGTAAATTTGGATAAAGGTGAATTAGTAGCCAGATTTAATGATTTTATAAGTGTAATTTGCTTTGTCATTGCACAGTAAATATTTAGAAATTTATAAATTGGGACCACAGATATGCAATGATCGCGTGGTTGCCCTACCATTAATGACGTTCATCATTACCTTTCAAATTTCCGAATTAAATCACGTTGTATAGGCAAACAAAAAATGTGTGAATTAAAACGTCGCCACATTTCTCATTCCTAGACGACATATTTCCATATTTGAGTCCGCAAGACTTTGTTGGGCAATGATTTTACGAGAGATAGTCGACCAGACGACTTACCCGAACGGATGTGTCATCCCAACCCAATCCCGCGTAATCACCTATAATCACATTTTAATGCAGTTTTAATGCAGTCATACGAAACACTTTATACTTCATTAAGAAGATCCAGCTATAGGTGCATGCATACGCGACAATAAATCCAGAATCTATACAGTGGTGTAATGAAATCATTGTAATAAATGCCTTATCTGATCAGTCAACGGATCATTTTAGGGGTAGGTGGGGATGAAAAACTAAATTAATTTTCTCTGGCGTAGGGCCAGAGAAAATTAATTTTGTTTTTCATCCCCCCCCCCCCTAAAATAAATTGCTAAATTATTAGTTTATAGTAAACAAAATTGTGTAAGTTATTGTTATTGTATAGTTTTATTGTATACTAGTTTTAAATAAATTTCCATAAAAAAATAATTAACCCTTACACCGCTATCTTAATTTTGTTGTCGTCTGCTGTTTACTTTCTATTTTCCATTTTTATCATCAAAAACATACTTTGACAGCACTTTAGAATAATTTACAACATGCTTTGACAACACTTTATAATCATTTCCATTGGAATTGATTCTAAAGTGCTGTCAAACCATGTTTTTTATTGAGAAATAAGGCAAGATATAAAAGCAACAGAAGACAACAATTGTTGTGTGTAGCGGTCTAAGGGTTAAATCAATTTCAATAAAAAAAAACAGTCACTCCCTTTGTTCCGAAATTGGGGTGAGAATCAACACATTATGTTTTACTATTTGTTGGCCATATTCACACACTATGTATCATACATACACCATTTTACTGATTCAAATTCCAGCTATTTCCTTTCTTTCTCATAAGAAGTATATGCTGTGATAACCATTTGAACCGTCTCGTGAGTGATCACACTATGTATAGATACTTTTGTAGAGAAACAAGAAAAATAAAAAAGATAATATTTCAAAATTGCCATAAGCCTAAAAGACTGTACTCCGGGTATAAAGAAATGCTACAACTTGAAAGTAGCCTTGGGTTCAATATGAAAATCAAACAGCATCATGTCCGTACCAAGTTTTGTGCAAATCATTCAAAAATTGTAACTGGCAGAGCTCATAAATGAAATTTACCTCTAAATATCCAGGGGTGGGTTTCACTAAACTTTGTACAACAAAAATGTTTGTAAGCGCAAATTTAGGATTGTCTGTAAATTTAATTTGATGGATTTACATTTATTGAGCATAGGCTGCATATGCAGCCTATGCTAATCCAATAATTCTTTACAAGAAAACATTGTTAATGTGAAATTTACAGACTCATAATTGTGCACTTACAAACATTTTAGTCTTACGAAGTTTAGTGAAACGGGCCCCAGTACGACACATGGGAAATTATTGAGTTTGAAACCAGTGTGGAATATCATCATCAATCTGCATACCTCTGCTCATTCTCATCAGGATCTACGTACTTTTTTCCCTGTATAATTGTGATCATTCAGCAAGACCGGGCATCTCTCTATACAGGACACCCAGACAACTTTAGCCCTTACACTGCTATCTTAATTTTTTATTGTCTCCTGTTTTCCATTTATATAATCAAAAACATGCTTTAACAGCACTTTAGAATACTTTACAACATGCTTTGACAGCACTTGAGAAATAAGGCAAGATATAAAAGCAACAGCAGACAACAATTGTTTAGCGGTCTAAGGGTTGGTGTTTAATTCTGATGCGTTTCGCTGTAACAGATATACAGGTAATATCTGTTCATTATTCTTGCCTTGCAATGCTCATATACCTGAATAACAGTGGACCCGCTCTAACCCGGACAGCCTGGGGACCTCCCAGAGTGTCCGGTTTAGAGAGGCTCCACTGGTATAACAAACTGAAATATCTGATGACACTCGTTCTGTGTTTATGCAACTCATTCTGCAAATGTCAACAGATGCACTTTTATTTTTGCCCGCACTTGAACTGAAGTTTACACAGACTTGACACAGGAAATCAGCCAATTTAATCAATGATAACCACACTTCAGATAAGCTGTCTTAATTTGGAAGATCCCCCCCCCCCCACACCCCATGCCTTCCATGTGAAAGTTGGTAGTCCTTTAGAATCGTTTTATTGAACATATATTAATATAGTAATTTCCAATAACCTCCGAAGGGAAGCACATTTAATACACATTGTTTTAAAGTCACTCTTTTTATAAAAAGAGTGACTTTAAAACAATGTATATTAATATAGTAAGAATTTTAGAGATATAAAGAAATACTTCAAGCATTCAAGAAGAAATACAAAACTTATCCAGAGCAAGTAATCAATTGATATTTCCTATTTCGCATGAAAAGGAATCTGACTCCATGCAGCTCGTGATCCAATGATGCGCCCTCCTCTCGACAATTGTACAAAACGCTGACAATTTCACAATCGGACTTGGAATAGGGTATATCAGTACTGCCTAACAGTTGTTTTCATATGAGACACGCCATGGGATTTTGTACCTTCGGACATCTGCGTAATTTCATTAAATGCGTTTACAAAATTTAAGTCAACAGTTGACAAAATTTTCAGAATACTTCCGCATGTACTCTGAAAATTTTGTCAACTTTTGACGCCATTTACGGAAAATATTGTAAATTTTGTAAACATATTTTATGGAAATTACGCAGATGTCCGAGTGTACAAAATCACATGGCATATATGTCTCATATATAAGACATAAGCATAAAGCATACTATTGCTATGCTGTTAAGATAAATCCATGCTGTTTAGTGATTTGTTCATTCACATCGTTTTCTCATGAACTCAACCAACTCATTGCACAATTGTCAATCATTCTGTTGACATTAGTTTGTATGGTCTCAAAAGCCCACTATTTGTTCCTTCCATTTCAGTGTCTTTGTTTTCCATAAGTGCTTTGACCTCTTGTGTTTTCAACCAGTTATATCCTGCTGTCCTTTCCTGGGCTTCCGTCAAGTACTTCCCTACCAAATTATTTTCCTTTCCAAAGAATAGATGTTTGTAGTGAGAGACTTTGTGCAGTAGCCGAGTTATTTGGAGTTATTTACTGGGCTTACAGCTCCTCTGGAGTGATGTAATTGTGTGTGCACTAGCTCTCCAAGATGTAATCAGCTGTGCTCTGTTTACATTCACTGCTATCAGATTGTTGTGCAGAGCTATGCACTTGGAATTCCATTGCTCATTCCAGAAAATTAATCTGCAGAAATGCATGGGCCGCATACAACACTATGTGAAGTATAAACCCATTACATTCGAAATACACCTTTAAGGGTTTAAATATTTCATTTTTATTTTTCTTATTTCTCAATGAAAGTATATGTTGTGACCACTCATTTGAACCGTCTCGACGAGACGGTTCAAATGGTGGTCACAACATACACTTCTAAGCAGATATAAAGAAAATATAATGTTTCACAAACGAAATGACATATACTCGGAATGAAATGGGTTAAAGATACATGAACAAATGCGTGCTATGGACAAAATATGGACTACAGCTACATGATCTTTCTCACAAATGATCAGACGAAGCAGCGCATACCGACCACAAGGCCAATATAGCACATTATATAAACCTATTTGTGACTTAAAACCTTATGTTAGCCATCTTGCCAAAACATACTGTAGAATCAGAATCAAAATCTGTCAGCTAGTGGCAGGCAGTAGAACTGATAAGCCAATGTCTGATAACTCTAAATGATAGAAATGCATTACCCATATAATTTATATATATGAGAATAATTGCTTTTAAATATTGTCCTGCAATTTCATCCGAACTACCGTATATTGTTACCACTCACGTATATTGTTACCACTCAGTTGAACATCTCCACTAGCCGGTTCAACTGTGGTAACAACACACACGTTGTGTGAGAAATAAGACAACCAGGCTGAGGTTATATAACACATACAAAATTGTTAATCCTTAGACCGCTACTCACAACAAATGTCGTCTGCTGTTGCTTTTATATAATGACTTATTTCTCAATAAAAACATGATTTTACAGCACTTCAGAATCATTTCCAACGGAAATGATTCTGAAGTGCTGTCAAAGCATGTTGTAAATTATTCTAAAGTGCCGTCAAAGAATGTTTTTGATGATAAAAATGGAAAATAGAAAATAAACAGCAGACGACAAAAAAAAATAAGATAGCGGTGTAAGGGTGAATCATCTATGATCGGCATGAAACTGGTTAAACTCATGTTTCTGCTGTTATCAACACAGCTTCAGTAAGCTGACATGATGGTTTGTATAATCTCGCTGGTACAGATCCTAATCCAGCTGATCTGTATATACAACAGTAATCTGCTGGTCAAACACAGGATTAATCACAAGCCAAGATCCAATTAGATACCAGATTCCGAACACTATATATATATACTACCTTCTCAATACCAGCAGAGTAATTAATAGACCACAAGTGTGTAAATGTGCATGTACCACTAGGCAGCTAACATTACACACACATTTTCAGAATACCATTCAATATTTTTGATGTCATTTATATGGACGGAATGATGATATGGATCAATTAAAAAAAATGTCTTATTGTAAAAAATATATGAAAATTGCTTGCAAAGTCTTTGCAAGCAATTTTCATATACTTTTTAGAATACAAAACACCCCATTCTTATAAATGGACTAGTCTGAAATTCATTGTGTGGCAATTGGATTGGTCCTGAAATTAACATTTCAAAGTCCATTCCAGTTATTTAGGGTTGAAAGGGTTAATTCAAACTGTGCTTATGTACACACATAACTTGCACAGGTGGATTTTCCCAGAACCAAGAGGCATATATTTATGATGAGAAAAAAGCTAATGTCTAAAAGGGCAAACGAAGCCATAAATCGAGCAAGCACTTCATCCTCTGAAGAATAGGAAGATGATTTATACCAGAGACAATTTTATGGTGCTGTCACTAATGTACAGGCAAATCACCAGTGAAGAATAGAATGCCAGGACAACATCCCAGTAATATAATGACAAAAAAAAAAGAAGAGATTAATTTGAAAACATTTTAAATCTGAACCAATTTCAGTCTAAGGATACAATAATTTTTGTTGAAAAAATCTAATTATTTGGTTTATTTCTCCATAAAGGTATACGGAGACAATTCAAATGAGTGGCAACAACAATTACTTTTTGAGATGAAATAAAGAAATGTTTTTCCCCCTAAAAGTTTCATACTACTATATTTGGTAATAATGCATATACCGGGGTAATGAGTGGTGTGGACTGGAATCACACTGCACCAATATCAATGGTCGCAAATGTATCTATCTATCTGTTGTCTGGTGTAGAGAGATTGTACTCTATACCAATTTGCTGGAACAATTAGCTCAATTTACCTAATTCCACAGTTGAATGTGTCATGTAAAACATATGTGATTCCTTTGCAATCATAAACAGACATCATCGTCAGAGATGAATGACAGTGAAACACATCGAGATTGTCTGGTTTAGAGAGGTTCTACCACAGTGCAACCTCTCTACAACAGCCAGCCACAAGAAGACAAAAATATCTGTTGTAGAGAGGTGGCTGTTGTAGGGAGGTTAAATATAGAGGTGAATTGTATGATTGGATATATCTCTGTTACAGAGAGGGGGTTGTTGTAGAAGTAACCGTTCGCGGAGGTTTACCTGCATATACCAATTTGTTGGAAAAAAGCTCACTTCAGCTTCCACAAATGAGACACACCACGTGATTTTGTACCCAAGAACATGTGTGATATTTCATGAACAATATTTACAAAATTAGTTTACGTAAATGACGTCAAAAGTTGACAAAATTTTCATGCGGATTTCCAAATTCGCTATGAAAGTTTTGTCATCTTTCGAAGTCATTTACAGAAAATTTCACAGTTCCTGTAAATAATGTCATGAAAAATTGTTCTTAGGTACAAATTCGCACAGCGTGTCTCAAATGGGTGTCAGCTAGTGGTAGAAAATAACTACTCCCTTGGAGTTTAGCCCCCCTGTGGAGTTTAGCACCCCTGCACCAATGACCAGTTCAATTACAGAACCAGGCATGTGTAATTGGTCGAAGCAATGGGACATGGATAGAATGACAATTTATTGGATGCAATTGGGAAAAAATGAATACATGTGATACAATTACTAGATGGAGAGATAATGGCATGTATATTGAATTTGGACATATCCGCCACTAATTTATTGCTTCTTATATTCCCTGGTGTGTATATGGGTGCTTTACAGCTACGGTAGACAACAACAACAACATCCATATTCCACTGTCACAGGCCCATACTGATAAAATCCAAACGTCACCATGCACCCACATCTTCTGCAAACAAGGTGATTGCTGGGGAGCTTCTCACCCAAGAAAAAAATTATGTCAATGTCCTCTGAATGACACAGTGTGGTTAGCCATCAATTTAAGTAAGCTACTGGTGAAGCTTGGTAAAGATCTGTAGCCGATTTCACCTACATTGCAAAGTATATTTTTCTAGCAAAGTATAATTTGAGGGATAAATTTTCAAATTTAGGATAAATTTATTAATTTTTATTATATTGAATTTATTACATTATCACAGCCATTTTGGCTGTGATAATGTAATAAAGTCAGTATAATAATTCTGCATACTTCTAATCATCGTTAGTTCTATTTGAAATAGTCGTTAGTTCTATTTGAAATAATGCATTTCAGGAAAAATAAATGATTACTCCCTCAAAGTATACTTTGCTAGAAAAGTATACTTTGCAATGTTGGTGAAATCGGCTACTGACCACGTCCCTAATTATGGGACGTGAGCCTATATTTTGAATAAAGTATTTCAATGCAGCAATGTTTGTAATTTCCTACTAGCAAATTGGTGTAGCCAAATTACCATGTCGCCATGGAACAATTCGCTATCAATATATTCGGGTGTGAAAATTCAGCAAGGGTTTAGAAACTTGGGGCGCTGTTTAATGAGATATGGAAGCCTTGCGATGGTAATCCTCTTTTCTCCATCATCCATCGGTCTAATTCCATCAGCTCAGCATGTGAATACTTAATAACATCATTCAAATAATGATTCAGATAATTAATATGCACACATTCTGAGAACAAGACAAAGATATTCGTGAAAATCGGTCTCATCGCCTATAAAAAATTTCATACCATTCATTCAAGGATCTAATTCACTAAACCCTAGCAGCGGATTGAATACAGAAGTGTTCCAATGCTCATAATGACAACAAGACTGCTAATGTTAACCCATTTCAGTCTAAGGATACGATAATTTTAGTTGAAAAATTCACATCATTTTGTTTATTTCTCCATAAAGGTATATGTTGTTACCACTCATTTGAACCGTCTCATTGCGACGGTTCAAATGAGTGTTAACAACATATAATTTCGAGATGAAATAAAGAAAATCAGATTTTTTCCCCATCTTTAATGGGTTAATGATACTAATACAGTTTTTGTCACGAATGAATTTTCCATCTGAAGCAATGGTTCAGCATTTATTGCTGAAACCTGAAACATATGGCAGATAATTTGGAGTGTGTCCCAGAATAACTTGTGCACGTGGTATTTGGAATTAGTGAAATTTAACCCTATTCAATATGAGAGACTGGACAACTCTGCACTCAGTATTGAAAGACTTCTAACCCCTAATATCCAGAATGAACTTTCCCATGTGAATTTTCAGTATGTTCCATTAACCAGAAAAGGTGTGTTTTTCTATATGACAAAAAAATACTGAAAAAATGCTGCAAATCCGATGAACCGGCTTATTGCAAGCCGGCTCATCAGGATCTACAGCATTTTTATCTGTCGGAGTGGAATCGTGTTAATGGTCAGGGCAGAGCTCCAGATAAGCTGCGTATTTGCGTTAATACCCAATTAAAATTGCCAAAAACCCAATTGAAATCAAAGTAGTGAGTATCAAAACGCAATGAAAAATTTGTGGTACAGAAAACAATAAACAGACCACAAATATAGCATATTTTCTTATTTTTCCATCAAAACACATCTTGGTATTTCATTACAATTGTCACCAAGGAGACAATTCTAATGAAATGCCAAGATATGATTTCATTTCGAAGCAAACTAATTCAATACTGCTGTCTGTTGATGTGTAAACAGTAGTGTGATTTTATTTTACCCAATTAAAATTTTGAAATACCCAATTGCTTCAGAAATGATGGAGTGACACTACTCAATTAGAAATTCCTTATCTGGAGCCCTGTCAGGGTATACACTGTTTCTAAAAGCTACACATCATTCCATTGTACATTGTTAACACATAGAACAATGAACACAAACACACACAAACAGCAGGGTGCCTGGTATTCAAATGGCTTGTGATTTCCTTGCCGGGTTCAAATATTGAATTGTGTTTCAATTATTTCTCCCGTTTAATTGCGCCAGAAATGAGCTCTTTATGACTGATGTGGAAGATCGTGGCATTATCGATGGGCCACTATTAATCCTGGGAAATCCTGTTAACTGCCAGTTCAGCTTCAGCGACAGATAGCGACCCCGCCATTGCCATCTGTCCCCATCCACTTGGATGATGCCATTTAATCCTATACCAAATATACCATTCAAATAATTATGCTTCTGGGGCCAGTATGGAGGGGTAGTTGGTTATATAAATACACCAGTAGCAGATTTCACCCAAATAGCCAAGTGCATTAACCCTCACTATGCTGGAGACGGAAATTGTCGTTTGCTGTTTTTCATTTTTGCTTTAATTCTTAATAAAAAAATATATTTTGACAGCACTTGAGAATCATCTCCAGTGGAGACGATTCTCATGCGCTGTCAAAAACATGTTTTTTGTAAAGAAATAAAACATTTTCGGCAGACGACAAAATTTAATTCAACGTATTAAGGGCTAATATACCATAGTACCCGAGTGCACTTTGAACGAGTCATTTCCTGAAATATATCCAAGATATTTCATATAAAACAGATGCCTGCTTATATTTGATGATTGAAAGTATTATCATTCATGTAGCATATTTACTACATTATCATAGCAGCCATTGTCTTGAATAAAACATGTCCTATTTCATTAAATGAAAATATGTTAGGTATCGATGCATCAATTGCAAATTAATCCTAGAAAGTACACCAAAACAGATTAGCACATATAGCGATATTGGTGAAATCGTTTAATGACCCCGAGCTCGTAAAACTTGCTGCAGATTCATGTAAAACTTTCTGCAGATTCATACTTTAATTAATAAGTAATTTGATTTAAGACTCAATACCAGCTAAGTTTGCTTGGCTGGGACTTGCCCAATCAAATTTCATTAGTTCAAGAATACAAACTAAAACAGGTTGAAAGATTTAATCAGAATGAGCCCAAAAAAGCTATTATTATTTCCGGATGTCAAAGGTGATATTGAGGATGATCATATTAACCCTTAGACTGCTACTCACAACAATTGTCGTCTGCTGTTGCTTTTATATCTTGCCTTATTTCTCAATAAAAACATGTTTTGACAGCACTTCAGAATCATTTCCAATGGAAATGATTCTGAAGTGCTGTCAAAGCATGTTGTAAAGTATTCTAAAGTGCTGTAAAAGCATGTTTTTGATGATAAAAATGGAAAATAAACAGCAGACGACAAAAAAAATAAGAGCGGTCTAAGGGTTAATGAAGATGCTGGTATTTGATGGTAGATTCAAACTGCCTCCTAACCTCCATCACAGTTTCACCACACTACAGAGCTCTTGTTGGATTAGAGTTAACACAAAGCCTAAAAAAAAAAAAAATGATAGAGAAGATATTGATGATGATGGTAGTGAGGGATTCCTGTTCATTGACAACGTGACCCGATATTTGAGTCATATTTTGAAATCCATCGTCAAGATTCAGACTGTGCCATGAGAGAGGGGAATATGGAGGGGATTATCTCAATGCTGCCGAGTACCTCACTACCGAGTTTCGCTAATGAGTATAGCCCCAATGATGATGACTCAGAAATACAACATCTTGCATAAATGAGACGAGCCATGCATGTGATTTTATATCTCGCGAAATATATTTACAAAATTTACAACATTTTCTGTAAATGTCAGACGTCCAAAGTTGACAAAATGTTCAGAGCAAATACGGAAGGGAAATCCGCATTTGTCTGCAGATGGACAAGCTGGTGAAGAAGACATTGATGAATATGATGATAATGATTTTGGGACTAATTAACTCTTTGCATGCCAGAGGTGAAAATAACAACCAACAGATTAGGAGTATTTCCCATCATGCAAAGAGCTAAAATCCACCACCACCAATGTAAACTGTACGTACATCTAACATTGATTATAATGTAAATGGGGATAGAAATAATGGAGCTACTGAAGAGGTGGGTGATGATTATCTTGAAAATGATGATGCTAATGGTGATGGTAATGACTGGCTGCAAGCAGTGTCATTAAATACCGATTTCTAATAAACAGCAGACCCTGTTTATCATTAAACACAAGACATCACACAAAACAAACATGCAAATCTAAGGTTGTATAGCTTTAATCACACAAGTTACATTTGGAGACTTCAAAGTGCTAACCGGCTGTGTTGAAATGCGATTTTCTCCATATATTAAAGCCAGTCATGCGTGCTGTAATTATGTAATCGTTTGAAATGTGAAGTTGTTTTTTTTTCTGACATGACATAAAGGTGTTGAATACCGACAAAATGGGACATTCAATTAAAAGCAATTCATTATAACGTTGCAGCAAGAATGGAATAATTAGACACAGTTACGTTCTTCTGATGGCGGACAAAGCTTACTATTATTACGTTTATGACCAACCTAGTCACCGAGTGTACTCGCTAGTCTGATCAGTGTCTACAGTGTCTACAGTGTCGGTATCAGTTAAGTATCCATGTTACTGTGACATCATACAACCAAAGAGATAGAGTATCTCCTGTAAATATAACCCTTAGAAAGCAGGAAACGAAAATTGCTATTTGCTGTTGTTTTATATTTTATCTGATTGAAAGTGCTGTCATAGAAAATTTAATTCAGCATTGTAAGAGTTATTAAAGTACCCACTAATCGCGATTTAATTGGTAGCATAACTTCCCGTGAGGCAATCAAATAAAATACCCATATTACCCTGTATATCCAATCCAGACAGACAAGACTTACAACATTCGGAATTGTCAAACTTCTTTGCTGGTTGCATAAAATTTCATTGATCACATGTTGTGAACAGCGTAGACCGTGATCAGACCGCGCGGATGCGCGGTCTGATCACGGTCTACGCTGTTCACAACCACTAGGTCCCTTCTATCCACCGCCAATATAAATATGCTGCAATGTAAATTGGCTTATCTACTGTCTGTATCAGTGGAGTATCATCTTCATATTTACCTATCTCCCAAGTCAAACACTTAACCTTCCCTACTACAGGGTGCTGATAGATGCAATGTGCTCCGCTCCTGGGATACCTTTGATGCAAAATGTCAAGAGATCTTACAGCATTTGCAATCACACAGCCCCAGATCTATGCAGTCACGCGTTCTACTCGATCAGCTGCCAGGTAGTTTGATATCTATTCAGAGAATACAACCCCCTTGAATTGTCACCTCTCCGCAACAAGTCAGTCTCTTTAACACACTCTTTGTGTGTATATCCCAATTGGATAAGTCAATATATATATATTTCAACCCTTAGACTGCTACTCACAACAATTGTCGTCTGTTGTTGCTTTTATATCTTGCCTTATTTCTCAATAAAAAACACGGTTTGACAGCACTTCAGAATCATTTCCAATGGAAATGATTCTGAAGTGCTGTCAAAGCATGTTGAAAATTATTCTAAAGTGCTATCAAAGCATGTTTTTGATGATAAAAATGGAAAATAGAAAATAAACAGCAAACGACAAAAACATTAAGATAGCAGTATATGGGTTAACCTCCTTGCAACAGCTGCCACCTCTCTACAACAGCCAGTTTTGTAACTTCCCATGAGCGCTTGCTGTGGAGTTTGCAATGAACTCGTGTAACTTCTAAAGTATAATACATGTTTTCGAATATGGTTATATGTCCTATATACATCATTGAACACCAATGATTGCGCATGTTTTTTTGTAATATACACATTTATATGTCTTCTCTTTCTTCACCTGATTTCCAGAACTATTTCCATAAATCCATAATTGCTTATGTGACAACCAGTGTCCAAGAAATTTGTCAAGATTATAATAAGTTGGCATGTGCCACATATCCAGCAGTTAGATCAATTTTTCACAGACATTCTTTGCTGCAATACAAGCAATCCATGTGTGCACCCCTATTGCTACACATGTAACAGTCAACAACTGGCAAAACATTTGAGGATTCCAACCAGGTTAGAAAGTCTGCATAATGTAGGGTCCAATCACGATCTATCCTTGTTTGAAAAGAAACACAGGAAACATAAAGCAAAGCAACAGCAATTTAACCCATTTCAGTCTAAGGATACAATAATTTTTGTTACGGTTCAAATGAGTGGTATATAACAACATATACTTTCGAGATGAAATAAAGAAAATCAGATTTTTTTCCCCTAAAATGTTTCATACTACTATAAGTGTATCCAGTCTTTACTGGTAACCAAATTTAACCAATCTCTGAATGTATGATCTGGGTCTACAGCTCCATAAATGCCCAGTTGCGGCTTATTCTACTGTTTCATGGGCGGCTCATGATGTGTTTGCTTAGGTGTGAGGTGTGTGCCTGATCCTTAGTTCTGCAGACAGCCTGCGTGTGATTTTAACTAACGTTTATTTACTTTACGACTTAGCATGGAGTGCCTTTCTCAGGGTAAATTGATTTCCTATTCATTTTAGATTTTTTTTCTGTCAATACCACACGATGCAAAGGCAAAATCACTTCACTGAGAGTAATTCTGTTATGGACAAGAAATTTGACAACAGTTCGTTATCATCACCATCACAACACATTAACCCTTACAATGCTGAATTAAATTTTGTTGTTTGCTGTTTATTGTTTAATTTCCAGTTTTCTCACGAAAACTATGGTTTGGCAGCAATTTAGAATCATTTCCATTGGATGACATTTTTCGGTTCCTGACTTTTAAGGGTGGAATCGTTTCATGCTGAAGATATACAATTTTTCTCATGGATTTTTGTTTTACTTATTTCTCATTAAATGTATATGTCGTTACCACTCAGTTGAACCGTCTTGTTGAGATGGTTCAAATGAGTGGTAACAACATATATTTTTATTGGGAATTAAAGAAAATAGAAAATGGCGGTAACTTTTGAATTAAACAAAGAAAAAAGATTATCAACTGTTGTGCCAAAATACAATTGGGAAACTATTGTTGACTGAGGTCTACAATGCTTGCCAAGAAGTCGGAGAAAATTCCTCATGCAGCTTTCAAGCAATTGTGATCTTTCTGCGCACTCGTTTGGAACTAGATGTACATTGGACCACATTTGATCCCGACAGCACTCCATGGTTATCAAATGAATAACATTCTCAAAGTGTGAGCTAGAATTTCAAACTTTTATACATTAGATCGATCACAAGTGAAACATCTTTATTACCGGGATTAGTGGTGTCTCAGCCAACACCAGTAAGTCATGGTAGTTCAACTGCACCGTGTCGCTAATGTGGTGATAAATATAAAACAGTATACGCCTACAACAGCACAGGTAAGCCGTATATAAACGCTTCTTATCTCAACGAAATATACATGCCCGTAGTCCAGAACAACGATTTGCACCTCAACAGATAATGCACCAGTAAAACAATTAACCCAATTTGCATGTTTTTGGCATACAAATAGCAACAAGTTCACAAAAATAAAGCAAAGAATAAGAAGCAACACATATAGGTAGTCGTTACACAACAGTGAGAAATAGCATTTTCCCATCAAGTAAATGGCATATGGAAGTTATACATGGTTTCTGATGGATCTGTTTTGTTGTGTTAACACGCCCACCGCTGCCTAATTGCCTTGTAATTACTCGCTTACTTCATTCCTTGTCAATCTCTGCCATTTTTGTTTGTTGATTTCCGCTCCTGGATCCCATTTTTTGTAAGATGAGCATAAGTAGTTTTTATATGCCAAAAACAGACGTGTTGTTTTGGGTTACGACTGATTGATTGCATCATACTCATGCAAAAGTAACACTGTTAAATTATGAAGTAGATGTTTTAAAGAGGCATTTTATATATTTTGAAGATTTTGAATAATATCTTTATTTCTCATCAAAAGTACCGGTAGTTAATGTGTCTCATCGAGGCAGTTAAAATTGGGTTACAAAACATATACATTTGATGAGAATAAGAAAAGTAAAGAAACTATTGTTGAGTAATAAGAAAATAACTAAAAACGTACATTTGTTACTAATCAGAAAGATGTGACCTCAAAGCACAATAGGTCGAGAACCCAAGTAGCTTGGAGCAAGTTGAGTAAGGGTGTATACATTTGTGCTGATGAAACATTGAAGCTAGCTCACAGAAGGCCGTTTAAAGCGTTTGCGACCAGCATAGTCCCAGATCGGTATGCGCACTCAGTCACTGAAGTAAGCCACAATCACAGCTTGGACCTAAATCATACTACAGTCGAACCTCTCTAAACTGGACACAGAGAAATGTTAGTTTTGCTCAGTTCTGATCGGGTTCATTGCAATTTATCTCCGATGATAATGTCTGATCATGATCGCAAAGCACTCGCGCGTCACCTCCCCAGAGTGTCCGGTTTAGAGAGGTTGCACTGTATATGAATATGCATGAGGATCAGGATTATGACTGATGCACATTCCATAAGGTCCCTTTCGTCATCCGAGATCCTACATGTGTGAACATTAGCAAGTGGGCCCATTAATCACGTAGCCGTCTACAACGTATTTACATAAACTTACATTCAGATGGCCAGCCATCATATCATATACTTGCCCAGCCAAATGGTTCATATACCCCTTCATATAAACTCCTTAAAACATAAACGAGCGAGTGTGTGATGTATGAAAGTGATATGTTGGCCCAACCAAATGTTTCATGTTGGCTTGAACAAACACTACGAGATGAAGTAGTGGCAATCAAGAGTGAGTGAATGAGTGAATAGGGTTTAACGTCCGCTTTTCTGACATAGAGGTACAAGCCTCAGGGAGTCTACACGCAGACGGGTCAACGGGATCGTGTCCCGTATCCACCTGTCCGAGGGGGGTAAATCCCAACTTCAGAACTCAATATTTACAATAAAAATATATATTCAGTCCTGAAATTAGAACAACCTGATCTGGTGCCAGGCCCTCGCCACACCAGCATCATTTATCCCATCCCCTAAAAGTAATAGGATTAGCGCTAATCTTACTTTTATATATGGGGCATAGCCCGACTCAACTCTCACTTACAAGAAAGCCAAAAATGTACATGAGGGCCAAATCCGGTATAGTGGGTTCCGGAAAGTATGAACCCAATCGTTAAGCCAGTTTAGTCACCTTTTACGACTAGCAATGGCTACTGCAGCACTATTCTCAGGATCAGTTGATCCCGCCCCGGTGCCTGCACGGGGCGGCAATCAAGAGATTAAATGTATCAAGTGATTTGGATTTTTTTTGCACATTTTTCCACAAATGGCATGAACAGTGTAAATTTTAATTGTAACCTTGAAATGGATTTGCAACTCGAGAAAATGTGGTTGTCTTGAAATTACTGCTAGGAAAGTCAAAGAGTTTAACGTCGCAGCAACAGCTCAGGTCATATAGACACGGGACCTCGGTATAAAGTCTCAACCGAAAAACCATCATTAGGCAGATCGGAGTCTGCACTGTTCGCTATTGCGCTTGAGAACAACAATTAACCCTGCCATCCCTAAGTAAATGGACCTCCCATGTTGTTGTTTTTCGACTATTCCATTTATCAGAAAGGGGTATTGTTTTTAGAAATAAGAAAATATTCACAACTGATGGAGATTCAGATGAGACAGAGATGTTACAATTAGCCGGCTCATCTGGATCTACACTTTTTGTAAGGACGATGATAGAGGTCTGTTGTGTTGAAAACGGTTTAATACTGCAACAAACAATTGAGATCGAAATCAGACTTAAACATAGCTTACCATTTGATCAGGAGCTATACTGGACAAATACTGATTAACTACATTTTACTGTGACAGAATAGTGAACATCAGAAAATCATCATAACAACTGGACAAGATAACCGCAGTGTCACATACTAAATCATATGCGAAAACATGAATCAGAGGCTTGACATTATAATAGCTATTGCAAATTTCCTGTCCATGTGCAATCAAACCCAAGTGGTTGTCCGACAAAATGGGCCTCGGTTTTATGGTATGTTCAAAGTGATGTCAGCTTGTGATTTAAAAACTGTGGAGTATGTACTTGGATATTAACCCTTAGACTGCTACACACAACAATTGTCGTCTGCTGTTGCTTTTATATCTTGCCTTATTTCTCAATAAAAACATGGTTTGACAGCACTTTAGAATCATTTCCAATGGAAATGTTCTAAAGTGCTGTCAAAGCATGTCAAAGCATGTTGTAAATTATTCTAAAGTGCTGTCAAAGCATGTTTTTGATGATAAAAATGGAACATAAACAGCAGACGACAAAAAACTAAGGCCTGAAGATCAAATTGTGCTCAGAGGTGATCAGTTAAATGTAAGGGTTAGGCCTGAAGATCACATTGTGCTCAGACGTGACCAGTCAAACTGTTAGATTTTGAGCACACACTCCAGAAGGTTTATTAGCAAGCTGATAAGAAGCTGCAATGGGCACAGACCAGTAGCCTATTTCATCAACATTGCAAAGTATGCTTATCTAGCAAAGTATACTTTGAGGGAGAAATTTTCAATTTTAGGATAAATTTATTATTTTTTATTATACTGAATTTATTACTTTATCACAGCCATTTTGGCATTTTGGCTGTGATAATGTAATAAATTCAGTATAATAATTCTGCATACTTTTAATCATCAAATATATGCAGTTAGTTCTATATGAAATAATGTATTTCGGGGCAAAAGAAATGATTACACCCTCAAAGTATACTTTGCTAGATAAGTATACTTTGCAATTTTGATGAAATCGGCCACTGGTCTATATATGGCTGGCAAAAGGGGTCTTACAAAGTTTGCGATCAGCGCAGTCCCAGATAAGTAGGCGCATCTGGCCAGTCTGATCAGGACCTGCACTGTTTGCCTTGCATTAATCACCTTTACCATTGTTTACAGTGAAGTTTTCATCGGATAAAACAAACATTCAAAGCCATCAAGATCTACATTAGTTGTAAATACATTCCCTTATCTCACTCAACAAGACTTGCAAAAGACAAGACACATTTTATCGAAACCCATCTCAATTTCCAGTATTTCAGTTTGCCAGTTAAATCCTCCATTCATATGTAAATGAAGAAATGGGTTTAGTGTAAAACAAGTGGCAGCTCCCATTATCTGCCACATGAGGTTGTCCTGTCGGGCGTGTGTCAGAGTGTCATCGATAACTTTGTAAACATTGGAACAGCCATCGGTAATGAACAGTCAGCCATCAGTAATGCTGGCGAATATTGAATCATCACCACTGTATGGTATTATGTTGCCCTGCTGTGCAAATATAAGAAATTGTTTCACCAATGTATTCATACATGCAGAAATAGAAGTATTCAGTTGTTTTTGTAGATTTTTTACTTAAAGTTCTAATTAGTCTTCCTATTACTGTGCAAAAATATATGCTGTGATCGACCACCATTTCTATACCACATTTGCTCTGAACATTTTGTCATCTTCTGTAGCCAATTTCACCAACATTGCATATCTAGCAAAGTATACTTTGAGGGAGAAATTTTCAATTTAACGATAAATTTATTATTTTTTATTATACTGAATTTGTTACATTATCACAGCCATTTTGGCTGTGATAATGTAATAAATTCAGTATAATAATTCTGCATACTTTTAATCATCAAATATATGCAGTCGTTAGTTCTATATGAAATAAAGCATTTCGGGAAACATAAATGATTACTCCCTCAAAGAATACTTTGCTAAATATAAAGTATACTTTGCAATGTTGGTGAAATTTTTATGAAATAGGCTACTAAAGTTTGTAAATATCTTTCATGAGATATCGTGCCATCTTTCCAGGTACAAAATCACATGACCAGTCTCATTTGTTATCAGTCAGAGTGCATTCACTCAATGAGCAGCAAGTTAACTCGTCAATTATACATTGCAGCAAAGCCTTGTTAATGAGGGATCGTAGCTAGTTATCTCCCTTTGCAAATATATTTATAGAAATCCGGTCCTATGCTGTATTTCAGCATTTGTTTCTTACTGAATAGCTCGAAAATTGAGTTTTGCATTGACATATGTGCAGTCTTATCTGAGTCTACACTGATTGCAATACAAGTGTGAAAATATAAATCTGGCAAATAATGCAGTTCCGGATCAGACTGCAGGTGTGTAGGATAACCTGCATCAACACTTGTGGAAAACACTATAATTGCTGCCTTTCATAACAAATCATGCGACATTCGTCCTTTTTACCAGCAATAAGGCCATAAAATATACAATTTGAACCGGATTTCTATAAATACATTCAAAGGGAAATAACTGGCTACGATCCCCTATTGTGTTGCTACATAAATAAGACTGTGTCACTCAACCATTATTCACAATGGCTTGCGGATAGACCCCCCCCCCCCCTCCTGTCTCTAATAACGCTCCAGATATCTGCAACAAGTCATGTAAGCTAACATTTGTTTCCCTCGGTATTGATCCATAATTACAGCCTCCATCAACCACTCACGAAACAATCCCCAAGGTCATGTGACAAATATACGGAGCACGGAGACACAGGACTGTCAGATGATCAACAGTATCTGTTATCGCTCATTAATCAATGAGAGAGCATGGCGGGTTATCAGTGTATCAAACTCACTGTAACTCACAGATGACATGACTTTAACTTATTTCCTCATGTGTTGTGATTTTCAGCCACATTCTTTTCCAAATGTACATCAAATACAACACTCAGCAATATATATATATACACTACGACCTATTGCCCTGTGACAAATCCATGTCAATGTTTCAGCTTCCGATGTTTTTTCCACTACATGTAATTTCTGACAAGATAAACACGTGGAAGCCACCGTTTTTTGTATCAATTTACAGTTCATCGATTAGGATGTGGCGATGTAGGCTCCCCTGATTTCCTACTGGAATACAGATGATACGTGACCTGTGACAGAAGTAACAACGTAAAACATACCACTCAACAGGGGTCAACACAATTAAGCTCACGATTCATACTAACTGTCTGCAGAAACGGGATTTTTGAATAGGGACCCTTTGGGGCATATTCATCCTTTGAAATCTATTTTACCTCTTGGCATTTGCAGCACATGGAGACATTTTGTCATCCAAACATGATTTGACAGTACTTGAGAATCATGGAAATGATTCTAAGGTGCTGCCAAACCATGTTTTTATTGAGAAATAAGACAAAAATATGATTGAAACAACCACAGACGATAATTTTCGGTTCCCGTCTATTAATGGTTAACATGGAGGAATTCATTGCAGTTATCGGACACATTCTCTGGAAGCAACATTGCACGGCCATTCTCTTTCTGTCCTCATTGCTCCGTGTTCCACCACTCTGCTGTTCTCAATGTGCCTCGTCGTGTTGTATTTGATTATTTCCCCACAAATAGCACCAACTCTTCCTAAACCTGTCATGCACAACAGGAAATTATACCCACAAGGAATCACATCATTTGTCTACACTGTAACGACAGCTCGCCTTGCTGTCAACAAAAATCAATAGAGGATTTATACAAAATCTTACAAGAACACGAACACCATTCTCGCAGGACCACTAAATGAAATGCATGTTGATAACGCAGTCGCCTTCGCACATTCATAAAAGGAATGTGTCCATCGACTAGATCCAATACGACTGTGATGTTGTGGAGCTGCCATTTGCTGAGAAAGAATGTGATAACAGGGCTCCAGATAAGGAATTAGTAATTGAGTATTGTCACTCCATCATTTCTGAAGCAATTGGGTATTTCAAACTGTTAATTGGGTAAAATAAAATCACACTACTGTTTCCACATCAACAGACAGCAATTATTGAAGTTTGTTTCGAAATGAAAACATCGTCTTGGCATTTCATTAGAATTGTCTCCTTGGACAACTCTAATGAAATACAAGGATGTGTTTTCATGGAAAATAAGAAAAATATGCTATATTTGTGGTCTGTTTATTGTTTTCTGCAACATGATAAAGGTACCACAATATTTTTATTGCTTTTTGATACTCGCTTCTTCTGATTTCAATTGGGTTTTTGGCAATTTTAATTGGGTATTTATGCAAATACGCAGCTTATCTGGAGCTCTGTGATCAAGATAATTGACATCCAAAATTGTTGTCAATGATCTCACCTGAATTGGGACAAGACAACAAAAGTGAATGTCCTTGATTATGCATCATCAGAGCTCCAGATAAGGTGGGTAATTTGACCAACTTGGGGTGAAATTTTGTTATTTATTCATCAAAAATGGCAAGTTGGGAGTCCTTTAGAATCGTCTCATTGAGACGATTCTAAAGCACTCCCAACTTGCTATTTTTGATGGGAGAAATAAGAAATTTACCTCTAAATTATGCACCTTAACTGGAGATCTGCATCATATCAGTGTATCGTGTAACTAATAGTCCATGTATGATCACATTTATACAGCAGGCACTTGCCATTTTTAGAACTGGTGGAATAGTGACACAACAATACACTTATTTAATTCCTATAAAGAACATTTTGTGCCTACTGAGTGGGCATGAACCTTTAAACTACATACATGTAAATAGTGATACAAAACACACACACAAAACGAAATAACCAACAAACTTGAATGCATAGCACAAACATAATTTTGAAACAAATACCTCAGCAGTCTCCAATCAGGCACTGGACATCTACTCACCTCTCCCGTTACATTCTCTCAGGATGTAAATCACAACCAGAGAGATTGAGAATCCTTTAGGAAAATAATGCAGCAATTTATTGCCATCTCAGATTCATAAATTTGTCCAGAACTGAATTATCACTGTGACTAGAGAAATGTAGCTTACAGATTTTACGACCAGTGTAGATCCAGATCAGCCTGTGCATCCGCACAGTCTGATCAGGATCTTCACTGTTCGCTATTCCATTAATGAAAAACCAGCTGATCAAGGGCTACACTGGTCATGAATGCAATAAGCCACTTTTATCAAGGCAAGACACAATTTGTATATATTATAACCAGCAAGCAATAGTGAACAGGTGGATAAGACATATACTGGTCATAAATGACATAGCCCTGTTTTGTCAGGCCATCAAGACCTACTTATGAACTACAATAGTCAATTCCAGTCCACCGAGGTTGCTGAACATGAATATGGATTCTGCCCACTGACCAACCCTCCCCAGTGGCTACCCTGACCTGTATCGGCCAAGTGCTGACTGCCCAATGGGACGCACGGCAGGTTATATACATACATATGTGCCAATAATTGAACAGACAGAACAATCACCTTAGGAAATGTTCAACCAGGGTATAAATGACAGACGATATAAGATGCTGGAGCCCAAAAACAGGTAAACCAGGAGTATTATCATATCATAGCCTCGTTTTCGTGTATAATAAATACATGATGAAGTGCACTGCACGTGCGTGCATGTCACTATAATAGTGTATCATGGTGCTCAAAAATAGACATGCAGTGTGTATAGCTCAGTCAGGTATTGAAGCGGTGATATCCACATTCTATCTGGTCGAGAGATCGAACCTCACAAAACACATTTCTTTTGTCGATATTATTGTGTTCTTATGACTGTTGCTGGAGAGGGAAATATGTGAAATAGCGAGAGTTATCACCATTGCTGTATTACCTCAATGAGACATGACCAATGGAAATGATAAAGTGCTGTCAAAACATGCTTTTATTGAGAAAGAAGATCAAATATAACACAACAGCAGACAACTATTTTCGTCTCCCGCATTCTAAGGGTTATAAGAATTGTGGCATCCTAAGTTACTGTTTGTCAATGAGGGGGCCACATAATTTGTCAGGCGGGGGCAACACTTACTAGTGTTAAGTAGTGGGCGCAACACAGACAGTAGGCTACTTCAACACAATTTCTGTGCCCAGGGAGACAGAATTATGTAAACTTCAACACAATTTCATTGCCATTGGAGACATTGTTATGTAAACTTCATCATCTGGAAGTAAGGTGGCCATTCAACAAAGTATTTACATCAACTATGGATATGTATGTCGAGTGGTATGAACAGTTCAAGGGTTTTACCCACGTCATGCTGAGACACATTTTGCTGAAGGAAAAAACCTGAATATTTTTCTTAATTCTCACCAAAAGTATATGTTGTGACCACCATTGGAACCGGTTCCAATGGTGGTCGCGACATATACTTCTGTGCACATATAAAGATATTTAGGATCTCGGTCTCGGTGAGATGTTCAAATAACTGATAACAACATATACTTTTATTCAGAAGTAAGGAAATTGGGGAAACGAGTTTAGAAATGTTGGTAGCTATCGATCAGTATCTGCATGAAATAGGCTTATCATGAAAGCACCCTACTACACCAGTAGCCTATTTCATCAACATTGCAAAGTATACTTTAATAGCAAAGTATACTTTGAGGGAGTAATCATTTATTTTTCCTGAAATGCATTATTTCATATAGAACTAACAAATGCATATATTTCATGATTAAAAGTATGCAGAATTATTATACTGAATTTATTACATTATCACAGCCAAATTGGCTGTGATAATGTAATAAATTCAGTATAATAAAAATTAATAAATTTATCATAAAATTGAAAATTTCTCCCTCAAAGTATACTTTGCTACTAAAGTATACTTTGCAATGTTGATGAAATAGGCTACAGATCAGCTTACACGCCCACATTCTCTGATTAGTGCTTACATGTAATGCCTTGGTTGGCTACTGATCAAATGTCCCCAGGTGTGAATCCTAGAACACATTCACCGTTAACTAGCTTTACCATGCTGAATTAAATGTTGTCATTTGCTGTTTACTTTTTATTTCCATTTTTGGCATAAAAAAACATGTTTTGATTGCACTTTAGAAACATTTCCATTGAAAGAAGACAATATATAAAACAGAAGACAACAATTTTTGTTTCCTGCATTCTAAGGGTTAAGATATGAATCCTTAAGAACGGATTCATCGGTAAGATTACACATACCCTCACATCCTCTGGTCTAAAATGTTACTGATTGAATGAAGTAAACACGTTCATTCAACATACGCAACACAAGCCGACACAAATATTGTGACATCTTGTATCCTTGTTGGCAACATCACGATGTGGAATAGCGTCATCAGCAGCGTATCCGGTAACGGCAATATCGTAAAGCAATTAGAACGGCAGAGAACTTCTTTACGGAGTATTGATCGAGACAAAGACACTGCGTGCTCGCTAATTGTGATTCCGCAATAAAACCGTCCAAAACACTCGCATTGTTGTATCGTGTTTGAATCAATTTGTTCCAAACTTGCCACTTGTACTCCAGTAGTCTAGTGTATATAGCATGGTCGTCACCTTGCCGAGTGTAGCCCTGGGGGCCGTTTCACTAAACTTTGTACAACTAAAATGTTTGTAAGCGAAAATTTTGGATCGTCTGTAAATTTCAATTGTTGTATGTACATTTATTGAGCATATGCAGCCTATGCTCAATAAATGTAAATCCACTTATAATTGTTCACAAGAAAATATTGTTATAATGTGAAATTTACAGACTATCATAATTTTACTAACATTTTAGTTGTACAAAGTTTAGTGACACGGGCCCCTTGTGAAGCATAGCCCAGTCAGTTTGATCAGCCCCTATGATTTTACGGTTCATATGCATGTCTGTTCTATTCACAGACATTTCTCTCATATTCCTGATTACCGAGACCAGCCTGTACACAAATATGTCGTAGAGATCTCACGTGCCTGAATTACAGTGGAACCTCTCTTAACCGGACACCCTAGGGACCTTCCAGGTTGTCCGTTTTGGAGAGGTAATTCCACTGTTCAATATAACCGTGAGCTGCTACACTGCAAGGATGATAATCATGTTACGAGGGTATCCAGTTTAACAAGATTTCACTTCTACACTGCCTTATGATCCACTCATGCGATAGGTCATATGTGATTGGAGAAATGGAGCTTATGAGTAGTGTACATCCAGATCAGCCTGTGCATCCACACAGTCTGATCAGGATGTGCACTGTTCGCTATTCCATCAACGAAACACCTGTTATGTTTCTAACAACAACATAGATTGTTTGTCATGCTTCTAACAAGCAATAGTGATCGCTATCAGGCAAGAGAAGAGTGCTATTTGATCAGGAGCTACACTGGTCACAAATGTCATAAAGCCCATTTCTCCAGTGACGGCCACATTTATTCCCCGCTGGGGGAAAATCCATACAATATCACCTGTTGGAGACAACTGTAATCTTGGTATTACTACTTGAGACCCTGCGCTGCGTGATTCACGATAACAAATAAATTGCAAAACAGTCAGGATACGCGGAGTTTGAATGACAAAGTAGATACTCCGATAGTCTACATGTCCGTATAAGGCCTCGTAGTTTGAGTGACAAAGTAGATACCGGTACTCTGATTGTCTTGGCTTCCTTAGATGGCCTCGTAGTTTGAGTGATAAAATGTCTTGCAATGGCTTCCTTAGATGGCCTCGTAGTTTGAGTGATAAAGTGTCTTGCAATAATTCCAGCACAAAATATTTACACAATTCCCTAACATTTGTTTGGCCCGTAGCAAGTCTCTGTCCAAAATTTATATCCCAGTAAACTCCCACACTGAACTACTTTCCGTAACCGTGAGGTGCAGTTAAAATAATTCTTAAGAAAACGGAAAATAAACACATTTTCTTGATGAATTTATTTCAAATGCTGGAATTATAAGGAATGAATGGCCTTTTTGTGGAATTTATCGGGGATATAAACTTGGAAAAGTCGCGGGAATACTGGACGAGGCCTTCCGGCCTTCGTCCAGTATTCCAACGACTTTTCCAAGTTTATACCCCGATAAATTCCACAAAAAGGCCATTCATTCCTATAATGGCTTCCTTAGATGGCCTCGTAGTTTGAGTGATAAAGTGGATACTTTGATTATCTAGGCATACTTATATGGTTAGATATGGCAAAAAAATGATGTCCAAACAGAAATGGTAGGCTTCATCTTATAAAAATGTAAATTAGATGCTGGTATATTGCCTATTCTACCAGATATATACATACCCCGAAGTATCCACACAGTGAAAGACATACACACTCACAGGGTTTGGCTTGATGGATTGAATGGGGCTGTCCGTTTAACAGCAAGGTCATATGTGGCTGTGACTGAAGAAATGGGGGTCATGGGGTTTGTAACCCATGTATATCCAGATCTTACTATGCATCCACATAGGCATCTGCATGGTTCGCCATAACATCAGCGAAACACCCGTTATGCTTCTAAGAAGCAATATAGATAGATCATTATAAGACCCCATTTCTCAATTGACAGCGACAGTCATATACAGACAGAAATGTACCGGTATGGCGGAAGCATTGGAAGTGTAGATCCAGATGAGACGGCCCGTGACGGGCCGTCTCATCAGGATCTGCACTTTTTGCAAGTACTTTTCATATTTTTAGAACAAAAACATCCCCTTTTCATAAACTGACTATAGTCTGAAAAGCATTTTGTGACGATTGGATTGGTTTGAAAATTAACATATCAAAATCCATTCCAGTTAATTAGAGGTGAAAGGGTTAATATATACCTTTAGAGCGCTGAGAGCACAACCAACATCCTCAAGGTCGGGTTTCGGGTACCCTTAGTCACTTATCATGAATGGGAGTGTAGATCACTGATTAGTTACTTCACGTGTGTAGCCTCTCAATCACTCTGTCCACATACGGCATGCTCATATTATAATCATGTTTTCTGGTGCAACAATGCGACAAAGTATGTTTTGTGTACAGTAATTGGGACAGACACATTGAAATGTTGATACCCAATATTGCTGCATTAGCATACACACATTGAAATGTTGATACCCAATATTGCTGCATTAGCATACACACATTGAAATGTTGATATCCATTATGACACTAACATTTCATATTTTCTGTAAATGATACCGAAAGTTGACACAAAACTCTGAGCTCACTCATTCCATGCAACTTTTGTGCCAATTTTCAACCTACAGGCTACGCTCGTTTACTCAAAGTCGCTTACGTCGAAATCACCGGTTACGTCGAATTACTAGTACGGTCCCGTTTAAAATCCTACTATTTTCCATATAACTAAGTTCGGTTAAGTCAAATTTCGATAACTCAAATTTTCCGTTTATTCGAAGGTATATTTAGGTCCCGAAAACATAAATCTACTGTATTTCACACTCGTTAAGTCGAAACGTCAATTTGCGGAGGTAAGTAGAAGTTTGTCACCTGCAGTTTACCTGATCAAAGTCGGGTATTCAGACCGTAGTTAAAGGTGTTTGCGTTGACACTGATTAAACAGGACTCCCGAAATGACCGTAGGTGATTATTAAGTGGTGAGCAATAAATGGCAACTATTTTAATTGCACTGGCATTAGATGCTTTTGTGTTTAATTTAAAACTGTAATTACATACAGTGCAACAATTGAAACTGGTGTGGATTCAGATTATACAGTATAGGGACGAAACATTGAATGGGCGAGTTTTATGTTCTAAACATTATTAGTTTGTACAATCAAGTCTGGTCAGAAATAATCATTTATAATAGTGTTACAAATCAGTATTTCTTGTTGTTTTGTTTGTTGTTTCCGTGTATAATTTATTAAAATAATTCATAAAATATTATGTTCTTGTTATTATTTATTTCATTGGTGAACTGAATATGTACATATCGCTACATGCGCATGTCACGTGTGCCACATCCGGGTTATCTATTAATTGCACACAGACATGCATATGTGTATTTGTAAACAAACCGAAAGTGTTTAAATATGATTTGTCTTAGAAACAGCATTTAACATGTATCCATGTACATTCAATTGCTAAAATAAATCATATTTACTACTCAAGGCTACATCAGCAAGTAATCATTTGGTTCTAACTGTCAATAAAATAGTTTGTTGTCCGACAGGTTGCGTACTACGGATACGTCAAACTACGGTTAACTCAAAAGTATTTTTTTATCTCCCTTCGAATTCGAGTAAGTGAGTGTGGCCTGTAATTTATGGAAAGTAGGACTGATTTTCGATAATGAAATATGCAAAATATGGCGATCAAACAGGAGGCAATACCGAAGCCTGTCATTGGCTAACATTGCATCATCACTCGTTTAAATATGGCTGTGACTGGAGAAAAAGGGCTTACGGGATTTATGACCAGTGTAGTCCCAGATCAAATACAACACTCCTGATAACAATCTATATTGCTTGTTAGAAACATAACCTGTGCTTCATTGATAGAATTCTGGGGGTCGTTTCATTATTAAATAGTCTGTAAAGTCCACATTTACAATGTTTTCTTGTAAACAATTATTGGATTTACATTTATTGAGCAGAGGCTGCATATGCAGCCTCTGCTCAATAAATGTAAATCCATCAATTGAAATTCCCAGACCATCCAAAATTTGCACTTACGAACATTTTAGTCGTACAAAGTTTGTGAAACGGCGGCCCCCTGGTCAGACTGTGCGGATGGACAAGCTGTCTGGATCTGTACACTGGTCTCAAAACCGATATACAGTGACAAATATTACTATGGAAACTGTTGGTAGGATATATTACATGTACTAGTATATATTTGTCATTGGTTAACCTTACGTAATCCAAATCACTCACTATATATATACGAGAAAGGTGACCTATGGCGTGAGAACGTGATATCACATCAAACAACAAGTAGATACTGGGACACTTGTACATGGACTGTATCACCTATATCACTCAAGTTCATCTCCAGCAAGGGCACTATGCCAGCATGCACGTAGTATTGACGTAGTATTGACGGATGCTTACACCATATGTACCGTAAAAACACTAAATATTCAGACACAATTTATTTGTGTAAGTATTTGATTGCCCAAAGCAGAGTTCCAATTGTTACCGTTGTGCTGAGTTGGCAATAACGACGTATTGGGACACAATTTGTTTTGGAAAACCCCTATTTTATAGGGGTTTCCCAAAACTAATAATGTCCAAATATGTAGATTTATTACGGTACCGGTTATTTAAACTGATATAAAATGTGATGAAACGAAATTCCTAAACTAATATCACGACATAAACTCCATCATATAGTATTTGCTTGAGCAATATGATGTAGACTCGAGCTCATTTTCTAACTGTTTATTGCCAAAGTCAGAAGCATTAATATACCTGGTTATAAACTGTGAAATATTTATTAATTACCATCCAATTACTGATGAATCCATGCCAACACAACTGTCGCACATGCAAATTTATGATCATCATTATGCTTCTTGCATTTTTGTTCAGTTTAGGTTGTGATCAAATCAAATAGACCACATTCTAATTTTGTTGTTACCGACAATGATCATGTGAAACAATGTATAGCGAGCTTCAGGAATTTGCAGGGCGTTATAAGTTTATAACAGGCTAGTGAGGTCAAAACATATCTGGTCAAACATACTCAAGGTATACCTTTCAAACATGGGTAGAAACTGACCATATAGACATATAGACAAAAGCTTCTATTCAGGAGCATAACAACATTAAACTGACTGAATGGCAACTACTGAATGAATGCCCAGTAGCCTATTTCACCAACATTGCAAAGTATACTTTTCTAGCAAAGTATACTTTGAAGGATAAATTCTCAATTTTAGGATAAATTTATTAATTTTTATTATACTGAATTTATTACATTATCACAGCCATTTTGGCTGTGATAATGTAATAAATTCAGTATAATAATTCTGCATACTTTTAATCATCAAATATATGCAGCGGTTATAGTTCCATATGAAAAAATGCATTTTGGGAAAAATAAATGATTACTCCCTCAAAGTATACTTTGCTAGACAAGTATACTTTGCAATGTTGGTGAAATAGGATACTGATCACATGCTGTAAGGTCTTTTCACATACAGGACCCAAAAATAAAGTAAAAAACACCAAGTTTCATGAGAACAATATGACACACCTGGGAATACTAACAAACAGATAAACCTGCCTACATTTCTGTACACCACCAAAGTTTAATGATCAGATAGTGCAAATTTTTAGTGGTTCATAAAATTTAACAACAGAAGTTACGGTTGTAAACATTTATGTACCAATAAGTAATTTAGCTCTACACCCAATGTGCAATGGAGCCGTGATATAGAAATATTATCTCTTAACCCGTTCACCCCAAAATGTTCACATGATCTATTCCATGACAACCCTTTGAACCAGAAAGCCCGCTATAGTGGCTTATTGAAATGAGCCGCCGTCTCATCGGGATCGGCACTTTTTTAAAGTAATTTTCATGTTTTTGGAAACAAAATTTACCCCCTTTTCATATATGGGCTTGTCTGAAAATCATTTGCGACAGCTGGATTGGTTGCAAAATTAACTTCCAAAATCCATTCCAGTTAATTACTTAGGGGTGGGTGAAAGGGTTAAACTTGACTATTATTCCACACAGGTGGAAGACTCGGACCTATGACACCAAAAAAATGCCTATTAAAAAAAATTCCTATTACGGGGCGGGATCAACTGATCCTGAGAATAGTGCTGCAGTAGCCATTGCTTGTCGTAAAAGGCGACTAAACTGGCTTAACGATTGGGTTCATACTTTCCGGAACCCACTATACCGGATTTGGCCCTCATGTACATTTTTGGCTTTCTTGTATGTGAGAGTTGAGTCGGGCTATGCCCCATATATAAAAGTAAGATTAGCGCTAATCCTATTACTTTTAGGGGATGGGATAAATGATGCTGGTGTGGCGAGGGCCTGGCACCAGATCAGGTTGTTCTAATTTCAGGACTGAATATATATTTTGATTGTAAATATTGAGTTCTGAAGTTGGGATTTACCCCCCTTGGACAGGTGGATACGGGACTCGACCCCGTTGACCCGTCTGCGTGTAGACTCCCTGAGGCTTGTACCTCTATGTCAGAAAAGCGGACGTTAAACCCTATTCACTCACTCACTCACTCCACTGATCAACAAAGTGTATTGTTTTGAAATCTTAAAAATATTGACAAACACTGCAGATCTTGATGAGATGGCGTGAAACAAGCCATCTTATCTGGATCTACAGTGTTTGCCAATATTGGCTTTATGGTATGAAGGGTTGACAGTTAAAATTCAAAAGTGGACATCACTCAAGATATATACATTCTCATCGGACGCTTGTATTTATAAGGAATTATTGTAATTCTTTAAAACTAGTGTAAACGAAAAAGTGTGGCAAATGGCTGGCAGATTGGAGAAACTGCTGCCCACTTACTAACCGGAGCCACAGACACGGAGTCCAAACACTAAATGCCTCCTGGTGCTAACGAAACTGGGGCCGTAAAAAAAATTAAAATATTTTCTTAAAAATCAAATAAAATAAGAGGCCAACTTATTGTAAGGGTGGGCGGTTATGAAAAACAGAAAATTAATTTTCTCAGGGTTAAAGTTGACATTTTCATACAAAATTCATATTTTTACACCCACAACCGTATATATATATATATATATCCTCAGATTCCGTAAACAAAATACAGTGTATAAATATTCACACCAACCCCATTAAACCATTTTACAATATTTTATTTCTATGAAGACAAACTATAACTGTCTCTATCTTAAAACAAATCTCAGATGTCTCCATATTCCAATTTCACAATCAATTGACCTCAAACTGCCTCAGTGACCCCTGACGATCGACCTTTAACACGGCTCCGAGGTCAAATTGCTTCAACCATTCAGTAGTTTGTTATGTTTTACAGAAGCTCATGTTCACAAAATATAATAGACAGGTCGCCTTTGATGTTTACCAGTTGTAATGTAATCCTACACTTGGATATTTTGTGGACAGTGGTACAGTATATACTACATACGCTACTGGATACTATACCAGTCTATTTACCTGTCCGAAACAATATAACTCAATCCACGCCACGACAGTATAAATGGATTTGGACAATAACTGTCCTTACTATTTGTTAAATCCCTCAACTCAAGTTGGCAAGCAAGAAGTATGCCATATTGATGTATACCAATGTCAAACTTCTACTACTACCAAAAATAAATAAATATATATAATGATGAATAAAAAGCCGACCTAACCTAGTATAGGATATTTGTTTGACTAAAATGTTTGTAAGAGCAAAATTATGATAGTCTGTAAATTTCACATTAACAATGCTTTCTTGTAAACAATTATTGGATTTACATTTATTGAGCATAGGCTGCATATGCAGCCTATGCTCAATAAATGTAAATCCATCAATTGCAATTTGTTGACGATCCTAAATTTGCACTCTAAATTTGCACTTACAAACATTTTAGTCGTACAAAGTTTAGTGAAACAGGCCCCTGGACTGTTGCCAGCACCACAACTATTTTTTAGACCTAAGCAAAGCATGTACTGTAATGGACCCCTAGCATGTATTCTGATGGTCAATATTGTGCAATAACCTGATCAATGAAACATCTGAGGACACATAAAACCATTGCCACACCAGCGTAATCCTAGAAGGATTAAATAATCTTTGTGAATGAACCATATTATCAGCTTGTTTATATGTTTTTTTTCCGAGTTTTCCAAACAAGTTTGTTAAACAAATCTCCACATGCCAGTCCTACTAGATTATGTTTGTATTTTATATATCCCATTACTTCGGAATACACCGACAGACCAACAGACCAGACCGACCGACCGACACTGTATAAGACAGGAAATGTATAGATTGGGACCAACATTCAAATAGAATATATTTTTCATATACCCTAACACTATTATCAACACTCTGTGTTACATAGAAAATACCTGTTATTTAAAGTTAGAAATATTGGTGGAAGCAGATAACAACCAAGACATCAAGATACTAAACATCACAACAAATCAGATTACACATCCAAGGCTGTTTGTTATCTGGAAGGTGAAAACACAAGTTGGCATTCCTGTCTGAATCCGCCATACAAACATAGGTCTTGTGCCCGTCACACACAATTATGATCAAAGGTGATCTTCTCCTATAGATAATGCTCAAAAAGATACAGCAATTACTGAGTTTATAGCAGTCTGCTATGATTTTTTTTTGTGATTTTGTGATATGAATTTGGTTCTCGGTTACATTCAACCTACCGGTACTAACCGCTATACCGCTGCACACAACAATTGTCTTCTGCTGTTGCTTTATATCTAGCCTTATTTCTTAATAAAAACATGGTTTAACAGTACTTTAGAATCATTTCCGATAGATATGATTCTAAACTGCTGTCAAAGCATGTAGGAAATGATTCTAAAGTGCTGTCAAAGCATGTTTTTGGTGATAAAAATAGACAATAAACAGCAGACAACAAAATATAATATAGCAGTGTTAGAGCTAAGTTCCTAACACATGGAGTGTAAAGATGCACCGTCACTAACAAATTAACCCATTACATGACGAATACACCTTTACAGGTATGAACTTTTTAAAATATGTTATTCTTATTTTTGTTATTTCTCAATGAAAGTATATGTTGTGACCACTCATTTGAACCGTCTCTAAGAGATGGTTCAAATGGTGGTCACGACATATATTTCTGAGCTCATATAAAGAAAATAATTAGGATTTTCCACAAACAAAATGGCGGCATCCCGCATGAAATGGGTTAAAGATTCATTCACTAAAATGTTAAAGAATTTCCATTCATGTACTTGAAAATTTACTGCTTACCACATTATTATTGAAGACGTCAGTTGAATAAGGGGGCTAACTCCCTAATGGTGTTAGTCCCCTTCTTCCAGACTTCCTCTTCCAGATATCCCCCTTATTCCCCCGACTCCCTCATGGTGTCAGCCCCCTTCTTCCAATGACCCCTTCAATCTTGCATGTGGCTGGAGGAATGATGGTTACGGCTTTTGTGGCAAGTCAAAATTTCACAAAAATTATCTTGCTTAAAAGTGCACTTTGAGGGAGAAATTTTCAATTTAAGGATAAATTTATTAATTTTTATAATACTGAATTTATTACATGATCACCGCCATTTTGAAAGCATTATCTCTGGTAACACACTTCAGATTGTCTTCATGTAAAGTTTTCTCATTCGACTCTAGGTGATGAAATTTATACGTTGTGTCACCTTGTTTGAAAGGTGGGAACTTATATGTTGTGTCACCTTGTTTAAAAGGTGGGTATGATTTTCTTGCGGTGACTACTCTCTGGTAATACACTTCAGATTGACTTCATGGAAAATTTTCTCTTGATGAAACTTATATGTTGTGTCACCTTGTTTGAATGGCCGGTGGGTATGATTTTCTTATGGGGAGGTGACAATGCGGTATTGTCAAACTCATGATGCATGATTTACTGTCCCATCTGACAATAAACTACAACAGACATACATTGTGACACATCGTTAAGTCACCACAATTGTTGGTTACACAACATTGCTAATAGTCGTCTACATAGTATATGTAATAGATAGATCATAACGGCCGAGTTTAAATAAAATGCACATGCAATTTTATGATCTAACTGATTTGCATCATTTGCCAAATATGGAAAATTGGCACATGCGCAATTCTATGTGGGCGCGGCTCATTAATGACAGGAGCCGTTTTTGACACGGTCCAATCAGAATTCTAGTGCCAGGTGGGGGGAAAGTCCCTTCACCTGCCATGTTTATGTCGTGAAGGCTGTTGCTATCGTCATATACCCATTGTATGGCACATTTCCTGTTGACATCATTCGGTCATTGAGAGGAACAGCCGTGCAATAATTGCCATGCGTTTAAGTGCCCATACGTTTCAGATACACGCACGGCAATTATTGCACGGCATCTCATTAAATTAGGCTCCACCCCTTTAGTTACACCACATTCTAAGCTCCACCCCTTTAGATACACAGAACAACAACTTGGTATTGGAAATTATAGCAGGTGCGTGTATAATGCTGAAGGTCTTTGGGCTATGATACAAAGTAGTAAATATTACCATAGTTATAATACCTGGGGGCCATTCACTGAACTTAATTTGTACGACTAAAATGTTTGTAAATTAAAAATTATGATAGTCTGTAACTTTCACATTAACAACGTTTTCTTGTAAACAAGTATTGGATTTACATTTATTGAGCATAGGCGGCCTATGCTCAATAAATGTAAATCCATCAATAGAAATTTGCAGACGATCCTAAATGTGTACTTACGAACATTTTAGTCGTACAAAGTTTAGTGAAACAGACTCCAGAAGGCACAGGCCTCAAGAGCGGTGTTTGAAAAAGGTGTAGATCCAGATGAGCCTGATCCTGATGAGCTGCATATTTTGCATGTAATTTTCATATTTTTGCGGGGGAAAAATGGAAAATTATTTCTAATTTTAGTTTTTATTATTCATACTCACCTGAATGGTTGCAAACTGATAGGTTGCTATGAAATCGTCCTAATAATAAAAATCTGCCTACTCTAATCACTCAAATAACCCACCATAGACCATTCCGCTCTACCCACAGCCAATTGGCTAGTCCGCTATTTAAACTCCTCCTATTATTGTTAGGTATACAGCTTCAAAAGTAAATCATTTCCATATGGAAATGACACTGCTAGATAAAAATAGCCTGAAGTATACTAAGTAGGGAGAAGATAAAACCATCAAGCGGGGACGGGAGGAGGGTCTACCTTACCATTCAGGTGAGTAATGAATAATAAAAACAAAACTAAAATTAGAAATAATTTTCCATTTTTATGTCTTCAAACTAACCTGAATGGTTGCAAGAATTCGTAGTGATGGTGGGAGTATTCTCACTACTCATACTCGACCGGAATGGTAAGGCAGAGTTAAAAACCCTCAAAACAGACAAAAATATTTGGTCTAGTACACACTTGGGTGTTACCTATATAGTAATAACATGGTCTCACCCTAGAATCATAGGGGAGCCCAAAGCGGGCCCCCCCCCCCTTTTCTACGAACGTAGAAGAGAGGTGGATAAAGACAAGCACCACCACGCTAGTCTCGTAGACTGACTCGTAGACTCCAACCTGCTATACTTGGTTAAAACGCGGAGAATACTCAAGGTATAGCTGCTGCTACCAGACGAAGCCCTGGCGAATGTAGTCGCCCGGCACTTCACACGCAATAACTCAACTGAGATAAACTCAAAGTCTATACATAGTCTCATGACGACACATGACTCGTACATATCGAGAACACAGTATAAACGCCCTAAGCACTAAGGTCATCCTAACAAGCAAGTGCTGAGGAGTTAAACTGGCCCTAAAGCCAGATCAAAACCTATACCAGGGTTTGACACTAACTTTTGGCCCAGGGATTCCGCAGCATGGACATCCCTATTGTTACATAATGTTGAATGGGATTTTCTTGAAAATGCAGTGATTCCTCCTACAAAACAGGGATCCTCGGGATCTCGGGACACTGCGAGTGTCGACCACTGTATACCTATAAACCCATGTATAGTAGACAAAGAGAATAGAATCATTAACCCAAAGTGAAACACTATCCTTTTGCAACAACACTGCTACAAACTAGAAAGGTAGCCTCGCCTAATTGAAACATGTACAAAACAATGCCTCCTGGGCCAGCGTGATGAACCGTAAGAACCATAGATCACCACAGATCCCCGTTCATCAACAAAAGCAAGTGAAGTTCATCGAGCGGAGAGTCACACTTACCAACCCCCAGGATTCCACTGGGACTGTAAAGACAAAAACCGAATAATCGGGTAATCAGAAAAAATCGCAGACTATCGCGAACAGGTAGATCCAAACAGCCTCCTAAACTTGATGCTACCGGCTGATAAACCCACAACTGCACCCGCTGCTATTAACGGACCCAGTTCTTAAACATCTCACTGAGATGCCAACCCCATGTCGGTCACATGAGGAACATGGAGAGAAAAGGGGGTTACTTTCCGGAACACCACATATGTATTCCGGAACACAAATCAGTACTCACTTATATGCATAAAATAAGTTAAATATAGCCTTGGCCCAAGTTTCGGCTACCATGAGCACCCGAATAACTACAATAACACTGATTGCAAGACGCAAAAACATCACCGCGCTGTGACAGGACCAAATTGGGCCATGTCTCGCTGTAATCATAGATGAACACAAGTGTTGTCCTAACTTCTTCCGATAAAACAATCCCCAAATAAGTTGGCTGCACGCTTAGATCAGACATTATACGAATTACGTGATGAATAAATCAATATCTCTGAGCGCTGGAATATCAAATGGTAATCGCCTAGACGAGAATGATAACGGGTAAATAAAACAATAGGATTATTGGCAGAATTGTATTTAAACGAAATAATAATATCCAGATATACCCGCGCCGATCAAAAATCGTACTTTTAATAGTAATCCGTACTACCGTCTATCTAACGTATTTCCCGGAATAAATACGGAAAAATCGTAACAGATGGCAGTTACGCATCTCCTGCCAGTGCAGAGAGCGATCATAGAAAGAAGTTGAGACTAACTGCACCTCGTGCATTTAGGGCCTAACAACTCAGCTGCAGAACCACTTACTGTAGAATAAACTCAAGTAATGGCCCTATCTATCCAACGGAAGACAAAGGATTGCGATACCTCCCGTTGGCTTAAAATTGGTAAAAAAAAAAACTTTTACTGGTCGGACCGGATGTCCTAATTCTTCCGAACCTAATGCTTCATCGCACGGACTGGACAGAAAGTGTGAACCACTGTCGCTGACAGGCGTGACGGAGGGAGGCCCGAACCACAACTGATTCCAGATCATGTGAGAAGGGATAAAGTATCTGAGGGAGAAATCTCGGTCATAGGAGAAACTGCTGATGTGTAAACAGTAGTGTGCTTCTATTTAACACATTAACATTTTGAAATACCCAATTGCTTCAGAAATGATGGAGTGGGACAACAGCATGTTGTATATACAGTCGATACGCGTTATGTCGACATTGCTTACATCGATATACCTGCTTATGTCGATATACGCTAGTGGTCCCGGCCGAACTGCTATATAACTCATACATTACATACCTGATATATCGATATCGGAAATGTCGACATTTCGTTTATATCGATGTGGAAAACAAGTCCCGATGGTATAATTAATACACATTATACTGTAATGTCGATATGCAATTAGAACAGCGGGCGTCGTAAAGTCTGGTCAAACTTAATTGACACAGGTAAGTTTTTCACACATACAAAGTGATCAAAACATGCCGCCGGTAACCGTGTTACAATCGCGGAATACAGTCAAAGCCGACCACGTAAGCCGTGGTCAACCAATTAACGACAGTGTGACGTGAAATCACAAAAATACTCTTGTTAATAGCCAATTATATGCCTGACATGAATCGATCCGTAAATGCCATAATCATTAACGGACGCTAGTTTATAATAATTACAATTGAGTGAATTACATGCGATCTTATAAACACGAACAGTTGGTATCTCAAATCACTTCCTTAGCAATGTCCAACATGCAGTACATGGGTCCGAAGTTATACTGGAACGAGTAAATTGAAAAGTCCGAATCGGTACGTGGGCGCAAACAGAGGAAAAAATAAAACCGACGTTTGAGCCTTGCCGCAACAAAACCACAAATGGATACCCCCATCCGGACAAGATAGCACTGGACACCAACGGATGCAGAAGCCATTCCGTCAGAACCGGAGATGACCGCAGAAACCATAACCACCTGTCCGTGCAGAACAGAATCCGCCGCTGTCAACCCCCGGAACACTGCCAAAAGCTAAAACATGTTGATGTGTCCTGAGTTTCCTGCACTGACCACCAACACACCAATGTAGGGGCTCCAATGAGCCCCCCAGCCTTCTCACGACGCGTCTGTGGACAGAAAGCGAGTAGGAGCAGGTAACACTATGGGAAATCCCTGTAGGAACCAGACCTCCACTGCCCACCATCTGATACAACTTAGGAAGATGGTGATCCTAGGCAGAGACCGATCCAAAGGATCGGGGTGCGGCCTCCATAGCCCTAGTAAGTAATACTGGAGGTCGCAAACATAACCTTCCCCTATTCTGCACCCCGAAATTCCAGGAGTGCAGAAATTTCCTAGCTGACAGAGAACCTCTGACCAGTACCCGGAAACTAAAACAAGATGCCACGCACCCTGTCCAAAGGTACTATGATGACTGATAGATCGGTCAATAAGCTCATTCCCACCTAAGAAAAATCCTGTGTGGGAACCAACTACGACTACTCTAGATCTAAAAGACACAAAACTCGGAAACAACTTAAACTTCCGAGAGCATCTGCGGAAGGGCACGTGGAAGTACGAGACCCGCAGATCTATGGAAACAACCCAGTCTACCGGGCAAATGGCGCTCCGACCACGTCCCGAACTTCCTCTATAGCACTATACTTCAAGAGAGAGACTCTACTAAACCCTTGAAAATACCCCCTTCAGGGGAAACGACCCCACAGGAGGTAGACAAGAAGGAGCAGCAGGAGGGACCATCGGTACCGTAGCTGCCCTTTGGCCGTTCGATCGCACAATTAACAGAGGTCAAAAGAGGCGAACGAAGCAAAACTATGGCCGTTCAAGAAAAAACTAGCCGGCTATCACTGCGTCTCACCTGGACAAGAGCATGTCCATAGAAAACTCCAAAGACATGTTGACAAGAGCTTAGCGGCACAAATCGCCGACTGAAGCACTGCGTCCAGAGACGATGAATCATACTGATTCAAACATAAATCGAAAGTTGGCATAGCCACAATCGACTTAACAGCCTACACCCATGCCTTCGCAAGCGCGAACCAGGACGAGGAGCCGAAGATATCCCAAACGCTGCGGCGTCCTTGTCCAGAAACGGAGATCTCAAAAACCATACCGCATAGAGGGGCATGTAGAACTTAGACCCCAGTGTGGCGATCAAAGTTTGAGCACTAGGAACCCCGCACTGGCCAAATCCTACCTAAAGCTCCCCAATGTACGTAACAAGAAGCCCTACTGTAGGAGAGCAATGAAACCACGACAACTCCGGCAATTCCACCACCACCGAATCAGCCTCACAACAGCCATCCGAGGAAGTAACCCCTATGGGAGGCTCCACTGGCAAAACCACCAGCTGTGAAAGAGCCGACAAACCCACTAAGTACTAGGACTTAGACAGGAACTCCAGAATCTTAGCCAACTGAACCATCATAACTCTATCGCGTGTCGAGTCCTGAATATAGACTGGGAATTCGAACTCATATACACTCGAATAAAGAGCAGGCCAGACAAGTACGGAGCCAAAGCACCACGGCGTCCAATACCACCTCGACCGTCTCCTCCGAGAACGGAAGAGCTAGATCTCGAGGAGCCGGATACAAAAACACAATATGTACACAGGATACGAACCCACGAATACCCCGGTCAGAAATAGTTGCTACCCCGGTGCCCGGTACCCGGTGCCTGCCCGGTGCCCGGTGCCCGGTGCCCGTAACACAATACCGGCACCTCTCCTGCGAGAGTTAGGGTAGGTTGTGACCGGGTGAATGTGATAAGCACCTGCCGCAGCAACCCTAGACTGGCAGTCATCTACCACATACGTGGAATCTGATTCAACAGAACTGTACTGTATCGTTCCAAATAGTATATGTACTGCCGAAGCTAGTACTACATGTAGAAGCCCTATACAACCGTCTCCTACGACGAACAGGAGAACGAGATCTAGATGAACCTGTTCCAAAACCTGAGAATGACCTCGAGGAAAAGGAAGAACAAGATCTAAACTCCGAACCCGAAATCGAAGAGCTAACCCAATCCTGACCTACGACGAGATCGACTCCTCGACTTACGTGAACACGTAGAACGAAGACCAACCGAAGACAAGAACGTCTTCCTACCGGAAGCAGCAGGCTGTCCAAGGAGAGTCTGGTGCCCGGTGCCAGGTGTTTGACCGGTGCCCGGTAGCCTAACCGGCCCGGTGCCCGGTGCCCGGTGCCCGGTGCCCGTGGCCGGTGTCGGTGCCCTGTGCCCGGTGCCGGTGCCCGTGCCCGGTGCCCGGTGCCCGGTGGCCGGGGTGCCCGGTCCGTTGCCCGGTGCCCGGTGCCCGGTACCGGGCGCCTCTACTGAGAGAGGCTGGGTCAGCTTCAAACCGGGTGATATAGTATCAAGAACCAGCCGAAACACCCCTGTGATAGGTATAGCCCGGTGCCCGGTGCCCGGTGCCCGGTGCCCGGTGCCCGGTGCCCGGTGCCCGGTGCCCGGTGCTCGGTGCCGGGCGCCTCTACTGAGAGAGGCTGGGTCAGCTTCAAACCGGGTGATATAGTATCAAGAACCAGCCGAAACACCCCTGTGATAGGTATAGCCCTCTGCGAACCGGGTGATAGCGATCAGGCACCGGCCCCAGCAGCCCGGTATCCCCTGTATGGATACCGGCTTATCACTTAACACAACCTCCGAAACCTCGGATGGTTCCACTGCTCCCAAGAGCTAAGACTCGGACACAGACTTCTTCAGACTTGAGGTATGGGACCTACTAGACCCAGCCTTGCCCCACGTCGAATCCGTCCAACGGACGGACAAATCACATGGCCTCTCTTTGCAACACCCGCAACAGGCAAAGCACCTGTCCGTATGGGTATCCCAAGGAGAAGTCATGTGTCCACACGCAGCGCGTGATTGCGGCATTCTAACAAGTATTGTATAACAAAACCTGATAGAAACGAAAGACGCAAAAACGCTACAAAAAATGTGTCACGGGAGCGAATCCACTTGGGACGAACCCGTTAGGGTACGAATCGCGTACACGCGAAAATATGTGACACAAAGTAAAACACCGTGAAAAACCCCAAAAAATGCAATGGAGAAAATCACGTAACACACAAGAGTGATAATAATATGTATTGAACGAAATATAATGACAAATACGGCACAATACACGGCAGAAATTCAAAATAAGCACGAAATAAAGAGAGAGACAAATATACCTGCACTCTTGATAGCGTCCTAAAATAATAGGAGGAGTTTAAATAGCGGACTAGCCAATTGGCTGTGGGTAGAGCGGAATGGTCTATGGTGGGTTATTTGAGTGATTAGAGTAGGCAGATTTTTATTATTAGGACGATTTCATAGCAACCTATCAGTTTGCAACCATTCAGGTTAGTTTGAAGACATAAAAACAGTCTTTTTCATAAATGGACTAGTCTGAAAATCATTTTGTGGCAACTGGATTGGCCAGAAATTTGTCAAAATACATTGCATTATATTTATAGTGATGTCTATAATAGTCAAGTCCCACTGTAACCTGTATAGCAGGTAACAAGGCTGTTGACTGGGCAGTTGACCGTTTATCTGGCTCCATCACCATTCTCACCTCCATCAGTACCTGTATCTGCAGCCTTTATTGTTTTATCAGCTTCTGTATCGCGGCCTTTATTGGTTTATCCACTTAGGAAGGTGATTGTTCTCTTCATTGTGTTCTCAAGGTTTGTGATATTGTAAATTAAACTGTGCAATATTTCATGAAAAATAGTTACAGAAACTGTGATATTTTCTGTAAATGAAAATGTTCAGAGCAAAAGCCGATTTCTATTCCGAATTTGTTCTGAATCAATTTGTCAACTTTTCGCGTCATTTACCGAAAATATCGTAAATTTTGACAATTGTTTTCATGAGATATCACACATCTTAGGTACAAAATCACATGGCTCGTCTCATATCTATGTGTACAGTTGAATCACTGTCAATCAGACACCCAGTGTGTTTAATTAACCCTTAGACCGCTACACACAACAATTGTTGTCTGCTGTTGCTTTTATATATTACCTTATTTCTCAATAAACACATGTTTTGAAAGCACTTCAGAATCATTTCCAAATGCTGTCAAAGCATGTTGTAAATTATTCTAAAGTGCTGTCAAAGCATGTTTTTGATGATAAAAATGGAAAATAGAAAATAAACAGCAGACGACAAAATATTAAGATAGCGGTGTAAGGGTTAATAGCCCATAAATCCGGAATACACATAATGGATCAAAAATAAAAAAATAAAAATTCTGCTCAAATGTATGTTACCACCCCAAATTTGAAACATCTCATTGCAAGGGTTGCAACACTGCATTAATGTACTAAAACCAAATGTGTTTACTATCCAACTTTGACCACATACTCCACCTATCGGCTATGCTACTCCTGTATTTACGTACGATTTACGGTAAGATCATGTGGATACGGCAAATGTTTACTTTTGCCCCGCAGATAAATTTACTTTTCAAATAATCACAGTATCAGTGTAATTCATATGTAGAATCGATTAAGTTCGCATAAACTAAATATTTATTCAAACCAAATGTTGTATACCTTACCTATGAACTGTCCTGGGAAATTGTATACCGGTAAATCAAGCCCATCCATGACCTTCATATCCAGCTAACCTCGCTCGCACATGCATGCAACCATAGGTGTGCAATTATCATTTGTTATTGCTCCATGTTTTGCCATTCTCTGCCATATTTAATTCTTTGCATGCTAGCAGTGAAAATAACAGCCAACAAATGAATATTTCTCTTATTTCTCTCTGTACATATAATATGTTTTGGAATTTCATTAGAATCAAGTCCAATTCTAATGAAATTACAAGGCATTTTTATGATGTTTACAGGGAGAAATAAACATATCTGCCGATTTCGGTGTGTTCTTATTTGAATGTAAAGCATCAAGTTCATTATCATCTTGGAAGGGGTATATGTAACAACGTTCTGTGGTTGAACCACAGAACGTTGTTACATATACCCCTTCCAAGATGGAACAATTTTATTGGAACCACAGAACGTTGTTAGATATTCACCTTTCAAACGATGAATTACATTACTTGACAGAAGACACGTGACAAAATACAACCAAGGAGTACATACAATCAGAGAGTCTATCCTCATATTCAAAGTACAAATATTGTATGGTAGCCACAGAAAGTTGCTATCCCTCTATCAAATGATGAATTTTATTACTTATCACAAACAATTGACAAAATATAACCACGGAGTACTACCAGAGGTCATATTCAAAGTACAAATTATAAGCGCATATTCAGATGAACTTTCAATCACAAACTGCTATGTTTGCCAACTATATGAATATATTATTAACCGTTAGACCGCTACACACAACAATGTCATGTGCTGCTGTTTTTATATCTTGCCTTATTTCTCAATAAACAACATGGTTTGACAGCACTTCAGAATCACTTCCAATGGAAATGATTCTGAAGTGCTGTCAAAGCATGTTATAAATTATTCTAAAGTGCTGTCAAAGCATGTTTTTGATGATAAAAATCGAAAATACAACAGCAGACGACAAAAAAAATAAGATAGCGATGTAAGGATTAACACAAAGAATTGACAAAATATAACCACGGAGTACCTACCAACAGAGGTCATATTCAAAGTACAAATGATAAGCGCACATTCAGATGAACTTTCAATCCAAAACTGCTATATTTGCCAACTATTTATGAATATATTATTAACACACACAACAATTGTCGTCTGCTGCTGTTTTCATATTGTGCCTTATTTCTCAATAAAAACATGTTTTGACAGCACTTCAGAATCATTTCCAATGCAAATGATTCTGAAGTGCTGTCAAAGCATGTTGTAAATGATTCTAAAGTGCTGTCAAAGCATGTTTTTGATGATAAAAATGGAAAATAGAAACAGCAAACGACCAAAAAAATAAGATAGCGTTGTAAGGGTTAACACAAACAATTGACAAAATATAACCATGGAGTACCATCAGAGGTCATATTCATAAGTAAGGTCATAAGTACAAATGATAAGTGCATATTCAGATGAACTTTCAATCCCAAAATGCTATGTTTGCCAACTATTTATGAATATATTATTAAGGATTTCAATGCCAGTTCCTCATCAAAGGAAATCAGAAGGACAAGAAGTACTAACATGTACCAGGATCAAGAAAGGCATTTGCTATGGTCAACAATTGTAGAACTGAAAGCGAGTCACTGGAGAGTTTCCAACAACGCAGTTTATCACATACATATATTTGTGTGTGTCAAGTTTCATTCTATTGTTGACAGCAGGTGCAATTTACAGGGATGTAATGTCGTAGAATTGAACTGTTTGTGCAATTACAAGGTAAGAGGTCGTTAAATCATGCAAGCGAAAACATTTCTTTTCAGAAATTTCTTTCAGAAAGTGAATGTATATTCAAAACCTGTTATTATCCGACATAGATACTTACAAGCCTAATTCTATCTGCCGATGGAATTAACGCAATTCACATTCAAGGTACACACATTTTCTCATGAAAACAACTGATTATTTTTCTCATTCCTCACCGAAGGGTATGGCCAGCAATTCTGAATAGCGTTTTTATTCCATAAACTGGGCATTCGCAGCGGAATAAATAACACAGTTTATTAAAAATCATAATACCCTAGTGCAATGAATATACAAATGAGTCTGCAACAGAAAAAGTGCTAGGTGATCAGTACAGCTTCCATGTATGAGGGTGTGCTTATGCAATATACATAATATAACGTTTGCGTTGAATGAATGTTATATTTATTAAACAAGTTAACTGATTTCAAAAGAAACTCGGCATAGCCGAGTTTCTTATGAAATCAGTGAACTGGTTTAATAAATATATCATTAAATCATCACTCATTTCATCCTCTATATACAATTCCATATATAAACTACATACACTTTTTTGTCACTTAGACAACTGTGTAATTACCATTCACAAATGTGACAGAAATGTCATTAGAGACAGGGGCCAACGTTGACATGTCGGGCTTGTTAACTAATAAATAATGTGCCACCTGCTACATCAGCAACAGTATGTACTGGAATTTACGCCAATAAATAACATTTTACCTACAATTAGCTGGCAAAACTGACCTTATTCCGTGCCTGACCAGAGGATATCCTGATTACCGGGCACACTAATGCAGCCCGACAATATTTCACATTGTACGCCAAAGCTTTCAATGATGATTCCTTGACTGTATGGTGTAAAAAGGTAAGTGAAAGTATTTAATGTCTAATCAACAGCTAAGATCATACAGAGACATGACATTGGTTTCAAGACCAGTCAAATAAACTACTATGAAATTATTTGTTGATGCTCATGTCTGGGACTGAACCTATGACCTCTGGTATTGAAGACAAATGCTCTGCCACTAAACTATAAAGTGAAAAGAAAGTGAAAGTGAAAGGGCTTAACGTCCCAGCAACAGCTAGACATACAGGGGTGAAACCTTAGATCAACTCTTTGCATGCTGGGAAACTTGTGGGCTATAAATAGTTCAAAACTAGCGGACAAAAATTAATCATATTTTCTTTTATTTCTCCTTGTAAATATCATGAATATGTCTTGGAATTTCATTAGAATTGAGTCCAGAGGACTCAATTCTAATGAAATTGCAAGACATATTTACAAAGAGAAATAAAACATATAGTCCTAATTTGTTTGGCAGATATTTTCGCCGCTAGCATGCAAAGAGTTAAAGACATACGAAAGACCAGCGGGATGGAAATACTAGCACGGGGATTGAACCGACAACCTGGGTACTGAAGTTCAACGCTCTACCAATAGGATATCAACCCATCCCTGATTGTACAGTGAACAGTGTAGACCCTGATCAGACTGCGCAGATGCGCAGTCTGATCTGGGTCTACACTGCTCGCAATAACTATAAGCCCTAGTAATCTCAGACTGAGGTCCAGTTTCAACTGTACATGTCCTTATCTACAGACAATTCCACAAACCACCCACTAGAGGCCATAAACTGGGCCCTTGTTAGGTTGATAAATTGTAAAACCCGGGCTCTTCCTACCATTGGAAACTTAGCAGTGCCAGGGTTTTGTTGACAGATGTGGTTTACTATCTACATCTTATCTCTATTGTGCTATAATATAGCACTTGAAAGTCTATTAAAGATGGGCCACTGTGACAAGATAGGTCTTAATAATGTTGGTGACCAGTTGTAGAGCTTTTACATGGACAGTATGGTCAGATATATGCAGTTTTATAATTCACTATTAACTATGGTAGAACATCTCTGAATCATACACACAGAACACGTCTACTTGTATGTTGTGCATTATGCCGCAATATACGGTAACTAACAGTCAACAAAACATATTGAATATCCAAGACGTCATCCAACACACAGTGGCTTTAAAAACAATTCATGAATTTGTCTTTGGAAGCAGACATTTAAAGAGGATTTGCATGAAGAGTTTGACATTTTGAAATTCTTAACCCTTACTTAGACCGCTACTCAAAAGAATTGTCATCTGCTGTTGCTTTTATATCTTGCCTTATTTCTCAATAAAAACATGGTTTGACAGCACTTCAGAATCATTTCCAATGGAAATTATTCTGAAGTGCTGTCAACGCATGTTGTAAATTATTCTAAAGTGCTGTCAAAGTATGTTTTTGATGGTGTAAGGGTTAAATAGTGATCAGACATTATGCTCCGCAATGAACATCATACGTAATAACAGACCAGAAGTCAGAATCTCATATGTGTGCAACATCTGGCATGACAGCAAGACAAGATAATCCAATATTATTATATTCTATACTAGTATATTACGCATCATTACACAACTTAAATCTGCACAAAATCATACAAGTTGAAAATCCTTTAGAATCGTCTCAGTGAGACGATTCTAAAAGAAATTGAACTTGAATGATCTTTTGCAGATTTAATAACATATTTTTTAAAAACACAGTACAGTAAAGAGATGGTGTTATCTGGAGCATTATTCGGAGTTGGCCTTTTTATTTCATTTTCCTCACCATCGAATCTGCAGCTGCAGTTCGTTCAACCACGGTCAATATTCTTTGTTCATTTTATGAAAATAGACGACACACGCTCAGCACTCGACTTATACGGACCATGTCTTGAGAAAATTATAATAATGGACACTAATTGCCTGTAAAATATTTCTAAACGTGTCTGATTCAAATATTTTATTTTTAAGAAAATTTTGGCAGGTGGTTGCATGAATATTACGAGTTTCCATTTTTTATTCGAGAAACATTTATGTTTTGTCTTGGAATTAAAACATAATTTTATTACTCATAAAAGAAGTTTTGAATATCTGAAACATAATTTTATTGTTGTTATATTACACATAAATGCATTAATGAGTTTGTATGTTGAAAAATAAATCATGTTTTCAAACATATGGAAAATGATTAGGAGGAATTTGGCGTGATCACCCAATGAGCGATTTCAGATGATTACCCTATTCACAGGTATCTGAACATACAAACATTTTGTTATTTTCTTCATTTCTCGATGAAAGTATATGTTGTTACTCATTCAAACCGTCTCAGCGAGACGGTTCGAATGATTGGTCACAACATATACTTCTGTCCAGAAAAAATAAAAATATTTAAAATGTTCAGTCAGGAAAAATGTGCATCTTTCATGAAAATAGTTAAAAAATGACATCAGTGTCTATTTTTAATGTCTGTTTTGAACTATTTTAGAAAGTAACTTGTGAAATATAGAAAATGCGATATCTTGGTATTATACAACTATGTATACACATTTTTGAGAATTTCTTGCCTCAAAATAAAATGAAGCTCCATTAGTATATTATCAGTGAAATAATATTTGTAAAATTATAAACTTTTCTCAGATCTTTTTCAAGTTACTCATCAGTACACTTTATTTTTATCTCCCCTGTCAGTTTCCCCGGCAGATCTGATGCACTGGCAGCTTAAAATGTTTTGGCAATAAATCGGTATCGCCCATGAAATAGGAAACAGTTAAACTGGTATAAATTGTGCTTTTTATCATTTTATGTGCGGATGTTGGTGCTTGTCAATTAAATGATCCGACACCGATGTTTGACAAAGGAAATTAAAATTCAAAGAAGTTATTCTCAGTGACGCGAGGCAAGTTTATGTTAGGCGTACTTCAGTATTTCTGGGTCGTTTCACTGGCATGCCTGAAACGTGTATTTGAAGATTGGCCATTCATACATCTGTCACAGGCACTGTAGTTGACAAAAATGGGGCGGTTACTGGAGAAATGGGGCTTATAGCATTTGTGACCAGTCTATCTCTTGATCCGCTCACACATTCATGCAGCCTGATAAGGATTCTGAAGTTTGTTAAAAGAATGAGAAAGGTAATTCACTGTGATAATAGCAAACAGTGAAGACCCAGATCAGACTGCGCGTCCGCGCAGGCTGATCTGAGTCTACACTGGTCGCAAATGTCATAAAACACATATCTCCAGTCACAGCCACATATCTAAAGGAAGCTTGGTCCAGTAAAGCTATACAAATATGTGACACGTTTTGGAACAGAACTTACGGCGGCACGACAGATGTAAGGCACGACAGATGTAATCTCTGTGGTCTACAAGGATCACCATATACAGGGACAAGCTCTTCCAGCTATGACATGCCCATGTGTATATCCCAATAATTCCAGCACAAAAATATTTACACAATTCCCTAACATTTGATTGGCCCGTAACAAGTCTCTGTCCAAAATTTATATCCCAGTAAACTCCCACGCCGAACTACTTTCCGTAACCGTGAGGCGCAGTTAAAATAATTCTTAAGAAAACAGAAAATAAACACATTTTCTTGATGAATTTATTTCAAATGCTGGAATTATAAGGAATTAATGGCCTTTTTGTGGAATTTATTGGGGATATAAACTTGGAAAAGTCGTGGGAATACTGGACGAGGCCTTCTGGCCTTCGTCCAGTATTCCCGCCACTTTTCAAAGTTTATACCCCGATAAATTCCACAAAAAGGCCATTAATTCATTCCTATAATATCATGTTACACAAGTGTGCCATCTGATCAGAAGCTACCGGTACATTGTACAGTATAAGATCAATATGGCAGGTCTTGTTGAAACATGATTTGATTTGAATCACTAGGGCCAACTGTCACTGATTTACTCACCCTTCAGCTTTTTACGTGTCATTATCTGGATCCACAAAACATTCCATGTACAAACACTTGAAAATTAGTTAAAAATTAATGAATTCCATGCCAGATTTTATTAATTTGTGGAAATTATCACGTCGTTTCGTCATCTCTCCACAAAAATTTACGATGTTACCACTCATTTGAACCAGCTCGTCAAGACGGTTCAAATGACTGGCGAGAGCTAAACTTCGACACATAAATTGGCAAAATAATTATGATTTAAAATGTCACTAATTATAATTATAATATAAAATATCAATGACAGCCTAACCCAAGGTCGACCACCCCACCACCCCTCCAATCATAGAATGTATATTTATTTTACGTGCAAATACAAAGCACGCGTGTTTGTCTTGGAGAGCTCATATACGTGAATGACAGTACACCACTTCAAACAGAACACGATAGTGGAATCTCTCTAAACCGGACACCCTGGGGACCTCTGTGTGATTAATTATGATGCGTTTAACCCTTAGAATGCTGGCAACGAAAAGCGTTGTCTGCTGTTGCTTAATATTTTGCCTTTTTTCTCAATAAAAACATGGTTTGACAGCACTTTAGAATCATTTCCATTGGAAATGATTCTAAAGTGCTGTCAAAAAATATTTTTTTTATGAGAAAAATGGAAAATATAAAATAAACAGCAGCCGACACAATTTAATTCAGCAGTGTATGGGTTAATAATGTCTGTTTATGATAGCAACACACACAAATTTGTCTCACAGGACTGAACTATAGTGCAACCTCTCTAAACCGGACACCCTGGGGACCTCCGGCCGGCTTGGGAGAGCTTCCACTGCATAATGTAATCATTCTTTCTCACGCAGGCCCTTGCACATTTGAATAAAACCACCTGTCAAAATAGGTCTATTTTACGCAAACTGTCAACATGCCATGTTCTATCAACTGTGCACCAGTTGTAAATCTGCATTCAGCTAACTATTAGTATTTCCGACAGCTAATTTTAAAATGTCAAACCTTGTCAGCGATCACATGTAATTATATCGACACTGAAGCACTCCCTTCCATCAGTTGTAACATTTTGAATATATCAGGTTTTTACATATGAATATTTTATACGAGAATGTGTTTTATCATTGCAAATTTGGTAAAACAATATTTAAAATTGTACTTGAGGCGACATCCAGTGCTATGAACACTCCATCTTGCATAAGTTACTTGTACAATGGAACGGGAAAACGGGATACGCTGCGAGGTCCCCCAGATGTCCAGTTGTGAGAGATTCCACTGTAGTTCAAGTCATGTGAGCACTCCAAGACAAATCTATTTGGGTGCTTTGTTATCATGAACAGACAATACATGTATTAAATACATCATATTTGTGGCTGTGACTGGAGAAATGGGGCTTATGGGTTTTGCGAACACTGTAGATCGAGATTAGCCTGTGCATCTGCAGTCTGATCAGGATCTGCACTGTTCGCCATTCCATCATTGAAAGACGGGTCATGCTTCTAACAAGTAATATAGATCGCTATATCAGGCTACAAGAGTGTGATATTTGATTAGGAGTGATACTGGTCACAAATCCCATAAGCCCCATTTCTCCAGTTGCAGCAACAATTAAGCAGGGTGTCCAGTTTCGAGAGGTTTGTCACTATAACAACAACAACAAATTAATACACTGTGTTATTAATTAAACTGCAAAATTAGGTTTTTTTTATTGCCCATATATTATATACATGTACTGTTAAAAGAGAAATCAGGCATTAGTAAACTCTACTTGAAATTATCGACTATCAAAACAGAAAATTGTCACCTTGAAAGACAAACATATAAAGAAAGTGACAATTATTCAATTATACAAATTTAAAACATCAAAGGAAAACTTTCCTACCTGTGAAGGTCACACATGTCGTTTGTATTCCGAATATCCGAATTTCTCGCACGAGTCACAATATCCACAAACAGTATTCAAATAATCCAAAATATCCCAATGCTAAGATTCCATTTCCCTTCCTTGTAACAGACTCACATTCTGACTGACATAGCTTGCTGAGCTTCTGAAACTCCAGCTAATAATGAGCTACAGCTCCTTAATGTACACCGACTGTGAATGTTTATCCCATCATCCGTGACTTAACCCTTAGATTGGGGGGGGGGGGGGGGGGGGGGGGGGGGGGAAACGAAAACTGTCGTCTGCTGTTGGTTTATAATTTGTCGTATTTCTAAAACATGGCTTGACAACACTTTAGAATCATTTCCAACGGAAATGATTCTAATATGTTGTCAAACCATGTTTTACGGAGAAAGAAAACAATATGTAACGCCAATAGCAGACGACAATTTTCATTTCCCGCATTCTAATGGTAAACCTAGAAGCTCGTTCAACGGAAATCATTCCACCGCAAATTGCTAACACAAAGACACCTCTCAGTCGGAAAATTGCTAAAATAAAAGATCTTCCGTTAAACGGTTTACAAGATATTTCAAGCGAGCGCGGATTATCAGATATACAGGGAGAAATGACTGGCCCACCTATCGCGCTTTGTTCATCAAATAAATTCCCGCAATTTACTTGCAATCTCAAGCAGAACATTGTTGTACGGCAACAATAGAAGGTAATAGAAGGTAGGTGGATACTCTCCCGAGTCCAACATAGCGACCGTAGTCTACACTGTCGACTCCACAGTATAAAATACAAACGCCTTAAATTAAAATGCTGAATTAATTTTGTTGTCTGTTTTTTTGGTTGTTTTTTTTTCTCCATTCCTTTATCACTAAACACATGCTTTGTCAACACATGAGAATCATCTCCATGGGAGATGATTCGTATGTGCTGGCAAATCATGTTTTTGTTGTCAAAAAGACAATTTGCTTTTTAATAAAAACAGTGAATGACCTTGTCCGCACATAAAAATCCGCTCCAAAATATTTTATCTCTCTAAAATTCTGGCAAAACATTTTTTTCTTCTGAGAAATAAGACAATTTTGAAAAAAATAGAAAATGTGTTTTACAACATGCATACCCCCACCTGCAGCATGGACAGTAAAAGGGCATTGTTATCCCGAATGTAATCCCTAGACAGACATTGTAGGCAAATATTATTGAAATTGGTGAAGGCGTTGAGGAGTAAGTGAGAAAACATTACAAACAGTGAACATAAGTCCCCAGTGACCTTGACCTTGGGTGTTCTGGCGTGTATCGAAAGGGAAAAAAAGCACCATCCCTAGATAGACATTGCGGGAAAATATTATTTAAATTGGTGAAGGAGTTAAGGAGTTATTGAAAACTTAAATGAATTTGCCTTACGGACTGACAGGAGTAAAACAGGTCATAATGACCCCCCTCCCCGACCCACCCCAATAAATTGGTGCAGGCATAAAAAACATCAGATGACAACTTTGAAGAACAAGAGATCAATCAGTAACACCGATGGAGGAATACCCTCAAAACCACAAATAATTTGACCTGGAACACACAGGCCACACGCACGGGTGGGCTACAGAATGAAAATAAGGATGATGATAAATAAGCATATGAAGTTTTTCAAGCCAATGTGACTTCCGGTAACAGAGATAGTAGGTAGCCAAAAACATTAATGCAAATCTCATACAGAAAGACGGACAAGATGGCGCCAACATAGATGTACACCAACAAACATTGGGACACATAAAATCAGCCGACAACACAATATTGTTTTGCCGCCATTTACATGTAAGTTGGACAGACCTGTTGTCATGAATCAAGCTCGGCCTGTCAATGGCGTTCTGATCACACAAGCTAATGTTTCCAGACTAATGGATTCCCAATGCCAGCACCCATCTATGACGCGGCTCTAAATATTGAGTTCCCAGTGTTGAGTTGCTAATTACGTTTGCAGAAATAAAAAACTGCACTTTGCTAAACTCTGATATATACACCAACCCTTAGGAAGCGGGAAACGTAAAATGTCGTCTGCTGATGTTGTGTGTTTCGTCTTCTTTCACAATAAAAACAAGGTTAGACTGCACTTTTGAAACATTTCCATTGGAAATGATTCAAAAGTGTGGTCAAACCATGCAGTTGGTGAGAAAAATGGAAAATAAACAATAAACAGCAGCTGACAAATTTTAATTCAGAAGTGTAAGGGTTTATCTCCAGTGACAAACAACATGGAATCTGTACACTCGGAAATACACCAGTTGGGTAACTACGAAATTGTTTGAAAAATAAAATGCCACGGCTGGCGATATGAGCTATTAAGAACAAAGCAGTAATCAAGCACCTATCACCTTGACCTTGAGCGGATGAAGCTCACATTTAACACGCTTCTTCGCATGGTTGATAGAATGTACGTGTAAAGTTACAATCGTGAAGATCGGATAATCATGGTAGTCGAATTATCATACCAGAAACTAAAATTGCTTACTGACACACTCATACAGACAAACAGGGTACATTGGAACCTCTCTAAACCAGACACTCTGGGAGCTCCCCAGGGTGTCCGGTTTAGAGAGGCTACACTGTAAATCAGGCATATGGGCACCGCAAAACAGGTATATGTTGTTAGCGATCATGAACAGACGTTATCAACGGTGAAAGATGACAATGAACACATACAATTAAGCAGACATATATTATATGTGTCTGGTTTAGAAAAGTTCTACTGTATATATATAACATATATGCCACCCATGAAACCATGTTTTTATTGAGAAAGAAGACAAAATATAAAACATCAGCGGATGAGAATTTTTGTTTCATTGCAGTCAAAGGGTTAATCCCTCTCAGGCTCAGGGGGAGGGGGGGATTATAAACAGCTTGAAATAATTTGTGCAACTTATTTCTTTTCGAAAGTACATATTGTGACCACTACTCCTTTGAGCCATCTTTGTGATAATGTGATTGTTTCTTTTATTTATATACAAAAGTATATGTTGTCGCACCTCATTTGGACGGTTCAAATGAGGAGCGACAACATATACATTCAAGCAGAAATAAGAAAATTTGTGGGTTTTTTTTTTTTAACAATTCATGTGTATTCCGCAACTAATTGGTTACTAGGAGCCTACACACTTCATAATTGATGGTCCGGTTTGTCAGCTGGTGGGCACATGTAATGTATTAATTATAGGACACCCAGTGGGGACCATTATCATGTCCAGCTGTGTATTGTCTCATCATGACAATGACCTGATAATCGCTATCTATCCCCATACATTATTGGGTTTCCATTGACAAAACTTACCAAATGACAGCTGATGTAGATATGGACCATTCTACTTATTTTCAGAGTCATCAAATGTGGCTGTGACTGGAGAAATGGGGCTTACGGGTTTCGCGACCAGTGTAGATCCAGATCAGACTGTGCATCCGCACAGTTTGTTCAGGATCTGCACTGGTCGTCATTCCATCAATGAAACACTTGTGATACTTCGAACAAGCAATATAGAGGCTACAGGAGTGACTGCTATTTGATCAGGAGCTACACTGACCAGACATCCCATAAGCCCCATTTCTCCGGCCACAGCCACATATAGATATATGGGCTGTTATTGACAAAACATTCCATATGACAGCCAGCCTATGTAGATACTGATCATTTTACTTACTAGTATTTCCAGCCGAACGAGGATCTATTCTGTCCACCGACGGTCGTACGAACACCTCAGTGAATAGCGAATGATGTACGGTAGCTCCTGAAATGGATATATGCCAACTGAAAACATTTGCACCATTTACGATCACACTATGCTTTTAGATATATGGAAAGTTTGATAAATATTTTCAATTCTATTTTTCTTATATCCCAACAAAACTTCAAAGTATATCTTGTCACCACCATTTGAGCCGGCTCGTCGAGACAGTTCAAATGGTGGAGACATATAATTCTATAACAAATAAGTAAATGTTTAATTTTTGTTCCAGTAAATCGATGTATGTAATTTCAGGGCAGTAGCGGCGACCAAAAAAAAACAGGCCAAAATAATGCCTCGGCAGCACCGTGCTGCCGTGGCATTATTTTGGCCTGTTTTTTTTTCCGTCAGCTTCATGCTTTGAACATCCAATAACAACGCAATAAGCATGCGATTTTGAGGGTCTAAGTGGAATTTTTCCCGCTAAAAAGGCTGCCGTGGCATTATTTTACACACCGCTACGGGCCTGAATATAATACAATATCTAATGAGGTAAGGTCCATTTTCTAAGCCAATGGACCATAAACACCAAGGTATGCCTATTCATTGTGTTTTTGTCTTTTCGGAAAATTTAAAGAATGGGTATTACATTGTAATCGGTAAGCATTTATGTAGTTATGTGGGCGTGCAGTGCATGTGTATAGCATGTCGTTCTAGGATGGGCCGTATCGCACCGCAATCTTCTATTTCCGCACTGGTAGACAAACAATACCGTATAACCAGTGGAGTTTGTGCCGAATCAAATGGACATTTTCTGATTTGATTTACTGGTGTTTAACGGCCTATCAACAGCTACGGTCATTTAAGGCCGGGCCAACGGGTTCGATCCTGTATTTAACCTGTCCATAATGAGGGAAATTCACAAAATCAGAACTGAATATTTACAAAATTTTCTGAAATTGAGTTGAAGATGATCTGTAAAATAATGAGCAGAACAAAACTTTGACTTTTCAAGCCTCAATAGTTAAGCCCAGATAGAGTGCAACATACATACATATATATGCCTGATAACAACTTGTATCCATCAACCCTTTCACCCTAAACCAGATGGCCGCGGCCCGCATGTCGAGCCCGCCGAGGCATTTTTAAAAACTTTAACGAAGATTTCGGACGGACGGACGGACACACGGACGGACGTTCCTACAAATGGATGCTTATGTGGCTAACCCTAACCTTTTCCTTTGTTCATCCCTATTGTTCTGTAGCCACATAAACCCATTTTTAGCCACATAAAATCACGGAACAATAGAATATTACATAACCTATTGTTCTCCGAGCCACATATGTATCCATTTGTAAGCTCGGACGGACGGACACCCAGACGTCATTGTGATCACTATGTATCGCTTTCCGCAAGCGGGCTCGACAAAAATGGTTCGATTTAACGAGGGCACTGGCTCGATGACCTTGCATGTCGGCACATTCGATTTAAGTCCCCATCCGATAGGACTAGGCTAGCACGAAGTTGTCTTGCCCAAGGACGTGCAGAATCGGCCATTCGCAGCGGGTCGAGATGGGAATCGAACCCGGGGTCTCCCGATCCTCCGTTCCGACGGTCTATCGCCGAGCCAATCCGGCCACCAACCCCCCTTTCACACTTAAATATCTGACATTCATAGTGCTGGGCTAGTCCATTAATTAAATTAGATGAGGGGTATTTTTTAAAGTCTCCGTAAAATGCTGGCAAACTCTGCAGATCCTGATGAGCCGGCTTTAGCAAGCCGGCTCATCATGATCTACAGTGTTTGCAAATGTTGGCTGATAAATGTTGTGTAGTAGGGTTGAAAGTGCTAATAAAGCAGTAAGCCAGCATATCCCACAATGCACCAACACAATTTAATGCCTGGGAAATGGCAAGGTCATTATTTACCAATATCAACAGGCAAAGTGATAAAACATGGAAACCAATGTAAGATTAATTTACTGTTAATTGGTTTATCTCGTTAAGAAAAGACTCAATTTTCTCCACAGTAATTTCTCACAGTCATAACATTTTCTAATATATATACCTCGGGGAGACGTAACAGAAAACAACAGCCTGAAAGCTGCTTTATGTTAAACGAGCATCAGCCGGTAAGCAGCCATTTATTTCTTGATTTATAATAACTTCCTAACTTATAAAAACTTTTCCAATTTAAAACGGCAAAATGTGAATGTGAGAATCCCGATTTAGATGAGTGCCAAGAAAATCCAAACTTGTATTATTATTATTCAGAGAAAGAAAACAATATGGGTGATATGGTTAGCTTATCTGGAGTATAAAACGATACAAAACACGTTCACTTCACGCCGTTTGTCATAGCTTCTCTGCGTGATTAATTTTCCTCACGAAGGGAAGCTTCTCTGCATATGTGGCTGTGACTGGGGAAATGGAGCTGATACGAATTGCGACCAGTGTACGTCCTGATCAGCCAGCACTCTTGCAATCATATAAGGATCTTTTTTGTTTGTGAGAAGTATGTCTATGTTTCACCGACTGAATGGCAAACAGTGAAGTTCCTGACTGAGCGGATGAGCAGGCTCGTCTGGGTCTACACTGGTCGCAAATGTCATAAGCTCCATTTCTCCAGTTACAGCTAAAGAACTAAGCAAGGCTGGCCATGGAAAACTTTCAATCCAAGAATATAGACCAGTGTTGACCCAGCTCCATGGCTGCAATAAATTCCTTGATCGAACTATTTACAACAGAGCATACCATAGAGATAATACTAATGCCAGATAATAAAAATTCATGAACTACATGTTTGGCGAACTCCATATCCACTGGTTATGAACAAACCACAATAAGCATTTTCTCACTTTAATGCATTTTTCCCATTACATTCTGCAAGTGTCATGTTTCTAATTGTTTTCCAAGGGGATAGTGGTGTGAAAATTATGCAGCGATAACACAGCCATAATACGATAGCTGGAGATATACATGTATCACTGCCATGTAAATGTGAGCTTAGTACCAGCAGGTTATGATAATAAAGCTCCCGCGCGATTTAAAACGAAATTCTTCGACCCAGTGTTGACAAAATGGGGGCTTCTTGAGGAGTTGACCAGTCTAAAACTATCTTGTCGAACCTTGCAAGTCTGTACACACAGAAAACCTAGATATCTATTTTCCTTATTTCTGAACCAAAGTATATGTTGTGACCACTCATTTGAACCATCTCGGCGAGAGAGTTCAAATGAGTGGTCACAACATATACTTCTGATGAGAAATAAAGAAATTATTGAGCCTTGCCAGATATTTTTTCCCATTCACGGCACTAACCTACTATTCTCTATATGTGTAACCCTTTCAACGCTACATACTCAGCTCTCTCTATGTGTTTGCAAATATTGTAGATCCAGATGAGCCGGCTCGTAACAAGCCGTCTCATCAGGATCTGTACTTTCTGATCTGTAATTTTCACATTTTTTTTAAGAAAAAAATATTCCCTTAATAAATGGACTAGTCTGAAAATCATTTTGTGACAACTGGATTGGCCGGAAAAATAAAAACATCACAGTCCATTCCAGTTATTTAGGGTTGAAATGGTTAATTTTGATGCATTTCAATGAATGTGCAAGTTGACTTGTAGCTAAACTAGTATCGACGACATGTAAATATATAGGTTATTGCTGATCACATGTTTTAATACTCTATATTGCTACCAACTACATTGTACACACAAGTGTCTGAATAACACTATTATTTTTATGGTCCCCAATCAACGTACCGTTAACATCAATCAAACTGGGAAATTCAATCAACAAACATGGAAGGATATATATTTGCCAAGCGGAGAGATGGCCGAGAGAGATATGTCGATAAAATCAACACAATCATTAGTCTGAACGCAGGTTTTGCTATTCAGTCCATAAAGGATCAAAGGTTGTATTACTGAAAGTTGGCTATTTTCATCACACGAAAAAACTGTCCTTCATGTTTCCATAAATTGCGCTAATTGAATACCAGATTGCATACTTTTTGTCAACGGTAAAATATTTTGCTGGACCTAAAACTGCAGTATGATGCAGATCTCAGGAATGAACAGCAACCAGTGTATGTCCAGATCTGTGCAATCTGATCAGGACCTACATTGGTTGCCAAATGCAAACGCGAACCGGTGTGAATTACAATGTGCAACCGAAGTTGACAAGATTTGACAACTGCCAGTGACTAATGAAGCAAACGGGAGAAAAAAGGCCCGGCACAATGGTGGCCCGCCCCAACCCTCCTCGAAATTCAGTGAATAAGACGGCATAAAAAACGGCATTATCAACAAACAATTAATTCAATTTGGAGCCAGTGATCACAGTCGAATGTACAGACTGGTTTTCACAATGAACGACTGACTGCTCAACTTGATACATGGTGTATGACAGTCAGAGCAAGTGCATTAATTTAATGCTGAATTCCATTTTTTTGTCTACTTTTTTTCTTCAAATTTTTCTCATCAAAAAAAGGTTTTGACAGCACTTTAGAATCATTTTCATTGGAAATGTTATTAAAGTATTGTCAAACCATGTTTTTTCTTGAGAAAGAAGGCAAAATATAAAACAGCAGATGACAATTTTCATTACAGCATGCTAAGGCCGGGTTAATTGGTGATTTATGTCAACAAACTCAACTATGCAGAATAAACAAACTAGAAATACAACTTATATTCTGATTAGAAATAAAAGTTACCATCATAGTTCAAAGGAATGGTCGCAACATACGTTCGATGATAAATATGGAGAATAAACTAGATAGCCGTGGCCCGCATGTCGCACCCGCCGAGGCTTTGATAGTATACCGAAAAACATATAACCAACAAATTTAACCCGGACGCACACGTACGCCAATGTGCCGACTATATCACGCTGTCCGCAAGCGGGCGCAACAAAAATAAGCTGTATATGTCTCAAAGTGTATTGCGAACGTACTGGGCGAGATGAATGTAAATGGATGGCCATCCCAGACTGGCTCCAGTATGTGACAGAACACGACAACAGGAATGGTACCAGGGATCATGTAACAGCTAATGGGTATAGGATGTAGACTGTTGTATCGTTTACAATAACTACTCCGGTTGTTGTCCTGGATCTTCAACAGCAGGTATTGCGAGCTCACAAAAGGATTGCCATGATGCTGTCTGTATCAGTGGTGTAGCCAGTTGCTTAACCCTTTCACCCCTAAGTAACTGGAATAGATTCTGATATGTTAACTTTGCAACCAATCGTCACAAAATCATTTTGTGAGAAAAAAAACACCCCCTTTTCATAAATGGACTAGTCTGAAAAGCATTTTGAAAACGCTTTTCAGACTAGTCCATTTATGAAAAGGGGGTGTTTTTTCTCTCAAACATATGGAAATTACTTGCAAAAAGTGCAGATCCGGATGAGACAGCCGTCACGAAGCCGGCTGATCTGGATCTATACGTTTTGCCAATACCACTATACAGCCCTGTGGTGTTGAAAGGGTTAATGAGGGGGGAGTGCGAATTGTGGATCGAATTTGGAACAGGGTGCAGGAGCATTCTTACCTGGAAAAGTATTGATTTCTATATTCAATTTCCTTGATTACAGCGACTATAATAAAGCTATAACTTTCAAATATATATATTTAAAAAATATATATATATATATATTTATATATATAATTCCCTCTCACCTCTAAGTAACTGGAATGGATTGTGACATGTTAATTTTCCGACCAAACAAATTATCAGAAAATGATTTTCACACCAGTCCATTTATATAAAGGTGTTTTTCTAAAAAAAAAAGAAAAGAGAAATAGTTGCAAAAAGAGCAGATCTTGATGAGACGGCTCGTCACGACCATATCTTAGAGGGTGCATTCGCACCCCTTGCATACTCCCTGGCTACACCACTGTATCCCCAGCTCTGATGGTGCTCCAGATAAGCTTTGTGTCTAAGAATATTACTAGTATACCTGATTTTAAACTCAATGCTTGAATATGCAGGGATTCCGCTGGCGATCGGCATTTTCGCAATTGGCGATAAAAATAAACAATTGGCGATAAAAAATTACAATTTTCGAAAAGAAAAAAAATAAATAAAAAATATTTATCGCTAATTTTTTGAAGTGGCGATTTTTTTATTTTCCCCAGCGGAATCCCTGAATATGTTCTATATATATTTTAAGCAAATGAACCGTAGACCAAATACTTTGCATTAAATTGACAGATTTGATTCTTTATTGTAATATTGGCCCATTAATTGCATCAACACATTTAATAGGTGTTTTGGTGAGTCAGAGCGAATGTCGTTATGATATGTTTGCACAGACATAGAAATTAAATCTCGTACTCGGCTGTCGCACTAATGCATTGCAAAACAAGATACGAGAATCGCCCACGGTGACATTGAAACCGCGGTGTTCTAAGCCACAGATAATGGAGAATTACCAGCAATAAAACTGCAATGGAAATGTGAGCTGTGATGCTAGCTGGTGTCCATGTTGAATAATCCAGACCCTGTTTGCAATTCGGTTAATGAATTACGTTACCATTTATGGTGGAACCTCTCAAAACTGGACACCCTGGGAGGCCTCCCAGGGTGTCCAGTTTTGTGAGGTTCCACTGTAATTCAAGTATCTGCAGTCACAAGTGTCTGTGACACTAGCTCTGTTGTTCATTAGTATTTTAATTTGTAGTACTATGAACATTTTCTTTACCTGCAAACCCCCCAGTTTTTCCAGGCGACTAATTACAAATGAGTTCACAAATAGGATACGATACATTAATCTACACTTTCAACAAATTTCTGAGACCTAGTGCCTTCGACTGGTTAACATGAAACAAACTCTCCCAACAGTTTATTCAATTTTCATTATTTCCAAATTAAATAAGAAAATGTGGCAGGTCGGCACACAAATTCCTCTAGTGGCAGATTAGAGAAACTGTGTCAAACTTCTTACCGAACCCACGGACGACCGGACAGTCCAAACACTATGCCTCCTGGCTCTACAGAGACCCGTTTCACTAAACTTTGTATGACTAAAATGTTCTCAAGTGCAACATTATTGATAGTCTGTAAATTTCGCATTAGCAATGTTTTCTTGTAAACAGTTATTGGATTTACATTTATTGAGCGTAGGCTGCATGTAGCCTACGTTCAATAAATGTAAATGCATCATTGTAATTTCCAGACGATCATAAATTTGCGTTTATGAACATCTTAGTCGTACAAAGTTTAGTGAAACGGGCAATAGGAGCCAGGAGTATACATACTAGTATATATTTCTACCACTCGATCATTGGTACATATATTTTTGTTGAGAAAGAAGAAAATGTTCTTTTTATTTCATTTTCCATGAGAAAAAATGTCTATGTTCAACACGAATTAGGTTAATGAACAAGGACAGCATTGGCCCTGACACCCATGACCTCCCAACATGCCAACATGCATGCCAACATGAGGAGCCAGGATGTTACGTCAACCTGCCTAATTCCACTCCAGACACATGCATGTGAAAAATGCTTTCCATCAGAGCAAAGTTTAACAAGGCCCAGATAGTGATCATGTAGATAAGCATCTGCCGGCATATCACACTAAACAGTCACATCCATACAGGTCTGTCTTCCCACACTTCCCACAGGAGCTGCCACTACACCTGACGTATGTAATATATAGCCACTTAGTTTAGTAACTGTTGTTGTTGTTGTATGTCTGTAAATCAGACAAGCATGATGTCTCATTGAGACGATTCAAATGATTGGTGATAACATACGTTTCCATTGAGAAACAACAAAAATAAAAATATTTAAAAGAATTCATACCATGAAAAGTGTATTCCAATGCAATGGGTTACTGTAATAACCCTACATATACGGACACAATTTGTTTTGGGAAGGGTTTCCCAAAAGAAATGGTATACAAATACATCACTATTGTGATAAACCAGTATACCCATATACTAACCATAAACATTAGCATGCGTTTTGTTGTGGGAATTCATATACGGTGGAACCCCTCTAAACCGGACACTCGGGGAAAATATAGATGTTTACCTTAGATAGGTTTCACTATTAGGCCATCCATAAGGTACAATATTTTAACACTTGCAATGCAAGTGTTAAAATATTGTACCTTTTTAATATTAATAATTTTTAAATTCAATATGTCATGTAACAGAAAAAAAAAGAAATTGCCTACCGACCGACCCACTTCTAAAATTCTGGGTCGGTTTACAGGAAACAAACAATTTTTTAAGGACGGCCTTATGTATCTCTGACAACAATTGACTTTTCATGATTGCAAAACACTAGAACGTGTCATGAAATGCTCACATGTCTGATTTACAGTGGAACATCTCCAAACCGGACACCCTGGGGACCTTGTGTCCGAATACGTAGGGTTATTACAGTAGTTCTCTGATGGCCAGTTGGAGTCAAGACAGAAGTGGGTCATAAATATTGCTGGCTTATCTAAGACAATGAAGTCTGCCCTGTGGGAGTCCAGCAGGGGGGAGAGATAAGGAGGCCATTATTGAATTATGTTCTGCCTGTCAACACACTCCCTCCCCAATGATGGTGTGTCTGGTAGCTGCCTCCTGTACATGAAAGCAATAAACAATATCGGAAACGATAAAAAAAAATGAAAATATAAGAATTGAACTTTGTTGTTTTTCATTGCTGTTCATTAAGTAATGACAGAAAAATAAACAAGAATTCCGCCACGGAAGTGGTGTCGCGCCTGCCGAGGCATTTGACCGTGAACATTACAAGTAAATAAATTACATTGACCTTCAGAATTTGGATGTGGGGGTGTGCATAATGAAGCATCATCCGTAGACAAACATTGATGTGAAATATTATCAATGTCTGGCAAGGGGTTAAAGAGATATTGTGAAAAAACAATAACGCATTTGCCTTACAAAAAAAACGGACGACGCGGACGACGACGACGACGGAAAAAGCGCCGACTATAGTCGCGCCTCTGCTAAAGCAGGCGCGACAATAAAATGGAAAGATAAAAATTAAACTTTGTTGTTTTTCATTGCTGTTCATTTTCTAAATAAACAACATTTTTGGAAAGTTTATTGTCGGTAAACAGTCCAACCATGCCTTTAGTGTGCATTGATGGATTTCTGATTTATATTACTCATGGCCAATGAAAATAAACAGAATAGAGTATTTGGAATTATTGGATGACATTATATAACATGGAAACGTTAGCATATTTTAACCCTTAGACCGCTACACACATACGATTGTCGTCTGCTGTTGCTTTTATACATTTCCTTATGTTTCAATAAAAACATGTTTTGACAGCACTTCAGAATCATTTCCCATGGAAATGATTCTGAAGTGCTGTCAAAGCATGTTGTAAAGTATTCTAAAGTGCTGTCAAAGCATGTTTTTGATGATAAAAATGGAAAATAGAAAATAAACAGCAGACAACAAAAAATTAAGGTAGCGGTGTAAGGGTTAAGCATATATTCATAATGTCTCTTCAATGTTCTAGTTTTTGTTTACTCGGATATGTGACTTATTGAACAATGAACAATTCTGGTATACAGATGATGTTCTGTAACTTTTATATCATGCTGTGAGTTGAACGTATCAGGTATCCATCAAAGTCCAGGTACATGTGAGAAACTATAATAACAATGACTGGTAATCATTGCCAATTATTATCATGGTGGCTACCATGGAAACTAGTCCATTTGTAATCATGACAATATAGCGTGTTGATGGTGTGTAATATCATTTAATTGTCCTGTTAATCTAGTAATCAATTTGCTTCGGATTCTGCTGAGGGAAGGTTATCTCGGTATCTCTGATAGTGGATATAAATGTATATGAGGTACCAGCTGTGCATTGAGCAAACACACATGATTTACCAGCACTCCAAACATGTCTTGGCATTTCATTAGAATTGTCTCCTTGGAGACAATAATACCAAGATGTTTTCATGGAAAATAAGAAAGATATGCTATATTTTTGATATGTTTATTGTTTTCTGCAGCATGATAAAGATACCACAAAATTTGTATTGCTTTTTGATACTCGCTACTTCTGATTTCAATTGGGTTTTCAGCATTTTTAATTAGGTATTTAAGCAAATACGCAGCTTATCTGAAGCTCTGATTTACAATGACAATTTTGGATTCATATATCATATGAAAAAGATCACATACCGTCACTGGCTGGTGCTGAATTTGGGTATACAAGTATGCGATTTCAATTAAGTACACTGCACTTACACAAATTGACCCTTGCCATGCTGAATTACATTTTGTCGTAAAGAAAAAATATAAAACAAAAGCAGCTGATACTTTTCTTTCCCGCATTCCGCACTGACCTTACACCAGTCAAAAATGGATAAAATGGAACAGGATATTGTCACTTCAAGAGCATACTTTGAAGAGAGGAATGTCGACCAGGTATACAGAGAAAGTATATACCGGTAGTTATTGTCGAGGCACCAGGGATCTTCCGCTATGCAGATTTTAGCATGCAAAAAACATAGGAGGCGTGACTCCGGGGAGAGAAATTTGTGTCTAGATAACAGGCTGGTTATTAAGGCTGCTGCCAATACAACGCCTGGCATTCATATACCGTAGTTATTCTAATAAACGCCCCTGGGTATGCAATTTTCTGTGCAAATTGTTTGTTCATTATAATGGCACAAAACATGGGCATTTAAGTTTGATATGAAATTATATGCAAACAACCAGTTTTGTGCCCCAAGTAAGCCTTGAAGACAACTTCCCACCACAAATTGCCAATGTCCCTTAAACCTGTAGCCGATTTCATCAAAATTGCAAAGTATACTATTCTAGCAAAGTATACTTTGAGGGAGTAATCATTTATTTTTCCTGTAATGCATTATTTCATATAGAACTAACAAATGTATGTATTTCATGATTAAAAGTATGCAGAATTATTATACTGAATTTATTACATTATCACAGCCAAAATGGCTGTGATAATGTAATAAATTCAGTATAATAAAAATTAATAAATTTATCCTAAAATTGAAAATTTCTCCCTCAAAGTATGCTTTGCTAGATAAGTATGCTTTGCAATGTTGGTGATATCAAGGGCTATAACCATGTTTCGTGACAAATATTGGCAAGATTAGCAGAGGCGTTAGTGTAAAGATAGTTTTGTTACGAGACATCAGTAGCCGATTTCATCAAAATTGCAAAGTATACTTTTCTTGCAGCAAAGTATATACTTTGAGGAAGTAATCATTTTTTTTTTTTCTGAAATGCATTATTTCATATAGAACTAACGACTGCATATATTTGATGATTAAAAGTATGCAGAATTAATATACTGAATTTATTACATTATCACAGCCAAAATGGCTGTGATAATGTAATAAATTCAGTATAATAAAAATAAATAAATTTATCCTAAAATTGAAAATTTCTCCCTCAAAGTATACTTTGCTAGATAAGTATACTTTGCAATGTTGATGAAATCGGCTACTGGTGCATAAATGTCTAAACCACTAAAATACACCCCCTACTGAGGTGTATACTTCTAAGGATGCAATTTGGTATTAGAAGTTTAATGGTTTTAATTGCCAAATATATCACATTATGTCTGGGTGTTCAGATTCAATGCCAGCAGACCCACCAACCACACAGGCATCTAAGAGGAAACTCACATTATTGAAACTCACATTACAGCTAGTAACCCTTACAACATTGGATCTTTCTTCTTCATTTTTTTCACTTTCTCAGAAAAAAATGAAGGATGAAGATCGTCACCCTGAAAATGTCAATTCTGAGAAAAATAATAAAAGAAATAGGAAGAAAGCGCTTCGAGGTAATGAACTTACATCGTGTGAACTTCCACCAATCAATAGAGTAAATTCCATATTAAATCAACATTTCTGTTCAGAAACCGAAATAAAAATTTGCAAGACAATTTCCTTTTCCGTTTTCATTGCTGGTTATTATTTGAATTTTGAAGGCTGGTGTGTTACAGACAACTTGAATTCGCCAGGTTATTCATTTCCCTATGATGTGGCAGACATTTTATTGCCAATTAAAAACAGCTGTGCAGTGCAAATCTAAGAAAAAACACCTTCAAAGTTTACCCATTCAGGATAATTTTAAAATAGCATCATAGTACATTACAGATCTGTAAATTGAGCAGAGCTCCAGGTAAGATGCGTAATTTCACCAAATATTGGAGGTATTTTTCTTAGTTCTTCACCAAAAATGGCAAGTTTGGAGTTCTTTAGAAGCGTAGTTAAGATGCGTAATTTGACCAAATATTTGAGGTATTTTTCTTAGTTCTTCACCAAAAATGGCAAGTTTGGAGTTCTTTAGAAGCGTAGTTAAGATGCGTAATTTGACCAAATATTTTGAGGTATTTTTCTTGTTCTTCACCAAAAATGGCAAGTTTGGAGTTCTTTAGAACCGTAGTTAAGATGCGTAATTTGACCAAATATTTGAGGTATTTTTCTTAGTTCTTCACCAAAAATGGCAAGTTTGGAGTTCTTTAGAACCGTAGTTAAGATGCGTAATTTGACCAAATATTTGAGGTATTTTTCTTAGTTCTTCACCAAAAATGGCAAGTTTGGAGTTCTTTAGAACCGTAGTTAAGATGCGTAATTTGACCAAATATTTGAGGTATTTTTCTTAGTTCTTCACCAAAAATGGCAAGTTTGGAGTTCTTTAGAACCATAGTTAAGATGCGTAATTTGACCAAATATTTGAGGTATTTGTCTTAGTTCTTCACCAAAAATGGCAAGTTGGGAGTGCCTTAGAATCGTCTCATTATCACCAAAAATGGCAAGTTGTGAGTGCTTTAGAATCGTCTCAATGAGACGATTCTAAGGCACTCCCAACTGGCCATTTTTGGTGAAGAAATAACAAAATTCCCCCCAAAGTTGATCAAATTACGCACCTTAACTGCAGCTCTGATTGCGGATATAACACGAGACATTATGTACCATGATATTTATTATAGGAGCTTATACGAGTTGACTTAGTTCATAAGACGCGATGCTGTTGTGCCTCGCTTCTTTTAAAATCAGTCAACAAATTTAATAAACGCCATATGAAATCAACACATGTACAAACGTTAACCCTTACACCGCTATCTTAGTTGCCATTCAGTCTGTTTAACTCTTAGACCGATATCTTAATTTTTGTCGTCTGCTGTTTATTTTCTATTTTCCATTTTTATCATCAAAAACATGCTTTGACAGCAATTTAGAATAATTTACAACATGTTTTGACAGCACTTCAGAATCATTTCCATTGGAAATGATTCTGAAGTGCTGTCAAACCGTGTTTTTTATTGAGAAATAAGGCAAGATATAAAAGCAACAGCAGACGACAATTGGTGTATGTAGCGGTCTAAGGGTTAATAAACGTCATATGAAATTAACGCATGTACATGTACAAATGTTAAGATTTTATTTATTACATATTATACAATACATCACCATCATCAATTGAGGCTATATGATGCATAACATTTTTTCTCTAAAAGTCTCATTTGAATATTATGTTATTTCATATTTATCACACATTTATTATATACCCCTTACAATGCTGAATTTTGTCGTCGGCTGTTTATATTTTAATTTCCAGTTTTCTGAAGAAAAACATAGTTTGGCAGCAATTTATAATCATTTCCATTGGAAATGTAAACTGTGTGACCTTTAGGCTATGTTTGGAAATTGCACTGATTGGTCAACACGCCTTTTGATGTGCCGCAGACGTCGCGAAAACATGCGACTTTCATCCTTCGCATCATGTCAGTAACCCATTTCATGCTGAGGAAACGCTTATGTTTGCGGAAAATCCTAAATATTTTCCTTCTATGTACTCAGAAGTATAAGCCGCGACCACAATTTAAACCGTTTCGTCGAGACGGTTCAAATGAGTGGTCACAACATATACTTTCAGTGAGAAATAACAAAAATAAAAATAAAATATTTAATAAATTTCATATCCGTAAATGTGTATTCCGAAAGGAACGGGTTAACAAAACACTCTGGATTATACGCAGATCTGTAGCCATATTTCGCCGATATTGATATTGAAAATGGTGTTGAAAAGAGATAATACATACCGCAATCAATAATTAAGAATATAATACCACTTTCGGCAGCAATATGATCGCAAATATGACACGATTTCTGACAATAGTCTGTTACACATTTAACACGATTTTGATATACAAATAGGGAAAAAAATCGGCAGCCAAGGCACAACCGTGTACTAACTGAGCACGTGTTATAGTGAAGCATGTACTACCGGGTTCACAGTTAATTGAAGATACTAGAAAACGGTGAAATACGGACTGGGGAATCACGGAAATAGAGTCGGCAAATTACGGACATAGCAAACTATGATAGGGAAAATACAGACAAAAACATCCAAGGTACAAATAAAAAAACAGTGCGGGGGAACAAATAACAACAACTTGGCGAGTTTTTAGATTTTTTTGTTTCATTTTGTTAGCAAAATTGGGTGCGTCTTATAATCTCATGTAGACATTTTCCGCCAGATTTTGGACTGAAAATAGGGGTGCATCTTATACACTCTTGCGACCTATAACCGGCAAAATACGGTAAATGTGTCACTATTCCACCAGTTCTAAAAATTAAAAGTGCCCGGAAAACAGATATAATCATTTAGTAATATTTATTTTACTGATAGTGACGTGCATTGGTATCAGGCTATTTTCATATGCAAATGAGGAATGATATTTTTACTTATTTATACTAATGAAAAGCATCACCTGAAAAAAATAATGTTTTCGACAGATTATAAAGTATGATCATTTCACATCAAAAAATAAATACAGATACTAAATAGTAATGTCTGTTAACATTTTAAGAAAACACGGTTATCGCCCCTGATATCAGTGTGAACTTATTCGTCTAAAATAAAATGTATAATGCCAATCAATAAGTGGGGTAATGGTGAATGAATGTTTACTTGGCCATAAAATGTCATACGTACAGAATATACAAAAATATCTGTATCACTATATTATAACCTACTGCGTGGACATGTATCTTTAAGGGTTAGTATTTTAATACACTGTGCTGGTAAACCGCGAATGCCCATTTTACGTAATAACTATTTAATTCTGTTAATAAATGTTGAATATTGGCTGGGGAAAACCAGTAATAGTTTAGTAATAAAAGAAAGGATGCTGTAACATCATTATCGCATTTGATGGAATAGATGAGGTAATTAAACATCTAAAGGCCATGGTTTGGAGCTATTTATGTTTAATTAGTGGCTCAGAATTCCATTAATTTCCGGCAATGTTCATGGAACTATACCTCAGTTGGACAAGCCTGTCAGCTTCAATATAGCAGGGATATGTAAAGCATAACCGGCAGCCATTTACTTTGGACAAGTGTCAAGTTTGGTTGAGAGAAAAAATACAGAGCACCTGTCGAAACAGCTATAACATGGTGAGATGATGAAAACGTTGTCCAACAATAACAAAATCATTTATGTGTAACTAATTCAGTTATGTGTGGACTATGTAGTCATCTATCTGGTCAGGCGCGGATACAGGGGGGGTGGGGGGGGGTGGGGGGGTGGGGGGTGGGGGGGTCCAGGGGTCCGGACCCCACCCCCTGCTCCCGGCAAAATAAAATCTACAATACTCGAATAGTTGGATGACTTTTTTTTTGTGGCCTAGGTGTCAGGAAATCGCATCTGCGGCGATCTGCCATTTAAAAATTTCCAGACCCCGCCCCCCCCCCCATGTGCGGAGGCGATCGGCTATGCTGAATTGTAATTACAGACACCCCCCCCTGCAATTATTTCTGTATCCGCCCCCGCTGGTAGCCTTGATAAGGTTTGTGCCACAGCATCAGTGCTTTCATTAACTCATTATATGCGAAATACATATATATAAGGGTATGAAATATTTTAAATATTACATTTTTATTTTTCTTATTTCTCAATAAAAGTATATGTTGTGACCACTCATATGAACCATCTCGATGAGACGGTTCAAATGGTGGTCACAACATTTACTTCTGAGCAAATATAAAGAAAAGATTTAGAATTTTTCACAAACAAAATGACATATCGTCAGCATGAGATGGGTTAACAGAAATTGGACAAAAAAAATCCTGAAATTGAAATTTCCTGTCTTTTTCAAACAAATTCTGAAATTCTCAGCATGTACTGGACCATTATCATGCTTAGAATCAGAGTCGTGCTCAGTCTCGACAGATAAAACTGTATGATTTTCAGTACAAATTTGGAGAACATGCTCAAAAAGTTTGATTAGCATAAGTTAAATAGGTGAATGCTAAAACAAAGCGATTCACGAACAAACTCCGAAAGTCTGAAACTGACATGGTCAGAACAGCTTCAGATCAATACACACATTCCACATTTACAACGCTACAAACCAGACAATGTGTACCTAGGGGTAGTTTGTATATTGGATTTACCATCATCTGTAATCGCTGTATAACAATCGCTAATTGGTATCAGCCATAATGACCGCTGTATTGATTAGGACGCTCGTCATTATCCTTGTAAATGTAACAGCTAGGTCACGTACGTGTACAAGGAGAATGGACTTCATAACTCGCTGCCGCACAATACGTACGGGCTAAGTGCGTTTGCAACATAATGGAAGGTATAACAAATGTGCCGAACTTGTATATTTATCAGGTAACCTGCTATGTATTTACCGAATACGTACTGACTGATAACATACTGTTGTATCATGTATTAACCTCATACAAAGATCCGGGTTACAACAAAGTGAAAACTGACGTTCCATTAGTCGGATGACGTCACATGATTTCACGTGACGTTACCGAATGACGTCAGTGTAATGACGCAAAGTAAACAAGTCCGTGTTCGGTTCTGTTATATGATATTTCCTAATATTATTTACCTCACTAACTATATATCCTCACATACATGTAAGTTTGGATTTTCCCAATTTTTATCGTGTAGAGCATGGTGGCAGCGATTTTAGAATGATTACCTCATGGTTATGAAGGTATACTATCTACATTGCAACTAATAGAGTATCGAAGTTTCAGGTTCTATCCAAGAATGTGCGAAAATTGAGAATAATGATTATACATACTGTTAAACCATGTTTTATTGAGGAACAAGACAAAATACAGTAGATGACAATTGTTGTTTACCAGCATTCTAAGGAATAACAACAATTCCAGATGCTGTACTGTGATGCCCTTATAATATTGCCGCTGACCACCTAAATGACCAGGAATTGTCTCCTTCACATGTGGCCTACTCCACATCTGTCCAATATTTGCCGTTATTCTCAGATCCCTATGTCTAACGGGGACATCAAACGGAGGATTAATTCCATCTGTACAGAGGGGCCTGCACATCTGTAGAGCCAGGGGACTAAGCCAGGGATACACGATTATAAATATAAACATTGAGTCATATTTCCATATTAATAACATGCAAGATTGATGTTTTTTTTAGAATCGTCTCACCGAGACGATTCTAAAAACATCAAAATGCATGTTTTTGTGAAGTATACCGCAAATAAGAGAAATAATTTCAACTCAAATAACAAATTATGTGGCTTATCTGGGACCAGAATCTGAATACCAAATTTCGCCTAATGAGGCAATAAGTGGCCGGATTATATTCTGTCTGGACAGTGGACAATCGCTGGACCGTTCGACCATATATTTGGTGAAATTGCCTTGGCGACATGTGGACATCGCTTGACCTGTCCAGTGGAAATGTCAGATACACGGCCCGGCTGGCAGAAATGTCAGGCATGGATTATTTAGATTTATTTATAATGAGAGAACTTCTGCAGATGCTGCTTATAGATCGAGGCTGATGCAGACAGACAATGTATGGATATCCTGAACAAAACAAGATAAACCTCCAGATTTTTGTATTGTACTTATGGTTTTGATGCCAACACCAACAAATTTAGTTCAATAAATTTGTGACCCTGCATCCAAAAGGATAACTTGGCAGCATCTCTCTTTTAACCACATTTCATGTTGACAACACATTATTTTTCTCAAGGTAGAAAACTATTTTTCTTATTTCTCACCAGAAGTTGTTGCCACTCGAGTTGTTACCACTCAGTTGAACCGTCTCATTGAGACAGTTCAACTGAGTGGTGACTACATACACTTTCAATGAGAAATAAGCAAAAAATTTTTTAAAAAATGTTGATAAATATGGATGCGAATAAGTATTGCACATGAAAGCAGTCCATTACCCTCTATCAAAATCTTGCTATGGATTAGGCCGTCCTTAAAAAATTGTTTGTTTCCTGTAACCCGACCCAGAACTTTAGAAGTGGGTCGGTCGGTAGGCAATTTCTTTTTTTTTCTGTCACATGACATCTTGAATTTAAAAATTATTAATATTAAAAAGGTACAATATTTTAACACTTGCATTGCAAGTGTTAAAATATTGTTGTACCTTTTTAATATTAATAATTTTTAAATTCAATATTGCAAGTCTTGCAATAAAAGTATGTCAATTTCTGTATGTGTTGTTGTATGAACATGTATGCCATTTAGGGCCAGAGATTATATTAACCCTTTTAACCCACTGTAGCACTAAATTGTAAAAAAAATAAATTGTAAACGAAATTGCAATAAAAAAAATCGGGCGATTAGCGATTCGGTCGGTTTACAAGAAACGGAGATATAATTATGGATGGCCTCAGAAGTTCTGCATGTGACAAGACACCTCAGACAATTTCCGCAACTTTCTAGAATGTAGAGGCGAATAATAAAACCAGTTTTCCTATTTCCGGACTGAACACGGATGATAACAATTACCACATGTACATACCCGTATTCTTAATTTTCACCATGAATATTTAGTAGCTACCAACAATAATAACAGTGGCACCAGTCTGCTTTGTCTGACAAAAACCAGATTCGTTTTTGAATTGCGGATTATTTTTTGTGCTCCGGAGTATAATTATAGAATAATTTATGAACATCTGCTTCGGCAGCAATATTCCTACAATATTAGCTGTTAGTTATTAGTTGTCATTTAAGCGTAAAATTTTATGTCCTTTGTTATAATATTTTGTAAAGGCGAATATTTTATGTCTCGGGAATACAATACTTTTAGTGGTTTAGTGCGTTATTAGTGCTGTTTACTGCCGGTAGCAGCAGTAAAGGGCACATAAACGTCTTTGTGACACTTGGTTCAAAGTTCAAACACGTTAAGTTTTTTATACTCGTACATGTACAAAAAAAGGCCATTCCAGGTCATTCCCCGGAACAGAATGCTGACCCAGTGCATTCAGAATAGCTTTAGTAGTTGAAAGTATTTTCTTTTTCAATATATTTCTTATGTTTTCTCTTAAATATCGTAGAACACCAATATATATGAGACACGCCGTGTGATTTTGTACCTTCGGACATCTGCGTAATTTCATTAAATATGTTTACAAAATTCACAATATTTTCCGTAAATGTCATTAAAAGTTGACAAAATTTTCAGAGTACATGTATTTTATTTATGAAAATTATTGTAAATTCTGTAAACGTATGTCATGAAATTACGAAGATGCTCGAAGGTACAAAATCACATGGCGTGTCTCATATCTGGTTGAGCAACGTGCATCAAAAAAACATAAAAGAAAAAAAACAACAACAAGAACTCCCAAGGATGGGAATTAGACAGCCATAACCTTCTTTGTTTGTCGTTTCTTTATTTGGACGAGGAAATGATGGTGGGAGGAGATAGTAAATGTGTCGACCGGTCCACTTGAAAACTTTCTCTGGAAATGTACTGCCCATCTATGGGAATTAGATACATATTTAATTTCTATATACAGGAATTAGACTCTATTTCTTACTGTGTGTACTTTTTGAGGATTTGCCGGCCACTCCACCGAGCAGGAAAGACATTATTCAGCTTGGGACCAGCTGACAGAAATTGTAAAGCCTCACCATTGGCCGATGACTAATTGATGGATTAATTTTTTGACTGTACAGAGTTTGGTACCGAGTATGTGGCTGTGTAGAACCAGTTTGCAGACCAATATGTCCATGGAAACAGTATTTGGCAGCACATGTGGCAAACTTTGAGCAGAGGGAAATAAAAAAAAATATACTGTTGAGCGTGAACCGTAATCTCTTGGTTTTCATGTACATCAACACGAAACGTCACTTACTGACATAACGGAACACTGCGACAATACCGTTGAGTGTGAATCCTAATCTTGCCTCGTGTGTTCAATGTATAACAACACGAAATGTCACTTATAGACACAACAGGAGACCGCAACAATACTGTCGAGTGTGAATCATAATCTTGCCTCTTGGAACAGGAAACGCCACTCTTTGACCAAACAGGACACCGCGACAATGCCGTCGAAAATCATGCCCAACACTGCCAACAAAGCTTTTAATCAAATTGGTGCCTACATTAGCATTTCTTGCCTGACCAATCAAGCCTGGAATGCCACTGACCAAGAATGAATTACGATCACACGAGAAAAACGGTGTAGACATTCGCAAACAGTGTAGACCCTGATCAGACTGCACGACAGTGCAGTCTGATCAAAGTCTCCACTGTTTGCTAGATCAGACATTAGTGATATACCACATGCGAATTTGTCGATACTGGTCAAGATCTGCGATGGCTGTGGACGTGAACGATCGTGCGTTGTCTCACGATTGGTTTCTATTGTGCTATGTTGATTTATTGCTGCCAAAGTTTGATCAATAAGGACAATGCCACTTCAGACCGATGCTGAGAAATGACAAGAAGTAAAGATTATGTTTGTTCTTTGACATTTGGAAAAGTCCTATGTGCTTGCTGTAGATGGTAGACATTCAGTGTCTGTACAACTCGTATATAGATTCCATTCCCTGACTGGCAATTAATAACTGACAAGAATGGGTCAGAAAATACAAAATGAAAGCCTAAATGAAAGTCGAAGATTTTGAAAATTCTGTTGTAGCCAGTAATTAGTGGCAACTTGTAAATTCCAGGGACAGTTTAGGAGAAAGAACACCTGTATATGGAAGCACTGAACATTCCGCCCTAAATTTACAATAAAAACTTTCAGCACTGAAAGACAGTGTCCTGATCCTGTGCCAGGCACTCTAACTAAACCGGATCACATGGACCCAGGTGTGAATCCCAATCTGTGTTAGCATTAAGATATGAATCCTTAACCCATTAAAGATGGGATACAATTATAATAGTATGAAACTTTTATGAGAAATAAATCCCTATTTTCATTATTTCATCCTCTAAATTATATGTTGTTACCACTCGTTTGAACCGTCTCGACGAGATGGTTCAAATGAGTGGTAACAACATATACCTTCATGGAGAAATAAAAAAAATATATATTTTTTTTTTTACAAAAATTATTGTATCCTTAGACTGAAATGGGTTCAGGATGGATTGACATGACAGCTAAGAAACACAAATCCTCCCATCTGAAATGAACGTAGAAGATTGAAATGCTTTCTGAAATGTAATTTGAGAAACAGTCACTCCACTGGCATGAAATGTCCAAGTCAATTATGGCTATACTCCACCACACCAAACACTGAAGAGATGGTTGGATAATCTACCCCAGACATACTTGTGTCTGTCCGTCCTATATGGCTTTTTCGACCAGGAAGACACCAAGACTGATCAAAGTCTGCATAGTGCGCAATTAACCCTTTCAACCCTAACTAACTGGAAAGCATATTGATATGTTAATTTTGCATCGAATCCAATCGTCACAAAATGATTTTCAGACTAGTCCCTTTATGAAAAGGGGGTGTTTGAAAATTACTTGCAAAAAGTGCAGATCCTGATGGCTCATCTGGATCTACACTGTTTGCCAATACCACTATTAAGGTATGTGGTGTTGAAAGGGTTAAGTCAGCAAAACATGCATCGTGTGTAGGTAGGTGTGTACGACAGTGGTGCTTATCATCTCCAGGACTGGCGACGGATGCCATGAGCCCCTAATTGCTAGTAACATATCCAGACAAAACCAGGAGCTAGACCACAACTGCCATGCACCCCACATCTCAATATAGTCACAGCAAGTCTTACCCGATATTAATTTGCCATATGCAGGATCAATCTGCTATTACAGAGACATTATGCATCTTGATTGCATAAGTGCATACCTCTGCTGAGGGCACACCCACCCTCTCAGCAGGACAGTAACGCACACAATCTGCAGGGCTCCAGATAAGGAATTAGTAATTGAGTATTGTCACTCCATCATGTCTTAACCAATTGGGTATTTCAAAATGTTAATAGGGTCAAATAAAATCACACCACTGTTTACACATCAACAGACAGCAATTGTCGAATATTTTGCTTCGAAATGAAAACAAGTCTTGGCATTTCATTAGAATTGTCTCCTTGGAGACAATTCTAATGAAATACCAAGATGTGTTTTCTTAGAAAAAAAGAGAAATATGCAATATTTGTGATCTGTTTATTGTTTTCTGCAGCATGAAAAAGGTACCATAAAATTTGTATTGCTTTTTGATACTCGCTACTTCTGATTTCAATTGGGTTTTTGGCAATTTTAATTGGGCGTTTAAGCAAATACGCAGCTTATCTGGAGTACTGGAAACTGGGAACCAACAGGCCATGAGAAAATCAATCAACTGGACCGATTAACCCTTTTCATGCTGATGATACACCATCTTTTGTGTGTGGAACATCCTATGTCATTTTCTTTTCTCTATATGTGCTTAACAGAAGAGAAGGATGGGCTGTGGCATAGGGGATATGGCATTGAACAAAAAAGTTGGCCAAATATTATCAAAAGTTATTGAAAAATGAAGGGTGTTACTTACTAACTTACACTGATGTACATCAACCAAAAATATATCCCATCTTGCCTATTGGTGAGGGGATACTAGTCTTGTACATACCAACAGAACAGTTATTTGTGATGTAATTATAAATCTCCACTTCACCCTATCTGGCTTTCCCCCTATTGCCGGCTGATTGTGGCCAATTAGGGTGCCTATAATCTGCAGTGTCTGTCAGCCCCTGATAACAGGGGACTGATAAGGCATGCATTTCCCCTGGCAGCCATATAGTTAGCCAACTTAGCAGTGACGGCCCAATCATTAGCCTGTTGATGTTGATATAACAGCCAAGACAAGACCACAGGAATTATATCACAGGAATTGGGACAGATATATAAAATACTTCATTTTGTAGCACCACACTCTTTTGACTATAAGTTGGGTTGGGGCAGGGGGGGGGGGATGTGGAAGGCATGATCAATGCATAGGTCCCACGATTCTATGTTCGGTACATTCTTGTATGGAAGTAACACAAGTTCTTTGTGTGATTTTCATGTTTCTGACTTTTAACCCTTTCAGCCCCAGGTAACCGGCTTGTAACATTTCATGTTAACCCTTAGACCAATGGAAATGATTCTAAAGTGCTGTCAAAGCATGTTGTAAATTATTCTAATGTGCTGTTAAAGCATGTTTTTGATGATAAAAATGGAAAATCAAAAATAAACAGCAGACGACAAAAAACATATGATAGCGGTCTAAGGGTTAAGTTGAAACTGTTCCATTATGGAAAATGGAATTAGTTTGTATACAATATAATTCCAGCACAAAAATATTTACACAATTCCCTAACATTTGATTGGTCCGTAGCAAGCATCTGTCCAAAATTTATATCCCAGTAAACTCCCATGCCGAACTACTTTCCGTAACCGTCAGGCGCAGTTAAAATAATTCTTAAGAAAACGGAAAATAAACACATTTTCTTCATGAATTTATTTCAAATGCTGGAATTATAAGGAATTAATGGACTTTTTGTGGAATTTATCGGGGATATAAACTTGGAAAAGTCGCGGGAATACTGGACGAGGCCTTCCGGCCTTCGTCCAGTATTCCCGCGACTTTTCCAAGTTTATACCCCGATAAATTCCACAAAAAGGCCATTCATTCCTATAATAATAATACCCACAGATGATGCACAGTTTATGAAGTCTCTCTAGTGTTGAAAGGGTTAATGAGAATGAATGATTTGTCATACAAGAAGTAAATGCGCTTTTTGCTCAAATAACAAAAGCTTTCAGCACATGCACATTTTACCAATTTCTAACATCATTTTAATACCTCTAGGAAACACTTTAATGCTTCAAAATCAATGTTCACATAAACATGACATAGAGAAGGACACATAGCAACACACAACACTGCAACTGTAGCATTCAACAACTAAATTAAAATACAACCCAGAAGCCAACTTTGTAAAGCCAATGATTGATTTTCATATTCCAGATTGCCTCTGCACCCAATGAATGGCTGTTATTGACACATAGCCTTCATGAACGCCTCTATTCACCCCCTCTGACACCATCATTCTCCTCTCTTTATTAGCTGTGTGAAATGGCAATGCACCCGTTACAGGATTTCTGTTTTGCCTATTATTAACTTCCATCATATGTAACGGGATCGCATGAATCATTGACAGAAAAATCTTCGTTTAGTTTATGACGCAGTTCCAGTAATGAACTCTAATCACATGGTTTACAGCGGTAAGCAAATGTCCGTTTGTACAATTTCTCCATATTAGGACTAAACTGCAAGTGTATGCAATACAAATGGCTTATCACATTTGCGACCCGAGTGTAGCCCCAGATCAGACTGTGCATCTGTGCAGACTGATCTTGGGTTACACAAGGATTTGGATACATATTCCTGGTGTTGCCAACAAATGAACCGGGTACATCTCTGCACAGGGAGAGACAAAGTGTGTACGAGGAATGAACAAGATCGTACAACAGGGCCATTATCTGTAATTGTTGCAGATGTTGCAGATGTCGCAATGTCAATGCTTTCTCAGTCATGAACCAATTATGTGGCTGTGACTGGAGAAATGGGGCTTATGGGCTATGGGACCATTGTAGATCCAGATCAGCCTGTGCATCCGCACAGTCTGATCAGGATCTGCACTGGTCGCCATTCTGTTAATGAAACACATGTCATGCTTCCAACAAGAAATTTTGATTTGTTATTTTTGTTTGTTTGTTTTTTGGTGTTTAATGGCCTATCAACCGCTACGATCATTTAAGGCCGGGCCGATCCCGTATTTAACCTGCAAGCAATATAGATAATTATCAGGCTACATGAGTGTACTATTAGATCACAAGCTACATTCTTCACAAATCCTATAAGCCCCATTTATCCAATCACAGCCACATATATCAGGCATGGGAGTGGAACACTATCCCCAATCCTGAAAATTTATTCCGCTGGGGAAAATAAAAGAATCGCCAATTAAAAAAAAAATCTTGTAAATCCGTTGAGAATGGCGATAAAAAATTACAATTTTCGAAAAAAAGAAAAGAAAAACAAAATATTTTTTTCTCTCGAAAATTGTAATTTTTTATCGCCATTCTCAACGGATTTACAAGATTCACAAAAGTGGTCCCTGGGACCTCAAATCTGGATTTCCGGAAATTTCCCATGCCTGATATATGAAAGGAAATGAATGTCGATAATTACAACATGGTGCACTGGTGCACTGGTTGGCACACAATATGGTGTAAGTCGGGCATGAAACGTACGTTAATGGATGGAGCAGGAACATCAATAGTCGCCAATGGAAGTACATAAATGGGAGGTGGAGGACAAACGAACGATCATATCCCGCAACAGCTTGCATTGTTGCATTCCTCATATTGATCGCAAGTGAACAGAGCTGCAGTTAAGCTGTATAGTTTACATAAATACGCAATTAAACAAGCTATTAACCTTTAACCGCGTGACGGACATACAGGGTAACACTACATGCCCCCTCCACTATTTTGTGGTGGGGCATGGGCATGAACACAAAATTGGCAACAATGCATATTAAAATCAATTAAAATATAGTGTACTTGTAAAGATTGTTTACAAGATATAGAGAAAATATGTACACGACTCTGTAATTCCTGAATATTAATATATGTTTCCTATGCATTTCCAAACAAAGAAACAGAAGTACCCAACTGAAATAAATAATACTGGGCTACTATTGATAAAATACCCAACTAAATATTGGAATTACTCAACTGATTTCAAATGGTATGCGCCACATGTACAATGCCCAATTCCTTATCTGGAGCTCTCAGAGAACAGGCACTGTAAGGCCACCTGCGACCTAGGTTATACAATGTATGCACTTCATCAATTCATATTTTTTTCCAGGTTTGCTAAGAATATTAGAAAGAGGATGGTATACTAGCCTAAATAGCAAGTGTGGTTGACATTATCCTCAGTGAGGAGTACTTGCCCAGGCAAGATGCTGCAACGGTCAAAACCCCAATTAGCGACATTTAATTGAAAAGTGTCACATATACATAGGTAGTGTGGTATTACACATTTCATGGTAAAGAAACACAATCCCCCCCCGACCCCCAAACAAATATATTTTTATTATTACTCACCCAAAGTATATGTCGTTACCACTCAGTTGAACCGTCTCATTGAGACGGTTCAAATGAGTGGTAATAACATATACTTTCAATAAGAAATAAAGAAAATAGAGAAATGATATCGGTAAATTCTGATACCTGTACATGTACTACATGCGTTAAAGTAGGGTATTTGTACAGATATATTTCAGCGCAATTAACTTTTATGCGAGTTTGGGCAATTACCCGTGCCATGCAGATGTAGGCAGATAAAGTAAATTACATTCAACTGAAAATCTCCATAAAATGTAATGCGATAAATAAAATACTCAATTTTACTTCACGTAAATCTTCAAAGCCGAATTCACCTGACTGACAAACGATTAAATACCATCGACACATATACCATATACCTGGGGCGAAGATTTTATTCATAAAATAGTGTGGTTACGTGGCGCTTTCTATTCACAAATTGCCAGATACTTAAAATGTACTAAACTAAATTGAACCTGAAGGGCTGCACATTAAATATCTGTAATACTTAAATGGCGGCTGGAGTTTCATGGATTGTTGGATGGATGGACGGAGTTGGATGTGTTTTTGGTGGGTTAGTGGGTGGACAGTCAATGGATTCTCAAGACAGACAGTGAGACAGCGAAACCCAACATGATCAGAAGTTAGCTACCATTATATGTGGTTATGATAGGAAGAAGTGGGCTTATAACCTTTGCGACAAGTGTAGACCCAGATCAGCCTGTGCAAACGCACAGTCTGATCAGGATCTGCACTTTTCGCCATTTCATCAATTAAACACCAGTCATGCTTCTAACAAGCAATATAGATGGTTATCAAGCCAGACAACAGTAATCTATGACTAAATTGTTGAATTACTAATCAGTTTCATCACGTTCTGTGCACCACTGAGATCCAGTGCCTGTAACCCACAGTTCATGCTGAGGATACACCATTTTGTTTGTGGAAAATTCATAAATTTTTGCTTACAAGTATGTCATGACCACCATTTGAACCGTCTTGTCAAGACGGTTCAAATGAGTGGTCACAACATATACTTTCATTGAGAAATAAGAAAAATAAAAATGAAATATTTAAAAAAGTTCATACCTGTAAAGATGTATTCCGAATGCAACAGTCACAGTAACAGGTGAGTTTAATCAAGTGGGTGGGCCCCATAAACAATTAACTGACTAAGTTTTATTTTCTGATTCAATGCAAGATTGTGCATCAAGGAGTAACATACCAATACACAAGTCATGCAAAACGTCTGATTTATGGGCTGACACTTCACATAAATCACATGTTTGCTTTTTTTTGGGGGGGACAGTTACAGTTTATTGACTGTTACAGCAATGTTCCGACATTCAGGACGGTGTATTTATCATATCTGCACACCCACCCGCAAATTGCTGATAAACACGCAAATTGCTGATAAACACGTACCATTTGCAACCCGTATTTGCACAGGTTAGTCTACAGATATGGGGCCCGTTTTCACTAAACTTCGTACGACAAAAATGTTTGTACGACGATTTCTATAAATTCACTTCACACATTAATGTGGTTCATTAAAGCTACCGTTTTCCACCTACAGGTAGGAGCCACTCAATCTGAACAAGTCAACCAAAGATTTCCCAAAATCGTTTTCTAATGCAAACTTTGTAGTACATTATATTTTTGCACTTACAAACTTCTTAGTCGTACGAAGTTTAGTGAAACAGGCCCATGATCTCGGTTTAAATGGTTTTTGACGAGTTGTATGTATGAGTGAAATGATAGTCGGGGATAGTCTGCACTGTTCTTAATCCACTGAAACACCTGTCTTCTAATAAACAGTATAGACTCCTATGTGACTGTGACTGGATAAATGGGGCTTATGGGTTTTGCGACCAGTGTAGATCCAGACCAGCCTGCGCATTCGCGCAGTCTGGTCAGGATCTGCACTGTTCGCCATTCCATCAATGAAACACTTCATGCTGGTAACACACACTATAGATAGTTGAGTGTGCTATTTGATCATGTGCTATTTTTTATCAGGGGCTATACTAGTCACAAATCCCATAAGCCCCATTTCTCCAGTCACAGTCACATAGGAGTCTATACTGTCACACAATTTCCTACCGGGATTGGGATAGGGGTCTAGAAGGCTCTGCTCCGGTGACAAATCAGAAACTAGACACGCCAGAAACCCCATAAAAATAAAAATATAAGCCCCATTTCTCCAGTCATAGCGACAGATGAAGATGTAATTATGATACACGAGTCCATTTACCTTCACCATTAACTAAAGTTGAAGCTACTCTTATTAAGTGTCTTGCCAATGGACAAAACAGACCACACACAATACCTGCAACCGACGTAGAATCTGATCATCCTTCGCAATCATGATGCATACACTAGAAATAATGAAGTTACACTCGTCATTGAATGGCATTATATTGAGACCATGATCAGAAGCCTGAATAGATGCCAAGACTTGTTTAGTGGCTATGGTGGCCACAAACATCAAGGAGACCATTTTGACAACGAGGTGCTAAGTATAGACAGAGAGTATCAGAAAGGTGATCTAGTAAGTATGGAGTGAGGAGACTACCACACCCACGGGCTATAATGGCGGTACTAGACAGAAATAATCCACTTCATGCAGAAGATACTATTTTGTTTTCTCATGGAAACAAAATATTTTTCTCATTTCTCACCTAAAGCGTATGTTGTTACCACTCAGTTGAACCGTCTCGTCGAGACGGTTAACTGAGTGGTAACAACATATATGTACATTCAGGAATGATGAACATTTAAAAAAAATCATCGGAAATTCGTCGTTCGTTACACCACATTCGACAAATGGTCTGCTAGATGGAAAGGATAGCAGATCCAGAGACAGGCTCATTCGCAGTAGCAACTTCCGATATACAGAAGAACACCTCAAAAGTGGGCACTCTGTTTAACTTTCAGGTGTTTCCCTGTCATTTACCGCTGATGTTGATGTCTTTTCATGATAGCAAAATACACACACGTTCCGAGTGCTCATATGTCTGAATTACTGTGGGATTTCTCTAAACCAGACACCCCTGTGTGAGTTGAGGGTCCCAGCGTGTGCGGTTCAACGAAGTTCCACTGTATAGAGATTACACAGTTACACGAAATAATGTGAGAGTTCCAACATTTGAAATTCTTATTGTATACAGGAATGTGAACGAGAATGTGAAATAGTTTAACCCTTAGAATGCGGAAAACGAAAATTGTCGTCTGCCGTTGTATTATATTTTGTGTTCTTTCGCAATAAAAACATGGTTTGACAGCACTTGAGAATCATGGAAATGATTCTGAAGTGCTGTCAAATCATGGTTTTGATGACAAAATAAACAACAGACAACAACTATTAATTCAGCATTGTAAGGGTTAATATCCCAGCCATGGCTTAGGGTACATGTATAGAGATGGGGCCTCGGTTTTCAAGTCTCATTTCAAAGATGAAAATACTATGAAAGTAATTTGTCATGCTTAGGGCGTGAATTTTAAGAGTGCTAACTGAGCAGGATCAGCGCTGCATGGTCAAAACAACAATGGACAATATGTTGCTATGAAGAATTAGATCTGAATTATTATTTTATAGTTCAGTCTAACTGAAGTAAGTTACTTTACCTAGATATTTTTACGGCCAATTGATTTGTAGATATCATCAGAAATTAAACTGTATCGCAAAAGTATACTTCGAGTATATACACAGATACATATTTATATAATGTTTCAAGATTTATACTGCCATTATACCATGTCACATCACCAAGGTTCCTGTCTGGGATCAAAATCTGCAAAAGGAATACAGAAAATTGGCAAATTTGGTCATAGGACAGAAAACAGGAGGCAAGATTGCAAGCATCTTGCGATGTAACTCAATTAATAGAGAGGAAATTGAATTACTGGAGGGACGAAAATGGAATTACCAGGGGGAGGAAATTCTAATAACATGTTGTGCAACAATGACACGTGCTTGCCGGCTACTAATGTCATCTAAATGAGCCAGTATTCTATTCTGGCAGACATGCATCTTGGTGTAAGAGATGGGCTTTATAATTCAACAAACAGAGCAGGTCCCGATGAGTCGGCTCATTTGGATCTATACTGTTTGCAAACATCCATCCAGGTCATGTAAGGTACCAAAACAGTTTTGACGTTTTCTCCGATTACAAATTAACCCCTTTCACCCTTAAGTAACTGGAATGGATTTTGATACATTAATTTTGCAAACAATCCATTTGTCAGAAAATGATTTTCGGACTAGTCCATTTTATAAAACGGGGTGTTTTTGTTCACAAAAATATGAAAATTACTTGCAAAAAGTGCAGATCCTGATGAGACGGCTCGTCACGAGCCGGCTCATCTGGATCTACACTATTTGCCAGTACAACTATTCAAGCCTGTGGTGTTGAAAGGATCAAGAAGGCAGACCGCTCTTCTTCATGCTGCTATTGTTGTTTTTTTCAGAACAAGACACAAATACATCACAATGGCTAAATGTTTCTGAAATCTGTAAAATGGCAAACTACAACAAAGTTACTTTTGAAATTTAAAGTAGAAAAAATAACAGCCATGACAGAGCAAGACCAACATACACTTGAGATAATTATATCCATAGCATCCACGAGCCTAGTACATAGCAACCACATAACGACTAAATTCTGTGTCACTAAATTGTGTGTCCATAGTAACAGCACAGAGATTTGTGTGTTTGCGAGACAATACAATGACAACTTCAGCATATACAATGTAACAGCTACGAGCAATGCCAACATACACAAGAAATATATGTCTCCATAGCAACAACTAGCTGTGTCCATAGCAACAGCAGACACTTCTGTGTTTTAACTATTAAATAGAGGACAATACAATGACTATAATGACTCCAGCAATGAGTATGTCATTGCAATCAGGAAGTGTGTCCAATTCGACACATCTGTCAGAGCTCCAGATAAGTTTTGTATCTAAAGAGTATTATACACCCATATTTCAAATTCAATGCGTATTTTACTTTTACAAATGTATTATTGATTTTCTTCCTCATTACATAGGGAACATGTGATAAAAAATAAAACAAATTTAAAAATTCACTTATTTGAGCTGCAAAAATTGCAGCTCACCAGCTCAACTAAGTACATTTTCAACTTTAAACAGTATTTTCACTACTCAATTTGAAAATCAATGCATATTTTCACATTGCTGCGAGTATTCTGTACTCCCACTTTTGATAATCAATGCATATTCTGCAAAAATAAGTGTGTAAAATATGCCAATAACCACTTTAATTCGCATACAGGGTTGTCCTACTGAATTGCCAAAGTCATTTGACCCACAATCCCCTCGTTGGATGAACTCCAACTGGTGGGTTCTCCCACGCAATATCACTGGTCCCTGTCATTGATTGGATCCCCCGTCATTGATTGATCCCTGTGTCAAAGGGATCCAGTTTCTAATCACACAGCAGGAATGCCAGCATGTGACAATAGAAGATATGGAACACACAATCAGGTTCATCATTCTCTCCTACCAGGGCCAGTCAGTGACGGTTTTTATTCTTTTAATTCCAGCGCTAGCAAAGAATTATACAGAGCAGACCATGACCGAGGGGTAACACTGTCGGACTGCCACGCTGGCGACCCTGGTTCGATTCAGGGTTCAGTTCCAGGAGGCAGTATTTCTGAGATACCTTGTATTTTCTGGTCTACTAGTCCTTTCAGATGGGGACTTTAAAAGACGGTCCTGTGTATCAGGTTTGAATGAGAGTCGGGGCACGTTAAAGAACCAGAGGGGACTATTCTAATAAGAGCTTGGCCCCCTTGGGGCCGGTTTCCTCTGTATCCACATCCTTCCTTTCTCCCCTTCTTGGGAGACTACATGCAAGGTCATAAAGCCAGTGCCATCGTTAAATCCAAGCATTTACATTTACATTTACAAGAATTATACAACCAACATCCAAATTTGAGGTCTTACAGCTTTTATGCAAATTAGCTAATGTCGGTCGCAGCATATATTTTACGGGTTGAACTTTTTAAAAACACAGGGTCTTACGCCATAAAAAAAATAGTACACTTAGCTTGATCGTGTTTTCAGTGTGATAAATGTTTTGTTTGATTTTTTTGTGCTAAATTTATGTTATTGCAATGTTTCCGTAGTCTAAGGGTGCGACGATTAACCGCCAAACTATTGATTATTCGTGAGTCGTAACTCCATGGTTCGGAGCACGAATAAAATCTTGCGGTTTTCCAAAAATATATTTTTAACTTGTTGTTGCTGCTGCTGTGAAATTCCCACACTTATTATTTCACTTCCACTCTAGATTAATTATTAGTCTATGTGTTATCCACAAACACATAATGCGAAGAATTTTAGGACGATCAGTCCTTTGATACCTTATAAGTAAATGTGGCCTGTCGGCACACAAATGCCCCTGGAAATGATTCTAAAGTGCTGTCAAATCATGTTTTTATTGAGATAAAGGCAAAATATTAAGCAACAGCAGACAACACTTTTCGTTTCCATCATTCTAAGGGTTAACAGCACAGGCTATGATAAAACGCAAACTCCTTGAAATGAATATTTGAGAGAGTTGCCGGCTGAACATTGAGATTCACTGACAAAGTCAATTGGTGGGAGAGCCGCTCGTGGTGATGACATTAACTAGAAGTCTACATCACGTTCTACTCCACTTGTGCGTAGATAAGACTCAATGAAATAAACATATAGCAGCATGAGTGGACCACAGATAGCCAATGAAACTTAATTATCCGCTAATTGTGTCGATAAAACACAGTCCTGATGGTGTTTTTGTGTGTGATTGCCTGGGGGAGTAGGCTCCAAGTATCTGGGAAATCTGGGAAATACAAGACAATCAGGGACAGCAGAATCAGATGTGTCATGATAAAATGGGGCTTATGCATATTTTAATCCTTTCAACAACACATGCCTGTATAGTGGTATTGCCAAAACATGTAGATCCAGATGAGCTGGCTCATCAGGATCTGCACTTTTCGAAAGTAATTTTCATATTTTTGAGAACAAACCCCCCCCCCCACCACCTTTTCATAAATGGACTACTCCGAAAATCATTTTGTGACCATTGGATTGGTTGCCAAATTAACATATCAAATTCCAATCCAGTTACTTAGGGGTGAAATGGTTAACCAGTGTAGCTGCTGGTTTCCCAGGAACTACCAAAATCAGAACGGAATAATTGGCCAAATGCAGCAGGTTAAATGCAGGATCAAACCAGTTAGCCCAGCCTTAAATGACCTTAGCTGTTGATAGGCCGTTAAATACCACTATAAAAAAAACAACAAACAAACCTCTCAATCTCCCACAGTGACAAACAGTGTAGCCGCAGATCAGACTGTGCAGTACAGGATGATCGGCGGGTACACTGGTCACAAATACATCTGACCCACTTTTCTGACTTTGTATCCCACAACAACAGCCATACGGAAATCACAACTGAAATCTGCATAATGAAATCCAATTGTGCTGCTGACTGTGATTAATCTGATTATAATTGAAGATCTCCTCTCAGAAATGGGATGCGACACCCTTTGTTTTTGTTTTATGACATCCCTATGTTTTTTTTAGATCATCAAGGAACAATGGAGGAGTACCATTCCAATACACAGGGTGAATTCTCAATGAACTTAGTTTGATGATAAAGCAAAATGGTTCCTCCGTTCAGTCTGGAACATAGAGAATAGTAGGTCACTAACCTACTATTCTATTTATCCCGTTGTCAGATAGAATATTGACCCGCGCGGAATAATGACCCATTATTCCGCTATAGAATAGTGACCCCCCCCCCCCCCCCCTGTGGTAAAATGACCCCCCCACTACGTAATTTTTTTTTTGTCACAAAGTTCCCGAAAGTGTACGGTATCATGTACAATCATAAAAAAACACACTTGGGACCCCTAGCACCAGGGAGGAGGGTGGGGGGGTCAATATTCTATGGCCGTGGTAAAATGACCCACCCCCATGAAAAAGATTTAATTGGGTTCTTATTTATGGGTCACAATTAATTCTAATTGATAATACAAACATAAAACACACACACTTGGGATCCCCAGCACCAGGGAGGGGGGGGGGGGGGGGGGGGGGGGGGTGGGGGGGGGGGGGGGGGGGGGGGGGGGGGTCAATATTCTATGGCCGTGGTAAGATGACCCCCCCCCCCTATATAAAGATTTTTTTTTCTTATGGGTCACAATTAATTCTAATTGATAATACAAAGTTCTGAAAGTGTATGGTATCATGTACAAACATAAAACACACACACTTGGGACCCTCAGCACCAGGGAGGGTCAATATTCTATGGCCGTGGTAAAATGACCCCCCCCCCCCCATGTAAAGATTTATTTGGGTTATTATGGGTCACAATTAATTATAATTGTTTATACAAAGTTCTGAAAGTGTATGGTATCATGTAAAAACATAAACACACACTTGGAACCCCCAACACCAGGGAGGGGGGGGGGGGATCAATATTCTATGGCCGTGGTAAAATGACCCACCCCATGTAAAGATTTATTTGGGTTCTTATGGGACACTATTAATTCTAAATGATAATACAAAGTTCTGAAAGTGTATGGTATCATGTACAAACTAAAAAACACACACACTTGGGACCCAGCACCAGGGAGGGGGGGCGTCAATATTCTATGGCCAATGACCCACCCCTATGTAAAGATTTATTTGGGTTCTTGTGGGTCACTATTAATTCTAATTGATAATACAAAGTTATGAAAGTGTATGGTATCATGTACAAACATAAAACACACACACTTGGAACCCCCAGCACCAGGGAGGGGGGGCGGGGTCAATATTCTATGGCCAATGACCCACCCCTATGTAAAGATTTATTTGGGTTCTTGTGGGTCACAATTAATTCTAATTGATAATACAAAGTTCTGAAAGTGTATGGTATCATGTACAAACATAAAACACACACACTTGGAACCCCCAGCACCAGGGAGGGGGGCGGGTCAATATTCTATGGCCGTGGTAAAATGACCCACCCCTATGTAAAGATTTATTTGGGTTCTTGTGGGTCACAATTAATTCTAATTGATAATACAAAGTTCTGAAAGTGTATGGTATCATGTACAAACATAAGAAACACACACCTTTTTATTGGGCCACCAAATATAGTAGGCCTATGGATTAATTATGCACTCTTGTCAAGATTATAAATTGCAATTACAAAATGCAATTGATCTATATGTATATGCCATAATAAACAAACATGTACCATTTTGATATAAAATTATTTTAATTTGTCATTCTGTCTTTCTTGTATTATCATCCCTGCGAGCAGCAGAATTGTATACTATATACTATACAATATATTAGGTTGGCTTACCATCTACAGCTTTTATTACATGCCATTGTCAAATCAGATTCATTGAACTAAACGCATTTTACCACGGCAATATAATATTGACCCCTCCCTGGTGCTGGGGGTCCCAAGTGTGTGTTTCTTATGTTTGTACATGATACCATACACTTTCGGAACTTTGTATTATCAATTAGAATTAAGTGTGACCCATAAGAACACAAATAAATCTTTACATGGGGTGGGTCATTTTACCACGGCCATAGAATATTGACTCCCTGGTGCTGGGGGTCCCAAGTGTGTGTGTTTTATGTTTGTACATGATACCATACACTTTCAGAACTCTGTATTATCAATTAGAATGAATTGTGACCCATAAGACCAAAAATATATCTTTACATAGGTGGGGGGGGTCATTTTACCACGTCCATAGAATATTGACCCCCCCCCCCCCTCCCTGGTGCTGGGGATCCCAAGTGTGTGTTTTTTATGTTTGTATTATCAATTAGAATTAATTGTGACCCATAAGAACCCAAATAAATCTTTGCATGGGGGTGGGTCATTTTACCACGGCCATAGAATATTGACCCCCCACCCTCCCTGGTGCTAGGAGTCGCAAGTGTGTTTTTTTATGTTTGTACATGATACCATACACTTTCGGTAACTTTGTGACAAAAAAAAATTACATAGTGGGGGAGGGGTCATTTTACCACAGGGGGGGTCAATATTCTATAGCGGAATTATGACCCCGGGTCAATATTCTATAGCGGAATAATGACCCGCGGGTCATTTTTCAGGGGGGTCATTTTTCTATATGACACCGTCAACATCTACAAATGGCTTTAAAATGCAAACAAATAACCCCAGCCACTGTACATATTCATACGCTGTGATTAGGTCGTATTGACAGGATATCAAAAATGTTTCACGGCACCGTGTTTCACGGCACCGTGTTTCACAGCACATACGCACTGTGTTGACGGGATAAACTTTAATAATGAGCATGTGGTGTTCCAATTCAATCAGATTGACAGTTGCAGAGATAATAGATACATGAGTACATTTAGAATACATTTGCTATTCCTACACAAAACCCGACATTTGACATTGGGCAAGAGGTGATGGGGGGAAACCATGGATGTGTCATAGGAGACAAAATTTGATGATGATAAACAAGTGTATACAGTCTCTTGTCTATCTGACTTATGGTTGTGGCGACAGTAGATACCCGAAAACTGTAAATATCATTAACCTTTTAAACAGTACAGACCTGTATAGTGGTATTTGAATATAGTGTAGATCCAGATGAGCTGGCTCGTAACGAGCAGTCTCATCAGGACCTGCACTTTTTTTCAAGTAATTTTCAGTATTTACATGTCCAATACACTTTACATAAAAGAATGTTCCAATCATTGGATGTACTATTTAGATGATTAAAATGAGATCAGCTTTAGATTTTAAAAGCATATTTTATCATCAGTCAATGCATATTCCTGCACCACTCCCCTCCAGGGGAGTAGCGGGGCTTTATCTGGGCATACTGGGCATACACCGGGGCTTTAACCGCAAGATCTATTTGTGTAGGCTATTTCAGAACCAAACTCAGCATGCAAAACAGACTACCTGGTTCTAAACCGGTTCCATAAATGAAGAAATATATTTAATTATTTATTGGTGCTTAACGGCCTATCAACAGCTAATGTCATTTAAATCCAGGCCAACGGGTTCGATCCTACATGTAACCTGCTGCATTGGGGAGGAAATCCCAAAATCTGATCGGAATATTTCCACACCAAAATCACTTTGCGCCTTCTAAAAGAAATAGGATTAGGAATAATCATATTACTCTTATAAGGGGTATAACCAGATTCAACTCTCACACACAAGAATGCCAAAGACATACCTGAACCAGGTCTCCAATCGGGATTCTGGTAAGGACGAATCCTGATCATTAAATTACCCATCACATGCTCCCAAACAACCACCACTTGTGACGAAAAGTAGTCTAATAACGCTAAAATTTTAGTCTAATAACACTAATGAGAATGAAAAATATGCCAATTTTGCACAAAAGCCATATCTGTGACTCCCTGCCCCACATTATAACTTTCTAGCCAGAAACTCGATTGGAATCTGGCAATCTGGGCTTGTTAATGTCAGTTAGGATTTAAGATTTTTGGAGAAAATATCAAACTAATTTGGATAATGACGGAACAATGGACACACCAACAAGGAACAACCGAGAATGCTGAATATCGGGAAACCAGTATTCTTTGTCAAGCTAACTCAATTTCCACTGGATTATCGGAGGAGAAAACGGTAAATGTTTGCAAACAGTGTAGACCCAGATCGGACTGCACAGCCGTGCTGTGCAGTCCGATCAGGGTCTACACTGTTTGCTAGATACAAAATTGACACAAGTTATAACAGATGTTAACACAGTCGCGATGTTGCATCTGGGACAAACTGAACGAGGATACTCGCGCATACATTTTCCTTGTGAGCTGTATGATGAAAACAAAAACAAATATCTGTACAATCTGGAAATGCTCCGTTCTTTTGTCAGACAAACTTAATTAGCATTTAGAAAACAACATTTTGACCATTTCATTGATTAATAAACTACGGAATGTGATGCCAAACACTACGACTACCGTATACAGTCTAATAAATACCCCGCGGCTATGCAATTTTCTGAATGGGTTTTGCACAAAACACATAAATGTGAATACTGAGGACTGCATAGGGAAAATAACAGAAAGTGAAAGTGAAAGGGTTTAACATCCCATATAGAGACGGGACCACAGTTTAAAGTCTCATCCAAAATCTATGAAAATATTGTTTGCCCTAGGCGAGGTTTGAACCCTCAAGATTGGAAGTCAGGTGGTTCTAACCCCTAGGCCACACAAAGCCCATCCCAAAAATAAAAGAATTTAACTGAAAATATAGGAGGGGAGCTACTATTAGAGAGGGGGCTACTCTCAGAATATGTTTTGTATGGTATGTTTGCGACCAGCCTAACCACACACATATATCAGCCTTCATGCACATAAAGATACTACTCAGTCTCGCACTCCAGTGTTGCAAATGTTGATGGACAAACAAGCAAAACACACATCTGTATCTGAGTCTGGTATATCCTTATATCTTACATCCTTGATACCGACCCAGCTCTGGCAGTATCCACCTTATGGCATCACCATATTTTCCCCTTGAATTAATTTCAATAATCAGTGATATTCACCTTAAACGACATTGAAGTCGCTAGATATTCTTTACCCACTTGTTAAAAACAACATACAGAAACATCAGTGAATTGAAGGGTCAGTGGAACAAGGGGGCTAACTCCATGATGGAGTTCTTAATTCTTAATTCGCCAATCATCCAGATTTGAAATCCACTAATCCAATCATATACCTTTTAACTCTTTGCATGCTGGGAAATTTGTGGGCTATAAATAGTTAAACAAGAGGGCCATGATGGCCCTAATTCGCTCACCTGACTCCATGAACACCAGAGGAGAATGTGACATTGAGTTCATGTGTTTTAAAAAAATTGTGCTATTTTTAGATGGTGGTCATCTTGGATTAAGCGATGACTCATTTTACAAAATCTGAAAATGCTTCACCCAGCATCGGCCATGTGGTTCCTAAGAAAAAGACGTTAAAAATCTTGAATAAATGGACCTTTTGGTGGCCATCATGGATGACATAATCATCCGATTCCGACAAATATTGCAACAGAGTGATCGCCTCATTGATACCTTCAATTTGATATATGACATGACCATATTGTCAAAAATAAAATTTTACCCCAATTTGACCCCACGGGCCACGCCCATATTTGACCCCGGGGTCACCATTTTAACAACTTTCAAAGAGCAATGTACATCATCGATTTTTATTCCTACCAAGTTTCGTCGAAATCCGGCTAGCGGTTCATGAGAAGAAGATTTTTTAAGAATTTATGCTATTTTTAGACGGTGGCCATCTTGGATTAGCGATGACCTCCATTTTAACAAATCTGAAAAGGCTTCACCCATGGACCATAACTTTTAAGTTTGGCTACCATGGGCCAAGCGGTTCATGTCAAGAAGAATTTTGAAATCTCTAATAAAAGAACGACCTTTTGACATTTCGGCGGCCATCTTGGATGACATAACAATCCGATTTGGATAAAAATATACCAGAGTGATCGCCTCATTGATACCTTCGATTTGATATATAACATGACCATATTCGGTCAAAAATAAAATTTGACCCCACGGGCCACGCCCATTTTTGACCCCGGGTCACCATTTTAACAACTTTGAAAGAGCATTGTACATCGATCATTCCTACCAAGTTTCGTCGAAATCCGGCTAGCGGTTCATGAGAAGAAGATTTTTTAAGAATTTATGCTATTTTTAGACGGTGGCCATCTTGGATTAGCGATGACCTCCATTTTAACAAATCTGAAAAGGCTTCACCCATGGACCATAACTTTTAAGTTTGGCTACCATGGGCCAAGCGGTTCATGTCAAGAAGAATTTTGAAATCTCTAATAAAAGAACGACCTTTTGACATTTCGGCGGCCATCTTGGATGACATAACAATCCGATTTGGATAAAAATGAACCAGAGTGATCGCCTCATTGATACCTTCGATTTGATATATAACATGACCATATTCGGTCAAAAATAAAATTTGACCCCACGGGCCACGCCCATTTTTGACCCCGGGGTCACCATTTTAACAACTTTGAAAGAGCATTGTACATCGATCATTCCTACCAAGTTTCGTCGAAATCCGGCTAGCGGTTCATGAGAAGAAGATTTTTTTTTTTTAAGAATTTATGCTATTTTTAGACGGCGGCCATCTTGGATTAGCGATGACCTCCATTTTAACAAATCTGAAAAGGCTTCACACATGGACCACGTGAAGTTTGGTACAGGGCCAAGTTCATGTGTGTTTGGAAGACGAATTTTGAAATCTCTAATAAAAGAACGACCTTTTGACCTTTCGGCGGCCATCTTCGATGACATAACAATCCGATTTTGACAGAAAATGCACCAGAGTGATCGCCTCATTGATACCTTCAATTTGATATATGACATGACCATATTCTGTCAAAAATAAAATTTGACCCCAATTTCATCCCACGGGCCACGCCCATTTTTGACCCTGGGGTCACCATTTTAACAACTTTGAAAGAGCAATGTACATCGATCATTCCTACCAAGTTTTGTCGAAATCCGGCTAGCGGTTCATGAGAAGAAGATTTTTTAAGAATTTATGCTATTTTTAGACGGCGGCCATCTTGGATTAGCGATGACCTCCATTTTAACAAATCTGAAAAGGCTTCACCCATGGACCATAACTTTTAAGTTTGGCTACCATGGGCCAAGCGGTTCATGTGAAGAAGAATTTTGAAATCTCTAATAATAAAAGAACGACCTTTTGACCTTTCGGCGGCCATCTTGGATGACATAACAATCCGATTTCGACAAAAAATGCACCAGAGTGATCGCCTCATTGATACCTTCAATTTGATATATGAATTGACCATATTCAGTCAAAAATAAAATTTGACCCCACGGGCCACGCCCATTTTTGACCCCAGGGTCACCATTTTAACAACTTTGAAAGAGCAATGTACATTGATCATTCCTACCAAGTTTTGTCGAAATCCGGTTGGCGGTTCTTGAGAAGAAGATTTTTTAAGAATTTGTGCTATTTTTAGACGGCGGCCATCTTGGATTACGTAATGACGTCATTTTAACAATTTTGTAATCCCCCTACATAAGGACCATGACCATGAAGTTTGGTGACTATATAGACCCAATGGTTACCGAGGAGAAGACGTTTGAAAATGTTCACGGACGACGACGGACGACGGACGACGACGACGGACACATTGCGGTAACAATAGCTCACATGAGCTTCGCTCAGGTGAGCTAAAAATAGCAGATGATAGATAATTCATTATATTTTCTTTTATTTCTCCTTATAAATGTCTTGAATATGTGTTGGAATTTCATTAGAATTGTGTCCGGAGGACACAATTCTAATGAAATTTCAAGACATATTTACATAGAGAAATAAAACCTACTCCTAATTCGTTTGGCGGCGGATATTTTCACCACTACCATGCATTTAATGTTCATGCTGCATTCGTCCTTCAAATTAGATCCAAAATTCACTAGTAAATACGAGTGGATGAGTGGATTTCTCCAGGCCTGGATATACAAAACATGATCATAAGGTTGATACTGCAAGAACATGTGAACATACCTAGCTGTACTGTACTGCAACTCGTGTCAGTTAGCATAGAGCACAACACCTACTTGAGGCCGAATCTGGCAGATAAGATAAACTGAAGCCTAATGGCTCATCAGATAAAAATGGACACGTTCCCAACTACTTTGATGTGCACGCTCTACACAATGAGAATGTTTGACCTACTTTGAGAACGCAAGATCAGTGGAACCTCTCTAACTTGGACACATCGTGAATAGCAGCGTGATTAAAACAAATTACATCAAGAGGATATGCCATTTTGTTAGCGTAAAATCCTAAATATTTTCCTTATATATGCTTAGAAGTAAATGTCGCGACCACCATTTGAATTGTCTCGTTGAGACGGTTCAATTGAGTGGACACAACATACACTTTCATTGAGAAATAACAAAGATAAAAATGAAATATGTAGGATCCGGTTTAGAGAGGTTCTGATGTATATGTACACATGCTGAACATGAGTTGTCAGAATATGCTTGTCAATAGACCTGAAAAAACGGATTGCATGGTTACAAATTGTCGACAATTGTGTCCAAACTTGACCTGAAACTGCAATATCCGGATCTGGTGTCAGGCACCCTTACAACACCAGATCAGGCAAGGATGGATTAATTGTCAAGATATGACGTCCCAACCTCCAGCAAGCTCCAAGAGGGAAGGTTTGCCAGCCAGTCAACTGGAGTTTGGACATGGAACGTGTGAATTACATTCAACAGCCAATCAGACAGCCTGTGGTGATGTGATTTATAAATGACACCATTCCTGACAGTACAGATTAGCCATACGCCACGAGAAAAATGGGATTACTGAGTTTGTGAACAGTGTAGCCCCTGACAGACTGGCAGTCTGATCAGGGGCTACACTGTTTGTAAACATTTTATAAAAAACAGTTTGGATGGGTTTGAGGAAAGAATTTAGACACATACTAGAAACATACTATACTCCACAAGTGTACGAGCCTAGCCCATCAGAATATGCATTGATCAAGAAAACAAAGCCCGTTTTGTCTTGGTCCACACATATATTGAATACTGAACCTGCAGCCAGGTTTGTTTGACAGACAATGTCATAGTTACCAAGCAACAGTATAAAGTGGAGGTATGCATGATTCACAGGTCCATATGTTTGATTAATGGGGCAAACAAACTTGTCAAGCCAACAAGGAAGGGCACATGCTTCTGTAAGACATGCAGGTCACGGCACTTGAAACCAGCACATATGTATGAAGAGGTCGGTGGAAGAAAGGGGCTAAAGCCAGTATCAACTTAGCCGCTTTCTTCAATAGCCGATTTCATCAACATTTGCAAAGTATACTTATCTTGAGGGAGTAATCATTTATTTTCCAAAAATGCATTATTTCATATAGAACTAACGAATGCGTGTATTCGATGATTAAAAGTATGCAACATTATTATACTGAATTTATTACATTATTAATGTAATAAATTCAGTATAATAAAAATTAATAAATTTATCCTTAAATTGAAAATTTCTCCCTCAAAGTATACTTTGCTAGATAAGTATACTTTGCAATGTTGATGAAATAGGCTACTGCTCACACCTTCGTATCATATAAACCCTTTCAACACCACAGGCCTGTATAGTGGTATTAGCAAACAGTGTAGATCCAGATGAGCCGGCTCGTCACACTCGTCAGGATCTGCACTTTTTGTCTGAAAATCATTTTGTGACAACTGGATTGGTTGCAAATTTAACATATCAAAATCCATTTCAGTTACTTAGGGATGAAATGGTTAATATCCTCATAGTATTTTATGGATACAGGAAAACGGGAAAAACACAAATCATTTTTTCGAATGGTGGAATTATCGTGGCCCCTGTCTGAACTGGACAACCTGAGGACCTCCCAGGGTGTCTGGTTTAGACAGGGTTCACTAATTCAGTTTACAGTGCAGAGTGGATGGAAATGAACATGTGAAAAACACAAATCCTTTTTCTCTTAAATGCCCTAGTAGCAAATAATAACAATATCAACTTGTTAACTCATTCAAAAGCACTAAATTTCTAATCCAAATACATTCGATCAACGTCAAGTTAAACCTCTGATTACGACCCAGATACAAGAAACCGCTGAATTGGGACAAAATATAAAAAATAATTTCAAACACTAGTTTGATTAATGGGCGGACAATTCACAATAAAATGAATTATAGGGTTTATTCATCGGACAAACCACATAACAAAACACACTAATAGATATATTGTAATTTATTTATTCTATTAAAACTAAATCTTGGTTTTATACAACCTGTAGAAGTGTGCTTCCATGGTCGTATTTGTGACAAGAAAAGTCACGAACCACAAAGCAGGAGTGGCAGTTAAACGGGGTATAAATTAATGTTGTGGTTTCCAGTGAATATACAATCAGTATTTATGTACCTGCGTCACCAATAATGCCCACCCCTTCACCGAAGCACTTTGTGTGTATCTTTAACCCTTTTCATCCTGAGGATACACCATTTTGTTTGTGGAAAATCCTAAATATTTTATTTATATGAGCTCAGAAATATATGTTGTGACCACCATTTGAACCGTCTCATCGAGACGGTTCAAATGAGTGGTCACAACATATATTTTCATTGAGAAATAACAAAAATAAAAATAAAATATTTTAAAATTTCATACCCATAAAGGTGTATTCCGAATGTAATGGGTTAAGACGGACTGTGGTTTCCGAGGACACATTGTGCATACATTTTATTTGATTGCTTAGTTTGAGGTTTTACGTCTATTCAAAAGCAAGGCCATACATCTACAGACACCTTTTTATTTGAATTACAAATGAAGGGGCTCATGGAATTGGCCCCTTTCTTCAACATCCCTGCAAATGTAATCAAAAGAATTAAATTTCTTCTAAACATCAACCCCTACATATGGTACTCATTCCAGCATGTCACAATGTTTTGTATGCAATATTCAGTGTAGTGAGTCAATAGATATAATATGATGAAAGTAAAGTTCAGAAATGTTATCAAAATGTTCATTCACATCTCGAAATCATTTCTGTTGAAGTTACCACACACCATAGTGTAAGTGGCGTACTCGACTACCCCACGGGATGCATCAAACTAACCTGACAAACAATGTGTCCACACTGTTTGCAATACAGTAAATCAAAGTATATATAACATGCATAACATTGACCCTCACTATGCGGCAGACGGAAATTGTCTTCTGCTGTTTTTCATTTTTTGCCTTAATTCTTAACAAAAAAACAGTTTTGACAGCACATGAGAATTGTCTCCAGTGGAGACGATTCTCCTACGCTGGCAAGACAGGTTTTTTGTCAAGAAATATTGATAATAAAGCTTTTCCAGCAGACGACAATATTTAATTCAGCGTAGTAAAACAATCGAATATCACCGATGTACGTGTTATAATAGAGTAATGTTTACACTGGTAAAACATGCCAACGAAAATGTTTTCTCGACAAATTCCATGCAGGAGGCATGCGAGTACCGACTGGCACAGCAATAAACGGGTAATTACGCAAAATTTCAATGATTTTTGTGAAATAAATGTCAATTATATTTCATGATACTCAAGAGCTTTTCGGGCAATAGTATAAGTACCTGCGTAGTTCCCAGTGCTTCAAAACTGAATGAAGGTAATTGGAAAATTATATTACGATACATGAATAAGAAATATGAACAGGTGAACATCAAAATATGTACCAAGTTTGACTTTGAAATAAATGCAAATTAGCAAATTACCCTGAGACCGCTATCTTAATTTCTTGTCGTTTATTTTCTATTTTCCATTTTCCATTTTTATCACCAAAAACATGCTTTGACAGCACATTAGAATAATTTCTGACATGCTTTGACAGCACTTTAGAATCATTTCCATTGGAAATTTAGAATCATTTCCATTGGAAATTATTCTAAATTAAGTGCTGTCAAATCATGTTATTATTGAGAAATAAGGCTAGATATAAAGCGACAATTGTTGTGTGTAGCGGTCTAAGGGTTAACAGATTATGTTCAAATGTGATGTTGCATACAAAATGACGATGTCCAGTGATTAGGTACAATATCATAGGACTGATTGACTTTGATTGATTGATTGATCAATTGATTTGAGTGTTATTTAATGGTGTTTAACGGCCTGTCAACAGCGAAGGTCATTTCAGGCTAGTTAATGGGTTGTATCCCATGTTGCAGTTTGTAATTTTTTAATATCCATTCAACAGCAAGGATTTTCACCGAGAGATTCTACTATATAGCATTACCACACACCTTCTACACTCCATAGGGAGAAAATAATTCTTTCACAAACCGACGAGCATGAAAGGGCAGTTTCCGGGCTATTACTCCTGTCTGACCAGACACATAGGCTGATGATTGCAGTGATAATATATTCATAGATATGTCCGATGGATTAAATATTAACCCTTAGAATGCATCTAAATTTTAGAATGCATTTATTTTTTATTGATAAAATAAAAATGTCCAATACAGAAATTACAATGTTCCACTTCGCTTCATTTTTCATACAAATTGGGTGAAAAATTTGTGTTAACAAAACAACAACATTTCCTCCTTTAAATTAAATATAAATTTTCAAATAAACGAGATGGCCGCGGCCCGCATGTCGCGCCCGCAGAGGGTTTGATAGTGCATGTATAACTGAAAATCTTTAAAAAATAAAATAAAAATTTAACCAAAAACTTGAACCCGGACGCACGTACATAGTACGTATGGACGTACGCCAATGTGCCGACTATATCGCGCTTTCCGCAAGCGGGCGCGACAAAAATCCGGCAATGTATTTTAGGGACACACAGGGATGAGAATGGGAAATTTAATTGAAGGGGTCAGTAGAATAAGGGGTCTAAGTCCCCCTTATTCTACAAACCCCTTCAATTAATTTGGACTTAGCCCCCTTCTGTCGCTGGCCCATTCAATTGTCTTTGGCCCAAGCCCATTTTCATCCATCTACACAACATGTTATCAGACAGGCTACAGGTAACTGTCGCTGGTTTGTTTGTTGTCTCAATAATTCGATTTTAAACAGTTAAATCGTGAGCTATGTCAATATTGACATCGCCATTAATAACCAGGGATAGCTGTAAAGATCGGAGGCCAAGATATCTGCACCATGCAGTGATAGATCGCCATTTAAACCCAGCTTTGGGCATTTAAACCATTTTGTGCCGGGGACACGCCATTTTGTTTGTGGAAAATAGTAAATATTTTCTTTATAACAGCTTAGAAGTATATGTAGCGACCACCATTTGAACCGTCTCGTCGAGACGGTTCAAAAGAGTGGTCACAACATACATAATTATATACTATCATTCAGAAATAACAAAAATAAAATATTTAATAAAAAATCACAAAGGTGTATTCCGAATTTAATGTGCTATTAATGGTGAATTTCACATGAACTTGTTGCAGTGAAGCATTCATTGTTAGCAATATTTGTTGCTGGAAACACATAAACTGCCCATTACTACACTAATTGGACACCACATTAGGTCAGCCCTTGGCTTATGTCACCCATTTATTATAGCACCACCATTTGTGGGATGCCCAGATTTCACAAAACAGGATTTGCATTTAGGGACTAATTGTATGAAATGTGTTACCAGTGAAGACCAAGACAGCCTGTACATTAGCACAGTCTGGTCAGGGTCTACCCTGTTCACAATTAACCCATTTCAGTCTAAGCATACACAATTTTTGTAAACAAAATCTCATTATTTTGTTTATTTCTCCATGAAGGTATATGTTGTTGCCACTCATTTGAACCGTCTCGTCGAGACGGTTCAAATGAGTGATAACAACATATACTTTCAAAATGAAATAAAGAAAATAGGGATTTTTTTCTCATAAAAATTGCATACTACTATAATTGTATTTCGTCTTGATAAATGGGTTAAATGAATTATTAAAACGTCAACCTCAGCAGTGCTGTACATAGGTCTCAGATTCAAGGGGAGAGATTAAATGCTTAGAACCCTTCACCATTCTTAGTGAATGGGCAATTCTATTGTTGTATAGTACATTTCTAGTTTGAAGTGGGAAACTCTCAGCTGGGTGGGATCTGTGTACATACATACACAACTGAATGTGATGACGATACATGCATGACTGGTGTTTCACTGATGGAATGGCGATCAGAGCTGATCCTTATCAACTATGCTGATGCACAGGCTGATCTGGATTTACACAGGACACAAACACATAATCCCCATTTCTCCCCATATACATTTGTACAAGAATATTAGAAGACAATGGGATGAAGATAGTATGATCTGCCCTGCTAAGAGACGATCCTGGGGCCCGTTTCACTAAACTTTGTACGACTAAAATGTTTGTAAGTGCAAATTTAGGATCGTCTGGAAATTTCAATTGATGGATTTACATTTATTGAGCATAGGCTGCATATGCAGCCTATGCTCAATAAATGTAAATTCAATAATTGTTTACAAGAAAACATTGTTAATGTGAGATTTACAGAATATCATAATTTTGCACATAAAACATTTTAGTCGCACGAAGTTTAGTGAAACGGCCATTTATTGAGCATAGGCTGCATATGCAGCCTATGCTCAATAAATGTAAATCCAATAATTGTTTACAAGAAAACATTGTTAATGTGAGATTTACAGAATATCATAATTTTGCACTTACAAACATTTTAGTCATACGAAGTTTAGTGAAACGGCCCCCACGACCTGTTGTTCTATGAACACGATTTACCAAGATTTACATCACCACATCAAGATTATTACCCTATGACCTAGTTATCCAACTTCGCAAGGTCAACCCACACTCTGGAGATCTGTGTTTCTGATCTGAATCTTTACAGAAACTAACATCTAAAAATACACAAAAAGATACCATCATGTGATTCTGAAGGTGTTTTTTTCTTTAAAAATTTATCTTGATGCTAATCAAAATAGCGGGCAACCTTCCGGTGTCAATCTTTGTTGAGCGAGCGAGCGTTTACACTTGCCACTCGATGCTATCTAGTGAGAGTATGACAGCCACTTTACATGACAATACAGTACAAAATGTCCGCCTTCGTACAATGGAGTTTGTATTATCACGTAAAAGCTCTAAGAATGATTTATCATTTATCAACTCAACACATGCGACATAACTTTCAAAATTTACATAATACACTTAATTTTATCAACTATTTTATATACACGTTAATCTCCAGATTAAATTTTTAATTTAATTATGTACGGTAAGGAAAAGTCGGCTTTGGAACGAATCCTGGCATTTATTAATTATAATTCTAAAATAGCGTATATAAAAGTTAAGTAAATATTACCACTTTCATTATCGTGTGATGGAAGCGTATCGATCAGAGTGTGGGGTATATAGGGTCGGTCCAGTGACAAAAAGGACCTTAAAACATATACATCCAGTATAGGAACCAGGGGCGCGTTTCACTAAACTTTGTACGACTAAAATGTTCGTAAGTGCAAAATTATGATAGTCTGTAAATTTCACATTAACAATGGTTTCTTGTAAACAATTATTGGATTTACATTTATTGAGCATAGGCTGCATATGCAGCCTATGCTCAATAAATGTAAATCCATCAATTGAAATTTCCAGACGATCCCAAATTTGCACTTACGAACATTTTAGTCGTACGATGTTTAGTGAAACGAGCCCCAGAGCTCCAGACAAGCTGTATATTTGCTAAAATACCCAATTAAAATTGCGAAAAACCCAATTAAAATCAGAATCATCACCATCTTGCACATTCCTGCTTCAATTTGAATATATAAATGTGGCTGTGACTGGAGAAATGGGGCTTATGGGATTTGCGTACACGATGCATGCTGGTCAAGTATATGGCTATCCATCAACGTTCAGAGACAGATCAACATGAATAATTAACAGGAAAACAAACCTTCCTAACTATCGGACTATCGGAAGTTATCTGAAGAGACCAGTAGCCTATTTCACCAACATCGCAAAGTGTACTTATCTAGCAAAGTATACTTTGAGGGAGAAATTTTAAATTTAAGGATAATTTTATTAATTTTTATTATACTGAATTTATTACATTATCACAGCCATTTTGGCTGTGATAATGTATAATAGTTCTGCATACTTTTAATCACCAAATATATGCAGTCGGTAGTTCTATATGAAATAATGCATTTCGGGAAAATAAATGATTACTCCCTCAAAGTATACTTTGCTAGAAAAGTATACTTTGCAATGTTGGTGAAATAGGCTACAGGTAGTTAGATCATCTTCTGGGGTCCGTTTCACTAAACTTTGTACGACTAAAATGTTTGTAAGTGCAAAATTATGATAGTCTGTAAATTTCACATTAACAATGTATTCTTGTAAACAATTATTGGATTTACATTTATTGAGCATAGGCTGCATATGCAGCCTATGCTCAATAAATGTAAATCCATCAATTGAAATTTACAGACTATTTATTCTAAATCTGCACTTACGAACATTTTACATTTTAGTCGTACGAAGTTTAGTCTGCCTTCCACAGGTTGATACACCACACAAAAGCTGACAATCGTAAATTATACGATTGTGGGGAAAGTGTCAGTCAGCATGATGAGAGACGTCAAACTTGTCAAAATTGTCATTGTGAATTTGATTTATCTCTCTTGTCAACATACCACAACTATAACCATGGCCATCGTTACTGGTTCTATCACCTAGTGAAACCCAACAGAGGGCTAGGCAGCTACAAACTGATATTCCATTACTCAGAGCTCCAGATAAGGAATTAGTAATTGAGTATTTTCACTCCATCATTTCTGAAGCAATTGGGTATTTCAAAATTTTAATTGGGTAAAATAAAATCACACTACTGTTTACACATCAACAGACAGCAATTATTGAATAGTTTGCTTCGAAATGAAAACATGTCTTGGCATTTCATTAGAATTGTCTCCAAGATACCAAGATGTGTTAACATGGAAAATAAGAAAAATATGCTATATTTGTGGTCTGTTTATTTGTTATCTGTAGCATGATAAAGGTACCACAAATTTGTTATTGCTTTTTGATACTCGCTACTTCTGATTTCAATTGGGTTTTTGGCAATTTTAATTGGGTATTTACGCAAATACGCAGCTTATCTGGAGCTCTGTAAACATCCCGCACATTGAACCCCCCCTCCCCCCCCCCCCCCGACAGAACAACCAACCCTCGTCGCTCATTGGTATTCTGCGAAAGGGCTTTTTGAAATTGGGAAAAACATGTCGCAGAGATTGAAAACTGTTGAAAAACGATATACAATGATAAACATAGAAAAATTGATTTTCACAGGTTTTTATTAAGTAAAAATAAAGTAAAAAAAGGTTGGTAAATTGTGATACCAATATGACATGAGTTAACCCTTTCACCGCTAAGCAACTGGAATGGACGGTGATATGTTAATTTTCCGGTCAATCCAATGGTCACAAAATGATTTTCAGACTAGTCCATTTATGAAAAGATGGGAGTGTTTTTTTCTTCTAATAAAATGTGAATTTACTTCCAAAAAGTGCAGATCCTGATGAGACGGCTCGTTACAAGCCGGCTCATCTGGATCTACACTTTTTGCCAATACCACTAGATATATGACTGTGGTGTTGAAACGGCTAAAACACAAATTGTCCACAAATTTTGTCCTGAACGAAGTATGGCCCACTTTGAGGATGAATCTAGACATGCCAATAGCAATCGCAGTCTATTCTCCAACACATTGTACAGGGAATATGTACAACAATGAACAATGCTATCAAAGATCACATGGACAAAAACAATACAGATTGCTTGATTGGGTGTTAAACCTTACGCGGCTATGAGAACACGTGATTTTTACGCCTTACGAAGTAAATGTAAGTCCTCAGTGACCTTTACAAAGCACCATCATAGACACATATTGTGGTCAAATATTATCAAAATCGTTGAAGCGGTTCGTAAGTTATTGAACAATGAAAGGCGTTACTGACGCACGCACACACATGGACTAACACTATATCCCCTGTTGCCCATCGACTAGCGATAATAATGTTGTGTAATTGTAACAAATCTCATACTCCAGTGCCATCCGTAGTGCTGCAGGGGTAAGAGAAGTGTTACGTTTCCCCCACTAGTAACTGGCCAATTTGTATACAGTTTACCACACTGGTCACTTACCCGTTCACCCCCAAGTAACTGGAATTGAATACGATATACGTTAATTTTGCAACCAACCCAATGGTCACAAAATGATTTTCACACTAGTCCATTTATTTAAGGGGAAGTTTTTGCTCTCAAATTTCTTGCAAAAAGTGCAGATCCTGACGAGACGGCACGTTACGAGCCGGCTCATCTGGATCTACACTGTTTGCCAATACCACTATACAGGCCTGTGGTGTTGAAAGAGTTAATTATCACTTATGTGATAGGCATGTTACAGGATGATTATAACAGGACTTACCAGTAAGAGAATATAATCCGGAACAAATTCCGTGGTAACCAAAATCAGCAAGTATATCCAAGTTCAGTTACCAAAGTAATTTTAAATCCACACTAATTACAAGTCTAATTACAGTGCGAGAAAACCACTCACATGTGGTTCTATAGATTACGTGTTATAATCCGGATAACTCCTTTATAAATACACTATCATATGTACACCGAGTCCGGTACCGAAACACTGTGACTGTGATACCCTCACTACTGCGGTTTTATTTCATGTAATCCTTATGTGTATATAGGGTCACGAGTCTCACGACAATGCTGATTAAATATCCAGCGTTAAACCAGTCCATTGAGATCGTAGGTAAATTACCTGTACCAACACTCGACAGTCTATCAAAACAACGATTTCTCATTGGAGCCGACTATCACACTTAAATCCATGCATTTGTCACCGCGGAGCAAACCTGAAGAAAATTATCGCTTTAGGCCACGTGAAACACAATCCTGCGAAATGACAATAGATACAGACAGTCCTCTGGCCATGTGACAGGAATTATTGCAAGTGTCGCATATCAACAATTACTGAATGAATACATTATCAGTGCACGATGACGTGAATATCTGGATATAACACAAGCCTATACTCCCAATAGCTGGCACAGTGGCTGACTGATCACAGTATAGCTATTTACACCTAGCCGCTCTAGCAGGCGAGATAGCGCATACTGATTGGCTTGTGGCCTCGGTGGTTCTCTTATCTGATTGGTCAACTGGGGAACACAGTGTGAGGATGCTGTAATGGCAGATAGCAGCCATATTTACTCTGCGTATAAGACGACAACTCCCCACACAAATCAAAACAAACAGAATTAGCTAGATCTATTCATAGTTTTCAACTGCTTAGCTGTAAATATGTCTCAATATCATTACAATTGTGTCCTCTGGATATTCATGCTATTTACAGAGAGAAATAAAAGAAAATATATGTGGCTGTGACTGGAGAAATGATAAAATAAAACACATGTAAAAATTCACTTATTTGATTGATTGATTGATTATTAATGGTGTTTAATGGCCTATCCTCTGCTAACGTCATTCAAGACCGGGACCTTATTTCAGCTGCAATGATTTTTGCAGCTCAACTAAGTAAATTTCAACTTTATTACAGTATGTAGACTACTCAATTTGAAAATCAATGTGTATTTTCACATTGGTGTGAGTATTTTGTACTCCCATTTTTGATAGTCAGTGTGTATTCTGCTAAAATAAGTTGAGGTCTGTCTTCTGAATGCAGGCGCGGATCCGGGATTTCGGGTTGGGGGGGGGGGCGTAACTATTTTGGAATACTTGACTATATTAAGCTCTGGATGGCGCTAGGGGGGTCCGGGGGCATTCCCCCTCCCCCAAATTTTTGAAATCTACATCGCATTTCCTGCGTTCTGGTGCATTTGGAGCAAAAATATTGACACTGTCACAGTATGTTTAGACAATAAACAATAAATTCACAAAGCGAACGTAGAAACGTGCCTTGAAACTTGTAAAAAATCTTTACACAGTGAATTTTAGGGGGGGTGGGCGCGCACCGGGTCCCCCCCCCCCCCCCCCTTGAATCTGCCCATGGAATGGGCTCTTTACAATATCTGGACCTTGATGTAATAAAATCACCCGTATTTGACAGTGCTTGCCATCTTTTTTTACAGAATCAGACAGGTTCTCAATTGCAAAAAAAAGTCTGGAATCCTGAAATCTTGATAGGGGGGGGGAGGGGGGATGGGCCCCTAGATCTGTCAGTGAAATGTCATGCAGTGTAATGAAATGTAATTAGAGTTATGTACTTAGTATGTACTCAGGACTATCATATGTATAATAATTTATCAGGTAACTCGCTATGCATTAACTAGTTGCGAACGGTAACTTGCAATTACTCCCATACAGTCCGTAGCTAGAGTTACGATTCCACTCATAGGATTCCTTTGCAGAATAGCAAATCAGATCGGATTCGCACTTTAGCAGTTAATTGGGACATTTTTTTATAGATATTTTCCATCTGAAAAAATATTAGTATTGTAAAAGTAATACAAACTAATAATTCTGAAACAATTTTTGCCATTGTAGAAGGTTTAGAAAATTATTTTTTGCCTTTACAGAAAATGGACCCAATCATAACTTTTACATGTTGAATTTGGCTGCCACTGACAGGGTCACTTGTTGATTCTAACTTAAATTTACTTTTGTCAGGTCAACTACATAATATGTAAATTCAGGTCATAATTACTAATATAGAATATTTTTCACAATTGACTGCTAAAGTGTGAATCAGATCTGATTCGCTATTCTGCAGAGGAATCCTACGAGTCGAATCGCAACTCTAGCTACGGACGGTACGGGAGTAGATTGCAAGTTACCTTCGCAACTATGCATTGACCAAATACAAACTGATAATAAATTGCCATATCCTGCATTAGACTAGACACAGTGTTCTGCCTCGCAAAGGGACAATGTCGTGTGTTTGTATTGTTTGTTTATACTGGGATTATTTTACATTTCAATGTGGGAAACCATCACTGGGCTCGCTCTGGGCACAACACCCACGAAGGTCGAGGTCAACAAGGTCAAGCTCACCCATATGACACTGTCACTGGGTAGATACCATTTGTATCTATGTAGTTACCTCTGCTGGGGACTGTCTGGGGGTGTTTTGGAGTTACGTAAACGGTTTCCGCAACTATCCGATTATACCCCACCCACTCACACGAATAATATTTACGTGCCTAGCGAAAATAACTACACAATACAGACTACAAAAATATGTGCATTCGCGTGAATATTTGAACACACCGCTTAAATACTTACAAAAAAAAAACTGAAATAGTTTTAACATACGTCTTCCTTCATTATTTGGTCCACGTGGTCACTTTCGCGCCAAATGTCACGACTATCATACCAAGGGAAGTAACTGAGTATAAACCTGTGTTATAACGGCAGACAACCTATAACTGCAAACAACCAGAAACATCGCATACGTTTCTGAAACAACCAACTTGAGATAGAATTTCGTAAATAGATTAGTCCAGTGTCAGTTATTAAAATATACAGTTTTTGGCACCATCTATTCACTCTGCGATAAATATTTTATATTTCAGCATAATATACTTTTCAAACAGGAAGACATTTATTAAATATGTAGATGTGCAATGTGAAAGAATGTGCACGGTACTAGTCCCCTAGTTCAACGGACCAGAACTGGCCGACCTTTGTGTGGGTCTAATCTGGCCCAGGTTGCTCAAAGCTTCTGTTAGCTTAACATACTGTTAAATCCTTAGCATTGCTAAGGATTTAACAATCTGTTAATCTAACAGAGATTTTGAGCAACCGGGCCCTGCTGAGTTTATATAGTTGCCCGGTCAGTTAATAATTGCTCACATAGTTGCACATATGCAAATGTAGCTATATACCACAGGTTGAAGTAACGGACCGAGGTCTATAAATACATTAAATATGCCTAAAAGCATCAATAAATGAAAAACAAAAAAGTTAAACTTTTGTTTTGCCCCCTCCATATAAAGGGATATGGAGGGAGTAAACAAAATTTAGGGTGTTTTTTTTTATTATTATTGATGCTTTTAGGCATATTTAATGTATTTATAGACCTCTGTCCGTTACTTCAACCTGTGCTAGTATATACCGGATAGTTATATGGGAATTGTCAGTGCATATACTTATGACCGGACTATTTCATTATATACCGGTAAAGTCCACAGACTTATGTAATAATCTGGATGTTCGCAGGCTTGAATTGTCGAACATCAGTAGCATATTTCACCAAAATTGCGAAGCATACTTAACTAGCTAAGTATCCTTATCCCTTTCAACACCACATGCCTGTATAGTGGTATTGGCAAAAACAGTAGATCCAGATGAGCCGGCTCGTGACGGGATCTACACGTTTTGCAAGTAATGCATATTTGTGAAATAAAAACACTTCCCTTTTCATAAATGGACTAGTCTGACGATCATTTTGTGACGGTTGTATTGGTTGCAAAATTAACATATTAAAACCCATTTCAGTTACTTAGGGGTGAAAGGGTTAAAGACACCGTGTCTCAGATATGCGCAGAAAGTTATGAAACGGAAGAATAAATACTATATTGCAATTACTAATTGCAGACCCCATCGTTTTTCTGTACCCAAATGTGCATGTGTCGCCTGGAAATAATTGGGATTAATAAAACAAATGTTTATCATACTGAAAAATAGCTTTCTAATCGAGATATTGTACGAACAAATCTAATACATTTTATAACAAAATCATCGCCCTGTTTATGACATGTTCTAGTACTATATACTGGAATATCACGCTCACATTTTGGAATTAGATCAACGGAATTGTGGAATTAATTGATAGCTCATTTCTTTGTCAGTGCATGGAGCGAAATGCCACATATTATAGATCGCATTATAGACCGCGTATGACATATATAAACCAAATACTCTATAATTTATTTGATTAAATCCCACGAAGTTTGTGTTTTTTGTTACACATTCATGTACTATACTATCACAGGTCTGTGTTATACACGTGAGATTATTTGACGACGCATTTCCGCTATAAATATACACGGAAACACAAATTGTGAACCATAACAAGCTTTAGTTGTTGCGAAATGATACTCTATCATCGAAAGAAATATATTTCCATTATATGATTTAGTTGAATTTACTTAAAGGAATTAAATTAGTAAACATAGACTTCATATAAAGTACTATGAACATCCATTACGACACCCAGATGTTTTTAACCATATATGTCAGAGGTGTATAATAAACTTGCCGCAGAAATATTATAACTATGTTGAATGGTGATCAATGAATGATCTCACACAACAAATAATCACACATACTTTCGTAAATTTATTTTAATTGATTGTCTGTGTTTCTTTTTTTTCTTCATGAATAAACATGTCAGAAGGAAATCTGTAAACCTGCCATAGATGTCACTGACTCGGAAGCTGATCGTTGTTAACGAATTAATTGGTAAATGCCGAAACGTTGGAATACCAGGTTCAACTCATAGGTGGTATTGAGTTCGCCAATACAATACTAAGTTGAATTTATTACATTATTAGCTTAGTGTTTACTAACCTTTTCATCGCTCTCTACCCATATATTGGGCCCAGTGCCTTTGAAGGGCGGGAACCTACACGCGTTCTCTGTTGTGTTCATTTTTAACTCAACTCTTAACAATAAAAAAACAAACTTTTTTGGCAGCACATATGAATCGTCTCCATAGGAGACGCTTCCTATGTGCTGTCAAAACATGTTTTCAACGACAGACAAATAGAAAATGAACACAATAGGCAGGCGACCCAAAACAAACAGCTGGCATGTCGTTATGAATCCATTTAGAAAGAGAACGCCAATCGGGCTCTAAAGATTTGACTGTCAGCCACATGCTATGATTTATCTCCCCGTGGGGACCTCATAATGCCATAACGTATTGCACACTTTTTTGCTGGTGTCCGTATTAAGTTTGACAGTTTTGAGTTGTGAAGCTCTCGTTTTGAAAGATGACAATACGGCGTTATTGGCCCGCCTAATTTTATTATCGACATCATGACGTCTGGATCCTGTTATCCCATTGTTTCTAAAAATAAATCCAATTAATACCGAGTAATTCAAATCCAATTAATTTAAAATATAATTTGTATTGACATTTTCAATTTAGACAGCCTTTCCGTACAATAGTGAGCACCCCGAGGAAGGAACAACGTTTGTTTTATTTTTTTAAATTCACTGGATAACGAGTGCCACATAGACGGATAAAATGTACCCAACGGAGTTTGGGACTAGTGTAACACCCGGACAGTCTGGTCAGGCTACGCGATGGGGTGAATGAATGAACTCTCCCTACACATGACCATGACTATGATACTTATTAACATCATTTGCGGCTGTGACTGGATAAATATGGCTTATGGGATTTGTGACCAGTGTAGCTCCTGGTCAAATATCACACACCTGCATCCTGATAACGATATATATCAGTTTTTTAGAAGCATGACGGGTGTTTCGTGGATGGAAAGGCGAACAGTGAAGATCCTGATCAGACTGTGCGGATGCACAGGCTGATCTGGATCTACACTGATCGCAAAATTCATAATCCTCATTTCTCCAGTCACAGCAACATTTTCACTAAATACCAGCATGCACATTGGACCCGGATAGACTGTATTTATTGCACGCCGTTTCACTATTTATTCAGAGTAAAACATATCTCTTTGAGTCAATAAGATATCTCTTTCAATCAACAAGATATCTCTTTCAGACAAACAGATATATATTCCAGTCAATAAGATATCTAGTACATGAACAAGATATCTTTATAAGTAACAGATATCTTCCTCAGTCAAAGAGATATCTTGTTGACGGAAGAAGATATCTTATTTACTGAAAGAGATATCTTATTGACTGAAATAGATATCGTATTGACTGAAATATATATCTTATTGACTCAAAGAGATATCTTATTGACTGAAAGAGATATCTTATTGTCAGAAAGAGATATCTTGTTGACTCAAATAGATATCTATTTCATCATACTAGATATCTACTTCTCGGAAAGAGATATCTGTTTGAAAATAATAGAAGAGATAGATATCTGGCTCATTAAGATATCTTCTTTAACGAAAGAGATATATTTTATTGTGAAGTAGATATCTAGTATTTCGAAAGAGATATCTATCTAAGAATTTAATAAAGATATCACTTTGACTCAACGAGATATCTATTTGACAGTTCAATATATCTCTTTGAGTTAACAAGATATCTCTTTGAGTCAACAAGATATCTAGTTTTATGAAAGAGATATCTATTTGAAGCTTTTCAATAAGATATCTGTTTCGTTTCATGTTTTAACTGTATAAATGAATTCTCCCTACCAGGAAAGTCCCCACCATCCCGCTGATGGACCACAACATCAACTTATTTATTTACTATTTTCTGATTTGACAATAATTATATGACTTGCATGGAGAAACAGTTACTGTTAAGTACTCGATCAAACAGATATCTATATGAAAACGTCAAATAGATATCTAATTGATTTAACAAGATATCTCTTTCACCATAGAAGATATCTGTTTCATAGAACAAGATATCTGTTTGGCTATATAAGATATCTTATTCCTAGAAGTAGATATCTGTTTCATTGAATCTAAACAGATATCTCGTTCTGTCAAAGAAATATATTATTGACTGAAAGAGATATGTTATTTAATGAAAGAGATATCTGTAACTTTGAAACATATATCTATATTGTTATTATCATAGAGGTATCTATGTCAGAGTTACAGATATCTCTTTGAGTCAATAAGATATCTATTTCATTCAAGAAGATATCTCTTTCAATCAACAAGATATCTCTTTCTGACAAACATATATCTTATTAGCTGAAATAGATATCTGTTTGTCAGAAAGAGATATCTTGTTGATTGAAAGAGATATCTTATTGACTCAAAGAGATCTATTTTACTCTGAATAAATAGTGAAACGGCGTGCCATATGTATTTATCATCTATGGTCGAGGTTCGCCCTGGTCGCAGATATGCCATCGGGTAAGAACATGTGCCTTACTACGTTTGCAACAATTGAAGGGTTAGCGGAAGAAGGTGGCTACGTCCATAAGGGAATTATCCCCTTTCTTCCATTGACACTTTCAGTTGTATAATGATGTGTATCCTGTTGTACAGTCATTTCACTCGATTGTTCCACAATCTCTCTGTTATAACTACGAAGTAAAGTTTATTCAGTGGCAGCATGGTGCCCATGGGTCCGAAGTCGTGTTGGGACGAAACACTTCACCTGGGACCAATCGCCAGCTACAACTAAGCAACATCCGGTTTCACACCGATGATTCGTCACATTACGACTTCGTACCCATGCGGTATGATGAACGACGTAGGCCCCGATCAGACTGCGCGAATGTGCAAGCTGATCTGGGGTTACGTTGTTCGCATGCGTCGCAAGGTGCATTTTATCAGCCGGGGGCGAACGTGTCCCTTGTCCGTTTGGAGCCTCAATTCAATTATTGTGTGGATGTGGCATATATGGGACGGTTGTGATTGATTTAGCGCGTGTAGCCATTATGCCACTGTTAGAACAACCTTTTGTGTGACCCGTATCGTATTCCAGAGCTACTACGATGGCACAGTTCTGTCATCCACACTTAGGGATAGCCAAGTCGTCTTACTACACCTCATCAGTCGTTTAACAACATAATCATAGCGTCAAGACAACTTATTAGCCGATTAAGACGAGCTAAATTGGACAACATACCTATCACGAAATATCGCCAACAGCGTGATATTGCTCACTAGTGACATCCATTTTTAATTTAATTCTACATTTGTTTCTCGTCAAGTTACGAATCTATACATTAGACTCTTGTTTTGGCCAGTTTTAGTCGTCTTGACCCGACTATTTATTTCATTTTGAATAGTTAGTAAGTTGTCTCGACGCAGCTGATGTGTAGTTGAGACGACGTATATAGGTGTATTAAGACGGTTCAGCTATCACATTATCACGTTTATGAGATCACAAAAATATGCCACCATACACAGCTTTACAACTGCAGGACATGTGTGATCATTTAATATGCGAACTCCACGACATTAAACACATGACATGTTTCGTAGTGACTCCCGGGTTAAACTCGAGTAGTACAAGTAGCACAGGAACACGCAGATTCGCTGTTCGAGTCCAACTCGAGTTGGAACCTACCACACGACTTCGGTTCGAATCGAGTTACTCGAGTAAGGTTCAAATGTCAAATTCTTTAACTCGAGAGTTGCTACCGGCGAGTTACAATGAAGAAACGCACACTGTGAATCCTCAGGGATCCGGCTTCCTTCCGCTTTCTTTGCTATATGAACTATAAATAATACAGCAAATAGCGTTTGTCCACCAATCAAGGGAAGTAAATCTTGTACGTTGTTGTTGATTCAGTAATACCAAGTCGAACGCATGTGTGTGAAACCGCGCATGTTAGAATGACGACCGAAACAATATAGTACTATATATGGTGGCAGCCAATGTTATTTGTAAATTATTTTGTTCTAATTTGCTCGTCGTTGCTGTCGATATACACAACTATTGTATATTCGAGCTACTGAGTAGAGCGGCGTATGGATATTCGATTTAATTTGAATAAAGGCATTTCCTACAAGTGTAGATCCAGGGGCCCGTTTCACTAAACGTTGTACGACTAAGAAATTCACAAGTGCAACATTGAAATACGGGATAACATTAATTTTGTTCTGACAGCCGATTTTTGAAAATCTTTCGATGATGCGCTGCATTTAATGACATGAACCGGTAGGTACAAAATGGTAGCATTATGGAAACACGTAACTGTAAGAAGGAAAGTCATAGAAATCTTCGTACGAACATTTTTATCGTACGAACTTTAAGCAACAGGGGCCCGTTTAACTAAACTTCGTAAGCCTAAAATGTTCGTAAGTGCAAATTTAGGATCGTCTGGATGGTTCAATTGATGGATTTACATGTATTGAGCATAGCTATGCTAAATAAATGTAAATCCAATAATTGTTTACAAGAACACATTGTTAATGTGAATTTTACAGACTATCACAATTTTGTACTTACGAACATTTTAGTCGGACGAAGTTTCGAGAAACGGCCCCCAGGTCCCGGATATGCAGTCTGATCAGAATCTGCATTGATCGACATTCTGCCAATGAAACACCCGCCACCTACAGTACTAGACGTCAACGTGCACGCACTAGAGTTACTGTCAAGTTAGCTCACACGTCCATTTCCAGCAGTCTGTTCCAAATTCCAAGTCATTTTGCACGTCGTCAAGCTAATGCACAAATGCAAATTTTATTAGTCAATTATTGCCAAATCGAACACCACGACTCGACAGTTGAGAAGCTATTCTTTTGTCCTACTCCCATTTTCCGGACGCCTTTCTCAATGGGAGTGACTGTTCATTTAGCGGCTTCCGGTGTATTCCGACGGTCTATTGTGGCAGAATAACAAGTCGCCGGCGGCCGACAGACAGCGTGTATCATTAACGACCAGCGGAACACGCGCAATCGCCAGGCTCAAGATGAGGATAATATAATTATTTCATTTTGTGATTTGATGTTATTATTCCCGATCTGTTGTGGTCGTTGAGCACCACTGTCATTTCGACACATATGCATATTACATGTACACGTATGCCTATTTGTTTTTGGTATTCACTGTAAATTTATTGCAATGCGTTTAATTTAACCCTTTGAACCCAAAAAACCCGCTATAGCGGTTTATGCAAACAGTGCATATCCAGATAAGCCGGCTCGTAACGAGCCGTCTCATCAGGATCTGCACTTCTTGCAAGTAATTTTCATATTTTTCAGTACAAAAATACCCCTTTTCATAAATGGACTAGTCTGAAAATCATTTTGTGACATTTGGATTGGTCGCAAAATTAACATATCAAAATCCATTCCAGTTACTTAGTGGTGAAAGGTTTAAGCCGATTCTAGGAGGCGTTTGCTGCACAGACGGTGACAATACTGGACCGTCCGAGACACAAAGGAACACGTGCAAGAAAATCGGCGCATTTTCAATGCATACAATTAGAACTGTTAGTCAGGTTCTGCGAATATCATAGATGGCTTGACTATGCCTGGTAAATGTGAGGCTGTAGTCGTAGCAATTGAAGGGTCAGTGGAATAAGGGGTCGACACAAACGAACACGTGCAAGAAAATCGCATTTTCAATGTATACAATTAGAACTGTTAGTCGGGTTCTGCGATCATCATAGATTCCTTGACTATGCCTGGTAAGTGTGAGGCTGTAGCAGCAATTGAATGGTCAGTGGGATAAGGGGGCTAACTCCCTGATTCCACTCACCCATTCAATAATGTTTTATTTTATTATTAGCCGATCTATTTATAGATCGGCTAATATATTGGTTATCCATCGAATTCTGAAAAAGTTTGTAGCAACCCTTTTGTCCGCTATTCGGTAATCTACGAACGCGAATTTTTCTGTATCACTTCCAAATTGCATCAACCGATAAAGTTTGCATTTTTGGCAATTATCTCCGTTTAAAACTTTACTTATAGCCAAATAACACAATTTTGAATACGTAATGAGCTGAACGCGGAAGAGATTTAACCCGGAAGTTATTGTTGTTGAAGTCCATAGTTGGCTCTAATGGCCATATACGCCAACATACACCGATTATTGGGCTAATTTAAAGCTTTTATTTATTAAACAGAACAAGTTTCAGCCACGTATAATCGCGTAAAATGTGTTTATTCGGCTAATTTATAATCGACCTCTGCTCAAAATCTCCTTACTAGCAACCCCAGCATTTTCGGGTTTATCCCAGCATCTCGGGTTTATCCCATTGGATCGCGTATGCGCGTCATTTGACGCTAGTTAATATTCACAAAATTTTCCACCAATCAAAACGAAGAATTGCCCTTCATAGCGAACTTTGTTTACGTATCATGCAGGGATGGCAGGGATGCATCCAGCACGCGCGATTGCGGCAATCCCCCTTAATTATTGTCAATGCCGCAAATTATTGATTGTCTTGCGCCCGACATCGCGCAAAAAATCACGGATGGTGCACATTAGGCCAATCTGGGCATGTGCCTGAATACGCAGGAGCTTGCGTCTATTTTTAGATGACACTGTAACCGCTAGATATATATAGCTCTGGTAGCTCCGCCCACTCGCTTGCTGCCACAGAATTCGGACAAACACACAGTGACTACAACTTTGTGTATTGCGGAGTGTAATTTGTAGATAAATAGAGCATACAGTACAGGTGTTACGCTGGAATATTTCGCAACATAATGGTGACAACAAAACATTGCTGCTATGGAATTGCTGCTATTGGATGGATTTGGGAACGGGTTTCCAAAACCTGCACAAAATCGAGAAAAATGTCAACGCTGGGTACAGAACTGTGGTCGAAAATAGTTTACCATTGACAATGTTACCAGAGACACCTACATATGTTCGATGCACTTTACCCTGATTTGATCGGCTAATAACATCATGCTCTGCATGACTTTTCATTTATATATTCACGTTGATCTGTAGCCGATTTCACCAAAATTGCTAAGCACACTTATCTAGCTAAGTATACTTTCAGGGATCATTTATTTTCCCCAAAATGCATGACTTCATATAGAACTAACGGCTCCATATACATGTATTTGATGAGTAATAGTATGCAGAATTATTATACTGAATCTATTACATTATCACAGCCAAAGTGGCTGTGATAATGTAATACATTCAGTATAATAACAAATATTAAATTTATCCTTAAATTGAAAATTTCTCCCTCAAAGTGTACTTAGCATTCTCTCTGTTCAGTCCCGGCATGATACTTTCGTGTATGTTTGACGGAGGTTATGTACAGGTTCATATGGTGCAGTGGCTGCGACAAAAAATACCTAACTATAGTGACCGAAATGTGAACATAGTAGATCCTGATCATACAGTATAGTACGGATGGGCAGGCTGATCTGAGAATACGCTGTTCGCAAACGTAAGCCGGCGACCGATGTATTAGCTTTAGCAAAAAGCTATCCATCAGTAGCTGCAGTAAACATGATTTGGTCGCTCTCCAGTATGGAAAACTGTTGGTCGCTCTCCAGTATGGAAAACTGTTGGTCGCTCTCCAGTATGGATAACCGCTGGTCGATGTTCGTTTGGTCGCTTTACGGTATGGATACCCGTTGGTCGCACTCCAGTACGGATACGCATTGGACTCTCTTCAGCGTGGATGACAGTAGTTCCGAGTACATAACTCTAATTGCATGTCATTACATTGCCTATAAAGTGGAAAACGTGCAGGTAGAATAATAGTTGGTCGCTCTCCAGCATGGATATCAGTTGGTCGCTCTCCAGTATGGATACCCATTGATCGCGCACCTGTATGGATACATGTCGCTCGCTCTCTAGTATGGATATCCATTGGTCGCCTACCTGTATGGATACATGTCGCTCCCTCTCCAATATTGATACCCATTGGTCGCGCACCTGTATGGATACATGTCGCTCGCTCTCTAGTATGGATATCCATTGGTCGCCTACCTGATGATACATAGGCTCCCTCTCCATATGAACTTGGTGCGCACCGTAGGATATGTCGCTCGTCTCCATAGGATACCCATGGTCGCTCCAATATTGGATACCCATTGGTCGCGCACCTGTATGGTACTGTCTCGCTCTCCATATGGATCCCCTTGGTCGCGCACCTGTATGGGAACATTCGCTCGTCTCCAGTATGGATACCCAATTGTCCGCGCACTGGTATTTGGATATGTCGCTCCGCTCAGTATGGATACCCATTGGTCGCACCCCTGTATGGTACTGTCGTCGTCAGAGGATACCCATTGGTGACCGTATGGATACATGTCGCCTCGCTCTCAGTTTATGGATACCCATTGGTCGCGCACCTGTATGGAATCGCTCTCCAGTAGGATACCCATGGTCGCACCTGTATGGACATGTCGCTCGCTCTCCAGTATGGATCAATGGGTCGCATCACCTGTATGATGTCGCACGCTCTCAGTATGGATACCCATTGTCGCGACTGTATGGATACATGTGCTCGCTCTCCAGTATGGATACCCATTGGTCGCGCACCTGTATGGATACATGTCGCGCTATCAGTATGGAATACCATTGGTCGCGCACCCGTAGGAATGTCGATCGCTCTCCAGTATGGATACCATTGGTAGCGCACCCTTGTGATGGATACTTGTCGGCTCGGTCTCCTCCCCAGTATGGATAACATGGGTCCCCGGCGACCTGTATGGATACCCTTGGTCGATGCTCTACCCAGTATGGATTTACCCATTGGTCGGGCGCACCTTGTTTGGATATATTGGTCGCGTCGCTCTCCAAGTATGGATACCCATTGGTCGCGCACTGTATGGATATCATGTCGCTCGCTCTCCAGTATGGATACCCATTGGTCGCGCACCTGTATGGATACATGTCGCTCGCTCTCCAGTATGATACCCATTGGTCGCGCACCTGTATGGATATATGTCGCTCGCTCTCCAGTATGGATACCCATTGGTCGCGCACTGTGGTACATGCGCTCGCTCTCCAGTATGGATACCATGGTCTGTGGATGCTCGCGGTCGCCTATTACATCCAGCTCCTCCGTATGGATACCAATTGGTCGCTCACCTGTATGGATATATGTCGCTCGCTCTCCAGTATGGATACCCATTGGTCGCGCACCTGTATGGATACATCTCGCTCGCTCTCCAGTATGGATACCCATTGGTCGCGCACCTGTATGGATACATGTCGCTCGCTCTCCAGTATGGATACCCATTGGTCGCGCACCTGTATGGATATATGTCGCTCGCTCTCCAGTATGGATACCCATTGGTCGCGCACCTGTATGAATACATCTCGCTCGCTCTCCAGTATGGATACCCATTGGTCGCGCACCTGTATGGATACATGTCGCTCGCTCTCCAGTATGGATACCCATTGGTCGCGCACCTGTATGGATATATGTCGCTCGCTCTCCAGTATGGATACCCATTGGTCGCTCTCCAGTATGGATACATGTCACTCGCTCTCCAGTATGGATACCCATTGGTCGCGCACCTGTATGGATATATGTCGCTCGCTCTCCAGTATGGATACCCATTGGTCGCTCTCCAGTATGGATACCCATTGGTCGGGCACCTGTATGGATACATGTCGCTCGCTCTCCAGTATGGATACCCATTGGTCGCGCACCTGTATGGATATATGTCGCTCGCTCTCCAGTATGGATACCCATTGGTCGCTCACCTGTATGGATACATGTCGCTCGCTCTCCAGTATGGATACCCATTGGTCGCGCACCTGCATGGATACATGTCGCTCGCTCTCCAGTATGGATACCCATTGGTCGCGCACCTGTATGGATATATGTCACTCGCTCTCCAGTATGGATACCCATTGGTCATTGTCGCGCACCTGCATGGATATATGTCGCTCGCTCTCCAGTATGGATACCCATTGGTCGCGCACCTGTATGGATATATGTCGCTCGCTCTCCAGTATGGATACCCATTGGTCGCTCTCCAGTATGGGTACTCATTGGTCGCTGTCGCGCACCTGTATGGATATATGTCGCTCGCTCTCAAGTATTGATACCCATTGGTCGCGCACCTGTATGGATATATGTCGCTCGCTCTCCAGTATGGATACCCATTGGTCGCTCTCCAGTATGGGTACTCATTGGTCGCTGTCGCGCACCTGTATGGATACATGTCGCTCGCTCTCCAGAATGGATACCCATTGGTCGCGCACCTGTATGGATACATGTCGCTCGCTCTCCAGAATGGATACCCATTGGTCGCGCACCTGTATGGATATATGTCGCTCGCTCTCCAGTATGGATACCCATTGGTCGCGCACCTGTATGAATACATCTCGCTCGCACGCATAGCTTATGTTCGAAAATTCGGTCACTTGGCGAACTTGATATCAAACTATGCTATCCTGGTGTTCTCTAGTCGGCTCCTGGACATGTTTGATTATACATTCTGGACAGACCACACCAGATTAGTTCTTGTAATCCTATTTTCTCCCAGGCTCCAATGACAATCCATTCAGTACATGCAAAAGTATCTATAAGCTGTGATAAGTATGTCAAGAGGCAAAAACAATCAACTCCTCATGCATATAGAGGTTGGAATAAATCCCCAGAAGACAGGGAAATGATTGGAAATTTGCCGCGTAGAGATTTCAGTGGAATTGAATGATATTGTTTCAATGAATACATCTTTCTGCGTTATTATTGAGTGTGTCATCAATTGTACATGTATTCTTGTTTTGTTATATCAGGGAATATAGAATAATCAACCCGTTTGTTATCACTGTCATCTTGCTGTATGCAGGCATAACAAAACATAGTTTGACAGCACTTTAGACTCATTTCCAATGGAAATGATTCTGAAGTGCTATCAAACCATGTTTGTATTGAGAAAAAAAGGCAAACTATGAAACAGCAACAGACGACACTTTTCGCTCAGTATGCTAAGGGTTGAACAACCATGAGGATTGCATTTTACATCTCTGACACATTGTTTGTATGTACAGAAGCACATTCTATCTACCAACATAACAATGACCGACGATTTAAGTTTTCAGTTAGTTCACCAATGCACCAGCGAAATTTTGTTTGGACAATATGAGTTTTGGTATTCCGTGTACATATTTCCTGAATGTTTTTGCAGTTTTTCAAATTATTACTCCTGATTATTTCAACTTGAAAATGGGGATATGTTATAACTTTTAATCATGATCTGTTGCGCTTACTGTGGTACGTAAACTATTTGGTTTGTTGTCCGGAGGACTCTTCGCCAACTTTAAGCTGAGCAAATGTTATCTTTACCACAGTAAACACAACACACCATGGTTTACTTACTTATATTTACATTGCATTTTGTGATAGTTTACAAAAATGTACAACTAACCAAATATGGCGCTAAAATTAAGAATGATCTTGATTTACGTAACTTTGTTGCAATTCATGGAACTGCGACGTTGCCGGTGACATTGCCACCATTGCGGAGACTTTAATTACGTCAAACAATTAACCAATCAACAACGTGGCATGAAGCAAATGTAATTAATGCCTTGCAATATAAACGCGATATGTTATGAACGGTAGTTTGCATTATGAACTTATAGAAGGTGTACATATTTAATTTCAAAAATGAAATACATGTACAATGTATCTGCAATATTTCAATTTAACAATTCGTTCCCAGGAATTAACAATTCGTTCCCACGGGAACGAATTGTTAATTCCCACGGGAACGAATTGTTAATTCCTGGGAACGAATTGTTATATCATTGGAACGAATTGTTCGTTCGAGGAAACGAATTGTTAAATTGAGGGACCGAATTGTTATTTCGTGGGAACGAATTAATAAAAAATAATCCATGTCCACTGTGGGCCTCCGTACGATACACATATAACACAATCACCCTTAAATAACTGGCATAGATTCTCCCAATGCATGTTGATTTTCAAACTGTTTCATTAATCGGGGCCGAGGCGATTTTGTACAAAATCCGAAAACAGCCACAGACAGTACAGATCCTGATGTGACGGCTTTGGTTCTACACTTGACAAGGAATGGGACTGATATCTGTCGCGATTAGTATCCTGGGAGAAAACGTATAGAATGCCGACGATCTGACGTACATGTATATTCAGTAAAATGTAAACGCCATTGAAAGCTGATTGAAGTTCCCTATAGCCATGCTATTTGACATTCATCGTGATATTTTCCCCAACTTCTGATGTCATTTACGGAACATTTGATAACCCTTTCAACCCTTGGCTATACCACAGAAATAGATTAGATAGATTCTATGTCTATGACTATACATACCATAAACAAGCTTGCAAACACAAGGTGCATGATCACGTGGTTACAACAACGTCGCACACTCCAAAGTAAGTATTATTTGATATTTTCCTTAATATGCAACGAATTTTGATGAAATATGGCCCAGCAAACGCGTCTTTATGAGATGCATTTGGTGGGCCAGGGAGTTTGGCACAGATTTATGTCGTTTTTGCAAAGAATCGATTTCCGTGTCAGAGACACGGAAATCGATTCTTCGCAAAAGCGACAGAAGTTTGGGTGAACATACAGAGACCACCAAATGCAGCTTAATTAGACGCGCTTGATGCGCCATATTTCATCAAAATCCGTTACGTAATAAGGACAATATAAAAGAATACGTACTTTCAATCGGATGGATTCTGGAAGTTTCAGTACTTGTTGTTGTTGTTAGTACCACGTGATCATACACCTTGAAACACTGTATATCGGCATCACAGACATGTCTATGATCGGGATGTAATGAGAGGGCTCGTGACGTTTAAAAATAGTCTTCGTATGATTAATGAACTTGCCAGAAAAATAGCATGGACCAGTCTATTCCAGTTACTTATGTGTCGAAAGGGTTAAATACAAGTATGCACATCATACTAGTTGGCTAATGGTAAACTACAGATCACTTGAGATAAGCCACAGTTACATCACGGTTCGTCCACATGTACGAGGAGATAATACGCGAGCTTTAGCGAGTGGATTATCGATCGTACATGCGAACGTGACCTAACTGTGTTATCACATCCTCATATCCATACATACAGCTGCAATCGACATTCAAACATGTATTTTCCGATCAATCTGAATGTAGAGCTGGGTATTCCCAATGTACAGCTGGCTTGGCAATCGCCATTCAAACTCGTAATGTCGGTTTATTCTGAAAGTAGAGCTGGGTATTTCCAATGTACAGCTGGCTCTGCAATCGACATTCAAACATGTATTTTCGGTTGAATCTGAATGTAGAGCTGGGTACTTCCAATGTACAGCTGGCTCTTCAATCGACATTCAAACATGTATTTTCCGTTGATTCTGACTGCAGAGCTGCGTACTTCCAATGTACAGCTGGCTCTGCAATCGACATTCAAACATGTATTGTCCGTTCAATCTGAATGTAGAGCTGGATATTCCCAATGTACAGCTGGCTCTGCAATCGACATTCAAACATGTATTTTCGGTTGAATCTGAATGTAGAGCTGGGTACTTCCAATGTACAGCTGGCTCTGCAATCGACATTCAAACATGTATTTTCGGGTGAATCTGAATGTACATGTTTGAATGTCGATTGCACTAGCACTACATTCATATTCCACATAAAATACGAGGTTGAATGTCGATTGCACAGCCAGCTGTGTATTCGAAGTACCCAGCTCTACATTCAGAGTCACTCGAATATACATGTTTGAATGTCGATTGCAGAGCAAGGTGTACATTGGAAGTACTCAGCTCTACATTCAGATTCACCCGAAAATACTTGTTTCAATGTCGATTGCAGAGCCATCTGTACATTAGAAGTACTCAGCTCTACATTCAGATTCACCCGAAAATACTTGTTTCAATGTCGATTGCAGAGTCATCTGTACATTGGAAGTACTCAGCTCTACATTCAGATTCATCTGAAAATACATCTTTGAATGTCGATTGCAGAGCCAGCTGTACATTGGAAGTACCCATCTCTACATTCATATTCATCATAACATGCGAGTTTGAATGTCGATTGCAGAGCCAGCTGTACAGTGGAAGTACCGGGCCAGCTCTACATTCACATTGAACAAAACATTCGAGTTTGAATGTCGATTGCTTCACTGGAAAATACATGTTTGAATGTTGATTGCATAGCCAGCTGTACATAGGAACTATCCAGCACTACACTCATATTCAACATAAAATACGAGTTTGAATGTCGATTGCACAGCCAACTGTGCATTCGAAGTACCCAGCTCTACATTCAGAGTCACTCGAAAATACATGTTTGAATGTCAATTGCATAGCCAGCTGTACATTGGAATTACCTAGCTGTACATTCAGATTCACCCGAAAATACATATTTGAATGTCGATTGCACAGCCAGCTGTACAGTCGAAGCTCCCAGCTTTACATTCAGATAGAACAAAAAATGCGAATTTGAATGTCGATTGTAGAGCCAGCTGTACATTGGAAGTACCCAGCTCTACATTCAGATTGAACGGACAATACATGTTTGAATGTCGATTGCAGAGCCAGCTGTACATTGGAAGAACCCAGCTCCACATTCAGAATCAACAGAAAATACATATTTGAATGTCGATTGCAGAGCCAGCTGTACATTGGGAGTATACCCAGCTCTACATTCAGATTGAACGGACAATACATGTTTGAATGTCGATTGCAGAGCCAACTGTACATTGGAAGTACCCAGCTTTGCAGTCAGAATCAACGGAAAATACATGTTTGAATGTCGATTGCAGAGCCAGCTGTAAATTGGAAGTACACAGCTCTACATTCAGATTGAACTGACAATATATGTTTGAATGTCGATTGCAGAGCCAGCTGTATATTGGAAATACCCAGCGCTACATTCAGAATCAACCGACAATACGAGTTTGAATGTCGATTGCAGAGCCAGCTGTACATTGGAAGTACTCAGCTCTACATACATATTCATCGGAAAATATATGTTTGAATGTCGATTGCAGAGCCAGGTCTACATTCAAAATACCCAGGTCTACATTCAGATTGAACGGAAAATATGAGTTTGAATGTCGATTGCAGAGCCAGCTGTACATTGGAACTAGCCAGCTGTACATTCACTTTGTACTGTATGTACACATGTCCCTTGCAGAGCCAGCAGTGCATTGGAACTAGCCAGCTGTTCATTCAAGTTGTATACATGTCTTAACTTTACAGCTCTACATTCAACTCGACATTCGATTTGAATGTTGATTGTCGATCTGCGATTGCAGTGCTAACTTCACACAGCCCGTTTTCACTTCGTTTTCCATTTGTCTTCGTTTGTTTCTTTCGGGAACCTTCACCAAATCTTCACTGTATATGAAACTTCAAAGTTGTATGTGCATATGTATCAAGGTGTATGCTCACGTGGTACTAACAACAACAACAAGTAGTGAAATTTCCAGAATCCATCTGATTTAAAGTACGTATTCTTGTATAGTGTCCTTATTACGTAACGGATTTTGATGAATTATGGCGCATCGAACGCGTCTTGTTAAGCTGCATTTGGTGGCCTCTGTATTTTCACACAAACTTTTGTCGTTTTTGCGAAGAATCTATTTCCGTGTCGGTTTATTTTTCAAGAAGATGTCTCAGATGATGTCTCTGATATAAAGAACATTTTGTGCCTACTGAGTGGGCATGTAACCACCACCACCAACATCATCATCATCATCATGATGATGCTCATCATTAATTATTATCATAATTATCATCATCATCATTATCATCATCATTAACCGCCCTTTCGTTTTACCTAGTTGGTCCCACGTGACATTGATCAAGAGGCTTCTGGAAGAATCTATTGATGAATAATTTGATATCGTTGAGATACTTCTGTTCACAACTCACGAGTAGCCATGATGACACCGCATATGATGATGTAAATGGTTTTACTGATTACAGTGATGAGTCATTATCGGCAGTGGGGAGCTCTATGCGTCAAGGTGTAATACCCATTTTAAAGTTGATGCATATCTCTCCCTGTGAGCTCTATGCCTTGTGGTCTCTATGCGTAAGGCCACGACGCATAGACAAGGTGCATGCTCACGTGGTACTAACAACAACAACAACAACAACAACAACAACAAGTACTGACACTTCCATAATCCATCTGATTCAAAGTATGTATTCTTTTATATTGTCCTTATTACGTAACGGATTTTGATGAAATATGGCGCATCAAATGCGTCTTGTTAAGCTGCATTTGGTAGTCTCTGTATTTTCGCCTAAACTTATGTCGTTTTTGCGAAGAATCGATTTCCGTGTCGGTAAAAAACGACATAAGTCTTTGCCAAACTCCATGGACCACCAAAATGCAGCTCATGAAGACGCATTTGCTGCGCCATATTTCATCAAAATCCGTTGCATATTAAGGAAAATATCAAATAATACTTATTTTGGAGTGGGCGACGTTGTTGTTGTTGTAACCACGTGATCATGCACCTTGTGTATGAGCTTTCGATAAGTACAGACTCCGTATCAGAACTTTGTAAAGGCCTCTCTTACACATTAAAGGTACATGCCCACTCAATATGTTATACTATAGGGAGACAGATAGTTTTGTATATTCTGTAGATATGATATTTTCTGTCAAAATAAACATTCATTCACTATTACCCCACGTATTGATTGGCATTATTATACATTTTATATCAGACGTAAATGTCCACACTGATATCAGGGGCGATAACCGTGTTTCCTTAACATGTTAACGGACATTATTACTTTTTATTCTCTGTATTTATCTTTTGATGTGCAATGATCATACTTTATAATCTGTCGAAACTATTATTTGTTCAGGTGACGCATTTAATTATTATAAATAATTAATAAATATCATGCCTCATTTGCATATGAAAATAGCCTGATACCACCGCGAGTCACTATCAGTAAAATAAATATTACTAAATAGTTATATCTCTATAACGGAATAGCGACACAATTATACACTTAATGAATTCCTATAAAGAACATTTTATGCCTACTAAGTGGGCATGTACCTTTAAGTCTGACGAGTACGCCAGGGGGTCAGGAGATCGGTTTCGGTTTTGCGACCAGTGTAGATCCAGATCAGCTTGTGCATCCGCGTCTGTAAATTACGTCGAAAGTTCACAAAATTAAATTCCGCATTTGCTATGAAAATTTCGTCAACTTTCGACATCATTTACGGAAATCATAGTCGTTTTTTGTAAATATTTTTTCATTAAAAATCGCACTTGTTCAACATCGCATGGCACGTCTCAATTATGAACTGATGTACATGGCAACATATACTACCGTACCTCATGCTTATAGGCTATGCATGTATTATCACATCTTGGACACATTTCCGGGTGTTGTTTCTGTATTAACACAGCTCGTTTGCAAGGTATGTGCATGCGGATGTGATAAATAAGTTAGATCACGTTTGTCCGCATGGGTTGGTTATACGCAGTGACTGCAAGCGGAGTAATACGGTTCTGTCATGTCGTGAACCAGCACGTGACCGCAAGACATTGAGTGCATGTCTACAGAACACGAATACATTATCTAACTTATACTTATGGACCGTCTGAGGAAGTATATGTCACAACACGTTTGTAGATGAAATAAGTTGTTAATGGTTTGTGAATGGACCTTTAGAAGAGGGTAATTTGTCCGAATATATAGTTTAACTCTTTGCATGCTAGCGGTGAAAATATCCGCCAAACGAATTAGGAGTATATGTTTTATTTCTGTCTGTAAATATGTCTTTGAAATTTAATTAGGATTCTAATGAAATTCCAAGACATATTCATGATATTTACGGGGAAAAATACCAGAAAATATGATGAATTTTTGTCTGCAAGTTTTGAAGTATTATAGCCCATAAGTTTCCCAGCATGCAACGAGTTAATAGAACAATTATCCCAAATATGATGAACATACGTATCTGGAAATATATTCTTGTTATGGTGATACTGTTCTACGTATGGCTTGCGGGAATCTTCCTCTTGGAGGGAGAAACATTCGTTCATAGTGTGAACTATAGTGGAAAACGTACACATCTAAATGTATTTGCAAACACAACGAACACGCAACCTGACAGGAAATTGTTTTTAAACTATACCTTATCAGAAATTCTCATTGTGCGAATTTATGACGACGATAAGGCGAAATGGACAATAAAGGAGTTAAAGCAGTGGCTACATTATTTGTTCTTTGCTGGTGTTCAGCACGTGTACATTTGCGACCTGTTCGTCCGTGTGGACGAACGACTGGCCGGACGGTTACATAAATACATTGCGGAAGGCCTGGTGACGTACATTCCGCGGCCATGGAACACTAGTTATAACGAAGGCCTGTTTCTGAACCATCAGGTGAATTGTTACAGACACGTGACCAATAAATATGGAAATTTATCGGCCTGGCAGATGTCAATAGATATGGATGAGTACCCATTTTTTCCGAATGACGTCAGACGGGGGTTTCTACGCCGTTATCTCAGGGTATGGACTCACGTGGTTTCGTAACCAATTGACGTCATGTTTGACGTTTCTATAACAGTCGTGTTAAAATGTTCATAACAAACGGACATATTTTAATGATATACCGGTCCCCAGGGTGGCCGCTTTAGAGATGTATGCGTTATGAGTTCTATGTGGCGCTACAGTGCTCTGTTGCCTGACTGTAAGTCAGGCAAAAGAGCACTGTAGCGCCACATAGAGCTCATAACGCATAACGCTCCACAAGGAGCTATATGCGTCGTTAAAGAACCGCTTAGAGCTTCTGTCCCATAGAACTTCCGAGGAGCTCAATGCGTCAATATGGCCGATCGTCCCGCATTCAGCTCCCATGTTATCAAATATCAACTGCTACAACGTAAACAACTGACTACATGTACGTTTCACTTTAAAGGTACATGTCCACTCAGTAGGCACAACGTGTTCTTTATAGGAATTAAATAAGTGTATAATTGTGTCACTATTCCACCAGTTCTACAAATTACGAGTGCCAGCTATACACATAATAATTATAATCATTTAGTAATATTTATTTTACTGATAGTGACTCGCGGTCGTATCAGGCTATTTTCATATGCAAATGAGGCATGCTATTTTTTTACTTATTTAAACTAATTAATAGCGTCACCTGAAAAAAATATATTTTCGACAAATTATAAGTAATAAATACAGAGAGTAAATAGTAATGTCCGTTAACATTTTAAGGAAACACGCTTATCGCCCCTGATATCAGTGTTGAATTTTACGTCTGATATAAAATGTATAATAATGCCAATCAATACGTAGGGTAATGGTGAATGAATGTTTATTTTTCAAGAAGATGTCTCAGATGATGTCTCTGATATAAAGAACATGTTGTGCCTACTGAGTGGGCATGTACCTTTAACCACCATCACCAACATCATCATCATCACGATGATGATGCTAATCATTAATTATTATCATAATTATCATAATCATCGTCATCATCATTATCATCATCATTAACCGCCCTTTCGTTTTACCTAGTTGGTCCCATTGACATTGATCAAGAGGCTTCTAGAAGAATCTATTGATGAATAATTTGATATCGTTGAGATACTTCTGTTCACAACTCACGAGCCATGATGACACCGCATATGATGATGTTAATGGTTTTACTGACTACAGTGTGTCATTATCGGCAGTGGGGAGCTCTATGCGTCAAGGTGTAAGACCCATTTTAAAGTTGATGCATATCTCTCCCTGTGAGCTCTATGCCTTGTGGTCTCTATGCGTAAGGCCACGACGCATAGACAAGGTGTATGATCACGTAGTACTAACAACAACAACAACAACAACAACAAGTACTGACACTTCCATAATCCATCTGATTCAAAGTATGTATTCTTTTATATTGCCCTTATTACGTAACGGATTTTGATGAAATATGGCGCATCAAATGCGTCTTGTTAAGCTGCATGTGGTAGCCTCTGTATTTTTGCACAAACTTATGTCGTTTTTGCGAAGAATAGATTTCCGTATCAGTCTGTGCCGAACTCGATGGACCACCAAATGCAGCTGATGAAGACGCGTTTGCTGCGCCATATTTCATCAAAATACGTTGTATATTAAGGAAAATATCAAATAATACTTACTTTGGAGTGGACGACGTTGTTGTTGTAACCACGTGCTCATGCACCTTGATAGATACCCCAATACATGCGCGTGTGCTTTGCGATTGTGAACAGACATTATCAACAAAGATAAATGACAATAAAACCGCTAAAATAGGACACATACATTATTTTTCTACGATCTGTTTAAAGATGCTATAAAGCACATCAAGGACGATCATTTAAACACTAAAAGTCCATTTCAGTTTAAACTTGTATAATGTTCGAGAAAGCTAGTGCCGTTTATATCGATGATATGAGTGTTCGAAACGTCCTAATTGGTTATACATGTATTCGATTCTTCGGCAAAATACAAAGCAAATATGAGACACGCCATGTGATTTTGTACCTTCGGACATCTGCGTAATTTCATTAAATACGTTTACAAAATTTACAATATTTTTCATAAATAAAGTAAAAAGTTGACAAAATGTACATACGGAATGTAATTTGACGCCATTTACGGAAATTATTGTATTTTTTTGTAAACGTATTTAATGAAAATACGCAGATGTCCGAATGTACAAAATGACATGACGTGTCTCATATTATAACGAATTACTAGAGAAACTAGCAAACAATGTTAAACAAATATACATGTATTTATGGAATAAACCATTGGCTGTTGCGTTTACTGTAATATATAATCATTTTGGTCTGTTTAACGTTTGCGAGGAGTCCGATACCTTAACAAATACCAAATGTTTCAATACAATACTAAACGCCCATGGTTTTATTATAACATTGCACTTCTGATAGTTTGAAAAATGTAAGTAACCAAATATGGTGTCAAAATTTAATAAAAGATCATATTGTTTTAAGTCTTTTTGTCTCAATTCATGGAACAGCGACGTTGCCTGTCACTAGCGTGCCGTTATTGACAATGTCGTGGAGAATGATTACGTCAAACATACTTTAGCTAATCATCGACCTCGCGCTGTACGCACGTGCTGCGACATGCACACGTTTGTAGTGCCGTTGCTTTGAAAGTTATTGAAGAATAATCCACCACAACAACACGACGTCGATTATTACGTCACACCTTTCTTATATCACGTGATCCCACCACACACTGTGTCTTCGACAGCGAGGATGCGCCGACTGTCAGACGTTGATGCCTAACTACCTGATGCTGGGTCAAGGTGACCGAAGCCGGGGCATGGTAATAGAGCGGATCAACCGCATGGTCCACGCTCCGCCCAACCGCCTGACCAAGCCGTTATACAGGCCGGCCCACCTACTCCGTCCCGAAATACATAGCCACTGTCTACGGTGGGGGTATCGAACCGTGAACGCTGATCCAGGTCAGCTGTTTCCGTTGTTTATTGAAATGTAGTTATGCCCCCTATGCGATAGAAAAGGTGGGGGAGCTGTGTGGTTGGGGGGGGGGGGCTTTTGATTTGCTCTTGAAATCCCGTTCGTCCGTCTGTCCAACCGTCTTTGGTCATTTACGTAGAAATGTTTGTGTATCAAGGACTCATTGTATACATGATCATCGTTTAATTCAAATGTAATGGAATATATGTATAACATATATGTGAATACTGTCTCGTTACTGTATCCTATACGGAACATGGAGTGGCCAAGTCGGCCATCTTTGTGTGTTCCAGCCATCAGCCAGTTTCACATGTTCTGCCGTTTGACAAAGAACTTAAAACGTGAAGTAGAACTTATGATAATAAATTATAATGTAGCTAATCACATGTTGAAAAGGCAGGAGAACGGACTTCTATCAATTAGATTACTCCAAACTATAAAATACAGTGTATGTCTGTTTTCTGGACAGGTTTGTGCCTGTGTTGTTAACAACATGAACCACCATCATAAATAGCCTCATACACAGACAATCGCACAGTGTATCACTCTTACCTGGCCAACCACACAACACATACCATATATACCCACTACACAACACATACCATATATACCCACTACACAACACTTACCATATATACCCCCACTACACAAACACCCATACCATATATACCCCACTACAACACATACCTTATATACCCATACACAAACACCATACCATATATCCCATACACAAAACACTCCATATATAACCCACTACTGTACTCTGCTATATATTAACTACCAAATCCAGTGACATGTAAGCAGTTACCTGAGTGTATTGTGCCTGTTGTCTGCTCACCTACTATGTTATGGTGGTCTCGGGACTTAGGCACATACTTATGTCGTTTTTGCGAAGAATCGATTTCAGTGTCAGTATTTACAGTAAACACGGAAATTGATTCTTCGCAAAAACGAAAGACCTTTGGGCCAAAGTACCGAGACCACCAAATGCAGCTTAACAAGACGCGTTTGATGCGCCAAATTTCTTTAAGCTCCGTTACATAAGGACAATATAACAGAATGCGTACCTTGAATCGGAGGCGCTTCTGGAAGTTTTAGTAATTGTTGTTGTTGTTGTGACCACGTGATAATACACCTTGATAGCGCAGCAAATGTGTACCTGGTAGTCCTATATTGTACAGCTTCTTTCATCTCATAATGTTGTTGTTTTGATGATGAATCGGTTACCGTCCTTGTAAATGAAAATCTAGAGTACGATAATGTAAGACATGAATGGTACTCAATTCTACAAGTTATTGTAAATAACTGTTAGAGCACACATAAAACACATAGGCTGTCATCATCTTTGGTGCTCTGTATATCATCAAAATCCGCCCGTTTTTTAGGAACATTTTAAAGCTAATCTACTGTAAAATATGACGTCACGTCAGGAAATATCGTTCGGAAACCACGTGATCCCATACCTGAGTAATGCAAAACTTCTACAGTGAAACCTCTCTAAACCGGACACCCTGGGAGGTCCCCAGGGTGTCCGGCTTAGAGAGATCCCCAAGGTGTCCGGCTTAGAGAGGTTTCACTGAAAATCGGGCATTTGATCATTCTGAGCCATAGCAAATAAGATCACGGGTGTATTATTGGTGTCCGGTTTGGAGAGGTTCCTCTATATATAACTGCAGATGATATCCGGATGTTGCACTACTGGGGTGCAAGAATGCAGGGCTGGGGACCAGACACAAACGAAAGCTTACGGAATACAGTAGAATTCAACGTGGTCCGTGACACCATTGCGCCACAAGTCCGACTCGCCTTGCTCGACTTTGGCGAGAGTGACGCTTTCAGCAATTCGACAGGACCTTGATCAATATAAGCTGTCATGCTACAATTTCCAGTGTATTCACCAGTGCTAATTGTAATATGAGACAAGTCACGTGATTGTGTACCTAATGAGATGTACGATTTTTTTTATGAAAAACATTTATGGAAACTGTGATATTTTCGGTGTCTGACGTCGAAATGTGTCGAAAGTTGTCGAAATCTTCAGAGCAAATACGAATGTTAACCAGTATTTGCTCTGAATAATGTATGGAAAATATTATACATTGTGTTCATATTTGGCATCCACATTTACGAGAGAAATGTTCAGGGGACCGTTTCATTAAACCTCGTACGACTAAAATGTTCGTAAGTGCAAATTTAGGACCATCTGGAAATTTAAATTGATTGCTTTAGATTTATTGAACATAGGCTGCATATGTATGCAGCCAATGCTCAATAAATGTAAATCCAATACATGTAATTGTTTACAAGAAAACAGTGTTAATGTGAAATTTATAGACTATCATAATTTTGAACTTACTGGGGCCCGTTTCACTAAACTTCGTACGACTAAGAAGTTCATAAGTGCAAAATTGAAATCCACAATAATATTTGTTCTAACCGGCGATTTTGGAAAATCTTTCATGGATGTGTTACACTTAATGACATGAACCCGTATGAATAAACTAGTAGCATTAGAGAAACTCGTTAATGTGTGACGTGAATTCATAGCAATCGTCGTACGAACATTTTTATCGTACGAATTTTAGTGAAACGACGCCCTGCGGCCTGTTTCATTAAACTTCGTACGACTAAAATGTTTGTAAGTGTAAAATTATCATTGTCTGTAAATTTCACATAACAATGTTTTCTTGTATTGGATTTACATTTATTGAGCATAGCCTGCAGCCTATGCTCAATAAATGTTAATCCATCAATTTAAATGTCCAGATGTATCCTAAATTTGCACTTACGAACATTTTAGTCGTACAGTTCAGTGAAACGGCCCCCCTTAGATTATTGACATCAATGTTTACTTGTCGAGTTGTATCGAATTTATGGGAATTTATGGTAATCTTAGTATTTTCTTTTATCCACCCGATACAATTTAACATTGGTGACAATTTAATACATGTATTGCATTTATTAAATTCGTTTACTGATTTAACAAAAAAAACTCAACACAATAAACACAAAGTCGACTCGCCAATAAATACTATATTACATTATGTTTAATGCATACTATATAGTAAATTACTAAATACATGGTTAGTGCCGTCGAATATAAAATATATTCGGTTGAGCCTTAGACAGCTTTATTGGGGCGAGCTTCAGCGAACCCCTATAAAGTTGTCGGGGCGAAACCGAATATATTTTATATTAGACGGCACTAATCATGTATTTAATTTATACCGCATACTAAATTTAATTGTTTGAACGTGCGTGGCGTCATGTTTTGACGTCATTCCCTCGCCATACGTCACAAATCTGGCGACGTCATTCAAAGCAAATGGCGGCGTCCACGCTAGGTAGATTCGGTACTGTATCTGATTACATCTCCGATTTTGTTTGCGATGAGCTCCAATATTGGCTGGCTTTATACTGCACAGTTGTCATAATAAGCATTACAGCCATAATGGACATGTCCGTGTCGTTGGTTACGTCGCACATACTGTAAAAAAATTAGCTGAATCGACAGCGATTTCTATTTTAAAATTCTCCGCCAACTTGAATTTGCTGTTGAGACTGACCAATCAGAGGCCACGATTAGGGGTCAAAGATGAAAAAAATAAAGGCAAAAAACGGCACTTCATGTATATTAGGCTACTTCAGGTATATTAGGTTACTTCAGATATAAACAGCATTTATTCAACCCCCTTTATTATAATTATGCAACATGGAGCAATGGTTGCGGTATAAATAATATACATGTATGGACGGAGACGACTCAATGCCTATTTATGATAACATATTATGTGGTTGGTCATATTTAAAGGTACATGCCCACTCAATAGGCACAAATGTTCTATATATCAGAGACATCATCTGAGACATTTTCTTGTACAATAAACATTCATTGACCATGACCCCACGTATTGATTGGCATTTGTATACATTTTATATGAGATGTAAATGTCTACACTGATATCAGGGCGATAACCGTGTTTCCTTAAAATGTTAATGTACATTACTATTTATTCTCTGTTTTTATTTTAAGCTAGTTCCATATGCAAATGATGCAGTATTTTTAAATTATTTATATCAACTAAATGCTGAATAAATATATTTTTCGACATATCATAAAGTATGATATTGCACATCAAAAATAAATAAATGGAATAAATAGTTGCTTCCGTTATCATTTTAAGGAAACACGGTTATCGCCTCTGATATCAAACTGGCATTCGCGTTTGACATAAAAAGTATGATAATGTCAATTAGTACGTCTGGTAATGGTAAATCAATGTTCATTTTGCCAGAAAAATGTCAGATTGAAAGAATACAGAAAAACATGTCTCCCTATATTATAACCTGGCATGTAGCACTCTAGGTTTAAGGTTAGAGAAATTGAGTATGCAAAAGTAGTCCGGCATAAAAAACAGTGCGTGTGTTTTAAGGTCACAGACACAGTTTGCTTGCACATCTTGATCCATTACTACCCAGTTTCACTTGAGGAACATGTTGGGGTGTTTTTAACACCAGTTTTAAGCATATTGAAGCCTTTAAAAGAAAACACTGAGCCTGTTGGTCACGAGATGTAAACAGAGTTTCCGTGGTCAAATAATGTAAACAATATTGGGGGACATGACAAGGTTGGTCCCACAACATTCATACGAATAGTGAAAGTAGGAACAACTGGCTGGTTTTCGGTTAAAGTATACAGTAAAACTATTTGGTGTCTTTTAACCTAAACATGGCGCAACAGAAAAGGCGGCATCAATCTACATCGACAAGGACATGGAACCAATTTAGAGAGCAACGCATTGTAGGACAGGTACCAGCATATTACATAATTTTAGGGAGAACTATTTTAAGTTTTAGCAGCGCACCTGGCGTCATAATGGTTGTTGCCAAATTACTGTTACAATTAGTGTTGTCAAGGGGCGTAGCCTAGCGAGTTGACAAGCGTATCGCAATAATCCATAATGAAACTCCGGATGTCACTAAGAATGTAGCATCAAGCCACATGTAGTATGTAATTAAAACGAACTCATTGGTTCAATTGTAACTGTACGAATGAATGAAACATCAAGCCAAATGCGCATGCAATAAAGACAAATATATATTACAACCAAGACGATTTCAAATGTCATAAATACAAATGACGAATAAAATAGCATGGATATAAGTTGTAATTCCATCAGCAGGCAAGCACCAGGGGCCCGTTTCACTAACGAACTATATAAGCAAGTACTTTTGTCATAAGTTATAACTTAAGTCCGGAGTACGTGCTTAGTCCGTTTCACAAAACATCTTAGCAAGAACGACAATCGAAATTTACGATGGAAAACTAAGACAGGTAGCTAGCAGTCTTAAGTTATAACTTAAATATTTAAGTCGGAACTTATGAAATAAACAAAGATGGATGCCCCCATGTGAGCCGAGGTGGAGAAAACAATTCACTGACAGCAGGTAAATGTTCACTTCATACGTACTATTTTAGCAAGTATCTGCCATATAAACCATATATGCTTACATATAGATAGCCACACCTGTGCTAGTTACCCGTGTATTGCTATTTGTGATGTAGGTCATGTCGTTACCAGTATTCGTTATGCCCAGTTATCGACAACATTTACAACCACTGTAGATCCAGATGAGCCGGCTCGTAACGAACCGTCTGTATGCTGTTCATGTATGTCTGTTTGTCGGTTGGTGTCAGTCAGTTGGTCGGTGTCAGTTGGTCAGTGTCGGTCGGTGTCTGTCGGTCTGTCAGTCGGTCGGTGTCGGTTCGTGTCGGTCAGTGTTGGTCGATCAGTCGGTATCGATCGATCAGTCGGTGTCGGTCGGTCGGTCGGTCAGTGTCGGTCTGTTGGTTTCGCACGGTCGGAGTCAGTCGGTCGGTGTTGGTCGGTCGGTGTCAGTCTGTCGGTTGGTGTCGGTCAGTCGGTGTCCGTCGGTGTATGTTTGTCAGTGTCGGTCGATCGGTCGGTGTCGTTATGTCGGTATGTCGGTATGTCGGTGTCGGTCAGTTGGTTTCGCACGGTCGGTGTCAGTCGGTCTGTCGGTGTCGGTCGGTCGGTGTCCGTCGGTGTATGTTTGTCAGTGTCGGTCGGTCGATCGGTGTCGTTATGTCGGTATGTCGGTATGTCGGTATGTCGGTCAGTTGGTTTCGCACGGTCGGTGTCAGTCGGTCAGTCGGTCTGTCGGTGTCGGTCGGTCGGTCGGTGTCAGTCGGTGTCGGTCTGTGTCGGTCTGTGTCGGTCGGTCGGTCCGGGTCGGTCGGTGTCGGTCGGTTGGTGTCGGTATGTCGGTGTCAGTCAGTTGGTTTCGCACGGTCGGTGTCAGTCGGTCGGTGTTGGTCGGTCGGTGTCAGTCTGTCGGTTGGTGTCGGTCAGTCGGTGTCCGTCGGTGTATGTTTGTCAGTGTCGATCGGTAGGTCTGTGTCGTTATGTCGGTATGTCGGTGTCAGTCAGTTGGTTTCGCACGGTCGGTGTCAGTCGGTGTCAGTCGATGTTGGTCGGTGTCAGTCGGTGTCTGTCGGTGTCAGTCGATGTTGGTCGGTGTCAGTCGGTGTCGGTCTGTGTCGGTCTGTGTCGGTCGGTCGGTCCGGGTCGGTCGGTGTCGGTCGGTTGCTGTCGGTATGTCGGTATGTCGGTATGTCGGTGTCAGTTAGTTGGTTTCGCACGGTCGGTGTCAGTCGGTGTCAGTCGGTCAGTCGGTGTCGGTCGGTCGGTGTCAGTCAGTGTCGGTCTGTGTCGGTCTGTGTCGGTGTCAGTCAGTGTCGGTCTGTGTGTCGGTCTGTGTCAGTCTGTGCTTTTCTACAAGTATGCAACATTGCACATGCTGACATTATACGGTGTGTTGACTGCATTGCGATTTTACGCAACTGGTAGTACCCTGGCAGTTACTGGAGAGATATACAACATTAGCAAATCAAGTGGTTCTAGAAAGTGGAGTATAACTTTTGCGGACAGTGTTTCGTTTCTGATAAGGAGATACCTGGTTTTCAGACTAGATGGAGAAACAGTCCTGACGCATTTAACACAAATGTCAGACCCGTCCGCTGAACGCACGTGCGCATTAATCCAGTCCTATACTGGTAAACATGTTCAGGGGCAATCCTATATGTGTGACACTGACTCACACAGTGCATGCATTTCTACATGTAATCAACAAATTACCCGTGTCCAGTTCAAATAAATATAATATGGCATTCGGTAGTTGTATCAGATACATCCATATCTGACCGGGCATACCATTAATAATCGACAGTACATGTGTTCTGCTGACTCTGAAACGTGATTTCTGAGTTAATGAGGTAATCTAAGTAAAATTTAAAAAATGGTCGAACTACAATTTTATTGGAATGTAAAAATAAAAACATTGTTAATTGCTTATTTTGTTGCTGTTTCATGTCATATGCCAGTTTATATTACAGTATAAGGTTCACTAGTTAGCAATAAATATATCCACATGTATTCAATGGCGTCGGAATATTGAGATAAAATTTATATTCTACATGAGATTATTTTTAAAAATTAATAATATTCAACATTAGGCCTGCAATTCCGTTATTTTAGATGTCAAAACACATAAAGGGAAAGTAAAGTCATCATAAAAATATAAGCTCCGAGCGGGAATCGAACCCGCGCGGCACATACCAAAGCTGTAAACAATAACTAAGTTGTAACTTATGACGGACTTGTTATGACCGTCTTAAGTTTGTGTTGTGAAACCAAATAAGCAATGACTTAAGTCGGTCATAACTTTTGTCATAAGTTATGACTTAAGTTCGAACTTGTGAACAAACTAAGATTTGTTAGTGAAACGGGCCCCAGGCCACATATAATTGTCATAAATATAAACGATGAATGCAATAACACGCATAGAACGTGTAATGTCACCAGCAAGCAAGCATCAAGCCACATATAATTATGGCGGATATTACCTTCCATACACTTGTACGGGGAGATAATACGCGAGCTTTAGCGAGCGGATTATTGATCGTACATGGGGACGAATATGACCTAAGGGGGCAGTGACCAGTTAATTTAAAACTATCAATTTCACGCCCTCGGACAGTATATGCATTTAATTCAATATTCCAAATAAGTGGGCAGACAGCAATATGAGTTCGACATTTGTGACCTAGACACACTAGAAGCTTTTACTTAAACACAAATATGCTGCTCTATTAGTGCTCCTTACCTATGCAGGAATGTGAAATATCTTGGTGCAGCCTCTTTAAAATTGTCCAATTCTGAGGTAAAATATTCACTTTAAAACCATGCCGTGCCACGCTACTTGCGGAACTACAGATTGAATGTTGTATGTGTTCTCAATCATCATCCAGAGGCAAATGCACTATCATGGTGCAAACCAGTTCCCATCCATGAGTTTTCTCTGAAATAAATTATTGTTTGAAACTCCCAGAAAAATCTGTTGTTTTGATTATTTTTTGTCACAACATACCCTCAGTTCGTATTTGCCCATTTCTGATCAATGGGAACAGGTCAGATGGCCCTGGAATGAGCATTCATCAATTAATACGATGTAAAATCTGAATAAAATACAAAATCAACTACAAAAAATTCAGTAAACAATTGAAATGAATTTTAATCAGCAGAAAGTGTAATATTTATAAATTTCATTATACGAAACTGGCGGCTAACTGGTCACTGCTACCTAACTGTGTTATCACATCCTCATATCCATACATTGCCCATGTGATGTGTAAATGCAGAAACAAACCTCGACAATATATCCAAGATGTGATAATGGTCGTAAGTGGCTGTGACGTGTCAACTGTCAATATATCCGCCATATACATATAACCTGCCCCCTCCGGCGCCTGTCACCACCTCTGACCTCTGACCTGAATATAGCGGGGGCCGGGAAACTATCCCGTAACACGTGACCGATAACACTCACATATGAGACACGCCATGTGATTTTGTACCTTCGGACATCTGCGTAATTTCATCAAATACGTTTGCAAAATTTACAATATTTTCCGTAAATGGTGTCAAAAGTTGCATGGCTCGTCTCATGAGAACATTATTGTGCGATTTTCATGAAATATTTTTACAGAAACTGTGATATTTTCTGTAAATGACATCGAAAGTTGACGAAATTTTCATAGCAAATTCAATTCAGCATTTACTATGAAAATTTCGTCAACTTTCTACATCATTTACGGAAAACATAGTCGTTTTATGTAAATATTTTTTCATTCAAAATCGCACTTTTTATTATGTACTACATCGCATGGCGCGTCTCAATTATGAACTGATGTACATGGCAACATATACTACCGTACCTCATGCTTATAGGCTATGCATGTATTATCACATCTTGGACACATTTCCGGGTGTTGTTTCTGTATTAACACAGCTCGTGTGCAAGGTATGTGCATGCGGATGTGATAAATAAGTTAGATCACGTTTGTCCGCATGGGTTGGTTATACGCAGTGACTGCAAGCGGAGTAATACGGTTCTGTCATGTCGTGAACCAGCACGTGACCGCAAGACATTGAGTGCATGTCTACAGAACACGAATACATTATCTAACTTATACTTATGGACCGTCTGAGGAAGTATATGTCACAACACGTTTGTAGATGAAATAAGTTGTTAATGGTTTGTGAATGGACCTTTAGAAGAGGGTAATTTGTCCGAATATATAGTTTAACTCTTTGCATGCTAGCGGTGAAAATATCCGCCAAACGAATTAGGAGTATATGTTTTATTTCTCTCTGTAAATATGTCTTGACATTTCATTAGGACTCAATTGTAATGAAATTCCAAGACATATTCATGATATTTACGGAGATAAATACAAGAAAATATGATGATGTTCTGTCCGCAAGTTTTGAACTATTTATAGCCCACAAGTTTCCCAGCATGCAAAGAGTTAATAGAAAAAATATCCCAAATATGATGAACATACGTATCTGGAAATATATTCTTGTTATGGTGATACTGTTCTACGTATGGCTTGCGGAAATCTTACTCTTGGAGGGAGAAACATTCGTTAATAGTGTGAACTATATCAATGTGAATGATCACGTGGTACTAACAACAACAACAATTACCGATTCAAAGTACGTATTCTTTTATAGTGTCCTTATTACGTATTTTGATGAAATATGGCGCATCAAACGCATTTGGTGGTCTCTGTGTTTTCGCCTAAACCTCTGTCGTTTTTGCGAAGAATCGATGTCCGTGTTGGAGACACGGAAATCGATTCTTCGCAAAAAACGACATAAGTCGGTGCCAAACTCCATAGACCACCAAATGCAGCTCATGAAGACGCGTTTGCTGTGCCATATTTCATCAAAATCCGTTGCATATTAAGGAAAATATCAAATAATACTTACTTTGGAGTGGGCGACGTTGTTGTTGTAACCACGTAATCATGCACATTGTATAGTGGAAAACGTACATATCTAAATGTATTTGCAAACACAACGAACACGCAACCTGCCAGGAAATTGTTTTTAAACTATACCTTATCAGAAATTCTCATGGTGCGAATTTATGACGACGATAAGGCGAAATGGACAATGAAGGAGTTAAAGCAGTGGCTGCATTATTTGTTCTTTGCTGGTGTTCAGCACGTGTACATTTGTGACCATTTTGTCAGTGCGGACGAACGACTGGCCGGACGGTTACATAAATACATTGCGGAAGGCCTGGTGACGTATATTCCGTGGCCATGGAACGCTAGTTATAACGGAGGCCTAACCATGAACCATCAGGTGAATTGTTACAGCCACGTGACCAATAAATACCGGCATTTATCGGCCTGGCAGATGTCAATAGATATGGATGAGTACCCATTTTGTCCGAATGACGTCAGACGGGGGTTTCTACGCCGTTATCTCAGGGTATGAAATCGCGTGGTTTCGTAACCAAGTGACGTAATGTTTGACGTTTCTATAGTTGTTGTGTTAAAATGTTCATAACAAACGGACATATTTTAATGATATACAGGTCCACAGGGTGGCCGTTTTAGAGATGTATGCGTGCTGAGCTCTATGTGGCGCTACAGTGCTCTTTTGAGCACTGTAGCGCCACATAGAGCTCATAACGCACAACGCTTCACAAGGAGCTATATGCGTCGTTAAAGAACCGCTCAGAGCTTCTGTCCCATAGAACTTCCGAGGAGCTCAATGCGGCAATATGGCTGATTGTCCCGCATTCAGCTCCCATGTTATCAAATATCAACTACTACAACGTAAACGACTAACTATGTTTCACTTTAAAGGTGCATGTCCACTCAGTAGGCACAACATGTTCTTTATAGGAATTAAATAAGTGTATAATTGTGTCACTATTCCACCAGTTCTACAAATTACGAGTGCCAGCTATATGCACATATAATCATTTAGTAATATTTATTTTACTGATAGTGACTCGCGGTCGTATAAGGCTATTTTCATATGCAAATAAGGCATACTTATTTAAACTAATTAATAGCGTCACCTGAAAAAATAATATTTTCGACAGATGATAAGTAGTTAATACAGAGAATAAATAGTAATGTCCGTTAACATTTTAAGGAAACACGCTTATCGCCCCTGATATCAGTGTTGAATTTTACGTCGGATATAAAATGTATAATAATGCCAATCAATACGTGGGGTAATGGTGAATGAATGTATATTTGCAAGAAGATGTCTTAGATGATGTGTTTGATATAAAGAACATGTTGTGCCTACTGAGTGGGCATGCACCTCTAACCACCACCACCATGATGATGATGATGATGATGATGATCATCATCATCATCATCATTAATTATTATCATCAGTATCATCATCATCGTCATCATCATTATCATCATCATGAAACGCCCTTACGTCTTACCTAGTTGGTCCCACGTGATATTGATCAAGAGGCTTCTGGAATAATATATTGATGAATAATTTGATATCGTTGAGAAACTTCTGTTCACAACGCACGAATAGCCATGATGACACCGCATATAATGATGTTAATGGTTTTACTGATTACAGTGTGTCATTATCGGCAGTGGGGAGCTCTATGCGTCAAGGTGTAAGACCCATTTTAAAGTTGATGCATATCTCTCCCTGTGAGCTCTATGCCTTGTGGTCTGTATGCGTAAGGCCACGGATGCATAGAGCTCCTCGAGGAACTCTATGCGTCGGGAGCTCTATGCAGTCTAACAGAGTACCCCAATACATGCGCGTGTGCTTTGCGATTGTGAACAGACATTATCAACAAAGATAAATGACAATAAAACCGCTAAAATAGGCACATACATTATTTTTCTACGATCTGTTTAAAGATGCTATAAAGCACATCAAGGACGATCATTTAAACACTAAAAGTTCATTTCAGTTTAAACTTGTATAATGTTCGAGAAAGCTAGTGCCGTTTGTATCGATGATAGAAGTGTTCGAAACGTCCTAATTGGTGATACATGTATTCGATTCTTCGGCAAAATACAAAGCAAATATGAGACACGCCATGTGATTTTGTACCTTCGGACATCTGCGTAATTTCATTAAATACGTTTACAAAATTTACAATATTTTTCATAAATAAAGTAAAAAGTTGACAAAATGTACATACGGAATGTAATTTGACGCCATTTACGGAAATTCTTGTATTTTTTTGTAAACGTATTTAATGAAAATACGCAGATGTCCGAATGTACAAAATGACATGACGTGTCTCATATTATAACGAATTACAAGAGGAACTAGCAAACAATGTTAATCAAATATACATGTATTTATGGAATAAACCATTGGCTGTTGCGTTTACTGTAATATAGAAACATTTTGGTCTGTTTAACGTTTGCGATGAGTCTGATACCTTAAACAATACCAAATGTTTCAATACAATACTAAACGCCCATGGTTTTATTATAACATTGCACTTTTGATAGTTTGAAAAATGTAAGTAACCAAATATGGTGTCAACATTTAATAGAAGATCATATTGTCTTACGTCATTTTGTCTCAATTCATGGAACTGCGACGTTGCCTGTCACTAGTGTGCCGTTATTGACAAATGATTACGTCAAACATACTTTAGCCAATCATCGACCTCGCGCTGTACGCACGTGCTGCGACATGCTTCACACAATTATGTAGTGCCGTTGCATTGAAAGTTACTGAAGAATAATCCACCACAACAACACGACGTTGATTATTACGTCTGACACACCTTTCTTATATCACGTGATCCCACCACACACTGTGTCTTCGACAGCGAGGATGCGCCGACTGTCAGACGTTGATGCCTAACTACCTGATGCTGGGTCAAGGTGACCGAAGCCGGGGCATGGTAATAGAGCGGATCAACCGCATGGTCCACGCTCCGCCCAATCGCCTGACCAAGCCGTTATACAGGCCGGCCCACCTGCTCCTTCCCGATATACATCGCCACGTTCAACGGCGGGGGTATCGAACCGTGAACGCTGATCCAGGTCAGCTGTTTCAGTTGTTTATTGAAATGTAGTTATGCCCCCTATGCGATAGAACAGGTGGGGGAGCTGTGGGGGTGGGGTGGGGGTGGGGGAAGCTTTTGCTTTGCTCTTGAAATCCCGTTCGTCCGTCTGTCGAACCGTATTTGGTCATTTACGTAGAAATGTTTGTGTATTAAGGATTCGTTCTATACATGATCATCGTTTGATACAAAGATAATTTCTTCGTAAATATGATAGAATATATGTATAACATATATGTGAATACTGCCTCGTTACTGTATCCTATACGGAACATGGAGTGGCCAAGTCGGCCATCTTTGTGTGTTCCCGCCATCAGCCAGTTTCACATGTTCTGCCGTTTGACAAAGAACATAAAATGTGAAGTAGAACTTATGATATAATGTTGCTAATCACATGTAGAAAAGACTGGAGAACGGACTCCTATCAATTATATTACTCCAAACTGTAAAATACAGTGTATGTCTGTTTTCTGGACAGGTTTGTGCCTGTGTTGTTAACAACATGAACTACCATTATAAATAGCCTCATACACAGGGTGTCCGGCTTAGAGAGGTTTCACTGTAAATCATGCATTTGACATTCTAAGCCAGTGTTGTGTGCTATCTGATCACGAACAGACATTATCACCTGAGATAAATGACCAAGAAATTCATCGCAAATAAGATAACAGGTGTATTCTTGTTGTCCGGTTTGGAGAGGTTCCTCTATATATAACTGCAGATGATATCCGGATGTTGCACTACTGGGGAGCAAGAATGCAAGGCTGGGGACCAGACACAAACGAAATCTTGCGGAATACTTCCGAATTCAACGTGGTCCGTGACACCATTGCGCCACAAGTCCGACTCGCCTTGCTCGACTTTGGCGAGAGTGACGCTTTCAGCAATTCGACAGGACCTTGATCAATAGTGCTCATTGTAATATGAGACAAGTCACGTGATTGTGTACCTAATGAGATGTACGATTTTTTTATGAAAAACATTTATGGAAACTGTGATATTTTCGGTGTCTGACGTCGAAATGTGTCGAAAGTTGTCGAAATTTTGAGAGCAAATGCCAATGTTATTCAGTCTTTGCTCTGATAATTTTGTCAACTTACGACGTCATGTATGGAAAATATTATACATTGTGTTCATATTTGGCATCCACATTTACGAGAGAAATGTTCAGGGGGCCGTTTCATTAAACATCATACGACTAAAATGTTCGTAAGTGCAAATTTAGGACCATCTGGAAATTTAAATTGATGGATTTAGATTTATCGAACATAGGCTGCATATGTATGCAGCCAATGCTCAATAAATGTAAATCCAATACATGTAATTGTTTGCAAGAAAACATTGTGAATGTGAAATTTGCAGACTATCATAATTTTGCACTTACTGGTGCCCGTTTCACTAAACTTCGTACGACTAAGAAGTTCATAAGTGCACAATTGAAATCCACAATAAAATTTGTTCTGACAGGCGATTTTGGAAAATCTTTCATGGATGTGCTACAGTTAATGACATGGACCCGTAGTAGGTATAAACTTGTAGCATTAGAGAAACTCGTTAATGTGTGACGTGAATTCATAGCAATCGTCGTACGAACATTTTTATCGTACGAATTTAGTGAAACGGCCCTCAGGGGGCCGTTTCACTAAAATTCGTACGATAAAAATGTTCGTACGTGCAACATTAGCATATGCCTAATAAATGTAAATCCATCAATTTAAATGTCCAGATGTATCCTAAATTTGCACTTACGAACATTTTAGTCATACGAAGTTCAGTGAAACGGGCCCCTAGTGCTTAGATTATTGACTTCAATGTTTACTTGTCGAGTTGTATCGTATTTATGGGAATTTATGGGCATTATTTTATGGGTTTCCTTTTATCCACACGATACAATTTAACATTGGTGATAATTGTATACATGTATTGCATTTATTAAATTCGTTTACTGATTTAACAAAAACAATCAACACAGCCTCGTTTCCAAAAAAAACAACAAAGTCGACTCGCCAATAAATACCATGTTACAGTATGATTAATGATTACTATATAGTAAATACATGGTTAGTGCCGTGGAATATACAATATATTCGGTTGAGCCTTAGACAGCTTTATTGGGGCGAGCTTCAGCGAGCCCCTATAAAGTTGTTGGGGCGAAACCGAATATATTTTATATTCGACGGCACTAATCATGTATTTAATTTATACCGCATACTAAACTTAATTGTTTGAACGTGCGTGGCGTCATGTTTTGACGTCATTCCCTCGCCATGCTAGGTAGATTCGGTACTGTATCTGATTACATCTCCGATTTCGTTTGCGATGAGCTCCAATATTGGCTGGCTTTAGACTGCACAGTTGTCATAATAAGCATTACAATCATAATGGACATGTCCTTGTCGTTGGTTACGTCGCACATACTGTAAAACAGGACAAAATTAAGCTGAATCGACAGCGATTTCTATTTTAAAATTCTCCGCCATCTTGAATTTGCTGTTGAGACTGACCAATCAGAGGCTGCGATTAGGGGTCAAAGGTGAAAAAAATAAAGGCAAAAATGGCACTTCATATATATTAGGCTACTTCAGTAGCCTATTTCATCAACATTGCAAAGTATACTTTACTAGCAAAGTATACTTTGAGGGAGTAATCATTTATTTTTCCTGAAATGCATTATTTCATATAGAACTAACAAATGCATATATTTCATGATTAAAAGTATGCAGAATTATTATACTGAATGTATTACATTATCACAGCCAAATTGGCTGTGATAATGTAATAAATTCAGTATAATAAAAATTAATAAATTTATCATAAAATTGAAAATTTCTCCCTCAAAGTATACTTTGCTAGTAAAGTATACTTTGCAATGTTGATGAAATGGGCTACTGGTATATTAGGCTACTTCAGATATATTGGGTTACTTCAGGTATATTAGGCTACTTCAGGTATATTAGGCTACTTCAGGTATATTAGGCTACTTCAGGTATATTAGGCTACTTCAGGTATATTGGGTTACTTCAGATATAAACAGCATTTATTCAACCCCCTTTATTATGTTACATGGAGCAATGGTTGCGGTATAACTAATATACATGTATGGACGGAGACGACTCAATGCCGATTTATGATAACATAGTATATGGTTGGTCACATTTAAAGGCACATGCCCACTCAATAGGCAAACATGTGCTATATATCAGAGACATCATCTGCGACATTTTCTTGCAAAATAAACATTAATTGACCATTACCCCACGTATTGATTGGCATTTGTATACATTTTATATGAGATGTAAATTTCCACACTGATATCAGGGCGATAACCGTGTTTCCTTAAAATGTTAATGTACATTACTATTTATTCTCTGTATTTATTTTTTGATGATCATACTTTATAATCTGTCGAAAATATTAAATTTCTGGTGACACAATTAATTAGTATAAATAATAAAAAATATATCATGCCTCATTTGCATATGAAAATAGCCGGATACCACCGCGCGTCACTATTAGTAAAATAAATATTACTAAATGATTATATCTGTATAGCGGGCACTCGTAATATTTAGAACTGGTGGAATAGTGACACAATTATACACCTATTTAATTCCTATAAAGAACATGTTGTGCCTATTGAGTGGGCATGTATCTTTAACTGCCGGTTTGTCAACTGACCACTTAGTATTTCATGACAAATGCCATACAACTGTTATAAAGCGTTCATCTGTTCATGATAATGCGAACGCATGCTGTTTACTGATTTATTATATCGATACATTCTGTAATATACATGTATATGCATATATATGCATATATAGAACTGACATTTAGTTGGTTTTTAGATGAAAACTTGCTACAATAGACCATTAATCATAGTTATCAGCCAAATCTTCTGACATACATTTATATCATTTGTTTTTAATTACATTTGGCTTTGACTGGAGAAACGAGGCTTATTGGTTTTGCGACCAGTGTAGATCCAGATCAGACTGTGCATCCGCACAGTCTGATCAGGATCTGCACTGTTCGCCATTCCATCAATGAAGCACCCGTCATGCTTCTAACAAGCAATATATGTCGTGATCAGGCTACAGGGGTGTGTTAATTTATCACGTGCTACACTGGTCCCACATCCCATAAGTGCCAGTTATCCAGTCACAGCCATATATACACTACAAAATGTGTGGCATATGAATTTCATATGAAAATGTCATATGTCAATGATATAAAGTGAGCCAATATGCAATTCATATGCAAAATCTTCATATGCATTTCATATGCAAATCATATGAACTTCATACTATGCAAATCATAAGAATTTCATATAAAGACTCATGTACAATGATATTAAATCTATAAAGTTTTCATATGAATTTCTTATGAAAAACATATGAACATCATATGATTTATTTTCATATGAATTGCATATGTGTACACCTTGCGACTTGTCCGCCGCATCTCCAGATCAACATCAATATCCAATTTACCTGGATGACAAATAACCCTTTCACCCCTAAGTAACTGGAATGGATTTTGATATGTTAATTTTTCAACCAATCGAATCATCACAAAATGATTTTCAGACTAGTCCATTTATGAAAACTGAGAGGGTGTTTTTGTTCTCAAAAATATGAAACTTACTTGTAAAAAGTGCAGATCCGGATGTCACGAGCCGGCTCATCTGTAGCCGATTTCATCAACATTGCAAAGTATTTATTTTTCCTGAAATGCATTATTTCATATAGAACTAACAACTGCATACATGTATATATGATGATTAAAAGTATGCATAATTATTATACTGAATTTATTACATTATCACAGCCAAATTGGCTGTGATAATGTAATAAATTTAGTATAATAAAAATTAATAAATTTATCCTAAAATTGAAAATTTCTATCTCAAAGTATACTTTGCTAGAAAAGTATACTTTGCAATGTTGGTGAAATATGCTACAGGATCTACACTATTTGACAGTACGACTATACAGGACTGGGGGCCGTTTCATTCAACTTCGTACCACTAAAATGTTCGTAAGTTCAAAATTATGATTTCACATTAACATTGTGTTCTTGTAAACAATTAATGGATTTACATTTATTGAGCATAGGCTGCAAATGCAGCCTATGCTCAATAAATGTAAATCCACAAATTGAAATTTCCAGACCATCCTAAAGTTCCACTTACGAACATTTTAGTCGTACAAAGTTTAGTGAAGCGCCCCCTGGTCTGTAGTGTTGACCGGGTTGATCAGTGTCCGGCTAGGTACTAAATCAATATAGTAGTGCGGGCAGCCCAGCCGAATCTAGCGATATGCTGCCGACCCTACCTGTTCTAGACGTCTCTGAAATAGTACAGACAAAACAAGTCTCAATTTCGGTCACTTTGGCCATGAAACCATGTTTAAACTGGTTAGATTAATTATATATTTATATATACACATACATGAGTGTGGCATCTCTGGTTTGCGTGCCTGTAATTGTAGGTTTTGATGGTTAATTGTGGTGTATTGGCGACATCGATATGCTGCCAACATAGATACCTATAATTACTGCAAATATCACACCAGTAGCATAATTTTGACATGAGAAAGAAGATTCTCTATGTGACAATATGATGAGACAGACCTTGAGTTGTTGTACCTAAGAAGATGTGTGATATGTCGTGAAAAATATTTACAACATTTACGATATGTCCAGTAAATGGTGTCGACAGGGGCGGGACTTCTTAATTGAAGTAGTTTACTATATTGTCGAACTCGCACCGTTTGTTCGTCGACCTGCTAGGTGGGTCCGGAGGTATGCCATCCGGAATATTTTTGATACCTACACCCCATTTTGCTGCGTTCTGGCGCATTTTAGAGCAAAACTATCTTTACTCGCCGAATATTAGATGGATGGGGGGGGGGGGGCACCGGAGTTTCCCCTACGTGAATCCGCCCTTGCACCTGGTTTGACTGAAGGCAAGGATACACGTAATTACGGCGAGATTCACAACTGAAGCTTCACAATGCGATGGTATATATGGTTGTGAGTGGAGAAATAGGGTTTATCGGTTTTGCAACCAGTGTAGATCCAGATCAGCCTGTGCTTCCACAGGATCTGCACCGTTCGCCATTTCATCAATGACACTCCAGTAATGCGTTTTGTGACCGGTGTAGATCCAGATCAGCCAGTGCATACGCACAGTCTGATCAGGATCTGCACCGGTCGCCATTCCATTAATGAAACACCCGTCATGCTTCGAACAAGCAATATACATGTAGATCGCTATCAGGCTACAGGAGTGTGCTATTTGATCAGAAGCTACACTGGTCACATATCATACAATCCCTATTTCTCCAGTCACAGCTCAACACATGACTGTGACTGGAGAATGTGGCTTATGCTACTGGGGGCCGTTTCACTAAACTTCGTACGACTAAACTGTTCGTAAGTGCAAAATGAAGATAGTCTGTAAATTTCACATTAACAATGTTTTCTTGAAACAATTATTGGATTTACATTTATATGCAGCCTATGGTCAATACATATAAATCCATTAATTGAAATTTCCAGACGACCCCTAAATTTGCACGAACATTTTAGTCGTACGAAGTTTAGTGAAACGGGCCCCAGGCCTGTTAAGGCACTCGTGTCGTCAGATAAGGTAAGGACGTAGTTATAGCAGACAGTTTGCGCCAAGCTGAAGACTCTGCAAATGATGGCATGTATCTAGGTCTAAACAAAAAAAGTATTGTGTTGCGGGCAACCCAACCCTACCTATGAAAATGCCGCCGACCCTAGACCTTTTGGCCGTTTAAAAAACAAAAAAAATCATTGTCGATCCTTCGTGTTCTTAAGGAGTCCTTTGCCGACTATAGGCGCTTGTCTTCTATGTGCCTGCAGCAGTAACAACAACAATACGTACCAAATAGGAACCTATGGTCTCACGGTACAGTGGGCGGCTAGCTTTAATAAGGGGGTGCTTTTCTATATACTTCACTACCGACCCTGCAAGTTACACCAGTGTGTCTAGAAAAATAGGTTTATGAATATTTCTTGACTTTGGGAGGCTTGACTAGGTGTATTTTGTAGAGTATTTCATAATTCTACGAAATTGAATGTTATAGCTCCGGTTGATTTTGACATCTTGGAAAATGGCGCATGCAATGCTGTCTCGCCGGTACGGTTTCGCGTCAGAATTTAAGGTATTTTTCTGGCATTTGTAGCGAAAATTTGAGGTGGTTATGACCCCGCTTTTCAGGATCATTTTCAAGAAATGGTGTGGTGTTACAAGTGATAGAACAAGACATAACAAAGTCTCATATTTTCATGAGAAAAATTCCAACAAATTCAGTCGTGTTGAAATTTCTGGCCAAAAATAGGTGGGTGGGGTAACTTTGTGAAAAAATAATTAAACACATCTGATGCGGTTACTGCATTTTTATTGTGGCGCGCGATTTGTAGTTCATTTGCGAGTATTTTTCAATACTTGTCGCAAGAGACTCCTTAACTGATTGTGAGAGGCGGTGATTTTTATAAGTCACGCGCCGCCCTCAGAAAAGCAGTCAATTTTGGCTATTTTCAACCGTCCCGTGATGCATATTCCACCATATTATTATACAGCTGTCTAGTAGTATTTCAAAAAGCCGACCCTCCCTACCTGGGGTTTTCTGGACCATTTCCCGCACAACACGTTTTGTAGGCCTTACCATGATTGTCTTTGACAAATATTATAGGAATGAATGGCCTTTTTGTTGAATTTATCTGGGTATACGGAAGGCCTTCGTCCAGTATTCCCGCGACTTTTCCAAGTTTATATCCCCGATAATTTCAACAAAAAGGCCATTCATTCCTTATAATTCTAGCACCTGAAATAAATTCATCAAGAAAATGTGTTTATTTTCCGTTTTCTTAAGAATTATTTTAACTGCGCCTCACGGTTACGGAAAATAGTTCGGCGTGGGAGTTTACTGGGATATAAATTTTGGACATAGACTTGCTACGGGCCAATCAAATGTTAGGGAATTGTGTAAATATTTTTGTGCTGGAATTATGTTACAGTATGTGGCGTAATTGACTGTTTGGTGTCCATGTATGATATTCTTTTATTTATCTATATATGGACAAGGAACAGCGGGGGCAAACCAAGTGCCGGGACACGTTTCACTAAACTTTGAATGATAAACAAGTTCGTACAAAGATTTTTATGAATTTACGTCTTACATTAACGTAGTATATACCTTCGCTGACGTTCGTTGGTCGAACGGCGTCACATGACGCTTCCGAATGACGCCAGTCTAATTCGGAAACCGTAGGAATTCCTTGGAGAGCCTTGGACTCCCTACGCGTTTCCTAGACGAGCCTGATAAACTTTATATCAAAAGAGACTTGATTGTATTTTATTTTTCAGGTAACCCTTTCTTTATGAGAGAGGATGGGCAAAAGATGGTTTCCGTTGAAATGAACGCGTCCTTTGCTTACGGAGTCATTACACTGACGTCATTCGGTAACGTCATGTGACGCGATTGTCAGTTTTCAAATCGTTGAAGTGAATGCAGGATATGGCAATGTGTTATTAGCCAGTGTGTAATCGGTCAATGTATAGCGAGTTACCTGATACATCACCCGTAGATGACAAGACAACGGGCCGAAGTCAATAGTACCGACATGGATTTTTGTTATTATTTCGTTCTTACGAAATAAGAATTCGTTCCCACGAATTAACACTTCGTTCCCTCAATTTAACAATTCGTTCCCACGAATTAACAATTCGTTCCCACCGGAACGAATTGTTAATTCGTGGGAACGAATTGTTATTTCGTGGGAACGAATTCTTAGTTCGAGGGAACGAATTATAAATTGAGGGAACGAATTGTTATTTCGTGGGAACGAATTAATAACAAAAAATCCATGTCCCCTGCGGGGCTCCGTACAATGGCGAACAAGTTTGCCCCTATCTGGGGTTACAAACTGGGCCCAGTTGCTCAAAACCTCTGTTAGCTTAACGGACTGTTAAATCATTAACATTGTTAAGGGTTTAACAGTCCGTTAAGACTACAAAGGTTTTGAGCAACCGGGCCCTGATCGCAAAGTCAATAACCCCTTTATATCATGACGAGGGACATATTTGCACAAAGCACATAAATAGGTTTTATGGCTGGACAAATCGACAAGTGAAATTAGCTGTCTTCCGAAAGAAACGGACCTTGCACCGTTTACAAACAGTGTATCGCTAGGCATGTCCGTAGTCTATGCTCTAGGTGAATCTTAACAGCAGCAGAATCGGATCAGGGACTGTTGTTCTCTATTCCGCAACTGACGATACTTTCTCCGTTTGCTTTGGATCCTGATACAACAGAGTGCAAGATGATACGGATCTACAGTTTTGCAAATGTCACAAAGTGAGTTTCCTCCACCGTGGTCCATATTTTGATCTATAGGTGGTTTACACGTCAGTGCGCTCTCGCTGATCGGCGCCCTGGGCATGGCCATGTGACAACTCCGCACCGGGCGGGCCCGAAATGGCAGGACCGCGTGCTGACCCCTTGAAAGGTAGGTGGCAAACAGTGATATTTATTACTACAATTTGCTATGACTTGTGAATCATAGATACTAGCTATTTTCCTGACAATCAGCACGACATCAAATTAGGTATGGCGTGCTTTTTGTCTGAGGCAAATTACAGTAATTGAGGCTGTGATTGGAGAAAGGGGCTTGTTCTGATCAATGCATAGTTCCTGATTTAATAGCATACCATTGTAGTCTGATATTGCTTGTTAGAAGCATGACGGTGTCTAATTGATGGAATGGCGAACATTACATATCCTGATCAGACTGTGCAGATGCACAGGCTGATCTGGATCTACACTGGTAGCAGAACACATAAGCCCCATTTCTCCAGTCACAGTGACAATTGAGGAAACGTAGATAATTGGTGACTCGCCATACACAAACGGGGCCTATTGAGATCGCGACCAGTTTAGACACAGGGGCCCGTTTAACTAAACTTCGTACGACTAAAATGTTCGTAAGTGCAAATTTAGGATCGTCTGGCAATTTCAATTGATGGATTTACATTTATTGAGCATAGGCTGCATATGCAGCCTATGCTCAATAAATGTAAATCCGATAATTGTTCACAAGAAAAAACTGTTAACGTGAAATTTACAGACTATACTATCATAATTTTGCACTTACGAACATTTTAGTCGTACGAAGTTTAGTGAAACGGGCTCAGATTATCAAGCTGCGAAATAGATATATATTTATTTACGTCTCATCAACTATACAACATAACATACATACCACTTATACAATATAAATGCACAGTTGCCATTCAATGTGTAATTATAAGAGACGACTCACTGACACTTATTACAACACCGTTTAAAATAACCTATGTGCATTGTAAAGTTCTCAATCAACAAATACGTGGCTGTGACTGGAGAAATGGGGCTTATGGGATGTGTGACCTGTGTAGCTCCTGATCACATAGCACACTCCTGTAGCCTGATCACGGTCTATAATTCTTGTTAGAAGCACACCGGGTATTTCTTTGATTGAATGAAGAACAGTGCAGATCCTTATCAGACTGTGCGGATGCACAGGCTGATCTGGATCTACACTGGTCGCAAAACCCATAAGCCCCATTTCTGCAGACACAGCCACATTATGATTAAAGCATACACTGTTCTCTGACGACGTATGAACCATTCATGAAGACACAAACGGAAATTTGGCGGACTGGTTAACGAATAGTGAACACCCTGACCGTTGTCCATTGCTCACTGTGAAACTTGAATGATTCTACGGAGCCCCGCAAGGGACATGGATTTTTTTTATTAATTCGTCCCACGAAATAACAATTCTTTCCCTCAATTAAACAATTCGTTCCCTCGATATAACAATTCGTTCCCACGAATTGACAATTCGTTCCGACGAAATAACAATTCGTTCCCTCGAATTGACCATTCGTTCCCACGAAATAACAATACGTTCCCTCAATTTAACAATTCGTCCCCTCGAATTAACAATTAATAATTCGTTCCCACGATATAACAATTATGTTCCTACGAAATAACAATTGCTATATCGTTCATGGGAACGAATTGTTGTTAAATTGAGCGAAAGAATTGATATTTCGTGGAAACGGATTGTTATTTCGTGGGAACGAATTAATAAAAAAGAATTCTATGTCCCTTGCGGGGCTCTGTATGATTCAAAAATTTACATACTCCACGACTATATCTATATATACATGATTGTGTTCAGTTGAAACTCACCCCTTTCAACATACAGACCATACATCCAACATGTGTAACTATTGTAGATGCAGTAAAACCGGCTCCTAACGCGCCATCTCAGCATTTCTCAGTAATGGAATAGTCCAAATATAGATAGGAAAAGCCAATGCCGGATATTTACAGTTGAAATAGTTAATATGCATTTTCATGAATTATATAATTATTGAATGTACAACACAAGACAGGATATGAAGGAAAATAAAAGTATTGTATACCATTGTATGCGGTTTGATACCGACATTCACATGGTGAAACAAGCTCTAATCTTGCCATTATTTGCCAATATCTTTATTGAAGCAACAACTTGTATAATATGCTTGAAATCAAGCAACTTGATTGTCTGAGCCTGAGCTGTGCTACAGCTCAGGCTCAGACAATCAAATTGCTTGATTTCGAATTGTATTTGCCAGTTGATGCTCAGAAACGGTGACACTCTGGGTAAGATTAACGCAGGCGGTTGTGTATATGGCTCAATATACGGATGGCGAAACAATACAATGGGGAATCATAGCTAGTTATCTCCCTTTGAATTTATTTATAGAAATCCGGTCCAAATTGTATAATTTAGGCCGTGAATGCTTGTAACGAGGGTGAATGTAGCAGGAATTGTTGTGAAAAGGAATAATTGTAGTGTTTTGACGAGTGTTGACCCAGATCATCATATGTATCTACGTATTCTGGTCCAGAACAGCATCATTTTCCAGATTCATATTTTCACACTTATTAATGTTATTGCAATCAGTGTAGACTCAGATCAGACTGCACATATGTGCAGTCTGATCTGGGTCTACTCTGTTCGCAAAACTATTTGTTTGTGCTTTTCAGTAAGAAATAAACGCTGAAATACAGCATAGGACCGGATTTCTATAAATAGATTTACAAAGGGAAATAACTCGCTACGATCCCTCATTAGCAGGGATGTCGGCAACTCACTTTCTGAGTGTCTCGTTAGTGGACGTGGCGGGTTGATCACCGTCATCCATAGTGATCATCCTGTCGGACATGGCCGGACAGTGAGTGACCGTTCCATCATTATAATCGGGGCCCCGCTACGGGATTTCCCATCTTATCGCAGCGCCGTATTCCGCCGATATTATTTTGTTATACAAAGGCGACACTTCGCTTGCATGGCGTTTTTCTATAGTTGCGATAATGTGTCGTAAATTGCGTCGAAGTTGGCGAACATATCACCAATTTTCGTCGTAATTTATCAATTACATGCGAGTTGTCTGATCAGTGCCACACCATGTTCACCATTCGGTCACTTATGTAGGCACGATCATTGTACGATTGCCCCGTCACTTAGTAGGACTGTTAACATCAGGGGGCCGTTTCACTAAACTTCGTACGACTAAAATGTTCGTAAGTGCAAATTTACGATTGTCTGGAAATTTCAATTGATGGATTTACATTTATTGAGCTTAGGCTGCTTACGCAGCCTATGCTCAATACATGTAAATCTAATAATTGTTTACAAGAACATATTGTTAATGTGCAATTCACAAACTATCATAATTTTTCACTTACGAACATTTTACGAAGCTTAGTGAAACGGCCCCCTGATCGTTTTGCTGATATATGTAGGATAGCATTTAGCCTAGATCAGTGATTTGAATGGCGAACAACATACACCCTGACTGCGCGGATGTTCAATCTGATCTGGGCATACACCAGTGGTACATGGTGTGGATAATGGTTCTCTTGTAGATCTACAGCACGTGATTAGACTATACAGTGGGGTCAGCGTGTAAGTGCACACACGAACGAACACGACAGGTTGGTTTGGTTCCAACCTGTCGTGTTCGTTCGTGTTTGCACTTACACGCTGACCCCACTGTACGTTGAATGCAGTTCGCCTGCTCCACAGACTGAATGGCGACCTGTGTAGGCCCTGATCAGACTGCACGGATGTGCAGGCTGATCTGGGCCTACACAGGTCACAGGTGGTACATATCTAGAGATCCAGATAAGCTTTGTGTCTAAAGCGTACTATACTTCCATGATTTCAAAATCATTGCGTATTTTACTTTCACAAATAAGTTTTTGATTTTCTTCATTACTAAACACTGTTTGCTTTTTGCAGCTCAACTAAGTGAGTTTTCAACTTTCTGACAGTATTTTCACTACTCAATTTGAAAATCAATGCGTATTTTCACATTGCTGTGCGTATTTTGTACTCCCACGTTTGATAATCAATGCGTATTCAACTAAAATAGTTGCGTACAATATGCCAATACGCACCTTATCTGGAGCTCTGTATATCGTAATATAAGGCATATTGTTGAAAATATTATAAGGTTCCTTTTCTCAGCCGGCGGCCCGTTTATGGTGACGGTCGGCCGATGGAATGGGACGTGTATCGGAAGGATGTCGATAATTACCAGAATTTAATGCCAATTTACGGATTTAAACATACTTACAGAAATGACGTTCCGATAAATTGACAGCTCTACAAGACAATTGGCAGTCTGGTATGCGTAGATGGACACAATTGTCCATTACTGGTTGAGTCGGGAGAACCGGGGCTTATTACATTGCCGGCCACACTAGTACATGATCAGCTGACACTGTTCAGTAGCCGGTGAACTATCAATACTGTTTGTTAGAAGCATGACGGGTTGTCTACTGACTGAATGGCTGATGCGCAGTCTGATCTGGGTATACACTGGTCGCGAATGTCGTAAAACCCATTATCCTGTCACAGTCACAATTACTGGCACATGGACGATAATGGCCACACTTTTCAGGCTACCATTCCTTGGCAACAAACAGGTACAATTTTTGCAAGCCAAATTTACAATAATTCCTCAAGCCTAGGTAGAAGACTCGGGCCTTGGAACCAGGGGCCCGTTTCACTAAACTTCTTACGACTAAAATGTTCGTGAGTGCAAAATTATGATAGTCTGTAAATTTCACATTAGCAATATTTTCTTGTAAACAATTATTGGATTTACATTTATTGAGCATAGGCTGCATATGCAGCCTATGCTCAATAAATGTGAATCCATATATTGTAATTTACAGACGATCTTAAATTTGCACTTACGAACATTTTAGTCGTAAGAAGTTTAGTGAAACGGCCCCCTGGTTCCCAGACCCGAGTCTTCTACCTGTACCAAAGCAGGGACTAGAAACATTGAGAAATGAATAAGACGTCAGCATAATCCTTCTCTAGGCACATATACTGATGTATTTCCGTCAATATGAGATGCATATATAAAAGTAAATATACCTGTACAGATAGCAATTACATACCGCATAGAAATACACCTGTTGACATTTTTCAAGTTTAAATATTGTAAGCATCGGTGGTTCAGTGGTAGAATGCTCGCCTGCCACGCGGGCGGCCCGGGTTCGATTCCCGGCCGATGCACATCGTTTTTCTTTTTATTTGTTTAAAATCAGTTCGTAATTTTGTTAGAGAACACGTGGTTTCGTTAGAAAGTAACATTATGTGTATCCGTCACTTTTTCATTACACAAGTTGTACAGAACATCTATTCTGTATAATACTGCTTGCACACGAATTCCACGATAATAGGCATATTTGCGAACGGTAACTCTTGCAATTTACTCCCGTACCGTCCGTAGCCAGCAGGCTACGGAGGGTACGGGAGTAGATTGCAAGAGTTACCGTTCGCAACTAGGCATATGCAGCCTATGCTCAATAAATGTGAATCCATATATTGTAATTTACAGACGATCTTAAATTTGCACTTACGAACATTTTAGTCGTAAGAAGTTTAGTGAAACGGCCCCCTGGTTCCCAGACCCGAGTCTTCTACCTGTACCAAAGCAGGGACTAGAAACATTGAGAAATGAATAAGACGTCAGCATAATCCTTCTCTAGGCACATATACTGATGTATTTCCGTCAATATGAGATGCATATATAAAAGTAAATATACCTGTACAGATAGCAATTACATACCGCATAGAAATACACCTGTTGACATTTTTCAAGTTTAAATATTGTAAGCATCGGTGGTTCAGTGGTAGAATGCTCGCCTGCCACGCGGGCGGCCCGGGTTCGATTCCCGGCCGATGCACATCTTTTTTCTTTTTATTTGTTTAAAATCAGTTCGTAATTTTGTTAGAGAACACGTGGTTTCGTTAGAAAGTAACATTATGTATACCCGTCACTTTTTCATTACACAAATTGTACAGAACATCTATTCTGTATAATACTGCTTGCACACGAATTCCACGATAATAGGCATATTTGCGAACGGTAACTCTTGCAATTTACTCCCGTACCGTCCGTAGCCAGCAGGCTACTGAGGGTACGGGAGTAGATTGCAAGAGTTACCGTTCGCAACTAGGCATATGCATAACGGTAATTACGGTAATTGACATGTTTTCTTTCACTTTTTATTTCATAGACTAAACACACGCCATATTAGTATGGGAGGACTGAAGAGAAAACGATTTATGTGTTCTATGGTTACACTCGATTTTACTGTTTAAACATGTTTTGTTTTCTTTCTGTATGATTCACGTTCACCGATCTGGATTTCGTCTTCATTGGCAGTACTTGATTCTTTGGAAAAAATGTAAATACATGTATATATATATATATAAGTGATGGTCTACATGCAGCAGAATATACGGCCAACATTGATGTACATGCAGAATTTCGCTCCGTGTTTATTCGTGTTTCTAGTATCGGGTATATACACTACAACATGTGTGGCATATGAATTTCATGTTTTTCATATGAATTTCATATGACAATTTCATATGCAAATGATATAAAGTGAGCCTATATGCAACTCATATGCAAAATCTCCATATGCATTTCATATGCAAACCATATGAACTTTATATACAAATCATAATAATTTCATATGAAGACCCATGTACAATGCTTAAATATATACATTTTCATATAAATTGCATATGTGGCACATTTTGCTGTGTAGGGTGAAGCTGGTCAGGATTCCAAATGGTCCGATATTATGAAACGAGCCAGACTGCCAGATCACGAACTGTGAATGATTGTCTATAATCGATAATCAGGCCATGCCCGCAGTTCCCGTATTGCCAATAAAATTCTAGCCCATGCGCACTCACGCTGCACATCATGCGCATGACTGTACACTTTGATATTGACTTCCGCTCTCTGACTAATTATTCAATTTTGCATCAACAATAACTGCTTAATAACTTCAGTTGATGCCGCGAGATCCCATGGTGCAATAGAAACAGTCACGTGGTTTCCTGAGCGCTTGCTGATTGCGCACAAAGACACAGACGCTTGCTGGAGACATATTGATGCATTTCGATCTATAATATCAATTATCGTATTTTAATAACAAAATAAAAAGCATTTATGTTTATGTACAAATATGAGAAAACCGGAGTTAGTTGCCATTGTTTAGACGTTTAAAACAGGTCTACCGTCTCATTGTATTTTAATCCACAGACCTGGGGCCCATTTCACTAAACTTCGTACGAATAAAATATTCGAAAGGGCAAAATGATAACAGTCTGTAAAGTTCACATTAACAATGTTTTCTTTAAACTAATTATTGGGTTTACACTTATTGAGCATAGGCTGCTATTTATTAATTAGGAGATAAAATATTTTAGCATTGGCACCAGGATGCTTTTATGCCCTGAGAGTGTTTGGTAGCCGTGTATGGTATGGTATGTTCATCTTGTAAGTTCATTACAGTGGTTATATTCTGATCTTTATGCTGACAGACGGCTGGTTGACTACTTCAGTGGCAACATGGCGAGCAGCGTAGCCTCAGATCAGACTGCGCAGCATCCGCGCAGTCTGATCTGGGGCTACGCTGCTCGCGTACGCCATAAGGTCCATTTCCCCACATCGTGGCAACCTCCCTTTGAGGACATGCGACTGCTGCAGGTTTATATGTCAGTGGGGTACCGCCATTACTGGTGATTAATCACGTGACTGGTCCATATAACCACACATGGCAACATGTGTCACCAGCCTAGATCCAGATCGTCACGATATCCGTACATGTGATCTGATCAGGTTTACGTAGGTCTATGATATATCGTATAACTTGGGTACAGCAGGTCGCACGCAACCATCTTACCTGAACGTATTAGACGAATGAATATCAGCAGCATAATTTCACTGAATGTTTAATGACAGTTTGTCGTCATAAAGACAGTTCATTAAAGGCATGATTTAAATTTTCATTAATCCCTTGTGCAGTATTCCGTACTCAGTACATTTCTAGTGAAGCTACCATTATTAATTTTTATGCCCCAGAATTCCATTTATACGGAAAAAAGGGAACTGATTAAATTCGATATGTTTTTGTTTGGATTGTCAGAGAATTATGAGAAAATAACGTCATTGTTAAACTTCAATTCGACTGGAAACACGCGGTGAATATTTGATGTATGGCACACTCTTAGAATTGGATGCATGATTGAAATGTCGCCAGCGGACGTGGGGAGTTCAAAAAGTTCCCATACGGATGTTGTAATATTATTATTTTATTATCATTTTCTTAAAAAGCATTTATTGTGAAATCATCATTTCTCGCCTCACATTTAATACATTAACATATTGAAGATATTCCATATCTGTTTCCTAAATAATATATACATACTATACGCGCGAAATGTGCAATAGCAGCCAACGTGTGTGCATGGTTGTGCAACTATATTGAGTGTCAATATAAAAGTCACACACACAATACTGGTTGAAGCAAAGTTATTTTGCCCGGAATAAGTCATTACAGCATAAATTACAAGGATTACTTCCCTTGATAGTGGGGAAACGTCATTTAATTTTTCATAATCGATGAAAACCGAAACACGTGTCTCGGCTTTCTTCGGATTTCTTTGGAATGCTTTCATCCAGTACAGGCGCGGATCCAGGATTTCGGGTTAGGAGTATGTTTAGACATGATTTTTGATTGAAAACGTTTAAATTTTGAAACAATAAGAAAACGACCGAAAAATGCATGGAATACATGGCACTTGGCATGAAACGTGCCTTGTAACTTGTAAAAAATCTCTACTCGGCGAATTTTAGGGGGGCGTGCGCCGGGTCCGCCTCCCCCCACCCTGAATCCGCCCATGCAGTATGATTTGAATTTTAAAAGTTTGTATCTCCGATGAATACTAAAATAAATCGTATATTCGTATAATAACGACATACATGTAATAGCATTGTTTCTCATGGCGAATCGCAGTATGGGCGGGAATGACCGACGGACGCCGAGTAGATGTGATCCACGATGAGATAAGTGTATCCCGGTACCATGAAGATAACATGATTATGAGGAGATAGGCATGAAAGAAGGGGTTCCCATCGTACTCTTGATATGTGGCTGTGACTAGTGAATTGGGGCGTATCATGGGATCGGTTACCAGTGTAGCTATTGATCAAATGGCACGCTCCTGTAGCCCGACACCGATCTGTATTGCTTGTTAGAAGAATGACGGGTGTTCATGTATGAAATGGCGAACAGTGCAGATCCTGATCAGACTGTGCGGATGCACAGGCTGATCTGGATCTACACTGGTCGCAAATCCCATAAGCCCCATTTATCCAGTCACAGCCACATATAACCGACACACAGCTCAGTGAGAATGCTAATTTTTATCTCCACGTTTCCGCAGATAAGAAAAAACGTAAACTATAGATAACAGACATGTTTGAAAAAAACTTTCTTCTAAATCTAATTATAACGGTTTCCGTGTGAATTTTGAAAACGGGTTTAGTCACAAACAACAACAGTTTCAAGACAGTAATTCTGTTCAAAATATATACTAATAATATACATAATTTGTTATTGCATCAAATGAGATTTGACAGTTTAATAGCACAGTGTATTAAACATAGAATACACTAATGTAATGCATGTTTATTCAAATGCGACCGCTATAGCAAAAGCGTTATATAGGTGCTCAAAAAACATCAATGGCAGATGTTTTGCTTATGCAATAACTAGTTTTGTATTTAAATAATATTCATTTGTATTTATTAAAATCGTTGACTGATTTCATAAGGAACTTGGCATAGCCTCGTTTCTTATGAAACCAACAGCATCGTTTAACAAATACAATGGATCATATTTAACCCCGACTCATGTAAGATCATGAATATAAAACACACCTACATGTACTTACTAGCAAGGTACATGAAACACAAGCACCAACTGCATGCATATGTACGTGTATATTGAGTTACTGACACACAGTGAGAACTGTTCACCGCAATTGCTGAAACCCTATTTCCAAACTACCACTAAGTTTGTTCTTGCCAAAAGCAACCTGTTTGATGGAGAGATTTGTCTATTAACGAGGGTCAGTGACTTTATTAGCGGGCGATAAGTGATTACCTAGATCCGTAATTGAAGCCGTTGAGAGATAGAAAACATTGGACGGCGTGACGTCATTCCAATTAGATGGGCTGTTTTTTCTATTGTCAATAAGGAAGTGAGGAACTGCCCACAGAAAGTAGGAGCTTGAAGGTGCGCCTATAATAGATATACAGAATATACTGGAGACTGAGCGTAAACTGTATCTTTTTCGTAATCGACCAAGACATATGTTGAAATATATATATGTACAGTGGAACCTCCCTAAACCGGACACCCTGGGAGGTCCCCAGGGTGTCCGGTTTAGAGAGGTTCCACTGTTCGTATACGTTCCTTTGTTTCCATCAGTAAACAAGATTGTCGAAGGTCAATATACGCCCGTTGACGCACGACCAGTTACAACAAGGGGAGACAACTCACTGAAACCCAATAGGTTTCCTCATCTTGCCATGCTAAACATGTGTACCAAATATTGTTATAATCGGTCAAGTAGAACTATTGTTATTGCGCGGACAACGATACAGAATGCGAACATTAGAGATATCGACTATTTTAATTTTGAAAATGAATGTGGGCAGCTTGTCTGTTGTGGGGCCTCGTTTATTTTAAAATCAGTAAAATTATTTAATAAATATCATATTAAATCACCATGCATGTAAGCTCCTCTGTATTTTGATACAAATGGCATATATATAGAAATGTTACATTTAGATTTTGTGGAGGTCTTCACCGACAGAAATGCAACCACACTATCGTTTCTACAAACACCATTCATCAGAGATGAGGGGACGTGTTTATTGTTATCGGGAACCCAACCTATATGAGACACACCATGTGCTTTTGTACCTTCGGACATCTGCGTAATTTCATGAAATACGTTTACAAAATTTACAATATTTTCCGTAAATGGCGTAAAAAGTTGACAAAATTTTCAGAGTACATGCGGAATATAATTCCGCATGTACTCTGAAAATCTTGTCAACTTTTTACGCCATTTATGAAAAATATTGTAAATTTTGTAAACGTATTTCATGAAATTACGCAGATGTCCGAAGGTTCAAAACCCCATGGCGTGTCTCATATCACAATTGGTATGATACGACCCCTTCCGTTTGTTGATTTAGGGATACACAATCTGGCGGTTAATCCGCGATAATCCGCCGTAGATAGGCTGACGGCCCGCGATAGACGTTTTCCGGTAGCCATGGTAAATTGGGCAGCGATGTAGAACAATGTACAGTAGGGCCTGATCAGCTGGCTCACACAGTCCGGCGAGAGTTCGGCGTCTACATTGTTAATTTACAGTTTACAGTTGAATTGTCAACATGGCGGACAATGTACAAGGTGTGGGATCACGTGGTTTCCGAACCCGATTTGCCGACGTGACGTACACTGTGACGTCATTTTTACACTTGATTTTCTTTAAAATCTTTCTAACAAACGGACGGATTGTTGGTGATATGTAGCGCACCAATACGATGGCATATGTGTTTTATGGGTGCTCTGAAAGTTATTTACAATTTTCAGAAATAATCGAGTACCGTTTTTTTCTTACATTCACGTGCTCTAGTTTTTCTTCACATTTACGGTAACCGATTCTTCGTCAAAACGACAGAATTATGAGATTAAAGCCGCCTATGCAATAAAGGGCAACGTGTACCGCATTTTCTGCGATATATTTCATAAAAATGCCATTTCCTTAGAAAGATATTAAAGGAAATCTACTGTAAACACATCTAAAAAACATGACGTCACGCGATCTCACACCTTGATATAGACACTGTCCAGAGACTCCAGGTCGAAACGATAACGTACCTGTACGTCATTTTGTCCGCGGACAAATTCACTCCATGTGATTAGAATATAATTGTGTCTGTATCAAGGTGCATGCTCACGTGGTTACAACAACAACAACAATGGCTGAAAGTGTTGAAAGCGCGCCCACTCCAAAGTAAGTGTTATTTGATTTTTTTCTTAATAGGTAACAGATTTTGATTGTCTATTATTTATTTATACTAATTAAATGCGTCACCTGAAAAAATAATATTTTCGACAGATTATGAAGTATAATAATTGCACATCAACAAATAAATACAGAGTATAAATGATAATGTCCATTAACATTTTAAGGAAACACGGTTATCGCCACCGATATCAGTGTGGAAAGTTACGTCTGATATAAAATGTATAATAATGCCAATCAATACGTGGGGTAATGGTGAATGAATATTTATTTTGCCATACTATATCTCAGATGATGTATCAGTAGCCTATTTCATCAACATTGCAAAGTATACTTTTCCAGCAAAGTATACTTTGAGGGAGAAATTTTAAATGTTATGATAAATTTATTAATTGTTATTATACTGAATTTATTACATTATCACAGCCATTTAATGGCTGTGATAATGTAATAAATTCAGTATAATAATTCTGCATACTTTTAATCATCAAATATATGCAGTAGTTAGTTCTATGTGAAATAATGCATTTCAGGAAAAATAAATAATTGCTCCCTCAAAGTATACTTTGCTAGAAAAGTATACTTTGCAATGTTGATGAAATAGGCTACTGATATCAAGAACATGTTGTGGCTACTGACGGGCATGTATTTAACAAGAGGCGTTTGATGCGCCATAATTCATAAAAATCCGTTACATAATAAGGACAAAATAAAATAATACGTACTTTGAATCGGAGGGCTTCTGGAAGTGTCAGTACTTGCTGTTGTTGTTGTAACCACGTGATCATACACAATGTGTGTGCTGTTAGCCTACGTCAGTGACTGAATGGCGATCATCCTATCCCCGCAGTCTGGTCAGGGCCTACATAGATCGCATACGGCGTAATTTACCTTTTTGTCATGGGTCATGTTTTTTTTTGCTGTGAATGGAAATTGTCTTACAGCACAAATGTGTATTTTATTTGCCATTTAAGGATGAATATGTGTTTTGACATGATTCTTATATGCTGCATGATTATTATGTGTTGCACACGTTTCCTGTGTTAGCAAATCAAATTTATAAGCTAAAAATGAAAAACAGCAGACGACTGTAGAGCCGGTTTTTGTAAACCCCCGGTTTTTGTAAACCCCGTTAACAAAAACCGGGGGTAACAAAAACCGTTGACGTACGCGCCGGTTTTTGTAAACCCCCGGTTTTTGTAACCCCAAATATTAATATTGCGATACATGAAATATGATTGCTTCAAACCTTAAATAAAGTATGTTTGTGCCTGACTCGACGTTCCGAGTTCGATACTCAAGCCGTTGGGCGGTGGCCGAGCACAAATTTAACTCAGTCGTTGTTTCAACCTTTTCTACACTATTGCCGAGTGACAGAAAATGTAATAGACTTTTCACGGCATAGGGTAACAAAAACCGGGGGTAACACAAACCGTTGACGTACGCGCCGGTTTTTGTAAACCCCCGGTTTTTGTAACCCCAAATATTAATATTGCGATACATGAACTATGATTGCTTGAAACATTAAATAAAGTATGTTTGTACCTGACTCGACGTTCCGAGTTCGATACTCAAGTCTTTGGGCGGTGGCCGAGCGCAAATTTAACTTGTTTTTACCAAAAATGTCTACACTATAGCCGCGTGACTGAAAATGTAATAGTCTTTCAAGTGTTGAACTCAAGCTTTTCCTCCATCCGAGTAAGATAACATATGATGTTAATATTGCGATACACGAGATATGCTTGGTAATTGCATACCTGAAAATAAGGTATGTATAGGCTGATCCTACCTTCTAAGTTCGAGACTCAAGCTTATCTCAAGGAAAATTTAACTCAGTATGTTTTCAACTTTTCCTACACTATATTGCTCGACTGGCAGACTCGAATGTCATTTTTTTAATTGTTATATATCGTAGCAGAGTGACAGAAAACGTAAGATATTTCTCACGGCATATGGATGATAAAAACCAGGTGTTACAAACACCCTGAACGTACGCGACGGTTGTGCTAAAAACCCGTTTGTGTAGCCCCAAATATAAAAATATGTTCAAGCTTAGTATAGTTTATACTAAATAAATAATGTATCTGATATTACATGTTGTTTAAACACAACTTCGACGGATCTACTGTAGAAAATGTGTATATATATATTATTGAAAACGATCTCAATGAAAGCAAAACAATAGTGTTTGGCAGCCATTAAACATTGCCGCCATGATTCAACCAGCTGCCGTTTAAGCGTTTAATAGACAATATGCTAATGTTTCGCAGAATTGTACTCACCAAAAGTTCCACATGGTGGGGTAGCGTGGTTCTTGTTGGCACAAGGTATAATACATTTATACATACATTCTGTCTGTAGGTACTGCTCTTGAACCATCATCTTGATACTTGAGGCAGGAACTCACGAGCTGATATATGAAGATTTTTCGGTGAAAAAAGCGTAAAACCAAAACATTTCGGATGTCAGTAGACGAAGTGACATCTCCACAGATGACGTCAGTTTGCTGTGCATAATACCCGCACACATCATACGGTTGAAGGTGTACAAATGAACATACACTCTGTAGAAATAAAATATTAAAGTTAAAGTACAGAATAAGAAAGAAATAACGAACCAATTCATTTACATTTTCTGTCATTCTGCTGTAGAATAGAAAGAATTTGAAAACAAAATGAATGCAGTAAACCTGTCACTTGGCAACGGCCAAAAACCTTAAGTATCGAGCTCGAAACATTAAGGTTTAAGTATACAACCACCCGCACGAACGATACTTTGCTATATCGTAATAATATACTATTTGGGGCTACACAAACGGGTTTTTAGCACAACCGTCGCGTACGTTCAGGGTGTTTGTAACACCTGGTTTTTATCATCCATATGCCATGAGAAATATCTTACGTTTTCTGTCACTCTGCTACGATATAGAACAATTAAAAAAATGACATTCGAGTCTGCCAGTCGAGCAATATAGTGTAGGAAAAGTTGAAAACATACTGAGTTAAATATTCCTTGAGATAAGCTTGAGTCTCGAACTTAGAAGGTAGGATCAGCCTATACATACCTTATTTTCAGGTATGCAGTTACCAAGCATATCTCGTGTATCGCAATATTAACATCATATGTTATCTTACTCGGAGGTGGAAAAGCTTGAGTTCAACACTTGAAAGTCTATTACATTTTCAGTCACGCGGCTATAGTGTAGTCATTTTTGGTAAAAACAAGTTAAATTTGCGCTCGGCCACCGCCCAAAGACTTGAGTATCGAACTCGGAACGTCGAGTCAGGCACAAACATACTTTATTTAAAGTTTGAAGCAATCGTGTTTCATGTGTCGCAATATTAATATTTGGGGTTTACAAAAACCGGGGGTTTACAAAAACCGGCTCTACAGACGACAGTATTGGTTTCCGACCTTCTAAAGGCGAAGGTATAGTTTACTGTTCAATCTGCCAAGCACAGCCGAGTCAACCGCTGTCTGCGCGGTGGATTATGGGATTACCGTGTTGTCGTGCGCACGCGCCACTAATCCTGCACAAGGACGCCACGATTACAGGATATATATACATACGTCGGGTGATGAGAAAACACACCGTATACCTTAACGATCACTCCAGATATGTAAGCCACTGCAACAGTGGAGGAAATTAATTTAGATGTTGCTGGGACTAGAGAAATGGGGTTTATGGTTTTTGCGGACAGTGTATATCCAGATCAGCCTCTGATCAGGACCTGCACTGTTCGCCATTACATCAATGAAACACCCAGCATGCTTCTAACAAGCGATCGTTATCAAGCATATCCAACTTTCGCGGCCACCTTACCTGTAGAAAGTTTGCATCAGTAGCGGTGAGTTTTATATGTAATTATATAGGAGACTATTACCTTTTCTTACGTAACTTTTAAACTATACAACCGATTAAAAGTGCACAAGTCACATTTTAAACTTCAATTATTGTACTTTATGATGACGTTTCGATCGTGTTTTTAAAATAAAAATATGTTGGTCCTTTTTAGCTTTAAACATAGTCGGTAGTTTTTATATGATTTATATAGCAAATTGTGATTTTTCTTCTCGATTTTCGTTGGGAAAATTGCAAGATCTCTTTTTATAAGAATAGTGACAAAAAATGCTACAGGGGTGTGTTATTTATCACGAGATGCACTGGTCACATAAGCCGCGTTTCTCCATTCACAGCCACAAATGACGTCGACAGTTAACACGCAATTGAAAGCAAACTACAAACTATATATAGTCGGTCTCACACTTTATGGTTGGAACTGTTTCTGAATAGAAAATTCCCGGGGAACACGATCGCACCGACCAATATTTGATAAAATGTGTCCCCAAGATGTCCCCCGAGCACCCGACTAACGCCACCCATGGGCGCGGAGCATAGTTGTGTTAATGTTTTGTCACACCTCATCGATGTTCAATATGTGTCGCATTTATTCAATGATATTATATTACCGATCTTTGGCGATCGTTGAACACGACTGTCTTTTCGATTTGTGATATCAATTGTGTCCCTTTAGCATTTGCGGCTCGCTTACCCCTTTGAAACCGAAAGCCCGATATAGCGGTTTATGCAAACAGTGCAGATCCAGATGAGCCGGCTCGTAACGAGCCGTCTCATCAGGATCCGCACTGTTTTAAAGAAATTTTCATATTTTTGAGAACAACAAATACGCATTTGATGGTCTCGGTACTTTGGCCCAAACGTCTGTCGTTTTTGCGAATAATCGATTTCCGTGTCTACTGACACGGAAATCGATTCTTCGCAGAAACGACATAAGTATGTGCCGAACTTCCGGGACGACCAAATGCAGCTAATGAAGACGCGTTTGCTGTGCCATATATCATCAAAATCCGTTGCCTATTAAGGAAAATATCAAATAATACTTACTTTGGAGTGGGCGCGCTTTCAACACGTTCAGCCATTGTTGTCGCTCTAACCACATGATCATGCACATTGCCTAGTATACAACAGGAGCTTGCTAAGATGATATTGTTTGGGGAGATATATCTATATAACTGCCAGACCAAATCTGACATCAGGCCGCCACAAACCCGCCCCGGTGTAAACGCTCAATTGACTTGTGACGTTTTATCATTTATGTCGTTCCACTGGGAGTTTAACATCATCCCCAATACTATCCGTTCACGGGGTGTGCATTGCTTGTCGATATCATACTACATTACCATGATTGCGTATGTAATACAGAACAAACCCTCTAAATCAGACACGGAGATTCTTTTAGGACCCGTGGGGCCCTGGGGCCCGTTTCACTAAACTTCATACGACTAAAATGTTCGTAAGTGCAAAATTATGATAGTCTGTAAATTTCACATTAGCAATATTGTCTTGTAAACAATTACTGGATTTACATTTATTGAGCAGCCTATGCTCAATAAATGTAAATCCATCAATTTAAATTTCCAGACGATCCTAAATTTGCACTTACGAACTTCTTAGTCGTACGAAGCTTAGTGAAACGGGCGGGCCCCTAGATCATCCTATGATTCATACATAATTGCTTCGTAAATGTGATAACATACATGCATAACATACATGTGAACATTCTCTTCTTACTATATCATACACGGTGCATAGAGTTGCCATGTCGGCCATCTTAGTGTGTACAAGTCATCGGCCAGTTTTACCTCTTATAGCGTTTGACACATACCACTAATACTATGACAAATACATGAATACAGTTTGGTGCAACGTGATGGGGAGCCATCAGACTACAGCGTGATATGCCTTGTTTTCATCATTTATATACAAAGTTGTTAAAATCATTGAGATTGCAGTAAAGACTGTGTAACAATAAGAACACAACACAATGCAGAAACTATTTTCCTGTATTAATATTCATACTATATTGAATCCAGTAGCTTGTAAGCAGTTATCTGAGAGTGTATGGCTTTTACCTGTGGCAGGTGTACTTTTAATGATAGACAATGCATCAGTTTGACATTTTACACATTGACAAATTGTCCATTATATATTTTGTGAGTGATGGTAGGAAAGCTCAGAAATCTAGCTTTGTGTGTAGTCTGCTGAAAACAATATTTATAGGACGTTGTCGTCCTATATATCTGGGACGTATTGCACCAACTCTTTTATTATATTTTCTGCCATAGTATCTGCTGTATGTGTCAAACGCACCAAGTGTAGAGACTGTCAGATAGCACGTACAAACTAAAATCGCGGAGATGGCAACTCAATGCTCTATATAATGTACTCTAAGAAGAACAGGGTCAGGTATACTTTATATAGATAGTTTGCCACATGTATGATTCCACTACATTTGAAACAAAAGGGATCATATTCTATATAGACCAGTGTTTTATATTTATCCCGTCAACACAGTGCGTATGTGCCGTGAAACACGGTGCCGTGAAACATTTTTGATATCCAGTCAATACAATTTTTGCATTTTACAGCCATTTGTAGGTGTTGACGGGATAAATAGAATAGTAGGTTAGTGCCGTGAATGGGAAAACATATCTGGCGCGGCACGGAAACGGGATGTGCTCGGCAGAGCCTCGCCCATCCCGTTTCCTGAGCCTTGCCAGATATTTTTCCCCATTCACGGCACTAACCTACTATTCTCTATTACTTACACTTACAATCAATATTCTGAGAGTTTCTCAAAACATTAAATAACGATATATGGCGTTCAAATTAAGAATCATCTTATTGGATGTCATTGGAACAGCGATGTTGCCACTTATTGACAAAGTCGTGTATGTTAATGACGACAAAGAAACTTCAACCAATTGAGAATAGTAGGTTAGTGCCTTGAAAGGGAAAAAATATCTGGCAAGGCTCAGGAAACGGGATGGGCGAGGCTCTGCCGAGCACATCCCGTTTCCGTGCCGCGCCAGATATTTTTCCCATTCACGGCACTAACCTACTATTCTATTTATCCCGTCAACATTACAAATAGCTTTAAAATGCAGAAAATAACCCCAGCCACATCTCCAAATCGTATTGACAGGATATCACAAGTGTTTCACGGCACCGTGTTTCACGGCACATACGCACTGTGTTGACGGGATAAATTAACAACTTCGCGTGTCACGTGGGCCTTAATGATTGTTAAGCACACGTGCAGGTCTATGAGGGCTCCTATAGAATACGTACGGTGTAACCTCTCCAAACCAGACATCAGGCGGATCTCCAAGAGCGCCCGGTTTGAACAGGTTCCACTAGAGATGTATGAATTGTGTTTAGGCCAGTATATCTCTTAATCTCACTATGTGCCCTGCCTTGGTAATCATCTAGAATGTTCGATATATCAAGGAGCGGTCATGGCTACAACAATGTGGGGAATGTAGTCCAACATCGTTTGAGACCAGTTATAATCGTAGTCCGGATCGCCATGGCTGTACTTATGTGAAGAACAGAAAGGTCCAGGGGGCCATTTCACTAAACTTCGTACGACTAAACTGTTCGTAAGTGCAAATTGAGGATCGTCTGGAAATTTCAATTGATGGATTTACACTTATTGAGCATATGCTGCATATGCAGCATATGCTCAATAAATGTAAATCCAATTATTGTTTACAAGAATATATTACTAATGTGAAATGTACAGATCATCACAATTTTGTACTTACGAACATTTTAGTTGTACGAAGTTTAGTGAAACGGGCCCCAGGTTGATTTGCGAAGTGAACGACACCAATGGGGCTGCCTATCTCGCAATAACACAGCCATATCTAGACACTCACTCAGTATTTACGGATCTCAATATAAACTGGTAAATAATTAGAACACTTGTTTAGAACAAACATATTTATTTAGTTCCGTAACATTTAACGTGTTTTTGATTATTGGTCGACGATACATGCTGATAATTCCAGCACAAAAATATTTACACAATTCCCTAACATTTGATTGGTCCGTAGCAAGTCTCTGTCCAGAATTTATATCCCAGTAAACTCCATGCCGAACTACTTTCCGTAACCGTCAGGCGCAGTTAAACTAATTCTTAAGAAAACGGAAAATAAACACATTTTCTTGATGAATTTATTTCAAATGCTGGAATTATAAGGAATGAATGGCCTTTTTGTGGAATTTATCGGGGATATAAACTTGGAAAAGTCGCGGGAATACTGGACGAGGCCTTCCGGCCTTCGTCCAGTATTCCCGCGACTTTTCCAAGTTTATACCCCGATAAATTCCACAAAAAGGCCATTCATTCCTATAGTGAAACTCATCCTCCACTTCATTCATTCCTATAATAATGGTGAAGTTGATTGTCAATACCAATATCAAAGACATGTTTATCGAGGTAGAGGTGAGATACATGTAGTGGGATAAAATGTACGGAGCCCCGCAGGGGACAGGGCTTTTTTTATTATTAATTCGTTCCCACGAAATAACAATTCGTTCCCTCAACCTAACAATTCGTTCCCTCGAATTAACAATTCGTTCCCACGAATTAACAATTCGCTACCACGAATTAACAATTCGTTGCCGTGGGAACGAATTGATAAATTGAGGGAACGAATTATTAAATTGAGGGAACGAATTGTTAATTCGTGGGAACGAATTGTTATTTCGTGGGAACCGGAATTGTTATTTCGTGTGAACGAATTAATAAAAAAAAGAATGCTACATCCGCTGCGGGGCTCAGCACTAATGAGACAAGCCATGTGACTGTATACCTAACAAGATGTACGATATCTCAGGAAAGATATTTACAAAATGTCGTATATTTTCCGTAAATGACATAGAAGTTGAAAAAATGTTCACAGCAAATGCGGATTTGATATCCGCATTTGCTATGAAAAGTTCGTCATCTTCCGACGTCATTTCAGAAAACATTACATCTCTTTAGACTGACGTGGATCAAAGACATGGACGGCCGAAGAAAAGTCCACAGATTGAAAGAACTCCTAATCATGAATCAAGGTCAGGAATGTAATTAGAGTGGGGTCGGTCCCATAAAGCATCGGGGAACTTTCATGCATAAATATCGATGCCAGCTTCGGTTATTGTCAGTTTCGCTTCCATCGGGAAAATCTATGGAGTTGTTTGTTATGATTCATACAAATCAACAGGGGCATGCATAACGTTATTGATAACACGTCTTAACACGCCAAATGTTGATAGATTTCTTACAGAACTTTATAGGGTAATTGCCCCAATATGTATGGAATGGGAGACGTCGCCGTTTGAAAACAGTATAGACAATACACATCTGAATGTGAATGTCCGCAACGAACTTATTAACCCTTTCCCTGATAGAGACGACTTTTCACGCCTCTGCAGAAGATGTCTTTAGAAAACATTGTGGGAAAAGGAGAAATTGCTTGTAACAAGCAATTTCTCCTTTTCCCACAATGTTTTCTACTCTATCAGATAATTTAACCATCATATGACCCAGAATTTGATTCTTTTATTCAGATGTTTTCGATTTGGAAGAGTCGAAATAACGCAGAACAGGGAAAGGGTTAAGCACTCGTAAATGCTTATTTAGTAGTCGACTATGCGGCAATGGGGTGGGTCGCGGGGATCGGCGCGGTGGGGAGGGGGGGGGGGGGGCGGTCTCATTCAGACACAGCGTATGATGCCATAGCTATGGGCTATTGGATGGGCATGTAATAATATCAGATTTCTCGTTTGTATTTATGTTATATTCTTGCACATAGATGAGCAAATAAATCAAGCAAGTTAATGATAACTTCAGAATAAATGGTCATTATGATTCGTAATTTGTCTGAAATTCTTACAAACTTTCAACGTCTTTCCAGCATTTCTCGAAATTTCTATTATATTATCGTACAAACGATACTAGTGTTTGGTTGTGACTGTATAATTGGGCTTATCGCTTTTGCGACCAGTGTAGGCCCTCACTGGTCGCCATTCCGTCATGTAAATACCCATCATGCTCCTAACAAACATTAAATGTGACACGCCATGTGATTTTGTACCTTCGGACATCTGCGTAATTTCATGAAATACGTTTAAAAAAGTTGCAACATTTTCCGTAAATGGCGTCAAAAGTTGAAACAATTGATCTTTTTGTGAACTTTTGACTTTATTTATGAAATTACGCGGTACAAAATCACATGACGTGTCTCAAATGTCGGTATACAGAGGTGTGCTATCAGTCTAGAAACCAGCCTGGTCACAATACCGTAGGCCCTATTTCTCTAGTCACAGCCACATAGTATGGCACTCTGTTTCATGGACTGACCCACATGACCGTGTTTGTATGCGAATAAACGGCTCCCGGAAACAGTTCAATAGCCATGAGTCAACACGCCGCGGATGAATTTCTATGGCCTCATTTTGAGTCACGAGACATGGGAACTACGCGACCATATTTGAACCTAAGAATTCCACAATTTCGACGGGCTTAACATGTACTTTTCTTCGGGTATGTTCTGACCACATATCACCATTGCCACTCCGACGCATCACGCACACACAATCCGCCCTTTTTGGGCGTATATGTAGTAGTACGGAACGTCTTCGAGCCAAATTGGCGCACTACCAGCGACCTTAACAGTAGTATTAATGAATAGAGCCCATCCATTTTTAACCATCGAACCTCGTGGTCATCCTAATAAGTACATACTATAAGTAAATATATAGTTAAACTAATAGTTGAGGGTTTATATGTAAAGTTGAGTCAATGTTCTTAACCCTTTGAACCCGAAAGCCCGCTATATCGGTTTATGCAAACAGTGCAGATCCAGATGAGCCGGCTCGTAACGAGCCGTCTCATCAGGATCTGCACTGTTTGAAAGTAATTTTCATATTTTTGACAAAAACAAATACCCCCTTTTTATAAATGGAATAGTCTGAAAATCATTTTGCGATGATTGGATTGGTTGCAAAACGAACATATCGCAGCCCATTCAGTTACTTAGGGGTGAAATGGTTAACTAACGTGCTACATCGTTTACTGGATAAGAGTCGCTGTAGCCTTAGGAATTATGTTTCTATCATTTCCAGGGATCTGATGGTAAAGCCGAGAATTATGATATCTCTGGAATGCAAAGCAGAGTATAATCTGCGATGCGTGTCATGTACGAGTCATGTATGTCAGCCATATCTGATGTCCTGATATTGGAGACCGAACTAGCACACGTGATACCGACCGTTTTTACGCATGACACGCGATCGCGCCTGTTGCTTTTCCAATACGGGTCTGGGAAACATGGACAATGTACCGTAGAACGTGCGCCACCAGCCTAGGCCCGTATCAACCTAGTTGCGAACGGTAACTCTTGCAATTTACTCCCGTACCGGACGGTACGGGAGTAAATTGCAAGAGTTACCGTTCACAACTAGTATCAACCACGCATGCATGCAGTCGGATCAGGTCCGACACAGGTCGTATTACGTGCAGGTTTCCTCTTTTATGTTCCTGAAGTACACATTTGCATCAGTCTATACATTAGGAATTACGACTATGCTGGATTTATATGTCATAAGGGCCATTTTATCAGCTAATGGCCCACATAGGCCACAGGTATTTGGCGTGTTTCGGCTTTCATCGGTATAACTCTATACATGAACAAGACTTCTAACTTTGGTCGGATACGACCTCGTATCATAACACATTCCGCGATTGTATTAACGCCAATGTGAATATTTTGGCGGTAAGTGCACATGATCATTTGTGAATTATTGTTATCTTGCTAAAATAACATTGTTAGAACATATTTATGCAAATAATATCGAATTACAGCTCATTTTCCTAGGTTGGACACAATATCGTGTCATAACAAATGGAATAATGTGTTTAAGGCTCTAACGTCAATATTGTAGTGGCAAGTTCATATGATAATTTGAGAAGTATCGATATCCTGGAGAAATATATAGAATGCATAGAAAATTACAATTTTAAACATGTTATTTTGTTATGATACCAGGTCGTGTCCGACCAAAGTTAGAAGCCTTGTTCATATATAGAGAGTTATACCGATGAAAGCCGAAACACGCCGAATTCCTGTCATATCAGCTTGGAATTCTGGGATACCTGCGTAGTCGCCAACTACGGAATTCTGGGAAATCAAGACGACGGGCGCGCGACACTGTAATCTGTATTCCCCAGTCATCTGCAATGTCAGGAACATGTCACGTGCTTTCATGAGCATTGTTTTATTGGCTCTGCGATTACGATTTACGACCAGTTAGCCGGAGTTTGCAAATGGAATGCTGAACATTGCCATTGATTTATAATGTTAGATGTGATGCATCGTGACAAACACCGCAGTCGCCACTGAGAAAAGGCTCCTTAGAACACTTACTGTCTGTTCCGCGTTTTCCTGCGACAAACTTTTCGCTATTAAACACATTAAATCTAAAGTATATTTAAATGTAAGAACGTTTTCATCAATAACAAAAAATTCACCCTCCCCAAAAAGATTTATTTGATGAAATTCCATCAAATATTAGATTTTGTTGCGAAAAAACGATTTTCCTATGGGAATTTAACATGGGGGCTAAAAATAAGATTTTTAAAAAAATTTTTTTTTTAATTTGTGGACCGATTTTCAAAATCTAACGTGTTTTCTTAATTACGTCATTTTCAAACTATCTCGTCAGGTTTCGGAGTCAATTTCCAAAATATTTCGTTAACACGAAAATATTTGAAAATTGACTCCCCATGTTAAATTCCCATAGGAAAATCGTTTTTTCGCAATAAAATCAATATTTGATGGAATTTCGTCAAACATAAACATTCGGGGAGGGTGACTATTTTTGTTATTGATAAAAAAGTATTTACTTTTAAATACATTTTATATTTAATATGTTTACTAGCCAAAAGTTCGTCGGCAGCAAAACGTGGAACAGACAGTAGTACGGTCTATGTCATGAGAATAAGTAACACTGCTCTTCACAGATTCCCTAAATATATGACATAGACAGTTCCATTCTACATTTTGGACTATTCCATTCCTCACAATGGGACGTTGACAAAAACTTCTTATATTATTGGCACACACTGACGGCGTCTCACCAGGAACTACAGTGTTTGTAAATACAGTGAAACCTCTCTGAACCGGACACCCTGGGAGGTCCCCAGGGTGTCCGGCTTAGAGAGGTTTCGTTGTAAATCAGACATTTGATCATTCTCAGTCATAGCTATGTGCTATGCGATCACGAACATTATTACCTGAGATAAATGACCAAGAAACTCATAACAACTAAGATCACATGTATTTTCTTGGTGTCCGGTTTACAGAGGTTACACTGTATTGTAATTATGGCATGTGGGGTTGACAGGGTTAAACAGTGAACATGTTGACAGTATGTAACGTTGTTGTGATCACCACCTATACGTTGCACCTTCTGGAGCCTCTCTAAGACGGACAACTTCTGCAATCATACTTTTATTGGCACGCAATCGATCGTATAGTGGATATGTTCGACATTAACCTAAATCTCAGAGTCCCGGGTTGGAACCCGTACCCAGACTATCAAACAGCGCCCCAATGCAACCCAGCCGGGTCCAACCATACTGAATGTATATCGCTAAGTGACAAATTTGTACACTGATCAGCCAACACAAACCGACGGTCTTATATATTCAATCGCTGACATTTAATGCAATTGGATCAGACTTGTCTGGATTCAGCCAGCTACACCCAGCATTATTTATCAATACGTCTGTCATCGACATGAACCGTGAGCAACGGGCCATATCGTTACAAGAATACAACTTAATCCATGAACATGAATGAAATGTTATAGTGTCTGAATGACGATCACGGTGGCCCAACACCAAACTGCGCGGATGCGCATGCTGACCTATGAGTTCGAGGGTACCTATGAGTTCGCGACGTATTATTTTTTTCTGTCACTATCGATCACATGTTAATCGTCATTGTTCATAATTTACTTTGCCTGAAACACATTACGGATGATGACATAGATACATTTCACATATAATTCCAGCACAAAAATATTTACACAATTCCCTAACATTTGATTGGCCCGTAGCAAGTCTCTGTCCAAAATTTATATCCCAGTAAACTCCCACGCCGAACTACTTTCCGTAACCGTGAGGCGTAGTTAAAATAATTCTTAAGAAAACGGAAAATAAACACATTTTCTTGATTAATTTATTTCAAATGCTGGAATTATAAGGAATTAATGGCCTTTTTGTGGAATTTATCGGGGATATAAACTTGGAAAAGTCGCGGGAATACTGGACGAGGCCTTCCGGCCTTCGTCCAGTATTCCCGCGACTTTTCCAAGTTTATACCCCGATAAATTCCACGAAAATGCCATTCATTCCTATAATAAACACAAGACACTCGCACAGTGGTAGTATGATGTTTCAAAGCGGCACAAACATGCACTTCACGACTAGCGATGTGCGGTCCCAACAGAAAATGGTGGTCCGAGGGCATTCCCCCCACCCTAACCAACCCGGAAAACATTTAATCAGAGAAACATTCTGATGCATTTTCAGGCTAAATATGCCTTTCTTTTGTTTGCTTAACTTTCATGAAAATACTATATCATTTCCACTCTCCGGTCCATTCATATCTAGACTATAGATATATACAATATTTGAAGACGAAATCCTAAAAGAAATACGAAGCCAAAAAACGAGGAGGCAACTGCCTCCTCGTGCCTCAGTGTAGTTACGGCCCTAGGGTGAACGTTTGCCGTGGCACGAGGTAACTGTGTGAATCACAAGGCCGTAGGCCGCGGGTTCAAACAGTTCCCTCGTGCCACGGCAAACGTTTACCCACAACTGGACATGGTCGAACGTTATTGTTACATTTCCGTAGGAAATATCGTGTAATTTTAGCATATATGCAGTTACTTTCGCTACTTTGATAACCCGTTTCATTCAAACAGCTGATTTTTCCGGGGCCGCAGTACACGTCGCGTGATTCAGCCGCATCAATTTCAAAATTTCAGCGCGACCATTGTGAACTAATCTGGTGACGTAATGGCGTGTTCTAGTAACGTCATGAGACACATGCATTACGTAGGTGTTGGCTTGGCCCCGAAATGAGCATTGTCTACAGCCATGGTAAAACAACGTTTGAACACGGCTGTGAGTGGTGTCGAACAACGGCAGTCATGCAACAATATATATTGAACTACTGGGAAAATAACGGTCCCAGCAGGCGAAACTACTCACGTTGGACACAACATATATGCGACGGATATTCCATTAAATGTCTACAACTTTACGTTTAAGTGTGAATACAACATGACAGAGGAAGATCCAGTATATTGTATTCGAATGTATCAGGAACACGTGCTTCTTGTTGAATAATCACAGTATTACTAACATGTGAGCATTTGAAAAGAATAGTTTTTATAATGACTCACTAAGCATAACATACTTTGTGACTGAGAAGCGAGGGTTGAAATTAGAAGCCAGGTTCTGCTTTGCATGGTCGGTTTGCAGAACCTGCAAACCGACCATGCAAATCCGGACTTGAGACATTAATACAATCAAGTACATATTGGAAGTTACACATCACTATAGGTCTACATCAGGATATCGTTTTGTTTTGTGCAATCTACTTTTGTTAAATCTTTGAAAATCTCGTGATCCAGACGTTTGACGTCATTTGTATTTACAATGTGTATATATAGCGTTCTATTTCAGGCGGAAGTACATGTTTCTCGTTTCTGGAATTCAGACCACTGACTCCCATACCGGAATTACTCTCATGAGAGGCTCGGGTGACAACCGGCGTCAGTTACACTATAAAACATTCTATAAACCAAGCCATTGAAACGGCCTTTAACCCCGTTATTGACTTCCTGCACGGGACCAATTATGAACCAGCCTCTGGTTTTATTTCCTTTATCGCATCACAGTATTTCATCCCAGTATTTCATCCCAGTATTTCGTTGCTGATTTAACAAAAATGCAATATGTTCTGTAAATTTCAACACAATTCAAAGCTTGACTTCTGCATTTTGTAATAAATAAATATCAATATTTGCTATGTTCCCCTCTGACGAGTCTTGTGGGGGCATATACGCGTTATATACACTATTCGTTAGTGTAGACGGTTGCTTTCTGTTAACACAGTACATTGCTGGTTGTGAAGGGACCGTTGTTCGTGGTCAAGGGTCAAGGTCACATACGTGATGCATTCAAAACCGTAACGCTGGGGTAATGGCTTATCCGTGCCGCATTGAGGACTCCGCAACCACCCTTGTACACGTGTCATAGTTCTCAATGATAACTTGCGTTATATCGTATATTCCCCCCCCCCCCCCGACTCTTTGATCTCATTGGGATACACACTTATGACATAGTCCTGTGATGTTTTACCTAAGAAGACGTGCGATATCTCATGACAAATATATTCAAATGACGTAAATAACGTCGAAAGGTAAATAAATGTTCAGAGCCACTGTTACTATGAACATTTCTTCAACTGTCGATGTCACTTACGAAACAGATCACAGTTTCTGAGCATACTTTTCATGAAATACCGCACATATTCATTCAGGCAAACTCACAATGACCCGTCTCATACGATTATGGTCTAAAGCCTACATACAGTTTTACTTTAATTTGTTCTGGCAATTAGCGAAGTTCTAATGTTAACCCTTTGAACCCGAAAGCCCGCTATAACGGTTTATGCAAATAGTGCAGATCCAGATGAGCAAGTAATTTTCATATTTTTGAGAACAAACTTTATGAGGACAAATGGACTAGTCTGAAAACCATTTTGTGACGGTTGGATTGGTTGCAAAATTAACATATCGAAATCCATTGCAGTTACTTAGGGGTGAAAGGGTTTACGTATATATGTCTTATCGTATTATGGTGGACCATTATCAGGGGCGACGTGATGCATGTTATCATATTCCAGTTTACAGGGATCTCCCGACAGTAGCTGCCAATATATTGCCGCAGGTCTTTACAACTCCATTAGTTTTCCGATTTAATGTCACCTTACATGCGGGCTATCATAATCTTGGCACTTCATACTTGTCTTTTACAATCAACTAATGACCCATGAGAATAGACACGTTCTTGGAATTGAGCAAGCGTCAATCGACAGTGTTCGAATTAGACCATATGACGGACAACCAGTCTTGCGATCGGAAGAAGTACAACGGACGATCTCTATTATGCATATACGAACGCGTTCGGGCTAGACTATATGTGGTTGCGACTGGAGAAATGGGGATTATGGGAATTGTGACCAGTATAGATTTCCTGATTAAATAGTACACTCGTGTAGCCTGATAACGAATGTATATTGCTCGTTAGAAATATGACGCGTGTTTCGTTGATGTATTGGCGAACAGTGCAGATCCTGATCAGACTGTGCGAATGCACAGTCTGATCTGGATCTACACTGGTCGCCCATTTCTCCAATCACAGCAACATATGACAATCAGCCTTGCGATTGAAAACATTACAATGGAATATCAATGTCCCCAGGGTGTCCGGATTAGAGAGGTTCCAACATAAGTATTGTGTATCGACACTGTCATGCACGTGTATGTGTTTTGTAACCATGAACAATCTACATCACAATTAGGGTCATTTCATTTGAGCGTTTCAAAATGCAATGACAATGTCACAACCAATAAAGTGCAACCAAACCCCACACCACTAAAGACACTGAGGTTTTCAATGTGTCAGTTTAGAACGGTTTCACTGTATTTGACACGAACATCCACAGACTTTCACTTTTGCGCAACTTCTACACATTATAGTTTTAATCAGATGCATAGAGAATATTAAAACATATTTATTTTACAACGATTACAAACAAGTGCGACGAGCTTGACACACATATTGTGCATTGCATTGGTCAATTTCATATCACGTGATAAAACATATTTTACCATGTGACCCGCTTCAAAACGTTGCGGGCGATTAGTATAGTTCCAGACACAAGCATTCGGCGTGTTTCGGTTTTCATCGGTATAACTCATATATATGAACAAGGCTTCTAACTTTGTTGGTACACGACCTCGTAACATAACACATTCCGCGATTTTATTAACGATAATGTGGATATTTTGACGGAAAGTGCACATGTTCATTTGAGAATTACTGTTATCTTGCTAAAATAACAGAGGTAGAACATATTTATGCAAATACTATCGAATTACAGCTGTTTTCCCTTGGTCGGACACAACCTAGTATCATAACAAATGAAATAATGTGTTTAAGGCTCTAACGTCAGAAAATTGCAATTTTAACCATGTTATTTTGTTATGATACGAGGTCGTGTCCGACCAAAGTTAAAAGCCTTGTTCATATATAGTTATACCGTTGAAAGCCGAAACACGCCGAATGCCTGTGGTCCCAGAGAGGCATACCGTGCGGTGATAGATGACTAGAAAAAGAATGGAATGGTGCTTAATGGCCCATCAACACAAAAGAGTATCATTTAGGGCCAAACAATGTAGATGAAGAATAAAAATAATAGTAAAATAGTATGTTAGATGTGGTAGGCAATCATATGATCAGGGTAAAAATATTAATGTGATGAACAATATAAATGAAAAACATGTATGGAATCATAAAATTATAGAAATGAGAAACATGGACTAGAAAAAGAACTGGTTTTAGTGCACCTAGCGCATGAGGACACGACAAGACTTTATACTAATTGAGCACCCCATTTTTGACACAGAAGTTCCATTTGGTGCAGGCGTTGGAAAGAAAACTTCAGAAATATGACAGGAAAGCATTGGCTACGGACACAGATGCTACCGATAGAAGGTACGTGTACCAAAACAGATGGGGAAATGTACAACACACAGGTCGCATATATGTTTTATGACTGGATAAATCGACTTATGAGTTATGGGACCAGTGTAGTCCCAGGTCAGCCTGCGCATCTGCGCATCTGCCATTCCATTAATGTAACACCCGTCACGCTTCTAACAAACACAGTAGATCATGATATCTGATATTTGACCAGGAGCTCAATTTGTCGTAAATCCCATAAGCCCCATTTCTCCAGTCACAGCAACATATCAGTTTCTGGCAGCGATCTGTGCACGGCAGAAACTTTTGAAACGTATATTTCCATATAAACGCCGACAATGAGGCGCTATGTCAGGAATCGGCTGACGGTGTTGCAAAAAACAGATTCTCCTTGGTGCACCACCGCTTGCGCTAACCTCGACACATATTTGTAAATGTGTTGATTACAAAATGCTTGAATATTGTTTTTGAAAGTAAGCATATCGATTGGCTGAGCCTGAGCTGTGGTGGTAAAGTAAAATGTTTATTATATACACTCTGGAAACTGATGACTGCACTATGTAAAACATCATAACTGTCTCGTATTTACACGAAGGAGAGCAATCTCCTAACAAACAGCACATGTCCTTATCAGGCTACACAAGTCTAGCTGACTTGGGGACCGTTTCACTAAACTTTGTACGACTAAAATGTTCGTAAGTGCAAACTTATGATAGTCTGTAAATTTTACATTAACAATGTTTTCTTGTAAACAATTATTGGATTTAGATTTATTGAACATAGGCTGCATATGCAGCCTATGCTCAATAAATGTAAATCCATAAATTGAAATTTACAGACGATCCTAAATTTTCACTTACGAACATTTTAGTCGTACGAACCTTAATGAAACGGGCCCCAGAAGCTTTACTTAGAACCTGGTAGACGTTTTAAAATTAGGATTGACGGCTAAAAAAGTGTATCATCCACAAATCATATTACATATATACAAAATGTTGTCATGCTATGTGGCTGTGACAGGAGAAATGTGGTTTATACTTTTGTTACCAGTGAAGTTCCAGATCAGCCTGTGCGGATATCCGCACAGTCTGATCAGGATCTTCCCCATTCGCCATTACTTCAATGAAACGTTTGACATGCTTCTTTCTAACAAGGAATACTATCAGGTTACATTCGTGTGGTATTTGATCAGGGTCTACACAGGTCACAAATCCCATTTCTCCAGTTCACAGCCACATATCAGTCAACCAACATACACTGGGTACATTCGTAAAGAGTTACCTGATAAAACTATCGACGCAGCAGCGACAGACGTACACACGGCAATAGAGGTAACATTAATAAAGACAAGTGTGACGTTTAACCTGCCGGGGGTCGTCATATTGAGGCACTCGATGTAAGTGCTGTGCCAACAGACGAAACTGAAGTGGCAGGAGTCAACAGGTGACTGGGTGGCGTGTGCAGACGATAATATACACATCATGGCACAAACGATATTGTGTGCAAATGTACCACAAGGTGGGCACCGGTAAAAAGATTAGTGAAGAATTTATCCCGTCAACACAGTGCGTATGTGCCGTGAAACACGGTGCCGTGAATCATGTTTGATATCCTGTTAATACGACCTCACTGCGTATGAATATGTGCGGTGACTGGGGTTATTTTTGTGCATTGTAAAGCCATTTGTAGGTGTTGACGGGATAAATAGAATAGTAGGTTAGTGCCGTGAATGGGAAACATATCTGGCGCGGCACGGAAACGGGATGTGCTCGGCAGAGCCTAACCCATCCCGTTTCCTAAGCCTTGCCAGATATTTGTTCCCATTCACGGCACTAACCTACTATTCTCTATTTATCAAACCCTTATACAATAAAATAATTCTCCCCTGAGTTACCAGAATGCAAGTTGACGTACTTTCACAACTCGGTGTCAAGGACGATTGTTCTTTGATTGCTACAAGTTCTTGATTGGTATATGTTGCTTGGTTGGTATATGTTTTTGATTGATATACTAGTATGTTCTTTGGTGTATGTTTTTGATGACATATGATCTTTGGTTGGTACATGTACTTTGGTTGATACATGTATATGGTTTTGATTGATATATGTTCTTTGGTTGGTATATGTTTCTGATTGCTATATGGTAGTTGATTGATATAGATTTTGATTGATATATGTTCCTTGATTGGTATATGCCTATAATGTATTCGCATTTTCAACGTGTATGTCCTATAGTAAACAATTGCATTTTGAATATAGACGATTACACTGACGGAAAATGTCGAATAATTTCTTTTTGTCTCATTGGAGGTATATTTGGTGACCACTATTTGAACCGTCGGGACGGGAACGGTTCAAATAAGTTGTCACAACATATAATTTCATTGAGTAATACGAATACTATAATAGAAAACACCAAACGCGTATTCCGAATGAAGTTAAAAGTTGTCCGCGCGACTGTCGACAGTCACGTGTCCCATAATATTTGTCCTCTGCGATAAGAAACACTGGAGACAAGTGTAACAATTGGGTGTGAGATAAGGTGTCTGCTCGACTGTCGCGTGGAGGTCATCGTCGAGAATACCCCCGTCCATCATCCAGAACAAAGATATATGCATTGCAGCACGTTTTTCTTTATTTTATTTTCAAGTTGCCTCGGCTACATGGGAGTATAATGAGATACGCTATGTGATTTTGTACCTTCGGACATATGCGAAATTTCATTAAATACGTTTACAAAATTTACAATATTTTCCGCAAATGACATCAAAAGTTGACAGAATTTTCAGAGTACATGCGGAATTGTATTCCGCATGTACTCTGAAAATGTTGTCAACTTTTGAATTTATTAATGAAACATATTGTAAATTTTGTAAACGTATGTAATGACATTACGCAGATGTCCCAAGGTACAAAATCGCATGGCTTGGCTCATATATGGCTGTCTTTGGAGATATGGGGTGTGTGACTTTTGCGGCCAGTCGACCTTCTCATATCAGCTACCGTCGCCCGCTTGCAGTATGATACGGATCTATAATGTCACTGGGTGTATAGTCTTATGACCCAGAATGTACGAAGGTCATCACAAAATATCGTGTAAAATCAGTGTGTCGTGAAACGGTTTTGGTACCATCTATAAACATTAAATGCAACATTCGCTGCGGTTAATAACTGTTTTGCATTCGGTAATCCTCCGATACTGGTTAATAGGCAACCGGAGGTAGCACGTCAAACGTCTAGTTATTTCGATATCCAGAGTTGGAGTTTTATACATTTCTGCTTGTTGAAACTATTCTTTGCGTATGATGTATCATAGCCAGTTTCTCCCACATCCATACTCCTCATTCGAGAGACTACGAGGGTGGACAGGTGGTCGAAGAACGGTAAAAACCGCCAACTGCCATTCCAACCTCATGGGTCGCGAATCCCCGCACTTGAGTTTGGAAATGCACGTACAGTGGGGTCAGCGTGTAAGTGCACACACGAACGAACACGACAGGCTGGTTCGCTACCCACCCAAAGTGTATGTTGTTACCACTCAGTTGAACCGTCTCGCCGAGACGGTTCAACTGAGCGGTAACAACATACACTTTTGATGCGAAATGAGAAAAAATGCAGAAAAATATTTACATTTGTTTGTATACATGAATTACAGTGGGATCAGCGTGTAAGTGCACACACGAACGAACACGACAGGTTGGTTCCAACCTGTCGTGTTCGTTCGTGTGTGCACTTACACGCTGACCCCACTGTATTACTGTCTCTGTAATCTGACTCTACCATGGAGTGCCACGAGGCAGTTTATGTTAGTGCATAGTATGGTTTAAGTTCCTGCACTTCATAGCTTAGGTTCGTGCTCGGTGTTGTTTACCTTTCGTGCACTACTAGTGCACCTACCGTGCACGTTACGTGCATAGGGCTGTTACCTTTAGCTCAAGCCACCCAATATCCGATTGATCGTGTATATCATCTGGATAGCGTGTATCCGGGGTCTCAGAGCCAATCGAGACCCTTAAATTGAGCAGTTTAGTGACTACGAAATGGGCGGGAAATTGAAGGATATTGGCACGAACAACTAAATGCATCCATAGACAATGTAATAACACAGTAGAACCTCTCTAAACAGGACACACATGACTCACTATCTCTCTGTGTCATTAATCTTACTGATGTCATCGATCTCTGATAATGATACATGCTCAAGTTCATATGTCTGCTTTACAGTCGAAATTTCTAAACCGGGGGTTTCACTGTATAAACGAATAATTGCATGCCAAACGTGTGTCTCGTTATCATCAATTGATAAATGCATTTTTATATTATATTAATCTCCGGAGGTCGATTATATTGCTAAATAAATCAGCATTTTTTTCCTCCATAATATCGGACATACATGTACACTGACTTGAACTACATGGTGTTTATTCAAGAATAGCCTGCCAGAATACACAAGCACAGTTCGTGTTGGTCCCAGAGTTCGTGTATAAAACACATGCGTCAATGTCAACAGACAACCGCCTCGTTATAGCATGTTTGCTCTGACTGACATCCGAGCCGATGAGCAATAGTCGATGATGGAACTGTTTTCTCGTACAATACTAAATTACATTTTGTCCACTGGATATTTATATTTTCCAATATTTTTTCTGGATGAAAACGTGTTTTTACAGCGCATGAAGAGACGATTTTCATGTGCTGTTAAAACAGATTTTGCTATCCCTTTAAGGTTTAAACGGTGTACAAGACAAAATGAGCGAGAAGATGTACATATGTATAGAATATGTAAACATATTTCGAATTGGCATAAAATATCGTCAGCCATTCGACGTCATTCGATATAGATTTAGAAGCAAATAGTATGCATATACTAGTATGCGTTTTTGCACCAGTACAGATAGAGAACACAGATCAAACATGTATAGTAGCATACAAACTATGCACATGCGCAAACGACAAGAGAACTTACTGAAGCTCAATTTTAATCAATTACAAAATGTGTCAATGTCAACGTTCATTTACCCATATATAGAGAATAGTAGGTTTGTGTCGTGAATGGGAAAAAATATCTGGCAAGGCTCAGGAAACGGGATGGGCGAGGCTCTGTCGAGCACATCCCGTTTCCGTGCCGCGCCAGATATTTTTTCCCATTCACGGCACTAACCTACTATTCTATTTATCCCGTCAACCCCTACAAATGGCTGTAAAATGCAAAAATAGTATTGACTGGATATCAAAAATGTTTCACGGCACCGTGTTTCACGGCACATACGCACTGTATTGACAGGATAAATTATATATATTGTATATATTGTATATATTGTATATATTATATATATTGCTTCCAGAAAACCTACCATATACAGTGGAATTCCACTCACCACTCCATGAAATTGTGTTCTCACTATAGATGGACAACAATCGGTGAGGTGTGGCTAAATGTGTAATATTGGACGGTTTCGAAAAAGAGGGTTGCGGATAGAAAATAAAACCGTTATTAATTGACTTTTTACCTACAAAAACTAATGAAAACAAAAATTTAATGAATATTATATAAAACAAAAACGTTTCTGTCATTGTATGGTATCTTTCCCTAAACTTGGACTCGCCCGTCCCATGGCGATCTTTGAACAATCAGGCTTTGTTGTCAATCTATGCCATTACATGTTTGGATTATGTAGGCTATAAACATTGTTTATGTTTTATGCTGAATACAATTATTTGTATGTGTTACCTTATATTCGATTGAACGTTTTGGAAGGCCGGAACACTGGTTGTATAAACATTGCCACGACGAGGAATATCGAAAGACGAGGTTCTCGAAATGCCGTGAGCAGTCAGTTCAAGTGCGAAAACATCATCGATGGCCAAACATGCCGCACATTTCTCCTGTGGCTAGTTAGTGAGAAAGCACGACCCATTGACCAGGAAATTGACGGACAACTTGTAAGGCTTGGCTGCGAAATAACAAACAATAGATCATAACATGCTGAAATACAACACAAAGGCTATCGAGTGGTGTCGTTATTGGCATGGTGCTGTGGCCCGGGCAATGACAGGCCACTGGGGTGTACATGTACATGGGCGATTCATGGTATTCTTTACAATTGCTACGAATTCCAGAAAATGTCCACCAATTCAATAGTATAATAATAACTTTTATTGTATACGTACTTTCGTTTCCCATTGAAACACAATGCAACGCAAGACGTCAATATTTTTTAATATACGCTTCACATCGCAAAATAGTTCCTTCTAAATCACCTCTGATTTGTTTATTTTATTTATATGGTTTAACCGCATTTAAATTGCGAATGATGTACGTATATAATAAAAAGGTTATTTGATTTGTATGACAATACAATACAATACATTTTATTCACTCTAAGCCACATACGTGACACACGAGGTATACAATAGATTACATAATACAACGATGGGTAAAAATACAAAATGCATATGTATAAGCTCACTAGTCATTATAACCATAAAGCATTTCTTATAAAAATAGCTAAATTTCTTAATTGCTTTCCAGATTTTTTCTCAAATAGCTGTGCGAATTTTAAAATATTTGGTCTTCTAAAATAAAATGGCTGGATATACCGTTTTCGAACTTCATCATAGAAGCGGCACTCGAAAAGGAAATGAAACTCGTCACCGAGAGCACCAGCGCCACATTTGTTGCAGACCCTGCTTGCTCTGATGTGGATATATGCCACTCGTTCCGCCGCGCAACGATATTACGCTCCTAAAGTCGCACAATATCGCACGCTGCGGAATTCGTGCATATATCCACATACAAATACAATAACCTTTTTATTATATACGTACATCACTCGCAATTTATATACGTCTCAAAAATATAAAAAAAATATCAATACAATAAAACGAATTGTGATGCATTAGAAGGAATTATTTTACGAGGTGAAACGTAGTTCCGGCACTGATCAATATGAACACACGAGACGTCAATATATGGCAAATATTGACGGCTTGCGTTCCATTGTGTTTCAATGAGAAACGTATCTAGCTATATAATAATTGATGATACTGGGTGTGTGTGTTCCTGAATGCAAAACATACACACTTGATATTTAATACGCCTGCAATGCAGTAAAAAAAAACCTCTTTAATCCGGATACCCTCCTAGGGCTTTAGGTTTAAGGTTCCATTTTATTTATGTCTGTGACTGGAGAAATGAGGCTTATGGCATCGGCGCAGTCAGATCAGGGCCTGCGTCATTCGCCATTCGGTCAATGAACCCCTTTTATAAATGCTTCTAAACTACAATATTGATCATTTCCATGCTTCTGGAGTGCGCTAGAAGAACAGGGGGCCCGTTTCACTAAACTTCGTACGACTAAAATGTTCGTAAGTGCAAAATTATGATAGTCTGTAAAGTTCCCATTAACAGTGTTTTCTTGAAAACAATTATTGGATTTACATTATTGTATTGAGCATAGGCTGCATATGCAGCCTATACTCAATAAATGTAAATCCATAAATTGAAATCTCCAGACGATCCTAAATTTGGACTTACGAACATTTTAGTCGTAAGAAGTTTAGTGAAACGGGCCCCAGAAGTCTGAATAAGCCTCATATCTCCAATGATAGCCACATTTATGAAATGAACTGTCAAACCGTATAGAGTATCGAACATGAAACCCAAGACAGACAGACAAAAACGCACCCAATGACTCTTCTATTCGTTCATGGTCCAATTATGTTTTGTCTATTGATATTAACCAATGACTAAGCTTCTCACGATACACTTTGAGTGGCGTTTCCTGATCCGGAGTTATGATCCGGCTGTGACCACCCAACACAACGTGTGACCACATCAGCCGTATTATATTATAACAGAATCAAAGTGTGGCTGTGACTGGGGAAATAGGGCTTATGAGATTTAGCGGTAGCCTAAATCTGGGAGGTGGGTGGGGCGGCGGCGTTTCACTAACCTTCATACGACTAAAACGTTCGTAAGGGCAAATTTAGGATCGTCTGGAAATTTCAATTGATGGATTTATATTTATTGAACATAGGCTGCATGCTCAATAACTGTAAGTCCAATAATTGTGAATGTTAATTGTTAATTTCACATTATTAATGTGAAATTTACAGACTATCACAATTTGGCACTTACGAACATTTTAGTCGTACACAGTTTAGTAAAACGGCCTCCAGATCTGCTCTCTCGCTACTGGGGTTTGATTAGGATCTATACTGTTTATTGCAAACATCATGGGTGTATTATCGACTGAATGGCGAACAGTGCAGATTCTGACCTGGAGGTATGGGTCTACACTGTTTGCAAATGCCATAAGCCCCATTTATCCAGTCACAATCACAAATGAAACCGCTCCTGGAATTACCTCCCTTGTCGTATAATCGTATTTCGCCGATACTGATTTCGAAAATCTGTAATATTTTCTGTAAATTACGTCGAAATTTGACACACAATTCAGAGCGCATGCGGAATGCAATTCCGCATGTGCTCTGAATTTTGTGCCAACTTTCGACCTCATTTATGGAAAATATTACATTTTCTAGAAACCAATACCGGCGAAAACCGGAGAAAACACGGACGTGCGATAAGGGAGGTAATGTCCGGAACATATACTTTGTTATTCACATATGTTACCAGATGTAGGTCTACTATCGCGGGGTGTTTGTCTAAAGAAGAAATATTTTCATCACTAATTGATTTGATCATGTTTCACATTGTAACACGTGTGACCCGCCATGACAGAAAAAGCGATCGTTGGCCTTCTATTCGTTGCGACTAATTTCCCTCTAATCAAATATGAGCACATTCATGAAGTCCGATAGCCATGCATACCTTTGCTAGATTTAGCACAATGTCACCTAATCAGGGGCGGATCCAGCATTTGTGGAACGGGGTGGGGGGGGGGGTGTTGTCCTATTTTCGAGCTCCACGGATATAAATTTGTCCTGGGAGGCATGCCCCCGGACCCCACTAGCATATGAAATTTAGATGTCCAGAAACTCTCCAACTGGTGGTAAACTGTGAGCTATGTAAACTCCGGGAGTGGGGGGGGGGGGGGGGGGGGGGGGGGGGGTGGTTAGAACAGAGTATTATGGTGTGTTTATGTCCCCTATGCGGTAGCAAGGGGGCATATTATTTTGTCCAAGTTTTACAAACATAATGTCTAGTGTAAACATGTGTCCGTATTTTAATCTCAGTCTTCGAAACTTTAACATTTGTTTCCGAAGCTCGTATTGAAATTCCTACGCGTTTCCTAACCTCGCATTATACACTTGATATCAAAATGCACCAGTCTGGTATTCTTAAAGGTACATACCCACTCAGTAGGCACAAAATGTACTTTATATCAGAGACATCATCTGAGACATTTTCTGGCAAAATAAACATTCATTCACCTTTACCCCACGTATTAATTGACATTATTATACATTTTATATCAGACATAAATGTCCACACTGATATCAGGGGCGATAACCGTGTTTCCGTGTAAAATTTTAACGGAAATTACGATTTATTCTCTGTATTTATTGTTCGATGTGCAATGATCATACTTTATAATCTCTCGAAAATAGTATATTTCAGGTGACGCATTTAATTAATATAAATACATGCAATTAAAAATATCGTGCCTCATTTGCTTATGAAAATAGCCTGATACCATCGCGCGTCACTATCAGCAAAACAAATATTACTAAATGACTATATCTGTATAGCGTGCACTCGTAATTTTTAGAACTGATGGAATAGTGACACAATCATATTCTTATTTAAATCATATAAAGAACAGTTTGTGCCTACTAAGTGGGAATGTACCATACGTGGCTGTGATTGGAGTATAACTACATGTATATAAAATATAAGGCATATAGCTCTTGCGACCAGTGCGAATCCTGATCAGCCTGTGCATTCGCACAGTCTGATCTGGATCTGCCCTGTTCGCCATTCCATCAATGAAACACCCGATATACTCTTCTAACAATGGCTATATACCGTTATCAAGTTACAGGAGTGCGCTATCCGACCAGGAGCTACACTGGTCACCAATCCCATAAGCCCCAGTTCTCCAGTCACAGCCACATATTCCTCCCCGCATGTCGTCATGCATTACGCGGACCTGTTGATTCGTGAGAGACCTCTAACCTTCCACAATCGGTGAGTCAGATGCTTCCACCGGCATCGAACAGTTCCGTGCCATGGCGCGCTATTTCTGGCCGTGAATGGGATTCTTGTCAAGTACTGCATTATAACGAAGGCTGTGACTGAAGAAACAGGGTTTATGGGAATTGTGACTAGTGTATATCCTGATCTAGCAGACTTGTGTAACCCGATAACGACCTATATTGCTTGTTAGAAGTAGGACTGACGTTTCATTGATGGAATGGCGAACAGTGCAGATCCTGATCAGTGTAGTCTGATCTGGATCTACCCTGATCGCAACATCCATAAGCCCCATTTCTCCAGTCACAGCGACAATTAACACTTACAACCTGACCACAACTTAACTGCACAGTTTGAACACGATTTACTTAATTGAGCTTTTGGAAAACAGTCACCTTCCGAAATACATTCAGAGACACATTTGTCATCCGTGTATGAAAAACATGCTGGTATGTAATTGCCCTGTTGATCTAAGCTGGGCGTAGGCTATTCGCGGAACTGGAGGCTTTCGAGTAGATTTCCGGCACACGCGTCCATTTCATGACGCCATTCAGCCGAAAATAATCCGGAAAAGCAATTGCATCGTTAGCTAATTTACATATTTTAACAAAAGACTGACTATGAAGTGTTTTTTGTTGCTGAAAATTACATTTTGGGGAATCGGATTATGAAGTTGGGGACCAGCATACACCATGAACAAATTACGCGGACTACGTCATCCGTCACCAGATTGCACCATTATGTATGTGAACACCTTTTATGTTAAGGATACGTCATTTTGTTTGTGAACAATCCTAAATATTTAATTAATATGTGCTTCGAAGTATATGTCGTGACCACCATTTGAACCGTCTCGTCGAGACGGTTCAAATGAGTGGTCACAACATATACTTTCATTGAGAAATAACAAAATAAAAATAGCATTTTTAAAAATATTACCCGTGAAGGTGTATTCTGAATATAGTGGGTTAAGAAAATTTGAAGTCGATTGCATAATCTGGAATTATATACTTTGAAACAACAAGGTCATTGACGACCAGAGGTGATAGGTGGTTAAACAGACAATTCAAGGATGTGTGGCAGACAATTTGTGATCCATGTAACCAGGTCGCAGACATGGTACCGGGCGTTTGGGAAAATGTGGAGGAAGCATTCACGTATTTTGCTTAACTCTTTGCATGCTGGGAAACTTGTGGGCTATAAATAGTTCAAAACTAGCGGACAAAAAATCATCATATTTTCTTGTATTTCTCCCCGTAAATATCATGAATATGTCTTGGAATTTTATTAGAATTGAGTCCAGATGACTCAATTCTAATGAAATTCCAAGACATATTTACAGAGAGAAATAATATTTTCGCCGCTAGCATGCAAAGAGTTAAAGGTACATGCCCACTCAGTAGGCACATAATATTCTATGTAGGAATTAAATAAGTGAACAATTGTGTCACTATTCCACCAGGTCTAAACATTACGAGTGCCCGCTATACAGATATAATAATTTAATAATATCTATTTTACTGATAGTGACGCGCGGTGGTATCAGACTATTTTCATATGCAAATGAGGCATGATATTGTGTTAATTATTTATACTAATTAAATGCGTCACCTGAAAAAATAATATTTTCGACAGATTATAAAGTATGATCATTGCACATCAAGACATATCAGTGTGGAAATTTACGTCTGATATTAAATGTAAAATAATGCCGATCAATACGTGGGGTAATGGTGAATGAATGTTTATTTTGAAAATATCACAGATAATGTCTCTGATATAAAGAACATTTCGTGCCTACTGAGTGGGCATGTACCTTTAAATACTTCATTTATATTTTCTCTGCAAACATTTTATATACATATACGCGTTTTTCTTTCACGTCGTCATATTCGTCAAATAGCATGGATTTACATTTATTGAGCATAGGCTGCATAAGCAGCCTATGCTCAATAAATGTAAATCAAATTATAGTTCTAAAACATTCACATTTCCCCCAGTGACAGTTTTACGAGTCTTAGCAGCAAACGAGCGGAAACATTAACTTCCTAACAATCCGATTGGCTCTTCCAATATCATGTGATTCAGCAATAAATCACATATTGTCAATGTTACATGCGATATGTTCTGGAGCATATTGTTATTTACGATCGCATTCCAGGTTGTATGAGGAAATATGGGAAATTTTAAACCGTGGTGGAAATGGAATGGGCGCATATATGTACTTTGACCCTGTCATTGTGTGTATGAACACGCACTACGGCTTCCTGTATAGAGCTTCCACATACGAGACTGGCCATGTGATTGTGTACACACATCGTTTAACACACTTGAACGGCGACCTTGGACTGAGCAGGTCGTGTGTTCTTACCGGCCGGCAATTATCTCATGAGATTTTCATTAAATGATCTGGAAGTGGACGAAATGTTCAAAGCAAATGCGGAATACAATTCCGCGTTTGCTATGAATACTTCTTGGCACAATGTATACATATGTAATGGCACAGTTTATGTATACATATGACATGGCACAGTTTATGTATACATATGTCATGGCACAGTTTATATATACATATGACATGGCACAGTCTATGTATACATATTTCATGGCACAGTTTATGTATACATATGGCATGGCACAGTTTATGTATACACATGCCATGGCACAGTTTATGTATACATATTTCATGGCACAGTGTATGTATACATATGGCATGGCAGTTTATGTATACTATGGTCATGGCACAGTTTATGTATACATATGTCATGGCACAGTTTATGTATACATATTTCATGGCACAATTGATGTATACATATTTCATGGCACAGTTGATGTATACATATTTCATGGCACAGTCTATGTATACATATTTCATGGCACAGTTCATGTATACATATTTCATGGCACAGTTTATGTATACATATTTCATGGCACAGTTGATGTATACATATTTTATGAAAAAAATACATCTTCGTAATACAGTGGCCTAATGAGTACATGTATGTTTGAAGACAACGATACATAAACAAACGCAGCTAGTACAAATATAGGACTACTTATTTATTTTCCTTATATAACAATATTATGATGTTATTAAAATACTATGATGATACTAGCATGTTATGAGAAGAAGCTCATTTATAGTACAAATGGTATCATATGAGACACGCCATGTGATTTTGTACCTAATGAGATGTGTGGTTTTTTGTCATGAACATATTTACAAAATATGTGATAGATTCTATAAAAGACGTCGAAATGTGAAATACGCATTTAATTCAAGAATTCCATCAACATTTGATTTCATATACGAAATATATCATATATTCTTTTGGCAAATATTGATCATGAAAAAATTCACACCTTATCGGTACAAAATGATATGTCTTGTCTCATACATGTATGTCGTTAATAGTATATGCATGTACAGTGGGGTCAGCGTGTAAGTGCACACACGAACGAACACGACAGGTTGGTTCCAACCTGTCGTGTTCGTTCGTGTGTGCACTTACACGCTGACCCCACTGTACGTGTAGCGTATGTGCAAACTCATGACGTGTACATGTGAACATATGCTTGTATTCAGGGAAGGAATTACAAAATGAAATGCCCAAGTCAGAACATAGTATTGAACCATTGTTCTTATACAAACAGAGAGCTGATATATTTGAATGGCATGTAGAGAAAAGTATTACTTTTCTCTACATGCCATTCAAATATACAGGGCTCCAGATAAACTTTGTGTCTAACGCGTACTATACCCCCTGATTTCAAAATCGTTGCGTATTTTACTTTTACAAATTAATTATTGATTTTCTTCATTACTAAATAGGGAACAAATGATAACAAATAGAACAAATTTAGATATTCGCTTATTTGAGTTGCAAAAAGCAAACATGCAGATCAACTAAGTGAATTTCAACTTTATGACAGTATTTTCACTACTCATTTTGAAAATCAATGCGTATTTTCATATTGCTGTGCGTATTTTGTACTCCCACTTTCAATAAGCAATGCGTATTCAGCTAAACTAATTGCATATAATACGCCAATACGCACCTTATCTAGAGCTCTGAATATATCAGTAGAGAAAAGTATTACTTTCAAAAGTATTACTTTTCTCTACATGCCAATCAAACATATCAGCTCATAGTATAGAAATATAATAAATAATTATCTGCCCATATTCTTGTATTCAATATTGGAATCATTAAACGAGTTTGGCGAAATGTTTTGGTACCGGCGGACGAGCCGTGTTCTAATTTATTGGCGCCATCCACCCTATGTCATGTCTGGGTCTTGGGAAAAGGTGTGGTAAGGCCTAGAACATATTATCTGTTCCATTTTGGAATATTCCATTAATCAAAAAGGGGTATTGTTTTAACATCTTAATATCTTTCTAATGGAATGACGGAACTGTATGAAACATACCGCAGAAAATGCGGAATTGTTTTGCCCTTAATTGCAGAGTTTGCTATAATCTCATAATTATATTTAACGAAAAATCGGCCAATGTAAATAAAATAAATAAAAATATCTAGAGCATATGAAAGAAAGAAATAAAGGGTACTTGAGTCTTATACGTTATTGTAAAGAACTTTTTGAGCACCCATAAAACACACAAGTCATCGTCTTTGGCGCGCTAAACATCTTCAAAATCCGTCCTTTTGTATAGAAGATTTAACAAAATTTACTGTAAAATTACGTCACAGATTACGTCACGTCGTCGATAAAAAAGTTTTCGGAAATGTTCGGAAACCAAGGGAATCGATATCCTGTTGTCTGTAGACGTCGACACAATACACAATATGTAGATACAAACTAATGTTAGACTAAGGGAGGTAACTCTTTAAAACTAGCTCATTATTGAAATACCTGCGCAGAGTAACTTCAGTAGACGATTTCACCATAATTGCAAAGCATACTTATCTACCAAAGTGTACTTTGAGGGACTAATCATTTATTTTCCCGAAATGAATTATTTCATATAGAACAAACGACTGCATATATTAATTGATTAATAGTATGCATAAGTATTATACTGAATTTATTAATTTATATTATACTGAATGTATTACGTTATCACAGCCATTATGGCTGTGATAATGTAATAAATTCAGTATAATATAAATTAATTAATGTATCCTTAAATGTTAAATATCTCCCTCAAAGTGTACTTAGCAAGATAAGTATACTTTGCAATTTTGGTGAAATAGGGAACAGGTACTGCGAAAACAGAAGTGTAAAACACACCATCAAATGAAGACCACACTCACACTCATGTACACATTGAAATTTATGGGTGATGCCAACCATTATTATACTGTGTATGCACATGCTGTTACTAATTGAATGATAGAATCTACATTGACGAGAATAATTCAAAGAACGATTGAAGGAGTAAAGGTACAAACCACACGTCTTACACTGTCCCCTTCAACTGCGCATTGCCACATTTCGCTGCTATAGATAGATCTCTGTATAATATGTAATGTTTGACATGAACATGTGTTTGTGACTGGAGAAATTGGGCTTATGTGTTATGCGACCACTGCAGCCCCAGATCAGCCTGCGCATCCGCGCAGTCTGATCAGGGACTGCACTGTTCGGCATTCACTCAGTTAAACGCCCGTAATGTTTCTAGCTGGTAGTTTTGATCTTTCATTAGGCTAGACTATCAAGAGTTTGCATATGCACAAACCCCATACGCCCAATTTCTCCAGTCACAGCCACAAATGAGGCTGTATTTGTAGAGCAGTATCGGCACATTACGAAGTGATGTCAGCACGAGAAGGATATGTTCCTGTATGGGCAGAATGTTATTTACAATATCTCGCTGTTTACTATATGTACAAACATGGTCAGCAACACATATGTTATAAACACTAGAACTAAAGAAGCCATTTAAAACAATGAGTTCTCAAATATAGCGAATACAAAACCGGCAACAATAAAGCCGATAATATAAACTATACGCAAAAAAAAAGATGTAAACGTAGATCTACAATTATATTTGGATTAACAAAATGAAGCATTGCTTTACTTAGCATCCGATATACCATGTTTATGTGAAACGTCCGTTGTTGCCACTGAAAGTTGTCTCTCATCGGTTGAAAATCTTTGGTACATACTAATTATATATATAGTGGGTGGTACAACATGAAGAAAAAAAACTATTTACACCTTCTATAAATTCATAATGCAAATGCCCATTCGGCGTATTGCGTTTACATCCCGGTACAATACATTAGACACACGTGACGTCGCGCGATGTTGTTGATTGGTTAAAGTTTCCTTTGTCGTTGTATTACCAGGAATTGCGACAAAATGACATAAAACAAGATTAATGTTAATTTTAACGCCATATTTGGTTATTTACAATATTGAAACTATCAGAAAATGCAGTGTAAATATAAGTAATAAAACCATGGGCTGTTGCGTTTATTGGGGTTGAATATTTTGGATAAGCATGAAGCGGAGGATTCATAGACCTCGTTAAATTGGACCGTCCTGCGCACCATTGTGTCACTAATCCATGTCCATGTCTCCACGCGCATGCGCCAGACAGTAAACGACACCGCTGGCGAATCCTCCGAGGCCCGAGACGACGGCGAGACCGAAGCCGGCGTGCAGGTTCGGATCAGATGGACCCAGCAGGATTGTGTACTTGGACGCGTAGACGATCACGCCGATCATGCAGAACACGCCTGAAACGAATGGGGAATGTTTGACAGGTTCACGTACCGCCAATACATACAGGATATCCATTTTGCAACGAATATGACATATACAGTGAAATTCTCTAAACCGGACGTCAAGATTGCAAGAAAACGTCTGTGATCTTATATTTTGTCATCTATTTCAGGTGCTAATATCTGTTCATAATCTCATAGCCACAAATATGGCTCAGCATGATCAAATGCCTGATTTACAGTGAAACCTCTCTAAGCCGGATACCCTGTTCATCAAGTGGTGTGAAATGTGCATATTTCACGAATGCCGTCAGACACGAGTACAATATGGACATTTCACACCACCAGATGAACATATATGTCATATTTGTTGCAGAAAATATGAATATTCTGTTTATTATATACCCAACCAATTGCCAACGTAATCGGCACCAATTATGTCATGTCTTCGATACTGTACTTAACTGTGATTTGTTTTTCGTCCTGGGACTGTTATTTTCTGTTAGTTTATATTATATATTGGCGAATAATTGTTGTTGGACTTTCGTTGCATTTGTCTTATCGTATATATTTCACGTACTGTCTTTTTCCCTATGGGACCGCACACCCCTGGTCGTGGAGTGCATGTTTGTGCCGCGTTGGCGACACCTCGATCACTGCTGTGCGCATGTCATGTGTTTACCATGCTGTATTGCGTTAGTTTCTTCTTTGCGTGGGTTCATGTGTCTCCTTTTCGTATTTTGTTCTCCGTTTTATTATAGTCTCACACCTATTGAATGGGTCAGTCAAGTTTGACTTATGAATCTAATTATCGAACAGCAATATTTCCCAATTCCTATCCTGTATGTTTGTTTGTTTGTTGGGGTTTAACGACCTATCAACAGCTGAGGTCATTTAAGGCCGGGTCAATGTCTTTAGTACTAAATCCCATATATTACATGTACAAGTACATGTACATGTTCAAGTACATGTACAAATGGGGGGAAAATCCCAAAATCAGAACTGAATATTTACAATAAAATCACTATATATTCAGCCCTGAAATAAGAATAATCCTGATCTGATGCCAGGTCCTCGCCACACCAGAATCACTTGGCCCGCTCCCAAAAGCAGTAGGATCAGTAATAATCTTACTATTTTTTATAATGGGCAATAGCCCAATTCAACTCCCAGGTAACAAAAGAACCAAAGATAAAAACGTACCTGAGGGCCAAACCAGGCAAATCGTGATTCCTATAAGGAGGAACCCCTACCGTTAAGTTACGCCGTCGCGTTCGCCCGACCAACCACCCACCCTATAATGTATGACATGAATAACATGCAAAAGGCAGGTAGACATTTGGTACAGTATATCAGGTATATCAGTTTCCTCTTAACTATCTAGAGGGATACATATCGGCCATATCAACCAGAGTGGAGGCTTGAACCTTCGACATCCCAGTTGCGACGTAGATACCTTACACACTAGACCTCAGCGACTGGTGCATCAATTAATCATGCAGAAACACAATTATTAGGAATTGTCAGTGCCCATTACATCATCACGGATGCAAATTGTCACGGTGGCTGTTATTTCAATCGTCCAGAAATTGTGTACACTTATATGTGGTTGTGATTGGAAAATGAGGTTTATGGGTTTTGCGAACAGTGTAGATCCAGATCAGCCTGTGCATCCGCACAGTCTGATCGGGATCTGCACTGTTCGCCATTCAATCACTGAAACACCCTGCATGCTTCTAACAAGCAGTATAGATCGTTTTCGTGCTACAGAAATGTGCTATTTGATCATGAGCTACCCTGATCACAAATACCATAAGTCCATTTCTCCAGTCACAGCAATAAATTAGTGTAACTAACACAATATGTGACTCTGACTGGAGGAGTGGGGCTTATGGGATGTGTGACCAGTCCTGATCAAGCAGCACACTACTGTATCCTGATAACGATCAATATAGCTTGTTAGAAGCGTGATGGGGGTTTCATTGATGGAATGGCCAACAATGCAGATTCTGACTGTGCGGATGCACATGCTGATATGGATATACACTAGTCGCAAAACCCATAAGACCCATTTCTTCAGTAGCCGATTTCACGAACATTGCAAAGTATACTTTTCTAGTAAAATATACTTTGAGGGAGGAATCATTTATTTTTCATGAAATGCATTATTTCATATAGAACTAACAACTGCATATATTTGATAATTAAATGGCTGTGATAATGTAATAAATTCAGTATAATAAAAATTAATAAATTTATCCTAACATTGAAAATTTCTCCCTCAAAGTATACTTTGCTAGAAAAGTATACTTTGCAATGTTGGTGAAATAGGCTACAGGAACAGCCACCACGTATCATCTACGTTACCTCCCATGAAAGTTAGCACTGTAGCGCCAACTCCTAGACGGGTCTTCCCTGGCCTAATAAACGTGTACACGAATCCCAGAAGCACGGAGAATACATAAAAGACCATCCCAAAGATCATCATCACCCTCGTGGCATCCATGAATTCTGAAACATTGGGTGAACACATTAGTATGTATGTGTTGCAGGTACATGTGGGTTCAGATTGAGATAAACTGTATCAGACTCGTACGCAGGAATTTATATAGGAGGTACGTTATCGATGGCGCGAAGGGCCGAGTTCTTAGAATCCCCCCACCAAGGATACGGACCTGGGACCCGTTTCACTAAACTTCGTAAGACTAAAATGTTCGTAAGTGCAAATTTAGGATCGTCTGGAAATTTCAATTGATGGATTTACATTTATTGAGCATAGGCTGCATATGCAGCCCATGCTCAATACATGTAAATCCAATAATTGTTTACAGGAAAATATTGATAATGTGAAATTTACAGACATACTTTTGCACTTACGAACATTTTAGTCGTACGAAGTTTAGTGAAACGGGCCCCTGTTTATGTATATAGTTATGTTGACATTGTACAGAGTTAGGTGCAGGCAGTAATTCCATCGGTATTTTTCACGCACGTTCATGACCTTCATTGACTAGCATCTATGGCGGATTATCAGATCGTTCAATAGCGCAATTGGTAAGCACTTGAACTTATGTCAATAGCTTTTCTTGGCTCGGGTTAAAATCTCACAACCGTCATATTTTTAAAACATTTATTTCAATCTCGTCAATTTGTTTTGTATGTTTCATTATTATTGACTATTGTTTTATTCGATTTTACTTTTGTTGTGTAATAATTTGTCCAGAAAAGAAACTTAGTAGTAATCGTATAGTCCTCTCTCTCTCTCATTGGGATATTTATTGAATTCATAATGATATGTACAAGAGTACATGTAACTAAATGAACAGACCGCAATTTAAAAGTGTGTTGTGGTTTTTTTTATAATCCAAATTTCGAAGAATATGCTTTTTTCCCCATCTAAATGCAATATACAAAAACAATCTGGATATATCATCCAACACAAGTCAATAAGTATCGTCCTATATCCATTTTAAACACCATCGAATAGATTTTCGAGAGAATCGTATTCAAATATCTATATAACTTCTTATATACTCGTAGGATATTAAGACCCAGCCAGTCAGGATTCATACCTTCATACCGAATGGCCGATTCGGCGTGTCCTTGGGCAAGACAACTTCGTGCTAGCCTAGTCCTATCGGATGGGGACTTAAATAGTCGGTTCCGATATGCAAGGTCATCGAGCCTGTGCCGTCGTTAAATCAAAGCATTTACATTTACAGGATTTATACCTAATGACTCCACAATAAATCAGCTAACATATGTATACAATGCATTCTGTCAAGCACTACATGATGGTAAAGAAGTAAAAGTATTATTCTTTGATATTTGTAAAGCGTTTGATAGAGTCTGACACAGAGGACTAATAGCAAAATAAAAATCGATAGTGTTTATAGGAAATATTATCAACTGGTTTGAAAGTTATATTAAAAATATACGTCAGCGTGTAGTTATCCCGGGTACCAAATCTGATTGGAATATAAAAAATGCAGGTGTGCCCCAGGGCTCATTCTTTGACCACTATTGTTTCTTATTTATATTAATGATATTGTAGACACCATAAACTCGAATATACGTTTGTTTGTATTGAAGTAGGGGAAATATTACAAACATTGCTAATTGGGCAACAAAATTGCTTGTTACGTTTCACACCGCAAAACTGAATCACTGCTCGTATCCCGCAAGATTATTAAGCCACAACATATCCAATTGCATATGTTAATGAACGCATAAATGAAGTTGCTTGTCATAAACACCTTGGTATAGTTTTAACAAACTCTTGTACTTGGCAACACCTGATTTCATATATCAAAGACAAAGCTTGGGCCAGAATTAATATTGTAAGGAGGTTGAAGTTCAAACTCTGAAGAACAACATTGCAAACCACTTATATTGCATTCATCCGCCCTGTTCTAGAATATGGTAACGTTATTTGGGATAATTGCTCAATAAGTGAAAAACATGAACTTGATAAAATACAACATGAAGCAGCAAGAATCGTAACAGGTGCCACGAAATTGGTATCATTGACTGATCTGTACCAGGAAGTAGGGTGGGAAAGCGGAGGAAAACAAACATTAATTTTATATTACAAAATGGTAAATGGTTTAACACCTGAGTATTTGTCATCACTTGTCCCTCGGACTGTTGGAAGCACCACTCGTATACTTTACGGAACAATAGCAACTTCCATCCACTTCACTCACGAGCTACATTGTACTCTCATTCTTTCTTACCTTCAGTCATTAGAGAATGGAATAATTTACCGCTTCACGTCCGAGAGGCATCGTCACTTGCGAAATGCAAAACATTTCTTTGTAGTCCTTCAAAGATAGTGTCAAAACACTACTACCATGGGATAAGAAAAGCACAAATTCTACACACCAGATTGCGTACGATTTGTCGCTCTCTTAATTCTGATGTCAACCAAAAAAAGTATTTCAGATTTTCCAATATGCCGTTGTAGTAGTATAGAAAATATACAACATTACCTCCTTAGCTGTCCATAGTATCATTATATAAAAGCAGATTTATTTCTAACCATTACACAAACACCCGATGCAAATCTTATTAATACATGGTACGTTAGATATCTTACTGTTTGGCAATAATGACTTAGCCCACGAAGATAACGTTAAAGTCTTCCACGCTGTGCCAACATATATCCTCCGAAGTAATTGATGTGTTTTTCATAAATCATTGTACATATGACTATTTCACAATCCCATGATCAGACGACGTGGACCCTCCTGTAACAAATGCATTTGTTTATAATAATGTTATGACTGTTATTCACTGTTCATGTTTATTCTTTTCTAGGTTCATTTTCTTTGTCTATCGTTTTAGTTAGGTGTCGTTATCTTTCCAAGTATTTTTTGTTTTCTGTTATTTTAAGCTAACATCTAGCTCAAACCCCTTTTTCTATATTATTACAAATATCCGTAAACATAAAACACAATTGATTTGCATCTGCCAGTATTACATAGAATGTGCCTTTGGCTGACATGTGAGACCATTGAGTTTTTGCTTTTAGATTAGTAATAAGTATGTCAGCCTGAGATCCTAATTACCTTGTGCAAGGAGAGGAACTATATAATATCGATGGTCTAGTAACAGAAGGTCGTAACTGCTATGCTAAAGCATAGCAGTTACGACCTTATGCTACTAGACCATCGATATAGCAATCTTTCGTTCCAATCCTCTTTACACTGCTTGTATACCTAAAACTGATGTAAATTATTATTTGAAGGTACATGCCCACTCAGTAGACACAAACTGTTCTTTATATCAGACACATCATTTGAGACATTTTTATATTAGACGTACCTTTCAACACGGATATCAGGGGCGATAACCGTGTTTCCTCAAAATGTTAATGGACATTACTATTTATTATATGTATTTATTTTTTGATGTGCAATGATCGTACTTTATAATATGTCGAAAATATTATTTTTACAGGTGACGCATTTAATTAGTATAAATAATTAAAAACATAGCATGCCTTATTTGCATATGAAAATAGCCTGATACCACCGCGCGTCACTGTCAGTAAAATAAACATTACTAAATGATTATATCTGTATAGCGGGCACTCTTTATTTTTAGAACTGATGGAATAGTGACACAATTATACACTTATTTAATTCCTATGAAGAACATTGTGTGCCTACTGAGTGGGCATGTACCTTTAATAAAATATGTTTATACCAATGTGCCGATATGGGAATCGAAATCACAACCCACTGTTGCATAGACGCCCTCATATCGACATACCTGGCTGCATGGCTAGGAAGGTGCAGTGGGGCTCGCTGTCGCCCCGGGTGGTACATCGCTGCCAGAGACCCTGGTAGTCCTCGTTGGGGGTGGAGTTGTAGAGCCAGTAGGGGATGGCGATGGCGATGATGCACGCCGCCAAACTGATGCCCGAAAACAGGACGGCCAGCACCACCACGTACTTCATACTGGCCCGTCAACACGCCGTACTGCTAGCCAGAACGTTATATGAATATAGAGAACAATGTACATAAAGGAGACACATGAAGTCATGCCGCACTGCTCGCCGGGACATTGTAATACATAGAGAACAATATAAACCCATGAAGTACATGCGCCGCACTGCGCTTGTAGACAGTGTATACATGTATAAAATAAGAGACAGATAAACAGAACATACTGCTCCCCGACTGTGAGAAATACATAGAAGGACATATAAACACAAGAAGTCACGCCGCACGCGTCCGACATGTAATACATAGAGAACAATACCCATGAATCACCGCGCACTATTGTATCATATGAGAACAATATAAACCCATGAAGTCACGCCGCACGCTGCAGACATTGTAATACATAGGAACAATCTATAGAGAAGCATATAAACATGAAGTCACGCCGCACTGCTCGCCGGGACATTGTAATACATAGAGAACAATATAAACCATGAAGTCACGCCGCACTGCTCGCCGGGACATTGTAATACATAGAGAACAATATAAATACAATTAAGAACCCGCACTGCTCGCCGGACATTTGTATCCATAAGAGACATAATACACATAGAATCACGCCGCACTGCGCCGGGAACATTGTAATAAATAGAGAAACAAGATACCACATTGAAGTCACGCCGACTGCTACGCCGGGACATGAAAAACATAATAGACAATATAAACACATGAAGTCACGCCGCACTGCGCCGGGACATGTAACATAGCCAAATATAAAATACACAGCACATGCTCGCCGGGACATTGTAACATAGAGAACAATATAAACCCATGAATCACGCCGCACTGCTCGCCGGGACATTGTAATACATAGAGAACAATTATAAACCCATGAAGTCCGCCGCACTGCTCGCCAGGGAACATTGTATACATAGAGACATATTAAAAACTGAAGTCACGCCGCACACTTGCTCGCGGTACATGTAAATATAGATAACATATACACATGAAGTCAACGCGTACTGCTCGCCGGGACATTCGTAATACATAGAGCGATAGAGACATGTACACTACTCGCCGGGACATTGTAATACATAGAGAACAATATAAACACATGAAGTCACGCCGTACTGCTCGCCGGGACATTGTAATACATAGAGAACAATATAAACATGAAGTCACACGCACTGTCTCCCGCGCCGACATTGTATACAATAGAAACAAATACAAACCCATGAAGTCACGCCGCACTCTCGCCGGGACATTGTAACATACTAGAGAACAATATAAACCCATGAAGTCACGCCGCACTGCTCCGGGCGACATGAAAGTAATACATAAAAGAGAACAATATTAAACCCATGAAGTCACGCCACACTTGCTCTCCCAGACATGTAATACATAGACAATACCCATAATGAAGTCAACGCCGGGTGTAAACCCTGCTCCCGCGCCGAGATGAATACATAGACAATATAAACACATGAAGTCACGCCGCACTGCTCGCCGGGACATTGTAATACATAGAGAACAATATAAACCCATGAAGTCACGCCGCACTGCTCGCCGGGACATTGTAATACATAGAACAATATAAACCCTGAAGTCACCCGCCACTGCTCGCCGGGACATTGAAATCATAGAGAACAATACACAGAAGTCACGCCGCTACTGCTCGCCGGGACATTGTAATACATAGAGAACAATATAAACCCATGAAGTCACGCCGCACTGCTCGCCGGGACATTGTAATACATAGAGAACAATATAAACCCATGAAGTCACGCCGCACTGCTCGCCGGGACATTGTAATACATAGAGAACAATATAAACCCATGAAGTCACGCCGCACTGCTCGCCGGGACATTGTAATAACTATAGACATTATACATGAATCACGCCGCACATGCTCGCCGGGCATTGTAACATGATAATACATATCACGCCGCACTGCTCGCCGGGACATTGTAATACTAGAGAACAATATAAACCCATGAAGTCACCCGCACTGCTCGCCGGGAGCACGCGCCGACATTGTAATACATAGAGAACAAATACCCATAAGTCACGCCGCACTCTCGCCGGGACATTAATATAGAGAACAATATAAACCCATGAAGACTGCTCCTTCGCGCAACCCGCAGCCACGCTCAGCATAGAACACGCCGCACTGCTCGCCGGACATTGTGATAGTAGAGAGAACAAGATGCTGAATGATACATGACTGAAGACACTATAAACCCATGATGTCACGCCGCACTTGCTCGCCGCATCATTGTAACATAGAGAACAATATAAACCCATAATCACGCAGCACGCTCGCCGGGACATTGTAATAGTAAAGAACAATACCCATGAAGTCAACGCCACTGCTCGCCGGCAATCATGCAATAGACAGTACGGTGATAGTAGAGACAACAAGATGCTTGAATGATACCCATGGACCCCTGGAAACATGAAAGGGTGGTGTATTGATGAACGATAAACTTAACCGTGACGACATGGGTACGTGGTCAGATGGCACACCTGCCCATGATGTGATACATACATGTAATGTTATAAACATTCACTTATACCTTGCTGTCAGACACGTACATGTACCTTAGTAGCGGGCAAAAGCTCTACAAACTCCCGTTTTGTTGCGGACAGTAGTTCTGCAAACACCCATGTAGTATGCTACATACGGTATGCGAGTTTTGCAGAGTTACTGTCCACAACTTAAGGACTGACTATATAGAATATGACCTTTTGTTTCAAATGTAGTAGAATCATACATGTGCACTGCATATCTATATAAAGTATATCTGACCATGTTCTTCTTAGAGTATACAGAGCATTGAGTTGCCATCTCCGCCATTTTAGTGTGTACAAGCTATCAGACAGTTTCACCACTTGGACACATACAGCCAGTAACATGGCAGTAAATCTAATACAATTTGGTGAAATACGTCCCAAATATATAGAACGACAACGTCCTATAAATATTATTTCATCAGATATTGATACAGTATGTATGGTAATACAGGTATATATCTACAGCACTGTGTATTGTTCTTACTGTTACACACTGTTTACTGAATTCTCGAACATGTTAACAAAGGGTCAACAAACCCTTCATATATCAGACTTGGTGTATACATTTGATGAAAACAAGGTGTAGTACGCTGTTGTCTGACGTATCCCCATCATGTTGCACCAAATGTTATTCCTGTGTTTGTCATATTATTAGTGGTATGTATTATGAACGAGGCGACAGTTATTACACGGTTTGAAGTGATGTTGTTTTAAACGTTTAATATGTTCTAAAATGTGAATAGCAATAAACTGTATAGCACAGTTTTCTACAATTCTAGTGACGGAAATTCCGCATAAACACTGGCAACTCCAGGTGTTGACACTACAATCATTCCAGCACAAAAATATTTACACAATTCCCTAACATTTGATTGGCCCGTAGCAAGTATCTGTCCAAAATTTATATCCCAGTAAACTACCATGCCGAACTACCATGCCGAACTACTGTCCGTAACCGTGAGGTGCAGTTAAAATAATTCTTAAGAAAACGGAAAATAAACACATTTTCTTGATGAATTTATTTCAAATGCTGGAATTATAAGGAATGAATGGCCTTTTTGTGGAATTTATCGGGGATATAAACTTGGAAAAGTCGCGGGAATACTGGACGAGGCCTTCCGGCCTTCGTCCAGTATTCCCGCGACTTTTCCAAGTTTATACTCCGATAAATTCCACAAAAAGGCCATTCATTCCTATACTAACTTTTCATTAACTGCCAGTATAGCGTTCACAATGTCAGTTGTTGTGGTAAGTTTATTTATGGTGGCCACAAGTTCGAAAACTATACGGGCCACCATTCCAAAAATAGTTACATGTAACGTAAAAGCATAAGATAATTACAACATGTAAACGATCCTTTCAGGCAATGCATGAACATGAGAACTAAAATAACGGAGTTGGAGTATGTTAAAACAATATAGCTACAAGGCTTACACAGTTGAAAATTAGCTAGAACGATATAAATGAGTCATGTAAAAATAAGAAACGTATTCCCCGCCAGACTTCAACGAGGCCCCAGCAAGGGAATAACAACTACTTTAATCTAGAACGCGAGCACGGAGACCAACATGTGCAAAAAGTATTTAAAAATCGTAAAGAAAACTAGTTAAAATATCTCTCTTAAAATGGTGAAGGCCAGCTTCAAAGTAAGTAAACCCGCTTTCCCAAATATGTTAGGACGAGCAATTACTATAACATTTGTTTAAACAAGACATCTAAAATTTGCATATGTTAATATAATTTACACATAGATACAATTGTGGCACAATGTATGTACAAGTTGATAATAATTGTTAGCTTGATAACATTTTTAATGATATGTCTTTATTCGAAACGACTCTTAGATAACGTTGTTCGTTCCGCATATCAGGATGGAATGTCAGTATGGAAATTGCAAACATGTTAGCATTAATAATTTGGTGGGTTTCCACCAATGATATTTGTCTGTTCAATGGCAATCCAGGCGGAACCAGATTTCATGCAGGAACATTCAGTCTGGGCGGAACAAAAGGTGTGGTCATTCAGGCTTTGTAATATCAATAATTAATCAAACATATTACCGTCAAAGCGGTTTATGACAAGGGCTAACTGCGAAATGACAAACGCGGAACAAAGAACGAGACATATTACCTGGCTTGTATAATATATGTAGAGATGCAAACTTAGAGATTATATGTGGCATTGTTATCACCAAATATGTGAGACCCATTATCAATATTACACCTTCACAACTTTATCCAGAATGATATTTGTTTGATCATTAATAATAAAATACACATCTACAGAAACATATTTCGACAATTTAAACACAATATTTGAACTGCACATTTCCTGCATGTTAAAATGAATACAAACATCAATATGATTGGACAAGTATGAATATTCCAACAGTTTACATGCATTTCCCGAAACATTTATAAAATAATATACAGACCTATAATTATTTATATTATTGTATTTTGTAAACAAGCGCTACTATAATATTAGTATACGCATGCATATTCAAATTGTAAAATGTGACCCATCATCTAGTTAAATTATCATCATAACATATGTGTCAAAAGCAGTAAGAGGTAAAACTGGCCGATGGCTTGTACACACTAAGATGGCCGACATGGCAACTCCATGCACTGTGTGGGATACAGTAAGAAGAAAATGTTCACATGTATGTTATGCATATATCCCTTCATATTTACGAAGAAATTATGCATGAATCATTGGATTATCAGGGGTCCTTAATGTACTTAGCATAAACGACGACAACAATATGATAAATAGAGTAAACAAATGCCAGCAACTACTTGTCATTACTATAAACGATGACAGCAGTATAGCAAATCCAGTGAACACATATGTCAACGGATAACCTAATATTGCGTTACTTTGATGTTGATGATCACTACTGACGCGCTAGGACAGAAACTGGGACAAATGTGGCCAGATCATTTACAATTTGGTTCGCCGATATACGCACATTATGCCTTAGCACGCAAACCATTCGAATAAATTTCATGAAACTCTATTAAACCAGTTATGTTAATGCATATTATTACATAGAAATGCTGATAGATATTTACTGAACAAACATTGAACGAGCTCATATATTATGTTTAATCTCCAAAGTTAGCGTGATACAGATAGATGACTAATATGGCGACTCAATTGTTTACCTGTGTAGAAAATTAACAAAGTCCAATACACCTTGCTTTAACTCCCGGTAAATATTCTGTGTTTATATAGACACATTAAACGTGACATACAGTACAGTTAATAACGAAGAAGGTATCTATGTTAATTGACCTATATATTCCGGAGAAATACATGTACGCCTTTACATTGTATATATTCCACTCGCGTCAGTTGTCCGCCATATTTGTTGTGAATGTTCCGCTTCAGTGAGCGGTTACGCGTGTTTCTTTGCGACCACAGCAGGGAATGAATTTGTGTCGTCTGCTGAATTTCAAATGTAATGTTTTTATATTTTGTGAATTGTAAGGACATAAAAATCATATTTCTTTTAAAGGAGTTTTGTGGCGGTATGAGGTTGTCTTAGTACGTTAATACACTTTATGAATTTACCGAAGTAAGATACGTAGTTATATGGATAACCGTGTTGGATGGGTCAACATATGACAGTATATGATTTACCTGTATTGGGGTAAAAACAAACTTGTACAGGTACAGATAGGCCTGTCACGTGATGGTGACCTGAATAAATACACACCTGACTCATTTCTTTCCCTTTGGACCGGCAGTAAAGAGCCGGCATTGGTCCCCGGTAGCTGTTCGATCACAGCTCTTCACCTCTACACCGACGTATGTGATGTTGTCATTACTTGCCGGAGGAGGTGGTTTTCCCCGGGTACTCCGGTTTCCCCACCATTCATCTCACGGAGTAATGCAGAATAGACCGGAATTGGCCGCCCGCATTACTCTTATTAAACATTATTGACTGTAATATGCATCGTCTGAAATCAAATTTAACATGTTGGACCATGACCGGCGGTATGGTATGGGCCACTCACTAATACATGGGCAATTGCTATACCGCCGTGTATTATCTTCTCTTTTTCTTTCGTCTTCAGAATATGTTAAACACATTGTCATATAACCAAATAGTAACAGATAAACGCCACACCTGAACTCGAATAATTGCAAATCGTATATAACGATAAGCCGCGAAACGACAGTAGCTGGGCCCGAAAACATATTACATCATTCTTTGCATAACCAAATATCGATCATTCCCAGTCTGATATGTTATGCCCTGACCAATCGTCAAATATCATCATTATATAGGATAACACTGTTACGGCTGAATCTCCATATATCACATGCACTCACACTCAGCCTTTTTCACGGTCTTACATACCGGCTTCGTGCGATAGGAGAATGAACTAGCTAGGTTAAATTAACCGCCTCATTGCCTCCTTCATTTAATGCACATATTTCGACTGTATGGCAGATATTAGTAAATTCGGAAACAAACGGGCCAACGGTCATTGGCCTGCCACTTTTGGGTTCAAATGCCCGGGTTTGGAAGGTCCTCGAGCCAATTCCTACCCTTAAATATAAGATATTGTTTTGTTTTATTTTGAGTCAATATGAATAACGCAGTGGCTGTAGGTGGATGAGGGAATTTTACATACATCCTTTTAAATGTTGATTATCGGGTGCCGGGCAGGGTGTACATCATGGGCGGATTCGTGGGGGGGGGGGGGACCCGGCGCAGCGCGCCCTCCCCCCCCCCCCCCCCCCTCTAAACATCGCCGAGTAAAGATTTTGTACAGGTTACAAGGCACGTTTCATGCCAAGTACCCTGTATTCCATGCATTTTTCGGTCGTTGTCTTATTGTTTCAATCAAAAATCATGTCTAAACATACTGTGACAGTGTCAATATTTTTGTTCCAAAATGCGCCAGAACGCAGGAAATTCGATGTAGATTCCAAAAAACATTTACCCCCGGACCCCCCTAGCGCTATCATGAGCTCCGCTCGGTCGACTATTTTGCAATACTTGACTATATTATCGAACGAGCTATAGTCAAGTATTGCAAAATAGTTACGCTCCCTAACCCGAAATCCTGGATCCGCGCCTGTACATGTCATGACTATTTCCCGTAGGAGCCGGACTCGTACAACGTTTTATCAATACGTGTATAAATGCACCCGTCATGCTCTGTATACTTTTGAACATTATGAATTCACGGACCGTTTTCAATTTGGCGGGAGAATATGCGACGGCAGGCATGACTGTCGTACCTTTATCATAGTGTGGACGTCCCGTGCAAATGACGGTGTTTCTGTGGTTGGACACTGTATTGCAGGCTGTCGTGATTCAACAAACATTGTTTCACTAATTTTGGAAGAATACAACATTCTCATAAAAGTAGTAAAACGATGTTTGTCAAACACCTACATCATCCAAAGCACCATCCAAACACGAAGCCGTCTCCATGTGGCACAGTGTACGTATGTAAGCAGTGATCATTCTTCGGTGACTCAATGACAATCCATGCAGACCAATATCTGTATGCAGCCGAATGTTGCTACCTTCTCATGCAATGCCTTTCATTCGCGGCCACATCCCTGGTGTAAGACTGCAGCAAGACAGTACCCGCCCGCACACAGCCAGAACCGCAACTCAATATCTGGCTGGAAACAACGTCCACGTCCTTTCATGGCGTGCGGTTTTCCTCTGATCTCAGCCCGGTAGAGCACATCTGGGTTAAGCTTTGTCGTAAGGCGAGGGCAGTATGGTACGGAGCCCCTCAGGGGACATGGATTAATTTTTTTATTAATTCGTTCCCACGAAATAACAATTCGTTCCCTCAATTTAACAATTCGTTCCCTCGAATAAACAATTCGTTCCCACGATATAACAATTCGTTCCCACGAATTAACAATTCGTTCCCGTAGGAACGAATTGTTATTTCATGGGAACGAATTGTTAAATTGAGGGAAGGAATTGTCATTTCGTGGGAACGAATTTCTAATTCGCTAAACGAATTGTTATATTGTAGGAACGAATTGTTAATTCGAGGGAACGAATTGTTAAATTGAGCGAGCGAATTGTCATTTCGTGGGAACGAATTGTTAATTGGAGGGAACGAATTGTTATATCGTAGGAAACAATTGTTAATTCGAGGGAACGAATTGTTAAATTGGGGGAACGAATTGTTATTTCGTGGGAACGAATTAATAACAAAAAGACGATTCTACGACCCATGTGGGGCTCCGTAGTGCGTGCAGTTTGTTAGAAATTTCTCTTTGCTTATGTGCACTATGCTAAAACATTATATTTGCTTATGTGCAATATTTTAGAACGTTCTATTTGCGTATATGAAGTATGTTGGAACTTTCTCTTTGCCTATGTGCAGTACGTCAGAACTTTCTCTTTGCTTAATGTGCAGTTTGCGTCAGAACTTTGCTTCTTTGCTATGTGCAGTACCGTCAGAACTTTCTCTTTGCTTATGATGCAGATGCGTCAAAGAACTTTCTCTTTGCCTTATGTGCAGTACGTTCAGAACTTTTCGTTGCTTAATGTGTAGTTCGTCAGAACTTTCTCTCTTTGCCCTATGTGCAGTACGTCAGAACTTTCTCTTTTATGCTATGTATTGCAGTAACGTCAGAACTTTCTCTTTACTTATGTGTTAGTACCGTCAGAACTTTCCTGTTTGCTTATGTGTAGTACTCCAGAAACTTTTCTTTGCCTAGTGCAGTACGTCAGAAACTTTCTCTTTGCTTTATGTGCAGTACGTCAGAAATTTCTCTTTGCCTATGTGCAGTACGTCAGAACTTTCTCTTTGCCTATGTGCAGTACGTCAGAACTTTCTCTTTGCTTATGTGCAGTATGTTAGAACTTTCTCTTTGCTTATCAGGAGTTTGTTAGAACTCTATGTTTTCTTATGTGCAATATGATAGAAGATCTCTTTGCATATGTGCAGTATGTCAGAATTTTCTCTTTGCTTACGTGCAGTATGCTAGAACTTTCTCTTTGCCTATGTGCAGTATGTCAGAATTTTCTCTTTTCTAAAGTGCAATATGTTAGAACTTTCTCTTTGCGCATGTGCTTATCTGGAGTGTGTTAGAACTTTATCGTTTCTTATGTGCAGTATGATAGAACTTTCTCTTTTCTTAGGTGGAGTATGTTAGACCTTTCTCTTTGCTTATCTGGAGTGTGTTAGAACTTTAACTTTTCGTATGTGCAGTATGCTAGAACTTTCTCTTTACGTATGTGCAGTATGCTAGAACTTTCTCCTTGCGTGTGTGCCGTAAGTTAGAACTTTCTCCTTGCGTGTGTGCACTATGTTAAACATTTTTTGTTTGCCTATGCAGTATGTCAGAGGTTTATATTTGTTTCTAAGGAATGAGGTCATCGAATGATACACTTGACTTCAATCGATGATAATTGCTTCATAAGAGTGATGTGATATATGAATATAAAATGTGTGAATATTGTCTTGTTACTGTATACTATATGTTACATTGAGTTGCCATCTTTGTATGTACAAACCATTGCACAGTTTAATCACTTCGATCGTTTGACACATGCAGCATATAATATGATAGTAAAAGTAATAAAATGGGGTGCAATACATCATAGACAGATATGAAAACAGCGTGCTATAAATTACGCCAGAAAACTGTAAAAAAAAAAGAGATATTAGAGCATTTCTCCCATCAATCTCAAACTATATTTCAATGTGCAAACTTTTCTATTTCATGCACTGTTTATTGTTAGTGTACACATTACACATAGCTAAAGCCATATCTATGCGTCGCATAGTATACAGTAACACGCTAATGCTCACATATATGTTGGGATTGATGGGGGGAACACTCAGATATATCGCCTGTTGTACAGTTTGCTGGCACAATAGTTATAGCACGCCGTCGTCATATCTGTCTATTATGTATTTCACCAAATGTTATTAGTTTTTCTGTCATAGCATTTGCTGTGTGTGTCAAATGCTCGAAGTGGTGAAACTGCACGATTGCTTGTACATACTAGGATGGCTGCGATGGCATCTCAATGTAACATACATTATAGTGTACAGTAACAAGAGACTATTCACACATCTTATATTCATATATCACATGTATCACTCTCATGAAGGAATTATCATTGAAGTCATATATATAGCTATATGACCTATGTCCTTATATGCATTATGTTAAAACTTTCTCTGCCTATGTGCAACTATGTTAGAACTTTCTCTTTGCTTATGGGCAGTATGTTAGAACTTTCTCTTTGCTTATGTGCAGTATGTTAGAACTTTCTCTTTCTGTATGTGCAGCAGGTATGGTTTTCTCCTTGCGTGTGTGCAGTATGTTAGAACTTTCTCTTTCTGTATGTGCAGTAGGTATGGTTTTCTCCTTGCGTGTGTGCAGTATGTTAGAACTTTCTCTTGGCGTATGTGCAGTAGGTATGGTTTTCTCCTTGCGTTTGTGCAGTATGTTATAACTTTCTCTTGGCGTATGTGCAGTATGTTAGAACTTTCTCTTTCTGTATGTGCAGTAGGTATGGTTTTCTACTTGCGTGTGTGCAGTATGTTAGAACTTTCTCTTTCTGTATGTGCAGTAGGTATGGTTTTCTCCTTCAGTGTGTGCAGTATGTTATAACTTTCTCTTGGCATATGTGCAGTATGTTAGAACTTTCTCTTTGCCTATGTTTTACAACCTTCTATTTGCTTATATGCAGTATGTTAGAACTTTTTCTTTGTGTATCTGCAGTATGTTAGACCTTTCTCTTTGCTTATGTACAGTATGTCAGAACGTTCTCTTTTCCTATGTGCGGTAGTTTAGACCTTTCTCTGTGCCTATTTATGTACAACTATGTTACAACTTTCTCTTTGATTATGTGTAGTATGTTAGAACTCTCTATTTGCGTATGTACAATATGTTAGAACATCATCTTTGTCTATGTGCGGTATTTTAGACGCTTATCTTTGCCTACGTGCAACTGTCTTACAACTTTCTCTTTGCCTATGTTCAGTATGTTAGAACTTTCTCTTTGCGCATGTACAGTATGTTAGAACTTTCTCTTTGCGCATGTGCAGTATGTTAGAACTTTCTCTTTGCGCATGTGCAGTATGTTATAACTGTCTCTTTACGCATGTGCAGTATGTTAGAACTTTCTCTTTGCGCATGTGCAGTATGTTAGCAATTTCTCTTTGACATTACACTTTTTGCTGATTAAAATTCACTTTGATTGTTTAATTATTATTTTATACTTGATTTTTTGTTTTAATCATATTTTATATTGTATTAATTGTGCTCTTCCAGGGCCATCTGACATGTTCACAAAGGTCAGAAATTGGCAAATATGAATTGATGGTATGTTGTGTCAAAACTAATCAAAACAACAGATTTTTCTGGGAGTTTCAAACAATAATTTATTCCAGAGAAAACGTATGGATGGAAATGGGTTTTCACCATGACAGTACATTTGCCTCTGGATGATGATTGAGAAAATATGCAACTTTCAGTCGCTAGTTCTGCAAGTGACGTGGCACGGCATGGTCTGAAAGTGGAAATTTCATCTCAGAATTTGATCATTTTAAAGAGGCTGCACCGAGATATTTCACATTCATGCATAGGTAATGAGTACTAATAGAGCAGCTTATGTGTGTTATTTAAAAGCTTCTAGTGTGTCTTGTTCACAAATGTCGAACACATTTTGCTGTCTGTCCATATATTTGGAATATGGAGTTAAATGCATTCTGTCCGAGGGCGTAAACTTGATAATTTGAAATGGTCATTGTCGCCTTATGTGCAGTATACATACGTTTCTTTGTATATGTGCAGTATGCTAGAACTTTCTGTTTGCGTGTGTGCGGTATGTCAGCGTAAAATGATAATTAATTCCAGTGGGTTCATATTTAGTTTGTTCATTTCCTCGATTCCAATCGTGTATCGGTTGCTCATCAATTCTCCGCTCATATACATGTACGCCTGCATGTCGTGTTGAGATCGATCGATCTCCGGCGTGAGAAACCATCGTCTCACGACGCCCATTGTGCCATGTCGTAGTGGACATGATGCATGATCTATTGACTGAGTCAGACAAACGTGTTGCCATGCAGGCGGTGTATCAGGGTCCAGACCAGCATGCAAATGGAGCTTGTCAAGTTATTTCAGTATCCCGTCAACACAGTGCGTATGTGCCGTGAAACACGGTGCCGTGAAACATTTGTGATATCCTGTCAACACGACATAATCACTGCGTATGAAATGCATTTGTCATACTAGTCGATTCTCCGATTTTGAGGATGCGGCTGGGCTTATTGTTTTGCATTTTAAAGCTATTTGTAGTGTTGACGGGATACATGAATAGTAGGTTAGTGCCGTTAATGGGAAAAAATATCTGGCGCGGCATGGAAACGGTAGGGCTCGCCAGAGCCGCGCCCATCCCGTTTCCTAAGCCTTGCCAGATATTTTTTCCTATTCACGGCACTAACCTACTATTCTGTATTTATCAGGTAACGAAATTAGTATTGGACGAGTACATACACAGCCGCCTGCGTTAATCTTGTCCAAATGTCAATGTTTCTGAACGTGTATTGGCAATCTCAACTCGCAATCAAGCAGTTTGATTGACTGAGCCTGAGATGTAGCACAGCTCAGGCTCAGACAATCAAAGAATGAAAAAAATAAAACGAGAGACAAATATTGGCAAGATTAGCGCAGGCGGTGGTGTACTGACTGATAGAAAAGTGTGCAACCCTCGCTAAACATTGGCACCTTACAGTGTGTAGGTTTAGAGTGGTTCAATATATTCCATCTGCATTGACTTTGTTTTAATATTAAATGTATAGTGTTGCATTTGTATTTTGTCATTCTAATTCGGGTCTACACTGTTTCAGCTAGACCTTCTCTAACCCTGATACACATGAACATCTCAATATGACAGTTTGATGGATTTATCTGTGATTATCTCCGATGACTAGTATTATTATTATAGGAATGAATGGCCTTTTTGTGGAATTTATCGGGGTATAAACTTGGAAAAGTCGCGGGAATACTGGACGAAGGCCGGAAGGCCTCGTCCAGTATTCCCGCGACTTTTCCAAGTTTATATCCCCGATAAATTCCACAAAAAGGCCATTCATTCCTTATAATTCCAGCATTTGAAATAAATTCATCAAGAAAATGTGTTTATTTTCCGTTTTCTTAAGAATTATTTTAACTGCGCCTGACGGTTACGGAAAATAGTTCGGCATGGAGTTTACTGGAATATAAATTTTGGACAGAGACTTGCTACGGACCAATCAAATGTTAGGGAATTGTGTAAATATTTTTGATGCTGGAATTATTATTAGTATATGTATGATCATGGTTGAAAACACAAACCTGTCTTGGAGTGCTGAGGTGCCTGAATTGCAGCGAACCCTCTCTTAACCTTGGCACCGCACAGTGTGTATCTTTATAGAGGTTCAGCTGTGTATGATTTCCATGTAAAACATCGTATACCATGATCGGATTCTGTGTATTTAGACCCGCGTCAGATGTACCGCAAATCGGGGTAAAATAGGATTTTTTTCCAGTGCTGTGTAGCTTAGTTTAAGAATTTACTATTGTAAGTGTTAGCGGCATGGGTAGAATTGCAACTAGCAAAAGTAATGATTAAGTAACAAGTTATATCAACATTAGTCACAACCCTCCCCAATGACATATCTATAGTAATACGTCTAGTGTACTCTGACAGCTTCCATCGCCGCTCAATATACACCACGAAACAATCATGATTCGGTCGGTCAATGGCATGTGTGTTCCATGAGTGCATGGTGTTAACTCTCCCACCCCTAAATACCTGGCATAGACAGTTCCATGATCATTTAGGACTGTTCCATTAGTCAGATAAGGGGTATTGTGTCAAAATCTTAAACATAAAGACAAACACTGCAGATCCTGTTGAGACGGCTCGTTCCGAGCCGGCTCAACTGGATCTATAGTGTTTGCAAATGTTGAATTTGTTATAGTCTGTAGGATGGGACAGGTTAGAACAGCAACACGTTCTTAAAGGAACATGCCCACTCAGTAGGCACAAACTGTTCTTTATATCAGAGACATCATCTGAGACATTTCCTGGAAAAATAAACATTCATTAACCATTCCCACACGTATTGATTGGCAGTATTATACATTTTATATCAGACGTACATTTCCACACTGATATCAGGGGCGATAACCATTTCCTTAAAATGTTAACGGACATTACTATTTATTCTCTGTGTTTTATTATGTGCAATGATCATAATGTATAAAGTGTCGAAAATAGTATTTGGTCAGGTGACGCATATATCTATCTAGTATAAATACTTAAAAAAGATCATGCCTCATTTGCATATGAAAATAGCCTGATACCACCGCGAGTTACTATCAGTAAAATAAATATTACTAAATGATTATACTTGTCTAGCGGGCACTCGTATTTTTTAGAACTGGTGGGATAGTGACACTGAGTGGGCATGTACCTTTAAAGAGGCAGACTAACAACATAACACGTTCGATAAGGCGAACTGAGTTACAGCGCGTCAAATGTGTTCCGTCATGCGCCGCGTTTCGCCCAATCGAAGACAGCTGAGTGACTCATGGTGCCAAATTGGTTAATCAAACAAGTGGCAAATGTTATCAAGTCGTTAGAACGACAATTTGTCAGGATGCAGGCCCATGACAAACACAAGTCCACTACAATTGAAGTGTCCGGCAGGTCAGCGTATGATTGATATTCGACTGATCGCCGCTAAATTGAGGTCTCCCCAGAGAATGTGTATTGGTCTATTATGCATTAAGGAATATTTGTGACTGTGTGGAAATCGGGCTTATTGGTTTTGCGACCAGTGAAGATCCAGATCAGCCTGTGCATTCGCACATGCTGATCAGGATCAGCACTGTTCGCCATTCCATCAATGCAATATATGTCGTGCTTCTGACAAGCAGTATCGATCGTTATCATGCTACATGAGTGAAATATTTCATCAGGAGCTACTCTGGTCACAAATCACATACACCCCATTTCTCCAGTCACAGCCAAATTGAGAAAGATGGCGTGGGGTATCATAGTGGATAGTGTAGCCTTATAACCGTCAGAAGGGTCAACCTCTTCGTTATTTCTTTAGTTCATGTACAGTGGACCCCTACAAACCCGACTCAATAGCATTCGGAATCTCAGCAAGTTTAGCCAATTGAATGTCCGAGTTCGCGTTTCTAGTCGTTCAAAGAAACAAACAAACGGGGTTTCCTGACATTTCGCATGCATATTCATATATATTTGTTTATTATATATATTTGTTTCATAATTCACGGTTAATCGTGTGCGATGAAATCTCGCATGCGCAGTGAATAGGAAACGCACAGAAACACCAAACAATGGTTTTCGCGCAAACTTAGCGCAAACGTGAACCAAACGTGGGTCAAAACAAAACGGCACGTGTAAACGCGGAACAAAACCACAGGCACTTTGTGTTATGAACGACAAAGCTCTCTTACCCAATTTTGCTAGTATGACTACCATAAACCAATGATGAAATTTATCACAGAAACAATTGATGAACTTGACAGGCCCGTACGCAGGATTTTCTATTGTGGGGTGCGTCAGGGGGGGGGGGGTGCGTCAGGGGCGAGCCCCATGTAGTGGCGCGAGTACGCTAGGGGGGTACCCACCCCCCTAGCGTACTTTAAACCTAGATGGCATGAAATGCACTCTCCTGCATTTTATGTCATTTACATTCGGATTTCAACGGTGGCATTTTCATGCAAATTACCTGTATATTAATGCATTTCAAGATTTGTTGAGATTACTGTTTGAAAAATAGCGGACCTCGGCGAACGGGCCTGCTTGACTACATGTGGGCCGTTTCACTAAACTTCGTAAGTGCACAACATATTCACATTATCACTGTTTTCTTGTAAACAATTATTGGATTAGCATTTATTGAGCATAGGCTGCATGCAGTATATGCTCAATACATGTAAATCAATCAATTGCAATCTCCAGACGATCCTAAATTGGCACTTACGAACCATGATCGTAGTCGTACAAAGTTTAGTGAAACTGGTCTCAGGACAACAAAAGGTCTGAACAAAACTACCAGAAACATATGTGAACAGCCATGTGATTTTTACTCAAGGAGATGTGCGGCATCTCATGACAAATATTTTTAAAATGTACGATATTTTCCGTAAAATGACACGTTGGCGACCAGCTATCAATCACAGTGTATTTAAACTTGTCCATGAAAAGTCGCACATCGTCTTAGGTACAAAATCACATTGCTTGTCTCAATTATTTTGAACACGCATGTCAGACATGTATAATTATGAGAATGATGAAATGGACAATGTTTCACCACGCTTTACTGGATTAAAACATTGTTCTTGAAAATTGTAGTTGTGACTGGAGAAATGTTTTTATTGCGAACTTACGATTTTCTTATGGGAATTTAACATGGGGCAAAAAAGGGCCCCAGAGTGACGATGAGGGTAAAACAACCCGAAACAATTTGGAAATTGACTCCGAAACCTGGCGAGATAGATTGGAAATAATGTAATTAAGATGGAATTTCATCAAATAAACAATTTGGGGAGGGTGACTTTTTACTATTGATATGTTTTAGATTTGATTGTGTGTAATAGCCAATAGTTCGTCGGCAGCAAAACGTGGAACAGAATAGCCTAATTGAATAGCACACTTATCTCTAATTAGACTTTATGGAATGGCGAACAGTGCATATCCTGATCAGCCTGTGCATCCGCACAGTCTGATCTGGATCTACACTTTTCGCAAAACCCATAAAGCTCATTTCTCAAGTCACATCCATACAGAACAGTGTTAATAGTATTGTTTCAAGATGAAATACTTCGGGTGAACGCATCGTGGCATTTTGCATTTGTGACGATGTTTTTGTTGCCACGTGTGTTTTGGTAACAAACTCAGGTGTCCATGTATCATTTTAACATATCCACGTAGTTATATAATTACTTGGAGGAATATATGAGACACGTCATGTGATTTTGTACCTTCGGACATCTGCGTAATTTCATTATATACGCTTACAAAATTTACAATATTTTCATAATTAAAGTCAAAAGTTGACGAAATTGTCAGAATACATGCGGAATATACGCTGAACATGTCAGCTTTTGCCGCTATTTTGACGTTTTGAAATGACGCAGATGTCCGAAGGCACACAATCACATGGCGTGTCTCATATTATACTGTCGCAGTGCTTTCAGTAACATGAATTGGACTTAAATTACTCCCTGAAATTAACTTAAAATTCCTAAATTTGATAGATTTCCTTCTTTGTCAAAAAACGTTCCTGAAATGTTCATAAAAAATCAAAAACAATTTCTGATAATATTAAGGAAAACACTGCTGTGGGTTTCAACAAACGCAGAAATAAAGTCAAACAAACTGTATACTCGGTCAGCTTAATTACTATGAGAGACACAATCTTGCTGCGAACTATACATATACGCTAATATGACTAACTAACAGAATCAGTATATGCAAGATTCACATCACAAAATACATCAATGTGTGATATGTACACATGTACATTCATTAATGATGACTTGAATTAAGCAGTCGCCGGTCCGACAAACGCACATAACCACTCAACTATAGATGTATCACCGCTAATTGTTATCCCGATTCCTAAGAACAACCATTGTTTGTCAGTGGGTATAATTATGAACGAAGATAGATCGGCCCGATGTCCCCTGCTTCTGTTAACCTGGAGCAATCAATCAGCATTAATGTGTAATGGTTCGCATCAAATGTCAGTTGCCGTTTGTAACCAGTGTAGTCCCTGATCAGACTACACATTTGTGTAGTCTGATCAGGGACTACACTGGTTATACATTCATATGTTAGTCAATATTCTGATTGCATCAAGTGATGTGGATTCAGATATGGTTGCATACATATGGAAATAAGATTTTTCTACGCCGAATGCAAGCGCCATGTTGTGCATAGTTGGCTTTCGGACTTTTTCCCACCGTACACGTGCCTGATTACCAGTCTAATTCCGCTAATGTTATTACACCAGTCCAGCGCATGCGCAAAACAATTTCCCGAACTCGCTGACGGGTAGCAGAAATATTATCGCAATTCATCAAAGTCTGTATGACATTTTCAGACAGTGAACCCGAGATGGTGATCGGAGACAACGCTTCCGGTAGATGAATACCGCATCAATCATTGTCTAAATCCGGTAATTTCGCTATAATTAATATTTCAGATAACTGTGTAATGGAATCATTGCATTCCACAACAGTGGTGGCTTTTATAGACAGATTAATAACAATTGTTTTTAACCGATTGTTGTATCAGATCTGGATAACTGTCTCGTTGGGTTTCCAATTTAAAGATAATACAGTGAAACTTCTCTAAACCGGACACCCTGGGAGGAACCCAGGGTGTCCGGTTTAGAGAGATTTCACTGTAAATCAGACATGTGATAATTCTGAGCCATAGTTGTGTGCTATGCGATCATGAACAGACAGTATCACCTGAGAGAAATTACAAAGAAACTCACCAAACATAAGATTACATGTGTTTTGTTGGCGCCCGGTTTAGAATGGTTCGACTGTACAATATACTTCGGGGATTCTGCTTCCATCGGCTGCCCATGGGATTTCTATATAAACTATAATAATTCCAGCACAAACATATTTACACAATTCCCTAACATTTGATTGGCCCGTAGCAAGTCTCTGTCCAACATTTATATCCCAGTAAACTCCCACGCCGAACTACTTTCCGTAACCTTGAGGCGCAATTAAAATAATTCTTAAGAAAACGGAAAATAAACAAATTTTCTTGATGAATTTATTTCAAATGCTGGAATTATAAGGAATGAATGGCCTTTTTGTGGAATTTTTCGGGGATATAAACTTGGAAAATCGCGGGAATACTGGACGAGGCCTTCCTGCCTTCGTCCAGTATTCCCGCGACTTTTCAAAGTTTATACCCCGATAAATTCCACAAAAAGGCCATTCATTCCTATACAAGATTTCAGCTTAGGCTCGACACGAGTTCGGTTTGTACATAAATCGTGTGTAACTCAATAGTGTTTGTATATTTTCCATGTATTTCAGCCAGATAACGATAAAATGGACATGTGATGATGTGCACTTTCGCCAAAAATGTTTATGAATGTGTTAATAACAGTGCCGGATTTGTAAGATACGAAATCGTGTGCAACCTGAGCTGATGGAGGGCATAAGCTATCCGAATCCAACAAGTAATGGTACAAGCTCTTGGCGATATAATTTGTATTACCCTGACATGGCATATGCTGTATCTTCGTTATGTGTGGCTGTAACTTGAGAAATGGGGCTGTGTTTGTGACAAGACTAGCTCCCGATCACTCAAATAATCATTGTTAGCTTTAAATCACTTGAGCTAGCATTACATATTTAGAGCTAGCTCTAAATAGTTAATGCTAGCTCTATGCTAACACCAAATCTACATAAACTCAAACAATTAATGTTGGCTCTAAATATTTAATGCTAGCACTAAATATGTAATGCTAGCTCTAACTATTTAGAGCTAGCAAAACGCCAAATCTACATACACTGGACTAATTAATGCTAGTTCTAAATAATTAGAGCTAGCATTAACTACCTTATCGACTGGTTTCATAAGCAACTCGTCAAAGTCTCGTTTCATATTAAATCAGTAATTCACTAAATTCATTAAACAAATATCGCATTACATCATAACTCTTTATTTAGGTTTTCTAGGTACTCGCTTCAGAGAAGTCATACTGTCCAACACGGATATTGAGCAAAGATCTTGCTCTGTACATGAACTGAATGCACATTCCGTCGCCTCTCGGCTTTAAGTCTGTGAAATCCTCCGACTGTCAGCCGAATTATCTCTCAGACATGACAAATTGGATTCAAAGTCTCCGCCATGACGGCGACTGCAGTGGAGAGGAGTCAACGTGAATTTACAACGCTTCATTAACCCATTTCAGTCTACGGATGCGATACTTTTGGACAAATCTCATTATTTTGTTTATTTCTCCACAAAGGTATATGTTGTTACGGTTCAAATGAGTGGTAACAACATATACTTTCGAGATGAAATAAAGAAAATATGATTGTTTCCCTTAAAAGTTTCATACTACTATTATAAATTGTATCCCGTTAATGCTCTCGTGACACGATCACATGACCACACCAGCGAATGTAATAACGTACAAATTGTATTGGCGTATGCAGACAGCCTGAGGCCACAGGTTCTTAAAGAACGGTTCATATTTCGATATGTTATGGGTTATTTCGGTATATCTGGTGGTTTGGGTGCATTGTTAGCAACATACAATTTACGTCACTTCCCGCGAGTTAGTACACGTATATATACGGTACGGGTCAGAATGTTCGGAACGGTGAATGTGTAGATAATTGACGATTTCTGTCGTGTATAATGATTGAGCATATGTAGTTGCACAAAACTATGTAAATTACCCAAAACCAACGAAATCCACCCAAGTCTACCCACAAGTCACCAAAATACCCATATGACACCAGCATACTGACCATCTGTTCAAACACATGTGCATAATGCCCAAGAATATACTAGGTCGACGTCAATTGCAGAGGTCCGTGGAAATAAGAGGTTTTAAAGGTCCATGATAGGGTTGTCCACTTTATTCCACTGACCCACTTCAATTCAAAACGGATCAGTACTGCTCTCGTGACAAAATCACATGACCAGGCTGGTGAATACGGAGCCCCGCAGGGTACGTAGAATTTTTTTTTTTATTAATTCGTTCCCATGAAATAACAATTCGTTCCCTCAATTTAACAATTAGTTTCCACCAATTAACAATTCGTTCCCTCAATTTAACAATTCGTAACAATTCGTTCCCTCAATTTAAAAATTCGTTCCCACGTTTAAAGTCGGTGTGTTTTATTGTAATGTATGTCTAACGTGAATTTATGATTGCAAAGGACACCAACCCCTTACACTACGCAATTACCTCAGTACATTACATCACATTATATCACATTAGAACCTCTCTAAATCGGACGTCGAGAGCATATCAGAGTGATTTATTTGATATATGTCACTGTAAATGTTCACCAACTGATAATTGTCAGTTCAGGATTGCGAAGATTCGCAATCCTGAACTGACAGTTATCCGTTGGTGAACATCAACAGTATATATATACAGGCGCGGATACAGGGGGTGTGTAAACAGTGTGAAGAGGAACGAACTATTATGTTATAGAGTTACCCTGCTGTAGTTTTCAAATGTGGCCGTTACTGGAGAAATGGTGCTTATGATATATGTGATAAGCGTAGACACAGGCCAGCCTGCCATCTAACAACCAATACATGTCCTCATCAGGATGAAAGCTTCCACTAAACTTCGTACGATTAAAATGTTCGTAAGTGCAAACTTATTATTTCACATTAACAATGTTTTCTTGTAAATAATTTTTTGATTTACATTTATTGAGCATAGACTGCATATGCAGCCTATGCTCAATAAATGTAAATCCATCAATTGAAATTTTCAGACTATCACGATTTTGCACTTACGAACATTTTAGTCGTACGAAGTTTAGTGAAACGGCCCCCAGGGACTAGACTAAGCAACCCTTTCAACACTTTCATTAGCGCCTTTTCTCCAGTCACACCCTCAAACACGTCTGTTTCTCTATCTGCAGTTGCACGTGAGTTGTAAATGCCAGGCGTCACGTTACCATAGCTGGGGCCCGTTTCATTAAACATCGTACGACTAAAATGTTCGTAAGCGCAAATTTAGAATCGTCTGGAAATTTCAATTGATGGATTTACATTTATTGAGCGTAGGCTTATGCAGCTTATGTAAATACAATACTAGTTTACAAGAAAACATTGTTAATGTGGTATTTACAGACTTTTTATTTTGCACTTACGAACATTTTAGTCGCACGAAGGTTAGTGAAACGGCCCCCAGATGTCCATTTCAGTTGTTTATCAGTAACAAAACGTCTAACCATCGAACATTCCGCAGTTCCAAATTATATTACGCTCACGTCATTGTTTTCACGCGCCGCCAGATAATTTCTGAGCAGTCCGGAAGTTGACAGCGGGCCTATTAATAAGGCCTCGGGCTGTTTCCGGTCGTTGATGAATTTGCAGTTTGTTTTCTGCGTTTGTCAGCACGAACGCCGCGAGAAATAAACGCTAGAATTTTGGATTTAGTCGGCGAACATTCGGAATGTGAGCAGTTTTGGGTGATAATTTTCTTACAACGGAATCTAGTTTCGTAATGATTATTTTTTAACATTTTAAACCCTAAATAAGTGGAATGGACGTTAATTTGCCGACCAATGTTAATTGTCTGAGCTGTAGCAACGCTCAGTCTCAGATAATCAGGCTACTTTATTTCAAGTATAATATTCGAGTATTTTGAAATAAAGAAATTAACAAATATTGCAAGATTAGCGCAGGCCGTAGTGTAAGTGTCCTTGCTCATTCCTGAGGTCAGCATATACGATGAAATCAAGTGTCACTTGAATCACATTGAATGGCTTCTCTGTTGTTTCTGGCCGATGCCATATAGAGAATAGTAGGTAAGTGGCATAAATGGGAAAAATATCTGGCAAGGCTTAGGAAACGGGATGGGCGAGGCTCCGAGCCCATCCCATTTCCGTGCCGCACCAGATATTTTCCCATTCACGGCACTTACCTACTATTCTATGTATCCCGTCAACACCTACACATAGCTTTAAAATGCAAACAAATAACCCCAGCCGCATCCTCAAAATCGGAGAATCGACTAGTATGACAACCGCACATATTCATACGCAGTGATTATGTCGTATTGACAGGATATCAACAATGTTTCACGGCACCGTGTTTCACGGCACATACGCACTTTGTTGACGGGATAAAATATACACATGGCGATATGGGTAGTCAAGGACATGGGTTGTGTGAAATGAAGTTTCCGTTATTCTGGCGGACTTTAAAAACGCCTCACTGTATATATGTGATTATATAGTCATTACTTATATTAGATACGTGTAATCAAGTGCACGTAAATATGACTCGTCGTGCTCATTCTATCATAGTTTATCCGTGAACTGTGACGCTCTGTGCACTCAACGAGTCACCTTTCCTCCTGAACCCATTTACTCGAAATGCACGTGCAAAATCCGACAGAAAAGTTGGTCATTGAATACGTAGCACGTTATACTAACTATTATATACTAACGATGCCGTGAATGGGAAAAAATATCTGGCAAGGCTCAAGAATTTCTTTATTTCTCATCAGAAGTATATGTTGTGACCACTCATTTGAACCGTCTCGCCGAGTGGTCACAACATATACTTTGGTTCAGAAATAAGGAAAATAGATAGAGAATAGTAGGTTAGTGCCGTGAAAAAATATCTGGCAATGCTTAGGAAACGGGATGGGCGAGGCTCTGCCGAGCACATCCCGTTTCCGAGCCGCGCCAGATATTTTTCCCATTCACGACACTAACCTACTATTCTATTTATCCCGTCAACACCTACTAATGGCTTTAAAATGCAATTAAATAATCCCAGCCACCGCATATATTCATACGCAGTGATTAGGTCATATTGACAGGATATCAAAAACCTTCCACGGCACCGTGTTTCACGGCACATACGCACTGTGTTGACGGAATAAATATAGTAACTATATACATGACAGTTGAAGGTTCATAACAAGTTACAATTCTAGAACTAAATGTCAATGACAGACACCGCATTTCGGGATATTTCGGAGTTGGTGTCCGTGGCTACCAGGCGATTGAACGTGTCCAGGTCAACCGAAATACGCCATACACGGTATACTGTTGGTTTCCGATAAATTGGCAAGGACGTCACGGAGTCAGCGGTTGCTAAATAAAGGCAAATGCCCCCAACATTTAATAAAAAACAGGCAGGCCGGATCAGTCTTCGCAGCCACAAAAACAAGAACGACAACAGGGCCACGTCACACATACGCACCTACAGTAAAAAGCCACATAACATAATAGCAGATGCAACATTCTGACCAGCAGAAGTACAAGGACACACTCAAGCAGAATGAAGCACTCAAACGCACAGACTATCATAACATACACAAACACGCGATCTAAAACTAACACATAACATCATTATGGGGAGAGGATGGGGTCAACGTAATATACAGGCAAAGCAGCCTGCACGGAACACAGTTCCCGGCAGCAACATGGTAACCCTAGGAAAACAATGGAAATGAAAGAAAAACCTTCCACACAGGGATACCTAGCTACCAACACGCCAGCTAGCCAAACATAATATTACAGCCCTCACCCTCCCCCAACACAGACCCAAAATGTATCCCCTAAACAAAACCGTATAACCTAAAAAGGGGGTAAATTATAAACGAACCACACCCCACACATGCAACAAACCCACAGGGGAAAAAACAACACACACAACACACAAACCTGGGGAACAAAACAAACATTACAAATCGGGGCGTGGTCCACCGTTGTCAATATGACATAGGTCACACGAGGGAGTATCATCACCCCCGCAGCATCCTAGTCCCCGGGATGAAGCCTAAACAGATTACCTGATCCGGACTGCCTGTCTACAAACCCGGCCGTGGAGCGTGGGTGTGCGCCTGGATGATGGACGCTTGACCGCCGCATCCAGACTCATGGTGCGCTCCTCTGGGCGTGCTTGCGGTGACTGCGTCGCGGGCGACGGGCTCGGGGTGAGTTGAGGACAGGGGACCCACGGGACTCTCCAGCGATGAAGCCGGCGGACTCGCTTCACACCACCCAACCTCACCTCACAACAATAACAACGACCACGCCTTCCGAGTCCCTCATTTGCCACCAACATATATTTATACTAACCATAAATAGGCCCGCAAACAAAAATACCCAACAATAGGGCCACATGCGGGCCTCACCACTTAATACAGACAATTGGCTATACAACTGCAGCGGCCGTGCACCGGAATACTGCACGAAATTAGATCACCAAATTGGTGGCCGCCAGCAGTAATCCAATTTGCACATTTGTCTATGGGGCCCTAAGCCCGCGAACTGGTTCTACACAGATTACACAGATTCAAAATTCAAATTTCCCATTAGGCCCAAGTTTTTATTTCGCCTTTTGCGGACGGCGTGCAAGTCAATAGAGACAGTGCGGCCGTTAAACGTAAGCAAGCAAGCAAGGGGTCAGCGGACTGTGTCTATTTTAGCTTTCTAGGGATGTAGCAGTTTGCAGCTATTTTAGGTGGTCGAATCGACGCCTTATCTAGAGCAAGTTAGAGCTTGAAAATCCATGCTCCTGATAGCTTGGGAGATAATTGAACTTACTAACTGGTTGACTAGTGAAACAGGCCATTGAAACCCACAATAAATGCCATATTTGTAAACGTAAAATGTTTCAATAGTTGATTCACTGTGATTGTCCAGTATTGGCAAGCACAATAATTATTGTCATAATTTTTTTCATTCGTAACAGATGCATCGTTTTCTCAAATTGTATAAATATTAGAGATTCACACAAGGGTCATCGTGACGTGTGAACTGGTTTTACTGTTTTCACAGATCAAGATGCAAATCACACAGTCAGACCAGGGCTTACGGTGTTCACAATTCATTTACTAAATAAATGTTATATATCTATCAAAAAACGTGAAAGAAGACCAATACAATGCACGGGGGGGGGGGGGGGGACTTCTGGGAGCGTAAATATACACATCCTCGAGGTTCTTGGCCTCCTATTTCCCGCCCCCTGAAAATGTTTGGCTGGCTAAACTCACCCACACGTCGTGTATCCGCCGCCCCCAGATGGGGAAGATATTGGTTGCGCGTATACGTTTGGTCCAGACAGACATATGGATGTATCTAAGGCGATTCAAACGGCATTATGCAATATACAATGTACGTATATATCAGATTTTGAACAAATGTAAAACAAAATGTTTCTATAAGGTGCATTAAATAATGTTAATACAATAAACGTATTAACCACGGCAAATACCTGGGACTATGAAGTGACGGACAACATTGAATTATATTTAAAAAAATATATATCACTGTGGTGGTGTCGAACCTACAACCCTCAACTTGTTTTATTATACTGAATTTATTACATTATCACAGCCATTTAATGGCTGTGATAATGTAATAAATTCAGTATAATAAAAAAAGTAATTTAAAAAAAATATATAACTGTAACCACTACACTACATGCAACACATAGGAAATATATGATTATTAAATAATTGGTTTTATAACTGTTTATGTTCGTCTCTCTGTTGTGTAGAAATGAATGAACGAAATGTTCTTAACCCTTTCAACCCTAAGGAACTGGAATGGACTGTGATATGCTAATGTTCCGACAAATCCAATGGTCACAAAATGATTTTCAGATTCGTCCATTTATGAAAAGGGGGTGTTTTTGTTCTTAGAAATATTAAAATTACTTTCAAAAAGTGCAGATCCTGATGAGACGGCTCGTTACGAGCCGGCTCATCTGGATCTGCACTTTTTGCATAAACCGCTATAGCGGCATTTCGGGTTCAAAGGGTTAAAGGTACACGCCCACTCAGAAGGCACAAGCTGTTCTTTATAGGAATTAAATAAGTGTATACTTATGTCAATATTCCACCAGTTCCAAAACTTACGAGTGCCCGCAATAGAGATGTAATCATTTAGTAATGTGTATTTTGCTGATAGTCACGTACGGCGGTATCAAGCTATTTTCATATGCAAATGAGGCATGATATTTTTTAATTATTTATACTAATTAAATGCGTCACCTGAAAAAATAATATTTTCGACAGATTATAAAGTATGATCATTGCACATCAAAAAATAAATACAGAGAATAAATAGTGATCATTGCACATCAAAAAATAAATACAGAGAATAAATAGTAACGCCCGTTAACATTTTAAAGGAACACGGTTATCGACCCTGATATCAGTGTGAAAATTTACGTCTGATATATAATGTAGAATAATGCCAATCAATACGTGAGGTAATGGTGAATGAATGTTTATATTATGCGACCCCCAGATTATTCGACAGTCGTCGAATTCTGGAATAAGGGGCGTAACTCCTGAAATGACTTTAGCACAAATCCAGGCCCGGTTGCTGTTCTTTTGAAAAAAACATATTGTGGAAATTAAGCGACTGTAGGCGCTGAATACTGAATATACAGTGAAACCTCTTTAAACCGGCCACCCTGTCACTGTAAATCAGGCAGTTTGTCATTGTTTCATGCGATCACGAACAGACATTATCACCTGAGATAAATGACCAAGAAACTCATCAGAAATAAGATCACACGTGTTTTCTTGGTGTCCGGTCTAGAGGGGTTCAGCTGCATACTGTATGATATGATACTGTGCCGAGGCATAAGAAGAAAATTGTGTTGTAACATGTGGTTCTGTGGTAGTGTATGTGTTATTAGTTTCACTGGCTTCAACAGAGGTGTTGGAAGCGTGTTTTGCCGGCAGGCCCGTACGCAGAGGGGGTGCGACGGGTGCGTACACACCCCCTTAACCCTTTCACTCTTAACCCGCAGGCATGTATAGTGGTATTGGCAAACAGTGTAGATCCAGATGAGCCGGCTCGTAACGAGCCGTCTCATCAGGATCTGCACGTTTTGCAATTAATTTTCATAATTTTGAGAACAAAAACTAAAATAATTCCTGCGTACGGGCCTGTTGGATGGTCAGTTATTGTTTGTATATACATGAAACACCTTTCTAAACAATGTACAAACAAATGCAAATGCGCCCGGGTCTGAAGATTATGTAATTTATAAAAGGTACTAAACTGGCATTCGTCACCATTGTAAGAAACAGCCACATGAAGTCGTAATGTTTTACTGGCCTATACAACGAATTACAGCGTGTCGAAACCGCTGTTTGGGGTGGGTTTTCGGCATAGATTTTACAGTTGCTATATACATTAACACAAATCTCAAAGATTTCGAGTGTAGACTGCACTAAAAACGCGTCTCATTAACCTTAAAATCTGTTTTTAAAATCAAACACATTCACTTCCTCATTATCAATGAATATTAGCCGCAATCTTTGAAAATATTTCAATCACGTGCACGCAGTGGTTTGGTTGGTTACAGGAGACTGACGTAATTTTCCATTAGCCAACCAAATCACTGCATGTCACGTGATTCGATATTTTCAAAGATGGCTGCTAATATTTATTGATAATAAGGAAGTGAATGTATTTGATTTTAAAAACCGAATTTAGGTTAGTGAGACGCGTTTTTAGTGCAGTTTACACTCGAAATCTTTGAGAACTGATACTAGAAAAACGAATATTCGTCTTCCGTGTGTCGTGTTGCATAGGGCTCGAATACGCATAGGTATAACAATAGCTGTGGTGCGGGCAACAGTTCTGAATATACTAGCCGCCAATAGCGAAGGTCGGCGTTTATGTGTGTGTTTATTTTTTAGTACTACTTTATAGTTAATTATTTCTAAATCTCAATGTGGCATACGTTTTACTTGCAAACTTGATTTAAGTTATATAACAAATAGTAAACCAGTTCATCCTTGGTTTCTGTTCGCAACTATTTCGCGAAATAGTTGCGAATATTAACTTCTGCAATCTTCCCCCGTATACCGTCCGTAGACCGTCTGCGAACAGTAACACTTACAATCTACTCCCGTCCCGTCCGTAGCCAGTCTGCCTACGGACGATACGGGAGTAGATTGCAAGAGTTACTGTTCGCAACTACTGGCGAAAGTGACCGAAATTGAGACCTTTTTGTCTGTCGTGTTTCGGAAACGTCTAATATATAGGTAGAGTCGGCAGTATATCTATGTTGCCCTCTCCACAATATATTTCAGGCCCTATGAGAAGTAACCGTCTTCATAGAGCAGCAACCGCCTGACAGACTGGACACGCACATGATGGTCATGGTTGCCGTCACACTAAACACGTGTTGCTATGACTCAGGACAAAGGGCAAATATTCATTAGAAACATTTTGATCTCAGCGTCACTGGGGCGTGACATATTTACATGGTAACCACCGTCATGCATTGATCTACTGAATGACCGATACAATCTACATGTATATGAATAGTATATGAATTGACGACCCTCACTTAATAAGTATTAAGGATGTACACTGTATACTAGATGAAAACCTATTAAATATGTATCATATGATATTCGTATAGTTAACATACATGTATGTAATGGACATCATGCTGCATTTATTGCTTCCTTGGCTTGTCACATGAGTGTTCCGGCTTAAAAAAACAATTCATAAAGATTACAACCAGTATACAGTGGGGTCAGTGTGTAAGTGCACACACGAACGAACACGACACGCTGACCCCACTGTAGGCCCCCCTCCATCACCCCATACTATTTCGTATATGTATAGACTAAATCACAGGTCAATAACCCGTACTAGGGATGGTTAAATGTATACAATTCACACATTTGTGTTTGGAAACAAGAAACAAGTCAGAATCAAAAAATGAAAAAGAAAAGAAAACGTCACTATAAGGCCAGTTATATAAATGTGTGTATTTTTTTATTGACCTGTGATTCCAATAGGCATGGACATTTGCCTTTGAAACCTGCAACCGCACATACATGTGACAGGAGAATTGGGGCTTATGGGAGTTGTGGCCAATGTAACTCCTGGTCAAATAACACTCCTGGGGGCCGTTTCACTAAACTTCTTACGACTAAACTGTTCGTAAGCGCAAATTTAGAATCGTCTGCACATTTCAATTGATGGATTTACATGTATTGAGCATAGGCTGCATATGCAGCCTATGCTCAATAAATGTAAATCCAACAATTATTTACACGAAAACATTGTTAATGTGAAATTTACAGACTATCATTATATTGCACTTACGAACATTTTAGTCGTAGGAAGTTTAGTGAAACGGCCCCCAGTAGTCTGATAGCGATCCATATTGCTTGTTAGGAGAATGACGGGTGTTTCAGGGATGGAAAGGCAAACGATGCTGATCCTGATCAGACCCCTGGCGGAAGACTCGGACCCAGTAAATCAAGGTGTATGATCACGTGGTTACAACAACAACACCAAGTACTGAAACTTCCAGAAACCCTCCGATTCAAAGTACGTATTCTTTTATTTTGTCCTTATAATGTAACGGATTTTGATGAAACATGGCGCTGGAGGTTGGTGGTGTCGGTACTTTGACCCAAACTTCTGTCGTTTTTGCGAAGAATCAATTTCCCTGTCTACAGACACGTAAATCAAGTCTTCGCAAAAACGACATAAGTGTGTGTAGAACTCCCAGGACCACCAAATGCAGCTCATTAAGACGCGTTTGCTGTGCCATATTTCATCAAAATCCGTTGCCTTTTAAGGAAAATATCAAATAATACTTACTTTGAAGTGGGAGCGCGTTCAACACTTTCAGCCATTGTTGTTATTGTTGTAACCGTGATCATGCACCTTGTAAATGACCCAAAATGACCCAAACGCTACATCACCCGCCCTTGTCCATGCACTATACAACATTACATAGTCTAACAGAAATGGGTGGGTGGGGAACTTTTTCTAATGAGCCATTTTCTGAGTCCTAGATCCAAATCTTCCACCTGTGGATTCGACTGCGCGGATCTGGATCAAGATACATTTGACTTCAATGATAATTGCTTCACAGGAGTGATGTGATATATGAATATAACATTATATGAATATTGTCTTGTTACTGTATACTATATGGAGTTGCAGTCTCCGCCATCTTTGTATGTACAAGCCATCGTACAGTTTCATCACTGCGTGCGTTTGACACATAGTCACATACAGCAAATAATATGACAGTAAACCAAATAAAATTTGGTGCAATACATAATAGACACATATAACAACGGCAAACTATAAATATTATGCCAGCAAACTATACAAAAGAATAGATATCTGAGCATTACTCCCATCATTATCAAAATAAATTTTGATGTGTAAACATTTTGATCTGATGCACATCCTATGTTAGTGTACACGTTACCCATAGGTAAAGCCATATCTACTCGCATAGTCGGTGAGTAGACACCAGGGACAATACACGCAGGTAACTGCTTACATGTCACTGGATTTGATAGCTAATACCAGAGTACAGTGGTGGGTTTATATGGTATGTGTTGTGTGGTTGGCCAGGTAAGAGTGATACACTGTGCGATTTTCTGTGTATGAGGGTATTAAAACACAGGCACAAATCCGTCCAGAAAACTGACATACTTTACAGTTTGGTGTAATATAAATGATACGAGTTCGTTCTCCTGGCTTTAGCTATATTATATCATATGTTCTACTTCACATTTTGAGTTCTTTGTGAAAGGGCAGAACAGGTGAAACTGGCTGATGGCTAGAACACACAAAGATGGCCGACTTGGCCACTCCATGTGTCGTATATGATACAGTAACGAGGCAGTATTCACATACATGTTACACATATATTGTATCAGATTTACGGAGCAATTATCTTTGAATCAAACGATGGTCGGTATAGAACGGGTCCTTAACTAAACAGTAGCGTGATCTATACCGTGACCTACATGTACCGTGATCATCTACATCACCAAACAAACCGTGAACGTTCAGGGGCTATATTACTTTTCTTCGGCATTGGAAAATATTCTACCTACTGGTTGGAATAATAAACAAAATGTATAATTTGGAATAATCAGTGACTCTGTATCATGTGTAAAATCACTTGGATTATCGCAAAGCAGTAACGACGTCATAACCAATAATTCGGCAGAAAATGTAGGAACAATGGAAAAACGTTAACCCGTACAATGCTAAATTGAATTTTGTGATCTGATGATTAAATTTTTAATTCAATTTAATCAGCCAAAACGTAGTTTGGCAGCGCATAAGAATCATTTCCATTGGGAATTATTCTAAAGCACTGCCAAACCATATGTTTATTGAGAAAACAAATCAAACAACAACAGACCAGAGTTTTTGTTTAAGGTATTTTAAGGTTTAACATGTCTGTTAGAAACAGTACAAATATAATAAGTGAAACCTCATCATACCAACACTAGACAAAGAAATCGTCATTTTGGCTTATTATACAGCCACAACGTAAACGCAAGTTGAATTGCCATCCATGTACATAGTGTCTAAGCAGGCTGCCTTCAGCACTGGACGTTTTAGGACCCGTTCTATACCTGATCATCCTTTGATTCAAAGATAATTGCTTCGTAAATGTGATGGAATATATGTATAACATATATGTGAATACTGCCTCGTTACTGTATCCTATACGGCACATGTAGTGGCCATCATTGTGTGTTCAAGCCATCAGCCACTTTCACATCTACGCAAAACGCAAAATGTGAAGTAGAACATATGATATTATGTAGTTAATCACATGTAGAAAAGCCAGGACAACGGACTACTATCAGTTATCTTACACCAAATAGTAAAATAAGTCAGTTTTCTGGACAAGTTTGTGCCTGTGTTTTTAACAAGATGAACCATCATTATAAATGGCCTCATACACAGAAATCGCACAGTGTATCACTTTCACCTGGCCAAACACATAACACATACCATATACACCCACTACTGTACTCTGCTATTAGCTATCAAATCCAGTGACATGTAAGCAGTTACCTCAGTGTATTGTCCCTGGTGTCTACTCACCTACTATCGAGTAAATATGGATTTACATTTCGGCAACGTGTACACTAACAATAGGCTGTGCATCAGATTGAAACGTTTACACATCAAACTGTATTTCGAAATTGATGGGCGAAATGCTCAGATATGTCGTCTTTTGTACAGTTTACTGGCATAATATTTATAGCACGCCGTTGTCATATCTGTCTATGATGTAGTGCACCAAAATTTTATTTGATTTACTGTCATGTTATTTGGTGTATGTGTTAAATACACGAAGTGTTGAAACTGTACGATGGTACATACAAAGATGGCGGAGATGGCAACTCAATGTACCATAAAGTATGCGGTAACAAGACAATGTGCACGTATGTTATATTCATATATCACATATAGAGAATAGTAGGTTAGTGCCGTGAATTGGAAAAAATATCTGGCAAGGCTTAGGAAACGGGATGGGCGAGGCTATGCCGAGCACATCCCGTTTCCGAGCCGCGCCAGATATTTTTCCCATTCAAGGCACTAACCTACTATTCTATTTATCCCGTTGACACCTACAAATGGCTTTAAAATGCAAAAAAAGTAACCCCAGTCACCGCATATATTCATACGCGGTGATTAGGTCGTATTGACAGGATATCAAAAATGTTTCACGGCACCGTGTTTCACGGCACATACACACTGTGTTGACGGGATAAAACTCTTTATTATGAATAAAGTCAAGTGTATCTATGTATGACATAATTCCTTAATGGCATGAATTCAGTCAGAACAGTGTGATTTATTTTGGTATACTTATCCTCTTGGTTTACATTTGAGACGCGCCATGTGATTTTGTACCTCCGGACATCTGCGTAATGTCATGAAATACGTTTACAAAATTTACAACATTATCGTAAATGGCGTCAAAAGTTGACAAAACTTTCAGAGTGCATGCAAGCACAATGACAATTTTGTTAACTTTTGACTTTATTTATATATATAATATTGAAAATTTTGTAAACGTATTTAATGCAATTACGCAGATGTCAGAAGGTAAAAATTCGCATGGCGTATAATTTGTAATTGGAAACAGTGCACAGACGGCAAATAAGGTTACTAGCATATAGCTTAAGGAACATACTTTTATTGCCAGGAACATACTTTTATCGCCCTAGGAACATACTTTGATTGGCATGAACATACTTGTATTGCCCTAGGAACATACTTGTATTGCCGTATTACTTACCTTGACTAGAAATGGAAATCTTACTTTACCTTGTTCTAGCATTGCTAGCGGTGTTTGTTGTGTGCAAGTTATTAAGGAAGAGTCGGAATTCCGTGAGTGGCCGATCACCGCCTGGCCCGATATCGCTCCCGATATTTGGGAGCATACTGGAAGTAGACATTAGTTGTCTGTATGAGAGTTGTTCCAAGTTGGCGAGTAAATACGGTGACATTGTTCAATTCACGATTTTCGGACAAAGGATCGTGTTACTGAATACTCCAGATCTTATACATAAAGCGTTTGTTGAACCGGAGTACTGTGACGTCATGAACGATCGTCCGGAATCGTTCATCGGCAAGTACTTAGCTTATGACTTCAGTAATATAGCATTCGCAAAGTACGACAGAAAATACATACAACTAAAAAATGTCTTCCACAAGGCGTTGCGTCTACACATTAAACGTTGTGCTACATTTGATTCTGAAATCGAAACTGAACTTAACACTTTCCTTCAAGACATTGAAGACTTTAAAGGTGAACCATGTGAGTTCAATTCACTTATAAACACATCCTTTGGTAAGCTGACGTGTGTTCTGTTGTCCGGGGAAGCTCCTAATACACAGGATGCAGCAAACCTTTGGCGATTTGAAGCCGCGGTGTTCGAATTAGTCAAGTCCAGGACGTCTCTATTTATGAATGCGTTTCCGTTTTTGCGCCACCTACCAGGCAGATTTGGCAGATTGTTTGATACAGTGATCGATATACGCGCCAAGTTTTTGCATAAGTATTATTGGAAAATAAAAGCTAACGACAACACGTCATGCGAATGTACAGGACTGGCCGATATTCTTATACAAGCGCGGGAAGATGAAAATGGAAAGGCTGGTATTGATTTCATCACGGAAGACAACATAAAAGCGATGCTCGGTGATGTTGTATCTACCGCATTGTCGTCTACAGCCCATACAACGGCTGCGGCATTTCTCGCCTTGCTCAATAACCCGCGATATATGGCGCGCCTTCAGGAGGAGATCGACAGAGTTATCGGCCGTGAAGGACCGGTCACGCTGTCCCATCGTGACCAGATGCCGCTGTCCGGGGCGTTTACCTTGGAAGTGCTGCGTTACACGAACGTTGCCGCGAATGGAATACCACACCGGTCTATGGTGGACTGTAACTTTGAGGGATACCTCATCAAAGAGGGCACGCTCATCTTCCCAAACATATGGTACATTAATCATTCGGATGCCATATGGGGCGACCCGTGGACATTTCGCCCTGACCGTTTCCTTGACGATAACGGCGACCTATTGTCGATAAACCACGCCCTTAGACGTTCACTGATTCCGTTTTCCGTCGGAAGACGAGCGTGTCCCGGAGACGTACTCGCGAAGAACCGGCTATTTGTATACGTCACCAGCGTGCTGCAGCGATTTGATTTGGTACCTGGTGTCCCACTGGTGAGCGATGACCCGAGATCATACACGTCTAGCGGGTTCCGAAAACCACCAACATACACGTGCAGAGCAAACAGGCGGCTGTAGGTGTCTACTAGGCTGACGAAAAGACCCATATGAGACACGCCCTGTGCTTTTGTATATTGTGTCAACTTTTGAATTTATTTATGAAAAATATTTATAAATTTTGTAAACGCACAGTCTGATCAGGATCTGCACTTCCCGCTATTCCATCAATGAAACACCCGTCATGCTTCTAACAGTATTGTCACATCGTTATCGTGTTATAAGGGTGAGCTATTTGACCAGGAGATACACTGATCACAGAGTCATTCAATAATTCCATTCTCTGGTCACAGTGGAAGTGGTGCCGTATCATGTTCAACAGCCGGACCGCCGACTGATATATATTCCATATTGACATGCTTGACCAGTGGAATGCTGAGCGCTCGTAGCCACATACTCGCCACAAACAACGTCAGCGTGACTAACAGTTGCGGGCAGTAACTCTGCAAAGCTCACGTATGGAGAGTTTTACAGAGTTACTTCGTACGGGACGGTCGGTACGGGAGTTTTGCAGAGCGGCTGCCCGCGAGTACTGGGGCCCGTTTCACTAAAGCTCGTACGACTAAAATCTAAAATGTTCATAAGTGCAAAGTTATGATCGCCTGGGAATTTCAATTGATGATGCATATGCTCAATAACTGTAAATCCAATGATTGGTTACACGAACACTAAGTTACTGTGAAATTTAAAGACTATTATTATTGTGCACTTACGAACATTTTAGTCGTACGAAGTTTAGTGAAACGGCCCCCTGTTGAGGGCCACAAACACCGCCAGCTTGAATACAGTTGCCGGCAGTAACTATGCAAAGCTCACGTACGGGAGCTTTGCAGAGTTACTGTCCGTAGCTACGGACGATACAGAAGTTTTGCAGAGTTACTGCCCGTAGCTACGGACTGTACGGTATTTTCTACGGACTGCACGGTATTTACTACGGACGGTACGGGAGTTTTGCAAAGTTGCTGCCCACGAGTACTGTATAACAGCCTGTATATGTTTTGTTGTAGACTCTTTCCAACGACGCTAAGTGCACTTTGAGGGAATAATTTGTAATGAATGCAGAAATTAATTATTATTTTTATTTATCCAAAGTAAACTACTTTTAAGTAAAATGATTGTGATACTGTAATGAATACAGTAGACGAATGATACACGTTTGTTTTTCGTGACATAATGTACATGTAACATGTAATAGTACTATTATTGTACAAATAAATATATACTCCCTCAAATTGCACTTATGTAGATAAGTGTACTGAGCACTTTGGATGAAATGCGCTACCGATCATGTTTACTGACTGAGCGTAAGCTCCGTTTTCTGAAACAAAAATATATGCGGTAAAATTTTATAATCATACTTTTTTATATTTATGTAAATACTAATACATGTATTAAAAATATGATCATGTATTTGTTTGTGTATTATGGTACAATTTCCTGATTTAAACATGTAGTAAACAAAAAATAATAGTCATATTTTAGTCTAAGTTTTTTTTTATTTCAATAATAAATATGACAAAATAGGACAACAATTATTTTGTGTAATGCTGTATAATATACTGATGTTGGCATATAGAACACAGAAATATGCAATTATATATCAGTCATAGTTTTATTCAAGTAAAACTATCACTAAATTATGACTACATAGTCTTTACTTTTCTGAATGTCTAAAACCGTATATGTGGCTGTGACTGGAGAAATGGGGCTTATGGGATTTGTGACCATTGTAGTTCCTGATAAAATCACAGACTCCGGTAACCTGATAACGATCTATATTCCTTGTTAAAACCATGTCGAGTGTTTCATTGATGGAATGGCAAACAATGCAGATCCTGATCAGACTGTGTGGATGCAAAGGCTGATCTGGATTGACACTGGTCTCAAAGCCCATAAGCTCCATTTCTCCAGTCACATATTATATCATCATATCATATCACTAAGCCGAACGCTTGTGGTGTAAGACATGTTCTCGTCCGCGCGCCCATCTATTTAGATGAATTGGTCTTAAGTGTTACTGATCGTCGAGTGGTCATTAAAACGACAATAATTGTTACCAAACATATTGTTATAGCAGCCGATATTGCCAACCAACGACTGAACTGTCGCTAATAGAAATTAATTTTACATGAGTTAGAGCGCATTCGGTTGCAGGGCGGTTTGTAAAACGTCGACTGGACCGCGCTGATTGGTCCACAGATGGGACTCAGTCAATGCCGGTATATTAGTTACAATGTTCGCTTTTTAAGCCTTCAGCCTCTATTATTATCCAAGCTATTAGCTCGGATTTAGTAACTACACTGTATATGAAAATTCTCAGTCATTGCAGATATGCTAATGAGTTAAGTGGCGGTCGCAGTGTCACTGTTTGTTTAACTTTAGAAAAACACGCGGTACTACGCCATAAAAAAGTAGTTCAACAACAGTAAAACAGCGAGCTATCTTACCGATTCAGCGTAATACATGTGTTGTTTCTTTTTTGTGCTATATGTGTGTTATTGAAAAAGTTTTTGTATACTTTATAAACTATTAACTGTTATGTATTAATATTAGTTCTTTGTTATGTATGTTGATATTTTGCGGAATGATATAGTAGGGGGCGGGATTTCCCTATGACGTTGAATGACAATCAGATTAAAGCTTACATTCTGAACTTTACATAGATCAATGGCTCGATAAAATCCGACATTAGACAGCGAAATGATGATTTAAAACAGAAACATTGTTTTTTGACAGTTACATACTGTTTTAATCATCTTGAGCCATCGATATTATTAATCAGTGTCCATTTTACTTAAAAAATCAACTAATCTATAATGAATTTAGTAAAACAGTTCGCGCGGAAATCCAAACTTTCCAAAGAGGTGCTAGCAATTGTTTGATAATTACACGTCGTGTGTGTTAGCGCATACGCTGCCGACAGTCTTGCGACTTGACAGAACAGAACAGAACAGAACAGAACATACTCTTTATTTCGCAAAATCTCAGACCACGCAGTGGTACATGAGTGCATACAGGTACATGTACAAGCATATCTTGTATTGTCAACAACAACAAGACGGACGGCATGAATACATATAAATATGGTGAACAACCGATTTGATAAGAATATGTATGTATGATAGTGGTTGACAAAGCTGGTATATACTCAATACTGGTCGATAAGCATGCAATTAAATACAACTATCTGAGCACGTACCCAGTTCTCATAGACGTCTCTCGCAAGTAATGGATTATGGGTGAGGGTGAGATTGTGTGTTTGAGCGAGTTTGTTGGGAGAAATGTATTACACCTTTGTGGCATGGTACGGGAAACATGGATTAAACGGCAGATCAGTGTAGATACACAAGACAGTATACTTGCTTACGTTTCTCAAGATCGGTTCGCTTGATTTCTATAATCAAGCTAACCCAAATGTTGTACTGATTCTTTATGTTAATGGTAGGAGACATGGGGCACACCCTCACATGCGGTCGAAACGCGAAAGTGTGTGAGGGCATGGTAGGTCACCTGTACTTGGGGAGTGTACATGATAGTGTTACAAGTGAACAAGCAAGTGATATGAATTTGATACCGGCATACAGACACAACATAATTACTACATATACTGATGACTAACAGGCTATAAAATATCATTTGTTTCAATTTTGGAATACTGTTTAAAGGTAAGTAATAAGTGATACATTGCATGTACATGTATATACAATTTATAATGCTACTTGACATTACTCAATATTGAAAAACAGCATAATTTCAGCAATAAATAGGCTTAGCCGTTTTAAACTTATTTCTGACTTGCTGGTAAAGAGTTCTTTATATTTGATCACATTTGGACGTATATAATAATATTTCTTTAGAAATTTCTTACGTGATTCTACAAAAGACGGACAGACTAAAAGATAGTGAAATTCATCTCCCAGGTCATTAGTATTGACGTTACACAGCATATACAGTACGATACACTTCACAAAGGAAACGTTGTATTGAGTTTGAATAAATTGAATAAGGATAACAATTATCTCTAGATTATTTGTATTATGAATTAAAAAAAGTATATTTAAATAATTAGATATTAATTTAAATAAATATTTCGGCATCATTTACTCAATATATTAAAATTGAATGTGTAGCTGAAATTATAGTGAAAGTAGAACGTTTTTGTTATATCCTCCGGGTTACAAATCGCTGAGGATTCCTATTTGAATTGGAAAATGATATGAATTTTAAATTTAGGAGACTGTGTCAGGAGAAAATGGACTGATGACATATGTCACCAGTCTAGTTCCTGAGCTATGACTGTGACAGGAAAAAAGGGACTGATGACATATGTCACCTGTTGTGTTCCATGCATGACTGCTCGCTCTTGTTTTTGTAATTGTTGTAAAATATATAAAGTTTAAACTGTGTATACTTGTTTCAATATTTTAAAAAGAAGGTGTGGTTTTCTTTACAGATGCTCAATATACCGTACGTTAGGTCTTATTCATTTAACCATGTCTTATAGTGTAGATATTGTACTATATTCATGAATGATTGTGTCTATGCTTATCATGTGTTTTAGTGTACGGGTACGTCATAGTCATGATACACGCAGTAGGTTACATGTAGTTTGTGCATGTGCGTTATAGCATGTATCAGATGCTGTTGTCACGAACACGTTAGATAACTGTATGTACATATTACCCATGTATTCATATTCATTTTGTTATGTGGCAAAACACATGTTTTATAGTGAGTGTAGTCTCTTGTAATTCTTATAGAATGGCGATGTACTATTTTACTTTATCTATGTTGTATTATCTTATGTGTGTACATTGATGAGACTTTAATAAACAAATATATATAAATATATATATATATAAAACTATAGAATAGATATACCCCCCACAATCAAAAATATATAGCGATTTGTCTGATTGGGATACAGTGGAACTCACGAAACCGAACACCAAGCCAACATGTATGTGATCTTATGTAGATGGGTTTCTTGGCCATTTATCTCAGATGTTAATGTATGTTCATGCAAAGTATCATGTGACAGTGTACAATACCAATCACTTCTGATTGTGTACTAAGTAGACGTGCGATATCTTATGACAACTATTTACAAAATTTAAAATATTCAAAATGTTCACTAGCCGATTTCACAAAATTGCTAACCATACTTATCTAGCTAAGCATACTTTGAGGGAGTAATCATTTATTTTTTCCGAAATCCATTATGTCATATAGAACTAAGTACTGCAATTATTTGATGATTAAAAAGTACTGCAATTATTTGATGATTAAAAAGTATGCAGAATTATTATACTGAATTCATTACAGCCATGTTGGCTGTGATAATGTAATAAATTCAGTATAATAAAAATTAATATATGTATTTTTAAATTGAAAATTTCTCCCTCAAAGTGTACTTGGCAAGATAAGTATACTTCGCAATGTTGGTGAAATAGGCTACAGGGCATTTACGGAATGGAATGGTATTCCACAATTGCTATGGAAATTTCGTCAACTTTCGACGTCATCGACAGAACGGAATATTTTTCATGAACAATTGCACATCTCCTTCGGTGCAAAATCGCATGGCTTTTCTCATATTACTGACAACCACTGAAAAGTAAACTTTATTGGCAACTACCATGTTTAGTCCAGTCCGTATTTTATGTCTTGCCGCTTGAAGAGAGATATGTGGATTAACTAGGAAATTATCTCCTATATAAATGCCCATCCATCGGAAATTCTTAATTGGGAGACATATGAAAATACGACAGTTGCCATGTGCATGTGAAGTTATAGCCATAGAAATTGAACAAATTGTGAACACCTCAATCCGATTATACTTGTGTAACACAAGTATAATCGGACTGAGGTGTTCACAATTTGCTCTATTTCTAACTTTGCAATGTTGGTGAACTCGATTTCACCAAAATTACAAAGTATACTTATCTTGCTAAGTACACTTTGAAGGAGAACTTTTCAATTTAAGGATACATTTATTAATGCTTAGTATACTGAATTTATTACATGATCACATCCATTTTGGCTGTGATGATGTAATAAATTCAATATAATATATCCGCATACTTTTAATCATCAAAGCTATGCAGTCGCTAGTTCTATATGAAATAACACATTTCGGGAAAAATAAATGATTATTCCTTCAATCGGAATTGAGTTTTATCTTTCAACCCTACATATCAAAAAGCCAACATGTGCAAACTCTGTGGATCCAGACGACCGCTGCCTCATCAAGATCTACAGTATTTTACATGGTTGTTCAAGGTTTTAAACTATTTGCAAACAATGTAGATCCAGATGAGTCGGCTCGTAACCTGTCTCATCAAGATCTATACGTACAGTATTTGCCAGGACTTTTCAGAGCACGCCTATGCCAGTTATCTAGAATAGGTTATGTACGGACCCTGCACGCCGTCGTTAAACAGAGTCCGGCCATTTATCCCACAGGTCCGTACAGTGTAGAACCATAAAGCCAACATGTGAAACACGGTAGATCCAGATGAGACGGCTCGTAACGAGCCGTCTCATCAAGATCTACAGTATTTGACAGGACTCTTCAGATTAAAACAAACCACCGGTCCGTCCAGTGCGGCCACTACAACTGCCGAGTCGCGGGTTTTATCTGGCTCATTATACCAATTGTCCTGTAATTAAAACGTCGCCTGGAAGCGGTGTCGTGGACGGCTCCGTCAACAGACACTTGGTTGGTTCACAGACCTGTGTATACAAGCTGGCACTGACAGCTGTTTCCCAGAATGTGCAACGAGAAACGAGGCGGACATTAGTTGTGTGTGAAGGGGATAGTCTGTCTTTCCTCATCAGGACTTTATTGAGTCAAGCACAGTGTCAGAAAGTCGTGTTCTGAAAGGAAGTGCTGGAACGCAACTCGGAAAATATTCATTCTTGAGTCAAAAGTGTCACTAGTTACGCATGACATTACGCGAGATACTGACCTCCTGAATGTTGCATGATTTTGATGTTCAAATTACGTCTTTAAGTTCATTTTTATATTTTGCATTTTCGTGATCGTTTGATAACTGCCATATGTATGATAACCATCATCGTAACGATGCCATATACATTTTAGTTATACAAATTTAACAAGGTTATATATAAGATTCCAACGTTACTTTAACGATTGACTGTCGATATCTTGCAAAATATGACATTAGTGCGTTCTGTGAACTAAATAGTTGCTATATACTGATGCGGCTGTATTCGTGTATATATTGACGGATTGTATGGGCTTAGTAACTAGATCATGTAGTCCACAAGCCTGCGTATAATTATGAAGGAAATTCACATCGAAACCGAAATGACGGAAACTAAAACGGCATTAGAGAATAAAACTAACGCTGACGTACAAAATGAATCTATGGCGGCGTTTCATAGCAACTTCTCCATAGGCGGTCCGATGTCGGCGTTTTCTAGTATCGGGCCCAGCGACGGCCCGCGCTCTATATTCAAGCCGTACTCGCTCTGTGAGGGCGATTTTCCCGCCATAAAGTATGAAGATCCGCTGCTGCAGACGACAATATACAGCAGACGAGATATGCTACCAGAGCTGCCGATTGCGCCGGCGTTTGCGCAGATATGTAAGTATATATACATATACATATATATTTATACGTCTCTGACTGGAGCAACGATGGTTTTGTAATTTGTGACCAATGTGGCTCATGATCAAACAGTACACTGATGAATGTAGCCTGATAACGATATTGCTTGTTAAACTATTTACAGGTGTTTTATTGGTGGAATGGCTAACAGTGCAGATACGGATCAGACTGTGCGTATGCACAGACTGGTCTGGATCTACACTGGTCGCAAAGCCCAAAAGCCCCTGATTTGGAACCGCCATATCGAACGCCGATGATGAGTTTCCAATTTCTTTCATCAATCTATATATAGGAGATTGGAAAGTTTCATTGAACTGTAACTAAGGAATTTTAAGTGCAATTATGAAATTAGCAATCAACACAATTTGTGCTGACAACCGAAGTTGGCAAATGTTCCTTTGATGTGTTCACATTTAATTTTATAATGCCGTGTACCTATCGGTGGAAAACTGGTAGCATTACAGTACCACGTTAATACGAGAAGCAAATTCACAAATTCACAAATTAATACCATGAACTTTTTTTATCATACGGAGCTTAGTACGGGGCCCTGGGGCCGTTTCACTAAATTTCGTATGACTAAAATGTTCGTAAGTACAAAATTAGTATAGTCTGTAAATTTCAAATTAACAATGTTTTCTTGTAAACAATTATTGGATTTACATGTATTGAGCATAGGCTGCATAATAATGCTCAATAAATGTAAATCCACCAGTTCAGATTTTCAGACGATCCTAACTTTGCACTTACGAACATTTTAGTCGTACGAAGTTTAGTAAAACGGCCCCCTGGCCTGTATACAGCTTCAAATGTGACCCTGATTTAGTCGGTCCATCGCCATTGATTACGATTGATTGATATAACCTAGCCGTTTACCACGCATTTTGGCTATTATCCACTACTTTTCGTTTTAGTATGGAACTGTGGGACCTATTTTCGCATTCGTCCGGTTACACACCAATTAAATCTATTGTTAATGACGATACAATTCAATGACACGTGACCACCCTAGTGGTGGCACAAACAGTTGGAATTGGAACTACGTCTCGTGACAAACTTGGTCGGAATGGTTTGAAAAACAAAGTTATGCTTGAAAATGATGTCAATGCTTAATGCATCAATTGACCATTTTCTGCAAAATAAAAAACAGTGCCCATGACCTCAAAACCGTCTGGATATGTTACCGACTTCTTTTGACTACGCCGCGCATGAATATCTGCTGATTTAGTGTCGTTAAACCTTCAGTCCAGAGGCGGCGGCGACTGGAGAGCCGACCCCGACGGCAGCGGACCACCTTCACCAGCGATCAGACGTTGAAGCTTGAACTCGAGTACAACCGTGCCGACTACATCACCCGACCGCGGCGCTTCGAGCTGGCCGAGCTGCTGAGCCTGACGGAGAGCCAGATAAAGATCTGGTTCCAGAACCGCCGGGCCAAGGACAAGAGGATAGAGAAGGCGCACATGGACCATCAGCTACGGTAAGGTCAATGCCGGGAATTTGTTTTCCCGAAATGTACGGAGAAACGGCCAATTGACAGGGACTCGGTCGGGGATTTTGTATTTAAAGCTCTGACGACTAAGAAGTTCGTATATGTTAAAAACTAAAATTTACAATGCTGTCGAAAACACACAAAGAAGTCAATTTACAGGTACCCGCTGATTGTTTAATTAAACGACGTACGGTTAACCATGTTTGGTTAAGAAAAAAGAGGACAATTCTTTATGTTTCAGGGCGATGGGTTACAATAACATGGCGAGTCCGGTGCCCTTGTCTGTGGCCTACAAGAACATGTACGGCCCCTGTGGGGTACCTCCGATATCAACGCATGCAGCGCCATTGTTGTACGGAGGCAATGTCAAAGACACGCCATTGACACTGTTGTAGAATGTCGCAGTCTGTGATGCTGGCCAGGAAAGTGACATTGGGACATTAGCGACCAGTGTAGAGCCTGGTCAGAATGTGTGGCTGTTACTGATAGTGTGTGGCTAAAAGTTGCAGCACAAGTTGAAGTAACATACCAAGGCCTATAAATACATTAAATATACCTACAAGTATCAATAAGTTAAAAAAAGGTAAGTTAAAGTTTTTTTTAATCCCTGTTATAACACATTACCAAGGTTCCTATCTTTGTTATGAGCCGTACTCGGACGGCCTCGAGACAACGGACTCTCACGTAACAATTAACCGATTTATATCGTGTTCGCATATTGCAGAAGTTAGGCAAATGTTAGCCCTCCGCAATGTTGTATTCTCCGATGCGCTATGTCAATGCGTTTACGAGCTATGGATTATTTTGTTCCAACAAAGTTCCGCATTTGTCTCTAGTAAGAAGACATCGGGCACATTTATGTCTTTGACTTTCCAGGTGACGCGTTAGCTGGTACCATTTCATAGCTTCGCTTACAAGGTAAACATGTGACTGGCTGGAAGTAGCCAGTCAACGTAACATGACGCTTACGCGCGACACTACGCGAATCTCAATCAATCATCAGCTTAGCGATGACGTCATCGGGAAAACCCATCAACAATTAGAAACATGGCTTCCCGAGAAATGATAGAAATGTTGGTGCGATTGAATGTCTGTCGTGACGCATTGGACTGGTATAAATGTAGGTTTCATTAAATGTTCGATTGGAAACAATGTTGTTTCGATGCAAACTGTTTCTGAACGGGCCCCGACAACGTAAACAAGAGTAGTTTGAAGTAGATGTTTGCGCTGTTATATAGTAGTATAGGTCCGAAAAGTAAAGATGAATGCGGAATTTTGTTGAACAAAATAATATCTAGCTCAAAAACGTGTTGACATAACGCATCGGGAATATATCATTGCGGAGGGCTAACATTTGCCTAACTTCTGCCATTGACGGAAATTATATAAATCGGTTGACTGCTTCGTGAGAGTCCGTGGTCTCGAGGCCGTCCGAATACGGACCATTAAAAACATAGGCACCTTGTATTGTGTTCTAAGAGGGAATAAACAAAATAATCAACTGATTTTCTCCACACTTATTGATACTTTTGGGTATATTTAATGTGTTTATAGACCTTCGTCCGTTAATTCAACCTGTGAGCTGCAGATTTACCGCTTTCTAGGAAATGCGTTACTCTACAGCTATACACCGCAGTCAACGGCATGGGTTTGCGGAATAAGGTTTATAAATTTGCGCTCTAAAGCTCCCATTTTCTCCTTTGGAAATTCACTTTAAAACTTGTATATACTAGTACTGTTATTCAGATGAAATACAATAAAATAAAACAAACCAGAGTGGATAAGCTCACCTGTTGGATGGCATATCCTTAAAGTTTGACCTCACTAACTGACCTCACATAAGTTTGGATTTCTCTTCCCCCATTCTTAAAGTAAAGAGCATGATAGAAGTGAGTTTAGCAATTAGTATCTCTGTAATATTAACATGAAGTAGAAGGTAAGCTATCGAACTACATGCAGCAACGAAGCTTTAGCATGGTTTCCTATATGTAAAGATGAGCGACTCAATGAGAACAGCGTAAAACGAAATATACCAAAGCGGGGCACATCGATCATACATCTTATGTTGTCATCAGCGTTTATGTACTCGGAACTGAGCCCTTGGATCTTCTAGCACAGTCCTCTGGAACGGAAGGGTTTTAGAAACAGGGTGCCGTTTCACTAAAATGTTCGTACGACTAAAATATTCGTAAGTGCAAAATTACGATGGTCTGTAAATTTCACATTAACTATGTTTTCTTGTAAACAATTATTGAATTTACATATATTGAGCATTTGCTGCATATGCAGCCAATGCTCAATAAATGTAAATCCATCAATTGAAATTTAAAGACGATCCTAAATTTGCACTTACGAACATTTTAGTCGTGCGAAATTAAGTGAAACGAACGGATCCAATGAGCTTCAATCGCGGAGAGAGAGAGAGACAGAGAGAGAGACGGAGAGAGGGGATCAAACTTTTCTGAATCAAATCGAGTCAGATACAACGGAATATTGTCAACAAGAATGGGTGACTTATCATGGAAGTGGTAAACATGTGGCTGCTATCGGAATTACCTCCCTTATCCTACTGACCGTTTTCGCATTTCGTATTTCCTGTAAACAGTGTTGAAAGTTGACACAGAATTCAGAGCGCATGAACTCTGAATTCTGTGTCAACTTTCGACCGTCGTTTACGGAAATTATGATCGATTTTCTGAATTAATATCGGCGGAATTTGGCGATACAAAAGGCAGGTAATACAAGAGGCGGGTCCATATGCAAATCATACTGGTTTCGTCGCTTTCTATAAACGCTGTGTCATTTTTATCTGTCTAAGACTTCACAAAATGCACCTGCCGGCTGCCAGGGCACCATCGGATTCCGGACCAAGCTCCCTGTTTGAAGTACGTCATTAATGCATAATTAAACATGTTTAACAAGGAATTGACAATGGGAAATTGATAGCACTTCCGGCCATTATTGCTTGTTAATGATAATGCGACAGAAATGTCCGCCATTCCGGAAATGAGCGGAATTACCCGATTGAGATAAACATCGTTTTTATTGTCTCGGATTAATTGATACAAGGGAAAAGAAATGTTGAATCTTCTTACGGGATTTCGAATCCGTCAAATTCAAAATGGCCACCATGTTAGGAATAATCAAACCGCTAAATCATTATGTTTATCGTATAGATTGACTATGATCTGAAGAAAATAAACGCTAAATCCGAGTAATATATTGCTAATCAATATAACATTCAAATGTATGCATCCAATCTGCTTACTTGTTTGCAAAAGCTACATCTAATCGATATGTCTGTATAGTTTTATGCCAGTGTAGCACCATTAATCAGTGTCAATAGTTATTCAAACGCATTGATCAGTACTTCGTCGATATCAGTATTTTATTTGTTTCGCAAAACGTGAATTTCAGGTCACGTGACAGTATCACGCGCCACAGGTCCAGTCCCTCCGATAGGGCGCGCGGTACCAGTTATAAGTTGTCACCGGAAAGGTGCCGATCCCGTTTCACTAAACTTCGTACAACTAAAATGTTCGTAAGTGCAAATTTACGATCGGCTGGAAACTTCAATTGATGGATTTACATTTATTGAGCATAGGCTGCATATGCAGCCTTTGCTCAATAAATGTAAATACAATAATTGTTTACAAGAAAACCTTGTTAATGTGAAATTTACAGACTATCATAAGTTTGCGCTTACGAACATTTTAGTCGTACGAAGTTTAGTGAAACGACCCCCTGGATCGACTCCATAACGTATGCAGAGGTAAATGTTGGTGCCTTAACGACTTCCAAATCACGTGTAATGCTATTATAGGTGATATGTGAATAAGTTAAAGACCCGTTCTATACATGATCATCGGTTGATTCAAAGATACTTGCTTCGTAAATGTAATAGAATATATGTATAACATACATTGTATATGTGAATACTGCCTCGTTACTGTATCCTATACAGCACATGGAGTGGCCAAGTTTGCCATCTTTGTGCGTTCCAGCCATCAGCCGGTTTCACCTGTTCTGCCGTTTGAGAAATAACTTAAAATGTGAAGTAGAACTTATGATATACTATAGATAATCACATGTAGAAAAGCCAGGAGAACGGACTCCTATCCATTATATTACACCAAACTGTAAAATATGTCTGTTTTCTGGACAGGGTTGTGCATGTGTTATTAAAAACATGAACCACCATTATAGATAGCCTCATACACAGAAAATCACACAGTATATCACTTTTACCTGGCTAACCACACAACACATACCATATATACCCACTATTGTATTATGTTATTAGCTACCAAATCCAGTGACATGTAAGCAGTTACCTGAGTGTATTGTCCCTGGTGTCTGCTCACCTACTATGCGAGTAAATATGGCTTTACCTATGGGTAACGTGTACACTGATTGAAAAGTTTACACATCAATCGTACCTGGAGATTCAACTGTAAACCATCTGACCTTCCCTTATAATGCATTCTGCCGCGCATTAGATGATGGAAAAGAAGTCCGAGTTGTATTTTGTAAAATCAGCAAAACATTTGATCGTGTCTGGCATACCATACCGGTCTGCTTATGAAATTAACAGCTGCAGGTTTTACTAATAACGTACATGACTGGTTCACAAGCTATCTTAGTTATCGGAAAAAAGATTGTACTGCCAGGCGTCTGCTCTAACTGGAACCACATTAGAGCTGGTGTTCCACAAGGTTCTATCCTCCGACCACTGTTATTTCTCCTATACATAAATTATATTGGTATAGACATAAACTCCAATATACGTTTCTACCCTGATGAAACCATGAAACTTTATAACTTATTGTAGACACTCCCGAAACTGCTACTATGACCATTAATTCCGATCTTGAAACTATTACCAACTGGGCTAATAAAGGCTTGTAACATTTAACCCTTACTTACATCACATTTACATAATAGACTAGCACATGTCCCAATATGATGAATAATGCTAATGTTTTACAAGCTGGGAGCCACAGACACCTACTGTCTGTTCCACGTTTTTCTGCCGACGAACTTTTGGCTATTTTACACATTAAGTACTTTTTTATCAATAACAAAAAAGTCACCCTCCCCAAAGAAAATTATTTGATGAAATTCCATAAAATATTGATTTTATTGCGAAAAAACGATTTTCCTTTACCTTTCCTTTATTGGACCTCCGTTAGAATATCCTGATAACGTATGGGATAATTGTACTCACTATGAGAAAGATGGATTAGAAAAAGTCTAAATTGAAGCTGACCATATAGCTACAGGTGCAACTCGGCTAATTTTAATCGATTTCTTATATGCAGAAATTTGCTGGGAAACATTAGAAATAGACGACACTCACATAAACTGTCGCTTTGTTTACAAAATGAAAAACGGCATTTGGTCTAATTATTTTTTAGATATCCTTCCGCCTGAAACAGACACTACTCGTTGCAATTTTGACAACCTATAGCTACAGACCGTACGATCCAGAACAACTCTCTATTATAAGTCATTTCTTCCCTCTTCAGTACGAGACTGGAACTCAATGCCTAGCCAAAAACACACGGAATGCTCCGTCAGTTAGTTGTTTTAAGTCAAAAATAAAAACAATCACATACAAGGTTCCAATGTATTATTGCAGTGGTCAATGGCAGATGCAAGTACTACATACACGACTCCGGATAAAATGCAGTGCTCTTAACTATGATCTACATTGCACAAATAATCACCCAATTGTATCTTTGGACAAGTTGAAGATGCCACTCACTACGTCTTCTCCTGTCCACGATATACACAGAAAACCAACTAATAGACAATATACAAGTTTACTGTCAACCGACCCTCCATACTATACTCTATGGTAATACACAACTGGACGATCCTACTAACGAAATAATATTTACATATGTAAGAATGTACAAAGAAAATACAAGTTGCTTTTAAATGGTACGGTGAAACCTCTATAAGCCGGACACCTTGTACATGACTGTGTGAGTAATTCTGATGGGTTTTATTTTCAGTTATCTCTGATGATACAGTCTGTTCGTGATTGCAAAGCATTACAACATGTCTTGGAGTGGTCATATGACTGATTTACAGTGTAACATTTCTATATCGGACGTCCGAGGGACGTCCCAGGGTGTCCGGTCTGGAGGGGTTCTGTTATGTCTTATTTTGTACATCGGCATGACAACTAAGACTAATGCGGGAGTGGGGTGGCTTGGTTATATTTTTATTGTAGTGGTGCTACTTCTATATTTATTAATAGTGTATAATTCCAGCACAAAAATATTTACACAATTCCCTAACATTTGATTGGCCCGTAGCAAGTCTCTGTCCAAAATTTATATCCCAGTAAACTCCCACGCCGAACTACTTTCTACAGGTGCGCTGTCAGTGCTGTCAATGTAAACAAATGGCTGCCGTCTGTCAAAATAAACACATTTTCTTCATGAATTTATTTAAAATGCTGGAATTATAAGGAATGAATGCCCTTTTAGTGGAATTTATGGGGATATAAACTTGGAAAAGTCGCGGGAATACTGGACGAAGGCCTTATTGGTTAAAGCATGTATATTTACATATTGTCATCCATAATACATCTACCGGGTATCGCAGAATGCAGAAAATAGGAACATACAAGAAGAATAAAATCCCATTTTATGCTAATGGCAGTACTAGTTATGTTTGTTATGTCCTGGTTTCTGCAGCCTGTGATACTAAGCCACATGTTAGCGAGACGATTTATATAAGCTTGCTTTCAATCCAATCCCATTTGTATAATTATGTATATACTATTATTGATGTCTTACTTGTAAATTATATACAAATACAATATGTTTAAACCAAATCCACATGGGTTAATAAGCAATTTAACATCGTATAATTGATTTATTTGACATAGTAAAACAGATGGGCAACGATAGAATGAATTCGATTCAGTAACTGTGACATTGAAAGCATCCAAGATGGCCGCCAAATGTAATCATTTTACATTTACATTGCATTCGCGCGAAAGTAGTTCCGTTTATGGGTCATGGGTTTATTGATAGCAGATGCAATGAACATGGTCAGTAACTTCCACATGTATTTGTAGACGTGTGTCAATAGTGGAGGTCCAAGATCCCCAAATATCAATATATTACCAGACAATGGCATTGTTATCCATTAAAGTACAAATATGAAATCGAAATTTGGCTTATTGACTTTACGACCAGTGTAGCCCCACCACCACCCACCCTAGTTGCGAACGGTAACTCTTTCAATTTACCCTCGTACCGTCCGTAGCTAGACTACGGACGGTATGTGAGTATATTGCAAGAGTTATCGTTTGTAACTACATCCACCCACTTGCGCTCTCGCGAGCCCTTTGTCGTCGTGGTGGCTTACAACTTGTATCATTTAACGTGATGGCATTGCCTAAATATACACTGGCTTAAAAACAAATTATTGTCATTACACGGTCAATCTGGAATATAAACTGCTTTCGCTCACATTCAAGGTGCGTGATCACGGGGTTACAACAACAACAATGTCGCCCACTCCACAGTAAGTATTATTTGATATATTCCTTAATATACAACGGATTTTGATGAAATATGGCGCAGCAAACGCGTCTTCATGAGCTGCATTTGGTGGTCTACGGAGTTTGGCACAGACTTATGTCGTTTTTGCGAAGAATCGATTTCCGTGTCGGAGACACAGAAATCGATTCTTCTCAAAAACGACAGAAGTTTGGGCGAACATAAAAGAGACCACCAAATGCAGCTTAACAAGACGCGTTTGATGCGCCATATTACATCAAAGTCCGTTACGTAATAAGGACACTATAAAATAATACGTACTTTGAATCGGTACTTGTTGTTGTTGTTAGTACCACGTGATCATACACCTTGACATTTCACTGGTCGAACGGCGTCACATGTTAGCAAATAACGCCAGAGTAATAACGCAGTCTACGCAAATCCATTAATTTAACCAAAACGAAACGAAGTATCTTTGCTCATTCCACAACACTAAACGTTATCTGGTAAATAGGAATCTAGACCGCTGTCTTTTCATATCAAGTTTAAAAGGCTCGGAAACGTAGAGTACGGAGCCGTATAAAGGACATGGAAAGAGAAACAAATGTTCCGACCAATTTGGTTATATCGTTCTAACGAATTCTAATTCGGTAGAACGCACTCCAATTCGTTGGAACGCATTCAAATTCGTTCTAACGCATTCAAATTCGTTCTCACGATTTCAATTATTTCGTTCTAACGCATTCAAATTCGAATTCGTTAGAACGAAATAATTGAAATCGTTAGAACGAATTGGAATTTGTTAGAACGAAATAATTGAAATCATTAGAACGGATTCGAATGCGTTAGAACGAATTGGAATGCGTTAGAACGAATTATAATGCGTTAGAACGAAATAATTGAAATCGTTAGAACGAATTTGAATACGTTAGAACGAAATAATCAATTGGTCAGAACATTTGTTTCTCTTCTCATGTCCCTTATAAGGCTCCGTAGTAGAGAGCCTCGGAATTCATACGCGTTTCCTATAGCGTTTCCTGATAAACGTGGACACCACAGTAGGTTAGACACCACCAAATAGTTTTACTATATAATTTAACCGAATGCCATCCAATAAGGCCAGTCTCTCCTACTTTCACTATTCGTATGGATGTTGTGGGACCCACTTGTACATGACCTGCAGCCAGTCTGTACTGGTTCTGCATGAACTAAACAATAGGTTCACTTACTCCTAAGAAAGAAAAATCCAACCTTGTCATATCCTCCAATATTGTGTACATTTGTTGGCCACGGAAACTCCGTGTACATCAAGTGACCAACAGGTTCAGTGTTTTCTTTTAAATGCTACAAATATGTTGAAAAATCTGGTGTTAAAGGCACCCCAAAATGTTCCTCAAGTGAAACTGGGTAGTAATGGATCAAGATTTGCAAGCAAACGGTGTCTGTGACCTCAAAACACCCGCACTATATACCGGACTACTTTTGCATACACCCTGGGCGGTTTCGCACCATTTGGTGTCTTCTAACCTATAAGTGTACCGGTCCCACTACAACTCATTCTACAATATTCACTATTCAAAACTAGCTTCTATTCCTGGATACAGTACCAAGTTTGGAGCAAATATCTCAAATGGTTGTCACACAGCAGCTATGTAACTCCACCATGTGACTGTCCACATTCTGCCTTAAATTGAGCTACTACAGAACTATGGGGAATTTTAATAGATGATGAATTAAAATGCACAAATCTCCATAAAATCAGATAACATTACCCTAAATAGTGTTATAGCTAACCATTCTACATATAAAGACTCATCACTGAAACTATACCAACATGTATGCCACTCTGGAATGGTCGGCAGACAAAAGGGTACTGGCTTGGAACGGTCAGTCAAGAAATTTGCTTTATGACGCAGGAGGAAAGGAAAAACAATGTTTTTGAGTACTAGTGTATTGGTACTATACCGATATGCGAAAACAATACACTTACGCCTAATTTTGGCAAATTTTGGAACAGCGTCGCGATGTCGCGCCACTTTCCCGAACTTCTTAATTGTCCATCAGGAAGCCATATCAATGAAAAAAAAGAGAGAAAAACACACTATAATGACTGTTTTGGTGTATATTACTGTCACATTCCAAGCCCAATCACCTACAGGTAATTTGCATACACTGGTTTATTATATTTGACTAAATAAAGCTGAGAAATCAAGATTTTAGAAGATTTTGAAGCCGATAACTGTCCGTCTGCGATACAAAAAGAACAAATGTGTTGCATCGCGGAGTCCGCTCGATTACTCTTGTCGCAGTAACTTTAAATTATGTTCCCAGAGACATAGCTACAAGAAACATAAACTTCCAACTTCAAATTCTACAAAAAAACATATCTCACATAGGGCCTAGGCACACCTTATAGGTTAGACACCACCAAATAGTTTTACTATATAATTTAACCGAATGCCATCCAATAAGGCCAGTCTCTCCTACTTTCACTATTCGTATGGATGTTGTGGGACCCACTTGTACATGACCTGCAGCCAGTCTGTACTGGTTCTGCATGAACTAAAACAATAGGTTCACTTACTCCTAAGAAAGAAAAATCCAACCTTGTCATATCCTCCAATATTGTGTGCATTTGTTGGCCACGGAAACTCCGTGTACATCAAGTGACCAACAGGTTCAGTGTTTTCTTTTAAATGCTACAAATATGTTGAAAACTGGTGTTAAAGGCACCCCAAAATGTTCCTCAAGTGAAACTGGGTAGTAATGGATCAAGATTTGCAAGCAAACGGTGTCTGTGACCTCAAAACACCCGCACTATTTTTTTATACCGGACTACTTTTGCATACACCCTGGGCGGTTTCGCACCATTTGGGGCTTTGAGGCAGGTTCGGGTGCACTGATGTGGTTTATTAATGCATGTGGAGACAGTGTTTACACAGGGGCTCTAGTACACAGCCAAGATCTGCAGTTTGGAATGGATTATTTTGTGTGGTAGGACACATGTAACTGAAGTGTGATGCGGCTCTGCGTCTGTTGTGACGTGATGATTTTTGACCCCGCTGTCATGTTTCCTTTCCTGTCAGAAAAACGAAATGGTCACCGGGTGTTGACAAGTTGGTGAGAAGACGGCATGATACAGTCGTCAAAGACATTGTAACTCAATGTGTGATTCCAATGTTTATGCTTTTACAGGCGGTGAGTGAAATGACCCCTAAACGCTATATGTTTGATATACAGTTCTATCTGTGTGTTTAGGCCTGTCAGAGCAGCCCTGTTTGACAGCAAAATCAACATTGACAAAAAAGTTCTGCAGCCAGATGAAATAAAATTTCAGCAGTTAGTCTGTAGGGCCTACGAAGTTAGAGGCCAGTGTAATTAACAGTATTTGTTTCTGTTTTCATCATTTTAAATGCATTTTATTGCAGGATTGTGGCATTTTTTTCTTTTTTGCAGAAATTGCAATGTTTCAATGTTGTTCTAGAACACTGAGTGACAGCTGGGCATGTACATTTCCAGTTACATCATCAAGATGGATGCCTTTTGTTTAGGAGTGAATGAAGAAATTGCTGTGAACAGTGTAGTAGCCGAAAATGGTACCTGCCAGCTATGGACAGGCCCATTATGGAAGAAGGGTCGCTATGGTGTATTTTCATACCGTGACCCCGAGACGGGCGTGTGGCATAATAAAAATGTCCACAGAGTGGTAATAATGGCTGCACAGGGTCGGATCCATGTGGCTGCAACTGTAGATTGTGGTAATAAACTTTGTATTAATGTAGAACATCTCAGCCTTGAGACTCGGTCCACAAATAATAGCAGAAAATTGTGTTTCCAGAATGGCTGTTGTGTCGGCCATGGCGCCTATCCGGACTGCCTGGTAAATTTGATGTTTTAGTAAGTAGATAAGTAATCAACATGTTTCCATTGCTTTCATGTGTAACCGGCATGCAAAAACAGACTGCATGCAGTGATCATGTACATGCAATTGTAGAAAAGGTACCTTATTGAGTTTGCAACCAGTGCAAACCCAGCAAAAGTTTTGGTTAATCTACTCTGGTCGTCGAAACACGCAATTCATATATATCACTCGGTGAAGTAGTGCAAGCTCATCTGGATCTACACTGGCCGGTTGCAAATTCCATAATGCCCTCCTTGTTACTGACATTCAATGTTATATTCAGTTTGTGGATCCCATTTGCAGCATTTGGGTATGGGTAATCGTCTGCTGATAATGACTGGCGATGTTTGTTAAAACCACACAGCCACTACCTCGCAAACAAATAACCCGCTACCTAACTGACAGTGTCTCCATGTCAGTACTAATTACAAGGCAGATAATACTGTCAGCCATGCAGCAAGGAATACCCGTCTCGCAGTCATGGGATCCCCTATGCATCTCCTGATGTTGACGGCATCTCATCCTCGCTCTGTGGCAACTTCTGTCCTTTAGAGTAGCTGTGATCCACATTGTCTAGTTGTCATTTCCTGTAGTCCGAGATCCTCCCATCTTGCTTGTACTGGAAATGTGCCTTCTTCACGTAGCCTCTTTTCAGATGACGCCTTCGAATAACTTCTGGCCGCTTACTATAGTCTCTGTGAAAGTTGTACTCGGTTGTTCAGACGGTTCAATGCAGTGTTTGCACGTGCAGAGAAGTCGAGCGCCCTCCCGATATGCGACTCCGCTTTTGTCGTATAGAGTCTGCAATGCCACAGTTATATTTCAGTATTGTTCCTGATACCCTCGCTGTGAAATTCCGCGAATAGTTTACATTTTTCGGCAGGTTTACTCCACATGATCGGTCGAATGCTTCATTCTTCTACGTTGTATAAGCCGTATCGTGTCATGTTGAATGCCTGATCGCTCAGCCTCATTTTAAGTATATCTCTCATCAGCTGACTGTCGCTTTCATTCATTTGCAGTGGTGGCAGCTGATTTGGGCCCAGGAACTTCGAACGTGCCCGCCCGCCCGCCAGTTGTCGGTTTCATCACCAGCGCAAACGACGGAGTCCGGAGCACATTTGGAGTGGTCGTCGGCGTAGCAAGATACAGTCGCATCTATCATCCGTGTTATCATGCAGGTATCTACCTTGGTCAAATCGTCAGCAGGATCTACAATGTTTGCTATGCAGAAATATCAAGTGCCAGAATGTTGTTTGTAACCAATAGTGTAGACCCAGATCAGACAGCAACACCTGTGCAGCAAATTGGTCTCTGAAACATCAACTCCTGCAATAGTAATACACTTCACCTGCAGTGGTTATCTCCCCTGCTGCATGGGCAAGCTGTGTTTGTAGTCTGCAATACACATGCAATAGCCTATATCTGAAGGCATGTCTTGCTGCATGCCACACAGGTCAGATTAGCAAATGCATTTGCCTGTGTTGCCACACCACTGCTAATGTTGTGGGTTTGAGTCTAGTCTTGGTGGTATATCTGCGGACAAACATACCGAACACCCAGTTAAAGCAGCATAGAAAGTATAAAAAAATTACATGTACGCCATATTAGAATATTTTTTTTTTACCTATTTAGGGTTAACACTAGGTACATGAGGCAGATTGGCACATAGCTAGTGTTGGTCGTGCATGCAGACAATGTGACTGTGACTGGTGACCCGACAATGCACGAAAAATCTAAACATGAATATCCATAGTGTTGTTTTACATCGCCATAGCTTCATTCTCTGCTGTCCTAGATGATTGAATATGTGACACATGTAACATTTGGTACTTGTTAGTTCAATATTGGCACCATATGGAAAATATATCTGAAAAAAGTGCTCGCATTTGGTTCCGACATTCAAAATTTTAATTTAAAATTTAATTTAATATTTATTTAATTTAATTTTCGGAAATTTTCCATTGTTTTTAAAGGCCTGTATTAATATTTCACATTCTGCACAATAGTACCATCAAATGCCTGTCCAGTCATTTTTATTTCATTACAAAATGTCAAAAACTGCATGAGATATGGATTTTTTACGAACAGACGTAGCATTGCCTCGGCCGTGCCCTCGGAACATGAGAATGCGGGATTTACATCATGTGATTCGTGTGTGCACATTTTAGTCGCAGAGTGGCAGATTTCATAAAAGCCACATGGTTCTCATTGCAAACTGGCTACTTGATATGTCTGAACTTATATTTATTATTTTTTTCACATTTGCCCCATTCTGACAGACCTCAGTACACAGATAGACTGCTTCCGGGTCGGTACCCCTCAAAAAATAGTCCGGAGAAAAATGCATATGTTTGTGTTGCAGGTGCTTTGAGGCAGGTTCGGGTGCACTGATGTGGTTTATTAATGCATGTGGAGACAGTGTTTACACAGGGGCTCTAGTACACAGCCAAGATCTGCAGTTTGGAATGGATTATTTTGTGTGGCAGGACACATGTAACTGAAGTGTGATGCGGCTCTGCGTCTGTTGTGACGTGATGATTTTTGACCCCGCTGTCATGTTTCCTTTCCTGTCAGAAAAACGAAATGGTCACCGGGTGTTGACAAGTTGGTGAGAAGACGGCATGATACAGTCGTCAAAGACATTGTAACTCAATGTGTGATTCCAATGTTTAATGCTTTTACAGGCGGTGAGTGAAATGACCCCTAAACGCTATATGTTTAATATACAGTTCTATCTGTGTGTTTAGGCCTGTCAGAGCAGCCCTGTTTGACAGCAAAATCAACATTGACAAAAAAGTTCTGCAGCCAGATGAAATAAAATTTCAGCAGTTAGTCTGTAGGGCCTACGAAGTTAGAGGCCAGTGTAATTAACAGTATTTGTTTCTGTTTTCATCATTTTAAATGCATTTTATTGCAGGATTGTGGCATTTTTTTCTTTTTTTGCAGTAATTGCAATGTTTCAATGTTGTTCTAGAACACTGATTGACAGCTGGGCATGTACATTTCCAGTTACATCATCAAGATGGATGCCTTTTGTTTAGGAGTGAATGAAAAAATGAAAAAATTGCTGTGAACAGTGTAGTAGCCGAAAATGGTACCTGCCAGCTATGGACAGGCCCATTATGGAAGAAGGGTCGCTATGGTGTATTTTCATACCGTGACCCCGAGCGGGCTTGTGGCATAATAAAAATGTCCACAGAGTGGTAATAATGGCTGCACAGGGTCGGATCCATGTGGCTGCAACTGTAGATTGTGGTAATAAACTTTGTATTAATGTAGAACATCTCAGCCTTGAGACTCGGGCCACAAATAATAGCAGAAAATTGTGTTTCCAGAATGGCTGTTGTGTCGGCCATGGCGCCTATCCGGACTGCCTGGTAAATTTGATGTTGTAGTAAGTAGATAAGTAATCAACATGTTTCCATTGCTTTCATGTGTAACCGGCATGCAAAAACAGACTGCATGTAGTGATCATGTACATGCAATTGTAGAAAAGGTACCTTATTGAGTTTGCAATCAGTGCAGACCCAGCAAAAGTTTTGGTTAATCTACTTTGGTCGTCGAAACACGCAATTCATATATATCACTCGGTGAAGTAGTGCAAGAATGTTGATATAGTGGCAATGCCTAATGGCCTCCCGGGACGTTTTTCTGCGAATCAGTGAAGTGTGGTGGAATGGAACCGAATACACGTACACAGCCGCCTGCGTTAATCTTGCCAAGATGTGAGCGTTTCTGAACATCTATTCGCAATCACAACTCGCAATCAAGCAGTTTCATTGGCTGAGCATGAGCTGTAGCACAGCTCAGGCTCATCCAATAAAGCTGCTTGGTTTCAAACACAATATTCAAGTATTTTGAAATAAAAATAAATTCAAATATTGGCAATATTGGTGCACATGTATGCTTGATTTACGGCGACATATAGTATATGAAAAGTCATGCAGAGCATGATGTTATTAGCCGATCAAATCAGGGTAAAGTGTATCGAACATATGTAGGTGTCTCTGGTAACATCGTCAATGGTAAACTATTTTCGACCACAGTTCTGTACCCAGCGTTGACATTTTTCTCGATTTTGTGCAGGTTTTGGAAACCCGTTCCCAAATCCATCCAATAGCAGCAATGCCATAGCAGCAATGTTTTGTTGTCACCATTATGTTGCGAAATATTCCAGCGTAACACCTGTACTGTATGCTCTATTTATCTACAAATTACACTCCGCAATACACAAAGTTGTAGTCACTGTGTGTGTGTTTGTCCGAATTCTGTGGCAGCATGCGAGTGGGCGGAGCTACCAGGGCTATATATATCTAGCGGTTACAGTGTCATCTAAAAATAGACGCAAGCTCCTGCGTATTCAGGCACATGCCCAGATTGGCCTAATGTGCCCCATCCGTGATTTTTTGCGCGATGTCGGGCGCAAGACAATCAATAATTTGCGGCATTGACAATAATTAAGGGGGATTGCCGCAATCGCGCGTGCTGGATGCATCCCTGCCATCCCTGCATGATACGTAAACAAATCAAAGTTGGCTATGAAGGGCAATTCTTCGTTTTGATTGGTGGAAAATTTTGTGAATATTAACTAGCGTCAAATGACGCGCATACGCGATCCAATGGGATAAACCCGAGATGCTGGGATAAACCCGAAAATGCTGGGGTTACTAGTAAGGAGATTTTGAGCAGAGGTCGATTATAAATTAGCCGAATAAACACATTTTACGCGATTATACGTGGCTGAAACTTGTTCTGTTTAATAAATAAAAGCTTTAAATTAGCCCAATAATCGGCGTATGTTGGCGTATATGGCCATTAGAGCCAACTATGGACTTCAACAACAATAACTTCCGGGTTAAATCTCTTCAGGCGTTCAGCTCATTAAGTATTCAAAATTGTGTTATTTGGCTATAAGTAAAGTTTTAAACGGAGATAATTGCCAAAAATGCAAACTTTATCGGTTGATGCAATTTGGAAGTGATACAGAAAAATTCGCGTTCGTAGATTACCGAATAGCGGAGAAAAGGGTTGCTACAAACTTTTTCAGAATTCGATGGATCAATTCGGTCGATTCTCCGCTGTGTTACTGCCCCAATGGCACATACAGGCCACCGCAATGAGGCGAAACGTGCCAAGGCCACGGAATCGTTACACATCAGTTGTATTATCAGATAAACTGTACTTACAGAACGCGGTCGGTCCTGTGGAGGACTAGATCCAGCATAGCCCCGCAGGAGTTCCGTACTGATATGTATGGGTTTGGTAAAGTGTAGCTCCTAAATAAATAGCACACTGATGTAGCCTGATACTAATATATGTTGCATGACGGGTGCTTCATACATGGAATGGGGGAACAGTGCAGATCCTGATCAGACTGTGCGGATACACTGATCGCAGAGGTGATGCGTCAGATTTCTCCGGTGCTAGACTGGCGACTCAGCTCAAATAAGTGAGCCTTCAACTTTGTTACAACTATTTTACTTCTCAGTTTGAAAATCAATGAGTATTTTTAAATTGTGAGTCTTTTGTACTCCCACTTATGAATATCAATGCGTATACAGCTAAAATAAATGCGTAAAATACACCAATGCGAGCCTTATCTGGAGCGCTGTAACAGTTCCACGAATTGATCCCAGCAGCCGCTGGCATACATAAAGACGCTAGTAACGCGGAAAGTAGTGCCGGTTTGGATAGCGGAATAAAATGTTTGTGTTTGGACTGACCTCGTTGGTTTGTATTCTGGCGCCACTGGTGACCGCTCAGGTAGGTGTGGACATGGCACGCTGGTTGTTAACCCGACTTTTTCTGGCTGTCACGCAGGGCGACGTGTAAGTGGGGTCAGCGTGTAAGTGCACACACGAACGAACACGACAGGTTGGTTCGCTGACCCCACTGTAAGTCGCCCTGCTTGGCAGCCAGAACATACGGGTTAGCAGGGACCCGTTTCACTAAACTTCGTACGACTAAGATGTTCGTAAGTTCAAATTTAGGATCGTCTGGAAATTTAAATTGATGGATTTACATGTATTGAGCATATGCTCAATAAAAGTAAATCCAATAATTGTTTACACGAAAACATTGCTAATGTGAAATTTACAGACCATCATAATTTTGCACTTACGAACATTTTAGTCGTACGAAGTTTAGTGAAACGGCCTCCTGGTTTTTAGCTGGTAAACTCGCATCTTACTGCATTCTCACATATGTTTCTTTGCAATACAAACAAGAACTTGCAAGATTTAGGAAACAAATCGTAATTAGGATAACGCTGAGTGTGTCAATACTTGTACACATTTCTGGCTTTTTATCCAAGCATATTTGCTTGGATATAGTCCTTATACGGTTTTTGAGACCTCACATGTTTTATGCAAATGAGTAATTGTCGACCAACGAACCTACTTCATGCTTCATGATTCTAGCTACGCCACGTGAGAGAATTCCAAAGCGAGCGGTGCATTATGAACGTGTCACTCACATTTTTGGCCAGCTACATTTTTTTTTCAGCTACAGTTATATTTTTAAAAACAGTTTGTGATTTTATAAAATATTAACTGTCGTGTTTCATAATAAATATTTTGTTAGGAAGGTTATAATTTTAGCGCAATGATCGACCGCTCCACATGTAATTTATACGTAGTTATACGCCATGAAAAATAGTTCTGATAGTGAGCTAACATTATATTGTGTAGTGTAATACATGTGTTGTTAATTTTTCTGTACGACATTTATATTACAAAATGTTTATCTGATTTAATATAATATAAACTGACATGTATTAATTTGAGTATATTATTTTTCACGCGCAATGATACAATTAACCTCGTGTCTCATGAAAAGTAGTTTCCGCCATTTTATGCCGACAAATTACAGAATCCTTTACATAGTCATAGGTCAATGGCTCGATAAAATCCAACATTGGACAGCGAAATGATGATGATTCAAAACAGAAACATTGTTTTTTGACAGTTACATACCGCATGCTTTAAATAATCATCTTGAGCCATTGATATTATTAATCAGTGTCCATTTTACTTAAAACATCAACTAATCTATAATGACGTTACACAGAAAATGCAGTACGATACACTTCCACAAAGGAAACATTGTCTTAGAGTTTGAATAATTTTAGGTTCCGCCGAACGAACGAGTACGCCGAAATATATTTCCGTACAAATCCAAAAACCTATTTATTATATACCCGTTCAACAAAACATGCATCATAATCATTAAATAATCCGATAGTGTGATGAAATGCGACTCTCTATTATTTTTGTTGAACAATCCGAGCGCCTGTGATGGCTTCAGTTTATGTAAATTGACAAGGTCATTTCGCGCACATGAATCGATACAATAATCGGGGGTTGAAATTTCACTCGCCCAGCTCGCCATGGCGAGTGCTTTTTGTGGCGGTCGAGTACTTTCTACAGGCACTCGCCCAGTTTGGCGAGTTAAAGATTTGGTCATGATTTTTTTTTTGGAAGAAATTGCCAATTAATTCCATCGATAACGGCCAACAAATGGTATTAATTCAGCGACCATTTGTTGTTTACAGTTTACGTCAATTTGCGGGAAGTAAGATTCAAGCAGTGTCTATGTACACGGTTACGGGTAGAATCGCTAGAGTTTTTGAACACGGTCCATATCGGGCAAGTTTAATTCACGGATTATTTGTCGGCTTTACGCGGCCGGGCTAACAAATAATAGGACTGCGAGTATAGACTAGTGTATACGCGGCCACATATATCGTCTCGTATACAGTTGGGTTAACGCGCATTTCAGACGTCGAACATAACGGCTTGGGACGAAACGGTCGGCGCCGTGTCCGAAACCATTGAATTTAGTAATTAAGGCAGCACGCAGCGCATGCAAACATAGCCACTATAAATTAAACTAAATCTATGTCACGCTTATAGAAAATAAGAAGTGTGCAAGCCTCTGAGCAAATTCGCTGCTATTTGTTTGTTTATGTTCATTTAGTACTTAAAATATACATAACAATAATAGTGAATATGTCTCATACGTTTTGGTAATGATCATATGTAAAAAAAAAAAAATTATAAATAAGATGCAACATTACAAAAACTGGAAATAGCAATTTATTTTTAAAAAAAACTGGGCAAGTAACTTTTTGACCTGGGCAAGTACTTTTTTTTTATTTTCTACCTACCTTGGTTCTACCTTGGTTGAAGGCCGTTTCTTGTAAGCTAGGCTTGTACTGGCCTATTTTAGCGACGTCAAATTTGATAATTGTCTTTGAAACTGGGGGGAGAGCGCAACTAAATCATGGTTAAAATGTCTGTACAATATTTTCACGTGTTGAATTTGCTGGGTCTCTTCTTTCAGGCGGAGTTGAGTGAACTTTTGAAACTATTTAGTGTGTTCGAATTTACACAATCACTAGGGAGTGCATTCCAGTCTGTGACGACTCTTTGAGAGAATACTTTTTGTCGCAACTGCGAAGGATTTCAGGACTTTCAGTCCTTTGATTATTATCAGAAATACTTGGCTATATGAATTCGTTACGGCACAGGGCCCGTTTCACTAAACTTCGTACGGTAAAAGTGTTCGTACGAACATTTCTATAAATTTACGTCACAAATTACTGTGATTCATTAATGTTAATATTTCCCACCTGTATGTGGAGTTCATGATGTTTAACAAATAACAAATACACCGAAGTCCCAAAACTTTTCTGTAACTTTAGTTTTGCACTTACGAACTTCTTAGTCGTACGAAGTTTAGTGAAACGGGCCCCTGGACAGTATAAGGCCGTCCGCGGGGGAAAAAGGACTTAGGATGAGGTTGTGTCCACGGACGGCACAGTGGAGTCATGTACAACCGATTAGCGAACAATGTAGCCACACATCAGATGGAGGTACAAACCACAGGCATTCGGCGTGTTTCGGCTTTCATCGGTATAACTCTATATATATGAACGAGGCTTCTAACTTTAGTCGGACACTACCTCGTATCATAACAAATTCCGCGATTTTATTAACGCTAATGTGAATATTTTGGCAGAAAGTGCACAAGTTCATTTGAGAATTATTGTTATCTTGCTAAAATAGCACAGTTAGAACATAATTATGCAAAGAATATCGAATTACAGCTGCTTTTCCTAGGTCAGACACAACCTCGTATCATAACAAATGAAATAAAGTGTTTAAGGCTCCAACGTCAATATTGTAGTGGCAAGTTCATATGTTCATTGGAGAATTATCGTTATCCTGCAGAAATACATAGAATGCATAGAAACTTACAATTTTAAACATGTTATTTTGTTATGATACGAGGTCGTGTCCGACCAAAGTTATAAGCCTTGTTCATATACGAGGGGCATTCAATACATTTCAGGAATGTTTGCACAGACGTTACATTGATCGTTCAAATTGACTGATATTTCGAATAATCTGAGAACAGATCATAATACATGTCATTACACAATTGTAGTATGCTGCATACATACAGTCGCGCGTGGCTGTCGTCATAGCAACGTCAGGTCAGGATAACCGGCGCAACGTCAAATGTGCGCATCTGAAAAAATACATGTGCTAAATAATGTTATGTACCATGCGTATGTTTCAAGGTAACATGCTCATACCTGTCATATTGATTGGCTAGCTGTTATTCATTATAGAACTATCGTCCCTGTCACCGTACACACTTCTGGTGACGTACAACCCAACTCGCAAATCCACTCTCAAAATCCTCTGCCTTGAAATGAGTCTGTTACTGGACCTTTCCTGGAATTTATTGAACTCTCCTCGTATATAGAGTTATGCCGATGAAAGCCGAAACACGCCGAATGCCTGTGGTACAAACTGATATGTGAATTATGGGGTTTATTGGATTTGTGATCAGTATAGATCCCGATCAAATAGCACACTCCTTGTTAGAACCATGACAGGTGTTTCATTGATGGAATGGCGAACAGTGCAGATCCTGATCAGACTGTGCAGATGCATAGTCTGATCTGGATCTACACTGGTCGCAAAGCCCCATTTCTCCAGTCACAGTCTCACAGTGTGTTTATGACTCATCAGATTTATGGGATTTGTGACCAGTGTAGGTCCCGATCAAATGGTACACTCCTGTAGGCTTATAACGATATATGTGTTTCTTAGAAGCCTGACATGCCCACGGGTTTTCTATCGGACCAACATTTTACATCGTACATGTATAAATTGCCAAGCTCGAGTACACTGATATCACATTTATCAGGCAAGACTAGGAAGCGCGTATGCATTTTGGCTGTGAGTGTGATAATGTAATAAATTAAGTATAATAATTCTGCATACTTTTAATCATCAACTATGTGCAGTCGTAGTTCTATATGAAATAATGCATTTCGGAGAAAATAAATGATTACTCCCTCAAAGTACACTTTGCTAGATAAGTATGCTTTGCAATTTTGGTGAAATATGCTACTGATCCGCGCCACTCGCTGACATAACATTTGGTGCTTATCACATCTACGGCCAAATTGTGCACTCAAATAACTGTCTTCGTCATTCGCCATTGTGTTAGCTATTAAAACTACGACTATGTCTATACCTGGGACTACTGAAATGTGATGGCGGGTCTGCGGTCCGTTCCACTACACTTTGTATGATTTAAATGTTCGAAAGAAGATTTGTATTCGAGCGCTAGCGAAGAATTATACAACCAACATCCAAAGTTGAGATCTTCCAACTTTTATGCAAATGAGCTAATGTCGGTCACAGAACATGTTTTGCGGGTCTTACGCCATACAAAATAGTTCTAACAACTTAGCTTGATCGCCTTTTCAGTGTGATAAATGTTTTGTTTGCTTTTTTTGTGCTAAACATATTGTATTGCAAATGTCTTTGAAGTCTACGTGTGCGACGATTAACCGCCATACTCGACGTTCAGTCCTTTTATTAGCTAAACTGCTATGTTTTAACAGTACAAGTACCTGGGAACGTATCGGACTACTGAAATGTGATGGCGGGTCTGGGTCTGTTCCACTACACTTTGTATGATATAATGTTCCAAAGTAGATTTTTTTATTTCTTCTCACATTAAGGACGGACTGCTTCGTACATGTGATTGAATACTTGTATAAACTATATCTGACTATTCGTCTAAGTGTATACAATACTGCACATTGGGTTGCCATTTGAGACATTGACTCTTAGAATGCGGGAATACAAATTGTCGTCTGCTGTCGGTTTATATTTTGTCTTCTTTGTCAACAAACTCATAATTTTATTGATTTTATTTTCACCGCTAGCATGCAAAGACTTATGCCCCGTTTCTCCAGTAACAGTCACATACTCGGAGGCAGACGAGCTAAAATGCTAAAACCTCAAATAAATGGGCCAGTGGAAGAACGGGGCTAAGCCCTCTTCGTTCACTGGCACGCTACATTCTAGAGTCACCATCGCAGATCAGTAGCCTATTTCATCAACATTGCAAATTATACCTTTCTAGCAAAGTATACATTGAGGGAGAAATTTTAAATTTAAGGATAAATTTATTATTTTTTATTATACTGAATTTATTACATTATCACAGCCATTTTGGCTGTGATAATGTAATAAATTCAATATAATAATTCTGCATACTTTTAATCAGCAAATATATGCAACGGTTAGTTCTATATGAAATAATTCATTTTGGGAAAAATAAATGATTACTCCCTCAAAGTATACTTTGCTAGAAAAGTATACTTTGCAATGTTTGTGAAATCGGCTACAGGAGATATATGGGTGAAAAATAAGACGAGACATGCGATTTTGTACCTAAGAAAATATTTACAGTAACTGTGCTATTTTCAGTAAATGAAGTTGACAGCTGACGAACATTTTCTAGCAAATACGGACTTGTATTATATACCTACCCATGAAATACATAGTCATACGATGTAAATAAAAGTCATATGTTCTCATCGATGAAATAAACATCTTCCGGTGAAAATACGACTACTTCCGCTATATATATTCATAACGCGCACCTGCAGTGCCAGACTACTAAATAGGCTGCAAATACACATTCATTGCCGTATACAGTCTAAAAAACTGCTAATTTCCATGGAGCGGTATATAATAAATAGAATATTCATATTTTTGCAAGGAATATGACATAATATGTTCATCTCGTGGTGTGAAATGTCCATATTTCACACCACTCGATGAACATATATGTCATATTCGTTGCAAAAATATGAATATTCTCTATTTATTCCGCATTTGCTCTGATAATATCGTCAACTGTTGACGTCGTTTACGGACAATATTATACATGTTGTAAAAATGTATCAGGAGCTATGGCACATGCATCTTCTTATGTACAAACTCGCATGGCTTGTATTATGAGACACGCCATGTGATTTTGTACCTTAGAACATGTGCGAATTTTCATGAAAATTATTTACAAAATTTACGATTGTTTACGTCGAAAGTTGATGAAATGTTGACAGTAAATATTTGCTGTGAACATTTTGTCATCTTTCGACGTCATTTACAGAGAATTTCACAGTTTCTGTAAATAAAGTTCATGAAAAATCGCGCATGTCCTTAGGTACAAAATCACATGGCGTTCTCATATGTATCTCCATTTCATAATCGCATTATGGCAAGTCACAGAACCGTTTCAGGATCTAGACGGAGTACAAATGCCATTACAAAGCCAGTTTATCAAGCCACGATCACATTACGTGAACTACACAGTCACAGGCCACAAATGCTACAAGGCTAAATTATCCCGACATCACGTTTCAGGAATGGCTGTAAAGTCATAAACCAAATTCCTCCATCAAGTCAGTCATAGCTAAACGAAGCTTAGTGGAATTCCTTCAGCTCAATTTTGACCACAATCGTCAGCTGCTAGATTAAAGAAAACATTTGCTTATTTGTAGTTTATGTTATTAGGAAATATTTTGGAAATGGTGCCAATTGTGTACATCTAGGTCAAGAGAAATGGGTGATTACCAAGATGGATACCAAAGAAACCCCAAATAACCCCTAATACATGGCAATATTTTCAGCGCCAAAATGAGTTTCCATGTATCGAACATCAGTGATCGTACTCTCGAATGCTTTAAATGTATTATGTATCAAATCTAATCACGTGTAATAGTTATAGTTCACATTTTGAATTTTCAATAAATTAATTTCGTAGAAATTAATTTATTAAAAATTCAATATGTGAACAATAACTAACTTATTGGTTGCCCCGCCTTCTTCGCGTACACATGTCTGTTTCAATGCAAGTCCCGTCCATACTCGCTTCCGACTTGCGATACTATTACGTCATTGGCCGTCCGACATCTCAGCGCACATGTACACGTCACAACCGGATGAGTGCCACGTGAATTTCCGACAACAAGCTGTGTCGTCTAGATCTAAATATAACTTTCCTACGTAATGGAACATTTAATGAATACATTTAGTAGATATTGGAGATATAGTCGCAATATGTGATTAATTGGGAAGAAAACTATGCTTTCATTGGTCGAGAAACTAGGGCAAACAATAAGACTAGTGTACTATGTATATATGGTTGGACATACCAAACAAGTCACCATAATAATACCGAATTCATCTGTTGTATTATGCTATGTTGTTTTATTGCATATACATATGTCTATAAATTAAGGAAATATTAGTACACAAACTAGATATGTGTAGATTTGTCAACATAATGTTCAATGTTTTCAAAATGGCCGCCGCCAAATATGAATTGATATCATTGGCCGGTGTTACGGTATTGTCTCAAAACACTTGGAAAACAAACAATTTAAAGTGACAACAACTGTTGTGCCCATATTATGTTTGATGTGTACAATATTATTGCAAATCATTTTCTTGTAATATTGTCATGTTAAGCTGAAGAGTAAAAAGTTAGCCATACGTGAAGCATAACGGAATAGTTTAGTTGGAAATATGCATCTGAAATGTGGCTGTGAGAAATGGGGCTTATGGGTTTGCGATCAGTGTATATCCTGAGCATCCGCCCAGTCTGATCAGGATTTGCACTGTTCGTCATTCCATCAATGGAACACCCTTGATGCTTCTAACAAGCAATATATATCGTTATCAGGCTACAAGTACAAGAGTGTGATACTCGATCAGGAGATACACTGTCTCAATTACCATACGCCCCTTGAATCCAGCAGGTCATGATGATTTTTGGCCGAACAGACTCCGCTAGTGTTACTAAATACAGTGGAACCTCTCTAAACCGGACACCAAGTCTTGGTAATTTATCTCCGTTGATAATGTCTGTTCGTGATCGCATAGCGCACAACTATGGCTCAGAATGATCAAATGCCCGATTTACAGTGAAACCTCTCTAAGCCGGACACACTTTTGATCGCTGAATGTACATATCGATTTTGCCGATTATGTTCGAACACACACTTCTTTTGCATATATCGCGTCGGAACTTGGCAAACGTTTCACAATCGATAATGTGATTATTTCGTTCACACGAATGACTACTTCGTTTCTATGAAATAACAATGTTTTCTTTCCAATCTAATACAATTACATTCGCACGCAATAATATGTCAGTCCTATTTCGTTCTCACAAGTTAATGTTCAGTCGTTCAAACGTAGTAACGTATGTTCCCACGAATTACTATTTCGATCCGATGGAATAACATTTCCTATCCCCGAAATAGTGTATTGTTCCCACGATTGTAGGTCGTCCACGTGACTTAGTATTGTTGTGGAATGAAATGATTAATCGTGGGAACGGATTACTAACTCAGGGAAATGAAATATTAACTCGTGCAAACAAACAGTTAATTCGTGCGAACGAATTGGTAATAAGTGTGAACAAGATGCTCATTCGTGGGGACGAACTACTAACTCGTGGGAACAACATGTCGTGATACTAACTGTTCATAAGTGGGAACGAGCTATTCATTCGGGGAACTAAATGTTATTTTGTGGGAAATAAATACTTAGCTCGTGGGAACAAAATGTTATTTTGCGGGAACGATATACTAGCGTATGGGCACCAAATGTATGTTATTTCGTGGTAACGATTTACTAATTCTGTGGAACGAAATAAATCGAATAGTTATATTTAATTCCCCTCCAGGGATCCGTATAATTCTGCTATGACATGTTCGTGTCCAAGTCCGTAACACCAAGTTGGTTTCTAATTCACAGGGGATCAACGTTACGGAATATGAACTATATCGGCTAATACAACTGATTTAATGTAACTGCTACCAGCGTAGCCCCAAATGCTTTGTAATTCACAGCGGATCAACGTTACGGAATGTGACTGAACTATCGGCTAATACAACTGATCTAATGTAACGGCGATCAGCGTAGCCCCAGATCAGCCTGCGCGTCTGCGCAGTCTGATCAGGGCCTACACTTTTCGCCAGGCAATCAGTCACTCCGTGATTATACATACATGTAGTAGAGTTATTGTAGGCCAAAATAATAATACCCTGGTTAAATACAAGCGTTGAAGAAAACAGAATAATCAAAACTTGCATGTGGCTTTGACTGGAGACATTCGGCTTATGTATTTAGCGACCAGCGTATATCTAAATCAGTCTTTGCATCCGCGCCGTCTGATCAGGATCTGCACTGTTCGTCATTCCATTAATGAAAGACCAGGAAGGCATCTAACACGCAACATATCAGGCTACATGAGTGTGCTATTTGATCAGGAGCTACACCGGTCACAAATCCCACAAGCACAATTTCTCCAGTCACAGCCAGATATTTCGGTGGAAAATATCGCAAAGTCCTTTTTCTCAGCTGGCAGCAAATCTATGTACAGAGAGCTAAAATCGATTATGTGCCAACCATATATCGTATTAACTGCGAATATGCGAGCATCACACCACCTCACTTCCTACTATATCAGTGTCAAGGTCGAACGAATTGACCCTGAAGTTGGATGTCTCTCTGAGACGAGTCTAAAGCGTCCCCAACTTGCATGTGGCATGGGTATAAAACAAACAACAGTCTGTGGTACTTACCTATTGTGGCTACTATAAGTTCAGGGGCGGAACTGGAGGGGGTGGTCCGGGGTTGCACCCCCCCCCCCTCCCGTTCAGGTGGTCCGGGGTTGCACCCCCCCCCCCCCTCCCGTTCAGCCACGGAGTTTACATATATCACAGTTTACCATCAGTTGGAGTCTGAATTTAAATGACGTAAAACACAGGAAAGTGCTCGAAAATAGGACAACCCCCAAGTTGCGAACGGTAACTCTTGCAATTACTCCCGTACCGCTAGCTACGGACGGTACGGGAGTAGATTACAAGAGTTAACTTCGCAACTAGACAACCCCCCCCCCCCCCATCCGCCCCTGGGGTTAAAACACACAAACTATATATAACTTAACCGAATCATGGCTATTCTCTCCTACTGTCACCATTCGTATGTATGCTGTGGAAACCACATGTGTAATTACGAGATAAAATTATGTCGTAATTACGACATCATCTCGTAATTACGACATAAAATGAGATGATATCGTAATTATGACATACTTTTATCTTGTAATTACGAAATGATGTCGTAATTACGAGATAATATTATCTCGTAATTACGAGATGATGTCGTAATTACGACATAATTTTATCTCGTAATTACGAGATGATGTCGTAATTACGACATAATTTTATCTCGTAATTACGAGATGATGTCGTAATTACGACATAATATTATGTCGTAATTACGACATCATCTCGTAATTACGACATAATATTATCTCGTAATTACGAGATGATGTCGTAATTACGAGATAATATTTTTTTGACTTGGTGACCTCTATCGGCTTCCGTACATCATCATATCGATGGTCTAGTAACATAAGGTCGTAACTGCTATGCTTTAGTTCTAAGCGACATGGTATTGTTTTTGTAGTAATCGAGTGTATAGAGAATAGTAGGTTAGTGCCGTAAATGGGAAAAAATATCTGGCAAGGCTTAGGAAACGGGATGGGCGAGGCTCTACCGAGTACATCCCGTTTCCGTGCCGCGCCAAATATTGTTTCACATTCACGGCACTAACCTACTACTAGTATTCTATTTATCACGTCAACATCTACAAATAGCTTCAAAATGCAATAAAAATAACCCCAGCCACCGCACATATGCATACGCAATGGTTAGGTCGTATTGACAGGATATCAAAAATGTTTCACGGCACCGTGTTTCACGGCACATACGCACTGTGTTGACGGGATAAACATATTTATCCCGTCAACACAGTGCGTATGTGCCGTGAAACACGGTGCCGTGAAACATTTTTGATATCCAGTCAATACTATTTTTGCATTTTACAGTCATTTGTAGGTGTTGACGGGATAAATAGAATAGTAGGTTAGTGCCGTGAATGGGAAAAAATATCTGGCGCGGCACGGAAACGGGATGTGCTCGGCAGAGCCTCGCCCATCTCGTTTCCTGAGCCTTGCCAGATATTTGTTTCCCATTCACGGCACTAACCTACTATTCTCTATCTATTTTCCTTATTTCTGAACCAAAGTATATGTTGTGACCACTCACGGTTCAAATGAGTGGTCACAACATATACTTCTGATGAGAAATAAAGAAATTCTTGAGCCTTGCCGGATATTGTTTCCCATTCACTGCACTAACCTACTATTCTCTATGTGATACCCTGTTGCACTAGTGCATTATGATCTATGTAGTTATCATGTCGTGTTTTTGTTACAGGGTAACAAGAAGCTCGTTGTCACAACAGTGATAGTAAGTATGATGCATCTTACTTCAGTACAGTCGAACCTCCCCACCCCCCTCTATGTAACAATTTATATCCCAAATGGACAATTGCCTCTATATGTATCCTCTAACAACATAACAACATCCACTCTCTACAACAGCCGGTGATCGTGGCTTCCTATGTGTGACTGTTGTAGATAGGTTGCACTGTAGTATCTTACCGAGTTCCTCTCGTTGATTTCTTGACTTCGTCTATGATGAACAATGCCTATTTCAGTACAGCTATCAAAGGTTAAATGTAATTCCGATAAAAAAAACAATCTAACAGCCGAAACGCAGATGTTGTCATACAGTAACCACGTGAGAGTAGTTGACATCCTAGTTGCGAACGGTAACTCTTACAAAGTGCTGCCGTACCGTCCGTAGCCAGACTACGGACGGTACGGGAGTAGATTTCAAGAGTTAGCGTTCACAACTATATACATCCCAAACTTAACACCGGTACGGTACCTGATGTTAGATTCGTCCAGTAATTTTCCAGAACGAACCGTTCGTGTTTCACCGCGAGAACGGGTCGGGATACCAGGGTTTCGTCGTGGACATTCTGGACCATGTGGCCAGGACGGTCGGTGTAACGTACGAAATTCGGCCCAGTCGTGATGGGAGGTACGGCGGCCTACAGAAGGACGGTACCTGGAACGGCATGATTGGGGAACTCATTCGAGGGGTAAGCTCGCGAGTCTACACATGCAATCATCGCTTGTCAATTACTGTCTGTTCGACATTGTTCTGCCGACCGACCTTTGGCTAGTATATACATTAAAATAATCTAAAAGAAATATTTAAATGTAAGTACTTTTTCATCAATAACAAAAAAATCACCCTCCCAATTGTTTGTATTGGATGAAATTCCATCTGATAACAGCACACTTTTCCTATGATAATTTAACATGGGGGCAAACAGGAGCTGGAGAGTGATGAGAATTTCTATATGTATTGTCTGTAATAATAATACTCGTATGTACCATTCCATGAATGAAACATCCGTCATGCTTCTAACAAGCAACATCAAGCTACATGAGTGCTATTTGATCCGGAGCTACTCCGGTCGCAAATCTCATAAGCCCCATTTCTCCAGCAACAGTCACATATATTGATATTACATTGATAAGTACTCCCCCAAAGTTTCACTGGTGTTGCACTCCGCGCCGGCGTAAACTGTTTCATGTCGAATTAGGCGCCGGATTCCTGACGAATCCCCAATCAGCTATATAAACACATTTTCGTCTAGTAACCAACACAAGAAATGCGCGTTGATGCGATAGCTCCAAGTAGAGCTGAGTGGCATCTCGTCAGGAAACCGGTGCATTTTACGTGAAACATGTTACGCCGGCGCGTAGTCCAGCACCAGTGAGTTTACTCAAGGTGGACCACCACCAAATATTTTTCCTAACCAATGACCACACATTTTGCTATTCTGTGCTACTTTCATTTTTCGTATGGATGTTGTGGGACCTATTTTCTCATAACCTGCACCCATTCTGCTCTGGATATTGACTAATTAAAATATAGGTTTAACTATTGTTAAGAACGATAGATTCAATATCCTGTGACCATTTTCGTGGTGGTGCAAAAAGTCAGCGACTGGAATTGAAACCGCCACACATGACTAACATGCTCCGACTTACAAAATAATGCCAATATGCCTGTGAAGTAGTACATCAATTGACCGGTTTCTGCAAGCAAAGAGCGTCTATAGAATAAACAATATGGCTTATAATTTTTTACTGTACTACTTTTGACTACACCGCGCATGAATATCTGATCATTTAGTGTGGTTAAACCTCAATGGTTTTGGTAAAATCTACTTCAGGAAGCCGACATAGCGGCGAGTGGTCTCACCATTACCGCCACGCGGTCCCGCGTGGTACGCTTCACACATCAATTCGCCGCGTCTCGTCTCGCTATCCTGGTGAAGAAACCGGCGATATCGCGGCCCTCGAAAATAACCGACGACCTTGTTACGCCATTGCATTGCGAAGTCTGGATTCTCTCCCTTGTCTGCTGTTTCCTTGTTGCCGGGGCGATGTCACTAATTGCCGTGTATGTATCATTCAGCTAAGAAGCACTTTGTGGCATAAAACGAGAAAGTCCTTTTTATTTCTAAATCATACCAAATTTTAATACTATATGGAGTAAAATTTGGTATGATTTGGTAGAGGATTGTGTCGTTCATACCACAACGTGATGTGATTCAGCTAAGGGGACGTTGACGTGAACGAGTATTGTTCAACCTTTGAAATGCCTTCAAAATCGTTCTTCTGTGATCAACAGTTTTCGTAATAAAACTTTCAAAAATGGGGAAGTTCACACGTGGTACAGTCGATTGTCAGTCTAAGCTCCTATGGGTAGTAAAACATACAACGATTAATCAAGCCTTAACTTGAATCACATGGCGATTCACCGTTACAATATAAATCCTTCCTTATTCACACCTGGGACAAAGTGATGTAGGAAGGGCAGCTGATACTGTATTACCAGGGCTACAGATAAGGAATTAGTAATCGAGTATTGTCACTCCATCATTTCTGAAGCAATTGGGTATTTCAAAATTTTAATTGGGTAAAATAAAATCACACTACCGTTTACACATCAGCAGACCGCAATTATTAAATAGTTTGCTTCTAAATGAAATCATGTCTTGGCATTTTATTAGAATTGTCTCCTTGGAGACAATTCTAATGAAATACCAAGATGTGTTTTCATGGAAACTAAGAAACATATGCTATATTTGTTTATTGTTTTCTGTAGCATGATAAAGATATCACACATTCTTCATTGCTTTTTGATACTCACTATTTCTGATTTCAATTGGGTTTTTTGCAATCTTAATTGGATATTTATGCAAATACGCACCTTATCTGGAGCTCTGTATTACTACACTAAATTTCATAGCTAAACGTTTTGTTTCTAATATCAGTGCTGAACACGTGCATTGCAATTCTCCCAAACCCCGCCCATGCCGGACATGTGCATTTCCGTTTGATATTAGCTTGCTGTTGAAGTTCAAACAACCAATCCATTCTTCAAACGGCTTTGTTTATAACCTACGATAATTCTAAGCATAAAACATGAATTCGCCCCAGAATTGACAGTACATACTACCTTTTCTAGGTTGAGCCCATGGGAGAAACTGGGCGTTGATGGCTCCATGCTGGCTGTGGGTGGTAAGGGGATGACAATACCAAACAGTCTCATGTTTGCGTTCAGCACAGCCATGTGGCAAGGTAGGTATGCAAGATATGACACTGGAACCCTATAAACCGGACAGGTTTCCGATCTAGACTGTTGCATTGTAAGTACACTATGCGAGGTCCCCATGGTCTCCTGTCTAGATGGGTTCATTGTAAGTGACCAATGAGTGGTCCCATGTGTCTCCTGTCTAGAAGGGTTCATTGTAAGTACACAATGAGTGGTCCCATGGTCTCCTGTCTAGAGGGGTTCATTGTAAGTACACAATGAGTGGTCCCCATGGTCTCCTGTCTAGATGGGTTCATTGTAAGTGACCAATGAGTGGTCCCATGTGTCTCCTGTCTAGAAGGGTTCATTGTAAGTACACAATGAGTGGTCCCCATGGTCTCCTGTCTAGAGGGGTTCAGTGTAAGTGCACAATGAGTGGTCCCGTGTGTCTCCTGTCTAGAAGGGTTCAGTGTAAGTACACAATGAGTGGTCTCCATGGTCTCCTGTCTAGAGGGGTTCAGTGTAAGTGCACAATGAGTGGTCCCCATGGTCTCCTCCTGTCTAGAGGGGTTCATTGTAAGTACACAATGAGTGATCCCATGTGTCTCCTGTCTAGAGGGGTTCATTGTAAGTACACAATGAGTGGTCCCCATGGTCTCCTGTCTAGAGGAGTTCATTGTAGGTACACAATGAGTGGTCCCCATGGTCTCCTCCTGTCTAGAGGGGTTCAGTGTAAGTGCACAATGAGTGGTCCCCATGGTCTCCTCCTGTCTAGAGGGGTTCAGTGTAAGTGCACAATGAGTGGTCCCCATGGTCTCCTGTCTAGATGGGTTCAGTGTAAGTGCACAATGAGTGGTCCCCATGGTCTCCTGTCTAGAGGGGTTCAGTGTAAGAGCACAATGAGTGGTCCCATGTGTCTCCTGTCTAGAGGGGTTCAGTGTAAGTACACAATGAGTGGTCCCCATGGTCTCCTCCTGTCTAGAGGGGTTCAGTGTAAGTACACAATGAGTGGTCCCCATGGTCGGTCCCATGTGTCTCCTGTCTAGAGGGGTTCAGTGTAAGTACACAATAGTGGTCATGGTGGTCCCCATGGTCTCCTCCTGTCTAGAGGGGTTCAGTGTAAGTACACAATGAGTGGTCCCCATGGTCGGTCCCATGTGTCTCCTGTCTAGAGGGGTTCAGTGTAAGTACACAATGAGTGGTCCCCATGGTCTCCTCCTGTCTAGAGGGGTTCAGTGTAAGTACACAATGAGTGGTCCCCATGGGGTTCAGTGTAAGTACACAACGAGTGGTCCCCATGGTCTCCTCCTGTCTAGAGGGGTTCAGTGTAAGTACACAATGAGTGGTCCCCATGGGGTTCAGTGTAAGTACACAACGAGTGGTCCCATGTGTCTCCTGTCTAGAAGGGTTCAGTGTAAGTACACAATGAGTGGTCCCATGTGTCTCCTGTCTAGAGGGGTTCAGTGTAAGTACACAACGAGTGGTCCCCATGGTCTCCTCCTGTCTAGAGGGGTTCATTGTAAGTATACAATGAGTGGTCCCGTGTGTCTCCTGTCTAGAAGGGTTCATTGTAAGTACACAATGAGTGGTCCCGTGTGTCTCCTGTCTAGAAGGGTTCAGTGTAAGTGCACAATGAGTGGTCCCATGCGTCTCCTGTCTAGAGGGGTTCAGTGTAAGTACACAATGAGTGGTCCCCATGGTCTCCTGTCTAGAGGGGTTCAGTGTAAGTGCACAATGAGTGGTCCCATGTGTCTCCTGTCTAGAAGGGTTCAGTGTAAGTGCACAATGAGTGGTCCCATGTGTCTCCTGTCTAGAAGGGTTCAGTGTAAATGCACAATGAGTGGTCCCCATGGTCTCCTCCTAGAGGGGTCAGTGTATGCACAATGAGTTGGTCATGGCTCCTCCTGTCTTAAGTTCATGTAAAGCACAATGAGTGGTCCCGTGTGTCTCCTGTCTAGAAGGGTTCAGTGTAAGTACACAATGAGTGGTCCCCATGGTCTCCTGTCTAGATGGGTTCATTGTAAGTACACAATGAGTGGTCCCCATGATCGAATTAAGCCGAATGCATGTGCTTGTTCCCTGGGGAAATTATGAAAATCATAAAATTGAACGGTGTTTCTGTGTATTTAAGATTTAGGGTTTGCTCTACCCCTGGCAAATTCGTACCTGTGACATAAAAATATCCATTAAAAAGGTCATTACCCCACCCATCTGTTGTGATGGGTGGGGTAAAGAGCTTTGTTTTAATAGGATTATTTTTATATCACAGGTCTGAGTCTTCCATCTGTGGCGTACGCCAGGCACCAACTGGACCCGCATATGTAAATAACATTCATGGGCGAATACCCGTTCCCGTGCTATTCCATGTAGCAGCACATGTATGCATGTTCATGTGGTACGATACATGTATGCTCAATAAAATAAATTAAGGGTCATACTTTTGCGGATAGGTGGAGCAACGAACACATAAGATACATCAACACAGCATGTATTTCTTAAATATATACCTTATACTTTGTGAACAGAACATTATTGACTGTCCGCACTTAAGTGGAAGCATTCAAATATCGATGCTACCCTGAAAATGCACTGTACAGTGTCATGTGGGTGGGGTATGAAGATGTATAATCACCAGTTTGTTGTCGGCCATACTCACAGTAAATGATGTTAGTAATGTGTATGACCACCTCTTGCTCTGCCAACCTCGCTAAATCGCTGTGGCACACTCCTGATAAGTTTTCTTATCTCTACCCGCATAATTCGAGCCCATTCCTCCACCAGCACTGCTGTAAGTTCAGCTGCTGTCCGTGTCTTCCGTACCCGGGCCGACAGCTTCCTCTGAAGAATGTCCCATACATGCTCGATCGGATTAGGTCTGGGGAACGGGAGGGCCAGTACATTCGGTCGATTCCCACCGTCTCCAGATACACATTAACCACATTGGCACGATGTGCTCTGGCATTTTCGTCCATGAGGACAAACCCATCGCCTGTAGCTCCAGCATATGGCAAAACAAAGCATTCAAGGACCTCATGCCGATATCTTACACCCGTCAAACCATTGTCTATCAAATCCGTGCGCCCGTAATACCGCCCACACCATCACCGACCCTCCTCCAAACCGATCATGCTCCGCGGTACAACAGTCACTGAAGCGTTCGCCTGACTCCTGTCTCCACACTCGACGCCGTCCGTCATGGACGGCGAGCACGTACATTGGCAGCATGCAATCGGTTTATCGTTGTGGCTCGCGGAGGTCTGAGGTCTTCTCGCAGAGGTGCCAGTCTCTAGGTACCGTTGCCACAGACGACCCACCACACTTTGGCTCACTCCAAGCTCTGCAGCCACGCGGAGCTGGGCAGTCCCACACAGTAGGAAACCAATGGCTATGTCCACTTCCGGTTTAGGTAGATGTCTCCTGGGCATTGTAACTCCAATGTATGCACACACAAGGGAAACTGTGCCACTTTCAATAACCGTCATATATCCTTCAGAACGAAATTCCAGTAATGTAAGTGCCTGATTGGCAACACCCGTTTGACTACCTTTGCACGGGTGACCTTGAAACAATGCAAACCTCTCCAACTTGTTGACTACGATTACGTAGTGTGCATATGACATACCGGTTTGTACGCATACATACTGACCAGCCCACATAACCATGTCAGTGGAAATTATGTTTTATAATGACCCTTATTTTGAGTGTAGTTATCCAAGGAAACCTTTCTGTGGCCTAAATGATTTGGATTATATATATTGAACTACTTGTTCCATCCCCACCCTAGGCACTTTACCTACTCATTTTATGTAGTCATACCTAAAATGGTGCCTTTTCCAGGATATCATGTGACACCTCGCTCCGTGTCGGGCCGGACGCTTGCCATTTCCTGGTGGTTATTTGTACTGTTCTTGCTGATCACGTACACGGCCAGCCTCACCTCCCACTTCGTGGCCGTCTCGTCTCGGCCCACGGGCCTGAGCACGCCATCGCCACCGTTCCGCAGTCTGCAAGATCTCGCAGCACAGACGAGAATAAAGTATGGAACCATAGCCAGTGGATCAACTGCCGCGTACTTCAGGTCGTCTAAAAATGAGGGTATGACGTATATTTCTGTATAGTGGCGTATTTGTGGCTGTGACTGAAGAAATGGGCCTGATCAGGATATGTTCAGGATCTGCACTGTTCGCCATTCCATCAATGAAACATGTGTCTTTCTTCCAGCAGGCAATATAGATTGTTAGCAAGCTATATGAGGAGCTGCACTAGGCATACATCTCATATGCCCATTTATCCAGTCACAGCCACATGTAAGGATTAAAAACATAGGCTGTTGCGTTGACTATGGTAAGGTAACGGTAACAGTTGGTTTGTTTAATGTGCGTTGAGTCCGATGGACTCCTCGCAAACTTTAAACAGACCAAACATTTTTAACATTTTTTGACACCTGGAAGGCCTTCATGATAGCCGCCAAACTCTTGGTAAAATACAGATGTTTGCAGGGGCGGATCTGGAGGGGGGCGGGGGTTCCTGTGTTGCACCGCCACCCCCCCCCCCCCCCCCCCCCCCCCCCGCGTTAAGCCACGGAGTTTACATATATCACAGTTTACCACCAGTTGGAGTCTGAATTTAAATGCCGTAAAACACAGGAAAGTGCATTTCGAAGAACTTAAAAAATAGGACAACCCCCTAGTTGCGAACGGTAACTCTTGCAATTACTCTCGTACGGGAGTATATTGCAAGAGTAGCTACGGACGGTACGGGAGTAATTGCAAGCGTTACCTTCGCAACTAGACACCCCCCCCCCGACCCCCACACCCCCCCCCCCCCCCGTTCTCAAAATGAATGCTGGATCCGCCCCTGATTTGCCATATCTATGGAAATAACTGGCCAAATGCAGTGATGTGAGTGTCTGTTTCAGAGGTCGCAAAGATGCCCGAGCAAGGTCAATTTTAGATATCAACAGATACAATAAAAAAATATCCGAACTGTATTGGCTCATTTGCATTGTTTTAGACGCTTGAAGACATTTAAAAAAAGAGGTGCAGATGATGGCTGAATCGATCAGGAGAAAGAACGGTTTGCTGAAGAAAAGAATCTTGACACATTTGGTGATGGCGTAATGGTTTGGGGAGCTTACATCGTGGAGTTCCCACATTCTTTCTGTTGAAGGCATTTCCATAGCTCGTCGATACATTACCGAAATTCACAATCCACTACTGATACCTTTTATGGGACGCTATGGACGAAATCAACAATTGGCGTTTCAGCAGGACAATACCCGTGCACATTTCGCTAATATTTACACCACCCATGAATATTCGCAATGAAACCCTATTCAACGTACTACGCTTGTATCCCAGTACAAACATTAGCCCAACGTAGGGTCGCGCGACGTTGTTGATTGGTTAAAATTCTTGGTCTGTTTAAAGTGTTCGAGGAGTCCGTCGGACTGCACACACTTTAAACTGACCAAGTGTTTTTCATCCTGCAGTAAACGCAATAACCCATGGTTTTATTTTAAGACCCTGTGAGGCAATGAAGACACTGTAATGAATTAGCCAGGGTCCGGTTGCTCAAAGCTGCTGTTAGCTTAACAGACTGTTAAATCCTTAGCATTGCTAATGATTTAACAGTATGTTAAGCTAACAGAGGTTTTGAGCAACTGAGCCCAGCTGTTTATCTGGATTATAATCTCATAGAACGCGGACTTTGATGCCGCATAGCGCAGCAAATTCGACAATTATTTTATTGCAAGGGGCGGTTCGATGACTTCGTACGAACCCCCTTTTTTGGAGCCAGCAGGATTACATTTTGTATAATCAAATACCCTACTAACAAAACACAGTCAATGATCGCTAAGCGTATTGCAAGATGCGCCAATTTACAGATATACCCTTCAAACAAACATAGCCGAATTCAGCATTTGCCGTCTAGAAATCTAAAACATTCTTGGGCTGTGAAGCAACCGAAATCTGTAAAGGGTCCTGGGGGTTAGAAGTCAACATCTTTCCGCGGCTATGCAGCGAACGACATTTGTAAGTACAGTGAAACCTCTCTAATCCGCCGGATGTCCACAGGGTGTCCGGTTTAGAGAGGTTTCGCTGTATATTAGGCATATGACTATTCTGAGACATGTGTTTGAGCGATGCGATCATGAACTGACATTATCACCTGAGATAAATGACCAAGAAACTCATAACAATAAGATAATTTTTGCTTTCTTGGTGTCCATAGGTAACAGCTGAAAGCCGAATTAGTGTACAGTGGGGTCAGCGTGTAAGTGCACACACGAACGAACACGACAGGTTGGAACCAACCTGTCGTGTTCATTCGTGTGTGCACTTACACGCTGACCCCACTGTATACTATTATGTCGTTATTTTAGGTTTTGTGATATTTTTTGCTACATTGTTTGAACCAAGGTTTTTTTTCATCACCACATACAACAAAACTGGTGTGGTTCCATTTTTTTCCATAAGCCATATGGCCACCATCTTGAAATTCAAAATCGCCACCTCGTTTTTCTAGCAGAATCAATTGTGCATCTTACTCAGTCAAGTTTGCAATTTCTTGCAACGCATGATCACTGATGGGTAAATTCGCGAATACTACATGACCTGTGAATTCATACCCTTAATAAAGTTAGAATATATGTCTGATAGCGTCTCAGTAACTAGTATGTTTTTGCCAGAAACGTGTTTTATTGACAGGACATATTGCTTCAGCAGCAGTAAAATGTCTTGTAATCTGTGACGTATCAGTCCATACACATAACGAAACCGTTTCCGGCCAAACAACATGCCTCATTATTCATGTTCAATCAGAGCATATTAGTTTTTTGCATTCAACCTCTCCAACAGTGTTTTGTCAATCAATCTGACAATTTACTCACGTCGTCTACACATACTGAACATGTATACATGGCGTTTTAATGCCCGAAAAGTCATTTAATCACACAAATACTACCTTTTTGACAGTTCTTCTACACTTCCCTGCATACAAGTTTGTATAGGGTATATATTTTATGCAATCAACTCCTTTGACCGTATTTTGAGTGTGATTTTGCCAGCACTGACTTTCAGGAACAATAACAAGATGGAGACTCTAATGAAGATGGTGACGAAAGCACTGTATCCATAATTAAGAAAATTCCTGCATAAACACAGTGGCCATTTTGAAATCTAACATTTTTGTCATAAACAGTGACTTGAGATTGACTTTAGTCATATATAATTTACTTTCAATAATGATTATAGTCTGGGACAAAATCAGTCTAAATGGTTTGTGCAGGATTATATCAGAATTATATGATTTTCACGGCAGCCATTTTGAAAATTAGAATAAAATAGGAATACCTCATGTTTTCTTTGATGATACAAAGAACGATTGTTCTACGAACGTAGCAATACAGTCAACACAACCTAGCTATAAATAACTTTACTAAAGACAGTACGTAGTGAAGACATAAGAAATATTATTTACATAGAGGCCATTTTGAAAACAAAATGTCCGCCATACCAGTTATCAGACAAAGTGGAACCAGCTCCAGTTTTATTACTTAAAGTATGTAGATGGCATTGCGGAAATAAACAACATTATATCTGCATTATAAATGTAGATATGAATATTACAAAATATTGTATACGATTTCAGGGCGGCCATTTTTTAATCTAAGATGGCAGCCATGGTGGTTGTTAAAAATGAAAATAACACTGGTGTTGTTGTTTGTGGTCAAAAGATGATTATCACCAAAAACGAATCAATCTTCTACCTGTAATATAACTATATAAAATGAATATAGCATTTCAGGGCGGCAATTTTGAACTCCAATATGGCGGCCAAAGGAATAGTCGAAAAAAATGGAACCAAACCGAATTTTGTTATCCGTGGTATAAAGATGACAAAAACATTGGTTACAAGAATGTAGCAAAACAAAATGCAAAACTACACAACAGTATACACTAAATCCCCTTTTCAAAAATGCTAGCGCTGGTGACACCTATGCAATGTGTTATTGCACATGTACTTATAGTGAACCAGAAGATTCATGTCGGCATGACAACTGCCGTACCGAGCGGCTTTGTGAACACGGTAGCGGAGGGTGTGGAGAGGGTTCGGGAGAGCAATGGGGACTACGCATTCATTATGGAGGGTACGTTGGCTGTAGGTTGTTAATTGCTATGTTGTCTTGTCAGAGTACCATGTGAACTTGTCTACGTGCTAGTTAGAAAATATAGTAAACTATTTCAAATAAGAAATCCCCCGCCCCTAACCTGAAATCCTGAATCCGCCCCAGTAGCCTATTTCACCAACATTGCAAAGTATACTTTTCTAGCAAAGTATACTTTGAGGGCGTAATCATTTATTTTTCCCAAAATGCATTATTTCATATAGAACTAACCACTGCAATTATTTGATGATTAAAAGTATGCAGAATTATTATACTGAATTTATTACATTATCACAGCCAAAATGGCTATGATAATGTAATACATTCAGTATAATAACAATAGTTGTCAGAAGACAACGAAGCTCGCCTGTTGGCAGCCTTCACTGAAACTTGGCACATTTGCATAAAAAACATGAATATTATATATAATTAACATTGGGTTAAGGGGCGTGCGGTGGACCTTGACATTGTGGTCAGTGGTGGAAGGTGGGTCGTGGGTTAGATGTAGCATAATATAGCATATTAAGATGAATGCATGTATGAAATATCAATGCGCTCCCTGAAAACAGAATTTAACCCAACGTTAAGTTTATGAACCCACTAAGTTGGTGATTTTCTACAGCATGATAGCTATTCACATGAGGAATGCATGTATGAATGTGCTAAGTTTGTGACCTTGGGGAAAGGGGTGGGGTGGGTCATGGATTTGCTGTAGCACTATAGAGGATCATCAGATGAATACATGTATGAAATATCAAAACGTTCCCTGTAAAGAAACAGAAGTTAAACAACATTTACCCCAACGTTAAGTTTATGAACATGCTAAATTTGTGACCTTAACCTTGGGGTAAGTTGGGTGGTGGGTTGTGTATTTGCTACAGCATGATAGAGGGTCATCTGAGGAATACATGTATGAAATATCAAGGTGTTCCATGAAAGGAAACAAATGTTATAAGACATTTGGGGTGGGCGGTGTGTCATGGATTTGCTATAGCACGATAGAGTTTCATCAGATGAATGCATGTATGAAATATCAAGGCGTTCCATGAAAGGAAACAGATGTTAAGACATTTACCCCAACGTTAAGTTTATGAATGTGCTATGTGTGTGACCTCGACCTTGGGGAAAGGGGTGGGGTGGGTCATGGATTTGCTGTAGCACAATAGAGGATCATCAGATGAATGCATGTATGAAATATCAAAGCGTTCCCTGTACCGAAACAGAAGTTACACAACATTTACCCCAACGTTAAGTTTATGAACATGGTAAGTATGTGACATTGACCTTGGGGTAAGGGTTGGGTGGTGGGTTGTGGATTTGCTACAGCATAATAGAGGGTCATCTGATGAATGCATGTATGAAATATCAAGGCGTTCCATGAAAGGAAACAGATGTTATAAGACATTTACCCCAAAGTTAAGTTTATGAATGTGCTAAGTTTGTGACCTTGACCCTGGGGTAAGGGGCGGGCGGTGGGTCATGAATTTGCTATAGCACGATAGAGTATCATCAGATGAATGCATGTATGAAATATCGAGGCGTTCCATGAAAGGAAACAGATGTTATAAGACATTTATCCCAACGTTAAGTTTATGAACATGCTACGTTTGTGACCTTGACCTTGGGGTAAGGGTTGGGTGGTGGGTTGTGGATTTGCTACAGCATGATAGAGGGTCATCTGAGGAATGCATGAATGAAATATCAAGGCGTTCCATGAAAGGAAACAAATGTTATAAGACATTTACCCCAACGTTAAGTTTATGAATGTGCTAAGTTTGTGACCTTGACCTTGGGGTAAGGGTTGGGTGGTGGGTCATGGATGTGCTATAGCATGATAGAGGATCATCTGAGGAATGCATGTATGAATATCAAGGTGTTCCATGAAAGGAAACAGAAGTTATAAGACATTTACCCAACGTTAAGTTTATGAATGTGCTAAGTTTGTCACCTTGACCTTGGGGTAAGGGTTGGGTGGTGGGTCATGGATTTGCTACAGCATGCTAGAGGGTCATCTGAGGAATGCATGTATGAAATATCAAGGTGTTCCATGAAAGGAAACAGAAGTTATAAGACATGTACCTAACGTTAATTTTATGAATGTGCTAAGTTTGTGACCTTGACCTTGGGGTATGGGTTGGGTAGTGGGTCATGGATTTGTCACAGCATGATAGAGGGTCATCTGAGGAATGCATGTATGAAATATCAAGGTGTTCCATGAAAGGAAACAGAAGTTATAAGACATTTACCCAACGTTAAGTTTGTGGACGCCGACGCCGACGCCGACGCCGACGCCGACGCCGACGCTGACGCCGACGCCAACGACGCCGACGATGCCGGGGGTATGCATAAGCTCTTATGCACTTCGTGCAGGCGAGCTAAAAATTAATAAATTTATCCTAAAATTGAAAATTTCTCTCTCAAAGTATACTTTGCAATGTTGATGAAATAGGCTACTGATAATCGCATATGGATGTACCAATAACATGTCTACCACCTAGTTGCGTTTTTTAAATCGTTTCAGCATGATTTAACCATTTCGTGTTATCCAACTTCCAGGTATGACAGCCGCCTACTATACCCGCCGAATGTGCGACCTAATGGTGGTACATGTATCGCATGAAGCAAGATTGACTGAGTATGGCTTAGCGGTTCCCATCGGGTCGCCGCTCACCGACAGTCTCACTCTGGCTATACTCCAACTGACGGAGAGCGACGTCCTTGATATGCTCAGATACAAGTGGTTCGAGGAAACAGGTATTCGAGACAGAAACATAGAATACAACACAAAGCAATTATGACGTAATGACACAAATAATTACTCACATGTTGGGATTAGGTACCAGTCCGCTTAAATTTGAGACCTTTTTATAAAATCTAGAGCACGTTATTTTTCTTTTTTTTCAGATATCCTCTTCATATATTCACACAGACTGTTTGCTGTATACAATTGTTACATTATATGTCAAGAAACTAGCTACACAAGTCAAATTGACATACAGCTATGAGCATTTATAATGTGTAAACGTTATCATGTGCTGGCCAATTTATGCACTTATCCCATCACTGCCGCTGGACCCAATCACCAGAAATCTACACTATGTGAATCAATTCTACATGTATACCTGCCCACACTGATCATAGTCTGTACTGGTACCGAATGTTTTGTGTTCGAGCTACAGAAGTCTGTTTCAGACTGGTAAAATTGCGCCCCAAACAGAAAACACACATTTCGAGCGGAAGATGCGTACAAGTTGAATCTGAATATGCTCGCTGAATGGACACAGATCACAGTTTAGCACATAATTCTACAAATACTTGTTTTTGTCAGCTGAAAATAGCATTGCCTGGGTGCCGAGTATTTAATGTTAAGTCACATTCAATCACCACAGACAGACAGTTTTGGAATATTATTATTTGGAAAACTACGAAACTAAGCCTTTTTAAAGTGGACTGCTACCTTAGATTTCCTTTCTCAAGCACCGGCTGTATCGTAAATCGCGCATAATCTCGTGGTGTCACAATATTTCAACAAAATGTGTTCTATTCACACGGAGTAGCGAGTCTCTTTTATTCTATGTTTCTGGTCTAGACAAGCCGTGTGATTTTATTATTAAGAATCGGTGCGTTCTATCATGAAACAATATTTACAGAAACTGTTTTTTATGTAAATGACGTCGGAAGATGACGGACGTAATTTTCATATAGCAAATACGGAATGTCGACGTGACTGGAGAAATGTGGCTTATTGGTTTTGTGACCAGTGTAGCTCCTGATCAAATACCACACTTCTGTAGCTTGATAACGATCTATATTTCTTTTTAGAAGCATGAAGAGTATTTAATTGATGAGATGGCGAACAGTGCAGATCCTGATCAGATTGTGCGGATGCACAGGCTGACCTGTATATACACTGGTCGCAAAACCCATAAGCTCCGTTTCTCCAGTCACAGCCACATTTAAGGAAAATATCTTAAATTTTGAAAATATTTACTATGAGGTATCGCACATCTTCTTAGGTACAAAATCACATGGCTTGTCTCATTTATATTACCATAGTTACCAACTTATTAATGGCATTTTTTAAATTTTATGTTAGGCCATAAAAGTACTGTGGTTCTCAGATATGGAGTTGTAGAATGTGAAGCGGGCGGGAGGATTTTTAGCTCACCTGAGCGAAGCTCATGTGAGCTATTGTTACCGCAATGTGTCCGTCGTCCGTGAACATTTTCAAACGTCTTCTCCTCGGTAACCATTCGGCCTATAGTCACCAAACTTCATGGTCATGGTTCTTAGGTAGGGGGATTATAAAATTGTTAAAATGACGTCATTACGTAATCCAAGATGGCCACCGTCTAAAAATAGCACAAATTATTCAAAAATCTTCTCAAGAACCACCAACCGGATTTCGACAAAACTTGGTAGGAATGATCGATGTACAATGCTCTTTCAAAGTTGTTAAAATGGTGACCCCGGGGTCAAAAATGGGCGTGGCCCGTGGGGTCAAATTGGGGTTAAATTTTATGTTTGACCGAATATGGTTATGTCATATATCAAATCAAAGGTATCAACAAGGCGATCACTCTGGTGCATTTTTTGTCGAAATCGGATGGTTATGACATCCAAGATGGCCACCGAAATGTCAAAAGGTCGTTCTTTTATTGGAGATTTCAAAATTATTCTTCACATGAACCGCTTGGCCCATGGTAGCCAAACTTAAAAATTATGGTCCATGGGTGAAGCCTTTTCGGATTTGTTAAAATGGAGGTCATCGCTAATCCAAGATGGCCGCCGTCTAAAAATAGCATACATTCTTAAAAAATCTTCTTCTCATGAACCGCTGGCCAGATTTCGACGAAGCTTGGTAGGAATGATCGATGTACAATGCTCTTTCAAATCGAAGGTATCAAAGAGGCGATCGCTCTGGTACATTTATTTGTCAAAATTGGATGGTCATGTCATCCAAGATGGCCGCCGAAAGGTCAAAAGGTCGTTCTTTTATTAGAGATTTCAAAATTCTTCTTCACACTAACCGCTTGGCCCATGGTGGCCAAACTTCACAGTTATGGTCCATGGGTGAAGCCTTTTCAGATTTGTTAAAACGGAGGTCGTCACTAATCCAAGATGGCCGCCGTCTAAAAATAGCACAAATTCTTAAAAATTATTTTTCTCATGAACCGCCAGCCGGATTTTGACGAAACTTTGTAGGAATGATCGATGTAGAATGCTCTTTTAAAGGTGTTAAAATGGTGACACCGAGGTCAAAAATGGGCGTGGCCCGAGGGGTCAAATTATTGACCGAATATGCTCATGTCATATATCAAATTGAAGATGAGGCGATTGCGCTGGTGCAATATTTGTCGGAATCGGTTGATTATGTCATCCATGATGGCCGCCAAAAGGTTCATTTATTTGAACGTCTTTTTCTCAGGAACCACATGGCCGATGCTGGCCGATGCTGGCCAAACTTCATAGTAAGTTAAGATCCTTGGGTGAAGCTAGATTTGGTAAAACACATATGAACTCAATGTCACATTATCCTCTGGTGTTCATGGAGTCAGATGAGCGAATTAGGGCCATCATGGCCCTCTTGTTAATGTATTTTTGTTTGTTTGAGATGTTCGTCTCTCATATTTTTCAAGTCGCCAGATGTATATATATTCTATAAAAATTACCCTAACCTCTTTAGACGTGAAAAATCACAAGATTTCCGTCAGCTATGATTGGATTTAACATATCTTTGCATGGTGGTGTTTTTTATTGATCATGTGGCGATCATTTGACTGATTTTAGTTCTCCATGACAATACAATGCTGGACGCACAGGGATTTTTCTAACGCGGCGAGAACAAAAGTCTTTTTTAGGGCCTAGACTTGTTTTTTGTTTTTTTTATTTATCTTATTTTAACAACAATGTTGCTACCGTTGTCTGGTATGACAGTACTGGACAGAGCGGTCTGGATATACAATCGTGAACAAAGTTCATCAGAACTATCCGTAAGTCATGCTTATAATTGGCAGTGACTATGGAGAATTTATGAGATGGCGAACAGTGCAGATCTTGATCAGACTGTGCGGATGCACAGGCTGATCTGGATCTACACTGATCGCAAAACCCATATTCCTGTGCATCTGCAACGACTGATCAGGGTCTGCAATTTTCGCCATTCCATCTAGGAAACACTCGTCCTGCTTCTAACAAGCAATATAGATCGTTATGAGGCTACACCAGTGTGCTGTTTGATCAGCAGCTACACTGGTCACAAATCCCACAATCCCCATTTCTCCAGTAGTTGTGTTATACAGTGGAACCTCTCTAAACCTGACACCCTGGGTCCCAGGGTGTCCGGTTTAGAGAGGTTCTACTGTAAGTAAACACTGCCGGAACAATTCTCTTGTCATTTTTCAATCATGAACAGACACGAGAATGAAGTAAATGGCAGTGAAACCCATCTAAATTAAACACAATGGGGTCCACAGGGTGTCCGGTTTATAGACAGGTTTCACTGTATTACAATTTAAGACGTATGCCGTGAAGAACAGCAGCATGCCCGAAAGGAAGCGAGCGGTCTTGCTTTGTTGGCGACCAGTGTGGACCTGCACAGGTTCAGCCTGGCCTACGTCATTCTGGTGGTCGGCACTGTTCTCAGCCTGGCATTACTGGTCGGAGAAATCGTCTGGTCCAAACTGCGAGGCGAGGTAATGTAATATCTGGCAAAGTGCCAGATTTCCCAACTATATATAGCGAAACCTTTCTAAACCGGACACCCTGCTTTATTGGCATTTTTTGGTTGCTTTGTTATTTATCTCCGATGGTAATGTATGTTCGTGATCGCAAAGCATGAACACATGTCTTGGAGTGGCCATATGCCTGAATTAAAGTGGAACTTCTCCAAACCGGACACCCTGGGGACCCCCAGGGTGTCCGGTTTAGAGAGGTTCCACTGTAGTTGGTTATGAATATAAAGCAGACCCGAAATGTTGAGCAGTTTCCCACCTTAAAGTGATATATCCAATATGTTTTATATGTTATCTCCCTTGAGATAGCATATTGTGTCATTCACATTTCTATGGGGGCAGCCATTTTCGTACTACGCCTAAATGGCGTGTAGGACCAAGAAAATAGTGCCCTGTGCCAACTTATCCTATTGCGTTTTGGTATGTCTTGCTTTGTATCTAAAACTATACATATACTCAGTGCTCAGTTTATCAGTTACATTCTGGAGGATACTAATCAAGACAGTTCGTGCGTATGAATACAGCAGCTATTAGCTTTAGGTCTCATGGGACAGTACGTACGGAGCTAGTAGTAAAAGGGCGTGGACGATTTTATATATATTTCAGTACTGACCCTGCAAGTTAAACCAGTGTGTTTTACAAAGTAAACTTACCTCACACATCGATCAGTTTTTGTGGAGATAACATATTTCCGTATTTCAGTACTTTGATTTTTTTCGCTTCATGCACAATACATGGCATACATAAATCAATCACAACATTTACTTTGATCACATTCCCAAAATATTATATATTTAAGTACACGATATCAGAAACTGTCATAATCTTGGGAGATAAGTTGACTTTACGCATTTCCGCTATACATGTACCAGTATGTAAAATTAGTGAAATTCCTTTATTTATGTTTTTGTTGTGAAATGATAATTCTATACATGGCAAATCATTTTAAAATCCATTCATCTTAGAAGATATCAAGCGGAAACGAAAGCTCCTGCACATTTCTCACCTTTGACCTCTAAATGCGACCTTGACCTGGGACGGAGGTATTGACGTGGGTATTGAACGCGACACATCGTCTCATCATGGAAAACATTTGTGGAAAATTATTCGAAAATTCATTCATCGGTTTAGAAGATATAGAGCGGAAACAAAATGTCTAACAGACCGACCGACAGACAAGCTGACTCCTACATAAACCTCCTCATTCGTTTGTGGAATATACAGTCGAACCTCCCCAAACGGCCACCTCTCTACATATGCAGCCTATACTCAATAAAAGTAAATTAAATTTCCAGACGATCCTAAAGTTGAACATTTTAGTCGTACGAAGTTAGTGAAAACGCCCCCTCTTCATAAATGTACTGGTCTGAAAATTATTTTTGTGACGATTGGTTTGGTTGCATAAGTAACATATCAAAATCCATTCCGCTTACTTATTAGGGGTGAACGGGATATTGAATAATCTACGAGGTGCAGTCATAAAGTTCTCAGACTTCCTTGATAAAAAGTTTAATATACCTGCCACATTGTTCATCTTTATATGACAATTACATCTTGTCAAAGTTAATTGATTTGAAAATAAGAACATACTATGCGACAATCCGTTCGCACGTTATGCGTGACTATAGCAACGAAATAACTTCAATACGGAGCAGTTGAAAAATCCAACATTTCATGAAATACCTGTGCTTCGATTTTCATAGTTGCGCGAAGTATACAGTGGGGTCAGCGTGTAAGTGCACACACGAACGAACACGACAGGTTGGAACCAACATGTCGTGTTCGTTCGTGTGTGCACTTATACGCTGACCCTACTGTAATTCATGTATAAAAAAAATGTAAATATTTTTCTGCATTTTTTCTCATTTCACATCAAAAGTGTATGTTGTTACCACTCAGTTGAACCGTCTCGGCGAGACGGTTCAACTGAGTGGTAACAACATACACTTTGGGTGGGTAGCGAACCAACCTGTCGTGTTCGTTCGTGTGTGCACTTACACGCTGACCCGACTGTATGGTGCAGAGGCCCGTTTCTCATAATCAGGAGCCTGTTTCACTAAAGTTCGTACGACTAAAATGTTCGTAAGTGCAATATTATGTCTGTAAACTTCACATTAGCAATGATTTCTTGTAAACAAGTATTGGATTTACATGTATTATGCTCAATAAATGTAAATCCATCAGTTGAAATTTCCAGACGATCCTAAGTTTGCACTTACGAGCATTTTAGTCGTACGAAGTTTAGTGAAACGGCCCCCAGGATTCTAACTTTATTGCGCTGACCACCTAAGAATTATCTGTACTATGTAATGTCACAGTCTCAACTTTGAAAACAAACGTATTACAGTGGGGTCAGCGTGTAAGTGCATACACGAACGAACACGACAGGTTGGAACCAACCTGTCGTGTTCGTTCGTGTGTACACTTACACGCTGACCCCACTGTAATACGTTTGTGTAAGTGCACACACGAACGAACACGACAGGTTGGAACCAACCTGTCGTGTTCGTTCGAGTGTGCACTTACACGCTGACCCGACTGTATGTAACACGGATGCAGGTTGTGCAGGAAATTTTAAGTAAACACTTGTGACGTCGTGTCAATGGATGGAACAACGTTCCGCGGTTATTTCCGTGTTTGGCTGCATAGTGACTTCAACTCAGATTTGTGCATTCTGATACCGTGGCAAAATATTGTCATAGATCTATTGTACATGTATTCTGAAATTTGTACGGGTTTTTAATCTATGACGGATAGCATCAAGTGTTGAATGATATTATAATATACGAAAACAACAGGTAACCAACCATGCGCTAAGTATAGCAACTATATAAGTGGCACTCCATCGAAATTAATTAAAGCATTGGGTGAAAATACTTACATACAATGAAACAGTTACAGTACATTATAAATCTACTTAAAAGTACATGCCCACTCAGTCACAAAATGTTCTTTATATCAGAAAGATCATCTGAGAAATTTCTGGCAAAATAAACATTCATTCACCATTACCCAACGTATTGATTGGCAGTATTATACATTTTATATCAGACCTAAATTTACACGCTGATATCAGGGGCGATAACCGTGTTTCATTAAAATGTTAACGGACATTACTATTTATTCTCTGTATTTATTATTTAATGTGCAATGATCATACATTATACTGTGTCGAAAATAGTATTTGTTTAGATATAAGCAAAGTCCTAGAACATTATGACTGCACCTCGTACTTACTTACTTACTGTACACGTGATACATGATTTCTCTGTCTGCTTTCAGCCAACCCATGCCCAGGCCGTGGACTGTGAAGACAAATGAGTATACGGCGCGCATCGCTGACAGTCAAGCAATGTATAATATAATACACTACATGGGAACCTCTTTAAACCGGACACCCTGGGACGACGTCCCAGGGTGTCCGGTTTAGAGAGGTTCCACTGTAATTCCGGAATGTGAGCACTGTGAGCGTTGTTTAAGTGTTCCACAGACATGGGTAGTTATTGTCATTGCAGGCAAAGTGCAGTTAAAGCTAGAGTAGCTATAATATAGGGAGACATATTTGTTTCGTGTATTGTTTAGTTATGATATTTTTCGGGCAAAACAAGCGTTGATTTACTATTACCAAACGTGATAATTGACAGTATTATACTGTTTATACCAAACGCGAATTGCTACTTTGCTATTAGGGGCGATAACCGTGTTTCCTGAAAATGATAACGGACACAAGTATTTATTCCATTTATTGATGTGTTTGATGTGCAATGATATAGCGAATAGTAGGTTAGTGCCGTGAATGGGAAAAGGTATCTGGCAAGGCTTAGGAAACGGGATGGGCGAGGCTCTGCCAGATATTTTTTCCCATTCACGGCACTAACCTACTATTCTATTTATCCCGTCAACACCTACAAATGGCTTTAAACTGCAAAACAAATAACCCCAGCCACCGCACATATGCATACGCAGTGATTAGGTCGTATTGACAGGATATCAAAAATATTTCACGGCACCGTGTTTCACGGTACATACGCAGTGTTGACGGGATAAAATACTTAATGGTATGTTGATAAAAATATTTCGGCGGGGCCTGAATTATTTGAAATCAATATTATCACAGCATATCCAAGGATCATGTACATTTGTAAGTCCAGTTGATCTTGGGCAGATAGATCGTCAAGTGAATGTCGGACCTAAATTGAATGGCAATCATGTATGATGTTTATATAGGCTGTTACTGGAGATAGGGGATTTATGGGATTTATAACCAGTTTATCTCCTGAGTTTCTAGCACAGTACTGCGGGATGGTAATGAATAACCCAAATGCTTTGTTACGCAGGGCGACTGCATTGCAGACAGAAAATGTGTATTAGGTATGCGTATAAGTTGTTGTTCAAATATTGGATTTTTCAGGAATTGAATGCGTGTGAGCGCTAGCGAACGCAACATTTAGTTGCTGAAAATTCCAATATGTAATCAATAACTGACTTATAGATCAGCCAAGTATACAATGCAATATCCCACCCGAGCATTGATTTTCCATTTCCTGTGGAACAGTTAATCATTAAATCTGGCAATATACAACTTAAACGTTTCAAAATGTGAAATAAGTGGAGCACAATGCTGTCCAGCGATTGGCTTAGAAAGTATGCGAACTATAACGTTTCTTAGAATCAGTGAAGGTGTCTCACTGACTGTATGGCGAGCAGTGCAGTTCCTGGGGGCCGTTTCACTAAACTTCGTACGACTAAAATGTTCGTAAGTGCAAAAGTATGATAGTCTGTAAATTTCACGTTTTCTTGTAAACAATGATTGGATTTACATTTATTGAGCATAGCCTATGCTCAATAAATGTAAATCCGCCAATTGAAATTTCCAGACGATCCTAAACTTTTGCCCCTGGCCAGGCTGTGCTGATACATAGGCTAATGTGGATATGCATTGGTAGAAAATGCCATATGCCTAATTTCTTCAGGCACAGCCACATGAGGCTGTGACTGGATACATGGGGCTATTATGCGACCAGCCTAGCCCCAGATCAGTCCATCGGTGCCCATCGGTGTTGTCTGGTCAGAGTCTACACTGTTTGCCAATCGTTCAGAGGCACACCCGTCATGTTTTTCAAACAAGAAATCAGGAACACTGATGGATGTACCCCCTCAAAAACTTTAACGAAAATGAAAAGAAAAACACATGCACAAAATATATTTCTGACATTCACATTGAGGACAGGGGCGGCCGCATGAGTGTGCAAGAGAATAACAATATGGATTGTAACAAAATAATAATATGAGGTTTCAAACCAATCCGACTTACATAACAGAGATACATGTAGTAGATATAGAGAATAGTAGGTTAGTGCCGTGAAAAATATCTGGCAAGGCTCAGGAAACGGGATGGGCGAGGCTCTGCCGAGCACATCCCGTTTCCATGCCGCGCCAGATATTTTTTTCCATTCACGGCACTAACCTACTATTCTATTTATCCCGTCAACACATACAAATGGCTGTAAAATGCAAAAATATAACCCCAGCTACCGCACATATTCATACGCAGTGAGTAGGTCGTATTGGCAGGATATCAAAAATGTTTCACGGCACCCTGTTTCACGGCACATACGCACTGTGTTGACGGGATAAAACAGTCACATGTAATAGTACGTTATATAATATAATATATATATATATATATTATATACATGTGACTGTTTTATCCCGTATATATATATATATACAATTGTGTATATATATATGTGTGTGTATGTGTGCGTGCGTGTGTTGTGTTATAGACCGGCCGCAATTACAATAATCCTCATTTCTCCACTTAACCCTTTCAACACCAAGTAACTTAATAGGATGTTCCATGCCAATGTTTCACGCTATTTCATTAATTTTGTTCATTCAAATTATCCCATTCTTCTAAAAGGGTAATCTGTACGACGTTTAAAATTATTAACAAACAGTGGAGATCCTGATGAGACGGCTCATTACGAGCCGGCTCATCTGGATCTGCACTGTTTGCAAACATTGTCTCTATAGAGGTCTGTGGTGTTGAAAGGGTTAACTCGGGGACACATAATTATGTATAATTATGTACTTATTATTACATACTTTCTTATACCTTCTTATAAACTATTTAAAGCGTTGTTCGTTTGTGTGAAGTGCATATGAACAAGCCATGTGATTTTGTACCTTCGGACATCTGCGTAAGTTTTTAAATACGTTTACAAAATTTACAATATTTTCCGTAAATGTCGTCAAAAGTTTTCATCTTTCGCATGTACTCTGAAGATTTTGTCAAATTTTAACTTTATGTATGAAAAATATTGTCAATTTTGTAAACATATTTATTGAAATTACGAAGATGTCCGAAGGTACAAAATCACATGGCGTGTCTCAATTATGATGTATATGTAGATATTATAGTAGATTGTCTTATACAAGAACTCCTTATACCTTATATAAACTATTTAAAGGCGTTGTTCGTTTTTGTGAAGTGCATATGAACATATGATATCAGACAAAGGCAAGCCTTGATATCCACGATAATTATAGTCGCCGTACACGACTAAAAGAATAGGCTTACACCACAGGGGTCCGAAGTTGCCGAATCGGTGGGCGTCTTAGTCGGTGGGCGTCTTATAAGACGCCCACCGACTAAGACGCCCACCGATTCGGACTCGGTACACTTTTCCCAGCACAACTTCGGACCCCTGTGGCTTACACTACATAAGTGCGGTTTTATTGCACTTGTTCATTTATGGCCGTGACAGGACACATGAGGAGGCTTATGGGATTTGTGACCAATGTCGCTCCTGATCAAACAGCACACTTCTGTAGCGCGATAACGATCTATATTGATTGTTGGAAGCATGACAGTGCTTCATTGATGGAATAGCGAACAGTGCAGATCCTGATCAGGATCTACACTGGTCGCAAAACCCATAAGCCCCATTTCTCCAGTCACAGTCATACATACACATACTGTCGCGAACCGTGTTGTATTGTCACACTCCATGACGCATTAACGCCTCTTACCATCATCTTCAGCGAAACTCAATGAAACAAGGCAATCGCCGGAGGGTGTCTCACCCTAAACGAGGCAATAGCCAAGAAGGTCAAGGTCACAATATGAGGAAGTCCAAAATTATTGATACAAAGGTCACGGTCACCAAGGTCAAGGTCACACAAATGACCCTGGGTTAATAACCATCAAAGTCACAAGGAAGATATTGGCAATAATCTGACTAACGCATGTCCAAAATTGTTAACACCAAGGTGAAGTTCACCAATGTCAAGGTCAGCCGAATTACACTGGTATATATCCATCAATGTAAAGAAGCTATAATATATGAAATTTGGAGATGATCCGACTAACTGATTTCAATAGATATTCAACTTTTGGATGTTTGTTTGTTTGTTTATTGGTGTTTAAGGTCATGTAAGCCCGGGCAAACGGGTACGATCCCGTTTCAACCTGCTGCATGGGGAGGGGGGTGGGGGGCCATCAGAGGAACCATCAGAGGAATACATGTGCGAACTACCAACACGTTCTATCAAAGGAAACAGAAGTTACAAGAAATTTACCCCAACGTAGAAGCCGACGTAAACAACAAGCCCAAGCCAGGGTATGCCAGTAGCTCTTCCTGCACTTAGTGCAGGCGAGATAAACATGGGCTTTCACAGTTTAATAAGGAAGTGTATAAAAATTCATAATGCACTAGTTGTATTAAATATCCAAATGAGATCACTGCAATAACAGTTGATTGGCTTATTCTGTGCTGTATGTCAACTTACACCAGCATTAAAAGAATCAATAATACGATGATTTTTAATGAATTATTTTATTTACAATGTACATACTTTTAATAAAACATTTTGTATATTTACATACTATTAGCAAACCATATTTGAACAAATATTAACCCTTTCAACACCACAGACCTCCATTAATATAATGCTTGCAAACAGTGTAAATCCAGAAGGAGCCGTCAGGATCTGCACCATTTGCGGATTTCTTATTTCTGAAAACAATACAGCATTGTGATAATTGTTTGTTTGTTTGGGGTTTAACAGCCTATTAACAGGTAAGATCATTTAAGGCCAGGTCAATGGGTTTAGTACTAAATCCCATATATTACCTGCAGAAGTACATATTCAAGTACACGTACAAATGAGGGGGGATCCCAAAATCAGAACTGAATATTTACAATTAAAAAACTATATATCCAGCCCTGAAATCAGAATAATCCTGATCCGATGCCAGGTCCTCGCCACACCAGAATCACTGGCCCCCCTCCCAAAAGCAGTAGTATCAGTAATAATCGTACTACTTTTATAATGGGCAATAACCCAATTCAACTCCCAGGTAACAAAAGAGCCAAAGATAAAAACGTACCTGAGGGCCAAACCAGGCAAATCGTGATTCCTATCAGGAGGAACCCCACCAATAATTTACACCATCGCGTTTGCCCGACCAACCACCCACAGCATTGTGACAAATGGATTAGTCTGAAAACTAACGTGGGGTTGTCTATTCCAGTTACTTATTGGTGGAAGGGATACAGAATACATATATATTTATCATGGCAGTAATAAAAGCAGGTTAACTGAACATGGGAAGTATTAGCATTATTGAGTCAGCTTGGATGATGTCTCCGCTATCTCAAACGAGTTTCCATTTTATACAAGATTTATGAAACGAGTCATGCACAATTTATGCGCTTCTGGCGAGATGCAGAAAATTACTGACAAGTTTCATAAATCTCATATCAAATGGAAATGAGTCAGAGACTTTGTTTATCACATTACTTCACACACCATGGAGCAGAAAACTTGGCGATATCTGACGCCATTGTCAATTTCCGCATCTACTTGGAAATCTACACAGAGAAAAATAGTTTTCATACTAGCAAAAACTATTATAAATATGTAACATTATAGGTTCCTGTTCTATGAAAACACTTCATATTAGCAATCAGGGCCCAGTTGTTCAAAACACCAGTTAGCTTAACGGACTGTTAAATCCTTAACAGACTGTTAAATCCTTCACTGAATGGTTAAAATCTCTGTTAAAACAGAGATTTTAACCATTCAGTTAAGGATTAAGCTAACAGATGTTTTGAGCAACCGGGCCCAGGAGCACATTTCAACAATTACAGTAATTTTAATGGGTCATGGACACTTCTAATGACGTTTAAAACGTGAGGACGTCAGCGTCAAAACACCATTGGTTTGTGGCACCATTAGGAAGGTCATTTGGAACAACTTCATTTTGTTTGTTTGGCATAGTGCTAGGGCAGAATACAAATTTGCTGCATTTATGAAATAGGTTACAACACGTCATAACAATGTTTTCATGTGCAAAGCGTTTTTTGCTTCATACAGTGATATACATGCACCATTTTATTAGTACACATTCCCAAAAACATGCTTTATATTCAACTGCATGCGTCTTAAGCCATGATAAGCAGGGGAGATAATTTGGCTAGCATAAGTTTGGCTTTCCATGTAACAGCACATATAAATTGTGAAGATTCTTTATTTTTGTTGTGAACTGATCATACTATACCACATTTAGAAAGACTTTTTGATTATAGACACTAGTGCAATTCCATGGAGTTTAAATAGCTTGTATTATTGGCCATTTAGTTGTTGAAACAAGGTCTGTCTTGCTTGGAATCATGGTTCAGAGTTGAGTATTGAAAATATAGTTGGGCCTAGAAGAAACTCACCACACAAAGGCTCATAAGCCTAATTTGACCAGCCACAGCTACATTTTAATCAATTACAAACATGGTAACTTTGCTAACTTTTACTTCCCTGTTGATGGTATAGTCCTGCAAGAAGAGACAGTGGAGACTCTCTAACCGGACCCCAAGCACACATTTGTTTCCTTAACCCTTACTACGCAATGTTGTCGTCTGCTGTAAATGTTTTATTTTCAATATTTCTCAACAAAAACCTGGTTTTCACAGCACATGAGAATCGTCTCCACTGTGAGAATCGTCTCATGTGCTGTCAAAATCAGTTTTTGTTAAGAATTAAAGAAAAAATGAAAAACAGCAGACGGCAATTTCCGTCAACAGCGTAGGAAGAGTTAATTTGATTGGTTTCACTGTCATTTTTATACATGATGGCATTGTCTGTTAATGATTGGAAAACACGCACACATATCTTGCAGGGCTCGTATTCCAGTAGCCTATTTCACCAACATTGTAAAGTATACTTTTCTAGCAAAGTATACTTTGAGAAAGAAATTTTCAATTTTAGGATAAATTTATTAATTTTTATTATACTGAATTTATTACATTATCACAGCCATTTTGGCTGTAATAATGTAATAAATGCAGTATAATATTTCTGCATACTTTTAATCATCAAATATATGCAGTCGTTAGTTCTATATGAAATAATGCATTTCGGGGAAAATAATGATTACTCCCTCAAAGTATACTTCGCTAGAAAAGTATACTTTGCAATTTTGATGAAATCGGCTACTGAATTACAGTGGAACCTCTCTAAACCGGACACCCTGGGAGCCCCCCAACCTCTCTAAACCGGACACCCTGGGAGCCACCCCCCCAGGGTGTCCAGTTTAGAGAGGTTCCACAGTACCATTAATATTATTATTTACACCTTGATATTCTGCACAAACTAATTTCGAAAACCAATACATATTTTACACTGTGTAAACACAAGTAGACTGGTAAACATTTTAGCCAATTTTACCTGTAGATCTACATAAAAAAATTACTTCTCAGAAAATTGCTGTATCAGAAAAAAATCCATGCATGTAGAGCATTTTATCGTCATGGAGAAATAAGATTGTAATTCACCACATGATCAATAAAAAACAATACCATACAACAATATGTTAAATTCAATCGTGTATGATGAAAATCTAGTGATTCTGTACATCTAAAGATGTTATAAATGTTTTTAGAACATATATACATCTGGCGACTTGAAAAAAATCAGAGACAAACATCTCAAACAAAAAAAATATATTTAAAAATCCGCCCTCCCCCGTCACATTCCACAAACCATGTGTTTGAGAACCAAAGTACTTTTTTATGGCCTTATATTCATTATAATTCGCAAACTACTGAGCTGCAGAAGTGATAATCCAGACCCATTTGTGGCTGTGACTTGAAACCAGATGGCCGTGGCCCGCATGTCGAGCCTACCGAGGCATTTGATGGTCTCAGAGTGTATTTATTTCAAGCTTGATGCCCAATAAGCGTACAAAGTTTCAAGCAATCTGACTTACAGTTACAGAGATAGTAGGTATGTGAAAACTTTAACGCAAATTTTGACAGAAACATTAACGCAAACTTCTAAGTCATTTCACCTTGACATAGGGGCACAGGGGCTGCATGAGTTGGACACAGAATGAATATATGGATGATGACTAATAAGTATATGAAGTTTCAAGTCAATTTGACTTAGGACTGCAGAGATATAAGGTATTTAAAAACTTTAACGCAGATTTCGGAACACAAACTTCTAAGTCATTTGACCTTGACCTTGGGCACAGGGGCCGCATGAGTGGGATACAGCATGAATATATGGATCATGACTAATAAGCATATGAAGTTTCAAGTCAATGTGACTTAGGACTGCAGAGATATAAGGTATTTAAAAACTTTAACGCAGATTTCGGACGGACGCACACGCACTCACGGACGCACAGACGCACGGACACCCCGGACACCCGGACACCCGGACGTCATTGTGATCACTATGTCTCGCTTTCCGCAAGCGGGCTCGACAAAAAATGTCTGATCTGGATCTGCACTGTTCACAATTCCATCAATGAACCACCCATCATGCTTCTAACAAGCAATACAGATCGTTATCAGGTCACAGGAGTGTGCCATATGATCAGGAGCTACACAGGTCTCAAATCCCATATTAAAGCCCCATTTCTCCAGTCACAGCCACATTTATAAATTGACGATTCACTCAGTGGGCAGTTGTTCCTCTTTCTCAGCTTCACTTGATTCCTTTTTCTGTTCTTCATCTGGTGTGCCAGTTTTCTGATCCGACGTGTCATCTTGTTTCTCCGAGCTTGTCTCATTCTTCTGTTGTGAGGAACTCTCCCCATCAGAGTCAGTTACGTACTTCTCACCCAGTTTGTCTTCAACAATTGTCTCCAACCTCTGATCATCATCTGCAAAATGGAGTTAACCATTAGTTAACTCATGAAGATTTGTATTTTTAACTAAAGGTTTTAGTTTATCTATTATGTTAGTGCATGGTCCTGTTCACAAAGCATGCAATCATTTCTTGGAGTGCTTATTAGCCTGGGCCCGGTTGTTCAAAACATCAGTTAGCTTAACGGACTGTTAAATCCTTAACTGAATGGTTAAAATCTCTGTTAAAACCATTCAGTTAAGGATTTAACAGTCCGTTAAGCTAACTGATGTTACAGAGATTTTAACCATTCAGTTAAGGATGATTTAACAGTCCGTTAAGCTAACTGATGTTTTGAACAACCGGGCCCAGTTTTACAGTGGAACATCTCTAAAGCTGACACCCTGGCACCAGGGTGTCCGGTTTAGAGAGTTTCCACTGTGAACATATAGTTGAATAGATTAATTTAACAAAAGTTAATCGCCAGGGGGTGTTTCATCTGCGAAAAAAAGTAGGTCATTTAGACCAGAATGCCATAGGGTAGTTTGTCATGAATGTGACTGATGAAGTTCAAAATTGTTGATGATGACTTTGATACCAACGGAATTGTGTGGCTGCAAACTATCCCACTTTCCACTACAGGAGGCAAGACAAAAATCATTTAACTCATTCTATTTTGAGGTCAGAGCTCCCAATTAGACATTTACTCAAAATTTTAAGAATTGACTCCTAAACTTAATTGGTAACGAGTCATATTGACTCTCAGATTTTAAAAATTGCATCTGCCCTTACGTTGGACAACTGTATTAGATAATAATGCTGAAATAGATTATTTGTAAGCTACTTTTTCATCTTTTGAAATTGTTAAAAGTTTGTTGATGGAATTAGATGAATTTGATTGGGTCAAATGACCCCTGGCACAAACTTGCTACTGGGAGCATTCTGCATTATATAGAACACGTAGTAATAGTGATCTGGTCACATGTACTTTCATACAGAAAGATAATGTGGTCTGTCGGCACACAAATGCCCCTGGAGGCAGATTGAAGAAACTGAGAAACAGATCTACATACACACACAAAGACACAGACACACACACACACACACAGACAGACACACACACAATCCAAACGCTACATGCTTCCAGGTTTTACCGATGTTCAAACATTGAATGCACCTATATCAAGTTGTATGATCACGTGGTACTAACAACAACAACAAGTACTGAAACTTCCAGAATCCATCTGATTCAAAGTACCTATTCTTTTATATTGTCCTTATTACGTAACAGATTTTTATGAAATATGGCGCATCAAACGCGTCTTGTTAAGCTGCATTTGGTGGTCTCTGTATGTTCGCCCAAACTTCTGTCGTTTTTGCGAAGAATCGATTTCCGTGTCTCTGACACGGAAATCGATTCTTCACAAAAACGACATAAGTCTGTGCCAAACTCCAAGGAACACCAAATGCGGCTCATGAAGACGCATTTGCTGCGCTATATTTCATCAAAATCCGTTGCATATTAAGGAAAATATCAAATAATACTTACTTTGGAGTGGGCGGCGTTGTTGTTGTTGTTGTAACCACGTGATCATGCACCTTGTATATGGCACTCATGTATTGATTCAGAATATAATAAGTCAATATTTTTCATTAAGATATATATATTTTTAACATGTAGCAAATAGACGCCATAAAGATTTGCTAAGCTATATAACATACACATCATAATATGTGGATTTTTTATCAGTGTACCTCCTGATCATATAGCACAGGATGTTTCATTGATGGAATGGCGAACAGTGCAGATCCTGATCAGACTGTGCAGATGCACAGGCTGATCTGGATCTACACCATTTCTCCAGTCCCATCCACATATAATCATATGATGATCACATACATACCAGCAATCTCCCTCCTTCCTCCACAGAAGCATACATTCTTTCATACCATGCTATTCTGGAAACATACTTAATTCGCACACATTCATATATAAAACATTAAAAGCTAGTTACATTATTTCAGCTGCAGGGGCGTCAGAAGCATCATAATATTGGTCCGGCGAAGATCCCACCCTTCCACACACCCAAAGTGGTTCAACTGAGTGGTAACAACATACACTTTGGGTGCGAAATGAGAAAAATTGCAGAAAAATATTTAGAGATTCGTGTATCGGCTGATGTAATATTATCAAACGAGTTCTGGCAGACACGAAGAACAAAATCGAAAATTCATGTTGAAGTGAACAGTATGAGAAATGCATAGTTCATGTGTATATGCTATACATAATAATATTGCATTCCTGACCCGTTTATATCTACATGTATATGAATTCTAAATATTTCAATAAAAAAATATTTTTGTCACAATTATTGGTCCGGCAGTCGCCGGATCTGCCGGACCTGTAGCCGATTTCATCAACATTGCAAAGTATACTTGTCTAGCAAAGTATACTTTGAGGGAGTAATCATTTATTTTTTCCAAAATGTATTATTTCATATAGAACTAACAACTGCATATATTAGATGATTAAAAGTATGCAGAATTATTATACTGAATTTATTACATTATCACAGCCAAATTGGCTGTGATAATGTAATAAATTCAGTACAATAAAAATTAATAAATTTATCATAAAATTAAAAATTTCTCCCTCAAAGTATACTTTGTTAGAAAAGTATACTTTGCAATGTTGGTGAAATAGGCTATTTGGTGAAATATTTGCAATGTTGGTGAAATAGGCTACTGTTCCGACGCCCCTGAGCTGTACACTCAATTATATTCATCAATAACTGACCAACAGGTGGCGCTCACAAAAGAGCAAAAAGAAAGGAATAAACATTTCTAACAACTGACAAAACAAAGCCATGTAAAATGCCATGTACATCACTGTGTACGCTAATCTTGCCATTAATTGTCAATTAAAATACTTCATTATTGTGCTTGACATTAAACTGCTTGATTAGCTGAGCCGACCTGTTCTACAGTTCAGCCTCAGCCAATCAAACTGATTGACATTGTCAATAGATGTTCAAAAACATTGACATGACATCTGGCCAAGATTAACGTAGACGGTTGTGTATATGTAAATCTGCTCGGACGGTAATTCCGACAAAACCGCAACTCTTATTTTATCATTGACCTGTGTATAGACAAACTTACTGTCTGTTTCACGAAACCTGCCCAAATTATACGGCCATATAAACAATGCAAAAACAGTATTTTTTTGGATAATATTAAATTTTATAAAAATTTAAGAATGAACCTTCTTTTTATTTCGTGAAATTTGGTCAAATATTTATTTTATTACGAAAAATTGATTTGTCTAGGAATTTAACATGGGGGAAAGGAGGTAGAGGAGCTGTGGGAGGAGTCAAAAAACAAAAATCTTTGGAAATTGACTCCGAAAACTGGCTGGATAGCTTGGAAATGATATAACAAAGAAAATATTTTGAAAATCGGTCCACTATTTCTGAAATTAGTAAAATTCCCCCGTGTTAAATCCCCATAGACAAGATTAGATGGGATTTATCATGGGGAAATAGTTTTTTCGTAATAAAATCAATATTGGACCAAATTTCACAAAATAAAAAGAAGGCTCATTTTTAAATTTTGATAAAATTTAGCATTAATATAAAAAAAAATATTGTTTTTGCACTGTTTATATAGCCATAAATTTTGGGCAGCTTTTGTGAAACAGACAGTAGTGTCAAGTAGATATGAGGCTTAGCAGGCAAGGCTTGGACTTGTGTAGGAATTCTGAAGTTCACCGAGGAATTCCTACATGTGTCATTACGCTGATATGTGGCTGTGACTGCATGGAGAACTGGGGTTTATGGGTAATGCAACCAGTGCAGCCGCAGATCAGCCTGCGCATCCGCACAGTCTGATCAGGGCCTGCACAGTTTGACATTCAGTGAGTGAAACACCCGAAATGCTTCTAATTTATAGTTTTGATCCTTATCAGGGGGCCGTTTCACTAAACTTTGTACGACTAAAATGTTCGTAAGTGCAAAATTATGATAGTCTGTAAATTTCGCATTAAGAATGTTTTCTTGTAAACAATTATTGGATTTACATTTATTGTTCATGTTCATAAGTGCAAATTTAGGATCGTCTGGAAATTTCAATTGATGGATTTACCGGTACATTTATTGAGCATAGGCTGCATATGCCTATGCATATGCAGCCTATGCTCAATAAATGTACCGGTAAATCCATCAATTGAAATTTCCAGATGATCCTAAATTTGCACTTATGAACATTTTATTCGTAAGAAGTTTAGTGAAACGGGCCCCAGGCTTGAGGAGAGTGCTAGCAGATCAGAAATTTGAATATCCACAAATCCGATAAGTGCCATTTCTCCAGTCACAGCCACACATCACTCAATGATGTCATGTGGCCTGGTGTGGCCAATAAAACAAAGTTTTGAATTCATTGTTATCCAGATATTTATATCTAGTCAATGCAGGATACAACCACACCTAGCCACAGGTTGAAGTAACGGACCGAGGTCTATAAATACATTAAATATGCCTAAAAGCATCAATAAACGGAGAAAAAAAATAAGCTAAAATATTGAGTCTATATGGAGGGAGTCAAACAAAAATTTAGGTTTAAATATTTCCTTTTTGTTTATTGATGCTTTTAGGCATATTTAATGTATTTATAGACCTCGGTCCGTTACTTCAACCTGTGGGTTTAACATCCCACCAACAGCTAAGGTTTGAACTCACAACCTCCGGATCAGTCAGTAGCCAATTTCATCAAAATTGCAAAGTATACTTATCTAGCAAAGTATACTTTGAGGGAGTAATCATTTATTCTTCACGAAATGTATTATATCATATAAAACTAACAACTGCATATATATTTGATGATTAAAAGTATGCAGAATTATTATACTGAATTTATTACATTATCACAGCCAAAATGGCTGTGATAATGTAATAAATTCAGTATAATAACAAGAAACGAGGCAAAGCCACGAAGGCCAGGTTTTTTCCAAGCATAGACACTTGGATAACATAATTATACCCACTTTTTGTAGACTAGATGGCCGTGGCCTGCATGTCGCGCCTTGGGGCGAGGCATGGACACTAAAAAAATAGATATAGTAGATGGAAAAACTTTAACCAAAAAACTTTAACCGGACACACGGACGAACGGACGGACGTATGCCAAAATGCCGACGATATCGCGCTTTCCGCAAGCAGGTGTGACAATGATGATAAACACCCATGTGAAGTATCAAGGTATTGGGTGAAGCAGTTGCAGAGATATAGTACACGAAAAAACTTTAACAAAAAAATTCAAAGTAATTTGAACTTGACATAGGGCACAGGATCGCGCTTTCCGCAAGCAGGTGCGACAATGATGATAAACACCCATGTGAAGTATCAAGGTATTGGGTGAAGCAGTTGCAGAGATATAGTACACGAAAAAAAATTAACAAAAAAATTCAAAGTAATTTTACCTTGACATTGGGCACAGGATCGCGCTTTCCGCAAGCAGGTGCAACAATGATGATAAACACCCATGTGAAGTATCAAGGTATTGGGTGAAGCAGTTGCCGAGATATAGTACACGAAAAAACTTTAACAAAAAAATTCAAAGTAATTTGACCTTGACATTGGGCACAGGATCGCGCTTTCCGCAAGCAGGTGCGACAATGATGATAAACACCCATGTGAAGTATCAAGGTATTGGGTGAAGCAGTTGCAGAGACATAGTACGTAATTTTACCTTGACATTGGGCCCAGGATCGCGCTTTCCGCAAGCAGGTGCGACAATGATGATAAACACCCATGTGAAGTATCAAGGTATTGGGTGAAGCAGTTGCAGAGATATAGTACACGAAAAAACTTTAACAAAAAAATTCAAAGTAATTTGACCTTGACATTGGGCACAGGATCGCGCTTTCCGCAAGCAGGTGCGAAAATGATGATAAACACCCATGTGAAGTATCAAGGTATTGGGTGAAGCAGTTGCAGAGATATAGTACACGAAAAAAACATTAACAAAAAAATTCAAAGTAATTTGACCTTGACATTGGGCACAGGGGCCGCACGGTTGGGGGTTAGAATGAAATATGGATGATGATAAACACCCATGTGAAGTTTCAAGGTAATGGGCGAAGCAGTTGCAGAGATATAGTATAACGAAAAAGTTTTAAACCAAAAAAACTCTAACCAGACGTACGTTAAAAAGTTAACGTTGAAAATGGCTAAGTCAATTACGTAGAAATAATAGGTGAAGGTAAAAAAATGGTCACATGTTGGATAGTTGTATGTGGTAGGCACCCCTTGGTTATGAAGCTGTGAAAGTTTGGTGGTCCTAGGTGGTACAGTACCAAAGAAATGGACTTAAACACGAAAACTTAACATTGTAAACGCGAAAACTTAACATTGAAAATGGCTAAGTCGACTGCGCGGAAAAAATGGGTGAAGTTAAAAAAAAAGAGTAACATGTTGGATAGTGATATGTGGTGGGTACCCCTTGATTATGAAGCTGTGAAAGTTTGGTGGTCCTAGGTGGTACAGTACCAAAGAAATGGACTTAAACACGAAAACTTAACATTGTAAACGCGAAAACTTAACATTGAAAATGGCTAAGTCGACTACGCGGAAAAAATGGGTCAAGTTAAAAAAAAAGTAAGTACATGTTGGATAGTGATATGTGGTGGGCACCCCTTGATTATGAAGCTGTGAAAGTTTGGTGGTCCTAGGTGGTACAGTAACAAAGAAATGGACTCAAACACGAAAACTTAACATTGATTGTGGACGCCGCCCGCCGCCCGCCGCCGCCGCCCGCCCGCCGCCCGCCGCCCGACGCCCGCCGCCCACCGCCCGCCGCCCACCGCCCGCCCGCCGCCCGCCCGCCCTTCGCCAATCCAATAGCCTGGATTTTTTTTCAAAAAACCTGGCTAAAAATGGTCACATGTTGGATAGTTGTATGTGGTAGGCACCCCTTGGTTATGAAGCTGTGAAAGTTTGGTGGTCCTAGGTGGTACAGTACCAAAGAAATGGACTTAAACACGAAAACTTAACATTGTAAACGCGAAAACTTAACATTGAAAATGGCTAAGTCGACTGCGTGGAAAAAATGGGTCAAGTTCAAAAAAAGGTAACATGTTGGATAGTGATATGTGGTGGGCACCCCTTGATTATGAAGCTGCGAAAGTTTGGTGGTCCTAGGTGGTACAGTAACAAAGAAATGGACTCAAACACGAAAACTTAACATTGATTGTGGACGACGCCCGCCGCCCGCCCGCCTGGTTTTTGCCAATCCAGTAGCCTGGATTTTTTTTCAAAAAACCTGGCTAAAAATTATTAAGTTGAAAATTTCTCCCTCAAAGTATCCTTTGCGAGATAAGTATACTTTGCAATGTTGGTGAAATAGGCGTTCTAACCCCTAGGCCACAGCCCATCCCCAGGGCTACCTTTAAATATTTAGAGCTAGCTCACATTTAATTAAAGCTAGCTATAATAAATTTGGCTCCAAACCATTTGAAGAGCTCTCTAATTCATTTGAAGCTAGCTCTAAATCAATGAATGATATCTCAAATTTATTTGTAGAAAGCATTATATAACTTGATTTGAAGAGCTAGAGCTACAATTGATTTGTAGCTAGCTATAATTCATTTGGAGCTAGCTCCAATACATTTGGAAAGCTCTAATAAATTTGGAGCTAGCTATAAATCAAATCAAGCTAGCTCTAACTCATTTGGAGCTAGCTCTAATTCGTCTGGAGCAAACTCAAATTCATTTGAAGAGCTCTCTAAATCATTTGGACTAGTTCTAATTCATTTCAAGCTAGCTTTAAATGATTTAGAGAGAGCATGAATTAGATGGCCTTTTAGAGCTAGCTCGAATTGATTTAGAGATAGCTCCAAATGAATTAGAGCTCTTCAAATGAATTGGAGCTAGCTCTAATTATTTAGAGATAGCATGAATTATTTCAGTTTATTTAGATTTGGTATTCCACAATCAGTCAGTACGAATCACGCCAAATGGAATGGAATGGTGCTTAACACAAAAGAATATCATTTAGGGCCAAGAAATGTAGATGCAGAATAAAAATAATAGTAAAATAGTATGTTAGATGTGGTAGTCAATCAATGATTAGGGTAACAATAACAATATGATGAGCAATAGAGAGGAGTAACATGTATTGGTGATTTTATATATTTTATGTACATCTTGGTGCCGTTTTTCTAGTTTCGAGGTAGAACCAATAATTCATTAAACTGTGTTTATTTATAATAGTATAGCCAATTGTTCTCGTCATTTTATATTTTTTATTTCCACTTTAGGGGACCAGGGGTCTCAGAAATGTCAATTCCGTTACGTACATTTACATGACATAAATATAGTTTTACATTTACATTTGTTTTCTTTTCAACGGCATAAAACACAAGAGCTCCGCGGAGCAAAATGTCCCGCCTGGCGCAGTTTCATAGTATATATGGAGCTTGTAATAACCTTGGGGTTAGTGAGCAACATGGGCTTTCTGTAGAATGATGCGGGATGTTGTTACAAATGCATGTATGGAATATTAAAGCATAAACTGAGCGTTAACTTTTCCAAACACGGAAATTTCTAAGTCAGTGACCTTGACCTTTGGGGTTAGCGGGCACTATGGGCTTTCTGTAGAATGATGTGGGATGTTGCTACAAATGCATGTATGGAATATTAAAGCATAAACTGAGCGTTAATTTTTCCAAACACGTAAATTTCTAAGTCAGTGACCGTGACCTTTGGGGTTAGCGGGCACCATGGGCTTTCTGTACAATGATGGGCTTTCTGTAGAGTGAGTGAGTGAGTGAATAGGGTTTAACGTCCGCTTTTCTGACATAGAGGTACAAGCCTCAGGGAGTCTACACGCAGACGGGTCAACGGGGTCGTGTCCCGTATCCACCTGTCCGAGGGGGTAAATCCCAACTTCAGAACTCAATATTTACAATCAAAATATATATTCAGTCCTGAAATTAGAACAACCTGATCTGGTGCCAGGCCCTCGCCACACCAGCATCATTTATCCCATCCCCTAAAAGTAATAGGATTAGCGCTAATCTTACTTTTATATATGGGGCATAGCCTGACTCAACTCTCACATATAAGAAAGCCAAAAATGTACATGAGGGCCAAATCCGGTATATTGGGTTCCGGAAAGTATGAACCCAATCGTTAAGCCAGTTTAGTCGCCTTTTATGACAAGCAATGGCTACTGCAGCACTATTCTCAGGATCAGTTGATCCCGCCCCGGTGCCTGCACGGGGCGGCTTTCTGTAGAATGATGCGGGATGTTGTTACAAATGCATGTATGGAATATTAAAGCATAAACTGAGCGTTAATTTTTACAAACATGTAAATTTCTAAGTCAGTGACCTTGATCTTTGGGGTTAGCGGGCACCATGGGCTTTCTGTAGAATGATGGGCTTTCTGTAGAATGATGCGGGATGTTGATACAAATGCATGTATGGAATATTAAAGCATAAACTGAGCGTTAACTTTTCCAAACACGGAAATTTCTAATTCAGTGACCTTGACCTTTGGGGTATAAACTGAGCATTAAAACTGAGCGTTAACTTTTCCAAACAATGAAATTTCTAAGTCAGCGACCTTCACCTTTGGGGTTTTCGGGCAACATGGGCTTTCTGTAGAATGATGCGGGATGTTGTTACAAATGCATGTATGGAATATTAAAGCATAAACTGAGCGTTAACATTTGCAAACACGCAAATTTCTAATTAAGTGACCTTGACCTTTGGGGTTAGCAGGCACCATGGGATAATGTAGAATAATGCGGGATGTTGTTACAAATTTTTATGCATGTATGGAATATTAAAGCATAAACTGGGCGTTAACTTTTTATTTCCAAACACGAACATTTCTCTAAGTCAGTGACCTTGACCTTTGGGGTTAGAGGGCATCATGGGCTTTCTGTAGAATGATGCGGGATGTTGTTACAAATGCATGTATGGAATATTAAAGCATAAACTGAGCGTTAAATTTTCCAAACGAATATTAAAGCATAAACTGAGAGTTAACTTTTCCAAACACGGAAATTTCTAATTCAGTGACCTTTGGCGTTAGCGGGCATCATGGGCTTCCTGTAGAATGATGCGGGATGTTGTTACAGATGCATGTATGGAATATTAAAGCATAAACTGAGCGTTAACTTTTCCAAACACGGAAATTTCTAAGTCAGCGACCTTGACCTTTGGGGTTAGCGGGCAACATGGGCTTTCTGTAGAATGATGCGGGATGTTGTTACAAATGCATGTATGGAATATCAAAGCATAAACTGAGCGTTAACTTTTCCAACACGGAAATTTTCTAAGTCAGTGACCTTGACCTTTGGGGTTAGCGGGCACCATGGGCTTTCTGTAGAATGATGCAGGATGTTGTTACAAATGTATGTAAGGAATATTAAAGCATAAACTGAGCATTAACTTTTCCAAACACGGAAATTTCTAAGTCAGCGACCTTGACCATTGGGGTTAGCGGGCACCATGGGCTTTGTGTAGAATGATGCGGGATGTTGTTACAAATGCATGTATGGAATATTAAAGCATTCCATTGAGGGAAACAGAAGTGACAATGAATTAACTTGAGCGTTAAGTTTTAGAAACAGAGCTAAACGCAAAAACTTAACGTTGAATGCATGTGAAAAGTATGTCAATGAACCATGAAAAGTAGGTGAAGGTCACATGTGTTCCCTCTGTGTGAGATGATTACACCACAGTGTTGATGTATACCAAGTATGGAGGTCGTAGTAGTTATAGTTTTCTGGAAACTGAGCTAAACGCAAAAACTTAACGTGAAATGTTGACGCCGCCGCCGCCGCCGACGACGACGCCGACGGAAAAGCTATACCTATGTCCCACTTCTGCTAAAGCAGGCGGGACAATAAAACTAAAGGGGTATCTATTAAGAAAAGTGTCAAGAATATGGTAAGCTAATTGTATTAGTTTGAAACAGAGCAATTTAGTAGCAAGTCGTGGAATTTCTCATTTATGGTAACCCAACAACATGTATTTAATATGAATCAGTAAAGTTAAATAAAACAAAACAGCTTGGCATGTAACAGAATGCCGTGTTTTACCACATGTACCAAACATCGTTATAAAGCTACATTTAATTAATAGCACAGCCTCCAAAAATAAGGGCGTAACGAAAATGATTTATGTAACGGTAATGACAAAATGTAACGGTAATGACTCTCCATTTATTTAAAATACTAATACAGCATATATAACAAACATATTTATACTTTGCATATGCTGTACAATATAACTTTCAAGTTAATGTTCACTTTTAATGTGATTGCCAATAGAAACCCACACTCCTTGAAGCTGTGTCTGTTTTTTGTTGTTCCAGAGCTTTTATTAATTAAATCCTGACATATAATTGTTGTAGGTCTGAATAAATGTGCCATTACTGACCGACAACTGATGGGACCTGGTTTATATCTAAATGACGCATGAACTGACTGGTTAGTATGGTAATTTATCATTGCCGTTACACGATCGTCATTACTGTTACACAAACGGTAATGATTTTTCTGTAAAAACTCCCATTTTTCACCCCTCTGTATACAACGCATCATGAAGGTAGAATATGCAAATACATGCACAACGTTGTAAGTGTGTCTATCCACCCATTTTGGTTTCAGCCGACCTACATACATATGGACGTGTATAAACCGCGGACGGTAATGATGCATGTAATGTTTAACCTTAACATTATGAATACAGACCGGCCTGGTTCTCGGCATTGACTGAAGTTGTGTTACCACCGTGTTTATTTATAAATTGAGCGTGCATAAACAGTGTTCATTGCATTAGTAGCTGAGAGTATGAAAGGGAGGTTACTCTGATTTTACATTTTTTGTTCAGCGTAACAGTAATAATTTGATTTCTCAGGACAGACGTCAGTATTTTTCACAACAAAAGGCAAATTTATTGCAGAATAAGTTTAATGTAAATGTTAAACTATTTTAATTCAGATGCAATGTATAGTAAAGCACAAATGGACTAGATTTGAGAATTACAGGCTTGTAAACTGTGCTGATTGATGACCGGGACATGTCCATTTGGTGCACCACACGTATGCCAACAACAGAAAATAATAACAAAACACATATAACAAGAATTGTAAATACTGTTTTCTTAATAGATTGGTATTATACATAGTTTCTTTACTGAAATATTTTGTTTTCCTTATATATATTGTGTGATTTGTCAGTAAATTACACCGGGAAACCAGATGTACATAAAATATAGAATCACTGGTATACAATGATAAAATCATAGAAATGAGAAACATGTATACAATGAAAAAAATCAGATCTTCCGATACAAGCTGGTTTCATGGAGAAAGCTAAACAAACCTTGAATGTTCTCCACCTAGAATAAATCATCAGGTGAAGTAACATTGAAGTGTTTGCGTCGAATATCGGCAAAGTCGATACAGTCCAGTAGGATGGGTTGCATGGTTAATTCGCTTTGGCATGGAATACACCATGGACGCGGCTCACCCTTGAGCATATACGAATGCGTTAGTCGTGTATGTCCAATGCGTAATCGACTAAGGACAACTTCATCCCGGCGTACAGCTTGTTACCTCACAAAAATCATAATCTGCTTTCACATTCAGGAACCCTGGTCACATGTCACATTGTATGCAACATGTATGATTGATGGTTTACTGCGAGAACATTGTAGACGCTGATCCAACCCTGTGGCACACACTAGCTGGTCTTGGACTACACTACTGTCTGTTCCACGTTTTGCTGCCGACGATCTTTTGGCCATTAAACACAGTAAATCTTAATTTTTATCAATAACTAAAAAGTCACCCTCCCCAAAAAAAATTATTTGATGAAATTCCATCAAATATTGATTTTGTTGCAAAAATATTTAATTTTTTTTTGTTTTCTTAAGTTACATCATTTCAAAGCTATTTAGCCAGGTTTCGGAGTCAATTTCCAATTTTATTATTTTTTTGAATCCTCCCCCAGAGCTTCCACCTCTTTTTCCCCCATGTTAAACTCCCATAGGAAAATCGTTTTTTCGCTATTAAATCAATATTTGATGGAATGTCATCAAACAAAATTTTTTGGGGAGTGTGACTTTTTTGTTATTGGTGAAAAAGTATTTACATTTAAATATTTTTGACATTTAATATGTTTAATAGCCAAAAGTTTGTCGGCAGAAAAATGTGAAACAGACAGTAATCACAGAAGACCTGCTTTATTTGATCATAGCTGATTTATTTAATGTCAATAGCAATCAAGAAATACAATGTAACCAAACACAATTTTGTTGTAAACATGTAACAAACTACGAGAGATGTTCCAACTTATTTTGAAACACAAATATATTTTCTTGGCTTACAAAGTGACTCATCATATGCATTTACACAGCACGGACAGTTTATGGACACGAGCATGTGATAACACAGTTAGATCATGTTCGTCCACATGTGCAATCGATAATCATCTCGCTAAAACGTGTGGAGTATCTCCTCGTACATGCGGACAAACAGTAATCTAACTGTGGCACAGAGTTAACAACAGTTAACCCTTAGACCGCTACTCACAACAATTGTCGTCTGCTGTTGCTTTTATATATTGCATTATTTCTCAATAAAAACATGGTTTGACAGCACTTCAGAATCATTTCCAATGGAAATGATTGTGAAGTGCTGTCAAAGCATGTTGTAAATTATTCTAAAGTGCTGTCAAAACATGTTTTTGATGATAAAAATGGAAAATAGAACATAAACAGCAGACGACAAAAAAAGTAGGATAGCGGTCTAAGGGTTAACAACAGTTGTTCTGGAAACACTATTCACAGGTGTTTCAAAATATATTGAACATGTGTATCGTAGTTAGGAAACAAATATATACCGCAGCGATTGGTTTTCACATGCTGAGACACTGGGGTAACTCTATGACAAAACAGTTCCCGCCCACTGTCCGTTTCATACAAACATATATCCACCGTACTCCACAGCTGTACCATCAAACCTGTGGCAAATCATGGCCATCGTGGGAAATATGAGACAATCAGAGTAGATTTAGTAAATATATCCGATTATCAGACGATATCTCATGAAAAATATTTTACAATTTTTTCCGTAAATGACGTTGAAAGATGACAACATGTTTGGATTATATTCCGCATTCGCTTTGAAAATTTCGTCAACTTTCAACGTCATTTACAGAAAATTTAGTGAGGTGCAAAATTACATAGAAATTAAGCCTCAGTATGTCAAATGTATGGAGCCCCGCAGGGAACATGGATTTTTTTATTAATTTGTTCCCTCAAATTAACAATTCGTTCCCACGAAATGACAATTCGTTCCCTCAATTTAACAATTTGTTCCCTCGAATTAACAATTCGTTCCTGTGGGAACGAATTGTTATTTCGTGGGAACGAATTGTTAAAATTCGTGGGAATGAAAAATTAAAAAATTGAGGGAACGAATTGTTAATTCGTGGGAACGAATTGTTAAATTGAAAGAACTATAGTCTGTTTCACGAAAGCTGCCCAAATTTTACGGCTATATAGACAATTCAAAAACAATGTTATTTTCGATAATATTAAATAAAAGGAAAATTTAAGAATGAGCCTTCTTTTTATTTCGTGAAATTCGGTCAAATATTGATTTTATTACGAAAAATTGATTTCTCTATGGGAATTTAACATGGGGGAAAAAGTGGTAAGGAAGTGTGGGAGGAGTCAAAAAACGAAAAATTTTGGAAATTGACTCCGAAACCTGACTAGATAGCTTGGATATGATCTAAGAAAACAAAAGTTAAATTTTAAAAATCGTTCCAGTATTTCTAAAATTAAAAAAATTTCCCCATGTTAAATCCCCATAGACATCAGGGAGTGAAGATGTCTATGGGGATTTAACATGGGGAAATTGTTTTTTCGCAATAAAATCAATATTTGACCAAATTTCACGAAATAAAAAGAAGGCTCATTCTTAATTTTTCCTTTAATATTATCAAAAGAAATCTTGTTTTTTAATTGTTTATATAGCCGAAAAATTTGGGCAGCTTTCGTGAAACAGACAGTAAATTGTTATTTCGTGGGAACGAAATAATAAAAAAAAGAATTCTACGTCCCCCGAGGTACTCCGTACAAATGCATTTGCTCTCTTCAACCTATAGTTTCTTACATCTCTCACGAACCATTGAAGCAATTTTGGTACAATAAATCTATTTGCTTATACATGGCTGTGACTGGAGAAATGGTGCTTATGGAATTTGTGAACAGTGTAGCCCTTAATCAAATAGCACATTTCAGTAGCCTGAAACTGATCTATTTTGCTTGTTAGAAGTATCACAGGAATTTCATTGATGGAATGGCGGTGTTTAATGGTCAATTTAGACCGTGTTAACAGGGTCGATTACGGTAATTTATTTATTTAACAGCTTGTTAGCAGTAAAGGTGATTTTAACGGTCGAATCCCGTATTTCACCTATACATATAGGAGCGATCCCAAAATCAAAACTGAATATTTACTGGTTTCTATATGGCATGATGAAGAAACTCTTATACATTTTTTGACAAAATTAATGGCTAAGTGATTTGCTACCAAAGAATGATTTTTATTGAAAACATATGAACAAATTCAGACAATGTTTTTATTTTTCTTCATACATACATAAAAAGGCCACAGTTTTCAGGAAATCTTACGTACCATCTTGCTTGTCATCTGATGTCTGGTTGCCGGACTGGTTACTGCCAGCATCCTGTGCCGTCTGGTTCGCATCCACCTCCGGGCTTGGAGGCCGTGATTTGGGGAATATAATGTCAATCTCGGATTCCAAGTCCTGCAATGTTCAATTGGCTTCTACTGATTAAACCCTTTGACCCTACAAACTATAACCCTTGCAACCATAAATAACTGGAATGGACTGTGATACGTTAATTTTTCGACCAATTCAATCATCACAGAATGATTTTCAGACAAGTCCATTTATAAAATAAAAGCGGGCGTTTTGTTTCTAAGAAAATATGAAAAGTACTTGCAAAAAGTGCAGATGCTGTTTGCTAACAATTTAGATCCTGATGAGCCGGCTCGTAACTATATAGAGGTCCATAAAGTTGAAACGGATAAAGCCAACATGCCTAACACTGTAGATCCAGATGAGCAGACTCACAACAAGCCGTTTCATCAGGATCTTCATCATTTATCTACATTATTTACACATGTTGGCTTTATGGTATGTAGGGTTAAAGGTATATTTTTATAATTATTTGTCATTTGTGCTAAATCGTCAACACAAACTAGTCATTTTATTACAATATCAACAAATACCCCTGGTGGCAGATTGGAGAAACTCCGGCAAACTTCTTAGCCAAGTTGTGAAGGTCAAAAGGTCATTTTCATGGCAGCATGGATGTGTGGCATTTGTACACATGAACAATATATTTAAATATTGAAGTAAAACTTCAAGAGATAGGAAAGTTATGACAGACTGGAGAAACTCTGTTAAACGTCTTAACGAGACCTGCGGACAGATACACTGTTAGCCAGTGAAGAAGACTTATAGCCATCACCAAATGATTACATTTATTTATCCATATTTCTGGCTGCGTTTGGACAAATGGGGCATGCAGCTATCTGTGATCTTATCAGGATCTGTATCGTTTGCTATTCGGTCAGTAAAACACAGAAATATACTGATTCTAACAAACAGCATATACAGTGTACATGTATATCTAGCTACAAGAATTGCCTACGATATGGTTAAATCTAAGTGGAGAGATATCGTAGCGAGGTAGCAATTTTATTGTATATCGTGATCAGGCCACAATATTGTGCTAGCAGATCAGGAGCTAGAGAGATCTGAATGTAATAAGGCTAATTTCTCTGGTCACAGCAAATATTTGCTGTTGTCTATCTTGACCATCACATGGTCAAGATAGACAACAGCAAATATTTGTTGTGACCATATGATGACATACATACCTTTATAGAATTATGAATGATGACCTTGACGTCATCGTTAAGGTCTATATCCTGCACGACGTTCCAGTAGCCTTTGGGGTGAAAGGTGACAGGGAAGGAGAATACAAGGTCCTTCGGAACGCCGTACCAACCCTCAGAACAGACTCCGAGCGAGAACATCTGGCCCGATGGCGATCCATTGAACCAGTGAGCTAGCGTGGTGTTGATGGCCATGGCCTGTGACATTGTCGCACGGTGCTGCATCGCCTCCTCAGCCTTAAAGCGTCGCATGTCCACCAGCTCCAGGTATTCCTCGTCCAGCCATTTCTTGTCAAACACCATCTCTGGTCCTGATATTGAGAACCAGTCCGGCCCTGTGATCGCTCCATCGTAGCCGTGCACACGGCTCTTTGCCACATCAATGTAGAGCTTCCCTGTAAGGTTTCCCCAGATAATAAGGTCAACAACTCCGGCAGTGTTCACATGCAGTCGCTCAGCTATGACAGCCTTCGCATGATTCTCAATCAAACGAGACATTGCAGCGAAGTTTTGTCGCGGGATTGATGGAGCATTTTTAATCGCCATGTATGTGTTTAGGTTAGAAGGCCCGTCGCCAGCAATAAGCACTTTCACAGTCTTCTTAGCAACTTCATTAATAACTTTTGCATAGTTCGCAATCAATTCGGCAGATGCTCTGATAGCTTCCTCACGGGAGTTCATGTTTTTAGAAATCCCGTCCAGCAACACAATGGCTTCTGCGTCCTTAAATGCAATGTTAGCATCTGTTTCCAGGTGTATCCCACGCACTAAACCATGGGCCATATCCTGCAACTCCATCACCACGCCATTCATATACTCGCCCTCATTCATACTGTCCAGCAGGTGTATAACAAGCTCTGTGTTGGCACCAAACACGTCACCACATGCCATCATGTCAAGCATACTGTAACACACGTTGGAGCTCACGTTTGTAAGACACACATGTAATGGTTTACTCAATGCTTTGAAGTGCTTCTCCTCGTCATCTGTGATAGTTTTATGCTGGAGATTCTCTTGTGAGATTTTCGTCATATCATCACTGACCAAGGTCGACTCAATACCATAATACCCTTGAGCATATTCCTGGAATTCGTTAGCTCCACCTATAAGCACACCTTTGCCTCCGCGATCTATGAGCTCCCGCCATACCACTGGAGACTTGCCGTGCGACCAGCCCCGCTCCTGACATGTCGTAGTTAGCCATTCCTACAAATATTGATTGATTGAAGTTTTATGTCCTACAGCAATGTCATATACACAACACAGATGAGAATACACCATACATTCAGCACTGTACGGAGCCCCGCAGGGGATGTAGAATTCTTTTTTATTAATTTGTTCCCACGAAATAACAATTCATTCCCTCAATTTAACAATTTTTTCCCACGAGTTAACAATTCGTTCCCACGATAACAATTTGTTCCCATGGGAACGAATTGTTAATTTGTGGGAACGAATTGTTAATTCGAGGGAGTGAGTGAGTGAGTGAATAGGGTTTAACGTCCGCTTTTCTGACATAGAGGTACAAGCCTCAGGGAGTCTACACGCAGACGGGTCAACGGGGTCGTGTCCCGTATCCACCTGTCCGAGGGGGGTAAATCCCAACTTCAGAACTCAATATTTACAATCAAAATATATATTCAGTCCTGAAATTAGAATAACCTGATCTGGTGCCAGGCCCTCGCCACACCAGCATCATTTATCCCATCCCCTAAAAGTAATAGGATTAGCGCTAATCTTACTTTTATATATGGGGCATAGCCTGACTCAACTCTCACATACAAGAAAGCCAAAAATGTACATGAGGGCCAAATCCGGTATAGTGGGTTCCGGAAAGTATGAACCCAATCGTTAAGCCAGTTTAGTCGCCTTTTACGACAAGCAATGGCTACTGCAGCACTATTCTCAGGATCAGTTGATCCCGCCCCGGTGCCTGCACGAGGTGTTAATTCGAGGGAATAAATTGTTAATTCGAGGGGACGAACTGTCATTTTGCTGATATTTTTCATGCTATGAATTAAACAAATCCCTGGGATGGTGGTGGGGAGAATGCTCCCTTACACACATATATCGGGATTTGGTTCGCCTCATCTGATTTTTACCTCTGGTTACGGCCCTGATTGAAAGACGTTACCTAGAATTATAAACAACGTATTTCGAATACATACTAGTATGATGGCAAAGGTGTCTGTTTTGTGACTGGAGAAATGATGCTTACTGCATTAATTGTGTGCCCAGTCTACCAGGGACGTCGGAACAGGTCCGGCGACTGCCGGATCAATACTTTTGACATATTTGGAATTCATATATACCGGTATATAAACTAGATGGCCGCGGCCTGCATGTCGCGCCTTGTGGCGAGGCATGGACACTAAAAAAAAAGATATAGTATAACGAAAAACTTTAACCAAAAAACTTAACCAAAGAACTTAACCAAAAACTTCAAAGTAATTTGACCTTGACATTGGGCACAGGGGCCGCACGGGAGGGGGGTAGAATGAAAATATAGATGATGATAAACACCCATATGAAGTTTCAAGGTAATGGGCAAAGCAGTTGCAGAGATATAGTATAACGAAAAACTTTAACCAAAAAACCAACTTAACCAAAAACTTTAACCAAAAACTTTAACCAAAAAACTTAACCACAAACTTCAAAGTAATTTGACCTTGACATTGGGCACAGGGGCCGCACGGAAGGGGGTAGAATGAAAATATAGATGATGATAAACACCCATGTGAAGTTTCAAGGTAATGGGCAAAGCAGTTGCAGAGATATAGTATAACGAAAAACTTTAACCAAAAAACTTAACCAAAAAACTTAACCAAAAACTTTAACAAAAAAACTTAACCAAAAACTTCAAAGTAATTTGACCTTGACATTGGGCACAAGGGCAGCACGGGAGGGGGGTAGAATGAAAATATAGATGATGATAAATACCCATGTGAAGTTTCAAGGTAATGGGCAAAGCAGTTGCAGAGATATAGTATAACGAAAAACTTTAACCAAAAACTTTAACCAAAAAACTTAACCAAAATACTTAACCAAAGAACTTAACCAAAAACTTCAAAGTAATTTGACCTTGACATTGGGCACAGGGGCCGCACGGGAGGGGGGTAGAATGAAAATATAGATGATGATAAACACCCATATGAAGTTTCAAGGTAATGGGCAAAGCAGTTGCAGAGATATAGTATAACGAAAAACTTTAACCAAAAAACTTAACCAAAAAACAAAAAAACTTAACCAAAAACTTTAACCAAAAAACAAAAAAAATTAACCACAAACTTCAAAGTAATTTGACCTTGACATTGGGCACAGGGGCCGCACGGAAGGGGGTAGAATGAAAATATAGATGATGATAAACACCCATGTGAAGTTTCAAGGTAATGGGCAAAGCAGTTGCAGAGATATAGTATAACGAAAAACTTTAACCAAAAACTTAACTTAACAAAAACTTAACCAAAAACAAAAATTTAACAAAAAAAACTTAACCAAAAACTTCAAAGTAATTTGACCTTGACATTGGGCACAAGGGCAGCAGCACGGGAGGGGGGTAGAATGAAAATATAGATGATGATAAATACCCATGTGAAGTTTCAAGGTAATGGGCAAAGCAGTTGCAGAGATATAGTATAACGAAAAACTTTAACCAAAAACTTTAACCAAAAAACTTAACCAAAAAACTTAACTAAAAACTTTAACCAAAGAACTTAAACCAAACACTTTAACCAAAAAACTTAACCAAACAACTTAACCAAAAAACTTAACCAAACAACTTAACCAAAAACTTTAACCGGACACACGTACGTACGTACGCCAAACGGCCGACTATATCGCGCTTTCCTCAAGCGGGCGCGACAAAAACAGAATGTAAATATTTTTCTCATTTCTCATCAGAAATGTACGTTGTTACCACTCAGTTGAACCGTCTTGGCGAGACTGTTCAACTGAGTGGTAACAATATACACGTTGTGTGGGTAGCGGGTACACCCACTAGATTCGCCGGACCAATCGTATGATGCTTCCGGCAGCCCAGTCTACCCAATCTAATAGTAACAAAAACATTTCTGTATCCTGGTATGGATCTATATTAATTATTTGAATGTATAAAATAAGCTCATGTTCGCTGGTCACAAATGATATAGTTGTGATCCACATATGTAGAGTTTGTCATGACATTTGATAGTCAACAAGAAAATGTGGCCTATCGGCACACGAATGCCCCCGGTGGCAAATTGAAGATTTGATGTGAGGTTTTAATGTGAGCAAAAGTTCAAAGTTGTCAAGGTCAAAGAGTCAAGGGCATATTCCAGCAATTCCAGCATTTGAAATAAATTCATCAAGAAAATGTGTTTATTTTCCGTTTTCTTAAGAATTATTTTAACTGCGCCTCACGGTTACGGGAAGTAGTTCGGTGTGGGAGTTTACTGGGATATAAATTTTGGACAGAGAATCAAATGTTAGGGAATAGTGTAAATATTTTTGTGCTGGAATTATTGATCAATAAGATAAAACAATAAATGTGGCATGTCGGCACATAAATGCCTCCGGTGGCAGATTGGAGAAACTGTGGCAAAGTTAATCAACCAAAGTGATAACTATTCACAAGAACATTTATGAAGGTCAAAAGGTCCAGGTCATATTATAAATTACGAGTGCCTGCTATACAGATATAACCATTTAGTAATATTTATTTTACTGATAGTGACTCACGGTGGTATCAGGCTATTTTCATATGCAAATAATGCATGCTACTTTGTAATTATTTATACTAATTAAACGTGTCACCTGAGCAAATAATATTTTCGACAGATTATAAAGTGTGATCATTGCACATCATAAACAAAATACAGATAATAAATAGTAATGTCCGTTAGTATTTTACACGGTTATCACCCTTGATATAAGTGTGGAAATTTACGTCTGATATAAAATGTATAATAATACCAATCAATATGTGGGGTAATGGTGAATAAATGTTTATTTTGCCAGAAAATGTCTCAGATGATGTCTCTGATATAAAGAACATGTTGTGCCTACTGAGTGGGCATGTACCCTTAATGTGAATATGTGGAGCGTGTGGACGTGTGGCCAGAGTGTCAGACTTATCCTACGGTTGTCGGTTCATACATAAACTCCAGGCAATATGATGTGTTCTTGAGAAAAACACTTTATCAACATTGCTTCCAGCCACCCAGCTGTAAATGGGTACAGACTAATTAGGCCATGCCATTGTTTTTCTCTGTTAAGCGTCCATCCGGATGGCCAATACCTACGAGGGCATTATTATATTTTTACAACTACTCTGTAGTGTACCTATGTACTATTGCGCCTAAACTACTGCAAGTACAACCTTTCATCGATTGAAATGTTACGACATCCGTGACGTCAAGTGACATCAAAGACGTCATAATGACGTCACGTCGCACTCTCTGCCTGGAATCAGGGTTTCCATGAAAGAAAACAATGTACATTTTCAAAAGGGCAGTTTTGAGCAGATAGATGCCTAACACAACCATGGTTATTTTAAGACATTATCTAGAATAACTGCTCTATTGTATGAAATGGTCAGTTGATGAATCCAGTCAGTGGAATGCGACCGAGAGACTGTTTAACATGAGCATATGCGAACTGCACCAAAGTGGGTTATGAACGAGGATATAATCATTAATATTTTAAAATGTGTGGATGTAAACAAATACTTTTCTACACATTTATTTAGTTCAGCTCTCTGTGAATAAGCTGGTATATTTGATATTGTTTTCCATGAAGGACGTATTTGAAAAATTGCAGGTTCCCCGTTCATGAAGCCAGAATCTGAAGAATAAGAGGATGAACTATTCACGCAAATTACTTTAGATGTTTGGACCGAATCACGATTATTTCTGCTGAAAATGTATGCACACCAAGGAGAGGAGTACTATCGGATTGTGAAAGTTTCATGAATGTGATCAGTTACTGAAATACACACGTGTTGTCAAAATATAATGAACACCCCTCGTACTTACATATCCGGTAAAAACAAACAAGGCCTTCAAAAAAGATAAATGTAAATTTATGTTAAAAACTTCCTCAACCCTTTGCAGCGTGCAAAGAGTTGAGGAAGGTTTTAACATAAATTTAAATTTCCGCTAAAGAATAAGAAAACACTCTTTATTAAACGAATTAAGTGTACATTCATGAACGGATTTAAAACTTAGACAAGTCCCAAATCAATTTTCATATTACCGGTACTTCACCAGTAAATAGTGTAAAATAGCTTACACAGTTTGTTTGTTTTTTCATAGAACTACGATCAAAACCTACCGCACGCGGACGCTTAACAGGGGAAGAACTTTGTACTATGGCCTTACTGGGAAACCTGATTTGTATTTGATTGTATGTACATGTTTCTATCAATAAAATATGATCCTGCACATAATCTCTGAAAGGGGGTGTTGTAATATAAATAGAAGAAGAAGAATAAAACTGATTCAGATGGTGTAAATTTGACGACACTGTCAACTGTCTACCGTACCGCCCATTCTTCTGGTCCCTTGACAATCTTGTGCAACTTGAAGTCTGGAAGATTGATGGACAGTTTGTCACCGAGCAGCTCTGCCCGGGCATAGTATGGGCAGTCGGACTGTCCTGGAAAGTAACATAAGACCTATCTTAGACTTTTGAACTATTCCATTACTCAGAAAACGGGTTATTTTGAAAATAAATGCAAACAGCGCAGACCCTGATGAGACGGCTCGTTACGAGCCGTCTCATCAGGGTCTGCGCTGTTTGCAAACATTGGGAAAATGTTAAAAGAGTTTAGTTTTCTAGGTATCCATCCACTTGAGAGATATATAGAATCTATAGAGTGTAGCCTCCATTGTTATGCTAAGAGCAGTCTCAGAACAATATCATTCCGTACCGGCGTAAAATGTTTCACATGGAAAATTGTGTGTAAGTAACTGACTATAGTGAGGTGTGTATATATTCGTGTTCAGTTAGCACAGTCGGTTAGAGTGATGGAGCAGTAAACCAGAAATCATGGGTTCGAGAGCCACATTTTTCTGACCATGTGACAAATGGCGCAAAATAATTGCACAAGTTCCTAATGACAATGTTGTTGTTGTTAATCCTTTCGCTAATATTCCGCTAGCTATGGTCACATCTGTGCTTCTAAGTCTCAGGATGCAATATAGTCCCTATTCTCATGGATCCGTGCCCCTAAGCACATAAATTCATATTGTGTGTTATATTCTGATTAATTCCTGAAAATGTATACATCAACATAAAGTTCAAACACTTGACTATGAGTGCACATAAAGAATTCACCAAAATTGTTGTTTATGCAAGTCTTAAGAGTCCCTAGAAATAACCCACCCAAGTCGCCTAATTGATCTTGAAACTTCTCATCAGGTTCGTGCCCTACAACTTTTTGCACACTTGAGTGACATTCCTTGACTCATACAATAAAGAAGTGTTGCTGCCTAGATGAATCAAATTTAAATATGGTGAAGTTTAGATTCACCTAGAAATCAACATATATCACATTTTATGCATCATTTGCGAACAGACCCTCTTCAGATTAAGGAAGTATGTAGAAAAATCACAAAATAGGTGGTAAATCACAACTGTATGTAACTGTAACTTAGAAAACCATGGGAAACAACTTAAAATACCTTTTTAAAATAATTTTCAATTAACACTATTCATAGAATATGCTTATTCACTTGTTTTCTAGGGGCACGAATCAATGAGAAGGCACTAATCCATGAGAATTGGGGCTACTATGTGTCCTATGAGTGAAATCGTAACTACGGACGGTACTGACAGCTACGGAACAGTACAGTAGCGTAACCATTTGTCGGGATTACCCCCGCATCGGGAATTTTTGTAAACCGCATTTGTCACTAATCACGGAAACTTTCATTGTCAGTTTCCCAGACATTTTTTGCAGAAGACACCTATCTGTCAAATGGAGAAGAATATTCCACCTCGCCCTTGGTCATGTAAGGTTTTAATCAAAATTGTTAGAATACCTTCAAAATGTTGTATTTCAGCTATTCCCACTTTTGCCCACTCATAAACATCATAATTGAAAAAGATTTACAAAGCATGGTTCTGTCAGTCTGCGTCACTGGATTCTTTAGCCATTTTGAGCAGTCAATGTCATGTAAACACAGACTGGTAGCTGTCCAATTACCAGAAGAGAGCTTCTCATTATACTGGGGGTTTCCTATACGAAAAACAATAAAAAACTAACACAGAATTATATTTGATTACACAGATGTAGATATAAACTCCGTGTTTTTAATAGAATTTATTGTTCTGTTGATTATAAAAATGCTCAGAATAATATTCTACAGTTTGTAGATTGTTATTATCTTGTTGTTGTTATAAATCCTGCCTGTAGTGTGCACCATAATGAATATGGTAAAATAACATGTACCACAAATGAAAATTAAACGTGATCTGAAAGCATCTTGCAGTATGATTATTAGCCTTGTGATAATATTATTGTCATTTATGACTGGCAAAGGAAATGGTGGAAAATTGTTTACTGTACACTCCTCTGATAATTTAGATAACCATTTTTCACTCTGATCCGATGGTGCGCCACACTACAGGATGAGAATAACCCATCAACAAAAATCCAGAGATTAAGGTCACAGTCTATTTTCTACAAGCGCCTGGATGATACGTTAACAAAATGGACGACATGGAAACAAGCAGCACTTTTTGATAAATCTGGTTTCACAGCACTTTTACGATAAGTTTATTGTTTTAAAAAGTTTTGAATAATTGTTTTTGTATGCTTATAGCTCTAGTAACTGGCCAACGAAGGCTTATTATCCAGAACCTATAGTCTATTTCACGAAACCTGCCCAAATTTTACGGCTATATAAACAATGCAAAAACAATATTTTTTTCGATAATATTAAATTAAAGCAAAATTTAAGAATGAGCCTTCTTTTTATTTCGTGAAATTTGGTCAAATATTGGTTTTATTACGAAAAATTGATTTCCCTATGGGAATTTAACATGGGGGGAAAAGAGGTAGAGGACTTGTGGGAGGAGTCAAAAAACATTTTTTTTTTGGAAATTGACTCCGAAACCTGACCAGATAGCTTGGAAATGATCTAAGAAAACAAAAGTTAAATTTTAAAAATCGGTCCAGTATTTCTAAAATTCTAAAAAAATTCCCCATTATAATCCCCATAGACATCTCCGTGAAGATGTCTATGGGGATTTAACATGGGGAAATTTTGTTTTCGCAATAAAATCAATATTTGACAAAATTTCACGAAATAAAAAGAAGGCTCATTCTTAAATTTTCCTTTAATTTAATATTATCGAAAAAAATACTGTTTTTGAATTGTTTATATAGCCGTAAAATTTGGGCAGCTTTTGTGAAACAGACAGTAGTAGATATATCATACGATCCTCTAACTTCGATAGCCGCACAGATTCGAGGCCATTTTTATTTTCTCGTTCTATCGCGAGATTTACGTGTTACGTCACTTCCATTACACTTGTGCGTTCAACCGAAGCCAGATGAAAGGTCACAAATGCCAAGTTAGAAAAATGCGATTTAAACAGGACTAATACATTGCCAAACAACACAACACACCTAAATGTTGTGTTTTCCACTAATCCCATTAACCCCCTCCATTAAAATCCGGATTTCGATAGGAAAACTTACACATAAATGAGTTCGCTTGAACCCGTACGTTGTTTACATGTTTATCAATGGAGGTCACGTAATATTTGTAGGTAGAAAGGCACTAATAATGTAGGAATATGGATTTTCATTCAGTCACCACCTTATCCTATTTTTTTTTAAATTGTCACTTTTAAGTTCGTCCACATCAGTTCAATACCTCCATTTATCAGCAGATATATGCAATCTGGTCTCTGTTTTTGTTATTCCCATTGTGGACGAGTACCACATGCAGAAGGGATTGAAATGTCTTACTCCAAAAATAGACATTTCCACGTTAAAAAAGTATTAAAACCAACAAGTTGAAACTTCATATTGTTTAATTTGTTTCATCTAGCAAATTATATTTTCCAAGTTGGCAATCGTTTGTCTAATCATTTAAGTTTGAAACAATATGTATCGTGACCCCTGAACGCAATGGTACATTATGCAGACACAATTTGTGGTGTTTTCCAACCGGACACCTGCACCGGAAGAGCATATGACATCATAGGGTCAGAGGTCGCGACCTTTCACGGTAAGCTGGAGGCGGCCATTAGTAGTAGTAAGGGAGTCAAAATGATACCACCTACCGTGATATCATTTATAACCCTCTATAATACCCCCACCACCCCCGAAAATCAAAAAATTGGTTAACGAGGAAAATTGGGTCTCCCGACAGCAAATTTATGAATTTTTGGAGAAAATAATTTTGAAAAGAGGAAGTCCCAATTATATTGGTAATTGACTTTTGAAAGTATATATTGGTGTCATAAATACATCATGTTTTTTTTTCACGTCCAATTGAACAGAAAAAACGAGTACCAATATTATTAGAGAAAATGGATAATACAATACAATTTGAATTGAAAATTTTTAATGACTGTGTTGAAGAAGTTTACGAAGAATACGGGGGTTATAATCCTGTATATAAATTCTATAAAATGAGAACACTAGGCGATATCGAATATATGAAATACCAGCGTAATTATTACGCTCCGATAAAAACGTTACATTTCCAATATTATACCGGCAATTATGTCAACTATACAAGAGGCAAATACGAACATTAAGACAGATAATGCGTATCGGATATGAAACAAGAAGGATACAAAAATTTTAAAACCCAACGATTCGTTTACGAACGTACATTTCTACGATATCGCTTATAAATTTATATTGTAATCACAACACCAAGCAGACGACAATGTTTCACTTACACGTGTTATAAACACGCAAATATGTGTCCTACCTTACACGTATATTAAGTGTCAATTTTATAGAGAGATTACACGATTACGTCTTCCGGGATGAAACATAAACACACTATAATATATACTACACACACGTGGGTGTGTATTACACAACCCGCTATCGATATTCCGGAATGAAACATAAACACACTGTAATATATACTACACACACGTGGGTGTGTATTACACAACCCGCTATCGATATTCCGGAAGTATTTCTTACATTGTGATTGGTTGGCATGTTTTTTATTTTTTTAATTTTACTTTTAATAATTTAGAACGTTATAACCTATATTATTAAATAAAAAATGAACTTGTTATATATAAAACAAATAAAAATAAACGAGTAAAAAATATTTGGTATTGCACAACACGGTTTTAGCTTCATATATGTAAAATTAACAACAATAATTTGTCTTGGGGGACGCCCCTTGACGAAAAAATGAGCGCTCAGTGCTTCCATGCAGGCACTTCCAAGGTTGCCTAGACTTTCGACACTGGTTCCTAGATCAGCCGATAGATGGGGGTGTGCTGTACAGGCAGCTATTACAACCGGCTAGCCACAACATGAGACGAGTAAGACAAAGACAAGATCAGAAAAGGTGGCTAGCCGGGTGGGCCCAGAAGGGTTTTGCTGGCGTGGGTTCGAGCCTCGGTGGAAGCTAAAAAAAAAATTCTTTTTTTTCTTTTTAAATTGTTAATAATTTTCCTAAAATTAATTAATAAATTGTTTACTGCGACAATATAATTAATTTTAATTAATTTTATAATTAAAATTAATTATTTTTTAAAAAATCACAATGGTGCTGTAACATTTCTTCCGACTTTATCTCCAAGTTTTTCCCTAAATTTATCCCAATCAGTACACTCAATCTTGGGCATGGTGGCGCGTGCCTTGATTCTTATATCATTTTTTAATTGTTCATATCTCCCCATTTCTTCCACCACGGATTCAAACTCTAAATTTGATATTTTCTTATCGGCCAACGCTTTGGACACCATAACGTCGATGGTATTTTTCTTCGACCTGGCGAGAACAGATATTCTATCATGTTTTCTACATTTTTTCTCGAGTTTTCCACCCGACGCCCTAATTACCATACACAACAACCCAGAAACGGCCGACACCGCACATAAAATCCCCGCTACGGGAACCGTTATAATGGTGGATATAGTTGCAGCTGTCCCCGCCCCACACAACACAGAAACACTCGCCAGAGCCGTGCTAGATACTTCAGCCATGTTCACCGAGCGTCTATATTTTTTAGCGTTTCTTTTTCTATTTGTATATTCTCTAACTAAAATATCCTGCATAGCGACGATATTATTCAACCTAAAATCTGAACTTCTTTCTTTGTTAATTGTACACAGTGTTGATGGAGTGGTATTAACAATTGGAAGCGTTGATTCGTTCATATTTAAATTTTACAAATTTATTTCAATATATTAGTATTTACAAAATAAGTTCAATTAACAACGAGACAATAGTGGAAGAACTCTCTTGGTCACCGAATTTCGTAACAAAGTTAATAACACTACCTTTGGAAAGTCTAATTCGATCATAACCGGAGAACGAAACCACCGTCGAACTATCTCCAGAGATTTTAGTGACTCCAACACCCCGTTCTTCCCCATCTACTACAATATTTATCGCGACCGCGCCCACAGGTTTACCACTAACATTAACCAAGCACACCGCCATTTGGATAACTTCACCCGCGGCTGTCATAGTGTATCCCCCACATTTATTACTCGCTTTGGCACCGAACGAATATTCATAGTGCCCCTCAACCAATGGGCCCCGCTTCTCAGCCCAAACTGTGATGGCACGTTTTAGCGTTTTCATTGTTCGCACTATTCCGGCAAGCGCACTGTTTGCGTTATATGCCTCAGTACGAATATTATAAGAGGCCTCCTCAAGAGCTTTGGTCGCGGCTATACGATCATGTTTCAGTTTATCGGAAACTTCGGTTATCTTTCCGTCTAGTTCGGTAAGTGCCGCTTCTCTACTGAGAGAGTCCTCTAAGCGCAACGCATCATAAGCCTCCGTAATGGTCGCCTGGTGGCCTTCTAGGGCTTTCTCAACACCCAACCGGGCCTCTTTTTGAAATTCGGTTATTTCCCGTCTAGTTCAGCAACCGCCGCTTCTCTGATGAGAGAGTCCTCTGAGCGCAACGCTTCATAAGCCTTCGCAAGGGCTGCCTGGTGGTCTTCTCGGGCTTTCTCAATACCCGACCGGGCCTCTTTTCGAAATTCGGTTATTTTTCCGTCTAGTTCACCAACCGCCGCTTCTCTGAGAGAGTCCTCTGAGCGCAACACCCTATAATAAGCCTCCGTAAGGTCCGCCTGGTGGTCTTCTCGGGTTTTCTCAATACCCGTTCGGACCCCCTCAACCCCCAACCGGGCCTCTTTTCGAAAATTGGTTATTTTTTCGTCTAGTTCAGTAAGTGCCGCTTCTCTGTTGAGAGAGTCCTCTGAGCGCAACGCCCCATAAGCCTCCGCAATGGCCTCCTTGTGGTCTTCTCAGACCCCCTCAACCCCTGACCTGGTCTCTTTCAGAAATTCGGCTATTTTCCCGTCTAGTTCAGTAAGTGTAGCTTCTTTGCTGAGAGAGTCCTCTAAGCGCAATGCATCATAAGCCTCCGCAAGGGCCTCCGCAAGGTTCGACTGGTGGTCTTCTCGGACTTTATCGATACCCGACCGGGTCTCTTTTCGAAATTCGGTTATTTTTCCGTCTAGTTCAACAACCGCCGCTTCTTTACTGAGAGAGTCCTCTAAGCGCAACACCCTATAAGCCTCCGTAAGGTCCGCCTGGTGGTCTTCTCGGGTTTTCTCAATACCCGACGTGGCCTCTTTTCGAAATTTGGTTATTTTTTTGTCTAGTTCGGTAAGTGCCGCTTCTCTGATGAGAGAGTCCTCTAAGCGCAACGTATCATAACCCTCCGTAAGGGCCGCCTGGCGGTCTTCTCGGACTTTATCAATATCCGACCTGGTCTCTTTTCGAAATTTTGTTATTTTTCCGTCTAGTTCGGTAAGTGTCGCTTCACTGATGAGAGTGTCCTTTAAGAGCAACGCATCATAAGCCTCCGTATGGTCCGCCTGGTGGTCTTCTCGGACTTTCTAAATACCCGACCGGGCCTCTTTTCGAAATTTTGATATTTTTTTTTCTAGTTCGTTAGTTCCGTATGCGTTTCTTCACGAACTTTGTGTAATTCACAGCCAGGGCATATTCTCTAAGTTGTGACAGTAGACTCTTGTGAATCTCGTCCGTGGCCCTCGATATAGTTCTATTGATCAAGGCCTTTGTTTTTTGGGTAGTTAAAAAGTCGCCCTCTGTCGGGATGAATCCCCCTTCTGTCGGTTCCAAATTCTTTGAATTTGTCACCCAATCGGAAGAACTACCTGGTCCGTATATACTCATTTTCAATAATGTTGATAATATATATTACGAACATGCGTTTAATTCTAAATAATTTTCTTAAAATTAATTAATTTGAAATTTCTAGGACGACCGAAATCGGGTAATCGTTCTTCAACTCTCGCCCTTTATCATCGAGAATAGAAATCTTCAACTCGTGGATGTGTCCCAATTCCAAAACTTTCATCTCGGGGTGTGGGAAGTCTAAGGTCAGGGTCTCACCATAGAAACTGTCGCTGGCGGGCACGGTTTTCAGTAATGTGGTGGGAGTGCCGTCTACCGTGTTGTACGATGTGTTCACCCGATCCAGGTGCACCCCGAGAGTTTTCGTGATGGCGAAGTTCACCGGGGTCGTGCCGACGTGCTCGCCAGGATCAAACACTCCGTCATCGTTGTAAGGGTATGTTATTTTAAATCCTAACAGTGAGCCCAACCCCGGTGAGATCCTTAAACGCCTATCAACGGTCAATGTCGTGAGCCCCGTGGCTTTCGAGATTGCGAGAGTGACTACACCAGGAATCTTCTCCGCGACAAAAGCTTGGAGATCTCCGAAACTCCAAAGACCCTGAGGTACTATAGCATCTGGAGTTCTACGAAATCCTGAGGTCACTGGTTCAGTTATGAGGTAGTTTCCGAAAGCCACAGGGCTTACACCCTCGACTTCTGATGTGAAAAACTCGAGCGTTTCAACGTTTTTCCACCCGACCGTGAACGTGATTGATCTAAGGCCTACCCGGCGTTGTCCGCAGCAGTTGTCTATTAATTTTTGAAGTTCACAACTCCCTTTTTGAACATTAGTGATAGTAGCAAACATAATAATATCTTTCAATGGATACAAAAGCATTTAGCTTTAACTCTAATGCAAAGTATAAAGTTGGTGGTGTATACGCTCAAAAGAACACCATTGGTTGGCTTGTGCACCCTAAAATAAGAGTCAGTTTGGGCATGGGTTTCGACACAAATTTCACTAACATATTTGAGAAATATAGGGTGACCAAGATTAGTACGGTGGATGGGGTAAACAGATGGCGGGCAACTCCGATGCAGTTCTGGCAGAACCAACTAAATTTTGCCGTGTGGTGTGCCACAACTGGGTGTGGTGTATCTTTCGGAGACCACATAAAACCAAGTAACAGCATGATGAGCAGTAGCTTATACAACTTTCATGTTTATTATACTATTAGAAGGATTTTGAAAGAATTACGTGTTCCACTACCTCAAGACGACAGGTGGAATCCCATTTCCAACACATACAACCGTAAGGAGTTCGAACGGATATGTGACGAATTTGGTGTGGACCCAAACCGTGATTGGAAACAAAAAGTTTACACCAAGAACGATTCAATGGGCGACCCCTTTTTTGAAGAAGCTGGAAATGATGTAAAAGTTGTTGATGGCACATTCGATAGCAGTACTATGAGGTACACATCAAGTTTCCTAATACATAAAAGACCAAGTTTTTTTCTTGATATGTTCTCAGATAAAACCTACTACCAAACATATCCGGCTTCACTACACCAACCATCTAAAGTTGGAATAGCATGGAGTACATTTATATTAGATAAAGCACTGGATTTACTCAGGCCGGGGTTACTCGCCTCAACGACTCCATTCGTACATATGTGTGGGCTATACTAGGTGCACAAAAACAAACTCGCAGTTCTATAATAGGATTCGGAACGGCGTTTGACGCGCAAAAACAGTTCTTGGTACTTGTTGAGGACGCCATCTCAGCTAAGGTGGACCTGGAGAAGGCGATCCAGAATTATCAAGACGTTTTGTAGACTGCCAGCACCCCAGTGGACTATGTATTTGGAATAGGTCTTTATATGGCGCCGAGCAATATGATACTACGAGACGACCCGGTTGATGGTTACAATAATCAGATAGTAATCGCCACCGCCAATCAAAAAATCGGTCACAACGGTAACGTGAACACGGATATCATCAAGCGCACCCCCAAAATGATCGGGAGCGGAGTTGTAAATTCAAATAAATTTGAAAAAGATTTCATAAAACCCCCAAAACACAAAATGGATACACCTCCCTCAACACAATCGAACCCAGTACCCCCAATTCGTAAATTGGATGCACCATCGAGTTCCATCAACAATGTTGAAACACCAATCGAGATTGGAAGCACAACACACGAGGAGGAGAAATTAGCGCTCGTCGTCGCCCTCGTGGCGATCGGATTATTTGCGCTTTGGTTTTAGGAACTCTCTGGTGAAGAATAGTAGGAGACCGGCGATTGCCACGATTAAAGCCCAAGTATTTTTGGCTAGCCATCCGGATGTTTTTGATAATATAGATAGCAAGTAAGAAACTATACTTCCGATCAGTCCAGGTAGTGCGGCAGCCACCTTTTCGGCTAATTTAGCCAGGAGACTGGCGAGGGCTTTTAGTTGTTTTTTTACCCACTCCTTGGCTCCGCCTGATGGCGCGGGTGCTGGTGCGGGTGCTGGTGCTGGTGCGGGTGCTGGTGCGGCACCACCAGTGAAAGCTAGAACTATGGTCGATATAGTCATGCTGATAGCAACGAGGATGCTTGCTATCGTGATGCCCTGTTCTCTGAACAGAGTGCGAAGACGCTCACCGAGTGTCGTCTCCTCGTTCAGGACCCTCGAGATTGTTTCGCGGATCCGACTTATTTGGGTGCGGAGTGTCTCACGGTTAGTAGATGCAGCCTCCAAGCGAGCTTCTCTTTGATCCCGCAACGACCGCAGGCGTTCGGTGATCCGCTCGGTAGATTCTCTATCGTCACCGGCTTCCTCCAGTTTTCTTTCTTCTAGCGCGATATGTTCATCCAGCGACGAGAGTTTGGCGAGGTTACGGACCAGTTCGCCCCGGACCACGTTTTATTGCATTAGCCTTATCGAGTCCCCGGAGTTCGCGAAGAGGTAACGGTGGGTCATAGTTAGACCCTTGTTCGAGGTTGAGTATTTCGTTTTCGCTGAACGTGGTCTCCACCGCGTTAATAACGTCGGTGGCCACTTGAGGGACCTCGCTGAGATCACTGAGCTCGATAGTTTCTATCGAGGAGGCCGCCTTAACTTCTAGGCTGTTAATGGTCCTTATAGCTGTGGCCCTCAAAGCAATCTTCTTATTCTTCTTCCAATCTACGAATCCTAGTTCGCTCCTTACGAGTTGGCCACCGCCCGGGTTTCCGGCAATGGTACCCAGCGCTAGGGGTTTACCGGTCCTCGTGTTGATGATTGGGAGATTTGATGCTGCTTTTAGTCGCAATCTACCGTTCAGATCAAATTTGAACTTGGAGTAGTCGCGACCGACAGATGGGACCAGACCTTTTTCTGCCAAACGGTTGTAGTAGTCGTTTACAGCTCCCTCGAGTAATTCCCGACTTTGACTAGTAGTAGCGCCACCTAATTCCCCCGATTGGATTGGAACTGGAGGTTGTATCAACGGCGTTTCGTCATTATAATCATCTATGTCATAATCATCCTCATCCGCATTGACGTAATCGTCTCTGCCGATTTCATACATGTCATTATCGTAATCAGCCATATTACATGTAATTTCTTAAAATTAATTATGTATTAAAGACAAAACCATAGGGGTTTAATATAGTTTCACTAAATTATGTCTTCGAGTCAATACGGTCGCAAACTCAATCCATACCGCAGACTGCGTGAGCCCCTCGGGGCAAAAGGCGTGAGACAGAGTGTCGTTATTACGAACAACCCATCGACGATCGACCAGAACCAGCAGCTCTTGGTCCGCTTCCCCAACCTCGGAGCTAACGACGTCATTGTGCCGGGTACTGTTCGCCTCGCTTTCACTATTTCGCTGACGTCGACGTGGACGAGGACCGAACCGTCGTTCAGAACCTTGGTCGCGCCATCGTCAAGAAGACCATGATAAAGATTTCTGGTAATGAGGTGATGTCGATCGACAACAGCGACGTCTACCATTGTTATCAGGACCTATGGAAGACGGCGCAAGAGCGCGAAAACGCTGTCTATCAGGGTATTGACACCAGCAAAAATAAGAACGTAACCAAACTTAGAATCGGGGCTGGTAACAAGGTAGATAACAACGCGAGTGACAATGCGGTCGCGGGCGCTTACGGCAACCGCTTCTACATCCCGCTCGACTTCGAGTTGCTCGAGAGTCACATGCCCTACTATCAGAGCGCTTTGGCTGACCGCCTCGAATACGAACTAACGTTCAACGACTACGGTCGAGTTCTCATAACCAGCGACATGTTATCGACGTATACGATCGATAATGTTTCGCTGGAGTACGACATGGTCACGATGCCCGAACTCGCGCGATTGATCAGAACCCAGTACACCGGGCGCGTTGCCATACTTTACGACCGAGTTCTTCGCCATCGCAAGATGACGAAAGACAAAGGCGACACATTGTGGAATATTAACGTCAACGTACCCGCCCGCTCTATGAAAGGTATACTGATGTTGTTCGAGGATGCTCGGTTCGCGTTCGGTGCTAGAAAAACCGACAAATTCTATAACCCCAAAATCACGAAGGTAGAGGTGACGATCGAGGGAGTTCCCAATCAACTCTACAGCGCGGGTCTTCGCGCGCACCAACAGTGGGACGAAGTAAGAAAGCAGTTTGCTGCCGGCTCTAAGCGCTCTTCGGAGGTTGCAGCGGTTGCCAAAGACCTGCATCTCTCGGCCGTCTCCCTCGCGGAGTTCCTGAATACCAAATACGCGTTATGGCTAGACATGCGAGCCAGCGACGACGACCAAATACACGGCAGCGGACGCCAAGTTGAGAACGCTAGCGAGGGTGTGACGATCCAGATAACCAAAGAGGCGGACGGGCCATTGAACGTGTACTTATATATAATTACAGACGCACAACTCAACATCGAAGATGGCCGATACGTCTCAGCACTCTATTGATTTAATAAAAAAATCATCTAACGATTTATTAATTAATAATTTTGAAAAAATTAAGAAAATTAGCAATCATTCTAACGATTTATTAATTAATAAATTTGATAATTCTAAAGAATTAATTAAGAAAATTAGCAATCAATACCAATTCACGATTGGAGATGCCCACTCTGCCATAATATGTGGGCAGACAGGATGTGGAAAAACGGTTTTCATCCTAGACTTGCTCGAGGGCTCCTACCGCGATGCCTTTCGTCACATTGTGATCCTGTGTCCCACTGTGCGGCACAACGATACTTATCAGCGGCGCCCGTGGATATGGACCGACCCTGAGGTATACGTTATTGACCCCGGTGATAGGCTTCACGATTGGTTGCGTGGTTTATACCAAAAATTCCAGGGTGAGCCCACCCTATACGTGATTGACGATTGCTCGGCCAAGGCGGCGATGACCAAAAAGAAGGACATGCTCTCCGAGCTCGCATTTTCTGGCCGCCATGCTAGGCAAAGCGTATGGATATCCACTCAAAAGTACAACGCCGTCCTCAAGGATCTGCGCGAGCAAACGAAATGGGTCGCCCTCTTTCACTGCAAGGACCGAGACTCATTCGATGACTGTCTTCGAGAGAATGACGTTATCCCAACGCGCGAGGAGCGCCTGGAGGTTAGACGGATGCTTTCGGAAACTAAGCACGCCAAGCTTTTGCTAAAGACTGATCAACCAACTACTTACGAAGTTATCAATTAATTTTATAATTAATTAGCAATTACTGAACAAATGCTGAACAATGCTGAACAATGCTTAGCAATTGCTGAACAAATGCTTAACAAATGTTGAACAAATGCTGAACAATGGTTAACAATGTTAACAATTTGGTGCTCCGCTGCGAGCTTTGTTGCGAGCATAATGGTGATCATAAGTATCGGGTGGTGCGCTTGGCAATATGTTAAAGTGATGAGACTTGTTAGAATAGTTAAATTAATTTTAAGAAAAATGAACTGCGACGAACTTCTCGATCAGCTAATAGAAGAAACCTCAACTCCGACTGCCAACATAGATAATGATCCGACAGAGCAATCGGAATCAACTCCAACGGCGGTTGGTATTGGGTTGAGTGCAACGACTCCGAATGAAAATGAAAATGCGGCGCGACGAGAGCGGCTAGCTGCGCTGGTTGCTGGGGGACAATCGGAGCATTATCTCGGTAGGCGTCTCTCAGTTTTTGCAGGTGGATAAGATGTCAGATGCGGAGATCGATAAAATGTATGCGCGATACGAATCTAGGTTAGGTGCGGAGATGACAAAAACTCTCGGATCGGCGGTTATTCATTTGTACGCAACCGCCGTTAGTATACTTCTCCCTATACCAAACACCGCGGGATTGATTGACGATCTAGAGACTGACCCTTTTATAGGTCACACTCTTAGAACAGCCTGCTGCTCAATTTATCACAAGTTTGGAATGTACTTAGCTCCGCTGACAACCGCGTTGACCACGGGTAAACACTGTCAATTTGGACATATATGCCCACGAACTATAAGCCCTGAAAATGATGACACAAGACACACCCGCGAGAGTGACGGAGTTGAACCCGATTGCTCCAACCCAATCGAACCCGAGTGTTACTCCGCCACTGGATGACATACCGCATATAAAAAATCCCAAAAGACAGGCAGCTGGACGGGCGGCGGCTGCCACCCGAAAAGTTAAACAAGATAAAATACTCGCCGAGCTTCGAGAGGCTAAACAGTCGTTGCAATCGGGGACGGAGACAGCAAAACATCTGAAGACAGAGTTGAGTACAACAACACCCCCAATTCACGAATTGGAAGCACACTCAACACCCAATACCAACTGCCGTTGGAGTTTGGCGAATCCGATTGAACCCAAATTCGTGAATTGGAGTTGGGTTGTTGGTGGTGGTCTGGCAGTTGTTGGTGCCTTGTGCGTGTGGAAATACCCCCTATTATCGAAAAAACAACCAGCCAGTGTTCAGAAGAAAGTTACGAAACACCAATCGCGATTGGATGCGCCCCATTTAAACATTGATCGCGACCCCTTTTATATGCAATAATGGCTGAACAAGATGGTAAAATGTTAGTGAATGCGCTTTATCACGCCGTGGTGATATCGGGTTTCGATATCGGGTTTCAGTATCGGGTATGCTCGACTATCAAAGATGGCCCTAGGAGGATCCGCTCCCAAATTGGACTTTACTGTGAGAGACGTAGGGCTCGCGATCTTAGATGTAGCGGCCGCAGTTTGGACCCGAGATTATCTAGTTAAAGCTGGAATTCTACCAGTTAATATATGGAAATAAATGGCTTCAATCGCAATAATGATAGGTGGTGCGCTCGTAAACGCATTGGCGTTCAGCGGCAGCAACTTTCTATTCTCTAAAATGAGAAGCTCGAACGTGGATGAGGAGAGTAAGCGTCACGATTTAGCTGTAGAACAACTCAATAGCGCAAAGGAAGCGTGGTCGAAAAAACGAACCGCCCATCTTGACTGGGTCAATGAAGAGCTTCGCCGCGAAAATCACGCCGCACAAACTTTTCAGAACGTTGAAGAAGCCAACCGCGAGTACGCGCTGGCATATCCGCAGAAAAGTCTCGCGCCGCTGGATCGCGAGCCCCAACTTTCAGATTTCTATGTACCGTCAGAGCCCCAAAAAGACCGCGAGATCGCGTTCATCGTCGTGGGAATGGGTGTGGTGGGACTCGTCGGCTACTATATTCAATCGAGATTTTAAATTAATTATTTTAAATAACTTTTTTTATAAATATATATATATAGAACGATGTCAGTTGACGAACTTTATTTTGCTATGATTGATGTAGGCTACACTGCCCTTAAACACTGCATAGCTGGTGCAAAGGGTATGATTCGTCTGGCCCGAGATTCTCTCGAGACGTGGCGGGAGGACGAAAAAGTGGCCACCCTTTTCGCAAAGCGGATGTTAGATTCCTCCACCAATCCTGGGGGATTATATTTTCCCAATTTCCTTCAGAACTTAACCCCCAATCGCGATTGTACTTCTAATAAAGGTTTATTATTATCTACGCAGTTACCGGACGATCTGGCGAGGGCATGTTGGAGATTGTCAGATATATTAGAATACATCGCATACGATGAACACGCGCAAACTTAATACCAAACTATCGGTTCGCCTAACGCGCAAGCTAGCGAACACGTACTATAGCCCCCGCGGCTACTGGAAGGGACTCGCTGCCATCAAGAACCTCGCGGCGGCGACCAAGGTTTCAGAAAACGCTGTCAAGGAATGGCTCAAGAAGCAGGCCATCTGGCAGATCTATTTACCCGCGCCTCACAATATTCCGCGCCCGAAATTCGACGTGCCGGTACCGAACCAAGTTCACCAAGCGGATCTCCTGTTTCTCCCTCACGATCGCGTCGGTCGTAAGACGTACAAGTACGCGCTGACAGTCGTTGACGTAGCGAGTCGTTATAAGGGGGCTGAGCCGTTGGCCACTAAAGAGTCTAAGGAGGTGGCCGAGGCTCTCTCCCGAATATATAAGAGGAGTCCTCTCAAATGGCCGAATCTTCTCCAGGTCGATCCCGGCCGCGAGTTCATGGGCGCGGTCTCTCATCTATTGTCTAAGCACGAAGTTTCTATCAGACGCAGCCGCGTCAACATCCACCGGGACCAGGGGATCGTGGAACGCTTCAATCGAACCCTGGCTGAGAGACTGTTCGGACACCAATACGCCAAAGAACTTGTAGACCCTCATTCGCAATCGACCGAGTGGGTGGCCAGACTGCCCGCCGTGGTCTCCGCACTGAACGGAGAGGTGACCAGATTGATAGGTAAGAAGCCCGTAGATGCCATCAAGTTTAAAAGGGTGACGAGCGAGCCCTCTGCCGTCTCGCGCGGGCGACCCGTTGGTTTAGAGGAGAACGGCTTCCATTCCGAGTCCTAATTTTTGTTGACAGTACGTTTTCATAACACCGTCTTTCATTTTAAATCCCCTATTTTGTGCTACATCTATAATGTGTTTTCCATCTTCTGTAGTTTCACTTAGTACTCGTTTATATCTATCCCAATTTAAATTGTTAGTTCTCTTGGACATTCCTTTCGCAGAGTTTTTATTAATAGAATTAAATTTTTCTACAAAATAACACTTACTAGATAACGCTATCGCCCTATCTCCGCTAAATTCCATTTTGAAAAGTCCGGGCTCTCTTTCGCTCCATTTATCCCAAGCCAACCATTTCTTTTTCAAACCCATCTAGTAAGTTAGGTCTAATCAATTCCTCTATCGTTTTTCCACTAACTCCTATATACATACTATCCGTATCCATCTGTATTAATTCAAAGTCTTCTCTTTTTACGTATTTGTCAAGAAATTCGTAGTAAAATTCCAACATTCTCAATTTAGCTAGTTGATAAACCGCTATTCCACAATGGAATGGTCTCTTTACCGCACACCTGGGTTTTCTTGAAGATATTTCGTACGCATCTCCTATCTCTTCCAAATCGTCAAAGAATGCAGATCTTAATGCTTTGTCAACACAGGTTTCGTTTTGTGTATATGTCGTATTTAAATGTCTCTCAGTTGCCTCTATCATTTTTCCACAACACGAGTTTCCTAATAATTTCATTATGTCGGCTACTGGTTTCTTATTTGGTTCTACATCGCCCGTTCGTCTTGCGGCTGTAACTTCTTTTGCGAACCATTCGAAGGGTTTACCACTAATATAATCTATAACACGATGAACTCCCGTTATTTCTAGGCCGTGTTTTAAATACCATTTCAACAGTGGCGCGTACAGCAATACTTTGGTGGCCGACATAGATCCCACCAATTTTCTTCCATTTCCTCTAGTTCTTCCAGTATCTTCCAAATATTTTATCATGTGTGTGGGAACTTCATCAACCTCTACTTCTCTGTTTATAAATATTGGGGACATTTCAGAAAACTTATCTTTTAAGTTGTGTGGAACTTCTATATCCACCTCCGCAAACCCAAACCAGTCTCCAGATAAAACTCTTTTACAAAACTTTTTAATAAATTTAGGGTTATGTGGGGTATCTATATGGTGTATAGTTTCTCTCTCCCACACGGCATCTCTTTATTTAACGTAGATAAATATAACGCGTTTGCGTCGTACCCCAAAACAGCCTTGCACGGTTTGGAACCCACTCTAATATTTGAAACACCAGCTTCTGCATATCGTGTAAATACTATTGATGGACCGCCAACTAGAGCGTCCTTCATCATTTCGTATGTTTCTTCTTTTGGTGCATATAGAGCATCCTCCGGTATAATCGTCTTTGAAGATTTTTGTTCTTTAATGGTTCCTCTCAATAAATATTGTATAGCTACTCCAGGTAGTGTTACCGCATCTTTGAAAATATCCACACCTCTGTGTTTATAAAATTCACACATTTTTTCCACCGCTTCTAGGAACGGTGCTACATCTAAACCGTATAATATTTCAACCAATCTCTGAAAGTTTTCATATTATTTTCTTCGAAAATTCTACGACATTTACTTAATTCTGTTTCATCTATTAACATTTTCCCAGATAGTTTGGAATACCAATTCTCTATATCCGGTAGTCCTGGGTAATCCAGTTTGTCTGGAGAATCGAACCACTCATAAGGAAAGAAAGATTTCTGTCCTTTGCATTCGTAGGCTTTTATCCAACTATCGTAACTTACACCGGGTCCTAGATAAAGTATTACATCAAGAAATCTAAACTCTGGAGTAAAGAGAAATATTGTTGCGTTTGCACGTTTTCCGACCATTACTTTCTTTGTTGATGCCAGTTCGCCTACTAGGTATTTCTTTATTAAGTTTATATCGTACTTACTGCTGTTAAAACCTATAACCGGTACTTGCTCTATCCACTGTTCGATCTTGGCGATTTGGTTTTTACGTAAATGTTCTGTACGTATTAAACCCATATCTTGACCACACTTCTTCTCTTATAGCTTTTCCCCTGACTTTCAAATATTCTACGAATTTTTCTATAAGTTTTGCGGGATCTTTATCACAAATATGAGTTACTGTTCCTGAGAAATTATCTCCTATACTAACGCTTACCGGAACGTGCTCGGCTTCGTACTCTAGATTATTACCGAGAGTTTCAAATTCTGGGTTGAGATATGCCTCAAAATCGTATACTATCTGATATGGATAAAGAGTAGTGTCGCAACCGATCTTTATGTCTTTACCAGTTCTTTGAAATTCGCATTCCCACATAACTACTAGGTTGAATTCTTTGCTTCTTCTAATAAGTGTATCTCTTCTCATAGTGGATGCGCGTTCTTCTTCTCTATGCTTTGCATGAATCACACACCCGTGCCAGTAACAGCCGTGATATTGATATACGGTATTGGTTTCTGGACAGTATCCATCTACTGGAGCTCCTAAAATCCATCTTTCACCCCCGTGTCCACACTGTTCGTGGTGAATGTGAATTCCCTCGCGCTTTTCCACAGAGTACATCCAATCGATCGCCCCATAACTGTTAGGACTTTTTGGGTAGAACGCTTTCTCGAACGACGAACGCGGGCGCTCTAAATAATTACCATCACATACTACTTTTGTCTCACCTTTCATACATTTTGGTCCGTGTCTCTTCATATTACTCGCTTTTGTGAATTTCTGCTTGCAATTATCGCAGGCGTAAATTTTAGATAGGTTTTTTATCAGAAATGCGTGATTATTAAACAGTCCTATTGTCATTGGTTTATTACCTATTGCCTTATAGTGCGCTGGTACCTTTTTCAACCACCATACGTTACATTCGGTTGGTTGATATACTTCTATACCGATTTTAAAAAACTCTTCAACCTTTTTCAGATCTGAAAAATTAAATTACTACCAAAATATTGCTTAATAAGTTCTTTCGCCTTTTCTGTACATCTGTCGGGTCTTTTATCTGTCATATGCATAGCTAGACACCTAAACAGACAAAGGTCGTCATTATACTTATCTAAAGAATACATACCTTTTTTATTCTTCAGCCATTCTGGAAGTTCTCCTGCTGCTTCTTTGGATTGTAGTCCCAAATCTTTTCCCCTATACTACCCTGTATTAGCTTTACGAAAACCTCTACCCATCTTACAAACTTCCACTTTGTATTCGGTCTGTCTATTTTATCGGACATTATTCGTGTTTGCTCCTTATCTGACAGCCATTTTTTAACGGTTTTCATTGATGATAGTGGTTCACTACCACCGAGATTTTTGTGCATTATTATAGTTACAGGTTTTCCATTTTTAATTTCCTCCATATGTTCTAGCTTGTAAGAATATGAATATCTCAAATAAAAATTGGTTGTTAGATACGGAGCGAGTTTCTCGGACATGCGTTCAGACTCGTTAATGTTAATGTTTTACGAAAGGATAATGTAACTACCCGTCTTCCATTTTCTACCTTTTCCAATGTTTCATCGTGAGCCCCCAATATTTCTTCACCTTTTTCCACTATCGCGCGAACGAGAGATCTTTTATTTTGTATTGGGCCACCTGTGTGTCTAATTTGGGACAAATTATTGGTGCTTGAAGGTTTTATTACACTAGCCCTTAACTCCGCAATACTTTCTTTTTGAATTCTGTTACCAACTTCATCCGCTAGTGAGAGGTTTGTAAATGCCCCTCTTTTATAGGCGCGGGTAAACCGCTTCATAAACGCCTCATTCTTTGTGGCATTTATCAGCTTTGTCAACCCCCTAACTCTCAACCGTGTACTATAAGTAATCCCTAGAGATTCGGCTTCTCTTCTCAAACTTTCTATTTCTGCTCTAGTTTCTGGCGTTATCATATTTTCTGTATTATACTTTTGTATAACCTATAAAATTTATCTGTTCAATTGGACGTCAAAAATTTACATAATGTTTTTTTTCACGTCCAATTGAACAGATAAATTTTATATACATATATAATGGAGTGTGTGACTTGTTGTAAGAGGTTTACGTGTAAAGACTATATATCTACGAAGGCATCTAGCGAGACGTAGAAAGTTTCCTTGTGTCCCCACAATTTCAATTTCAATGCCCTAGATGCCCTTGTAAATTCGTTAGTGCCCAAACTCTTTGTAGACATAAAGCAACTACGCTGTCAGGTGGCTAAAGGTGAACGTGGTAGACTAGAGCTGGTAGAATTAGTTGCTGATCTGCGAAATAAATTAGCTATATCGGAGGAGAAAAATGAGGAATATAAACTATTGTACTTGCATGAATGGTTTCGACTTTTTTCAAAAGTCAATTACCAATATAATTGGGACTTCCTCTTTTCAAAATTATTTTCTCCAAAAATTCATAAATTTGCTGTCGGGAGACCCAATTTTCCTCGTTAACCAATTTTTTGATTTTCGGGGGTGGTGGGGGTATTATAGAGGGTTATAAATGATATCACGGTAAGTGGTATCATTTTGACTCCCTTACTACTACTCCATTTGTAGACGAGCGTGTTTTGAAAGTAAACAATTGCATTTGTCCGTGCTTTTGAAGCCAGTAAACGCAATATATATACAGATAATTGGATTATATTTAAATGTAACTAATAAAAAAGGTTTATACTCTATACTTTATTACACATGTTGTTTAATATCGTTAGAGTCTCGAATTATGAGCAGTCCAGGATATCCACTGTACCGTTCGCAACTGAACTACCTATGCCACCTTTTGGAAAGACGGAATATAAATAAATAAAACAGGTGCATCTCCATCCAAAAGAAAATATTGGGGAAGATCCATTAATAATGAGATGGCCCAAAGCAGTATACTTCATCTTTATATCGGGAACTTGTCCGACCAATCTGGTACGTCCGACTATTGGTAACAACAACTTTATTTCATTATTACTCAATATTGACAATAAGAACACAATGAACATGAAGCTGTATACTATTAACCACAATTAAAAAGTGTGCTAATCAAATTAGATCTCCAGAATATCGACATGATCGGCATAATGTTGTACAAACCTGCGATGACAATCTTGGCCATATTTCGATAATTTACACCCGTTGCCAAGACCACATTGAAATAGACGAAAGCCGCCAAGGTGTTCCGCTGATTTGTGAGTCTTACTTCCGGGTCTCAATAAATGGCGTAATGGGGATAATGCCATTAATGGTGAGATAATGGGGAAGAAGGCGCGTAATGGTGAATATTATGGTGGATAACAGTATATTTAAAGGCAAATTAATGTATATCCAGTATATTAATGCCATACTATATGCATAAGTAGTTCATACACGTCAGATATGACAACTTATATAATATTGAACTATACAGGTCATCAACATTCGTCTATTCTGGAGCCAAAATATGGAATGATCTACCAGTGTATGTTAAAACTGGAAGATTTTAAGAGAAAATACATAGCACATGTTCATACAAGTACTCAACATGATTAGCTCTTAATTTAACACTCATGTACGGTTCCATCATATCAAATCATACTCATGCGAGTGTTACATTGTGGCTCATGTTTATATGTACTTGTATCATTATTATTTGTTAAATATACATGTATGCACTTGTAGATAGATAGATGATCTCAGGGAAGATTGGCTATGACAACGGAACTGCTTCTATAAATAAAGATACTTACTTGTATTGCTTTACGCGACGGCGTAATGGCTAATTCCACACTGACGTAATGGGTTCGTAATTCCACACCGGCGTAATGAAGGAATGGCGTAATGGTGAATTAACAACTCTTAAAGGTACATGCCCACTCGGTAGGCACAACATGTTATTTATATCAGACATCATCTGAGAAATGTTCTGGCAAAATAAACATTCATTCACAATTACCTCACGTATTGATTGGCATTATTGTACATTTTTATATCAGACATAATTTCCAAACTGCTATCAGGGGCGATAATCGTATTTCCTTAAAATGTTAACGGACATTACTATTTATTCTCTGTAGTTACTTTTTGATGTGCAATGATCATACTTTATAAACTGTCAAAAATATTATTTTTTCAAGTGACGCATTTAATTAGTATAAATAATTAAAAATTAGCTTGCCGCATTTGCCCGATACAACCGCGCGCCACTATCAGTAAAATAAATAATAGTAAATGATTATATCTGTCTAGCGGGCACTCATAATATTTAGAACTGGTGGAATAGTAACACAATGACACACGTATTTAATTCCTTTAAAGAACATTTTGTGCCTACCTTAGTGGGCATGTAACTTTACTAGATAGGGGTGTATTAAAATGAACATTTTCCGGGTAATAAAATCAATTCGTCCCCTGGACTGTTCGTGCCCGTTACTTTTAAACCCATGACTACTCGATCGTATCGTTTTAATACGAAGGTTTGTTCTGGACACCATCACGGACACTCTTATGTTGGGATTATTGGTTAAATATTCATGTCTGTTTTAGCAGTTGATTTATATCTGACCAAAAGGCCTGAATGACTATGCATTCCCAAAACATCAGTGACGGGTTGGATGGTCGTGGATTTGGCACATCATGATGATAGTAGACCCTTAGAGTAATGCATGTGTGAAATATTAAGAAATTTCGATGAAGGAAGTATAATTTATAACATATTTCTCTAATGTTATGTTTTGTAAAGAGACTGAGTATACGTATAATTATGTGACATTGAACTTGGGATTAGCGGGGTTGGACGGCTGTGGATTTGTCACAGCATGATAGTAGAGCTTTAAATAGAGGAATGCAAGCGTGAAATACTAAGAAATTTCGATGAAGGAAATAGAATGTATAACATATTTCTCTGATGTTAAGTTTAGTGGCGAACGGACGGCCGCACGGTATAATTAACTAACATCGCTCAGAGGGATTTTTATGTTTAAATTATCATTGGCCCTTAAATACGTATTATATCGTATCCAATAACGTTTATGCACATCTTTTACCTTCTAATGCTATATATATATATATACCTGCTATATCGCATACTTTTTTCGTAACAGCGACCCTTTGCAAGCATAATAACCCGCATAATATTATAGTGTCATATAATATATCCCAACCTATATTTACCTCTATAACCTATACTATACCATATTATAATAAACTCATTAAGAGTTACTTGTCACAGGTCATAATTTGTTTGTTTGCAAGCCATTTCCTTCGCTGACAGGGAAGTAACCTAGCTACTCCGACAAAAACTCGATAAACTTGATATTTTGTCGACGTTGGGCATAAAGGCCGCACGAGTGTGGTATGAATGAAAATATGGATGATGATAAGGATGTACATGTATATGAAGTTTGAGATCAATCTGACATACAGAGGTACCCAAACACTTTAACGTGGACGGACGGATTACGAAAACTATTTTCCCCTCGACATACTTCGTATGCCGGGGGTATAATTTGAATTAACCTTGAATAATATTTAGCTAGTAATACATTATGATATCAGGAAACACAGAGTGTGTACTATAATGGTTTCTCGGATGTTCACATTAAGTAAGAGACGAGTGTGTATGTCGACCTCTTTACTCATATGCTGACGTCCAATAGTCCAACGTTGGCGTCATCACTGCTGCTCCGCTAAATTGCTGTGCTTGTACTGTTCTCATTGACATTCAAATACTATTCTATTTCAGAATATTTTGATTTTTCGCAGAATACTTCAGAAAGGAGCATTCTTTCTAATGGTATATTTTATGGTCACAAGGTGTATGATCACGTGGTACTAACAACAACAACAAGTACCGATTCAAAGTACGTATTCTTTCATAGTGTCCTTATTACGTAACGGATTTTGATGAAATATGGCGCATCAAACGCGTCTTGTTAAGCTGCATCCCTAGACCACCAAATGCAGCTCATGAAGACGCGTTTGCTGCGCAATATTTCATCACAAGAATTCCGCGGAATCAAATGTCTCGCCTTGTCCCGCCGCCTTGACCTCGAGCCTGGGCCAGAAAGCAATTTTCACTGGCCCGAACATATTATACAATTATTGACTAATGAGCCATAGAATATAAGATTATATTCTATGGCTCACTAGTCAATAATTGTTTTAGTATATGATACTAGTAGGTATATAGCACTTACGACCTTATGCTAATAGACAAAAATTGAAAAAGAATTTGAAAAAACAAACAAGAAACGAGGCAAAGCCACGAAGGCCAGGTTTTTTTTCAAGCATAGACACTTGGATAACATAATTATACCCGCTTTGTGTAGACTAGATGGCCGTGTCCTGCATGTCGCGCCTTGTGGCGAGGCATGGACACTAAAAAAAGAGATATAGTAGATGGAAAAACTTTAACCGGACACACGGACGTACGAACGGACGGACGTATGCCAAAATGCCGACTACATCGCGCTTTCCCGACAATGATAATAAACACCCATGTGAAGTATCAAGGTAATGAGTGAAGCAGTTGCAGAGATATAGTACACAAACAAACTTTAACCGGACACACGGACGTACGGACGGACGGACGTATGCCAAAATGCCAACTATATCGCGCTTTCCGCAAGCGTCGCGACAATGATGATAAACACCCATGTGAAGTATCAAGGTAATGAGTGAAGCAGTTGCAGACATAGTACACGAAAAAACTTTTAACAAAAAAAATCAAAGTAATTTGACCTTGACATTGGGCACAAATGGAAAAAAAGTTTAAAAAAAATAAAATAAATAAATTAACAAAAATAATGCTCGCTACTGGAGCCCAGAATTTGTATAATAGTCCTATGTTTATCTACATATCATATCTGCACAGGTCCACATATTGCCACAATATTATCAACACAGTTTACGGAAATGTAATACCCAGTTATAATAATTTACCTGTATAAATTACCTGTAATAATTTAGCTGGACATTTAGTGCTCAAGCTGGAAATTTGCACATGCTTGCACATGCACAAGTGTTCAACTGGAGAAGGCTATTGTTCTCTCTACAGGTAAGGTGTACAGAGCGCACGAGAAAACGGGTCTTCATGCATTAATGTTCAGTTTGTAGCATAGAAATAAATAGAGTTTGACCTTGACCCTGGAGCCCGGAATATTTTTTTAATAGTCCTATATTCATCTACATATCATAGTAAAGGTATGTATAAAGTTTGATGACTGTAGCTGATAAGGTGTTGAAGTAATGACCGGAACACGAAAACTTAACATTGAACAATGACCGCAACACGAAAACTTAACATTGAATGATGACGCCGCCGACGCCGGAAATGCGAAACCTATGTCTCGCTTTCCGCTTCGCGGGCGAGACAAAAATAATTTGTATATTAAGGAAAATATCAAATAATACTTACTATGGAGTTGGCGGCGTTGTTGTTGTAACCACGTGATCATGCACCTTGGGTCAGGTAGTACTATTAATATGAATTATAACACAAGTCTAATACAATATATGTATTTCTGGGTCAACACCATCGTATTAATTGACAGAAACGATATGTTTGATATTTGATGGTCATTTTGGATTTATGTAAATAACGTAAATGTTCAATCACGACCATCTCGAACAGACTATCTCAAACGATCATATGCATCACGATTCCTGAATATTGCATTTTTAAAGAACTTATGAAAGTGACTGGGTTTAACGTCCTAGCAACAGCTAAGGTCATATAGAGACGGGACCACAGTTTAAAGTCTCATCCGACAGACCAGTGGGATGGAAATACTATGGAAGTACTTGTGATGCCTCCGGATTGGAAGTCAGGTGTTCCAACCCCTAGGCCACAACCCATCCCTAAAGAGCTTATCAATATGATGGCAAAACAGGATGAAATGTGGAAAGTTGTAGGACAATATTGGCATTTGGCAGCCATCGTGTATGTATGCAACTAAATCATATATCCCACTTACCGTAATACGGGTACCTCATATACTTACTCTAAGGAGTTCCTATATCTAAAGAACAACATAAATTATGATGTTCGCCATGGTAAGGTCGCTGTACCCCTCCCTCACCATTGTGACCATATCCACTAATTTGTTATGGAACAGCGACATTGAAAATATTACCAATAAGGCAAACAAAACTGTAGGATTTGCCAGCAGAAACATCTGCTCCAAAAACTGTAAAAGTAAGGAACACACTTATAAAGTACTTGTCCGCCCTCAAGTGGAGTACGCTTCCTCAATTTGGGACCCAGATACAATATACACAAAATTGAAATGGTCCAGCGCCGCGTTGCACGCTGGACACTAAATGACTACTCACATACACCAGCGTCTCAGATATGCTAGACAAGTTAGGATGGCGCACCCTTGAAAAGCGCAGATCAGTCGCCCGACTGCTTACTCCACACAATTGTTAATGACAAGGTCGATGTACCCTCCCTTAATATGTTTACAGCAGACCGGTTTTCTTGATACATTTATTGATTCTTGTATTGCCATTCAATGACCTTCAAACAAATTCATACTTCCAAAGATTTCTATACATTCTCCTTCTTTCCCTTGGCGATTGTGTAATGGAACGCCCTTCCCCCGGAGGTTACCAAAACTGGAAGACCTAGATAAATTCACGTCACAAATTGTGCCTCACCGGAGGCGTTGCGTTGTGTCCTCGAGCAAGACACTTTATCTACACTGCTCCAGTTCACCCAGCTGTAAATGGGTACCGATAATTCGTAGTTGCTCTGTAAATACGAATTACCGGCTTCTCTCAAAAAAATCTCTACTTCCGTTCTTTCTCCCATTCTTGGGAGACGGCATGCAAGGTCCTAGAGCCAGTGCCGCCGTTAAATATAAGCTAAAAAAAAAAACGTCACAAATTTGCAACCTCCAGCATACCAAACTGAATGTTTTAACCCGTTTTTACTAGCTTCATACACCTACACATATTCTTTTCAATAGTTGCTTTACTGTCACCTTCATTCGCAACTGCTACTAATCCTCGCGAGGGGTTTGTTTGTTTATTGGTGTTTTAACCCTTAGAATGCGGGAACCGAAAATAGTTGTCTGCTGTTAATTTATATTTTGTCTTTTCTCTCAGTAAAAACATGGTTTGGCAGCATTTTAGAATAATTTCCAATGGATAAGAGATAGACCACTTAAAACTATCCACTGATAGCAAATATGTGATAAAACGTGGAATCTGATCAGCATCTGCACTGTTCGCCGTTCCATCAATGAAACAACTGCCATACTTCTAACAAGCAATATTGATCATCGGCAGGCTACAGGAGGGAGTTATTTGATCAGGAGCTACACATCCCATAATCCCCATCTCTTCAATCACAGCCATATATATATATATATATATATATATACACATCCCATAATCCCCATCTCTTCAATCACGGCCACACATATATATATATATACACATCCCATAATCCCCATCTCTTCAATGACGACCACATATATATATATATACACATCCCATAAACCCCATCTCTTCAATCACGGCCACATATATATATATATACACATCCCATAATCCCCATCTCTTCAATCACGGCCACATATATATATATATACACATCCCATAATCCCCATCTCTTCAATCACGGCCACATATATATATCCCATAAACCCCATCTCTTCAATCACGGCCACATATATATATATATACACATCCCATAAACCCCATCTCTTCAATCACGGCCACATATATATATACACATCCCATAATCCCCATCTCTTCAATCACGGCCACATATATATATATATATCACATCCCATAATCCCCATCTCTTCAATCACGGCCCACATATATATATCTACACCATCCCAATCCCCATCTCTTCAATCACGGCCACATATATATATATATACACATCCCATAATCCCCATCTCTTCAATCACGGCCACATATATATATATATATACACATCCCATAATCCCCATCTCTTCAAACACGGCCACATATATATATATATATATATATATGGTCATCATCATATGGGAGAATCAGAAAAATATGTGTTTACTAGGCTAATGTCAAATTTTATTTTTGTATTAAATTCACAATAAAATGTGTACCCCAACTCTGGGATCAGCTCATTTGTTGTATTTGACATCCATGGGTCATATGTGGCTTTTCATGGAAAATAAGAAAAATATGCTATATTTGTGGTCTTGTTTATTGTTTTCTGCAGCATGATAAAGGTATGACAATTTTTTTTATTGCTTTTTGATACTCGCTACTTCTGATTTCAATTGTGTTTTTGGCAATTTTAATTGGGTATTTAAGCAAATACGCAGCTTATCTGGAGCTATGGAATCTAATATTTGCATTAACCTTTAACCCTAAGCAACGGGAATGAACTCTTATATGTTAATTTTGCGACCATCTATAACAAAACAATCACCAAATTATTTTCAGACTAGTTCATTTATAGAAAGGGGGCGTTTTTTTCCCTAAAAAAATATATGAAAATTACTAGCAAAAAGTGTAGATCCTAATCAGACGGCGCGTCATGAGCTCGCTCATCTGGATCTACACTGTTTGCAAACACCACTATAGAGGTATGTAGTGTTGAAAGGGTAAATATCAGTAAACTTGTTATAAATATCATATTAAATCATTAATCATATAACACTCGTCTAAAATTGTTATAGTCTGCAAATGATGTTCTTTAACCCTTACTACGCTGAATGAAATGTTGTCGTCTGCTGGAAATGTTTTATTTTCAATATTTCTCGACAAAAACCTGGTTTTGACAGCACATGAGAATCGTCTCCAATGGAGACGATTCTCATGTGCTGTCAAAACAATTTTTTTTTTAAAGAATTAAAGCAAAAATGAAAAACAGCAGACGGCAATTTCCGTCAACAGCGTAGCAAGGGTTAAATTTTGCTGTAGGTTACGGTACGAACAGATGTTGTAAGGAGAAGCTAATCCAACGGATCCAGGGATCATCAGTCCACGGTAACATGGATATATTCAAAGATAATTACATTCAATGTCCCTTCAAAATTGTGCAACATCATTCATAGAGAAACATATACATGTAGAAGACATTATGGGCCATATCTGACAGAACCACGCTTTATTAATATTGCATTAGCGACCTGTGTAGATGCAGATATGCATTCTTACCCAGATTGATCAGGGACTACACTGTTCAACATTCAGTAAACAAATTATAAATCAAGCTTCTAACCCACAACTTGTTCATTGTAAATTTGTTTTTTCTTTCTTCTTCAGATTTTGCTTGTACAAGACCTAGCAAGATTTAGAAATCATTTTCACATGCCACATAACCCCTTCAACCACAAAGCAAAAATGTGCAAACACTGTAGATCCAGCTGAGCCGGCTTGTAACAAGCCATCTCATCCGGATCTGCAGTGTTAGCTAGTTTTTCCGATATTTCAAAAAATGCCCCTTATCTTATTATAGGAATGAATGGCCTTTTTGTGGAATTTATCGGGGATATAAACTTGGAAAAGTCTCGGGAATACTGGACGAGGCCTTCCGGCCTTCGTCCAGTATTCCCGCGACTTTTCCAAGTTTATACCCCGATAAATTCCACAAAAAGGCCATTCATTCCTTATAATTCCAGCATTTGAAATAAATTCATCAAGAAAATGTGTTTATTTTGACAGACGGCAGCCATTTGTTCACATTGACAGCACTGACAGCGCACCTGTAGAAAGTAGTTCGGCATGGGAGTTTACTGGGATATAAACTTTGGACAGAGACTTGCTACGAGCCAATCAAATGTTAGGGAATTGTGTAAATATTTTTGTGCTGGAATTATTTAATAATTAATTGAATGGTCCAGAATTGAGAATGGAACTAAAAATGTCAGATATTTAGGGGTGAAAGGGTTAATATGCAATATCTTGGACGACCTCCAGTAATGAAATATATTTTCTGAATCCAGTCTTCACCTATTCTCGCGTTTCCGCAGTACTCTTGTCTGCGGTATGTCTGCTTGAATCTCTTTTGGAGACTTCGTAACCTTTGCTTTCTTCTGTCCAGCAGTATTTACAGTTTCTATCACTTCCTTGTCAGCATCTTTTGAAAGACTGTCCGTTACTGACGAGTACCGTCCCTTTTTACTTGCAGAGACTTTCTCTGTGGTGCTCGCAGACTTCTGTCTCTTTTTCTTAGACTGTTCCCCAGATGCCGCTTCTGGTTCAGCAAGTTTCCTTTTCTGTGGTCTGGCCTTGGGCTTCTCTGATTTCTTGTCATCACCGGCAGCCTCATTTGTCTTCTCAGATGGTTCGTCGGTACCTGGGTCCTCTTTTACATCCATCGGTGAAACTGGGTGCTCCTAAAGTAGTTATTTATTGATTGATTGTGATTTTATGTTTGCTCAATGACTAGGTAATATAGGCTGGTGTTATATATAGGTTACCAAACTTGGAAAGTCAAGAGTAACTTCCCATAGAACTATTTCTGTGAGTTTGGCTATTTGATTGCATGTTCCTTCGGTTAGAGCTTTAACCCTTTAAACACTACAGACCTGTATAGTGGTATTGCCAAACATTGTAGATCTAAATGAGCCGGCTCGTGACGTGCCGTCTCATCAGGATCTGCACTTTTTTGCAAGTAATTTTCATATTTTTGAGAACAAAAACACCCCCTTTTCATAAATGCACTAGTCTGAAAATCATTTTGTGACAATTGGATTGGTAGGAAAATTAACATATCACAGTAATTTCCAATTACTTAGGGGTGAAAGGGTTAACTAAGCATCTTGACCTCAAACCAACAAATTCTGCTAGTTCTAACATAAAGGATGCACCAAAAATGATCTAAGGGAAGTTACTCATGATTTTCTAAGTTTGGAAACGCATTTATAAGACTGGTCTATGCAGACGAGAATGTAACGCGACCATTGCATATTCAACACTAAATTTACAATATGCATTCTAGCACTGAAACCACAATACATATGATGATGCCAGAGGCCCGTACTACACCAGTAGCCTATTTCATCAACATTGCAAAGTATACTTATCTAGCAAAGTATACTTTGAGGGAGACATTTTCAATTTAAGGATAAATTTATTAATTTGTATTATACTGAATTTATTACATTATCACAGCCAAAATTGCTGTGATAATGTAATACATTCAGTATAATAAATCTGCATACTTTTAGTCATCAAATATATGCATCAAATAAATGATTACTCCCTCAAAGTATACTTTGCTAGAAAAGTATACTTTGCAATGTTGGTGAAATCGGCTAATGATCACTTGGACCTTGAACCCAGTAAGATTCATGTTAATATATGAATTCATGTAAACCATGTCTATCGTGAACGACACACACTACCCAGGCCCGTACGCAGGGGGGGTGCGACGGGTGCGTACGCACCCCCCTAAATTCGCCGAGGTCCGCTATTTTTCAAACAGTAATCTCAACAAATCTTGAAATGCATTAATATACAGGTAATTTGCATGAAAATGTCACAATTTACCACCGTTGAAATCCGAATTTAAATGACATAAAATGCAGGAAAGTGCATTTCAGGCCATCTAGGTTTAAAAAATTTCAGGGGGTGCGTCAGGGGCGAGCCCCATGTAGTGGCGCGAGTACGCTAGGGGGGTACCCCCCTAGCATACTCGCGCCACTACATGGGGCTCACCCCTGACACACCCCCCCAATAGAAAATCCTGCGTACGGGCCTGCTACCAACCTTCATTTACCATGTTTACTAAAGTAGATTGTACAGCATAAGATCGCTGAACTGAACACACCAGAAAACCTTAGCGTAATTAATATTGTCGAGTTTCACTACTGCAATTTATATCTATTCAGAGCTCCAAATATGGTGAGTATTGGCGTATTTTATGCACTTCTGTTAACATAATACGCATTGATTATCAAAAGTGGGAGTACAAAATACTCATAGCAATGTGAAAATGGCATTGTTTATCAAATTGAGTAGTGAAAATACTGTAATAAAGTTGAAAATTTACGTAGTTCAGCTGCAAAAAGCAAACAGTATTTGGTTTTTGCAGCTCAAATAAGTGATTTTTTAAATTTGTTTTATCATTTGTTCCCTATTTAATAAGGAAGAAAACCAATAATACATTTGTAACAGTAAAATACGCATTGAATTTAACATATTTTTGCATGGTAGTGTTTTTTATTCATCATTTTTAGGGGAAAGAATCATATTTTCTTTATTTCATCTCAAAAGTATATGTTGTTACCACTCATTTGAACCGTCTCAACGAGACGATTCAAATGAGTGGTAACAACATATACCTTTATGGAGAAATAAACAAAATAATGAGATTTTTTCAACAAAAATACTGTAATAAAGTTGAAAATTTACTATTAAGTTGAGCTACAAAAAGAAAACATTGTTTGCTTTTTGCAGCTCAAATAAGTGATTTTTTTTCTTTTTATCATTTGTTCCCTATTTAATAAGGAAGAAAACCAATAATACATTTGTAAAAGTAAAATACGCATTGATTTTTAAATATGGGGGTATAATAAATACTCTTTAAGACACAAAACTTATCTGGAGCTCTATCTATTGATAGAAAAGAAAACAAACATGTCTTGGAATACTCTTATCCACTACTGACTTTCAGTGGAAGCTCTCTAAACTGGACACCGTCTGATTGCACGGGCCTGTGATTGCACAGGGTGTCCAGTTTAGAGAGGTTTCACTGCAAAAAAATAATACTGTACGGAGGAATAATACTGCAGTGTCACCAGTCATTCAGCCACAGCACCTAAAGTCATCATACCCGAGGACCAAACCAAGGATTATTGCGAGTCCGGTATTTTTAGGATGAACCCATTGTTAAATTACCATTCACATGCTCCCAACAAACCGCCCTCACAAAGTGAATGCGTGAGACAGAACCTTGGTTCCAAGTCTCAGCAGAAATACTATCAAATTACATACACTCTTGTTTAAACCCTCTAGATATCATCACAAATCACCCAGGAAACTCACCAAGTCGTCTAGTTCATATTCTATTCCCAGTTCCGTCAATTTTGTTTTCTTCTTGCGGTATTTTGTGAGAGCCCTCTTCTTACTGGCTGTCACTGCTGTGGGTGATTTCGCTGTATTGTGCCGGCGAATTGCGTTCTCTTGCTTCATTGGTTTGCGGAATGATCGGTTCGCACCTTTGAAAGTGCTGGGATGTACGGTAGTCAGGTGTTTGCCTGTAAAGGGAGGTAATACAGGGATTCCGCTGGGGAAAATAAAAAAATCGCCACTTCAAAAAAAAAAAAAAAAAAAAAAAAAAAGGAATAACCAATAAGATAAAAATAAACAATTGGCAATAAATCTTCATTTTTTTTTTTTTTAGAAAATTGTAATTTATTATCGCCAATTGTTTATTTTTATCGCCAATTGCGAAAGTGGCGATCGCCAGCGGAATCCCTGGTAATACAAATTAGACAACACAACAAGAGCTGTAGGAGAACAGCATAGCATATGGCCTGCATAAAAACCGTAACCAAGGTTGACTAAAAACCTTAACCAAGGGAAATTAAGTAAGGTTAAATGTAGGTCAATGTCAGATATAGGTCAGGGGTTATTGATGTACATCACTAGGAGATGAAGTTTTCCAAGTATGGTTGCTGTAGGCCCAGGAGTATTCCATATACAAGCATGACTAAAAACCTTAACCAAGGGGAAATAACTAAGTAATCCAAGTATAAAAGTAGGTCAAGGTCAAATATAGGTCAGGGATTATTGATGTACACATCACTAGGAGATGAAGTTGTCCAAGTATGGTTGCTGTATGCCCAGGAGTATTCCATATACAAGCTTGACTATAAACATTAACCAAGTTTGAGTACAAACCTTAACCAAGGGGAAATAAGTAAGTAATTCAAGGTTAAATGTAGGTGAAGGTAAAATATAGGTCAGGGGTTATTGATGTACATCCCTGTGAGAATAAGTTATCCAAGTATGGTGTCTGTATACACAATAGTATTCCATCTACAAGCTTGACTAAAAACCTTAACCAAGGTTGACTAAAAACCTTAACCAAGGTGAATCAACTAAGTAACAGAAATTATAAGATATTTACCCGAGCGTTAAAGTTTTTGAAGCACTAAGTATGTGACCTTGACCCTGTGCTTGTCGGGGGCAGGACGAACGTGGATTTGGCACAGAGCAGTAGAGGATGATTAGAGCAATGCGTATATGAAGTATGAAGCTGATCCGTGAAAGAAAACAGAAATTATAAGATATTTACCCGAGCGTTAAAGTTTTTGAAGCACTAAGTATGTGACCTTGACCCTGGGCTTGGCGGAGGCAGGACGAACGGTGGATTTGGCACAGGACAGTAGAGGACCATTAGAGCAATGCGTATATGAAGTATGAAGCTGATCCGTGAAAGGGAACAGAAATTATAAGATATTTACCCGAGCGTTAAAGTTTTTGAAGCACCAAGTATGTGATCTTGACCCTGGGCTTGGCGGGAGCAGGACGAACGTGGATTGGCGCAGGGCGGTAGAGGACCATTAGAGAAATGTGTATATGAAATATGTAGCAGATCGGTCAAAGGATGAAGAAATTATGAGACATTTACCTGAACGTTAAAGTTTTGTGACGGACGGGACGGACGGGACGGACGGACAAGGGTAACACTAAATGCCCCCTCCACTATCGTGGTGGGGCATAATAAATGCCCCCTCCACTATCGTGGTGGGGCATAAAAAACCTTTTGCGTTTGCAACAAAGACAAAATACAAGCGAGAAAGTACCACAGGTATCAGGAGTTAATACATCGATTTATAAATTCAGATCAGCAGAACATGATGTTAATCAATACAGTGCACCCTCTCTACAACAGCCAGTCATCAGAAGGCAGAAAGACTGGCTGTTGTTGGGAGATTAAACATACAGCCATTTGTCCAAATGGGATATAAATTCTGGCTGTTGTAGTGAGGTGGCCGTCCGTGGAGGTTCGGCTGTTCATCAAATTAATTACATCAACATGTTGCTATAGATGCGCTTGCCTCATTGAAGAGATCTACACACTAACTTTGATATGCTATAAATGTTAGAAAGAATATATTTTTAGTATCGAATGACCATTTCTTAACAGTTTTATGTGATCTTTTAGGTAAATTATATTACTGTACTAGTCTACATAACAAATAGTTTATTCTCATTTGAGTGGATAAACAGAATTTAACTCCAGATTTAATGGCGACCAGTATACATGTACATGTAGTGCAATCAAACAACACATCTGTCTAGGCTGCTCTGTAGCCTATTTCATCAACATTGCAAAGTATACTTTACTAGCAAAGTATACTTTGAGGGAGTAATCATTTATTTTTCCTGAAATGCATTATTTCATATAGAACTAACAAATGCATGTATTTCATGATTAAAAGTATGCAGAATTATTATACTGAATTTATTACATTATCACAGCCATTAAATGGCTGTGATAATGTAATAAATTCAGTATAATAAAAATTAATAAATTAAAAAAAAAAATTGAAAATTTCTCCCTCAAAGTAAAGTATACTTTGCAATGTTGATGAAATAGGCTACTGGAGTTACACATCTGTCTAGGCTGCTCTGGAGTTACACTGGCCACAAAGAGATTATCAAGATTATTGTCCTACAAGTACAGTAGAAGATCGATCTCTCGAACCGGCAACGGACTCAAATAAAAGTTTGTGTCAGGCGTAGTTCGAGGGAAAGAAAATCAATACTAGTCAGTGATTTCATTCCATTTAGGAATGACACCATAGATCGATGTTTGTATGGCCTTCTGGAAGAAATATCAAATAAACAAATATAATGAATTCAATACGTACATGTATGCATACGTAAATAAATAAACTGTTAATTAAACTGAATATTACACACCGTCTCGTCTTTGTTTTGTTTTTTCATATCGAAACCCGAAGTTGTTGTGAGCAACATTCCCATTGTAAACGTGTTTATTTTACTATGCTATAATTAAGCTCGACAACCACAACGTCACAACCATGGACCATTGTTATTGCTAGTTAGTGTTTTTTTTATCACGGATCATTTGCATACACAAGCAGTAAAGTGTTTGCAAAAGATCGGCGTAAAATAACATTCAATAAACGAAAGTAGACAGGTGCGAAACATCATATTCCAAGAATGTGTCTATAAATAGCACACTGGTTTATTAAATATACAAATAAAATTTAAACGAAATTGCACAATTTGGCACTTAAAAATGTTAAAGGCGGAATATTATTTTCTAAACATTCGTCACTCAGGAATACAAATAGAGACATGTCCCTTCATTATCGTGGTCATCTTGACGTGGAATTAACGCCGTTTAATTTTTAAAACGAGGTGTGAATATCACGATTGGCGGTCTCTTTAATCTGTTTCGCTTGACAGGTGGTGACATTACACCACCTGTCAAGCGAAACAGATTAAAGAGACCGCCAATCGTGATATTCACACCTCGTTAGGCAAACAGATCAGCTGGCGACAACTTACCTGTACGAGCTATCAATAGCACTTTACGTTGATTGACTGACCAAGGGACCGTGACTTCGGTTCGAGAGTTCGACTTTGTCGTAGTTCGAACTTTCCGGAGTGTTCGACAGAGACCTGGGGCCCGTTTCATTAAACTTTGTACGACTAAAATGTTCGTAAGTGCAAAATTATGATAGTCTGTAAATATCACATTACTTAGCAATGTTTTCTTGTAAACAATTATTGAATTTACATTTATTGAGCATAGGCTGCATATGCAGCCTATGCTCAATAAATGTAAATCCATCAATTGAAATTTCCAGACGATCCTAAATTTGCACTTACGAATATTTTAGTCGTACAAAGTTTAGTGAAACGGGCCCCAGTTCGAGAGACCGATCTTCTACTGTACATGTACTCACATTTCACCAGTTTACCAAACATCAGGTAGTTATTCATCGTATCAGCGACGATCCGCGCCACTTCATCGTATGCGAATTGCACATAGGCATAGCCTCTACTGTTGCCAGTCTGAAACAAGAAATCCGTACCCCTCAAAAACTTTAATGCAAAAAAAACGTACACAAAAAAAACTTCAACCCAAACTTCAGTCATTGGACCTTGACCTTGGGCTGCAAGAGTGGGCTGCAGAATGAAAATATCATAATAATCATACAAAGTTTTAAGCCATTTCGACTTACGGTACCTAAAACATTAACACAAAACAAATTACAGAAAACTTCACCTTCAGCACAGAGGCCGCATGAGTGAGCCACATAAGGAAAATATAGATGATGACTAATAAGCATATGAAGTTTCAAGCCAATCCGACTAATGGTTACAAAGATAACACAAATCTCTGACATTCATAGACTGATGGGACAGACAGGGTGGCGGATATACCTCGAAGTACCCCAGGGTACATAAAAACCAGTTAACACTGTTATCCCTATTAAAGTAACTGACATGGATCCAAACCGAGAGTATCATGAATGCTATTATTTTAGTTCAGCCAATCAGATGGCAATCTGTGAAGCTGATTGTGTGGGATTCTTTTGCATAGAGATATATTTCTCTGTAATTTTAGTAGCTAAACGGTGTGCAACTAACAGTATACTAAACACAGATGTTTTAAGTGAATATATTTCGGGGCCTAAGGCAATTATCTATTGCCAGACACATAAGTAAAATTTGATATGTGCAGTGTTAGTTGCGAACGGTAACTTGCAATCTACTCACATATGAACCAAATGGGGGGGGGGGGGGGGGGGGAAATCCCAAAATCAAAACTGAATATTTACAATAACAAATAACCCTGAAATCAGTATAATCCTGATCTGATGCCAGGTCCTCGCCACACCAGAATCACTTGGCCCCTTCCAAAAGCAGTAGGATCAGTAATAATCTTACTACTTTTATATTGGGCAATAACGCAATTCAACTCCCAGATAACTAAGCTACGGACGGTACGGGAGTAGATTGCAAGTTACCGTTCGCAACTAGTCTGGTGCCTGAAACTAGGCCACATTTTCCATGTTGTTAATTACCTTAAATAGGCCCTATATTCTAACAGAAATGGGTGGGTGTGGTAATTTTCCAAATGGGGCATTTACTGAGTCATGGGTCTGTGTCTTCGACTTGTGATAAAAACAGGATTATTGCAATTATACCTTTTTGCTTCTTGACACTCGGACTTTTGTAATGGTTCCAAACTGGGATAGGAACTTCTTGATAGGATCTTCCTCGAAGCCCCATGGTAAATGTGACAAATAGATCACCCCAGGTTGCACAGGTCCATCCTTGCTCTGAAATTAAACTCGGAAATCACATATCGTCGCTGTTCTTCGAAAACCTCATTTCCGGCACCAAAATTATTATATGATAAACATTTAGTTCAAATCAAAACATGTTATCTGCGAAAATACCGGATATTTTAGCCAATTGTTTGACACGTTAATGGTCATATGACAAAATCCAATAAATCTATTGGTTCACATTTTTTATCTTCTAAAACCTTGTACAACTTCTTTGGTGTGCGATATCGCAAAATGGCACAAAAATAACCAAAACATTCAGAAACAGATTCTAGGGTGAATGTACATTTTGTATTTTAATTTCTTAGATAGTACATGTATTAACAGCTTGTACATAAAAATGACAAATCGAAAAACAGGTACATGTACCCGTCATGAAATAGTGAGAAAATCCGGAATAACTCTCTAAGAACTGGAAAAAATACTAGACAAGAATTCCGCCACAGAAGCGGTGTCGGACCTGCCGAGGCATTTGACCGTAACATGATCATGTGCTAAAGTAAACATCATAAAAACCGTCAGAGAAATTCATGCTTAAAACACGAAAAAGGTCAAGATTGAAGAAACGTTTTGATATAAAAGAAAATGGCTACGTGTTTCCACAAAAATGTCAAGGTACAAAGGTCAAGGTCATGTTAATGGCGGCATGAATGTGTTCCCAATGCTCACATGTATCAAGTGTCCAAACATTGAAGGAATGCGTCAAGTACATGTAACATGAAAGTTATAGCAGGATGAGGAAGCTTGTACAAAGTTTTTGACGCAAAAAAGTGGCAAATGGCTAAGTGTTTCCGCAAATATTTGAAGGTAAAAAATGTCAAGGTCATGTGAATGGCGGCATTAATGTGTTCCAATGCTTACATGTATCAAGTGTCCAAACATTGAAAGAATGTGCAAAGTACATGTAATATGAAAGTTATTGCAGGATGAGGATGCTTGTACAAAGTGTTTTAGCAAAAATTTGAAGGTAAAAAAAGGTGAAGGTCATGTGAATTGGGTGTGTGTTCCTAATGCTTACATGTATCAAGTGTCCAAATATTGAAGCAAACCGTAAAGTAATATTAAAGTCATAGCATGAAGACGAAGCTTGTACAGAGTTTTTGACATTTCGGACGACAACGACAACGGAAAAAGCGGAGACTATAGTAGCGCCTTCTGCTAAACCAGGTGCGACAAAAAACTAGAAACGAAAGCTCGTAAGTCATTGTTTTAACCTCGACCATTTAACTGTAAGCGTAGTTGCGAATGATAACTCTTGCAATCTACTCCCGTACCGTTTGTAGGCAGAGTTACGATTCCACTCATAGGATTCCTCTGCAGAATAGCGAATAAGATCTGTAGCCTATTTCATCAACATTGCAAAGTATACTTTACTAGCAAAGTATACTTTGATGGAGTAATCATTTATTTTTCCTGACATGCATTATTTCATATAGAACTAACAAATGCATATATTTCATGATTAAAAGTATGCAGAATTATTATACTGAATTTATTACATTATCACAGCCAAATTGGCTGTGATAATGTAATAAATTCAGTATAATAAAAATTAATAAATTTATCATATAATTGAAAATTTCTCCCTCAAAGTATACTTTGCTACTAAAGTATACTTTGCAATGTTGATGAAATAGGCTACAGATTCGCACTTAGCAGTTAGTTGTGAAAGATTTTCTACATTTTTGAACGGAAATGTGTGTTAATATTAGGAAAATAACATATTCAAGTACAAGTAATTATGACATAAATTTACATATTATGTAGATGACCTGATAAAGTAAATTTAAGTTAGAATCAACAAGTAACCCAGTCAGTGGCAGCCAAAATCTACATGTAAAAGTTAAGATGGGGTCCATTTTCTGTAAAGGCAAAAAGTCATTTTCTAAACCTTCTACAATGGTAAAAATTGTTTCAGAATTATTAGTTTGTATTACTTTTATAATACAAATTTTCTTTCAGATGGAAAATATCTTAAATATGTCACATTTAACTGCCAAAGTGTGAATCAGATCTGATTCGCTATTCTGCAGAGGAATCCTATGAGTGGAATTGTAACTCTGCCTACGGACGGTACGGGAGTAGATTGCAAGAGCTACCGTTTGCAACTATTGTAAGTGCTAACATTCATATGGTTAACAACAATATATAAATATAGTAGTTATTTCGAAATATTATGCCAATATTCATTTTCAGTCGGAAGATATTTAGTTTTATTTGGTTCCTGAAAAGTAGACAGATATGACTTACCGTATAACCTCGAATTAACGCCTCCTCCTAATAAACGCACCCCCCCTCCCCCCCCCCACCTCCCTATTAAAAAAAAATGGACTATTGCTGAACATTCTTTAAGGATTATTATACCCACTTTTTTTGTAAAAAAAAACGGGTATATTGTTTTCGTCACGGGTGTCCGTCCGTCCGTACGTCCGTACGTCCGTCCGTACGTCCGTCACGTTTCTTGTAACTCGAAAAACTTTTTCACCTTCATACCTACGCGCCTGATATTTGGTATGTAGCTTCGTTATCATGTGCAGATGCGCAAAGTGAATTTGGATTTTGATCCGACCTCCATCATGTATTATCTCCCCCTTTCGGACTCAGAATTTCCATTTTTTCCTCGTACTCGAAAAAACTTTTTCATCATACCTACGCGCCTGAATATTTGGTATGTAGCTTCGTTATCATGTGCATGCGCAAAGTGAATTTTGGATTTTTGATCCGACCCTCCATCATGGATTATCTCCCCCTTTCGGACTCAGAATTTCCCATTTTTTCCTCGTAACTCGAAAAACTTTTTCTCCTTCACCTACCTAGCGCTGATATTTGGTATGTGCTTTCGTTATCATGTGCAGATGCGCAAAGTGAATTTGATTTTTGATCCGACCTCCATCATGATTATCTCCCCCTTTACGGACTCGAATTTCCCATTTTTCCCTCGTAACTCGAAACACTTTTTCACCTTCATACCTACGCGCCAGTGCAGATAAATGTGCCAGTGAATTTGATTATCTCATTTATTATACCCACTTTTTTTGTAAAAAAAAACGGGTATATTGTTTTCGTCACGGGTGTCCGTCCGTCCGTACGTCCGTACGTCGTCCGTACGTTCCGTCACGTTTCTTGTAACTCGAAAAATTCTTTTTCACCTTCATACCTACGGCGCCTATATTGGTATGGAGCTTCGTTATCATGTGCGATGCGCAAAGTGAATTTTGGATTTTTGATCCGACCCTCCATCATGGATTATCTCCCCCTTTCGACTCAGAATTTCCCATTTTTTCCTCGTAACTCGAAAAAAACTTTTTCACCTTCATACCTACGCGCCTGATATTTGGTATGTAGCTTCGTTATCATGTGCAGATGCGCAAAGTGAATTTGGATTTTTGATCCGACCCTCCATCATGGATTATCTCCCCCTTTCGGACTCAGAATTTCCCATTTTCTCCTCGTAACTCGAAAAACTTTTTCACTTCATACCTACGCGCCTGATATTTGGTATGTAGCTTCGTTATCATGTGCAGATGCGCAAGTGAATTTGGATTTTTGATCCGACCTCCATCATGGATTATCTCCCCCTTTCGGACTCAGAATTTTCCCATTTTTTCCCCTCGTAACTCGAAACACTTTTTCACCTTCATACCTACGCGCCAGTGCCAGTATAAATGTGCCAGTGTATGATATTATCTCATTTATTATACCCACTTTTTTTGTAAAAAAAAACGGGTAATGGGTTTTATTGTTTTCGTCACGGGGTGTCCGTCCGTCCGTACGTCCGTACGTACAGTCCGTATCGTCGTCACGATTTCTTCGTAACTCGATAAAACTTTTACTTTTTTCACCTTCATACCTACGCGCCTGATATTTGGTATGTAGCTTCGTTATCATGTGCAGATGCGCAAAGTGAATTTGGTTATTTTTGATCCGATCCTCCATCATGGATTATCTCTATCGGACTCAGAATTTCCCATTTTTTTCAACTCTTTTTGTAACTGCGTAAAAACTTTTTATTTTTCACCTACATACCTACGCCTGACTGATTTATGGTATTGTAGCTTCGTTATCATGTGCAGATGCGCAAAGTGAATTTGGGATTTTTGATCCGTACCCTCCATCATGGATATCTCCCCCTTTCGGACTTCAGAATTTCCCTATTTTCGTCCATCACGTAACTCGAAAAAACGTTTTTCACCTTCATACTACGCGCCTTGATATTGTTATGTAGCTTCGTTATCATGTGCAGACTGCGCCCAAAGTGAATTTGGATTTTTGATCCGACCCTCCATCATGGATTGTATCTCTTTTTCGGACGTCAGGTATCCCAATCCCTCGATACTCGGACACCCTTTTTCCCATCGTCAAGACTACGCGCCAGGTGCAGTTATAAATGTGCCAGTGGTATTTGAATAAAAATTTTTATTCTCTATATTATAGTGATACACTGTTTACACCCGTTATACTGCCCAGTGCCAGTATATGTGCCAGTGTATGATATTATCTCATTTATTATACCCACTTTTTTTTGTAAAAAAAAAACGGGTATATTGTTTTCGTCACGGGTGTCCGTCGTCCGTACGTCCACGACGTCCGTCCGTACGTCCTCACGTTTCTGTAACTCGAAAAACTTTTATTCACCTTTCATACCCACCGCGCCAAAGGTGATATTGGGTATGTAGCTTCGTTCCCATCCAATGTGCAGATGCGCAAAGTGAATTTGGATTTTTGATCCGACCCTCCATCATGATTATCTCCCCCTTTCGGACTCAGAATTTCCCATTTTCCTCGTAACTCGAAAAACTTTTTTCACCTTCATACCTACGCGCCTGATTTGGTATGTAGCTTCGTTATCATGTGCAGATGCGCGTTAAAGTGAATTTGGATTTTTGATCGGACCCTCCATCAGGAATTATCGCCCCCTTTCGTTTTTTACTCAGAATTTCCCATTTTCTCCTCGTTATCTTTTTTTGTAAAAAAAAACTCGACATTTTCATCCACATAACTACGACGCCTCGATATTTGTATATCTTCGTTATCATGTGCAGGAAGCGCAAAGTGATTTGGATTTTTTGATGGGCGACCTCAATCTGCAAAAATTATACTCCCCCTTTCGGCATCTCAAATTTCCCATTTTTCCCTCGTAACTCGAAACTTTTTAACCCCAACTTATTTTTCACCTCATACCTACGCCCCAGTGCCAGTATATAAATGTCAGTGAATGATATTATCTCATTTATTATACCCACTTTTTTTCCCTGTAAATAAAAACGGGTATATTGTTTTCGTCCACGGGGCCGGGTCCTCCCGGGTACCGTCCGTCCACGTTTCTTGAAACTCGAAAAACTTTTTCACCTTCATAACCTACGCGCCTGATATTTGGTATGTATCTTTCGTTTATCAAGTGGCGATGCGCCAAAGTAATTTGGATTTTTGGATCCGACCCTCCATCAGGATATCTCCCCCTTTCGGACAGAATTTACATTTTTTTCCTTCGTAACTCGAAAAACTTTTTCACCTTCATACCTAACGCGCCGATATTTGTATGCTTCGTTATCAGTGAGGATGCGCAAATTTGAATTTGATTTTTGATCCGACCCTCCATTCATGGGAATTATCTCCCCCTTTCGGACTCATAATTTCCCTTTACTCCTCGTAACTCGAAAAACTTTTTCACCTTCCATAACCAACGCGCCTCATAATTTGTATTAAGCTTCGTTATCATTGCAAATGCCAAAGTAATTTGGATTTTTTGATCCGACCCTCCATAATGGATTATCCCCCCTCCCCTTTCGACTCATTTCCCCATTTTTTCCCCTCGTAACTCCGACAACTTTTTTCAACCTTCATACCTACGCGCCATTGCAGTATAAATGTGCCAGTAATGATATTATCCTCATTTATTATACCCACTTTTTTTGTAAAAAAAAACGGGGTATATTTTTTCGCACGGGTGTTCCCGTCCGTCCTACGTCCTTACGTCCTCCTTACGTCCGTCACGTTTTTCTTTAACTCGAAAAACTTTTTTCCCCACCTTCATACCTACGCGCCTATATTTGGTATGTAGCTTCGTTATCATGTGCAAGTGCGCAAAAAGTGAATTTGGATTTTTGATCCGACCCTCCATCATGGATTATCTCCCCCTTTCGGACTCAGAATTTCCCATTTTCCTCGTAACTCGAAAAACTTTTCTTTTTCACCTTCAATACCTACGCGCCTGAAATATTTGGTATGTACTTCGTTATCATGTGCAATGCGCAAAGTGAATTTGGATTTTTGATCCGACCCTCCATCATGGATTATTCTCCCCTTTCGGACTCAGAAATTTCCCATTTCTCCCGTAACTCGAAAAACTTTTTCACCTTCATACCTACGCGCCTGCAATTTGGTATGTAGCCTTCGATATCAGTGCAGAATCGCAAGTAAATTTTGGATTTTTGATCCACCCTCCATCATGGATATCACCCCCTTTTCGGACTCAGAATTTCCCATTTTTCCCCTCGTAACTTCGAAACACTTTTTTCCAAACACCTTCATACCTACGCGCCATTTTGCCAGTAAAATGTGGCCAGTGTATGATATTTCTCATTTTATTATAACCCACTTTTTTGAAAAAAAAACGGGTATATTGTTTTTCGTCACGTCCGTCCTTCCGTACGTCCGTACGTCCGTCCGTACTCTCACGTTTCTTGTAACTCGAAAAACCTTTTTCACCTACATACGCGCCTGATATTTGGTATGTAGCTTCGGTTATCATGTGCAGATGCAAAGTGAATTTGGATTTTTTGATCCGACCCTCCATCATGGGGATTATCTCCCCCTTTCGGACTCAGAATTTCCCATTTTTTCCTCGTAACTCGAAAAACTTTTTCACCTTCATAACCTACGCGCCTGATATTTGGTATGTAGCTTCGTTATCATGTGCAGATGCGCAAAGTGAATTTGGATTTTTGATCCGACCCTCCATCATGGATTATCTCCCCCTTTCCGGACTCAGAATTTCCCCATTTTCCCCTCCTCGTAACTCGAAAAACTTTTTCACCTTCATACCTACGCGCCTGATATTTGGTATGTAGCTTCGTTATCATGTGCAGATGCGCAAAGTGAATTTGGATTTTTGATCCGACCCTCCATCATGGATTATCTCCCCCTTTTCGGACTCAGTTATTTCCCATTTTTCCCCTACCGTAACTCGAAACACTTTTTTTCTCCATTCATACCTACGCGCCAGTGCCAGTATAAATGTGCCAGTGTTATGATATATCTCATTTATTATACCCCACTTTTTTTGTAAAAAAAAAACGGTATATTGTTTTTTCGTCACGGGTGTCCGTCCGTCCGTACGTCCGTTCACGTTTCTTGTAACTCGAAAAACTTTTCACCTTCATACCCTACGGCTGATATTTGGTATGTAGCTTCGTTATCATGTGCAGATGCTCAAAGTGAATTTGGATTTTTGATCCGACCCTCCATCATGGATTTATCTCCCCCTTTTCGGACTCAGAATTTCCCATTTTTTCCTCGTAACTCGAAAACTTTTTCACCTTCATACTACGCGCCCGATATTGTATGTAGCTTCGTTATCATGTGAGATGCGCAAAGTGAATTTGGATTTTTGATCCGACCCTCCATCATGGATATCTCCCCCTTTCGGACTCAGAATTTCCCAGTTTTCTCCTCGTAAACTCGAAAAACTTTTTTCACCTTCATACCTACGCGTCATATTTGGTATGTAGCTTCGTTATCATGTCAGATGCGCAAAGTGAATTTGGATTTTTGATCCGACCCTCCATCATGGATTATTCTCCCCCTTTCGGACTCAGAATTTCCCATTTTTCCCTCGTAACTCGAAACACTTTTTCACCTTCATACCTACGCGCCAGTGCCAGTATAAATGTGCCAGTGTATGATATTATCTCATTTATTATACCCACTTTTTTTGTAAAAAAAAACGGGTATATTGTTTTTCGTCACGGGGTGTCCGTCCGTCCGTCCGTCCGTCCGTCCGTAAAAACTTACGAGAGCTACATTGTGAGGTTGCTGTGTTGTGCTGAAACCCACCCACCGCCCTATTTAAGACACTTGGATAAGTGTTTTTCAAATATAATTAACTAATGGCTAGCTCATTTGCATATTATGCGATTTTATTACCGTAAGAGAATCGTTAAGGAAAAAAGGAAAAATAAACGGAATAAGTTGCTACATTGTGAGGTTAACCCCACAGTGTAAACATCAAAAGGAAATAACCTCACAATGTATCTCTCGTAAGAACGTCCGTACGTCCGTCACGTTTCTGTAACTCGAAAAAACTTTTTCAACCTTCAAACCTAACGCGCCTGATATTTGGTATGTTAGCTTCGTTTTCATGTGCAGATGCGCAAAGTGAATTTGGATTTTTGATCCGACCCCTCCATCATGGATTATCTCCCCCTTTCGGACTCAGAATTTCCATTTTCTCCGTCGTAACTCGAAAAACTTTTTCACTTCATACCTACGCGCCTGATATTTTGGTATGTAGCTTCGTTATCATGTGCAGATGCGCAAAGTGAATTTGGATTTTTGATCCGACCCTCTTCCATCCTGGATTATCTCCCCCTTTCGGACTCAGAATTTCCCATTTTTTCCTCGAAACAAAAACGAAAAAACTTTTTCACCCTTCATACCTACAGCGCCTGATATTTGGTATGTTAGCTTCGTTATCATGTGCAAGATGCGCAAAGTGAATTTGGATTTTTGATCCGACCCTCCATCATGGATTATCTCCCCCTTTCGGACTCAGATTCCCATTTTCTCCTCGTAAACTCGAAAACTTTTCACCTTCATACCTACGCGCCAGATATTTGGTATGTAGCTTCGTTATCATGTGCAGATGGCGCAAAGTGAATTTGGATTTTTGATCCGACCCCTCCATCATGGATTATCTCCCCCTTTCGGACTCAGAATTTCCCATTTTTTCCCCTCGTAACTCGAAACACTTTTTTCACCTTCATACCTACGCGCCAGTGCCAGTAAAAATGTGCCAGTGGTATGATATTATCTCATTTATTATACCCACATTTTTTTGTAAAAAAAAACGGGGTATATTGTTTTCCGTCACGGTGTCCGTCCGTCCCGTACGAACCGTCCGTCCTCCGTACGTCGTTACGTTTCTTGTAACTCGAAAAACTTTTTCAAACCTTCATACCTACGCGCCTGATATTTGGTATGTAGCTTCGTTATCTATGTGCAGATGCGCAAAGTGAATTTGGATTTTTATTTTTGATCCGACCCTCCATCATGGATTATCTCCCCTTTCGGGACTCAGAATTTCCCCATTTTTTCTCGTAACTCGAAAAACTTTTTCACCTTCATACCTACGCGCCTGATATTTGGTATGTAGCTTCGTTATCATGTGCAGATGCGCAAAGTGAATTTTGGATTTTTTGATCCGACCCACCCTCCATCATGGATTATCTCCCCCTTTCGGACTCAGAATTTCCCATTTTTTCCTCGTAACTCGAAAAACTTTTTCACCTTCATACCTACGCGCCTGATATTTGGTAATGTAGCTTCGTTATCATGTGCATATGCGCAAATGAATTTGGATTTTTTGATCCGACCCTCCATCATGGAATTATCTCCCCCTTTCGGGACTCAGGAATTTCCCATTTTTTTCCTCGTAACTCGAAAAACTTTTTCACCTTCATACCTACGCGCCTGATATTTTGGTATGTAGCTTCGTTATCATGTGCAGATGCGCAAAGTGAATTTGGATTTTGATCCGACCCTCCATTCATGGATTTTTTATCTCCCCGCCCTTTCGGACTCAAGAATTTCCCATTTTCTCCTCGTAACTCGAAAATCTTTTTCACCTCATACCTACGCGCCTGATATTTGGTATGTAGCTTCGTTATCATGTGCAGAATGCGCAAAAGTGAATTTTGGATTTTTGATCCGACCCCTCCATCATGGATTATCTCCCCCTTTCGGACTCAGAATTTCCCATTTTTTTTTTCCCTCGTAACTCGAAACACTTTTTTTCACCTTCATACCTACGCGCCTGATATTTAGTATGTACCTTCGTTATGTGCAGATGAGCAAAGTGAATTCCCCATTTTTGATCCGACCCTCCATCATCGATTACCTCCCCCTTTCCGACTCAGAATTTTTCCCATTTTTTTCCTTTTTCCTTTTTAACTCGAAAAACTTTTTCACCTTCATACCTACGCGCCTCATATTTGCTATGTTAGCTTTCGTTATCATGTGCACATGCGCAAAGTGAATTCGGATTTTTTATCCCACCCTCCATCATGGATACTTCCCCTTTCGGACTTAGCATTTGGGGAAAGTGGTATATTGCGATGGCGCCTCCATCGACTTTTTCTAGTTTGTGTTTGAAATTGACCTTTTTGTGCAATTTATCAGGGTATAAACTTGGAAAAGTCGCGGGAATACTGGACGAAGGCCGGAAGGCCTCGTTCCAGTAATTCCCCGCACTTTTCCCAAGTTTATATCCCCGATAAATTCCACAAAAAGGCCATTCATTCCTTATAATTCCAGCATTTGAAATAAATTCATCAAGAAAATGTGTTTATTTTCCGTTTTCTTAAGAATTATTTTAACTGCGCCTCACGGTTATGGAAAGTAGTTCGGCGTGGGAGTTTACTGGGATATAAATTTTGGACAGAGACTTGCTACGGGCCAATCAAATGTTAGGGAATTGTGTAAATATTTTTGTGCTGGAATTATTCCATGATATTTTTTTCAATTATCAATTGGGTACCTTACAACCGTTACCCCATTGTGTAAAATTGAATAGGGTATTTTCCAATTCTGGTATCAAAATGCGCAATAAACAATACATTCAATATGTACATGTAACCATGTACGACATCTTTTTAAGTGTTAGTTAAAAATAATTTGAAATTATGTTTAATTGGGGCTTTTGCTGCGTTTTTTTTTATTTTTTTTCTTTCTTCACGTTTTTTAGAAGACATATTTACCGCGGTCTGTCAAATCTTAAACAATAATATCCGAATGAAAAAAACCTTAAAACTAAGTACCGTATTGCACAAACTTGGATGTTTCGCATCCCGAACGTATCGGACCAGGGTTAAGTTGGCCATATCCTTATTTTTTTCGGTAATATCACAAAACAATTACTAACTCGTCACCTGCAAACACTGCGTATTAAATGGCAAATTACCCAAAAAAATCGCCATTATCAATCAACCGGAAATCCATATGAAGGGCTTTTAATTCACCAATACTGTCACCATGTAATCTGCTAAAAAATAGTGACCGTCCGTATCCTATTTATAAAACATCCATAGACGCTTATTAAATGTATAGTTGCATCACCGATATAGACGCTTATTGTAACCAAATATGACAGATAGGCTAGCGGCGATTTTGTGGTTGATTTTGCCATCGACGTCTTTGGCATTTTTCAACAATTTTCAGGGTTCAATTTTGGGGGGCGACTTGGACGAAAGTTGTCGCTTTTTTTCCGCCCAAGTCGCCCTATGTGTCCGGCAAGGCGAAGTTCACTTCGCCTTAAAAAATCTCGCAAAATATCTGAACTTCTAAACAAGAGGGCCATGATGGCCCTAATTCGCTCACCTGACTCCATGAACACCTGAGGAGAATGTGACATTGAGTTCATGTGTTTTAAAAAAATTGTGCTATTTTTAGATGGCGGTCATCTTGGATTAAGCGATGACTCATTTTACCAAATCTGAAAATGCTTCACCCAAGGATCTTAACTTCCTATGAAGTTTGGCCAGCATCAGCCATGTGGTTCCTGAGAAAATCTCGAATAAATGGACCTTTTTGTGGCTATCATAGATGACATAATCATCCGATTCCGACAAATATTCCACCAGAGCAATCGCCTCATCGATACCTTCAATTTGATATATGACATGAGCATATTCGGTCAAAAATAAATATTTGACCCCACGGGCCACGCCCATTTTTTTTTTTTTCTTTTTTGACCCCGGGGTAACCATTTTAACAACGTTTTGAAAGAGCAATTGTAAATCGATCATTCCTACCAAGTTTTAGTCGAAATCCGGCCAGCGTTCATGAGAAGATTTTTTAAGAATTTATTGCTATTTTTAGACGGCGGGCCATCTTGGATTAGCGATGACCTCCTTTTTTAAACATCGTGAAAAGCTTCACCCATGGACCGTAACTTTTTTTAAGTTTGGCTATTTCTATAAGGGCCAAGCGGTAAATTTCATGTGAAGAAGAAAATTTTGAAATCTTCTAATAAAAGAACGACTTTTTGACATTTCGGCGGCCATGTTGGATGACATAACAATCTGATTTCGACAAAAAATGTACCAGAGTGATCGCCTCCATTGATACCTTCGATTTTGATATATAAACATGACCATTCGGTAAAAATCAAAAATTAAAATTTTTGACCCAAAAAAAAAAAAAAAAATTTGACCCCACGGGCCACGCCCATTTTTGACCCCGGGGTCACCATTTTAACAACTTTGAAAGAGTATTGTACATCGATCATTCCTACCAAGTTTCGTCGAAATCCGGCAAGCGGTTCATGTGAAGAAGATTTTTTAAGAATTTATGCTATTTTTAGATGGCGGCCATCTTGGATTAGCGATGACCTCAATTTTAACAAATTTGAAAAGGCTTCACCCATGGACCATAATTTTAAGTTTGGCTACCATGGGCCAAGCGGTTCATGTGAAGAAGAATTTTGAATTCTCTAATAAAAGAACGACCTTTAGACATTTTGGCGGCCATCTTGGATGACATAACCATCCGATTTCGACAACAAATGTACCAGAGTGATTGCCTCGTTGATACCTTCGATTTGATATATAACATGACCATATTCGGTCTAAAATAAAATTTGACCCCACGGGCCATGCCCATTTTTGACCCCGGGGTCACCATTTTAACAACTTTGAAAGAGCATTGTCAATTGATCATTCCTACCAAGTTTCGTCGAAATCCGGCTAGCAGTTCATGAGAAGAAGATTTTTTTAAGAATTTATGCTATTTTTAGACGGCGGCCATCTTGGATTAGCGATGACCTCCATTTTAACAAATCTGAAAAGGCTTCACCCATGGACCATAACTTTTAAGTTTGGCTACCATGGGCCAAGCGGTTCATGTGAAGAAGAATTTTGAAATCTCTAATAAAAGAACAACCGTTTGACCTTTCGGCGGCCATCTTGGATGACATAACCATCCGATTTCGACAAAAAATGCACCAGAGTGATCGCCTCATTGATACCTTCAATTTGATATATGACATGACCATATTCGGTCAAAAATAAAATTTGACCTCACGGGCCACGCCTATTCTTGACCCCGGGGTCACCATTTTAACAACTTTGAAAAAGCATTGTACATCGATCATTCCTACCATGTTTTGTCGAAATCCGGTTGGCGGTTCTTGAGAAGAAGATTTTTGAAGAATTTTTGCTATTTTTAGATGGCGGCCATCTTGTATTACGTAATGACGTCATTTTAACAATTTTGCAATCGCCCTACCTAAGGACCATGACCGTGAAGTTTGGTGACTATAGGCCCAAAATGTTCACGGACGACGACGACGACGACGGACACATTGCGGTAACAATATGAATTCAAAGTAATTTGACCTTGACATTGGGCATAGGGGCTGCACGGTTGGGGGGTAGAATGAAAATATGGATGATGATAAACACCCATGTGAAGTTTCAAGGTAATGGGCGAAGCAGTTGCAGAGATATAGTATAACGAAAAACTTTTAACCAAAAAACTTTAACCAGACTGCGCGGAAAAAATGGGTCGAGTTAAAAAAAAGGTAACATATTGGATAGTGATATGTGGTGGGCACCCCTTGATTATGAAGCTGTGAAAGTTTGGTGGTCCTAGGTGGTACAGTAACAAAGAAATGGACTCAAACACGAAAACTTAACATTGATTGTGGACGCCGCCCGCCGCCTTTCGCCAATCCAATAGCCTGGATTTTTTTTCAAAAAATCTGGCTAAAAAACAATCATATTGAAGTGCAGTACACGAAGACATGACAACAAGGATGCCGCTTTGGTATTGTCAAAACAGTCCAGTTGGGTGGTTGAACCTGATTAACCACCATAGAATTTCTCCCGCAAACCTCTCCATCATACGTGAAAAGGACAGTATTATACAAGGCAATGATGAATCAAAAATGATTAATGCATGTATACTGTACAAAAAAGACATTAATTACACAAAATATATCGGTTTCCGTAATTGAAAGCTAATATTGTAAATATAACTATAAGAAAACAATGATATAATTATGATGACACAAACAATGTAGACAGTTATATTGTTCAGCATTTTCATATTGACCGCTTTTGCATGACGCAACTTCTGTTCGGTAAACACCAGCCTAGCAACAGTCCGCCATGACAGTAGGTGACCACAAAAGCCTCGCCATATTAAAAAGTGTTATCAACAGTGATATTTGTCCAACATTTTCGAACATATAATAGTTAAATCAGTGTTGTGCACATAGACGTTATTGTCGTCCGTTGTATAATGATTTACCAGTATATATATGACCGTTCGGTATATAATAATAATGTAGTAACAGGGCGGATTAAGCGTCCCGTTTATATATTGTCAATGAGTCTATGTACTTACATGTAGCGTAATTTCTCATTTCAGATTCACACGATTCTTCAATCAAAGGATCTAGACAAAGTCCATGGAAGATTGGATGTTTAAAGGCCCAACAATCGGTGCCCTGGTACCGAATTTAGTAGGAGGGGCATATCCAATTACTGATAGCGTCCCTAGCCTGTTAGTTATACACTGGCTTTATAAATAGAATACATAAACAGCAGCACATGTTTGTCATCTGCTCCCAATGTAGAACAGTGAGGGGGCTGATGAATAGCCAGTGTAGGTATTTCTGTACTGACCAGTATCTAGATATATGGTATGTAGGTTTGTTATCAAACTTGTGGTCCCATAAATGATACAGTGTATACCAGTCCCTCTAATAGTATATGTAGGCCTGTGTTTTATTTGTGCAGGAAAATGATTGAGAATTTACTAAAAGTGTTAAAACTTATATAGTATTTTGCTGCTAACTATTTCAAAGCAAAGAGTATTTTGATGCTATTATATAAATTATTAAAAATAGAAAGAAGTAAAATTGAATGAAACACATTTCCATGTGTCGCACAATAACAAAATGGGGCTTATTGAGTGTTTGATCAGTTTAACTCACACTCAGATAGCACATGACTATAGCATGATGCAGTTTACATCATTAATTAGAGCCACCATGAATGACCACCAAACTTAACAGTGTAGATCCTGATGAGGCAAAGAGGATGCACCAGCTGATCAGGGGATATGCATGTCGTAACTTGTCCACGTGTCCGTTACTTAGAGTGTGTCATGTACATAATTATAGTGAAACCTATATTGTACTTCTGGACCTGAGCAGGGTTCCTATCTCCGATGTATTTTGTAAGTACATGTAGTAACCAATGTATAAGAATATGTGTTTGTAATAAGTCGGTATTTGATAAAAATGTGTAACTGTCGGTGTGTCATGTCATTCCACAGATAACCCCGTCCCAGTTAGACTGCATTGCTGCAGATGTAATATATGCTGACAGCTAATTAGTGACCAGTGTTGAAATAGCCATACTGGTATGTGTTAGGATACAGGAAATAAGGCTGCTAGCAAACTTGAATTCATGTAGTCATGTAAATTTCAGATCAGACTGCACATACATGCTGTTTTGTGAATGTGCATAATAACCCGAGTATATGCTGTTTATAATTAGTATATACTGCATTTTCACAGCTACTGTATCAAGTTCTAGGCGACATATTTCTCTTGCTGGTCTATTAAACCATGGTTTTGTTTCATTCACTTTGTTTATGTGCATACCAAACACATATTTAATTTTGATATTACTGTCAAAAATCAAAGTTGTGCGGCTGGCAAATCTCATGTTGACCATACAACTGTGCAGGCAGTTATAGCTGTTAGCGTTATCACTAAACACGTGGGGTTGTTTACAATGTCGGGTCATGAACTCAGCTCTATGAATTAATTACATATGTAACAGCTACGCTCCGCCCGGCAAGTTTGAATCAGTTATCAGTTGAGTACATTGTATTACTTCAAAAGGACATTTGCATTTGTTTTCTTAAATCCGATTTTTCCTAAACCTTTCATAGTTGTATTATCTATGTCTGTGTGAAATAGTGTACTTATTTGTTCAGTGGTATTTCTAAAATATCTGAAAATGTGTCCCTGAAGTGAAGCATGCATAAAATTATCAAAAAGCCTGCCCAGCGCCATCTGGTGGCTTTTATATCCCAGTTGGGCCTTTAATATATTTACCTGTATTTATATTCAGATAATATCTCCATGATAAATAATGTACTGTATGATAATGTTTTAAATTACTATGATAAATAAAAGTGTGATCAAGTATTTATCCACGCACGTGAATTTAGTGGCAAGATGATAATTGTTGTACATAGGTCAACATTAATTACAACCGTAAATGAGTTGAAATTGTTGTATGAAGGTCAACATTAATTACAACCGTAAATGAGTTGTATTTATTTTACCTTGCTTTCTTTGTCAGACGTGTGCTTTTATTGAAATGCCCCCCACCCCCACATGTATGTATGGTCCAAGTGACCAAGCGAGGAACAGAGTAGACACTTATCATAGCTATTGATCAGGGGGGCCGTCTGGAAATATCAATTGATGGATTTACATTTATTGAGCATAGGCTGCATATGCAGCCTATGCTCAATAAATGTAAATCGAATAATTGTTTACAAGAAAACAGTGTTAGTGTGAAATTTACAGACTATGATAATTTTGCACTTACGAACATTTTAGACTTACGAAGTTTAGTGAAACGGCCCCCAGATGCGCAGATAAATAGCTATGATATTAAGTGTCTATATACTCTGTTACCCGCAGGTGTATAGCACCAGGTGCTATACAGTGGCGGATCCCGGATTTCACCAAGGGGGGGGTGGCACATGGAACTTGAACGAGGTATATGCTCGTTCGTCGACAAAGCGGAGCGAGGTAGTTGGCTAGGGGGGTCCAATCCAAGGGCATACGTACCCCCCCCCCCCACCCCCCCTGAACATTTTGTAATTGAGGAAGCCATTTCCTGCATTCATCAGCACTTACTCAATATTTCTTTTAAAAAATCGGGATTTCTGACGGCCCCCCCCCCCCCCCCCTTCCCCCCCCCCCCCCCCCATGAATCCGCCTCTGCTATATGCTGGTCAAAATACCGTAAGATAATTTTTTTGGGTCATTATGAGGGGCCAGCCGCGGGGAAAGTAGTCGCTCTAATTACCGTCGGGGGTGGGTGGTGTGTGGCACTGGAAGGCCAGTGACGGAAACATTCCACCCCAGGGCAATTGCTTTTAAGCTGGGTGGCAACATCCGCCGTACTTATCAGAGCGATTAATAGGCCCAGGGCACTGCGACTGAGAAGGTCTGTTATACGCCAAACACAGCACGTGGCTTATAGGCCCCGGGCACTGCGACTGAGAAGTCTGTTATACGCCAAACACAACACGTGGCTTATAGGCCCCGGACACTGCGACTGAGAAGTCTGTTATACGCCAAACACAACACGTGGCTTATAGGCCCCGGACACTGCGACTGAGAAGTCTGTTATACGCCAAACACACACGTGGCTTATAGGCCCCGGGCACTGCGACTGAGAAGGTCTGTTATACGCCAAACACAGCACGTGGCTTATAGGCCCCGGGCACTGCGACTGAGAAGGTCTGTTATACGCCAAACACAGCACGTGGCTTATAGGCCTTTTGTGACCAGTGTAGATCCAGATCAGAACCAGTGTAGATCCAGATCAGGATCTGCCATTCCATCACTGAAACACACTAACAAACATGTCTACCGTTTTCAGACTACACAAGTGTGCTATTTGATCAAAACCTACACTGGTCACAAATCACACAAGCCCCATTTCTCCAGTCACAGCCACATATCGGACCAAGATATTTATTTTTGACATCTTGTCCAATAATTTTCTGTTTATTTGAAACAAGTAGATAAAAACAGTGGATTCAACCAATCAGCATAGAATATGCGTGGCTTCGTTGATTTTAGAGTACACCTGCCGCATTATTAATGACATCCGGCGGCATCCGTTTGAGCGTAGCTACACACGCGTGTAAATAATTATGGCGGGTCAAATAAATAATTCATCTCGAAATTGTCAACACGAGTATGCTTAACACATATTTGCAAAGCATTGCATAATCAATGTACGAAAAGTAAAAGATATTATGTCGGCATTTTGTAAAAAAAATACCAATTTAACACTTATAATTCCTCATTTTCATGATTCTGTCGAAGGTTTAATGATTGAGGCATCGGACAAAATGGGTAGTGTGTTTTTATCGACCGGCAATTATCTCACGCTTACCGGCGGCGGCCATTATTACTATTGAAAATTAACATATATTTCTATTGTGTTCATTCTTAATCACTGGATTGTTACTTTTGGATTTGCTAACAGATAGGTCCGGGCTGGGGTGGGCGTGTGCCGTTGTGGTGGGTGGATTTTTCGGCTGGAATTGAGTTAACATTAGACTAGTTGCTAGGACATTTTTTTGTTATTATTGTTCATATCTCTGAACTGTGAGAAGCAGAGGTCTCTTTCCTGCATGTTGTGGCTATTGCAGCCTCAAACTATGCATGCTTTCGGCTTGATTTATGTGTTAATGTTGCACCTGTTGTATCATGTTTGTGTATAACGCAGTCGATTTAGAACGACCGGAAATGAAAAAACTTTCGGATAACTTCAGTTTCGATTAAAGAACCCGGATGATAAAGCGATGAATTAGTCTATTAAAGGTACATGCCCACGCAGCAGGTTACACTGTACTACTACTTTTCATTTTATGTCATGCCTTATATGAGCCATTTGTCTACCCACTAACGAGTTATTCTTAATTACGGCGCGTGTTAATTGGTGTTAAATCGCATTTTATATGCCGCGACCTCGTGCTATTTTTACCAACATGCGTCACGTGACACGGTCAATCATATCACATCTTGACATGCGCAGTGAAGTATCGGAAGTTGAGAAGAAAAATCTCTGTTCGAGTCCAAATCTAAATCTCCACGTAACTCTTTCCATTTGGTGATCTGGTCGCCAATATTCACCACTCTCTCTCTCTGTACTGCCTGTCCCTCAGACATATCGCCTTTTTTTTGGCCGACACCGTTTCATACAATTTCCGTCCTGGACGTTTTGACATGTTGATATTTTTGTTTACATATTGGGAAGCCTACTGGTGCGCGTAGTATACCGCGCATGCGTACCACAAGCCGTGATGTGAAAGTCGTCGTCCCCGCATATTATCAAAATAGACTGTTACCGCCGGTGGAATAGTGACATAAGTATACACTTATTTAATTCCTATAAAGAATATTTTGTGCCTACTGCGTGGGCATGTACCTTTAAATTGCGTGAATACTGTATGCCTCATATCCATAGTATGGTACATGTACCTTGAAGTTTGTCACGTTCTATATATGGTTGTGTACCATGTGTATTGCTGTCTGCATGTACTATAATCTTTTTTGTTACCGTGAGTATTTAGTAGTGGCACAACTAGATTGTCTGTCATATAATATCAATTACATTTGTATTAGCTGTGTCCTACCTGTGGTATTTAATATATAGCATCTCCGTGTTCTTCTCGGAATTATTATATTTGTGATTACGGTTGTTTTCTTTGATCCACATGTATGTATACTGACGGCGTCATGTCTTAGTTTTTACATATCATATGCATTCACAGGTGCTGAATTCTGTCATATGTTTAAATATCATTTAAGGGCATATAACTACACAATAATTCGACAAAAATAAAGTATTTGTATTGCTTATCTTTGAAACAATACACAGAGAAAATTGGTGTACAAATTGGGAAGTCCAATATATCTCCCTGCCAACAATTAGAAGTATGAATGCTGCTATGGAATGGCAAGACAAAACAAGACAAAACAATATCAAAATATCTAACTGAATGCACAAGTTTAAATCTTATATTTATATAATATAATTGTATTTGTATTACTATTACAAGGTACTATATTCATATCCGGCGGCCATATTAGACTTACGCTTTTGTCGATACTGTCTAATGGTGTATATCAAGGTGTAATTACATAAGATATTTACTACACAAGTTAGTTATCAGGTAATATGATACTTGGTGGTCACCTTGGACTAATGCGATTGAAACATGTGTCTAAATACATACCCAATGTATTGGAATAATTATATATCTAAATACAATATTGGTATGCAAATTCGCTCTGATATGATTGCAAGTATATAGTGTATAGTGTTTCTTATTTCAAGATACGATTGCAAGTACATTGTAATATATTCATATATGGCTGCCTTCTTGGACTTGTGTTATATAGATTAGTATATAATTTCACATCAAAGACTTGAAAGTTACAAAAAAAACACACATTCATTGTTTTAAACACATAATTAAACAAGAGGGCCATGATGGCCCTAATTCGCTCACCTGACTCCATGAACACCAGAGGAGAATGTGACATTGAGTTCAAATGTGTTCAGCGATGACTCTCATTTTACCATATCTGAAAATGCTTCACCCAAGGATCTTAACTTACTATGAAGTTTGGCCAGCATCGGCCATGTGGTTACTGAGAAAAATACATTCAAAATCTTGAATAAATGGACCTTTTGACGATTCTGACAAAGACACCAGAGCAATCGCCTCATCGATACTTTCAATTTGATATATAACATGACCATATTCGGTCAAAAATACAATTTGACCCCAAGGGCCACGCCCATTTTTGACCTCGGGGTCACTATTTTAACACCTTTGAAAGAGCATTCTACATCGATCATTCCTACCAAGTTTCGTCGAAATCCGGCTGGCGGTTCATGAGAAGAAGATTTTTTAAGAATTTGTGCTATGTTTAGATGGCCGCATCTTGGATTAGCGACGACCTCCGTTTTAACAAATCTTCACCCATGGACCACAACTGTGAAGTTTGGCCACCATGGGCCAAGCTTTCGTGTGAAGAAGAATTTTAAAATCTCTAATAAAAGAACGACTTTTGACCTTTCGGCGGCCATCTTGGATGACATGACCATCCAATTTCGACAAAAAATGTACCAGAGCGACCGCCTCTTTGATACCTTCGATTTGATATAGACATGACCATATTCGGTTAAAAATAAAATTTGACCCCACGGACCATGCCCATTTTTGACCCCGGGGTCACCATTTTAACAACTTTGAAAGAGCATTGTACATCGATCATTCCTACCAAGTTTCGTCGAAATCCGGCTAGCGGTTCATGAGAAGAAGATTTTTTAAGAATTTATGCTATTTTTAGAAGGTGGCCATCTTGGATTAGCGATGACCTCCATTTTAACAAATCTGAAAAGGCTTCACCCATGGACCATAACTGTGAAGTTTGGCTACCATGAGCCAAGCGGTTCATGTGAAGAAGAATTTTGAAATGTCTAATAAAAGAACGACTTTTGACCTTTCGGCGGCCATCTTGGATGACATGACCATCCAATTTCGACAAAAAATGTACCAGAGCGACCGCCTCTTTGATACCTTCGATTTGATATAGACATGACCATATTCGGTCAAAAAATAAAATTTGACCCCAATTTGACCCCACAGACCATGCCCATTTTTGACCCCGGGGTCACCATTTTAACAATTTGAAAGAGCATTGTACATCGATCATTCCTACCAAGTTTCGTCGAAATCCGGCTAGCGGTTCATGAGAAGAAGATTTTTTAAGAATTTATGCTATTTTTAGAAGGCGGCCATCTTGGATTAACGATGACCTTCATTTTAACAAATCTGAAAAGGCTTCACCCATGGACCATAACTGTGAAGTTTGGCTACCATGAGCCAAGCGGTTCATGTGAAGAAGAAAAAAATGCAACAGAGTGATCGCCTCGTTGATACCTTCAATTTGATATATGACATGACCATATTCGGTCAAAAATAAACTTTGACCCCAATTTGACCCCACGGGCCACGCCCATTTTTGACACCGGGGTCACCATTTTAACAACTTTGAAAGAGCATTGTACATCAATCATTTCTACCAAGTTTTGTCGAAATCCGATTGGCGATTCTTGAGAAGAAGATTTTTGAAGAATTTGTGCTATTTTTAGACAGCGGCCATCTTGGATTACGTAATGACGTCATTTTAACAATTTTGTAATCCCCCTACCTAAGGACCATGACCATGAAGTTTGGTGACTATAGGCCCAATGGTTACCGAGGAGAAGACGTTTGAAAATGTTCACGGACGACGACGGACACATTGCGGTAACAATAGCTTCACCCAGGTGAGCTAAAATCGTATATAGGACGAATTACGGTAGTGAAAGTATGTAAAATAGTCACATTTGGTGGCCATCTTGGATTTTTCTATGTGCAGTTAAAGGTACATGTCCACACAGTAGGCACAAAATGTTCTTTATAGGAATTAAAAGTGTATAATTATGTCACTATTCCACCAGTTCTAAAAATTACGAGTGCCCACTATACAAATATAATCTATTATTAATTATCAATTTACTGTTAGCAACGCGCGGCGGTAACAGTCTATTTTGATAATGTGCGGGGACGACGATTTTCATATCACGGCTTGCGGTGTGCATGCGCAGTATACTACGCGCGTCAGTAGGCTTCCCAATATGTAAACAAGAATATCAACATGTCAAAACGTCCAGGACGGAAATTGTATGAAACGGCGTCGGCGAAAAAAAAGGCGAAATGTCTGAGGGACAGGTAGTTCTGTGTGACAAAATCTCAGCAACTTTTGTGTTTGTTGTTGTTGCTGAGTTTTGTTCATCGGTAAGAAAGTCCATTAGCGCGTGGAAAGCTACTAGTAAGATAACAACAACAACAACAATATGAAACAGGCACTACATGTATAGCGGGCGACGTTGGTGTATGAAACTAAATTTACCAATTTATAGCTTTATCATGTTATGCTACATGTATGAATGGTACTGTAGTAGGTCCGCGTGGTGGGGGGAACAAGTACTTCGGTTGTTCAAGGCCGCTTTTAGGGACCTGTCATAGGCCGTAATCATAAGGTTCGTAAGGCTGATGGAAAAGGCTGACGGTTTATTAATAAGTCAGTAGGATGAAAAAATCCACCCAGAAACGTAAACACATTTCTGGAAGAATAATTTCACGAAACCGTAAGCGTTCGTATATAAATTGTCAATTTATTTGAATACACAAGAATATAACACGAAATAGAATGCGTTAGGGTAACACGAGTGAGAAATAAGGAGTGAGTTTGGGGACGAAACCTACCGGGTACGAGCGAGTGACCAAGAGAGACAGAGAGAGGTCTGAAGGGATGTGATCACTGTATTAGTCTGCAATAAGCTGACCTGGTACATACTTTTTTTCTCTTATATTTAAGGGTGGGAAATGGCTCGAAGACCTTCCATACCCGGGCATGTGCCCGTAAATGGTCAGGCCAATGGCCGTTGGCCCATTACTTTCCGAATTTACTAATATATGCGATACAGTCGAAATATGTGCATTAAATGAAGGAGACGATGAGGCGGTGAGGTTAACCTAGTTAGTTCATTCTCCTATTGCACAATGCCAATATGTCAGACCGTGAACAGGGCCGAGTGTGTGTGCACATGATATATGGAGACTCAGCCGTTACATTGTTATATTACCTGCTTATGCTATTAGAGGGACCTGGTACATAGCACGAACAGTGCTTATATAGCGGTTGGTAGGATTAACCTCTATGACCCTTCAAACACCAAAGACAATAATTTATTGGTCCATTTCGACCAATCAATCATTGCGCAATTAATCGCCAATTTGGCAGGTTGTAAAATACCGGAAGTTGTTGAAAATTATCAAGTTATGAAGAAACTGATAAAAATGCAAAATACATATGGTGTATGAACGGGGTCAAAACTAAACTGCATTTTTACAGGTGCAGCTGTATGGTCGCGGCATATAAAATGCCAATTAACACGCGCCGTAATTAAAAATAACTTGTTAGTGGGTAGACAAACGACTCATATAAGGCATGACAGAAAATGAAAAGTAGTAGTATAGTGTAATCTGCTGCGTGGGCATGTACCTTTAAGGAATTGAATTTTAAAGTTGCCCATTAATACATTCATCATACTCTCTTAGATAGTTTAATTTCCTCCTGGGGATGCAATTATATGGCACGATATATCTTGGTGGCAGCCATCTTGAATTTATGCAGATTTCTCCAAATGCGCAAGGGTAACAGATTGTCATCAGTCGGATTCTAAAACTAGAAATCTACATAGGCAAAATCAGTAATAAAACTTAAGTTATTCAAAACAACGTTAAGCCCCAAAATCGGCCTTTGGCCACTGGACAAAAAACAGAATTACGGAAGTTAATTTATTCTGCCGGAAATTCTTCGGCAAAATGGTGACCGTAGAATTGTAAACTTAAGTTATTCAAAACAACGTTAAGCCCCAAAATCGGCCTTTGGCCACTGGACAAAAAACAGAATTACGGAAGTTAATTTATTCTGCCGGAAATTCTTCGGCAAAATGGTGACCGTAGAATTGTAAACTGTGCAAACTTTATGTAGTCGGACAAAAGGAGCGATAAACACTTTATTTTAATAGGCAAGTCACCCATTGTAACTCATACAGGCTATTGAAGATAATTTCTGGCTTTGCACTGCTGGTTTAGCACCATTAGAAATCAAGTCGCTACAGTAGGTATCTTTGAGGTCTATGGCTGTAACGCCAGTGAAAGCCATAGTGCTATGTCTAATAATAGATTAGAAGGGGAAAAAACCGTATCACGAAAATCCATGACACTGATATAGTTCTCTCTTAATGTGTATCAAATATATATTAAAAGGACATTAACAAATAACTACCTTTTCCTTAGCTATTTGCACTTTTTGGTTAAATTCTTTCTGTTTTGTTTCATCTAAAGCGGCATTTGGCGGAAGAACACGTTTTTCTTTTCTGGCCATGTTTGTTGTTGTTGTTGTTGTTGTCGTTGAGCTTCCCGCGCTGATTTTTCGCGGCACCGTATTAAAATACGTTGTACAATGTCATGTAGTTGTGGTCTTAAAAGTATTAAAAACGTATTAAGAATATATTTAAAGTTTGTAAGATATTGTGCACGTAATTCTAAACAACTGTACATATATACACACATTTGCACTGGCTATGAGTTTTATCACAACTTTTTATATTTAAAATATTTAATTTCTCATATCTGTAGAACTGTAGGCATAGTAGGTATCATCATGTAGCTTGTAGGTATCATCATGTAGCTTATAGTGGTGGGTGAGCTGGTTTCCGTGGAGACGATTTATTCTTTCAGCGGATGTATCCTTTGTTCGCTCCATATATAATTGGAAAGTTCGATGTTGCAGTCACTGGTCCCACATTTGTTACTACAGCATTTTATCTTTTGTTTATTTATCAATTAACCACTACAATTTAGATACCTAGCCTCTGTGTGCCTATAGTCTAAAGGAATATGAACAGTTAAAAGCAATTAAGATATTTAGTTTAAGAGTAAAATACAATGTATGTTACATTGCAGTCGTTAGTCACTTGTACATATTCACAGTGTTCCAGGCTTTACTGTAAAGTGTATAATATCGTAGTGTTAAAATATTGATAAAAAGCACCACAAGGCATTCTAGATCCTTGAATATCACATATTCCACCGCACATATCCGACCCATTAACCCCATTAAGATTAAAATACGACGTATGCCACAGTGCAAGCAATTGTCACTAGTAACCATTCACCGCCATCCAGGCTTCATGATAAGTATGAGTCTACGATGTTAAGATATATATATTTAAGATCCCAGTATCGTATGTAGCATTTTCCATCACGTATATGCAACCAACTATCCCCGTTTCATTTACATTAAAACTCAATATAAGATATTTGCAGTTTATCCACTTAAATGTGCAGAGGCACAAGGTCGTCTATAATTAGGAGATATTTAAAACTAAAATAATTATGAATAACAAAATAAAAGAAACCCATCTTACATGAATGCTGCTACCATAAGTGTTGCACTGTGTTACCATGGTTACCGTTAATCAGTCCCTAGCCAATGACAACACCTGATCCGCGAGAGCTTGGACTAAAAATCATATAAAATTTGTACGTGGTTGAAAGTTAACAGGATTATATGTATGTTATGAATGTCTAAGTCTAATAAGAGACAATATCCATCTACAAGTCACTGGCATTACCGTGCTTTCTACACGGTTTACAATATATTGTTGTGGTAATGTAAATACAAGCACGTAATAATAGCCCGGCCAATGGTTATGGCTTCGGGGATGATAAGACAAGAGCACATCGTAATAGATACCGGAAACCAAAGCTCATGTTAAGGTGCGTAACTCTCCAGAGCAAATCCTCAATCCCCCACTCAAATGACAAGCCCCGAGTGCCCTAGAATCAGCCGACAGAGACGACTCCAGCGGACCCACAGCCAGTCGAGAAGTGACAAGAAAAGCACACCCTGAATTTATCAAATTACGCACCCCAAGCAGAGCCCCGTTGCGGCCACATGTATACATGTATTATCAATATCAATTATTTACGGCGTCTTGTAATTCTCTTTCCATCTCTCTTCAGTTGCAGTAAGGACATTCTCCTCTGATGTAGGGCGAAAACACATTCTCTGGTCGTCAATTCCAGGGCATGGAACATGTCTTGATTGACAGTTAGCAGCACATTGAGCGAAGGCAACGATGGATCCAGGCAAAGTGCAGTTAGTAGGTCCGGGGTAAGAATTATATACTCTACTATGATCCTGTTTTCTGACTGCAGAATCTTTCGGATCTTGTTCAGGTGGGGCTGCCTCTCTTCTGCAAGTGCCGGGCACACCGCAATGAAGTGTTCCGTTGATTCGTTTTCTAATCCACACATCAGGCAGATGGCCGAATCTGTAGATTTCCAGTATTTCGACCTTGTCTTCTGCAGGACATAGCTGCCTGTTATTACTTGGCTTTTATACTCGCCCTTTTGATGTCTCGGTCATTATTTCTGGCTGTTCTCCATACAGTGTGTGCTACACCAACTTCTACTTTCCCTACGTTGATGTACCTCAGATAATCCTTCGTTGTGATGTTCTCTCTCAGGTTTTTTATCCATATACTCTCTACATTTGTGCGCACTATTCTCTTCCAGCTATCTTTACTTGGCAAGTCATTCATAAGTTCATACACACTAGGTAGGTGGTACTTGTGAAGCAGGTGGCGTAAGTCAACACACCAACTATGCTCACTCTCCATATCCTTGATGGCAAACTGCCGCTCTGCGATTTCCCTTTCGACTGTTGTTTCTCCTGCCAATATTACTCGTAATAGAAGCAATTTCTTCTTTTCCATCATAACCGGAAGGGGAAGTACCCCAGACATAGCGTATACGGCAACATCAGAGCAGTTCATCGGGAGAGCTTGAATATTTTTCAGTAATTTTTTCTGGTAACCCTCCAGCTTCCCGATATCTGCATGGCTTCCGACTATAGTCTCCAATCCATACATCAACCTAGGTAGTATGTACTGGTTATATATGTCAAATCCTATTGATGGCTCAGACCCGAGTTTCCGTGTAATCCTGCTCCCATGAGTGCATAGCTCGTAATTCTTGGCCAGTTTCACTCTCCTTTCAACATCTACACTGTTTTTATTTGTTCTTGTCATTCCGAGGTGAGTGACGTCCTTAACTATCTCTACTAGGCTACCGCCTACTTCTATTCTCTGTGTGTTCTTAGCACCATTCCATATCACGGTGGCGCTCTTAGTCGGGTTTATGTTGTATCGATGGTCGTGGGAGAATTGTTGGACCTTATTCGCCATTTGTTGCAGGTCACTCCGTGTATGGGATATCAGTGCCACATCATCGGCTACGGTAATATGTGGGATAGGTATGCTTCCTAAAGCGGCTCCTTTGCAGTTTGTCTCTAAGGACAGTAACAATGGGTTGTTGTATCTCTTATAATGAACTGCGGACAGCACACCGCCCTGCCTGACACCCTGATCTATGGGAATTTGGCTGGAAACGTCACCACTCCATTTTACCATGCTTTTCATATCACAGTACATTTCTTTCAATAACAGCCACATTTCTCCACCAACGCCATCAAGAAATAGTCGTCTTAGTAGAATGTCGTGATTCACAACATCGAAAGCTTTCTGTGCATCCAATGTTGTCACAAACAAGGCTGTCTTGTTATCTGAAGCTTCTGCGATCAGCTCTGTCAGTATAAACGCTGCATTTGTAGATGACGACTGTTTCGTGAACCCCTTCTGGAGTTTTGATTGTGTACATTCAAGCTTTACATTCAGACGTTGTGAAATTACCTTTTCTGTGACTTTTAATAAGGTGATTCCTCTGTAGTTTGTTGGGATATCCTTCGGTCCTTTCTTGTGCACTGGGGTGACTAGCCCCTCCTTAAGGGCAGGTGGCACCTTTCCAGACTTAAACAGCTGATTCACAAGGTACTTCACAGCTTCTGTGACTACTTCTCCACCCTTCTTCAGGTGTTCCGCGGTGAGACATTGTGTATCCATAGCTTTGTTGTTATTCAGCGATGCAATTGCGTTCCTAATTTGTTCAGAGGTTGCAGGTTCAATAGGTGCATCTAGCCTTCTACAGTAGTCTTCTATGATCTGGATGTCATCTTTCGATGCGGCTAAGAAAGGGTCATTATAGTCGCTGGAATGTTTGGTCGATCCAAGTTCGTGGAAATACTCCTGCCATGCCTGCAGTATGTCCTCTGGTTCAGTCCACACTTGGTCATTATACTTCAGTTTCGATGTAGCAGTTCCTGTATTGCTTCTTTGTAGTCTTATTACTTTGTGTAATGTACTGGGGTCATGATTATTCAATTCTGCAATAATATTCTCTTGTTCACAATGTACTTCCTGGCGCTGAAGTTTTCTTAGTTTACAGCGAGTGTTTGATTTCTGGACTCTCAGTGGGTGGTCACCTGGGGGTCGCCCAGCCATCTTCCATTGCCAAAAAGCCACCTTATTTGCCTTAATTGCTTCTTTCACTTGTTTTACTGTTCGTAGTATTATGTTTCCTGGTTTTTATCTCTTTGTATAGGGTATATCCTGGAATAGATGCCTCTGTGGCCTCCACCAGTGAAGTAGACAGTTTTTGTGTGAACAATTCCACCTCGTATATAGACGTGGCATCATGATCTGGTATCACAACTTTACCGGCAATCATTTCCTGATATTTTGAGTCATCACACTTACTCCACTTTGGTTTTGGCTTCAGTACATGTGTCTTCCCGTTATTGGGGTTGGGTGTCCTATCAAAGCCCGTCAGTTCTGCAGTCACTGCAAAGTGGTCCGACGTGTTTGTCGGGTCACCATACTCTATTGTGACTTTGTTCAATCTGGCAGCATCGCTGCGTGGCATCATGATGTAATCTATTTCCGATTTAAACTCACTATTGAACTGACAGACATATGTATGGTCTCCATTTTGTTTACTTACTAGGTCTGCTCTTCACAGAATTCCTTAAATACTGTATCCCTTGGGACATGCTTACGCAATTGTAGGGAGGCATTCATGTCACCGCATAGAACAATTATATAATCCTGATATTTGGTAATTATCTCACACAGCTCATCAATGACTTCCTCAAATTCGTCCTCTGCAAGTCTACTACCTCTAGATGGCATGTATACATTTATAATGCACAATGAGGGCTTTGTCCTAAGTATCGAAACTTGAAGCCTGTTACTACCATCAGTTCGCTCCTCAACCATGTGTCCTAAATGTTCCGCAAATAACGTTGCTACCCCAGCTCTTCCTTTTATAACCTCGGTGGGAGGCTGTGGATTGTCTTGATCTGAGAACTTGGCATGTACTATCGCATTTGATGCAATGTTTGCTAATATTTTCTTCTGATACTGGAAGAGCCAGTGTTCCTGAACACACAATATATCCACACTATCTAAGAGTTGTTGGATGTACGTTACATTGGACGGAAGATTCTGTGTATTAACAGTGGCTATCTTAATGGGATCACATGTGTGGTTGTTGATGGGATGTATTGTAGCAGGAGCTACGTATTGTTGTTTGTCAGGGGGCGTTGATCTCTCGATGAAATCCAGCCACTGACTTTTCGGCTAAAACTTCGCATCTATATAAAGTAAATGTACACATATAATCAGAGTTGTTACTGCTAGCTTACTGTCTATTCAACTTTAAGCCCATCGATATAATTTGGAAAATTAAATACATGAATAAAATATATGAAACTTTACGACATTTTTCAAAATAATAATAAACAGAACCATATGTATATATATCGTATTCTTCCTCTTCGCTTACCCTGCAAAATCACATTTTGAAGTGACAGACCATGGTCTATAAATACATTAAATATTCAACAAAAAGCACACATAAGTGAAAAAAGTAAGCTAAACAATTCTTTACTCCCTCCTATCATGTCATATACACATAAACCACATTATAATTTTTTCTCTCACTTATTGATGCTTTTATGTGTATTTAATGTATGTATAGACCTTGGTTCGGTACTTCAACCTGTGGGAAAAATGACCTTAACAGACTCCATAAGTGGGAGCTCCAGTCAGATATGGACTTTAATCCAACTAAGTGCCATGTAATACATATCAACACACCATTACATACCAGCTAAACAGTGAACGGATATGTACTTACTGTACTTACAGCAGTCGAGCCCGCCAGATACCTTGGGGTTGATATCCACGAAAACCTATCATTTAATCACCATATTGACAAGGTTGCAAAATAGATAACAAACTAATATATATATATATGCACAAAGAGACACATAAACACATGCAAAGAAGACACTAACGCAATACATCTTTAAAAACACATGACACGCGCACAATGGTGGTCGATGAGCCTCCAACGCGACACAAACCTGCATTTCATAACCAACAATGTGCCGTACCAAAAGGTAAGAAACAGTATATGAAATATATATGAAAGTTAAACAAATGTAGCGAAATCTCCGTACAACAATTCCACAATGAACTAACAGTTACAGCAGGAAAAACAAATCACATGAAGGCATGACAGCAATGGTGCCGCCTTGGAACGACCAGTGAACAAATCAGTCCATTGGGGGCGGTTCTGCATATAAGTATTCATCAAAATAAATATCAAGCCAAAACACTAGGGCATGCGCCAAATTTCTGAGAAATATTCACTGGCTGTTCTATACTGAAGCATGCATCCCCTGCTTTATTGAGTTGCTATACCAAGAAATCATCTGTAAGCTGGAAATGGTGCATCATAGAGCAGCAAGATGGGTCGCCAACCAATCCTCTTAAACCTTAATTGGAGTACTGTCTTTATACCGTTTAACTTCACTGGCATCTAATCGATCTCGTATAGATCTATCCCATGACGCTACTATACGTACCTCCTACTGAACGTTTAATTGCTTTCTGTTTCTTTTTTTGTAGCTAACCGCTATGCCCGCATGCCTGCTCATAAGCTCCACTATTGTGTGTGGAAGCAGCATTTTTCTTCTTCGTCTGTTGCTGAGCAGGAAACAAAATCGCACGAAGGCATGACAGCAATATTATGGTGCCACCTTGGAACGACCAGTTCTACATATAAGGATGTATCAAAATAAATATCAAGCCAGAGCACCAGGGCATGCGCCAGACTGCTGATAAGTCACTTGTCCGTCCTATTGAAACATGCATCCCCTGTATGTATTGAGTTGCTATACCAAGAAATCATCCATAAGCTGGAGATGGTGCATCATAGAGCACCAACATGGGTCACCAACCAATCATCTTAAACCTTAATTGGAGTACTGTCTTTATACCTTTTAACTCCACTGTCATCTAAACGATCTCGTATATATCTATCCCATAACGCTATTATACGTACCCCCTACTGAACTTTTCATTGCTTTCTCTTTCTTTTTTTAACTTACCAACAGGCCTGCTCATAAGCTCCACTAGGGCGTGTGGAAGTAGTAGCCATTATATATATATTCTTCTTCGTTTTATTTTTCATCTCAAACCTTAATTTGAGTACTGTCTTAAATTTATATCTTTTAACATCATTATCATCTAATAGGTCTCTTTTCTATCTCATAACGCTACTATCTGTACCACCTACTGCACTTTAATGTTTTTCTCTTTCTTTCTTAAGTAACTGCTATACCCGCAAACCTGTGCATTATCTCTACTATGCCGTGTGAAAGTAACTTTAGATAGAGATAGATACATTATTCTTCTCTTCTACTTCTTCTTCTTCTTCTTCCTCCAGTGAATCTTCAAAGCGTGGATGCTGGCAGTTCCCGCTTAGCCAATCGGCAAAAACTTACAGAATCCTGTGACGAATATCGAATGGACACGGGTACTAATGGGTAGCTGGCTGTATGAATATGCATACAATCAAGTCCGACACTCACTCACACAATCGCATGCACGTGCAATACTCAAGTTGACCCAAATACTGAAACAGTGAATTGGAATTGACATGCACGAGAATCGACAGATGGAAGATGGACATTGACGTTACCAGTTCAAAGTTTCGGGTAAAGCATTTTAAAATGTTCATATTGTTGAAGACTCTTTCTATTTAGTAGAGATGGGGTCTTGAAATCTAGATCTACATGTGAACAAGCAAATATCATTGGGAATTATTCGGATTTGTCAACAGAACCCCAGATAAGCTGTTAAAATAAAAATGGAAACGCCCAATTGAAATCAGTGGCTAGAGTTAGTAGAAATATGATCCTTTAATTATTTGTAGAATATATCCACAGTTATTGCACAAGATAACGAGTCCGGTGTTCAAATATAAAGTGGAGGCAATATCATGGGCGGATTCAGAGGGGGCAGACCCGGCGCGCGCACCCCCCTAAAATTCGCCGAGTAAAGATTTTTTACAAGTTACAAGGCACGTTTCTACGTTTCTACGTACATACTTTGACAGTGTCAATATTTTTGCCCCAAAATGTGCCAGAACGCAGGAAATGCGATGTAGATTTCAAAAATATTCCGGGGGGAATGCCGCCGGACACCCCTAGCGCTATCCCCAGCTCCGCTCGGTTATAGTCAAAGTATTGCAAAATAGTTACGCCCCCCCTAACCCGAAATCATGCATCCGCGCCTGAATATCACGTCGTAACCTTCAGTTTTTCCAAATGTGCGTTTGAAGCGTTCTTTGTTTACTTTACTTCGGGGAGAGTAATCTAAGAATGTTGCTAATACGCCCTTTATTATATAAGTTTATGGTAATAATGTTGTGTCATATTGTAGAATTGTCTCTCGATAACAATATAGCGAAATATGAACGTCAACACCTGCAGGTTTTTTCTATATTTTAGTGTGCAAAGTGTAAATGCTATTACGTAGACTTATTAAAAAAAAATGGCCTTGAATATCGCCTATACTGATTACTCTCAGGGCTGTAACAAGGATGAGGCAGGCAAGGCGATCGCGTCATCTGTTAATTTGCCTTTTTTTTTTTAAAAAGCTCCAGATAAGCTGCGTATTTGCTTAAATACCCAATTAAAATTGTCAAACACCCAATTGAAATCAAAAGTAGTGAGTATTAAAAAGCAATAACAATTTTATGGTACCTTTTATCATGCTGTTTATAATTAGTTGTATGCATGTTCTACTCGTTTTTCTTTAATACAAAATAGATCAATTCGTTTATATATTGCATAATTAATTGGCCTCCAGACGGTTTTAAAATAATAAAAAATGCCCGTGGACAGAAAGAGGTGGGGCTGTGGTGAGGGGGTGGAGGGCACTTGGGTAGGGAGGATTGAAAGTCTAGTGTCTCAAAAAAAAGATCGCTAAATACACAATACTCAATAATAATGATGCAGCTCAATTTGATTGATACATGCGCGCATGTAATAACATGTGATTTGGAGTTGAATTTTTTTTATTATTATTATTTTGATTGAATTGTTGAACATATATTCAAAATGAATCTACAAGGACCCACAAACACACAGAGGTATCATTAAACAACAATTTTGCACTTTAATTTTACGTTCTACTGTAACGCTGCCTTTTTCGATGTGGATCAAAGTGAACAAAAATGGTCGCGAAAACCCGTGACACGGCTCGTGTTCCGAACTTCCGGTTTGATATGAGGTTAATCAAAAAAATGCCATCAACTGCGCACAAGCCAAACGGTTCAATTAAGTGTTTTTTGTGCACATTAATGATTGTTAAAGAAACTGTCGATGTCCTAGGATGTCGAATCCAGAGGTTCCTCTAAAAATCACTTCAAATATTTATATCTCTTTCTAGCACCATGGTCAAAAACATGATCATTGAAAATGTGTTAATAATTATACAATGTAGCTTATAATCGTCAACTATCGATAGTTGGCAGTGTATCGCGATACATGTATCGTGAAGATATGTACCTCGATCTATCGATGCATCGATACTATCGGTCCACCACTTAAGACTAAGCTGCCATATGGCATAATTATTTTGGTCTGTTTTTTTTCTTCCGTCAGATTCATGCGTTAATTGAACATCCAATAACAACGCAATAAGCATGTTACGACATTTGTAAACGGTGGCCATAATGGTATTATGGTTTTCATGTATCGCATTGTATTTTGCGACGGTGACTTTAGAATGTAGGAAATGCGATTTTGAGGGTCTAAGTGGAATTTTTCCCGCTAAAAAGGCTGCCGTGGCATTATTTTACACACTGCTACGGGCCTGCATAGATACATGTATATATAGGCCAGAACATGTTCTCTGTCAGGGCTACAATGTCAGTATATATGTGCGACTATTCTTCCTGAATCATTCTTTTATTATTCCCTTGCCCAAAGTCAAACTGATGACTTATGTTCACCTTGTTTGTAAGGAAAAAATGTTTGTTTTTTATTCAATAATTTATGAACCTCTTCACCGATTTTGAGAATATTTGGCCACAATGTCCGTCTAAGGATGGTGTTTTGTTTTTCAGATGACTCGCGTCCGACCGCCCAAGGTCAAGGTCACTCAGCACTTAGTTCAACTTACGTTAAACTATTTTTTCTCTTTATTCAATAATTTATAAACCACTTCACCGATTTTTGTCTTGCCCGCGAAAGCAGAAAGCGAGACGAAGGTTTTGCTTTTCTTGAGTCGTCGTCATCATTCAATGTTAAGTTTTCGTGTTAGTCATTACTTCTACACCTTATCAGCTACAGTCATGAAACTTTATACATACCTTAATTACTATGATATGTACATGAATATAGGACTATTCTCGGGGGCCCCAGGGTCAAGGTCAAGGACCCAGGGTCAACGTCCAAGGCGGAACAAGGCGAGACATTTGATTCCGCGGAATTCTTGTCATAATATTTGGCCACAATTTGTTTTGCATACGACCCACATCCCACCGCCCAAGGTCACTGAGGACTTGTGTTTGTTTTTTTGTTTTTTATTATCAAGGCTGTCAAGGGGATTAGCTTCATTTGACGATGTCAGTTTTTGTTACTCCTAGGGGGAAGATACCCCGCAGGAAGAGATTTTCTTCAGGGGATATACTGCTACAGTAAAATGGGGCATGGAAATGTTTTGTGGGTAGTATCTTAAAGGTACACAGAGCTCAAGATAAGCTGCGTATTTGCGTAAATACCTACTTAAAATTGCCAAAAACCCAATTGAAATCAGAAGTAGCGAGTATCAAAAAGCAATAACAAATTTGCTGTACCTTTATCATGCTACAGAAAAGAATAAACAGACCACAAATATAGCATATTTTTTTTATTTTCCATAAAAAAAACATCTTGGTATTTCATTAGAATTGTCTCCAAGGAGACAATTCTAATGAAATGCCAAGACTTGTTTTCATTTCGAAGCAAACTATTCAACAATTGCTGTCTGTTGATGTGTAAACAGTAGTGTGATTTTATTTTTCCCAATTAAAATATTGAAATACCCAATTGTTTCAGATATGATGGAGTGAAAATACTCAATTACTAATTAATTCCTTATCTGGAGCACTGGGTACATGCCCACTCAGTAGGCACAGGAAGAGTTTTCAGCTCGCCTACATGCAGTGCAGAAGAGCTTATGGCATACCCCCGGCGTAGTCGGCGCCTGCGTCGTCCACAAACTTACTGTTGGGGTAAATGTCTTATAACTTCTGTTTCCTTTCATGGAACACCTTGTTATTTCATACATGCATTCCTGAGATGACCCTCTATCATGCTGTAGCAAATCCATGACCCACCACCCAACCCTTACCCAGGGTCAAGATCACAAACTTAGCACATTCACAAACTTAACGTTGGGGTAAATGTCTTGTAACTTCTGTTTCCTTTCATGCAACACCTTGTTATTTCATACATGCATTCCTCAGATGACCCTCTATCATGCTGTAGCAAATCCATGACCCACCACCCAACCCTTACCCCAAGGTCAAGGTCACAACCTTAGCACATTCATAAACTTAACGTTGGGGTAAATTTCTTATAACATCTGTTTCCTTTCATGGAACACCTTGATATTTCATACATGCATTCCTCAGATGACCCTATATCATGCTGTAGCAAATCCATGACCCACCACCCAACCCTTACCCCCAGGGTCAAGGTCACACACTTAGCATGTTCATAAACTTAATGTTGGGGTAAATGTTGTGTAACTTCTGCTTATTTACAGGGAATGTCTTCATATTTCATACATGCATTCATCTGATGACCCTCTATCATGCTGTAGCAAATCTACGATCCATCACCCAACCCTTACCCCAAGGTCAAGGTCACAAACTTAGCATGTTCATAAACTTAACGTTGGGGTAAATGTTGTGTAACTTCTGTTTATTTACAGGGAACGCCTTCATATTTATACCCCCCGCAACGAGTTGTGGGGGGGTATACTGGAGTCAGGTTGTCCATTCGTCCGTCCGTGCGTGCGTCTGTAAAGTTAACATCAGAAAAATATTGTTATAGCTTCTATTTCCTTCGTCTAAAATGCTCAATATTTCACACATGCATCCCTGTAAGACTCTACTACCATGCTGTGCCAAATCCACGACCGTCTAACCCCCGCTGATCCCAAGGTCAAGGTCAAATACTTAGTCTCTTTACAAAACTGAACATCAGAGAAATAAGTTATAACTTCTATTTTCTTCATTGAAAATTCTTAATATTTCATGCATGCATTCCTCTAAGGCTCTATATAGCTACTATCATACTGTGACAAATTCCCGCTGATCTCGAAGTCAAGCTCACATACTTAGTCATCAGATAAATCGGTTATAACTTCTATTTCCTTGCTCGGATCTGCTTCACATTTCATACACGCATTACTCCAATGGACCTCTACCACCCTGTGACAAATTCATGTTCATGCCGCTCCCGCTAAGCCCAGAGTCAAGGTCACAAGCCCACACACTTGGACATTTTTACATATTTTAGGGGTACCTGGGACCACGCGGGGGGGTATTCCGTAAGCCTCGTTTACTGACCAATCTAGTTCATACATGGCATCATCTGATGATACTCTATCGTGCTATAGCAAATCCATGACCTACCGCCCATCCCTTACCCCAAGGTCAAGGTCACAAACTTAGCACATTCATAAACTTAACGTTGGGGTAAATGTCTTATAACATCTGTTTCCTTTCATGGAACGCCTTGATATTTCATTCATGCATTCCTCAGATGACCCTCTATCATGCTGTAATCCACGACTCACCACCCAACCCTTACCCCAAGGTCAAAAACCTAGCACATTCATAAACTTAACGTTGGGGTAAATGTTGTGTAACTTTTGTTTATATACAGGGAATACCTTCATATTTCATACATGCATTCATCTGATGATACTCTATCGTACTATAGCAAATCCATGACCCACCTCCCACCCTTTTCCCCAAGGTCAATGTCACAAACTTAGCACATTCATAAACTTAACGTTGGGGTAAATGTCTTATAACATCTGTTTCCTTTCATGGAACGCCTTGATATTTCATACATGCATTCTTCTGATGATCCTCTATTGTGCTACAGCAAATCCATGACCCCCCCCCCCCCCCCCACCCCCCCCCCCCCCCACCCCCCCCGCCCCCTTTAATCAACATCATAAACTTAACGTTGGAGTAAATGTCTTTTTATAGCTTCTGTTTCTTTACAGGGAACGCCTTGATATTTCATACATGCATTCATCTGATGATACTCTATCGTACTACAGCAAATCCATGAACCCCCTATCATGCTGTAGCAAATCCACAACACACCACCCAACCCTTACCGCAAGGTCAAGGTCACACAAACTTAGCATGTTCATCAACTTAACATTGGGGTAAATGTTGTGTAACTTCTGTTTCTTTACAGGGAACGCTTTGATATTTCATACATGCATTCATCTGATGATCCACTATTGTGCTACAGCAAATCCTGACACCCCCTTTTCCCAAGTCAAGTCCCACTAGCACATTCACATGCATTCCTCAGTGAGCTATCCATGCCTGTAAAAAATCACCAACTTAGTGCGTTCATAAACTTAACGTTGGGTTAAATTTTGTTTTACTTCTGTTTTCATGGAGCGCATTGATATTTCATATATGCATCCATCTTAATATGCTATATTATGCTATAGCAAACCCACGACCCACCTTGCACCACTGACCCCAATGTCAAGGTCCACCGCACGCCCCTTAACCCAAGGTCAAGATATATAATATTCATGTTTTTTTATGCAACTGTGCCAAGTTTGAGTGAAGGCTGCCAACAGGTGAGCTTCGTTGTCTTCTGACAACTCTTGTTCTTCAGGGGATATACTGAAGGTGTATGATCACGTGGTACTAACAACAACAACTACAACTACTGAAACTTCCAGAATCCATCCGATTCAAAGTACGTATTCTTTTATATCATCCTTATTACGTAACGGATTTTGATAAAATATGACGTATCAAACGCGTCTTGTTAAGCTGCATTTGGTGGTCAAAAACGACATAAGTCTGTGCCGAACTCCATGGACCACCAAATACAGCTCTTGAAGACGCTTTTGCAGCGCCATATTTCATAAAAATCTGTTGCATATTAAGGAAAATATCAAATAATACATTCTTTGGAGTGGGCCACGTTAATGTTGTAACCACGTGATTATGCACCTTGATACTGCTACAGTAAAATGGGGCATGGAAATGTTTTGGGGGTGGTATCTTAAAGGACCATGCTGCCCACTCAGTAGGCACAAAATGTTCTTTATATCAGAGACATCAACCGAGACATTTTCTGGCAAAATAAACATTCATTCACCATTAACCCACGTAATGATTGGCATCATTATACATTTTATATCAGACGTAACTTTGAACATTGATATCAGGGATGATAACTGTGTTTCCTTAAAGGTACATGCCCACTCAGTAGGCACACACTGTCCTTTATATCAGAGACATCATCGGAGACATTTTCTGGCAAAACAAACACACATTCACCATTACCCCATGTATTGATTGGAATTATTATACACTTTATATCCGACGTAAATTTTCACACTGATACCAGGGACGATAACCATGTTTCCTCAAAATGTTAACGGACATTAATACTATTTATCCTCTGTATTTATTTTATGATGTGCAATGCATGATCATGCATACTTTATAATCTGTCAAAAATATTATTTTTTCAGGTGACGCAGTTAATTAGTATAAATGATTAAAATGATTATGCCTCATTTGCATATGAAAATAGCCTGATACCACCGCGCGTCACTGTCAGTAAAATAAATATTACTAAATGATGATATCTGTATATCGGGCACTCGTAATTTTTAGAACTTGTGGAATAGTGACACAATTATACACTTATTTAATTCCTATAAAAACATTTTGTGCCTACTGAGTGGGGCCAGTGGGCATGTACCTTTAAAACATTAACGGACGTACATTACTATTTTATACTCTGTATTTATTTTTTGATGTGCAATTATCATACTTTATAATCTGTCGAAAATATTCTTTTTTCAGGTGATACATTTCATTAGTATAAATAATTAAAAAACACCATGCCTCATTTGCATATGAAAATAGCCTGATACCAACGCGTGTCACTATCAGTAAAATAAATATTACTAAATGATGATATCTGTATATCGGGCACTCGTAATTTTTAGAACTTGTGGAATAGTGACACAATTATACACTTATTTAATTCCTATAAAAACATTTTGTGCCTACTGAGTGGGGCCAGTGGGCATGTACCTTTAAAACGTTAACGGACATTACTATTTTATACTCTGTATTTATTTTTTTATGTGCAATTATCATACTTTATAATCTGTCGAAAATATTCTTTTTTCAGGTGATACATTTCATTAGTATAAATAATTAAAAAACACCATGCCTCATTTGCATATGAAAATAGCCTGATACCAACGCGTGTCACTATCAGTAAAATACATATAGTTACTAAATGATTTTATACCTTTTTAGCTCGACTATTCGAAGAATAAGTAGAGCTTATGTTTTCACCCCGGCGTCGGCGTCGGCGTCACCGTCACGCCTTGGTTAAGGATTTTAGTCAAGCTTGTATATGGAATACTACTGGCCCTACACCCACCATACTTGGACAACTTCATCTCCTAGTGATGTACATCAATAACCCCTGATCTATATTTCACCTTGACCTACATTTCCTCTTGAATTACTTGGTTAATTCCCCTTGGTTAAGGTTTTTAGTCAACCTTGGTTAAGGTTTTTAGTCAAGTTTGTATATGCAATACTACTGGCCCTACACCCACCATACTTGGACAACTTCATCTCCTAGTGATGCACATCAATAACCCCTGATCTATATTTGACCTTGACCTATATTTCCTCTTCAATTACTTATTTAATTCCCCTTGGTTAAGGTTTTTAGTCAACCTTGGTTAAGGTTTTTTTTCAACTTCTACATTGAATACTATTGTGCATCCAGACACCATACTTCGACAAACTTTTCTCATACGTATGTACATCAATAACCCCTGATCTATGTTTGACCTTGACCTACATTTCCTCTTCAATTACACTTAATTCCTTTTGGTTAAGGTTTTTACTCAACCTTCTATATGGAATACTACTGGCCCTACACCCACCATACTTGGACAACTTCATCTCCTAGTGATGTACATCAACAACCCCTGATCTATATTTGACCTTGACCTACATTTCTTCTTGAATTACTTAATTCCCCTTGGTTAACGTTTTTAGTCAAGCTTGTAGATGGAATACTCCTGTCCCTACACCAACCATACTTGGACAACTTCATCTCCTAGTGATGTACATCAACAACCCCTGACCTATATTTGACCTTGACTTACATTTAACCTTGAATTACTTACTTAATTCCCCTTGGTTAAGGTTTTTACTCGACCTTGGTTAAGCTTTTTACTCAAGCTTGTACATGCAATACTATTGTGCATACAGACACATAATTACAACCTTTTCTCATAGTGATGTACATCAATAACCCCTGATCTATATTTGACCTTGACCTACATTTCCTCTTGAATTACTTACTTAATTCTCTTTGGTTAAGGTTTTTAGTCAAGCTTGTAGATGGAATACTCATGGCCCTACACCAACCATACTTTGACAACTTCATCTCCTAGTGATGTACATCAACAACCCCTGACCTATATTTGACCTTGACCTACATTTAACCTTAAATTACTTACTTAATTCCCCTTGGTTAAGGTTTTTACTCAAACTTGGTTAATATTTATAGTCAAGCTTGTATATGGAATACTCCTGTGCCTACAGCAACCATACTTGGACAACTTCATCTCCTAGTGATGTGTACATCAATAATCCCTGACCTATATTTGACCTTGACCTACTTTTATCCTTGGATTACTTAGTTATCTCCCCTTGGTTACGGTTTTTTTTTTTTACTCAAGCTTGTATATGGAATACTCCTGGGCCTACAGCAACCATACTTGGAAAACCACGCACCTACGTACAAGGTCAAGGTCACTGTTGAAGGTCAAAGGTCAAACCTATTGAAATTCCCTTCCGCTCTATATCATTCTACAACCGATGCATGGATTATCAAATGGCTTGGCACAAATGTTTCTCATGATGAGAAGGTGTGTCGCGATCAATAACCACGCACCTACGTCCAAGGTCAAGGTCACAGTTGAAGGTCAAAGGTCAAACCTATTGAAATTCCCTTCCGCTCTATATCTTCTACACCGATGCATGGATTATCAAATTGCTAACCACGCACCTACGTCCAAGGTCACAGTTGAAGGTCAAAGGTCAAACCTATTGAAATTCCCTTCCGCTCTATATCTTCTACACCGATGCATGGATTATCAAATGGCTTGGCACAAATGTTTCTCATGATGAGAAGGTGTGTAGCAATCAATAACCATGCACCTACGTCCAATGTCAAGGTCACAGTAGAAGGTCAAAGGTCAAACCTATTTAAATTCCCTTCCGCTCTATATCTTCTACACCGATGCATGGATTATCAAATGCCTTGGCACAAATGTTTCTCAGGATGAGAAGGTGTGTCGCGATCAATAACCACGCACCTACATCCAAGGTCAAGGTCACAGTTGAAGGTCAAAGGTCAAAAATATTGAAATTCCCAAATGGCTTGGCACAAATGTTTCTCACGATGAGAAGGTGTGTCGCGATCAATAACCACGCACCTACGTCCGAGGTCAAGGTCACTGTTGAAGGTCAAAGGTCAAACCTATTGAAATTCCCTTCCGCTCTATATCTTCTGCACTGATGCATGGATTATCAAATTGCTAACCACGCACCTACGTTCAAGGTCACAGTTGAAGGTCAAAGGTCAAACCTATTGTAATTCCCTTCCGCTCTATATCTTCTACACCGATGCATGGATTATCAAATGCCTTGGCACAAATGTTTCTCAGGATGAGAAGGTGTGTCTCGATCAATAACCACGCACCTACGTCCAAGTTCAAGGTCATAGTTGAAGGTCAAAGGTCAAACCTATTGAAATTCCCTTCCGCTCTATATCTTCTACACCGATGCATGGATTATCACACTATGCCCAGGGTCAAGGTCACAGACTTGATGCGTTTGAAACCTTAACGCTCGGCTAAATGGCTTATAATCAAAAATGCCTCATTTTCTTTGGCTGCCAGTGGGGGTATTCGTGTGCCGACAGGCCACATTTCTAGTTTCCCTTGGTTAATGTTTTTAGTCAACCTTGGTTAAGGTTTTTATGCAGGCCGCAGCCACCTTCTTTGTCAAGCTATGTGTACATCGACAACCCTCATAGTCGAGCTATGCTGTTCTCCTACAGCTCTTGTTATAACATGACCTTAGCTGTTGATAGGCCGTTAAACACCAATAAACAAACAAACAAACAAAACCTTTATAGCGACGACTTGTAATATTTAGAACTGGTGGGATAGTGACACAATTATACACTTATTTAAGTCCTATAAAGAACGTTGTGTTAGCAGAAAAGTGTTCTCCCATGGGCTGCAATGTTAGTATATATATATCAGAGCTCCAGATAAGCTGTGTATTTGCGTAAAGACCCAATTAAAATTGCCAAAAACCCAATTGAAATCAGAAGTAGTGAGTATCAAAAAGCAATAAAAAATTGTGGTACCTTTATCATGCTGCAGAAAACAATAAACCGACCACAAATATAGCATATTTTTGTCGAGCCCGCTTTTGTCGTCCGGGTGTCCGTGCATCCGTCCGTGCGAAATCTGCGTTAAAGTTTTATATCTTTGCAGTCCTAAGTCACATTGACTTGAAACTTCATATGCTTATTAGTCATGATCCATATATTCATGCTGTATCCCACTCATGCAGCCTCTGTGCCCAAGGTCAAGGTGAAATTACTTAGAAGTTTGCGTTCCAAAATCTGCGTTAAAGTTTTTAAATACCTTATATCTCTGCAGTCCAAAGTCACATTGACTTGAAACTTCATATGCTTATTAGTCATGATCCATATATTCATGCTGTATCCCAGTCATGCGGCCCCTGTGCCCAAGGTCAAGGTCAAATGACTTAGAAGTTTGCGTTCCGAAATCTGTGTTAAAGTTTTCACATACCTACTATCTCTGTAACCGTAACTCAGATTTTCTTGAAACTTTGTATGCTTATTGGGCGTCAAACTTCAAATAAATACAATCTGAGACCATCGGCGGGCTCGACATGCGGGCCACGGCCATCCTCGTTCTTATTTTCCCATGAAAACAAATCTTGGTATTTCATATGCCAAGACATGTTTTCTTTTAGCAAAAAACTATTCAATAATTGCTGTCTGCTGATATGTAAACAGCAGTGTGATTTTATTTGACCCAATTAAAATTTTGAAATACCCAATTGCTTAAGACATGATTGAGTGAAAATACCCAAATACTAATTCCTTATCTGGAACCCTGATATATAGTGCGACAATTCTTTATAAATCTTTCTTTTAGTCCTCCCATTACGATTATTATTTTGCCTGTTGATTTTCGTTATTTCAGGCTCTATGGATATGCTTGGCGGCTATTTTGTTACTTCTACCTGGTGCCTACAGTCAAAGTAAGTTTAGTTTACTATCTCAGGCTCCAGATAAGGAATTAGTAATTGAGTATTTTCACTCCCATCATATCTGAAGCAATTGGGTATTTCAATATTTTAATTGGGTAAAATAAAATCACACCACTGTTTACAATCAACAGACAGCAATTATTGAATAGTTTGCTTCGAAATGAAAACATGTCTTGGCATTTCATTAGAATTGTCTCCTTGGAAACAATTCTAATGAAATACCAAGATGTTTTTTCATGGAAAATAAGAAAAATATGCTATATAATATTTGTGGTCTGGTTATTGTTTTCTACAGCATGATAAAGGTACCACAAATTTGTTATTATACCCACTTTTTTTGTAAAAAAAAACGGGTATATTGTTTTCGTCACGGGTGTCCGTCCGTCCGTACGTCCGTACGTCCGTACTTACGAGAGCTACATTGTGAGGTTGCTGTGTTGTGCTGAAACCCACCCACCGCCCTATTTAAGACACTTGGATAAGTGTTTTTCAAATATAATTAACTAATGGCTAGCTCATTTGCATATTATGCGATTTATTCCGTAAGAGAATCGTTAAGGAAGAAAATAACGGAATAAGTTGCTACATTGTGAGGTTAACCCCACAGTGTAAACATCAAAGGAAATAACCTCACAATGTAGCTCTCGTAAGAACGTCCGTACGTCCGTCCGTACGTCCGTCACGTTTCTTGTAACTCGAAAAACTTTTTCACCTTCATACCTACGCGCCTGATATTTGGTATGTAGCTTCGTTATCATGTGCAGATGCGCAAAGTGAATTTGGATTTTTGATCCGACCCTCCATCATGGATTATCTCCCCCTTTCGGACTCAGAATTTCCCATTTTTTCCTCGTAACTCGAAAAAACTTTTTTCACCTTCATACCTACGCGCCTGATATTTGGTATGTAGCTTCGTTATCATGTGCAGATGCGCAAAGTGAATTCGGATTTTTGATCCGACCCTCCATCATGGATTATCTCCCCCTTTCGGACTCAGAATTTCCCATTTTTTCCTTGTAACTCGAAAAACTTTTTCACCTTCATACCTACGCGCCTCATATTTGCTATGTAGCTTCGTTATCATGTGCAGATGCGCAAAGTGAATTCGGATTTTTCATCCGACCCTCCATCATGGATTATCTCCCCCTTTCGGACTCAGAATTTCCCATTTTTTTCTTGTAACTCGAAAAACTTTTTCACCTTCATACCTACGCGCCTCATATTTGCTATGTAGCTTCGTTATCATGTGCAGATGCGCAAAGTGAATTCGGATTTTTCATCCGACCCTCCATCATGGATTATCTCCCCCTTTCGGACTCAGAATTTCCCATTTTTTCCTCGTAACTCAAAAAACTTTTTCACCTTCATACCTATGCGCCGATATTTAGTATGTACCTTCGTTATGTGCAGATGCGCAAAGTGAATTCCCATTTTTGATCCGACCCTCCATCATCGATTACCTCCCCCTTTCCGACTCAGAATTTCCCATTTTTTCCTTGTAACTCGAAAAACTTTTTCACCTTCATACCTACGCGCCTCATATTTCCTATGTAGCTTCGTTATCATGTGCACATGCGCAAAGTGAATTCGGATTTTTTATCCGACCCTCCATCATGGATTACTTCCCCCTTTCGGACTTAGCATTTGGGGAAAGTGGGTATATTGCGATGGCGCGCCATCGACTTTTTCTAGTTGCATTTTGATGCTCGATACTTCTGATTTCAATTGGGTTTTTGGCAATTTTAATTGGGTATTTACGCAAATGCGCAGCTTATCTGGAGCTCTGCTATCTTATGCTGGCTGATCTGGTGCTACACTGGCCACAATTGCTATAAGTGGCTGTGACTGGAAAAATGGGGCTTATGTGTTTTGGGATTAGTGTAGATCCAGATCAGCCTGTGCTTCCACACAGTCCAATCAGCATCTGCACTGTTCGCCATTTCGTCAATGAAATGACCGTCATGCTTCTAACAAGTAATATAGGTCGTTATCAGGCTACGGGAGTGTACTGGTCACAAATCTTATAAGCCCCATTTCTGCAGTCACAGCCATTTATAACCAGTGTTATCTCCTGATCATGATGCACTGTTCTGTACTTTTCTAGATAAGTATACTTTGCAATTTAGATGAAATCAGCTACTGGTGTAGGAAAAGTGCAGTGTAGTTTTTGTTTTCAGTACAGGTACATTCTCATGTGTTGATGTGTTTTTTGTCACGAGCCCGCTTGCGGAAAGCGCGATATAGTCAGACTTTGGCGTACGTACGTACAATACGTACACGTGTGTCCGGTTAAAGTTTTTGGTTAAAGTTTTTGGTTAAAGTTTTTATGACACCGGGTTTCATAGAAACAGGTGGCATATAGTGTTTGGACCGTCCGTCTGTCCGTCCGTCCGTCCGTCTGTCTGTCCGTCTGTCAGTCCTCGCTGACGGTACTATACTTATGTGGCTAGCCCCACAGGGTTATGGACTTAGTAAAGGATAGGGTTGGTTACAATTAGCCACCTAAAAATTATTTTATGTGGCTAAAAATCCTTTTATGTGGCTAATATTTAACATGTGATAAGCCACATAAGTATAGTACCATAAGAACGTCCGTCCGTCCGTCCGTCCGTCCGTCAGTCACACTTTTCGGTTCACCACTTTTTCACAGTTTCTCAAATATGCTGCAGGTGGCATCCGCGTTCGATAGACGCATTTCTTGTTCCTTATACTATATCTCTGCAACTGCTTTGCCCACTACCTTGAAACTTCACATGGGTGTTTATCATCTTCTATATTTTCATTCTACCCCCCTCCCGTGCGGCCCCTGTGTCCAATGTCAAGGTCAAATTACTTTGAAGTTATTGGTTAAAGTTTTTAGTTAAAGTTTTTTCATGTACTATATCTATGCACATTGTTTGCCCATTACCTTGAACCTTCACATGCCTGTTTATCATCATCCATATTTTCATTCTACCCCCCACCCGTGCGGCCCCTGTGCCCAATGTCAAGGTCAAATTACTTTGAAAATTTTGGTTAAAGTTTTTGGTTAAAGTTTTTGGTTAAAGTTTTTTTTATGTACTATATCTCTGCACCTGCTTTGCCCATTACCCTGAAACTTCACATGGGGTGTTTATCATCATCTATATTTTCATTCTACCCCCTACCCCCCCCGCTCCCGTGCGGCCCCTGTGCCCAATGTCAAGGTCTAATTACTTTGAAATTTTTGGTTAAAGTTTTTGGTTGAAGTTTTTGTCGCGACCGCTTGCGGAAAGTGCGATATAGTCGGCACTTTGGCGTACGTCCGTACATAAAAACTTTAACCGGACACACATACGTACGTCCGTGGACGTACGTATGTGTGTCCGGTTAATGTTTTTTGGTTGGTTTTTTCGTCTACTATATCTCTTTTTTTTTTAGTGTCCATGCCTCGCCCCAAGGCGCGACATGCAGGCCGCGGCCATCTAGTGTTGAATTGATGTAAAACCTCATTCATTCAATTTGTTAGAAAAGGCACACTTTTTTAACACATAGGTTTCATCTGGCTGCACATGGTGGATATTCTGATGAGGTGGCTCATTAACCCTTCAACCACACGGGCCATAATTCCATTATTTACAATTATAGATCCAGCTTGTAACAAGCCATTTCATACTTGTATCTTCAACAGTATTCGGTCTACAGCAGCCATATTTGCATACTATCATGAGCCAGTGATGTGTGCTGCACCCCACTGTGAATCAAATGACCTTAGTGTGACCTTGATCTACAATTACAATGTTTACATAGTTATTATCTCCTCGCTGATATGCAAGAGAGGATATAGTGTTAATTCAGGTACATGTGTACGTTAGTAACACCTTTCATTTTTAGACTTCTCTTTCCTTTCATGGAACACCTTATTATTTCATGCATGCATTCCTCAGATGACCCTCTATCATGCTGTAGCAAATCCATGTCCCACCACCCAACCCTTGCCCCAAGATCAAGGTCACAAACTTAGCACATTCATAAACTTAACGTTGAGGTAAATGTCTTATAACATCTGTTTCCTTTCACGGAACGCCTTGATATTTCATACATGCATTCATCTGATGATACCCTATTGTGCTATAGCAAATCCATGACCCACCCTCCACACCTTTCCCCAAGGTCAAGGTCACAAACTTAGCACATTCATAAACTTAACGTTGAGGTAAATGTCTTATAACATCTGTTTCCTTTCACGGAACGCCTTGATATTTCATACATGCATTCATCTGATGATACCCTATTGTGCTATAGCAAATCCATGACCCACCCTCCACACCTTTCCCCAAGGTCAAGGTCACAAACTTAGCACATTCATAAACTTAACGTTGGGGTAAATGTCTTATAACATCTGTTTCCTTTCATGGGACGCCTTGATATTTCATACATGCTTTCCTCAGATGACCCTCTATCATGCTGTAGCAAATCCACGACCCACCACCCAACCCTTACCCCAAGGTCAAGGTCACAAACTTAGCATGTTCAAAACCTTAACGTTGGGGTAAATGTTGTGTAACTTCTGTTTATTTACAGTGAACGCCTTCATATTTCATACATGCATTCATTTGATGATACTCTATCGTGCTATAGCAAATCCATGACCCATCCCCCACCCCTTTCCCCAAAGTCAAGGTCACAAACTTAGCACATTCATAAACTTAACGTTGGGGTAAATGTCTTATAACATCTGTTTCCTTCCATGGAACGCCTTGATATTTCATACATGCATTCATCTGATGATACTCTATCGTGCTATACCAGGTCAGGTTATTCTAATTTCAGGGCTAAATGTTGGAGTAAATGTTGTGTAACTTCTATTTCTTTACAGGGAACGCTTTGATATTTCATACATGCATTCATCTGATAATCCTCTATTGTGCTACAGCAAATCCATGACCCACCCCCCACCCCTTTCCCAAAGATCAACATCATAAACTTAACGTTGGAGTAAATGTCTTTTTAGCTCACCTGAGCGAAGCTCATGTGAGCTATTGTTAGCTCACCTGAGCGAAGCTCATGTGAGCTATTGTTAGCTCACCTGAGCAAAGCTCATGTGAGCTATTGTTACTGCAATGTGTCCGTCGTCCGTCGTCGTCGTCCGTCGTCCGTAACTTAAGTTTTTAGCCAGGTTTTTTGTAAAAAAATCCAGGCTATTGGATTGGCGAAAGCCGGGCGTGCGGGCGGGCGGCGGGCGGGCTGCGGGCGGGCGGGCGGCGTCCACAATCAATGTTACGTTTTCGTGTTTGAGTCCATTTCTTTGTTACTGTACCACCTAGGACCACCAAACTTTCACAGCTTCATAATCAAGGGGTGCCCACCACATATCACTATCCAACATGTTACTTTTTTTTTATCTTGACCCATTTTTTCCGCGTAGTCGACTTAGCCATTTTCAATGTTAAGTTTTCGCGTTTACAATGTTAAGTTTTCGTGTTTAAGTCCATTTCTTTGGTACTGTACCACCTAGGACCACCAACCTTTCACAGCTTCATAACCAAGGAGTGCCCACCACATATCACTATGCAACATGTGACCATTTTTTTACCTTCACCTATTATTTCTACGTAGTTTTTTGATTAAACCTTTTTCGTTATACTATATCTCTGCAACTGCTTCGCTCATTACCTTGAAACTTCACATTGGTGTTTATCATCATTCATTTTTCATTCTAACCCCCAACCGTGCGGCCCCTGTGCACAATGTCAAGGTCAAATTACTTTGAATTTTTTTGTTAAAGTTTTTTAGTGTACTATATCTCTGCAACTGCTTCACCCATTACCTTGATACTTCACATGGGTGTTTATCATCATTGTCGCACCCGCTTGCGGAAAGCGCATTTTATGCATTTTGGCATACGTCCGTCCTTCCGTCCGTACGTCCGTGTCCGGTTAAAGTTTTTTCGTTAAAGTTTTTCCATCTACTATATCTATTTTTTTAGTGTCCATGCCTCGCCCCAAGGCGCGACATGCAGGCCACGGCCATCTAGTCTACAAAAAGTGGGTATAATTATGTTATCCAAGTGTCTATGCTTGGAAAAAACCTGGCCTTCGTGGCTTTGCCTAGTTTCTTGTTTATTACTGATTTTGCCTATGTAGACTTTCTAGTTTTTTAATCCGACTGATGACATTCTGTTACCCTTGCGCATTTGGAGAAATGTGCATAAATTCAAGATTCAATTCCTTAACTGCATATAGAAAAATCCAAGATGGCCGCCAAATGTGACTATTTTACATACTTTCACTACCGTAATTCGTCATATCAAAGAATATACGTTTTTAGCTCACCTGAGCGAAGCTCATGTGAGCTATTGTTACCGCAATGTGTCCGTCGTCGTCCGTGAACATTTTCAAATGTCTTCTCCTCGGTAACCATTGGGCCTATAGTCATCAAACTTCATGGTCATGGTCCTTATGTAGGGGGATTACAAAATTGTTAAAATGACGTCATTACGTAATCCAAGATGGCTGCCGTCTAAAAATATCACAAATTCTTCAAAAATCTTCTTCTCAAGAACCGCAAACCGGATTTCGACAAAACTCGGTAGGAATGATCGATGTACAATGCTCTTTCAAAGTTGTTAAAATGGTGACCCCGGGGTCAAAAATGGGTGTGGCCCGTGGGATCAAATTGGGTTCAAATTTTATTTTTGACCAAATATGGTCATGTCTATATGAAATCGAAGGTATCAAAAACGCAATCGCTCCGGTACATTTTTTGTCGAAATTGGATGAGCATGTCATCCAAGATGGCCGCCGAAAGGTCAAAAGGTCATTCTTTTATTAGAGATTTCAAAATTCTTCTTCACACGAACCGCTTGGCCCATGGTGGCCAAACTTCAGTTATGGTCCATGGGTGAAGTCTTTTCAGATTTGTTAAAATGGAGGTCATCGCTAATGCAAATCTAAAAATAGCATGAATTCTTAAAAAATCTTCTTCTCGTGAACCGCTTGACGGATTTCGACTAAACTTGGTAGGAATGATTGATGTACAATGCTCTTTCAAAGTTGTTAAAATGGTGACCCCGGGGTCAAAAGTCGGCATGGCCTGTGTGGTCAAATTGGGGTCAAATTGGGGTCAAATTGGGGTCAAAGTTTATTTTTGACCGAATATGGTCCTGTTATATATAAAATCGAAGGTATCAATGAGGGGATCACTCTGGTGCATTTATTGTCGAAATTGGATGGTTATGTCATCCAAGAAAGGTCAAAAGGTCGTTTAGAGATTTCAAAATTATTCTTCACATGAACTGCTTGGCCCATGGTAGCCAAACTTAAAAGTTATGGTCCATGGGTGAAGCCTTTTCAGGTCATCGCTAATCCAAGATGGCCGCCATCTAAAAATAGCATAAATTCTTAAAAAATCTCATGAACCGCCTGCCGGAATTTCGACGAAACTTGGTAGGAATGATCGATGTACAATGCTCTTTCGAAGTTGTTAAAATGGTGACCCCGGGGTCAAAAGTAGGCGTGGCCCGTAGGGTCAAATTGGGGTCAAATTTTATTTTTGACTGAATATGGTCATGTCTATATCAAATCGAAGGTATCAAAGAGGCTATCGCTCTGTTACATTTTTTGTTGAAATTGGATGGTTATGTCATCCAAGATGGCCACCGAAAGGTCCGTGGGGACAAATTTTATTTTTGACCAAATATGCTCATGTCATATATCAAATTGAAGGTATCGTTGAGGCGATTGCTCTGGTACAATATTTGTCAGAATCGGATGATTATGTCATCCATGATGGCCGCCAAAAGGTCCATTTATTCAAGATTTTGAACGCCTTTTTCTCAGGAACCTCATGGCCGATGCTGGCAAAACTTCATAGTAAGTTATGATCCTTGGGTGAAGCATTTTCAGATTTGGTAAAATGAGTCGTCGCTTAATCCAAGATGTCCGCCATCTAAAAATAGCACAATTGTTTTAAAACACAAATTAACTCAATGTCACATTCTCCTCTGGTGTTCATGGAGTCGAAGGTGAGCGAATTAGGGCCATCATGGCCCTCTCGTTACAGCTACAGCCATCATCTTTAACTCGTAAAACATTTGCTCTTATGTTTATTATACAGATGCATGTAACGTTCTACCCAACCCATCCAGTGGGTTTTTCGAAACGCCGAACGGGTTGCAAGTGGGCTCGTCGGGGTTTTACACCTGCAGAGCTGGATTTAACTTGAGCGGCCTTAAAATGATCACATGCAATGTTGGTGGAGTTTGGAGCAGCACCGTATCTCCAACATGTACAGTGAAAGGTATGTAACCATGCCAATATGGTATCACAAGCGAGAGTGCTTTCCTCTATTCCACATGTCCCAACTCGTATACCTATACTATGCTACTGGTGTAATTGTATCCCCCGGACTTCGTCGGGGGATACATAGGATTTGACAGTGAACATCGTCCGCGTCCGCGTCCGCCCCAGACACTTCTTGTCCGCAGCATAACTCGAACACCCTTTGTAATATTTTCATGAAACTTCACACATGCATAGACCACGACCCGAAGGTGTGTCGCGCACAAGAATGACAACTCTTGCGTAGATAATTTTTTAGTTATCTCCCTTTTTTAGCTCGACTATTCGAAGAATAAGTAGAGCTTATGTTGTCACCCCGGCGTCGGCGTCACCGTCACGCCTTGGTTAATTTTTTTAGTCAACCTTGTATATGGAATACTACTGGCCCTACACCAACCATACTTGGACGACTTCATCTCCTAGTGATGTACATCAATAACCCCTGATCTATATTTAACCTTGACCTACATTTCCTCTTGAATTACTTGGTTAATTCCCCTTGGTTAAGGTTTTTAGTCAACCTTGGTTAAGGTTTTTAGTCAAGCTTGTATATGCAATACTACTGGCCCTACACCCACCATACTTGGACAACTTCTTCTCCTAGTGATGCACATCAATAACCCCTCATCTATATTTGACATTGACCTACATTTCCTCTTGAATTACTTACTTAATTTCCCTTGGTTAAGGTTTTTAGTCAACCTTGGTTAAGGTTTCTTTTCAAGCTTGTACATTCAATACTATTGTGCATCCAGACACCATATTTCGACAACCTTTTCTCATAGGTATGTACATCAATAACCCCTGATCTATATTTGACCTTGACCTACATTTCCTCTTCAATTACTTACTTAATTCCTTTTGGTTAAGGTTTTTAGTCAACCTTCTATATGGAATACTACTGGCGATACACCCACCATACTTGGACAACTTCATCTCCTAGTGATGTACATCAACAACCCCGGATCTCTATTTGACCTTGACCTACATTTCTTTTTGAATTACTTAATTCCCCTTGGTTAACGTTTTTAGTCAAGCTTGTAGATGGAATACTCCTGGCCCTACACCAACCATACTTGGACAACTTCATCTCCTAGTGATGTACATCAACAACCCCTGACCTATATTTGACCTTGACCTACATTTAACCTTAAATTACTTAATTCCCCTTTGTGAAGGTTTTTAGTCAACCTTGGTGAAGGTTTTTAGTCAAGCTTGTAGATGGAATACTATTGTGCATACAGACACCATACTTGGATAGATTTTTCTCATATGGATTTACATCAATAACCCCTGACCTATATTTTACCTTCACCTACATTTAACCTTGAATTACGTAGTTAATTCTCCTTGGTTAAGGTTTTTAGTCAAGCTTGTATATGGAATACTCCTGGCCCTACACCCACCATACTTGGACAACTTCATCTCCTAGTGATGTACATCAACAACCCCTGACCTATATTTGACCTTGACCTACATTTAACCTTGAATTACTTAGTTAAGTCCCCTTGGTTAAGGTTTTTAGTCAACCTTGGTTAAGGTTTTTAGTCAAGCTTGTACATGGAATACTATCACCATACTTGGACAACCTTTTCTCATAGGGATGTACATCAATAACCCCTGACCTATATTTTACCTTCACCTACATTTAACCTTGAATTACTTACTTATTTCCACTTGGTTAAGGTTTGTACTCAAACTTGGTTAAGGTTTATAGTCAAGCTTGTATATGAAATACTCCTGGGCCTACAGCAACCATACTTGGACAACTTCATCTCCTAGTGATGTACATCAATAATCCCTGACCTATATTTCACCTTGACCTACTTTTACCATTGGACTACTTAGTAATTTCCCATTGGTTAAGGTTTTTAGTCAAGCTTGTATATGGAATACTCCTGGGCCTACAGCAACCATACTTGGAAAACTTCATCTCCTAGTGATGTACATCAATAACCCCTGACCTATATCTGACATTGACCTACATTTAACCTTGAATTACTTACTTAATTTCCCTTGGTTAAGGTTTTTGGTCAACCTTGGTTAAGGTTTTTCTGCAGGCCGCGGCCACCTTGTTTGTCAAGCTATGTGTACATCGACAACCCTCGTAGTCGAGCTATGCTGTTCTCCTACAGCTCTTGTTTGTTTCGCGCACTCTACAAACTGGACAATAATGCATGAAGACCCGTTTTCTCGTGTGCTATGTACACCATACCTGTAGAGAGAACAATAGCCTTCTCCGGTTGAACAATAGTGACTGAGAACCATTCACCTGTGCATGTGCTAGCATGTGTAAATGTCCAGACTGACCACTAACTGACCACTAACATATTACAGGTAATTTATACAGGTAAATTACTATAATTTATTTCCGTAAACTGTGTTGAAAATTTTGTGGCAATATGTGGACCTGTGCAGATATATGTAGATAAATATAGGACTATTAAAAAAAATGCTGGGCTCCAGTAGCGAGCATTATTATTTTTAATTTTTAAACTTTTTTTTTCCATTTTTTTTTCTTTTTTTCCATTTTTTTTTTCAAATTCTTTTTCAATTTTTGTCTAGTAGCATAAGGTCGTAAGTGCTATATACAGACTATTATCATATACTAAAACAATTATTGACTAGTGAGCCATAGAATATAATCTGATATTCTATGGCTCATTAGTCAATAATTGTATAATATGTTCGGGCCAGTGAAAATTGCTTTCGGGCCCAGGCTCGAGGTCAAGGCGGGACAAGGCGAGGCATTTGATTCCGCGGATTTCTTGTTTACTTATCTCCCTTTGTTGTTTCATGCACTGATTTCGTGTCCGGAGCATAACTCGAACACCCTTTGGAATATTTTCATTAAACTTCACACATGCATAGACCACGACCCAAAGGTGTGTTGCGCGCAAGAATGACAACTCTTGCATCGTTTATATTTTTTACTTATCTCCCTTTGTTGTTTTATGCACTGATTTCGTGTCCTGAGCATAACTCGACCATAGGTGTGTCACACGCAATAATGACAACTCTTGCGTCGTTAATTTCTTAGTTATCTCCCTTTGTTTTTCCGCGCACTGATTTTGTCTCCGGAGCATAACTCGAACACCCTTTTTTCAAACTACTTGTGTATCTGGGGAGGGGGATACACATGCGCTTGTCGACAAGCGTCCATTTCTAGTTGAACTGACCATCTCTGCACACCGCCATTAGACAGGGCCAACTGACCCGACTATACTACTGGTGTAATTGAACTTCCCTCCACTCCACCATTCGACAGCGCCATTTGACCAGACTATACTACTGGTGTGATTGAACTTCCCTCTACTCCACCATTAGACAGGGCCAATTGACCCGACTGTACTACTGGTGTGATTGAACTTCCCTCCACTACGCCATTCGACAGGTCCAACTGACCCGACTATACTACTGGTGTAATTGAACTTCCCTCCACTCCAGCATTAGACAGGGCCAACTGACCCGACTATACTACTGGTGTAATTGAACTTCCCTCTACTCCACCATTAGACAGGTCCAACTGACCCGACTATACTACTGGTGTAATTGAACTTCCCTCTACTCCACCATTAGACAGGTCCAACTGATCCGACTATACTACTGGTGTAATTGAACTTCCCTCTACTCCACCATTAGAAAGATCCAACTGACCCGACTATACTACTGGTGTATTTGAACTTATCTCCACTACGCCACTAGACAGGTCCAACTGACCCGACTATACTACTGGTGTAATTGAACTTCTCTCCACTCCACCATTAGACAGGTCCAACTGACCCGACTATACTACTAGGTGTGATTAAACTTCTCTCCACTCCGCCATTAGACAGGCCCAACTGACCCGACTGTACTACTCGTGTAATTGAACTTCCCTCTACTCCACCATTAGACAGGTCCAACTGACCCGACTATACTACTGGTGTAATTGAACTCCCCATCTACTCCACCATTAGATAGGTCCAACTGACCCGACTATACTTCTGGTGTGATTAAACTTTTCTCCACTCCGCCATTAGACAGGTCCAACTGACCCGACTATACTATTGGTGTCATTGAACTACCCTGCACTCCACCATTAGACAGGCCCAACTGACCCGACTATACTATTGGTGTAATTGAACTTCCCTCCACTCCACCATTAGACAGGTCCAACTGACCCGACTATACTACTGGTGTAATTGAACTTCTCTCCACTCTGCCATTAGACAGGTCCAACTGACCTGACTATACTACTGGTGTAATTGAACTTCCCTCCACTACACCATTAGACAGGTCCAACTGACCCAACTATACTACTGGTGTAATTGAACTTCCCTCTACTCCACCATTAGACGGGTCCAACTGACCCGACTATACTACTGGTGTAATTGAACTTCTCTCCACTACGCCATTAGACAGGTCCAACTGACCAGACGATACTTCTGGTGTGAATAAACTACTCTCCACTCCGCCATTAGACAAGTCCAACTGACCCGACTATACTACTAGTGTCATTGAGCTTCCCTCCAATCCACCATTCGACAGGTCCAACTGACCTGACTATACTACTGGTGTAATTGAACATTCCTCCACTCCACCATTAGACAGGTCCAACTGAACGACTATACTATTGGTGTGATTGAACTTCCCTCCACTCTACCATTCGACAAGGCCAACTGGCCCGACTATATGGAGAAGTTGAACCTTTCTAATTGCAGAAATGAGGGAAGTTAAAATGCCTATGCTCACACTCACACCAACCTTTGTTCAATATAGATTGCGGTACACCTTCACCAGTTAATAATGCGTCTACCGTCGTAAACGCCACAATCTACCTCGGCACAGTCCAGTATTCCTGTGCTAGCGGCTTTACTATGATGGGCAGCGCTGTCATCACCTGTCAGAGTAACGCTACCTGGAGCACGTTGCCGACATGTGTCCCCGTAGGTGAGTACATGTTCAATGGATAGTGTGGTAGTGATAGTCTAGGAGTGGAGCTTTCAACTTCAATGCCAGAGGTAGTTGGCTATAACCCTTTCACCCCTAAGTAACTGGAATGGATTTTGATATGTTTATTTTGCAACCAATCCAATCATCACAAAATGAATTTCAGACTACCAGTAGTCCAATTATGAAAAGGGGGTGTTTTTGCTCTCAAACAATGAAAATTACTTGTAAAAAGTGCATATCCTGATGAGACGGCTCGTCACTGTTTGCTAATACCACTCTACAGGCTTGTACGTGGTGTTGAAAGGGTTAATCACAGCCCTAGTAGGCTTGACAAAATACTTTAATAGTATTTCTATCCCACTGGGGGGCGTTTCACTAAACTTTGTACAAATAAAATGTTAGTAAGTGCAAATTGAGGATCATCTGGAAATTTCAATTGATGGATTTATATTTATTGAACATCAATAAATGTAAATCCAATAATTGTTTACAAGAAAACACTGCTAATGTGAAATTTACATAATTTTGCACTTACGAACATTTTAGTCGTACAAAGTTTCGTGAAACGGCCCCCGGGGCTTTTGGATGAGACATGCAATGGATTACCTGGCTCTATGTGAACCTAGTTGTTGATGGTACATTAAACCTGTCTAGATCTAAATCTTTCACATGTTAAGACTGGTTGAGAGCTCTTTAGAAACATCGCTAAGAAATTATTTTATTAAGAACTTGCATTTGTAAAAAATGTATGGAATAATATATTCAGTTCTATTACCACGTACATGACTGTATAGCTTGTATAGGGAGCACTCAGTAAACGTAACAGACCACATGTTTGTTTCATACTACAGTAAATGCAATAGCCCATGTTATTGACAATGTATGGAAAGTGACGACGTCGAACAACTTTAACCAATCAACAACAATGACGTCACTTGGGGCTAATGTAAGTCATTGAGATGTAAACGCAATAAATTGAATGGGCGCTGCCATTATGAATTTGTGAATGGTGTAAATAAACTGAATATCACCATGTTTAAATAATCATATAAATAATTGTATCAATTCATCTTGCAATACTCCCGTTAGATTGTGGATCCCTGTCCACCATAACCAACGGAACTGTGGCCACCCCGGGTGGTACAACATTCCCTGAGACAGCAATCTACACGTGCGACACTGGCTTCAACATGTTGGGCGTGGCGACACAGAACTGTAGCAGCACGGGTGTGTGGTCGGGATCACCTCCGAACCTGCACTATAGTGGGTAAGTGTACAGGCATTATAGGGCACGGTATTTTCTTCAAGTTAGTAATATAATCCATTATAGTTGATACGATCATAGCTACAGGTTTTCCGTTTTATAGGCAATAGGTTGCACTATATTGCTACACCACGGTATCCCTGTTGCGGAATAACATTTCCATTTTGTGCACTAAAATATAGCAATCATCTGCATGGTGTTGACGTTTATACTTTGCTATGTTATTATTGCGAGAGAATTCTACAATATGATACAAAAATGTTATAATAAATTCACCTAATAAGGTGTGTATTAGCAAAATGTTTAGGGCACTCTCCAAGAATTAGAAAGTAAATAAAGAACGCTTGAAATACAAACCCTAATAAACGCCCCCTGGGCTATGCAATTTGTGGGGATCAAAACGTAGAAAATATGATCAAGATATGTTATTTTCACATACATAAGCCATTATGTGGGCGTGCGGTCGGCTGGCAGGCGTGCGGGTGGGTGGGTGCCGGCAGGCGGGTGGGTACAGCTTGTCCACTCAAGTTCTACTTGACGGATTGTAACCAAATTTGGTATACATGTTTATCACGGCAAGCCGAATAAGCCTATTGATTTTCAAAACTTTCCGATGACATATCTCCCCTTGGCGGCCATTTTTGTCTCGCCCGCGAAGCGGAAAGCGAGACATAGGTTTTGCTTTTCCGTCGTCGTCGTCGTCGGCGGCGTCGGCGGCATCGTCGTCGTCGTCATCATTCAATGTTAAGTTTTCGTGTTACGGTCATTACTTCAACACCTTATCAGCTACAGTCATCAAACTTTATACATACCTTTACTATGATATGTAGATGAATATATGACTATTAAAAAAATATTCCGGGCTCCAGGGTCAAGGTCAAACTCTATTTCTTTCTATGCTACAAACTGAACATTAATGCATGAAGACCCGTTTTCTCGTGCGCTCTGTACACCTTACCTGTAGAGAGAACAATAGCCTTCTCCAGTTGAACACTTGTGCATGTGCAAGCATGTGCAAATTTCCAGCTTGACCACTAAATGTCCAGCTAAATTATTACAGGTAATTTATACAGGTAAATTATTATACCTGGGTATTGCATTTCCGTAAACTGTGTTGACAATATTGTGGCAATATGTGGACCTGTGCAGATATGATATGTAGATAAATATAGGACTATTATAAAAATTCTGGGCTCCAGTAGCGAGCATTATTTTTTTCTTAATTTTTAAACTTTTTTTTTTTAAACTTTTTTTCCATTTTTAGCCAGGTTTTTTTACTTTTTTTTCCATTTTTAGCCAGGTTTTTTTGGAAAAAAAATCATTTTAAACTTTTTTTTTTTAAACATTTTTTCCATTTTTAGCCAGGTTTTTTTGAGAAAAAAAAACCGCGCTATTGGATTGGCGAAAGCCAGGCGGGCGGGCGGCGTCCACAATCAATGTTAAGTTTTCGTGTTTCACTCCATTTCTTTGTTACTGTAACACATAGGACCAACAAACTTTCACAGCTTCATAACCAAGGGGTGCCCACCACATATCACTATCCAACATGTTACCTTTTTGAACTTGACCCATTTTTTCCGCGCAGTCAATGTTAACTTTTCGCGTTTACAATGTTAAGTTTTCGTGTTTACGTCCATTTCTTTGGTACTGTACCACCTAGGACTACCAAACTTTCACAGCTTCATCACCAAGGGGTGCCCACCACATACAACTATCCAACATGTGACCATTTTTTTTACCTTCACCTATTATTTCTACGAAATTGACTTAGCCATTTTCAACGTTAAATTTTTAACGTACGTCTGGTTAAAGTTTTTTGGTTAAAGTTTTTTGTTATACTATATCTCTGCAACTGCTTCGCCCATTACCTTGAAACTTTACATGGGTGTTTATCATCATCCATATTTTCATTCTACCCCACAGCCGTGCGGCCCCTGTGCCCAATGTCAAGGTCAAATTACTTTGATTTTTTTGTGTACTATATCTCTGCAACTGCTTCACCCATTACCTTGATACTTCACATGGGTGTTTATCATAATTGTCGCGCCCGCTTGCGGAAAGCGCGATAATAGTCGGCATTTTGGCATACGTCCGTCTGTCCGTCCGTCCGTCCGTCCGTCCGTCCGTGTGTCCGGTTAAAGTTTTTCCATCTACTATATCTCTTTTTTTAGTGTCCATGCCTCGCCCTAAGGCGCGACATGCAGGCCACAGCCATCTAGTCTACAAAAAGTGGCCTCGTTTCTTTTCTTTTTTTCAAATTCTTTTTCCATTTTGTCTAGTAGCATAAGGTAGTAAGTGCTATATACCGACTATTATCATATACTAAAACAATTATTGACTAGTGAGCCATAGAATATAATCTGATATTCTATGGCTCAGTAGTCAATAATTGTATAATATGTTCGGGCCAGTGAAAATTGCCTTCTGGCCCAGGCTCGAGGTCAAGGCGGCGGGACAAGGTGAGACATTTGATTCCGTGGAATTCTTGTTATCGTTTGCACTCTGTATCCTTGTCCACGCAATAACTCGAATTCTACTTCACCGCTTGTAACCAAATTCGGTATACATGTTTATCACGGCAAGACGAAGAAGCCTATTAATTTTGAAAAATTTCTGATGACATATCTCCCCTTGGCAGCCATTTTTAATTTTCGCACTCTGTATCCTTGTCCACGCAATTACTCAAGTTCTACTTCACCGATAATAACCAAATTCGGTATACATGTTTATCACGGCAAGGCGAAGAAGCTAGCCTATTGATTTGGAAAAATTTCTGATGACTTATCTCCCCTTGGCGGGCATTTTTAATTACGACTGTATCCTTGTCCACGCAATAAGTAGAGTTCTACTTGACGGATCGTAACCAAATTTGGTTTACATGTTTATAATGTCAAGATGAGTTATCTCCCCTTGTTGACTGGCCTTGCCTCGACGGGCGTATATTGTGACCTTCGGCACTCTTGTTCTCAATAAAAACATGGTTTGACAGCATTTTATGATTCTAAAGTGCTGCCAAAACATGTTTTTATGAGAAAAATGGAAAATATAAAATAAACAGCAGACGACACAATTTAATTCAGCAGTGTAAGGGTTAAAGACAATGTTTTAAATGGCTTTTGTATGTGAAAATAGCATATTTAAAATGCAAATATGGGAGGGGGGCTACTATTAGAGAGGGGGATACATACCCCTTTGTGTACTAGAATAAGAAATGTAAAAATAAAATACCTTGTGTTTAGATTGTGGATCCCTGTCCACCATAACCAACGGTACTGTGGCCACCCCGGGTGGTACAACTTTCGCCGAGACAGCGACCTATACGTGCGACACTGGCTTCAACATGTCTGGCGTGGCGACACAGACCTGTGGCAGCACGGGTGTGTGGTCAGGATCACCTCCGACCTGCACTATAGTGGGTAAGTGCACAGGTGGAAGACTCGGACCTATGATACCAAAAAAATGCCTATTAAAAAAAATCCCATTACCCCACCCACTTGGTCTCGTACAGTACCATCTTCTATATAGGGTGGTACTGTACGAGACCAAGTGGTTGGGGTAATGGGATTCATTACCCCACCCACTTGGTCTTGTACAGTACCATGCATCTTCTATATAGAAGATGGTACTGTACGAGACCAAGTGGGTGGGGTAATGGGATTTTTTTAATGGGCATTTGTTTTTGGTGTCTCCCACCTGTGGGTAAGTGTACATTCTCGTACACTAGCTGCAGTGGAAATGAAGAGCACCAGTAGCCTATTTCATCAACATTGCAAAGTATACTTATCTAGCAAAGTATACTTTGAGGGAGTAATCATTGATTTTTCCTGAAATGCATTATTTCATATAGAACTAATGATTGCATATATTTGATGATTAAAACTATGCAGAATTATTATACTGAATGTATTACATTATCACAGTCAAAATGGCTGTGATAATGTAATACATTCAGTATAATACAAATTAATACATCAATCTTAAAATTGAAAATTTCTCCCTGAAAGTATACTTTGCTAGGAAAGTATACCTTGCAATGTTGGCTACAGATAAGGGGCGTATTGGTGTATTTTACGCACTTATTTTAACTGAATACACATTGATTATCAAAAGTGGGAGTAGAAAATACTCGCAGCAATGTGAAAATACATCAAACAATTAAATAGGTGTATAATTGTGTCACTATTCCGCCACTTCTAAAATTTACAAGCGCCCGCTATACAGATATAATCATTTTGTCATATTTATTATGCCACCGCAATGATAGTTGTCGGTGGCATATCATGTCTACCCCGTCCGTCCGTCCGTCCGTCCGTCCGGGCCAACATCCGAGGCTTTAAGAAGTTAGGGGTATGGCCTAACACAAAAGATTCCTTTGATTTATTCCTTAAGCTCATAAATTCTATTGATGTTTAGGGGCTTTTTCTTCCGTCCGCACCAATATATAGGAGATCTGTGGCTAGCCCCCACAGGGATGGACTTAGTAAAGGATAGGGTTAGTTACATTAGCCACCTAAAAAACCGGTTTATGTGGCTAAAATCGGTTTATGTGGCTTATTCCGTAGTACTCAGAGGAGCCTTATGTGGCTCGTAGACACATAAACACGATTTTAATACCGAATGATTGCTGTTGTATTCATCAATGCTCAACAGCGGTGGCAACAAATTTCTAGTTTTACTGATAGTGACTCGCGGTGGTATCAGGCTATTTTTTTTTTTTTTTTTTTTTTTTTTAAATATTTATTTCCCCCGTAATAGGTTTGTGGTGGGTCGGGGCCATCCCCCACAAACCGTATCAGGCTATTTTCATATGCAAATGTGGCATCATATTTTTTAATTATTTATATTAATTAAATGCGTCGCCTGAAAAAATAATATTTTCGACAAATTGTAAAGTATGATCATTGCACATCAAAAATTAAATACAGAGAATAAATAGTAATGTCCGTTAACATTTTAAGGAAACACGGTCATCGCCCCTGATAGCAGTGTGGAAATTTACGTCTGATATATAATGTACAAAATGCAATGGCTCGTAATGTCGGGCTCGCTCGAAATAACGTCGCGGTCCCGATAATTTTCCCTATATGTTTAATGTATTTTACATTCGATGGCTCAAAATGCAACTCCTCGAAAAATGTGATTCCTCAAAACATTTTTCAAGTCCCGCAGACACGTTTCTCGCTATTTTGCTATACGATGACTCGAAAGCCATATCGAAGTTTGTGCTTGGCTAATTTTCACACCTCCGCGTCGGACTTATTGCGATCAAAGGCCGAGCCGCGCTCTACCTGTCTATGAAATGTGGTTTCTTTTCAAGTCCAGTTAATTGCCTAAAGTGGTGCAATTTGATCGTTAACATTGTTGATTGCGATCAACGACATACGGCGATTTATTAAATATTCTGGGCTTCGGCCACTCGGCGCATTTAATAGTCTGTAGTAAGTCATTGGTTGTTTATCGTGGTTATACTCGAGTAACCCGAGTATCACAGGAACAACCAGTCGTTGATCTGGTTCAAGTCGAGTCAAGTCGAGTTGGAACTCTAGTAACCCAAAAAATCTTTATTTCAAACTCTACTTGTTCCAGTGACCTTCGTGTTGTTTGAGTGGCTACCCGAGAGTTACAACGAAAAACGCACATTAATAATACCGCACTTCCTAGTTAAGCTTAGCTAGGTGAGTGGTTGTGACAAAAATAATTTTCTGTACTGAATTTCCAATCAGTGCAGCATTAAATCGGCCTGCACATTCAGTTTAGGACCTGAAATGTTCGTCCTCGACAGCTATTCATGATGCATAATTTAGTGAAATATTAAACACATATATATCAAGTTGCAGGAGTCTGCAAGTTGATCAGCGTTTACACTGGTCACAAACTAAGTAAAGCACCTTTTTTTGCGTAGCAGTCATTTTACGATTCCCAATTTTTTTATGGGCATCGTATAACATCGTTTGAGCTGGGCCAATACACCATGTTTCGAGTGACGTCACAACCATATTTAAAAAATGTTAATGCTTTGATTTAACGACGGCAGTGGCTCGGTGACCTTGTATGACGGGACTGACTATTTAAGTCCCCATCCGATACGACTAGGCTAGCACGAAGTTGTGTTGCCCAAGGACACGCCGAATCGACCATTCGCAGCGGTCGAGTTGGGAGAGCGGGAGACCCCGGTTTCCATTCCCAACCATATTAATTGTGTGCGCCGCTATTTATAGTAACTACTGGAGCTTTTCTCCTTTGATAATAATTTAAATAAAGACAATTTTGTAAGTACATGTAAATACTGTTTATTTAATTTCACATGATAACTTCAATCTGCGAATAAATACTATAATCATCTAATACATGGATACACTATATATATATAATGCTTCGTTATTATCTAAATCCGACGGGTACAGTAGTCGACAAATATACCAAAATGGCAAGATGCGATGGCTTGAAAGATGCGATCACTCGAACAAAATGTTCAGGCCCGTGGGCTTTCAAGCCATCGCGATTTCACTGTATTTAATGCCAATCGATACGTGGAGTAATGGTGAATGAATGTTTATTTTGCCAGAAAATGTCTCTGATGATGTCACTGATATAAAGAACATGTTGTGCCTACTGAGTTGGCATGTACCTTTAACATGCTAAGCGCAGTGGCAATGTTAAAGGTTAATATTCTCCCTTGTAGACTGTGGGTTGTTACCGAACGTGTCTGGTGCGAACGTGACGTCGACAGGCAGCCAGTTCCAGGACACAGCCACCTACACCTGCTTACCGGGCTTTACTGGTACAATGACGATCAGCTGCCAGGCCAACGCCACCTGGTCCACTCCCCTCAGCTGTAGCAGAGTTGGTAAGTTACTTAACCATTCACATTAGCTTCATATACATCCTTATCATCATCCATATTTCCATTCCCATGCGGCCTTCATGCCCAAGTTCAAGGTCAAATTACTTAGAAATTTGCGTCTGTAAGATTTGCGTGAAAGTTTTCGGGTACGCAGTATCTCTGCAACAGTAAGTCAGATTGACTTCAAACTTCATATACTTCCTTATCATTATCCATATTTTCATTCCATACCACACCCATGTGGCCTTCATGTCCAAGGTCAATGTCAAATTACTTAGAAATTGCGTTAAAGTTTTTTAAACATCTGCATTAATGTTTTTATTGGTCGGTCCAGGCGGCAGCTGGGGGTATACATGAGCCCCTGCTCACTTTCTCTATAGTTAATGCAGATTTTCTAGTGCAGATTTTCTAACAGATATTTATCACAATTTTTAGCATCTGTGAGAAGCGCAGGTTATCCATACCTTAATGTTGAATCCATCTAAGGATTCACATCTTATTGGGATTCATTCACATCTGGGGCTAAATGATGTGTTGTAGTAAGAGTGCCTGGCACTGTATCTGGACAGTCGTTCAGTGCTGAACGTTTACCGGTAGAGATACACCCCTACAGGTACATTCCCATCTGTATATGCCCTTGCTGTTGAATGGACATAAAACCCCAATCACATTATCAGTCAATTACTTTCAATGATGGGACAATAGCAAATTAACTTTGTATGATTACATTAATATATCTGTTTTGTTTCAGATCACAATTTTATGATTCAACCAGCTATAAGTGCTGTTAAACCCCATCAATCAATATATCGATCATCCGTTGCCTTGTCCATTCTAGATTGTGGCGCACTGGCGTCACCGGCGTTTGGCGCTGTGAACACGTCAGAGGGTACATTGTTCACGGACAAAGCGGTGTTCTCATGTCCAACTGGCTACAATGTGACCGGCCCATCAACCGCGACCTGCCAGGCCAATGCCACCTGGTCTCCTTCCCCTACTTGTGATCGCAAAGGTGGGTATATCAAGGTGCATGATCACGTGGTTACAACAACAACAACGTCGCCCACTCCAAAGTAAGTATTATTTGATTTTGTCCTTAATATGCAACAGATTGTGATGAAATATGGCGCAGCAAACGCGTCTTCATGAGCTGCATTTGGTGGTTTATGGAGTTTGGCACAGACTTATGTCGTTTTTGCGAAGAATCGATTTCCGTGTCGGACACGGAAATCGATTCTTCGCAAACATGACAGAAGTTTGGGCGAAAATACAGACCACCAAATGCAGCTTAACAAGACGGGTTTGATGCGCCATATTTCATAAAAATCCGTTACGTAATAAGGACACTATAAAAGAATACGTACTTTGAATCGGTACTTTTTGTTGTTGTTAGTACCACGTGATCATACACCTTCCTTTATATGGAGGATCTTACACGATGGAGAATACAAGGCTCTGTCTATGAATCATTGTCAGTAAGCTAATCCCCTCGCAAACAGTCTTGGTAATAAAATGAACATAAATCCTCGGTAACCTTGACCTTCGGTGTTCGGCACTGGGTATATATGAAACAAAACGCCATCGCTAGACACACATTGTGGTCAAATATTACTAACATTGGTGAATGGGTTAAGCAGTTGTTGAGCAAACAAAGACAACGTTTAACACATACATGTAGATCATTATCAGGCTACAGGTTTGTACTATTTGATCAGGAGCTACACTGGTGACAAATCCTGTAAGTCTGATTTTTCCAGTCACTGCCACATATGTGCTTGATTTAGTATGGTTAAATATTAACCCTTACACTGCTATCTTAATTTTTTTGTTGTGTCCTGTTTATTTTCTATTTTCATTTTTATCATCAAAAACATGTTTTGACAGCACTTTAGAATAGATTACAACATGCTTTGACAGCACTTCTGATTCTGAAGTGCTGTCAAACCATGTTTTTATTGACAAATAAGGCAAGATATAAAAGAAACAGCAGACAACAATTATTGTGTGTAGTGGTCTAAGGGTTAATGTATCCTGTTTTCAGATTGTGGCTCGCTAGCCAACCCAACACACGGAGCAGTGTCATTCACAAACACGTTATTCCTGTCAGTGGCCACATATTCATGCGCAGCTGGCTACGACACGAAGAATGCTTCTACAACCGTGCAGTGTCAGGCCAATGCCACGTGGGAGGCAGCTCCAACTTGTACACGGAAAGGTCAGTAACATTTTAATAAACATGTACAAGGAATGACATGTAACGAACAAATGCTGATGGCAGTTCCAGGAATAGTCAAGTGATGTTCCAAGTAATGAACATGTTTGCTGATGGCAGTTCCAGGAATAGTCAAGTAATGTTCCAAGTAATGAACATGTTTGCTGATGGCAGTTCCAGGAATAGTCAAGTGATGTTCCAAGTAATGAACATGTTTGCTGATGGCAGTTCCAGGAATAGTCGAGTAATGTTCCAAGTAATGAACATGTTTGCTAATGGCAGTTCCAGGAATAGTCCAGTAATGTGCCAGGAAAATATAACAATTAATAAACATATCAGTCAATTAATCTATCAATTTGTGGCCGATAGTAACTTAGAAATATCCATTTCAGATTGTGGTGCCCTAATAGAACCGAATGGCATAGTAAACATGACGGCATCAACATACCAATCCAGCGCTATGTACACGTGTAACGTTGGATTTTCGATCAATGGCAGTAGTATTGTGAAATGTCGCGTGGACGGCACTTGGAGTTCTGCTGTAGCTTGCATAATAAAAGGTAAATGGAATTATCTGTACAAGTACTTCAGTACATTGGATTTTACAATGCAAATAGCTGTCATAAGTCTGGTGAAGTTTACCCCGTACATGTACATTCCCACCGATATATGACCTTGCTGTTGAACTGATTTAAAACTCCAATCAGCCAAGCACAATCAATCGATCAAACACTCTTTAATCCGTCAATCAAACACTTGGTCAATCAATCACTCAATCAAACTATCAAATACTCGATCAGTTAATCACTAAATCAGTCAAACACTTAATCATTGAATCCTTCAATCCTTAAATTAATAAATCAAGCAAACACTTGATAAATCAACCAATCTCTGTATCTATCCAGATTGTCTGAGTCCACCGAGCCCCACACACGGAGCGGTCATCTCCAACGAAACCACATACAGGTCAAATACCAGCTACAGCTGTAACCCAGGATATACCCTGACCGGCATCCAACAGACGACGTGCCAATCAAATGCCACGTGGGAACCTGCCCCCTTGTGTATTATCAAAGGTAACACCCATCTTTATATACGAGACAGGCCTAACAAGGTGTATGATCACGTGGTACTAACAACAAGTACTGAAATTTCCAGAATTCATCTGATTCAAAGTACGTATTCTTTTATAGAGTCCTTATTATGTAACGGATTTTGATGAAATATGGCGCATCAAATGCGTCTTGTTAAGCTGTATTTGGTGGTCTCTGTATTTTCGTCCAATCTTCTGTCGTTTTTGCGTAGAATTTGATTCTTTGCAAAAACGACACAAGTCTGTGCCAAACTCCCTGGACTAGCGTTTGCTGTGCCATATTTCATCAAAATCCGTTATATTAAGGAAAATATAAAATAATACTTACTTTGGAGTGGGCGACGTTGTTGTTGTTGTAACCATGTGATCATGCACCTTGCCTAAGAAGATGTGTGATATTTGTCGCGCCTGCTTTACCAGAAGGCGCTACTATAGTTGCCGCTTTTTCTGTCGTCGTCCGCGTCAACAATGTCAAAAAATTTGTATAAGTTTCTTCATCATGATATAACTTTAATATTTCATTACGGATTGCTAATACTAATACTGCCATGAACATGACCTTCACCTTGACCTTTTTTACTTGGCCATTTTTTTTCGTCTAAAAGTTTGTGCAAGTTTCTTCATCATGATATAACTGTACTTTTACTTAATAGATTGCTTCAATATTTTGACACTTGATACATGTCAGCACACTTATGCCCCCATTAACATGACCTTGACCTTCAAGGAGGTTGTTTGTTCAAACCTCACCTTAGGCATCAAAAAATACTTTCAAAGCATTTCCATCCCACTGGTCTGTCGGATGAGACTTTAAACTGTGGTCCCGTCTCTATATGACACTAGCTGTTGGTGGGACGTTAAACCCATTCAGTTTCACTTTTTTTCATTGATGGACTGGCGAACCGTGCAGATCCTGAAGTGTTGATGCACATGCTGATCTGCATCTACATTTGTAACAAAACTCATACACCCCAGTTCTCAAGTCACAGCCACTTAGGACCTTGTTGTGTTGAAACTTACAAAAATCCCATTCGATCCCATTCTTATACATAAGGCTGTGATTGTCGAAGTCTGGTTTATGGCATTTGATCTTTTATTTTGATCTTCTATCATAGTCGTTCAGCCCCATATTATAATGTATATTGCCGTAATTAGCAGATCCTCAAGCTAACGTTTGCAAACACCATAGATACAGATGAGCCGGCTCTTAGCGCCGTCTACGGTATTCAAGATATACATTGTCTGTACTTTTCAGATTTTTAAAATATTATTCCTCATAACTTTAATGAACTAGTCCAAACGTTAGCATGAATCAATCTGTACCAGCTAGTTTAAACAATATCTCAATTTGAGTTTACTTATACAGTCTACAATCGTACAGTCTAAAAGTCACTAATGTATTAATATACAAAATGTACTTCTAATACCACAGGTGTTTGAACAGATGGTGTTTGAACAGATGAACAATCGTTACTTCGTTACAATCGTTAAGTCAAACTACTGATGACTCGAAAGTCAAATTCTCGGTCCCAAGTTCATGTTTTCCTATATGATAACACTTGTTAACTCAAATTTTTGTAAACTTGAAGTATGTCGCTCAGTCTCCTCGACTTTGTGTAAACAAGTCTAGACTGTAGTATAAATAATATATACATGTATGTAGAGTGTGTACAAATAAAAATGATTAGAAAACGAGTTTATATGTATTCTCCTTGATACCAGTGATTTAGGAGTGAAATGTTTCAATAACATAATCAACCAACCAACCAATAAATGTTGTCTACTGCAGTTGTCATCTTGTTTACCGAACAGATTGCGGGCCGCCCCTGAACGTGACAAACGAGGGGAGCCGGGTACCGACTGGGACCCAGTACCTTGACACGACGACCTACACTTGCTCCCCGGGGTACAACATGACCGGTGGCGCGACCATCAGCTGCCAGCCGTCTGGTAACTGGAGTTTACCGCCAGTCTGTAACCCTGTAGGTAAGTTGATATGGGCTGCCAATAAGAACTCATTGAATTTGGGCTACACTGTGGGCAACCAGCGAAGATACAGGCCGGCCTGTACATTCTGTTTTAGTAACCGTTTCAACCCTACAGACCATAAAGCCAAAGTCGGATCGTCAGAATCTGCAGCAGTTGTCAGTATTGTTCAATTCTAATGAACTGCCTCAAGCCGCGGCTTTCATTAGCAGAGAGTGCAACCGCATCGTAAACTAGAACACATTTTGGATTCTTCCTTTTAATTATTCCTCCAATAAACAAAGTGGTGAATAACTGAAAACATATAGTACAGTGCGACCCCGGTAGTACACGGAAGTCCGGCGACATCCAACCTTCCGTGTGTTGCTTATCCGAACCGTGCTATATCCGTTCTCGCCCAAGACGCATCATAATGTCAACAAAAAATACATGTACACTGTGACTGCGAATGAACGACGTCGCCAATGCCTATACATGTAATATGCCATACATTTTCACTGTTATCTTCACATGTAATAAATTTATTGAATCCAAGAATTGTTAACGTCATCTTTTATTTATTCATGTAGAATGTACTGGTCTGGAAATTGGTCGTCCCTCGCTTGTTTTCTGCGAAAACCACTGAAATAACGCCTGATCTAAGTTTTCATCGGCAGCCTTCCTCATTTGCTTTTTTGCCTGTCCGATTCCCGCCGACATTTGGATCGATGCGTTAGTTAGCTCATTTTCGGTGCGAAGAGTCGCCTCATTTAGGCCTAAAGAAATATTAAAAAAATATTAAAAAATAAATAAATATTGAAACAGAATTCTGAATACAAAAAAAATGTAGCTAACATTTCCAACCCTAGTTGTTTGTGTTAATTACAAGTGTGCAGACAATTAACATGCAGCAAACAAAACTGCACAATTTTGTTTTATGTAAATGACGTCGAAAGTTTGCAAATTTATTTGTATTTTAAAATGCCTATAAATGTATACAGCATAAGGATAAAAACCGAGTAAATCACCTAGTGGAAATGATGTCCAGTTGATTGCTCATTGGCTTAGACAGAAACATAGAATTCTATGGCTTGTGACCTCATGCTAAAATTATCAATTAATGCACGTGTATGCAGAAATGAAAACTTAATCCGGTCCGATGGTCTATTATCATAAGGCAGTAAAGTCCTTAAATTTAGCACGTCATTAGCGCCTTACGATAATATTCCATTCATTTGCCATGTAAAAGAAATGCTGCTGAAATATTACCTAATTCCTTGGCAACGACGCATTGCCTTTCCCCGGCCTTAAGCCTATTGACTGCTGCCAGTTTGAATGCAATATCGAACTTCTTGCGTTTAATGCCATGACCCGGTGATTCAGACATGATTGCGTTTATTACAATTTACTTTGACAGATTAAAAATCAGACAATAATGAAAATCCATAGGAGTACACGTTTATTTAATCTGGGTTGAGTTAATCTGCGCGACTGATACGCAATCTCCGATTGGTCAGCCTTTACACCTAATTAATATTCCACCAATGGTGAGCGTAAACGCATGCCGGAAAAATGAAGGAGTGAGGCTAGTCGAGGGCCCAGTTATATAATACAGACACATACGGATACGTTTCCATGTGGACAATGATCTATTAAAACCGCGCTAAGCCTTATGTCTTGGCGATATAAGACGGCGCGTTGGGTTCTATCATACCATGTTTGCAGTGCTGTATCTCAAGCTATGGACGATATGTTTCAAGACCGCTATGTCGATGAATATGACACAAAAACAAACAAACACAAGGAAGAGGGACATAAACGAAAGAAACTTGATCAAGCAGACAGAACGAAAATTAAAAATGAGCCGAAACGGTGTCCTCACCCACTAGAACAACCAGAATAAGACATGTTGTTGAATGTGGTAAATGGTCGAGTCGCTGATGAAACCTTGAATGTACAAGATGTACTGGCAATTGGAAAGTGTACGGTAGCAGAATTTACGAAGGAGTTGCCGACTGGCTTTTAAAATACTATCCAATCCAAAGTCGTGGCAATGGAAGCAATGAAGAAAGAGGTACGTATAGGGGCTAGAGCAGCATATGACATGAAAAAGCTCTATGGACGATTACTTGTATTTTTCTGGTAGTCATATTCGGTGATTATAATGCATTTCATAACCTTGGTAAGTTTGCTAGCCGTGTTTGGCCTATTGTCACAGAAGCGCGATGTTTCACTAGAGAGAATGTTCTGTTTCGAACTTGCACCGCTTCCACCTGCTATATTTGCGCAAAGGCAAAAAATCACCGATTCTGCATAAACTTGCAGCTTGGACAGACGAAACAAGTGCACCAGATGTGCAGGATATATCTACATCAGAATTTTATAAGGGCCTTCGAAAAGGATCATCGCATCGTAATGGTGTTTGACAGATACATAGAGGGGTCAATAAAGACACACGAGCGATTCAGGCGAACAGGATCAGGTGTCTGTCCCACTGTCAATCTCACTCTCGAGACAAACTTACCTGCCAGAGATACAATCATGAAAAGTACACACAACAATAGGTCGCTGATAAAAGTGTTTTGCACAGAGAAAACTTCTGAAAATCTGACGATGGCTGGGGAAGACTCTGTGTACAAACACGAAGAAGCCGACTGCATCATCATCAGTTATGTCATGTCTCTTGTTCACCAGAAATACCAAGCACGTACAAGTAGTATCGGATGGCACAGACGTGTTTGCATTGCTTGTGTTTTTCTGTTGTAAGTGGCAGTGCACTGCACACCTGTCGATGAAAAAGTCTGATGGAAGACTAATTGACATCAATGCCAGTGCTACACAACTTGGCCCCCGAGTCAGCCCAACTGCTTGTCAGCCCAACTGCTTGCTACACATGCACTGCTGGGATGTGACACTGTTAGCTACCTGTTTGGTAAAGTAAAATTATCCGCGGTTGCAGTCGTGGTGAAAAATGATGTTGGTCTGGATATATTTGGGGAACGCACATCACCTTGGGGAAATTATCACAGCTGGTCATAGGTTTGTAGGCAGGATGTAAAAGGAAAAACAGACTCATGCGTCCATAAACAAATTACGACACCACCATATGTCATACGATCCTCTAACTTCGATAGCCGCACAGATTCGAGGCCATTTTTATTTTCTCTTTCTATCGCGAGATTTACGGGTTACATTACTTCCATTATACTTGTGTGTTGAACCGAAGCCAGATGAAAGGTCACAACTGCCAAGTTAGAAAAATGTGATTTAAACAGGACTAATACATTACCAAACAACACAACATACCTAAATGTTGTGTTTTCCACTAATCCCATTAACCCCCTCCATTAAAATCCGGATTTCGGTAGGAAAACTTACAAATAAATGAGTTCGCTTGAACTCGTATGTTGTTTACATGTTTATCAATGGAGGTCACGTAAATATTTGTAGGTAGAAAGGCACTAATAATGTAGGAATATGGATTTTCATTTAGTCGCCACCTTATCATATTTTTTTTAAAATTGTCACTTAAGTTCGTCCACATCAGTGCAATACCTCCATTTATCAGCAGATATATGCAATCTGGTCTCTGTTTTTGTTATTCCCATTGTGGACGAGTACCACATGCAGAATGGATTGAAATGTCTTGCTCCAAAAATAGACATTACCACTTTAAAAAAGTATTAAAACCAACAAGTTGAAACGAGCATATGACGTCATAGGGTCAGAGGTCGCGACCTTTCACGGTACGCTGGAGGCGGCCATTTGTAGACGAGCGTGTTTTGAAAGTAAACAATTTCATTTCTCCGTGCTTTTGAAGCCAGTAAACGCAATATACATACAGATAATTGGATTATATTTGCATGTAACTAATAAAAAAGGTTTATACTCTATTATTTATTACGCATGTTGTTTAATATCGTTAGAGTCTCGAATTATGAGCAGTCCAGGATGTATGAGTAAGAGGGACATTAAAAAAATTAAGACATTACCACCGACAGACTATGCGCTGAATGAGCATATCAAATGGGCTCACTTGCAAACTATGATCTGGAAAGGAGCAGATCAACTGGACCCGCCCAATGTCGACGACATATCGCTGTATGGCTGGGTTGTTACCAATGGAGTGCCCATTCCATCCACAGGAGTGTCTGAGGTTGCTCCGCCAGAACTTTTGAAAGTTGTTGCCTGTGGAAATAGGGCACATAATGCTTGCTCAAGACGTACCTGCTCATGCCACGGAGCAGCGGTGTCTTGTATTTCATTTTGTAAGTGCATGTCATTGGAGAGCTGTAGCAATCCTCACAAAGGGGCAGATGAGACTTACTGGAGTAGTAAAAACGAGGACAACACTCACGAGTAGTGCATGCGATCGGTGGGAATGTGTATATCACAAGTGCCATATTAAGTGACGGAAGTAAAGAAACAAAAACTCCACACGGCAAATATTGAAACTGATACATGTATACATTAGCCATTAAACATACAGATACAAATGAGTGAAACTACTATAGACAACAAGATGCCCAAACAAGACACTAACATATTAGCGAAGAGATTAACACCGTGGCACAAACATGCATGATAATCTCCAGCCGAACACGGCTAGCAAACTTACCAAGGTTATGAAATGCATTATAATCACCGAATACGACTACCAGAAAAATATAACATTGCATGCGCGATTTTATTGCACGTGTCCAGTTCTGTCACAGACGCAATTTGAGTTGTGATGTTAAAATTATTTAATATGATATCGGCATACAACTGATATTGAACTATTTAATACAAGTGATGGTTCATATTAAAATGTGATGTGTATTTTTCACAGAATGTCGCCTATTACTGATTTTAATATAAACTACTCCATTTAAGATTTATACTTGAAGCATGCTGTCGGCCATCTTGGACGCCTTCTTGAATTGAGACAAACGACTGGAATAACATTTACGCGCTGTTTTCATAGCTTTGTTTAATTACGACGGAATTCCGTAATCAATATAAGATGTAATTATCCTATTTTGGCCGCCATCTTGGACGCCATCTTGAATTCTGAAAATTGCTCAATGATGCCAGCAGCGTGGCATCATTCAGTTTCCGATTATCCACATCATGAACTAACAAAATCAATAAAAAAACGTTAGTAGTACCATACTGCAAGGTTCACCCTAAATTCGACTCGACTAATAGTCGTGTTACAAATTTAACACGATTTTGATATACAAATAGGCAAAAAATTCGGGAACCAAGGCACAACCGTGTACTAACCGAAATCATGCTATAGTGAAGCGTGTACTAACGGGGTCGCACTGTAGAAACAAAAATCAGTTTTCCAGTGGCATGTGGCATTGATTATACAGCTGTCGTGTTGATGAAAGTGAAAACCATGTATGAATCAATTAAAATGTGACATATCATATAATATGCCTAAAATAGGCTAGGTATGAACGAGTATAGGTACGAGTGTACCCAGGTACACAGAACGGGTGCAATGACTGAAAAATTATTAAACATTAGAACTGGGGAAAATGACATGAATACCGTAACTTTGGTATTTAACCCTTACACCTCTATCATAATTTTTTTGTCGTTTGCTGTTTATTTTTTATTTTCCATTTTTATCATCAAAAACATGCTTGGACAGCACTTTAGAATAATTTTCAATATGCTTTGACAGCACTAGAATCATTTCCATTGGAAATGATTCTGAATTGATGTCAAACCATGTTTTTTATTGAGAAATAAGGCAAGATATAAAAGCAACACAGGCGACAATTGTTGTGTGTAGCGGTCTAAGGGTTAGGAGAAATAAGAAAGATGAACATATAAACTAACACTTTGGGGCCATAAGAGGCACGTGTCTGGTATGGTTTGTGATAAAACCACAAAAAGGCGTGGTGCAAGAATTCAGCCTCGTGGATTATTGCAAATGGCAATAAATAATTGCAGGGGAGATAATATATGTACAGACCAAGTTGTTGAAGTCGGCCGCTGATTTTCTGCACAAACCTTATAGACAAAATAAAATGAAGGGACCGAGAGTGAAGTCCTGTTAACCCTGAATTTAAAGGCTGAATTAAAAATTGTTGTCTGCTGTTTTTATGCCACCGGGTTTCGAAGAAACGGGTGGCATATAGTGTTTGGACCGTCCGTCTGTCCGTCCGTCTGTCCGTCCGGGCACACATTAGGGTACTTATGTGGCTAGCCCCACAGGGTTATGGACTTGGTAAAGGATAGGGTTGGTTACAATTAGCCACCTAAAAAATCCTTTTATGTGACTAAAAATCATTTTATGTGGCTAATATTTAACATGTGATAAGCCACATAAGTATAGTATTGTAAGAACGTCCGTCCGTCCGTCCGTCCGTCCGGGCACACATTAGGGTACTTATGTGGCTAGCCCCACAGGGTTATGGACTTGTTAAAGGATAGGGTTGGTTACAATTAGCCACCTAAAAAATCGTTTTATGTGGCTAAAAATCGTTTTATGTGGCTAATATTTAACATGTGATAAGCCACATAAATACCCTAATGTAAGAACGTCCGTCTGTCTGTCCGGGCACACATTAGGGTACTTATGTGGCTAGCCCCACAGGGTTATGGACTTAGTAAAGGATATGGTTGGTTACAATTAGCCACCTAAAAAATCCTTTTATGTGGCTAAAAATCGTTTTATGTGGCTAATATTTAACATGTGATAAGCCACATAAGTATAGTACTGTAAGAACGTCCGTCCGTCCGTCCGTCCGTCTGTCCATCTGTCCGTCTGTCCCTCACACTTTTCGGTTAACCACTTTGTCACAGTTTCTCAAATATGCTGCAGGTGGCATCCGGTTCGACAGACACATTTCTTGTTTATTCTCCATTTTGTTCATCAATCATCAAAAACTTGATTTGACAGAACTTAGAATTGTTTCCAATGGAAATGATTTTAAACTGCTCTCAGACCATGTATTTGTGAAAAGAAAAGACAAAATAAACAAGAAATGCGTCTGTCGAACGCGGATGCCACCTGCAGCAGCTTTGAGAAACTGTGACAAAGTGGTTAACCGAAAAGTGTGACGGACAGATGGACAGACGGACGGACGTTCTTACAGTACTATACTTATGTGGCTTATCACATGTTAAATATTAGCCACATAAAACGATTTTTAGCCACATAAAAGGATTATTTAGGTGGCTAATTGTAACCAACCCTATCCTTTACCAAGTCCATAACCCTGTGGGGCTAGCCACATAAGTACCCTAATGTGTGCCCGGATGGACGGACGGATGGACGGACAGACGGACGGACGGTCCAAACACTATATGCCACCCGTTTCTTCGAAACCCGGTGGCATAAAAACAACAGCAGACGACAGTTTTCGGTTCCCGCATTCTAAGGGTTAATGTGTAACGGCTCTAAAATGAATCTGCATTTTCTCATTAATGGAATAGTTCAAAAAATAGCATTGAAAAACCTATGAATGTGCGGTTCCTTATGTCAGCCAGTGGCAAATGTATTCCCAGCAAGCTGTGTTTAGTACCAATTAGGTACAATTACAGAAATACAGGACTTAGTTCTGGGGTATATAAACTGTACACAGATGTGTTGTGTGACTAACATGTCAACATGAAGGAATTGTGCATGCTTTCTTTGTTCTTGCAGACTGTGGAAGCCCACCCTCCCCCAACAATGGCAGTGTGTTCGTTGCTGGTACCCTGTTCACAATGGTGGCCAACTACAGTTGTGACCCCGGCTTCACCCACACGGGACCAGTCTCTGTCAGCTGTTTGGCTAATGTCACCTGGGAACCAGCCCCTACCTGTGGCATTAAAGGTATGTCTGTGACTTCACCCACACCGGCCCTATCTCTGTCAGCTGTCTGGCTAATGTCACCTGGGAACCAGCCCCCACCTGTGTCATTAAAGGTATGTCTGTGACTTCATCCACACCGGCCCTATCTCTGTCAACTGTCTGGCTAATGTCACCTGGGAACCAGCCCCCACCTGTGTCATTAAAGATATGTCTGTGACTTCACCCACACCGGCCCTATCTCTGTCAGCTGTCTGGCTAATGTCACCTGGGAACCAGCCCCCACCTGTGTCATTAAAGGTATGTCTGTGACTTCACCCACACCGGCCCTATCTCTGTCAGCTGTTTGGCTAATGTCACCTGGGAACCAGCCCCCACCTGTGTCATTAATGGTATGTCTGTGACTTCACCCACACTGGCCCTATCTCTGTCAGCTGTCTGGCTAATGTCACCTGGGAACCAGCCCCCACCTGTGTCATTAAAGGTATGTCTGACTTCACCCACACCGGCCCTATCTCTGTCAGCTGTCTGGCTAATGTCACCTGGGAACCAGCCCCCACCTGTGTCATTAAAGGTATGTCTGTGACTTCACCCACACCGGCCCTATCTCTGTCAGCTGTCTGGCTAATGTCACCTGGGAACCAGCCCCCACCTGTGGCATTAAAGGTATGTCTGTGACTTCACCCACACCGGCCCTATCTCTGTCAGCTGTCTGGCTAATGTCACTTGGGAACCAGCCCCCACCTGTGTCATTAAAGGTATGTCTGTGACTTCACCCACACCGGCCCTATCTCTGTCAGCTGTCTGGCTAATGTCACCTGGGAACCAGCCCCCACCTGTGTCATTAAAGGTATGTCTGTGATTCACCCACACCGGCCCTATCTCTGTCAGCTGTCTGGCTAATGTCACCTGGGAACCAGCCCCCACCACTTCACCCACAATGGCCCTATCTCTGTCAGCTGTCTGGCTAATGTCACCTGGGAACCAGCCCCCACCTGTGTCATTAAATGTATGTCTGTGATTTCACCCACACCGGCCCGATCTCTGTCAGCTGTTTGGCTAATGTCACCTGGGAACCAGCCCCCACCTGTGTCATTAAAGTTTGTCTGACTTCACCCACTTCGGCCCTATCCTGTCAGCTGTTTGGCTAAATTCACCTGAACCCCCGCCCCCACCCTGTGTCATTAATGGTATGTCTGTGACTTCACCCACACTGCCCTATCTCTGTCAGCTCTCTGCTAATGTCACCTGGACGGAGTCCCCCAATTAATCACCTGGGGAACCAGCCCCCACCTTGTCATTAAAGGTATGTCTGTGACTTCACCCACACCTGGCCCTATCTCTGTCAGCTGTCTGGCTAATTCACCTGGGAACCAGCCCCCACCTGTGTCATTAAACCTATGTCTTGACCTTCACCCACACGGCCCTCCCTCTGTCAGCCTGTCTGCTAATTGTCACCTTGGGAAACCAGCTCCCCCCCCTGTGTCATTAAAGGTATTCTGTGACTTCACCCACACCGGCCCTATCTCTGTCAGCTGTCTGGCTAATGTCACCTGGGAACCAGCTACCACCTGTGTCATTAAAGGTATGTCTGTGACTTCACCCACACCGGCCCTATCTCTGTCAGCTGTCTGGCTAATGTCACCTGGGAACCAGCCCCCACCTGTGTCATTAAAGGTATGTCTGTGACTTCACCCACACTGGCCCTATCTCTGTCAGCTGTCTGGCTAATGTCACCTGGGACTTTACTTATATACTGGATAATTTGCTGTCTTGCTAATGTATGCGAAACATATGAAACATATGAGACTTGCCATGTGATTTAATGCTTAAGATTGTGTGCATTATCTCCTGAACAATATTTACAAACTTTACAATATTTTCCATTAATGATGTCGAAAGCCAATTTCGTCAACTTTCTACGTCATTTAAAGAAAATATCAGTTTGTGAATATTTTTTATGAAAATCACACATCTTCTTAGATAAAGAATCACATGGCGTGTCTCATATATATGAAACACGCCCTGTGATTTTGTACCTTCGGACATACCTGCGTCATTTCGTGAAATACGTTTACAAAATTTACAATATTTTCCGTAAATGGCGTCAAATGCGGAATTATATTCACATGTACTTGACATTTGACTTGATTTATGAAAAATATTGTAAATTTTGTAAACGTATTTAATGAAATTACACAGATGTCCAAAGGTACAAAATCACATGGCGTATCTCATATATATCTACTACTATTTCAGACTGTGGCTCCCCACCGTCCCCAACAAACGGATCTGTGACCCTACCTGGAGCCTCAACGTTTACATCTATAGCCGACTACACCTGTGAACCAGGATTTAACCTGACTGGCTCCTTAACTACAGTTTGCCAGGCAAATGCTACCTGGGGTATCGCCCCAACCTGTGTCATCAAAGGTGAGACATTGTATATGTATAATGGCAGTGGCGCAGCTACGATGATTATTTTATGTAGGCACAGTTTTATGATTGTTGCACAGAGTATGCTCCAAATTTTAATCCCAGAATTCAAATCTGTACATATGACGTGCCTTTCATAGAAAATTTATATTTTTATGTCAGTTTTGTCTCACTGTTTATCAAAGAAAACAGAGCTATTGCCACCACTCATGTGTTAAGCTTAACCCTTACAGTGCTGAATTAAAATTTGTTGTCTGCTGTTTATTTTTTATTTTCCATTTTTCTTATCAAAAACATGGTTTGACGGCACTTTAGAATCATTTCCAATGGAAATGATTCTAAAATGCTGCCAAACCATGTTTTTATTTAGAGAAAATACAAAATAAGTTACAACAGCAGACGACAGTTTTCGGTTCCCGCCTTCTAAGGGTTGAGCGAAATGTGGGAACAGCTTGCTTCCATCACTGACCACAAGCCATGCACCGAGCAATGTTTCTACTCGTATTCATGAATAAGGACAAGTTGTGACTGTATTCATACACTATTCATTGATATATCGCTACTGTTTTTGTGAAATGCATCTTCTTAGGTACAATCTGAGACCGTCAAATTTAAAAGTGCAAGTTCGTCCATCAGGTCAAGATCATCTAAATTTCATATTAACCCTTAGACTGCCAAACACGAAAATTGTCGTCTGCTGTTGCTTTATATTTTGCCTTCTTTCTCAATAAAAACATGGTTTGACAGCACTTTTGAATTATTTCCATTGGAAATGATTCTATGATTCTAAACTGCTGTCAAATCGTGTTTTTGACGAGAAAGTTCATGTGAGCTATTGTTACCACAATGTGTCCGTTGTCCGTCGTCGTCCGTGAACATTTTCAAACGTCTTCTCCTCGGTAACCATTGGGCCTATAGTCACCAAACTTCATGGTCATGGTCCTTAGGTAGGGAGATTACAAAATTTTTAAAATGACGTCATTACGTAATCCAAGATGGCCGCCATCTAAAAATAGCACAAATTCTTCAAAACTCTTCTTCTCAAGAACCGCCAACCGGATTTCAAGAAAACTTGGTAGGAATGATCGATGTACAATGCTCTTTCAAAGTTGTTAAAATGGTGACCCCGGGTCAAAAATGGCGTGGCCCGTGGGGTCAAATTGGGGTCAAATTTTATTTTTGACCGAATATGGTCATGTTATATATCAAATCGAAGGTATCAATGAGGCGATCACTCTGGTACATTTTTTGTCGAAATTGGATTGTTATGTCATCCAAGATGGCCGCCGAAATGTGAAAAGGTTGTTCTTTTATTAGAGATTTCAAAATTCTTCTTCACATGAACCGCTTGGCCCATGGTGGCCAAACTTCACAGCTATGGTCCATGCGTGAAGCATTTTCAGAATTGTTAAAACGGAGTCGTCGCTAATCCAAGATGGCCGCCGTCTAAAAATATCACAAATTCTTAAAAAATCTTCTCATGAACCGCCAGCCGGATTTCGACGGAACTTGGTAGGAATGATTGACATAGAATGCTCTTTCAAAGATGTTACCCCGGGGTAAAAAATGGGCGTGGCCCGTGGGGTCAAATGTTATTTTTGACCAAATATGCTCATGTCATATATCAAATTGAAGGTATCGATGAGGCGATTGCTCTGGTGCAATATTTGTCGGAATCGGATGATTATGCATCCATGATCGCCTCCAAAAGGTCCATTTATTCAAGATTTTGAACGTCTTTTTCTCAGGAACCACATGGCCGATGCTGGCCAAACTTCATAGTAAGTTCAGATCCTTGGGTGAAGCATTTTCAGATTTGGTAAAATGAGTCCTCGCTTAATCCAAGATGACCGCCATCTAAAAATAGCACAATTTTTTAAAAACACATGAACTCAATATCACATTCTCCTCTGGTGTTCATGGAGTCAGGTGAGCGAATTAGGGCCATCATGGCCCTCTTGTTTCTAAATCTCACCCATGGAGCACGGAAATTTGTCCCTGGGTTTTGGAGGTGTTCCAGGCTTCAAAAATCCCCTATTGTACAGTGCAACCTCTCTACAACAGCCACCCATGGAAGACGCAAAACTGGCTGTTGTAGAGAGGTGGCTGTTGTAGGGAGGTTAATGCTGAATTAAATTTTGTGTTTGCTGTTTATTTATTTTCTTCGATAATTATCATCAAAAACATGCTTTGGCAACATTTTAGAATCATTTCCAATGGAAATAATTCTAAAATGCTGTCAAAACATGTTTTTTATTGAGAAAGAAGGCAAAAGCAACAACAGACGACAATTTTAGTGCTCCGCAGTCTAAGGGTTAGATACAGAGGAAATCATCCATTTGGGATATAAAATAGCGGCTGTTATAGAGAGGGTGTTGTTGTAGAGAGGTGGCCGTTCGGGGAGGTTCGACTGTAGATGCATTATTTAGCACCCCTCGGTGTTTGTTACCTCCCCTGTTGAAAATTCAGTTATTTACTTTATTTTTAAGAGCCTTGGATATCATGTATGGCAAACATTATCCGTCTCTAATGATTCTGCTTGTATTTCAGACTGTGGCTCCCCTTCGTCCCCAACAAACGGATCTGTGGCACTTCCTGGAGCCTCAACGTTTACATCTATAGCTAACTACACCTGTCAACCAGGATTTAACCTTGTTGGCTCATTAAAAACAGTCTGCCAGGCAAATGCTAATTGGGGTATCGCCCCAACCTGCGTCATCAAAGGTGAGTATTGGATTTTAACCCTTAGACAGCTATCTTAATTGTTTGTTGTCTGCTGTTTATTTTCTATTTTCCATTATTGTCATCAAAAACATGCTTTGACAGCACTTTAGAATAATTTACAACTTGCTTTGACAGCATTTCAGAATCATTTCCATTGGAATGATTCTGAAGTGCTGTCAAACCATGATTTTAATGAGAAATAAGGGAAGATATAAAAGCAACAGCAGACACCAATTGTTGTGTGTAGCGGTCTAAGGGTTAATGGCACTGTGTTTCAGATTTTGTATATTAGTTTGTTGACTAGATGTACTTCAAATAAGCTGCATTAAAGGTACATGCCCACTCAGTAAGCCCAAAATGTTCTTTATAGGAATTAAATAAGTGTATAATTGTGTCACTATTCCACCAGTTCTAAAAATTACAAGTGCCCGCTATACAGATATAATCATTTAGTAATATTTATTTTACTGATAGTGACGCGCGGTCGTATCGGGCTATTTTCATATGCAAATGAGGCATGATATTTTTTAATTATTTATGCTAAATAAATGCGTCACCTGAAAAAATAATATTATCGACAGATTATATAAAGTATGATCATTGCACATCATCAAAATAAATACAGAGATTAAAGAGCAATGTCCGTTAACATTTTAAGCAAACACGGTTATCGCCCCTTATATCGGTGTGTAAATTTACGTCTGATATAAAATGTATAATAATGCCAATCAATACGTGGGATAATGGTGCATGAATGTTTATTTTAATTGCCAGGTCTCTGATGTAAAGACCATTTTGTACCTACTGAGTGGGCATTTACCTTAACGATATGCACCATTTTACTTGAAATGACAACATGTTTCTTTTCTTAAAATTTGTGTTCTGTTCATTATCCCCTCGCCGATATGCAAGAGGGAATAGAGAGAATAGTAGGTTAGTGCCGTGAATGGGAAAAAATATCCGGCAAGGCTCAAGAATTTCTTTATTTCTCATCAGAAATATATGTTGTGACCACTCATTTGAACCGTCTCGCCGAGACGGTTCAAATGAGTGGTCACAACATATACTTTGGTTCAGAAATAAGGAAAATAGATAGAGATGTAGGTTAGTGCCGTGAAAGGGAAAAAATATCTGGCGCGGCACGGAAACGGGATGTGCTCGGCTCGCCGAGACGGTTCAAATGAGTGGTCACAACATATACTTTGGTTCAGAAATAAGGAAAATAGATAGAGAATAGTAGGTTAGTGCCGTGAATGGGAAAAAATATCTGGCAAGGCTCAGGAAACGGGATGGGCGAGGCTCTGCCGAGCACATCCCGTTTCCGTGCCGCGCCAGATATTTTTTCCCATTCACGGCACTAACCTACTATTCTATTTATCCCGTCAACACCTACAAATGGCTGTAAATTGCAAAAATAGTATTGACTGGATATCAAAAATGTTTCACGGCACCGTGTTTCACGGCACATACGCACTGTGTTGACGGGATAAATAGCGTTAGTCCATGTTCGCACGTGCATACTTTCTTTTTTCAATAACTCATGAACCGCTTCACCGATTATGATAATATTTGGCCACAATGTGTGTCTAGAGATGGTGCTTTGTTTTGCATACGACCAACGTCCGACCGACCAGGGACAAGGTCACTGAGGGCTTATGTTCACCTTGTTTGTAAGGCTAAAATGTTATATTTTTTTATTTTTTTTGCAATAATTCATCAAACGCTTCACCGATTTTGATAATATTGTCGAGGGATGCTGCTTTGTCATACGACCCATGTCCGACCGCCAGTCACTGACAACTTTTTGTTTTTAATTAAGGCTGCCAGCGAGGGGATTACCTTCGTTTACCGATGCCAGTTGTTGTTTATATACTGGGGTCAATTACTAATACCTGTCTATTATAACCGCCTTGTCTCCATGACTTGTGAAGTATTATTTATTGTGAATGATCATCCTATGTCACATTTACAAATAATTTTATATGTGCCTCAAACACAATTCAGGGTACATATATATATGCCACCCTATCTGTCTGTTTGTCTGTCTGTCCAAGATTTATGTTAACCCTTACACCGCTACATTATTTTGTTGTTGTCTGCTGTTTACTTTTTATTTTCAATTTTTGTCACCAAAAACATGCTTTGACAGCACTTAAGAACCATTTCCGACATGCTTTAACAGCACTTTAAAATCATTTCCATTGAAAGTGCTGTTAAACCATATTTTTATTGAGAAATAAGAATAAATATATAGCAACAGCAGACGACAATTGTTGTGTATAGCGGTCTTAAGGGTTAAAATTTTCGCCTACCTGCAATTTAAATTACCGTAAGTCTTGACTGTCTTGAAACTTCTTATACTTATTTGTCATCATCCATATTTTAATTCTATAGCCCACATATGTAGCACCTATGCTCAAGGTCAAATAACTCGAACTTTTGTGTTAAAGTTTTTGAGGGTACATCCTCTATTAGTGTTACTGATTTCTTGTTTAATGAATCACACTTTTCAGGTGGCCATTGACGTATGAGACACACCATGCGATTTTGTACCTTCGGACATCTGCATAATTTTATGAAATACGTTTTCAAAATTTACAATATTTTCTGTAAATGCCATCAAAAGTTGACAACATTTTCAGAGTTCACATTTGAAAATTTTGTCCACTTTTGACTTTATTTATGAAAAATATTGTAAATTTTGTAAACGTGTTCAATGAAATTACGCAAATGTCGAAAGGTACAAAATCACGTGGCGTGTCTCATATTGCATATGTACCAGAGCTCCAGATAAGCTGCGTATTTGCATAAATACCCAATGAAAACTGCCAAAAACCCAATTGAAATCGGAAGTAGCGAGTATCAAAAAGCAATACAAAATTTGTGGTACAAATATAGCATATTTTGCTTATTTGCCATTAAAACACATCTTGGTATTTCATTAGAATTGTCTCCTTGTTTTCATTAATAAGCAAACTATTCAATAATTGCTGTCTGTTGATGTGTAAACAGTAGTGTGATTTTATTTTACCCAATTAACATTTTGAAATACCCAATTGCTTCAGAAATGATGGAGTCTTTGGAGTGACAATAATACTCCATTACTAATATATTTTATCCAAGTATAGGGGGTATGTGTTGTAACCACTCATTTGAACCGTCTCGTCGAAATAGTTCAAATGGTTGTCACAGCATATAAAAAGGGGAAGAAATATTTTGAATTTTCTGTGAGGAAAATATTGCTTGTTAACAAAAATTGATTAAATGGTGTTGTGCAACTATCATAATTTCTTTTCAGACTGTGGGAATTTAACCGCTCCTACAAATGGAACAGTGGACTTTTCCAACGGAACTCTGTATTTGGCGAAAGCCACATACACGTGTAATGTAGGATTCACTCTCACTGGGTCTGGCATCGTTAACTGTCTACCAGCTGGGACCTGGCAACCTGCCCCAGTGTGTACAATCAATGGTAGGTACTGCCATTCTGCCAATTCTGTGCATCGACAAATGTGCAATTCATGTCTAATTTTGCCTAGTGTACGTCATAATAAAATATCTGGATTTTGAAATAAATCAAAATGTGTAAAATTGTTAGACCCCATTGATGAAATAACTGTTTTGTTATCTCCTCGCCGATATGCAAGATCGACATGGCCGATGCTGGCCAAACTTCATAGTAAGTTAAGATCCTTGGGTGAAGCATTTTCAGATTTGGTAAAATAAGTCATCGCTTAATCCAAGATGACCGCCATCTAAAAATAGCACAATTTTTTTAAAACACATATGAACTCAATGTCACATTCTCCTCTGGTGTTCATGGAGTCAGGTGAGCGAATTAGGGCTATCATGGCCCTCTTGTTTATTATTCTTATTATAATTCCAGCACAAAAATATTTACACAATTCCCTAACATTTGATTGGCTCGTAGCAAGTCTCTGTCCAAAATTTATATCCCAGTAAACTCCCACGCCAAACTACTTTCCGTAACCGTGAGACGCAGTTAAAATAATTCTTAAGAAAACGGAAAATAAACACATTTTCTTGATGAATTTATTTCAAATGCTGGAATTATAAGGAATGAATGGCCATTTTGTGGAATTTATCGGGGATATAAACTTGGAAAAGTCGCGGGAATACTGGACGAGGCCTTCCGGCCTTCGTCCAGTATTCCCGCGACTTTTCCAAGTTTATACCCCGATAAATTCCACAAAAATGCCATTCATTCCTATAGTATTAATATCAAAGCTGCCAGTGACGGGATAAGCTTGATTTAACGATGCTATTTCTTGTTTAATAAATTAATAGTTAGACTGAGAAACGAACCTGTCATTCTTTGATGATCCAGTTTGCTGTTTACCTTTTTTATGCTGCCAGATGTGCAGAATTATCTGAAAAATATGCTGTTGCAAATAGCAGCGGTGATGTCATACATCACGCAATGTACGTCATCTACTGATGTCAAAACATTACAACATTTTACCTGCACAGACACAGAATTTTCAGGGAATATAGGCATGTTAATGACATTTATATGTGCTTGAAAAGCCCTATCTATGTGTGCAGAATTAGCGTACACCAATGTATAGCTATGTGCCTATAATGTGACAAATAGTGATTAAATGGGGCCTCTGACTTTAATTTAACGTCAGTTGAGAATGTATGCGATTATGGGACAGTAACGGTTACTTCGACCACCTATACGGCCACAATCGCCCACCACTAAACAGCTCCAGTTAAGGTGCGTAATTTGAAGGTAAATTTCTTATTTCTCTATCAAAAATGGCAAGTTGGGAGTGCTTTAGAATCGTCTCAATGAGACGATTCTAAAGGACTCCCAACTAGCCATTTTTGATGAAGAAATAAAATTTTACCCCAAGTTGGTCAAATTACGCACCTTAGCTGGAGCTCTGACTAAAGTCTCCTGTGATCCCCATACATGTGTATTGTGATACATTGTAGACTGTCTGGCTCCGCCACCCCTCGTCAATGGAACGGTAATGGTGACTGCGACCACCTATACAGCCACAATTACCTATGCCTGCGACCCGGGATTCACCCTGACGGGCCCGACATTGTCCAGGTGTCTGGCCAACTCTACCTGGGAACCCTCACCTGTCTGTATCCCAAAAGGTAAATGTTGTTGTGACTGGAGAGATTGGACTTATGGATTCTGTGACCAGTGTAGCTCCTGAGCAAATAGCACACTCCTGTAGCTGGATAACGATCTATGCTGCTTGTTAAAAGCATGACAGATGTTCCATTGATGGACTGGCGAACGGTGCAGATCCTGATCAGACGATGCACAGGCTGATCGGGATCTACATTGCTGGCAAAACCCATAAGCCCCATTTCTCCAGTCATGGCTACAAATATGTCACAAGGTCGACTCTACATTTGGGTGGCAGGCAGCAGAGCTTCAATGTATGGCACTGTGCTTATGCAATAACTAGAATCTAGCATTTGTGTTGATTTATTTTGATGTTTATTTATATTTAAACTTGTTGACTGATTGCTTAAGAAACAGTAATACAGAGCTAATTTTATTTATATGTATTCAATCATCACTTGTGTAAGACCATCTATACATATTTCAGATTGTGGATTCCCGTCAAACACTTCACATGGGTTGGTCACTTTGTCCATCGTAAATACAACCACATATACAGCGACGGCCGATTACACATGTGACCCAGGCTACAATCTGATTGGTCAGGCACAAATGTCGTGTCGGGCCAACGCTACATGGGAGCCAGCACCCAGCTGCACTATCAAGAGTAAGTTTGGTAATGGCTCAACCCAATATAAACTGCAACAAAATGTTGTGTTATGGTTTTACATTCTCTTTATTTCCTTGCATCTGTTTTTGACATTGTTAAGAAAGTAAAATCCCAGTCAGTCAGTTAGTCGATCAATCAATCATAAATCAATCAATCAATCAATCAATCAATCAATCAATCAATCAATCAATCAATCAAGCAATCAAGCAAGCAAGCAAGCAAGCAAGCAAGCAAGCAAGCAAGCAAGCAAGCAAGCAAGCAAGCAAGCAATCAATCAAGCAATCAAGCAAGCAATCTATATGTCATCAATCAATCAACCTGCCAAGCAATCATGATATGCGCGCGCTGCAACCAATCTGTCGTCAATCAATTATCATTCAATCACTCAATTAATTCCTCATTTTTATGCCCCGCCACAATAGTGGATGGGGCATTTAGTGTTACCATTGTCCGTCTGTCCCGTCCGTCCGTCCGTCCGTCATCACAAGACGAAGAAGCCTATTGATTTTGACTTATCTCCCCTTGGCGGCCATTTTTAATTTTCGCACTCTATCCTTGTCCACGCAATAACTCAAGTTCTACTTCACCGATCGTAACCAAATTCGGTATACAATGCGACCCCGTTAGTACACCCTTCACTATAACACGATTTCGGTTAGTACACGGTTGTGCCTTGGCTCCCGAATTGTTTTCCTATTTGTATATCAAAATCGTGTTAAATTTGTAACACGACTATTGTCAGAAATCGTGTTAAATTTGCGATTCTTTCCCAAATTAGACCCAAAATGGACGAATTTTTTTTTTTTTATGGACGCATAGCCTCCTTTTATCTCACCGATGTGAATGTGCAGCTAATCACGTTTGCACATTTCGTAAATTAATACGAGCAAACTGGGAATAAGATCAGTAAGACCAGTAACAAAGCAGTGCTAATTGTTATGTGCTCGATTTCATTTTTCCGGCATGCGTTCGCGCTCACCATTGGTGGAATATTAATTAGGTGTAAAGGCTGACCAATCGGAGATCGCGTATCAGTCGCGCAGATTAACTCGACCCAGATTAACTAAATTGTTACAGCACTGCCCACGCCCCCGGCGCATGTACACAAATGTGTACGTGACAATTGGCCTTGTTTCGCTACGTCATAATTGAGCCAGTGCATGAGATAATCAACTTTATTATATAACTGAGATTTTCGCCGAGAATGATTTGACTTTTACTTTTTTCTGCAAATATATCGGAAAGTTGATAACATTTTCAGAGCAAATGCGTAATAATTACTAATTTAATATTCGTCAACATTCGATATCGTTTACAGAAAATGTACATCAGATTCATCTTCGTCGAAAATCTCATGTGATAAGCCTGATTACCTCATGAACTGGCGCAATATTATAACACGTCGGGCAAAACATGTCTATACAGGTCTGTACTCAAACCCACAGGTGGAATAGTCGGACATGTGACACAAAGAAAATGACCATTACAAACATATCCATTACCCACCCCACCCACTTGATCTCGTTCTATTATTAACGTCATGTACAGTACGATACCAGGTGGGTGGGATAATGGGATTTTTTTAATAGGCATTTATTTTGGTGTCATAGGTCCGAGTCTTCCACCTGTGCTCACCATATGAGTAAACACAGATTGCAACGCACGAGCTTGTCCGTGACGTTGCAGCTGACGGAACAGGATATCGGTCATTTGGTCATTGCGTCATCATTACTACTTTTTTCTACACGCGTTTACAATAATTGATTGCACGGACCTGCGTAGATCTACATTCTACAGAACATGATGAATAAATAAAACATGACGTTAACAATTCTTGGATTCAATATATTTATTACATGCGAAGATAACAGTGAAAACTTATGGCATATTATAGGCATTGGCGACGTCGTTCATTCGCAGTCACAGTGTACAGTGTACATGTATTTTTTGTTGACATTATGACGCGTCTTGGGCGAGAACGGATATAGCACGGTTCGGATAAGCAACACGGAAGGTTGTATGTCGCCGGACTTCCGTGTACTAACGGGGTCGCACTGTACTTGTTTATCGCTGCAAGATGAAGAACCCTATTGGTTTTCAGTGACTTATCTCCCCTTGTTGACTGGCCTTGCCACGACGGGAGTATATTGTGACCTTTGGCACTCTTGTTCTAGTTTTGTATTTACATTTTCAGACTGTGGACCTCCAGTGAACCCCCAAAATGGGTCAGTGGCCATTACTAATGGCACAACGTATTTGTCTGTCGTCGCGTATGCTTGTGACGTCGGCTTCACACTATCGGGCAGCGTAAACATAGTATGCCTACAGTCGGGATCCTGGGCTACAACCCCAACCTGTGTCATAAACAGTAAGTATGTCAGTATGTGTTTAACCCATTACATAATGTGCCTACGCAATTTTTCTCACAAAAATAAAAATAATTTTCTGAATTATGCGCAGAAGTATATGTTGTTACCACTCATTTGAACCGTCTCGTCGAGAGGGTTCCAAAAAGTGGTCACAGTATATACAAAAAAACAAACAAACCAACAATAGTTGTTTTTAACATATTTGTTCATTGTTGCGTATGACTGTGATGTCGGCTTCACACTATCGGGCAGCGTAAACATAGGCTGTCTGTAGTCAGGATCTTGGTCTACACATCTGGGGCCCGTTTCACTAAACATCATACATAAATGTCCGTAAGCGCAAATTTAGGATCGTCTGTAAATTTAAATTGATGGATTTACATTTATTGAGCATAGGCTGCATATGCAGCCTATGCTCAATAAATGTAAATCCAATAATTGTTTACAAGAAAACATTGTTAATGTGATATTTACAGACTATCATAATTGCGAACTTGCGAACATTTTAGTCGTACTAAGTTTAGTGAAACGGGCCCCTGGCCTGTGTTATAAACAGTAAGTCGGTCAGTCTGTGTTTTACCCATTACTTGCTGAGGTTAAACTCCAATGTTTGGAATGGCTCGTCTCATAAGTTGATTTCACTTCCTGTATCTCCCTTCTCGATGTTCGTTTGTATGCTTTCAGACTGCGGGACACCAGCAAGCCCCCAGAATGGGTATGTAAATGCGGCAAACGGCACGACATACACATCGATGGTCACCTACAGCTGTGACCCAGGATTCACTCTCGCTGGTACCCAGCACACCACCTGCATCGCCAATTCCACCTGGGAACTGGCCCCCACCTGTGTCATTAAAGGTATGTGACGTACCATCGTCAGAGCCGGTATAATGTGCCCGCTTTCTGTATAGCCAGGAGATATTTAGTGTTTGGACTGTGTGTCCGTCCTTGTGTCCAGTTAAGTGTGCACGTGTTTCTCCAATCTGCCACTGGGAGCATTTGTGTGCCGAGAGGTCACATTTTATTGCTTGGAACGTAAAACAGAGCATAAGACCCTGGCCCGGGCCCGTTTCACTAAACTTTGTACAACTAAAATGTTCATAATACAAATTTAGGATCGTCTGGAAATTTCGATGGATTTACATTTATTAAGCTCAATAAACGTAAATCCAATACTTGTTTATAAGAAAACATTGTTAATGTGCAGACTATCGTAATTTTGCACTTATGAACATTTTAGTCGTACAAAGTTTAGTGAAACGTGCCCCAGGTGCATAGCTCAAAGGTCAAGGTAAACAGGGAAAATATTCTTGTCCGGGCTGTACTTTATCAAGGATGGAAGAATTTTAAAATTACTTGACACACAGTTCGTCACACTTAGAGGTCAAAAGTAAAACATAGTATAAGAGAGCTCAGTGTTACACACAGATGAATTTTGAAATGATTTCACACAAATGTTACACACAATATGTCACAAGTGTGCAGACGGGCCATGTTTGCAGCATGAATTTGCTTCTCACATAAACCTGGTTCACTAATGCTACAATTATACCATCCACATCTACAGTGGGGTCAGCGTGTAAGTGCACACATGAACGAACACGACAGGTTGGTTCCAACCTGTCGTGTTTGTTCGTGTGTGCACTTACACACTGACCCGACTGTACACCTCGTTGAAGGTGAAGTCCACTGAAAATTTCTCCTTAGTCGTATGAAATTTAGTGAAACGGGTCCAAGACCAGTAAATGTTTCATGTTTATGAAATACAGTGGAAACTCTCCAAACTGGACACCCTGGGAGGTCCCCATGGTGTCCGGTTTGGAGATGTTCTACTGTAAATCAGACCTATTAGTGCTTCATGACACATTCTAGTGTCATGAAAAGTCAATGTAATCAGAGATATGTAACAGCGAAACACATCTAAGGTAAACGTCCATATTTTCCCCGAGTGTCCAGTTTAGAGGGGTTCCACTGTACATGTTACATTTCAGACTGTGGCCCCCCTCCTCCCGCCCCTCATGGGTCGGTGACGTTGCCGGGAGCGACGACTTTTACCTCGGCGGCCTTGTACTTGTGTGAACCGGGCTACACAGCGACTGGGCCGACCATCTCGAGCTGCCTCGCCAATGCCACCTGGACTGCCGCCCCCACCTGTCTCATCAATGGTACACCGCTTGTTCTCTAAATTGACTTTACAGTGGGGTCAGCGTGTATGTGCACACACGAACGAACACAACAGGATCTACACTACTGTGAAACCTAGCTAAACCGAACACCCTGGGGACCTCCTGTCCGGTTTAGAGATGTTCCACTGTCAATCAAGCATAAAACCATTCTGGGACATACTTTATCTTTTGCAATCATGAACATGCATTATTATCTAACATGCGGTACTAAGAAACTTCTCAAAATGAGATGACATATATGTTCTTGGTGTCTAGTTCAGAGAGGTTCCACTGTATTTGCAAACAGTATGATAGAGGTCTGTAGTGTTGAAATATCGAGCTTGCTCAAGACACAACACCGTTGACAGATCATATAACACCATTTCCTGTATTTTGCAGACTGTGGCCCATTGAGCAACATCTCCCAAGGCTCGGTAGACCTGTCTAACGGGACCACGTACGAGTCTGTGGCCGTGTACACCTGTCACCCCGGCTATGAGTCTGCACAGATTCTCCATCGCAGCTGTCTCGCCACCAGCATATGGAATGGAACCGCCCCAACCTGTACCATCAAAGGTAAAATGTTAATCCTTTTGGCCTAGGGGTTACAACGCCTGACTTCCAATCTGTAGGTTGTGGGTTCAAACCTCACATTGGGCATCTAAAATACTTTCATAGTACACTACAGCTCCATTATAACGCGATCGCGTATAGCGCGATCTCCATTATAACGCGGGTCTCTTGTGGATCCCAACAAAATATTGAAAAAATGGAGAAAAATCAAAATCGTAGTCATCATGTAATTAGTTGATTCGTAATTTCTGTAAGTTTATATAAACAATGACATTCAAAGTACATGAAAGGATTATTATTAGTATGTTAGCAAATGTAATACCTTTCCAAATTCCAAATCCGAGATGACACCCGACACATATTACACAGACGAGATTTGTGTGTTGCTTTGTGCCAAAAAATCGAAAACACCAAGCCGTGTCAACTAATCTAAATCATCACAAACTGATTTTCAGACCAGTCCATTTATGAACATGCGGTGTTTTTTTCTCTCTAAAATTATGAAAATTAATTGCAAGAAAGTGCAGATCCTGATGAGACGGCTCGTTACGAGCCGGCTCATCTGGATCTACACTGTTTGCCAATACCACTATGCAGGCCTGCAGGTTAAGAGTGAAAGGGTTAAGGCCGTACGGGCCTGTTTATCGTATGACCTCATTCAGCACGAGGCTGTAAACTGTTTGACCTTTAGGCTATGTTTTGAAATGTTACTGATTGGTCAACACGCCTTTTGATGTGCTGCAGACATCGCGAACGTGCGACTTTCATCATCGCATAATGGGGCAATCATGCAGTAAACCATTTCATGCTGAGGATACGCTTATGTTTGCGGAAAAATATTTTCCTTCTATGCACTCAGAAGTATATGTCGGCTCATGATATGTGTGTTCTGGTTTCTGGCAGACTTCAAAAGAAAATCGGACCTTGTAGTATTGTTTGATGTTACTGTGATATTTTCTGTAAATGACAAATTTAACATGATTTTTATATACAAATAGGCAAAAAAATCGGGAGCCAAGGCACAACCGTGTACTAACCGAAACCGTGTTATAGTGAAGCGTGTACTACCGGGGTCGCACTGTAATCACTTTAGCTTCTGTTCAAATGACATGATTTTATATGGGTCCGTTGCTAATGGAATTCCCGCAATAGTTGATAACCGAAATGCGGATGATAACAGTACCCGTGCATGACCCGAAATTTTATAACGCGTTCGGATTCGATCGCAATTTGAAATCTTGGACCCCGACCATCGCGTTATAATGGAGCTGCAGTGTATTTCCATCTCACTGGTCTGTCGGATGAGACTTTAAATTGTGGTTCCGTCTCTATATGACCGCATAGCTGTTGCTGGGATGTTAAACCCATTCACTTTCACTTTTTAATCCTAGACTTTTAGTCTAGTGGAATGTCTTGCAAATTGTGTAGAACAAGATATGATGGCGTTTGAGGTTAGAAGACACCAAATGGTGCGGAATCGCCCAGGGTGTATGCAAAAGTAGTCTGGTATAAAAAAATAGTGCGGGTGTTTTGAGGTCACAGACACCGTCTGCTTGCAAATCTTGATCCATTACTATGCAGTTTCACTTGAGGAACATTTTGGGGTGCCTTTAACACCAGTTTTCAGCATATTTATAGCATTTAAAAGAAAACACTGAACCTGTTGGTCACTTGATGTAAACGGAGTTTCCGTGGCCAAAAAATGTACACAATATTGGAGGATATGACAAGGTTGGATTTTTCTTTCTTAGGAGTAAGTGAACCTATTGTTTAGTTCATGCAGATCCAGTACAGATTGGCTGCAGGTCATGTACAAGTGGGTCCCACAGCATCCATACGAATAGTGAAAGTAGGAGAGACTGGCCTTATTGGATGGCATTCGGTTAAATTATATAGTAAAACTATTTGGTGGTGTCTAACCTTGAGGTATTTATGCCCTCAGCTATTTATTGGTGATGAGGCAGTGTGGTCTGTAGGAGGGGATGCTACACACATCTTATTAGGGAATACATCATTAGTAGTCATATCTTAACGGTGAATATTATAGGAATGAATGGCCTTTTTGTGGAATTTATCGGGGTATAAACTTGGAAAAGTCGCGGGAATACTGGACGGAGACTTGCAATGGACCAATCAAATGTTAGGGAATTGTGTAAATATTTTTGTGCTGGAATTATTGTGGATTATCTCCCCGAGGAAGCAATATCTCCCGAGGCGATAGCCGAGGAAGATATTGTTTTCGTGGGGAGATAAACTACAATAATTCCAGCACAAAAATATTTACACAATTCCCTAACATTTGATTGGTCCGTAGCAAGTCTCTGTCCAAAATTTATATCCCAGTAAACTCCCATGCCGAACTACTTTCCGTATCCGTCAGGCGCAGTTAAAATAATTCTTAAGAAAACGTAAAATAAACACATTTTCTTGATGAATTTATTTCAAATGCTGGAATTATAAGGAATGAATGGCCTTTTTGTGGAATTTATCGGGATATAAACTTGGAAAAGTCGCGGGAATACTGGACGAGGCCTTCCGGCCTTCGTCCAGTATTCCCGCGACTTTTCCAAGTTTATACCCCGATAAATTCCACAAAAAGGTAATTCATTCCTATAATATTCCCCTCGCCCAAGGGCGATATTTAATTTATTATACCGAATTTTAATATGAACATCGTTAGTCACTATTTCAGAGACAGAAACATAAGCAAAACTCTTGTTGGCTGGGAATCCACCATGTTGTTTACAAACGTTGAGCTGGGACCCGATTTATTTTGAAAAAGGAACAGTAATGGCATGAGCGGAGTACCAGCCCATCGTCTGACGTCAGTTAATTTGTATGATGTCATACCATCGGCTATTTCCGTAATTACGCTTCGGGTATTTTCGGCCGCAGTGGGGGATATTTTCAATATCCCATTGGAATATACACGATTGGGGGATATCCCAGATTGGCTAATACCATGTGACAGCAATCTTACCAATGATGAGCCTAGAAATTACAATGAGGTATAATAAAAGTTTTTATTGTAATTTGTAGCTGCCGATGAACTCAGTAGACTATTTCACCAAAATGGCAAGTACACTTTGAGGGAGAAATTTTCAATTCTATATGAAATAATGCATTTCGGGAAAAATAAATTATTACTCCCTCAAATTATACTTGTCTAGATAATTATGCTTACAATTTTTGGTGAAATCGGCTACTGGTCACTAATCCCATAAACCTTATTTCTCCAGTCACAGCCATATTTAACTCTTTGCATGCTGGGAAATTTCTGGGCTATAAATTGTTAAAAAATAGCAGACGACAATTTGTTGTATTTTCTTTTATTTCTCCCTATAAATATCATGAATATGTCTTGAGGACTCAATTCTAATGAATTTCCAAGACATATTTACAGAGAGACATAAACAATATACTACTAATTTGTTTGGCGGATATTTTCACCGCTAGCATGCAAAGTATGTTTCTTATTTCACTCTCTAAATATGTCTTGGAATTTCATTAGAATCGAGTCCTCCGGACTCGATTCTAATGAAATTCCAAGACATATTCATGATATTTATAGGGAGAAATAAAAGAAATATAATGAATTGTCATCTGCTCTTTTTGAACTATTTATAGCCTGCAAATTTCCCAGCATGCAAAGAGTTAAGCAGAGCTCCCACCTGTACAGGTGCATCTGTATTTGACGTAAATCCCGATCTATTGATTGATCACAATCAATATAGTGTGTTCCATCCAGCACCAGTTTGTCATTACAGATTGTGGCATCCCCAAGCGACCGTTGCATGGCAACGTGATCTACCTGAGCACGACGTACCTGTCGCCGCTGAAGTTTGTATGTTCCGGCGGGTATTCCCTCACAGGTCTCGCTGCGGGCACCTGCCAGGCTAACGGCAATTGGAGCACCGGCCCTTCGTGTATGATAAAAGGTGACACTCGAACATACATACTTATTATATACCTTCATATTTGCCACATTGACTTTGCATTGTTGCTACCCACCAATAAATTGCCGTATTGTACGCTGTCAAGCAGTCGTATTGTCGCCGAACTGCATTGCACGCCTGTGTCATTAAGCTGACAACAGCTGATCGCGAATAAGGAAATGTCCCAATCCAAGGTCCATAAAAGTGACATCAGCACCAAAAGATGTCTGTTATGAAATATAACCTGTATGGGATAATTACATGCCAAATACACTTGTTGCCGACAAAAATCGTATTAACTCCTAAATTAGGTTGGTCCGATGAAGGCGATGTGGCCTCGTGAGTGACTGAGTCGTGCTTCATAGTTTTTCGGGACGATTTTGAACGTTTTGTGGAATTAACAATAATCATTGACACGGTCGGCAAATAAAACATGTGTTAAATAAACTTACATGTTTAACTTAAACTTTAAGTATGGCTTTTTATCCAAATTTAACGCCTTTCCCCGGTTTTGTTAGCTCGCCTGCACGAAGTGCAGAAGAGCTTATGGCATACCCCCGGTGTCGTCGGGGTCGGGGTCGGGGTCGGCGTCCACAAACTTAACGTTGGGATAAATGTCTTATAACTTTCATGGAACACCTTGTTATTTCATACATGCATTCCTCCGATTGATGACCCTCTATCATGCTGTAGCAAATCCATGACCCACCACCCAACCCTTACCCCAAGGTCAAGGCCACGAACTTAGCACATTCATAAACTTAACGTTGGGTTTACATTCCTCCGATGACCCTCTATCATGCTGTAGCAGATCCACGACCCACCACCCAACCCTTATCCCAAGGTCAAGGTCACAAACTTAGCATGTTCATAAACTTAACGTTGGGGTAAATGTTGCATAACTTCTGTTTATTTACAGGGAATGCCTTCATATTTCATACATGCAATCATCTGATGATACTCTATCGTACTATAGCAAATCCATGACCCACCTCCCAACCCTTTCCCCAAGGTCAAGGTCACAAACTTAGCACATTCATAAACTTAACTTTGGGGTAAATGTCTTATGACATCTGTTTCCTTTCATGGAACGCCTTGATATTTCATACATGCATTCACCTGATGATCCTCTATTGTGCTACAGCAAATCCATGACCCCCCCACCCCTTTCACCAAGATCAACATCATAAACTTAGCGTTGGAGTAAATGTATTTTTTATAACTTCTGTTTCTTTACAGGGAACTTAACGTTGGGGTAAATGTCTTATAACATCCGTTTCCTTTCATGGAACGCCTTGATATTTCATACATGCATTCGTCAGATGACCGTCTATCATGCTGTAGCAAATCCACAACCCACCACCCAACCCTTACCCCAAGGTCAAGGTCACAAACTTAGCATGTTCATAAACTTAATGTTGGGGTAAATGTTGTGTAACTTTTGTTTCTTTACATGGAACGCTTTGATATTTCATACATGCATTCATCTGATGATCCTCTATTGTGCTACAGCAAATCCATGACCCACCCCCCGCACCTCTTTCCTCAAGGTCAAGGTCAAGGTCACAAACTTAGCACATTCATACATGCATTCCTCATGTGAATAGCTATCATGCTGTAGAAAATCACCAACTTAGTGCGTTCAGTTAGTTCATAAACTTAACGTTCATAAACTTCTGTTTTCAGGGAGCGCATTGATTTCATATATGCATTCATCTTAATATGCTATATTATGCTATAGCAAACCCACGACCCACCTTGCACCACTGACCCCATGTCAAGGTCCACCGCACGCCTCTTAACCCAAGGTCAAGTTATATAATATTCATGTTTTTTTATGCAACTGTGCCAAGTTTGAGTGAAGGCTGCCAACAGGCGAGCTTCGTTGTCTTCTGACAACTCTTGTTGTGTCTGTAGTGATGTCGGCCATCTTGGTTTTCGTGTATTGTATCGATTCAGGTGCGCGAAATGATGTTGTCAAGTTTGATTCCTACACGCTACAATTTGCATAAACTGAAGCCATCACAGGCGCTCGGATTGTTCAACAAAAATAATAGTCGCATTTCATCATACTATCGGTTTATTTAATGATTAGGATGCATGTTTTGTTGAGCGGGTATATAATACATAGGTTATTGGATTTGTACGGAAATATATTTTGGCGTACTCGATCGTTCGGTGGACCGACGAGCGAAGCGAACAAGCATATGAACTCGTACGCCGAAATATATTTCCGTACAAATCCAATAACCTATAAATACAGGGTTACCATTGTAGGGAGCTAAAATAGTGGCTAGGCTGTTTTAACCCTTAGCCTGCTGAGCATGAAAATTGTCGTCTGCTGTTGCTTTATATTTTGCCTTGTTTCTCAATGAAAACATGTTTGACAGCATGTTAATGATTCTAAAATGCTGTCAAACCATGTTTTTGATGAGAAAAATCGAAATGATAACAAACAGCAGATGACAAAATTAAATTCAGCAGTGTAATGGTTAAAAAGGTAACTCTCTACAACAGCCTCAGCCACTATTTTATATCTGTATTGGATAATTGCCTGTTGTCTTTCACACATTGATCCTCCATACAACTGCCAGGGCCCGGTTGTTCAAAACATCTGTTAGCTTAACGTACTGTTAAATCCTTAACTGAATGGTTAAAATCTCTGTTTTAACAGAGATTTTAACCATTCAGTTAAGGATTTAACAGTCTGTTAAGGATTTAACAGTCCGTTAAGCTAACTGGTGTTTTGAACAACTGGGCCCAGATTAGTTTTAAACTAAGCTCTCTGCATTTATGCAGTTATACAATCGCAATTAAATGTTTCTTCTGCGTATGCCCAGATGAGTAAAATTGTGAACATTCTAAAAACTTATTCTGGCAAAGCAACACGCGATGCGTAAACTAGGAACACCAATACGGATGGTTTGGCACAGAAATTATTGGCGTAACTACCCCATTTGTTTCCTACCAGATTGTGGCAACGCGACTAGCCCTGGCAACGGTAGCATGGCAACAGTCGGCGGGACGACATTCGGCGCCACCCTGCAGTATTCCTGTAACCCTGGATACAACCTTGTAGGCCAGACAGTTGGGATTTGTGACACAAGTGGCAATTGGTCGATATCCACTCCTCAGTGTAACGTAAAAGGTATCATTATCAAAGTTTGTACTCAAAATCACGCAGTTTGATTAATGAAACTGAACAAAGCAGCTTACCCTTTTAACACTACCATGACTACAGACCTCTATCATAATGTATAAACCATGTAACTCCTGACGACCCGGATCTGCAGCATTTGTGTTTAGTGTCTGACTTCCAAAAAACAGTAATCTTTTCTGATAAATTGAATAGCTTGAAAAATAACTTGGTAATGCCGATTATAATTACTTGCAAATGAAAGGGTTCAGCTCAACCTCAACCAATCAAGCGTCTTAATGAGACTACCTGCTCAGAATGTTGTATATACATGGGCCCTGATGTTAATGACTACATGGAAAACCAAAATAGAAATGTCGAATGTACTAGCATTTTTATATTATGTATTCATCTTGTATGGGCGGGCGGGCTGGGCTATTGGCGGGGCTGGCGGGTGGCTGGGCGGGGGCTGGCGGGGCTTTGGCTCGGGTGGCACAGTACTCAATAACTAGAGTTGTACTTGACGGATTTTAACCAAATTCGGTATACATGTTTATCACGGCAAGATGAAGAAGCCTATTGATTTTGATGATTTATCTCCCCTTGGCGGCCATTTTTATTTTTCGCAATCTGTATCCTTGTCCACGCGATAACTCAAGCTCAAGTTCTACTTCACCGCTCGTAACCAAATTGGTATACATGTTTATCACGGCCAGATGAAGAAGCTTATTTATTTTCAAAGATTTCCAATGACTTATCTCCCCTTGGCGGCCATTTTTATTTTCCGTACTCTGTATCCTTGTCCACGCAATTACTTAAGTTCTATTTCACCGATCGTAACCAAATTTGTTTATCATGGCAAGATGAAGAAGCCTATTGATTATTAAAAATTTCCGATGACTTATCGACCCTTGGCAGCCATTTTTAATTTTCGCACTCTGTATCCTTGTCCACGCAATAACTCAAGTTCTACTTCAGCGATCGTAAACAAATTTGGTATACTTTTTTATCACGGCAAGACGAAGAAGCCTATTTATTTTGACAGATCGTGACCAAATTCAATATACATGTTTATCACGACAAGAACCCTATTAATTGTCAGTGAGTTATCTCCCCTTGTTAACTGGCCTTGCCTTGACGGGTGTATATTGTGACCTTCGGCACTCTTGTCAGTATTAGTACTCTCGTGAGACTGTTTCACACCACAATCTACTAATATATGGCTGTGAGTGGAAAAATGAGGCTTATGGGATTTGTGATCAGTGTAGCTCCTGATCAAATAGCACACTTGTGTAGCCTGATAATGATCTATATTGCTTTTTAGGAGCTTGACAGGTGTTTCATTAATGGCGACCAGTGCAGATCCTGATCAGACTGTGCGGGTGCACAGGCTGATTTGGATCTACACTGGTCGCAAAACCAATAAGCCCCATTTCTCCATTCACAGCCACATATTAAAAATGGGCAAAGACTTAATGAAAAATTTCTACGAAATCCACTATATGCTACCTTGCAGTGTGTGCCCTGCTATCCAACCCAACAAATGGACTAGTTAACACATCATCGGGGACGATGTTCGGCCAGGCGGCCACCTACACGTGTAGCCCCGGCTATGACCTGACTGGTAGTGTGACACGCAACTGTAGCAGCGTAGGCACCTGGACTGGTGCCCAGCCTACATGTCTTCTCATTGGTAAGTTGGTAGGAGGAATGGGTTATGGCCCACTTTTGAACACCTGTCTTCCAATCCGGAGGTTGTGGGTTCAAACCTCGCATTGGGCATCAAAAATACTTTCATAGTGTTTCCATCCCACTGGTCTGTCGGATGAGGTGTTAAACTACTGTCCCATCTCTATATGACCCTAGCTGTTGCTGGACGTTAACCCATTAACTTTCGCTTATTTCGGCAGGTAGGGGGGTATGCATGTCTTAACCCTTTCACCTGTAAATCTTTAACATTGAAATTTGTGAAAGTGAATGGGTTTAATGTCCCAGCAACAGCTAAGGTCATTTATCCCGTCAACACAGTGCATATGTGCCGTGAAACACGGTGCTGTGAAACATTTTTGATGTCCAGTCAATACTGTTTTTGCATTGTACAGCCATTTGTAGGTGTTGACGGGATAAATGAATAGTAGGTTAGTGCCGTGAATGGGAAAAAATATCTGGCGTGGCACGGAAACGGGATGTGCTCGGCAGAGCCTCGCCCATCCCGTTTCCTGAGCCTTGCCAGATATTTTTTCCCATTCACAGCACTAACCTACTATTCTCTATAACCCTTTCACCTGTAAATCTTTAACATTGAAATTTGTGAAAGTGAATGGGTTTAATGTCCCAGAAACAGCTAAGGTCATATAGTGACGTGACCACAGTTTAAAGCTCATCTGGTAGACCAGTGGGATTGAAACACTATGTACTATAGGAATGAATGGCCTTTTTGTGGAATTTATCGGGGTATAAACTTGGAAAAGTCGCGGGAATACTGGACGAAGGCCGGAAGGCCTCGTCCAGTATTCCCGCGACTTTTCCAAGTTTATATCCCCGATAAATTCAACAAAAAGGCCATTCATTCCTTATAATTCCAGCATTCGAAATAAATTCATCAAGAAAATGTGTTTATTTTCCGTTTTCTTAAAGAATTATTTTAACTGCGCCTCATGGTTACGGAAAGTGGAAAGTAGTTCGGCTTGGAGTTTACTGGGATATAAATTTTGGACGGAGACTTGCAACGGACCAATCAAATGTTAGGGAATTGTGTAAATAGTTTTATGCTGGAATTATTGGTAAGTATTTCTCACGCCGAAGGTGGTATTGAAGTTCAATACAATATTGCCTTGGCCACGGCCCATCCCAATCTGACATTGAATGTTCCATGTTAATTTTGAACTATTCCAACAATGTAAAAAGGGCTATTGCTTCGGAATATTTACAATAATAATGAACACTCATCAAGAGCCGTCTCATCTGGATCTCCAATGGAGACAATTCTCATGTGCTGCCAGAGACAATTCTCATGTGCTGCCAAAACATTATTTTGTTAAATAATAAATCAATAATGAAAATCAGTTTCCGCCTTTTAAAAGATAACTATGTAAACTTTCAGACTGTGGAGCGCCAGCAACCCCCATGAATGGGTCTGTGATCGTTCCGGGCGCGACTACCTATATGTCCCAAGTCTCCTACTCGTGTGACCCGGGCTTTACCCGGACTGGGGCCCTAACAACGATCTGCCAGGCCAATGGTACTTGGGGCACTGCCCCAACATGTGTCCTTAAAGGTGAGCTGTAATTAATTTTCTGCAGAAAAAAATTGATGTTTGTAAATATTTTTATGATACCACGTTTATTCTAATAACCCGTTTAAGAAAAGCCTCCCCACTACACTGTGCCATCATATTTTCAGTAAAAATATGTAAATTTAAAGATATAAGCCATTTAATAGATGATATTCTCCAAGTTTTGTGATGTAATAATGTATTTCTCATTCACAAAATATGCATATCCCTGGTATCGTTCATTATTGTGCATGTTTTACCAGTATGTTGAGTAATGTCCCTGCACCTGTAGCCGATTTCACCAAAATTGCAAAGTATAATTATCTAGCAAAGTATACTTTGAGGGAGTAATCATTTATTTTTCCCGAAATGCATTATTTCATATAGAACGAACGACTGCATATATTTGATGATTAAAAGTATGCAGAATTATTAAACTAAATTTATTACATTATCACAGCCAAAATGGCTGTGATAATGTAATAAATTCAGTATATATAATAATTAATAAATTTATCCTTAAAGGTACATGCCCACGCAGCAGGTTACACTGTACTACAACTTTTCATTTTCTGTCATGCCTTATATGAGCCATATGTCTACCCACTAACAAGTTATTTTTAATTACGGCGCGTGTTAATTGGTGTTAAATCGCATTTTATATGCCGCTACCAGAAAGGGTATTTTCCGACCTCGTGCTATTTTTACCAATACACGTCACGTGACACGGTCAATCATATCACATCTTTGACATTCGCAGTGAAGTATCGGAAGTTGAGAAGAAAAATCTCTATTTGAGTCAAAATCTAAATATCCACTCTTTCCATTTGGTGATCTGGTCGCCAATATTAACCACTCTCTCTCTCTGTACTGCCTGTCCCTCAGACATTTCGCCTTTCTTTTGGCCGACGCTGTTTCATACAATTTCCGTCCTGGACGTTTCGACATGTTGATATTCTTGTTTACATATTGGGAAGCCTACTGGCGCACGTAGTATACTGGGCATGCGCACCGCAAGCCGTGATGTGAAAGTCGTCGTCCCAGCACATTATCAAAATAGACGTTACCGCTGCGCGTCGCTAACAGTAAATTGATAATTAATAAATGATTATATTTGTATAGCGGACACTCGTAATTTTTAGAACAGGTGGAATAGTGACATAATTATACACTTATTTAATTCCTATAAAGAACATTTTGTGCCTACTGCGTGGGCATGTACCTTTAATGTCCGTCCGTCTATCACAAAACAGAATCTATATCATGGTGCGACAAATCCACAACCCTCCAACACCGCTTATACCAAGGTTGAGGTCACAGTTCATTCTCAGATCCTGTATCATGCTGTGACATGTTCACCAGTCTCTGAGCCATGATTGTTGCATGGTCATGGTCACAGACTTGGTTCCTTCTCAAAAGTTAACATTGGGAGTTAATGTTGTGTTGCATATTTTCTGTGTCCTCCATGGAACATCTATATATGTCACACATACATTCTTCTGCTGGTCTTTCATCATAGTGTGACAAGCGCATGACCCTGTGCCCACATTTAGTACTCTTACCAGGTCTGAATATATTTTTTCTCGATGTAAATATTCCGTTTGGATTTTGGGATTTTGCCCCCGATACAGCAGGTATAAGGGATCGAACCCGTTTGCCCGGCCTTACATGACCTTAGCTGTTGATAGGCCATTAAACACCAATAAACAAACAAAACAAACTCTCAAGGTCAAAACGACAGGCATAGTGCATAATTATCATCGAGATAAATCTCACCTAGTTTCTGTTTCCTATTACAACACTGTAGTTGATGTATGCATTCCTCTAATGGTCCTCTATCATGCTGTGTCTAATCTATGACAAAGGCTATATTATGGTATCCCGCTGTCCGTCCCTCCATCTGCATGTGGGATATTCCATAAGCCCCCTTACGCTTATCGATGGGGTTTACGGAATTCCGATATCCCTGGGTAAATTGTTTGCCTTTCTGGTACGTGAGAGTTGATTCCGTTTATACCCATTGTAAAAATAATAAGACTAGTACTAATCATATTACTTTTGGGAAGTGGGGCTAATTGCCTCTGGTGTGGTGAGGACCTGGCAGGTTATTCTAATTTCAGGGCTGAATACCGTATTTCGCAGTGTATTGCGCGCATATTTAAGTCACCCTGCACGTTATAGGTACCGTAGATAAATTTAAAACATTTTTTCCAACTGATTTTTGTGCCAGTTTTACACATTTTTTATCAAACTAAACAAGCCCGGAAACGGAAATATCAATTTTTGACAGATATCCGATATGACGTTGAAATACGCATAGTTTGAAACAAGAGAAAAAGTATGATGGGTAAGAATGTGTGCAAATGCCATAAGCCACATTTCTCCACCCAAAGCCCAATTCAATTCCATTGACATTGTTTGTTTCTTCCGTCTTGAAGTTTCAATTTTATGGGGGTGATTTAATATAGCCAGGCTCGTAACATAAGAGGCTACATGTATTTGAGGAAATTTCCATGTTTTCTGGATTTATGCTGGTGTCCCGATCTCACATCGGTCAAATGTTGCCTGCCTGTTATTGTTGGTTGTAAATTTTCGAAGTGACCTCACACGTCTGCCATTCTGTGCTTAATTAATGAGGACCGATTATCTCAATCCCATAAATGCTTGATGTAAGATTTTAGATGCTAAATCAAGCGTCATGCACATTCAGATCACATTCGGTAAAACTCGGTAATGGTCGTTGTCCTTCATTTGCTAGGTTGCCGGCTGACTGTGTTTCTATTTTTGTAAAGTATTGACAAGTATTCACGCATCAATACCTTATGACATGTGCAACCTGCCATAGCCCCTGATTCGCGTTGTACACCAGTCTACGCAATACACAGAGAAATACGGTAAGTGTTTTTTTCTGTAAATATTCAGTTCTGATTTTGGGATTTACCCCCATCACGACAGGATACATATGTGATTCGACCCTGTTAACCCGGCCTAAAATGACCTTAGCACCATTAAATCAAAAACATTTGCCTTCACTTAATGTTAAATCTAGTTAATTCTCCATATTTATACTGCTGTGCATCCATCCATACACCGGTTTATCTTGATCTATCTTAATTAGAACATTTGTCATAAGCCAAGACATTGCCACGATTTTCATATTGTTTACCCGGCAGATTGCGGGTCGCCCCTGAATGTGACAAACGAGGGGAGCCGGGTAGCGAGTGGGACCCAGTACCTTGACACGACGACCTACACTTGCTCCCCGGGGTACAACATGACCGGTGGCGCGACTATAGACTGTCTACCATCCGGTGCCTGGACTGCTCCTCCAACCTGCGACCCAGTCGGTAAACCCACTGTGCTTGTCCTAGTACTATAAATAGATAATATCAGTCTAGTGTCTTTACATATCCTGTTTATCGACAAGGCTAGAAAACAGGTAGGAATTCCCCGGCTCGCATCATTTTGTTACATACATCATTTGCAAGCTATCTAGGTTTAACTAGGTCCACTTTAAATTTATTTGTTACCCTCATCTTTTCTCAGTAAAATCAGTATTTGATGGAATTTCATCAAATAAAACAATGAAGGTGAGTGTCTTTTTTTTTATTTATGAAAAGATTTAACATGTATAATGTCCAAATATTTGTCGACAGACAATTCATGAAACAAACAGTAGTTGCTGTTGCAATATATTGCAGACTGTGGAAGCCCACCGTCCCCCAGCAATGGCAGTGTGTTCGTTGCTGGTACCCTGTACACTATGGTGGCCAACTACAGTTGTGACCCCGGCTTCACCCACACCGGCCCAGTCTCTGTCAGCTGTCTGGCTAATGTCACCTGGGAACCAGCCCCCATTTGTGTTATTAAAGGTATATATAAAAAATAAATTATAGATTTTTTAACGCATATCCATAGATGTTCTATTATTAAGTATCCATATCACTGCTGTCGTTTCAACAAATTCTGTACATTGGCTAATGCACAATTCATGTCAGTTTTTGGCTAACATACATCGGAATAAAGTTTTGGTAAAAATAACCTTTTAAACACTCTGATTGTTTGCCCTATTTTATCACAATACAGTGATTTTGTTCTACACAAATATGGCCCAAATGGGTATATCGACTTAATTTGGTTAGACCCCATTCCAAATCAGCTCAGCTATCAGCCAAGCCAGGGTAAAAGTGATTTATTTGTGCTATAATTCCAAGGAGATGTGGGAATATATTGTCGAGAACATTAATACAGTTGTGGTAGAGATTATTTGGGTGTGCATAACAAGCCCAACGATTCATCCTGCAATGCCCTGGATGGAAAAGCCAGCTTGTGATGTCTACAAACAAAAAATTTCCTTGTTGAAAAATACTATTACTGTAGCACATATGATTATAAAAAAAAAAATACTACACAAAATAAAGCCACATTGCTAACAAAGCAGACAAAATATAAATGAAATATAGCAAGTAACATCAAAGAAAACAATATTGTCTTCCAAAAATATGTTGTGTCAAAGTCGAAAACAAAAGTAACACTCAATTACATTACGCAAACATTGTATTAGCGAGCCAACCTCACCATATCCCCGGTTACCTATGTAAACAGGGGGTTTGATGAGGTTGCCGCGCAATAGGTAATGCGGTCAAATAGGTCACGATGCAGTGACTATTTTCAATCAATAACTTATGTTGTAAGCGATTGTAATGTGTATTTTCAATATTTATATTATTAAAATGTATCATACGGTACCCCTTTAAGTAATATTTGTATATTTTAAATGTAATGATGTTGTCATGAAGCGCATGAATATAAGTATTAATTAATCCAGTTTATATTGAGGCAAATCACACAGCCTAAAAACATAGTGCTGGAGTATAAACCATAGTATCGTATATTATTCATAAGTATATCACTATTAAACATTAATTACAATATGTATGCATATTATTAAAACAGTAGATGCTACCGCTGTTTCGCTGTATGTGATATTTATAACAAAATATTTTTTTTATTCGTACCGCGTACTGATTTCTGTCACACAAAGCGCCATTTTCAGTTCATATTTTGACCTGTGCATATGAACCGGACTAAGTTTAAACAACGCTCGATTCCGTCTAATTCAGATTTCTCTGCAGAATGTTCAGACTAACTACATATTAAGTAATGTTGCTAAATAAGTGTTAACGGCTGGAACATGGTTATCACTAAAAGGAAGAAACCACAGTCGTATTATTGAAAAATAAGATTTACCTCATGGAGGCCGCCATTAATCCAGTGTAAACAATAGACCGTGTGATTCCATTTCCTGAGTAGCCCCCGCTTAGTGAAATGATGTGCTAATCATGATATTATGTTCCCCAATAATTGGAAACGGTTTGAATTTCTCGGTAAAAACTACGAAAGTCATAAAAAAATAACGATATATATATAACATTGGATACGCTTAAACGGTATTACTCTCTCATCGGATCGTCAGTTGTCGTCGATAGCGATTTAACGTACTGATCTGGTCTTAATTTATTGTCAACTTTCAATGCCATTTACAGAATATATGGCTAATTTTGGAAATAAATAACGGCAAATTACGATGACGTCTGCTCTGAAATATCTGTCAACATGCGGACGTAATTTAAGGAAATCGATTATATTTTAAGGCTACATCTGTGACTAATTACGAATTTATGTATGGTCTTTGGCTACACCCGACACATTACACAGATCTAGTTGTAAATACATGTCGCTTTGTGTGGGGAAAAAAATCGATAATGCGTAGTTGTGTGTGACGAGGTGTTGATCTGATGACACCACACAGCTGTGACCCTTAGGCAATGTTTTGAAATTAACGTGTCGTTTTGATGTGTGCCGCAACACCTCACTGTCGGAGACAACATGACAATTAGCGATATACTCTCGATTATACACAGATCTATTAGACGGCTGGTTATTTAAAATCAGTACACCTTCGCCGATATTGTTTTTAGAAAATCAGTAATATTTTCCGGAAATGGTGTTGAAAAGTTGACAAAAATTCTATCACCGTATTTAGTTGTGCCGATATTGTTTTAAAAAATCAGTAATTTTTTTCCGTAAATGGTGTTGAAAATTGACAAAATATATAGCCGCATTTCTCCGATATTCGTTTAGAAAATCACCAATATTTTCTGTAAATGGTGTTGACACAAAATGCAGCGTTCACGCGGAATTCAAATAAAATACAAAATAATAATTTAATAAATAGACGCCGATGGCTACTGTGTTTGCGGCCAGTGAATTCTGGTCGTGGTAGCCACAGGCGCAGTTCGAACAGTGTTGTGAGCAGATGGAGGACAATAATTATTTAAAATTCATAAAAAAATGTTTGCTGTCCGAAAATTAATTAATTGTGACAGCCAAAAAAAAAAGATTTTGGGACAGTAAAACATTATATGGTATAGACAGTACCTCAAACAGTAACAAACTGTCTGTGTATATATTACTTAAACTTAAAAAATCAGTAACAAACTGTCTGTGTATATATTACTTAAAGACAGACACTTTAATTGTTGGTAAGTTTCTATCAATGTATAGGTATTTTTATTATAATCATAAAATTGTGAAAATATTAAAAAATATTAAAATCACAAAAATAATATATATGGAGAATTTTTTTTTATACCACGTCGAGGTTTGAACCACCGACCCTTCCGGGAATCGGTAATTAAATCATTGAAGTCGGCGACCTCTTAACCTCACGACTGTTGCGCCATTTACGACAATCACAGTTATACAGAAGTGCTATCAGTATTACGCCACCATTTGAACGTAATAATTATTAAATTATTTGCAACTCCATCTACAACAATACCGTTACAGAGATACGCTATTGAAACAACATGTATTAGTACCCATAACATAACAAAGTAATGTATAATTATATATCACAGGAGATAGCTTAAAACTATATATACTAATCATAAACAGAACAATCCGCTTGGCTCGTATGAAAATAGTTCGCATGATATTGATTATCTCCCTTGCCGAAAGTAGTTCAGTGATTTATTAATTCCAAATAAGACGTGTTTGCGTAATGTAATTGGAAGATGACACATGTCTTGAGAAAAGGAAAGGATACTAAACAGATTTGCATGGAGTGTGTTTACAAATTATTATTTAGAAAGTACTCAAACTTTGACTTTGAAGTAAGATATAGCATGGAGCCCCGCTAAACAATATTATTGTCTCGTAAGAATGGCTGACAAAAATAACAAGCAAATTGATGCCAGATCAAAGCCAGAAAAATCACATGGGCCAGATGGAATCCATCCAATATTCTTAAAAGAAAACTAGTCAAACCGTTGGCTACTTTCGTTAACAATTCCATGTAGGAATGCATAGTTCCATATGACAGGTGGAAGAAAGGAAGCAAGGCAGATGATGAAAATTACAGACCAATTAGTAACTTCAATCGTTTGTAAGATGGTGGAGAGAATAGTAGGTGACCAAACTGTGACCACAATTTATGTGAATGATCATGATTTATTTAAAACCATCAACCTGGCTTCAGAAAGGTAATTCTTATGTGACACAACTCAAAGAAGTTTTAGACGAATGGACAGAAGCACTTCACATAGCGTACACTTTTGATGTAATATAATTCCAGCACAAAAATATTTACACAATTCCCTAACATTTGATTGGCCCGTAGCAAGTCTCTGTCCAAAATTTATATCCCAGTAAACTCCCACGCAGAACTACTTTCCGTAACCGTGAGACGCAGTTAAAATAATTCTGAAGAAAACGGAAAATAAACACATTTTCTTGATGAATTTATTTCAAATGCTGGAATTATAAGGAATTAATGGCCTTTTTGTGGAATTTATCGGGGATATAAACTTGGAAAAGTCGCGGGAATACTGGACGAGGCCTTCCGGCCTTCGTCCAGTATTCCCGCGACTTTTCCAAGTTTATAACCCGATAAATTCCACAAAAAGGCCATTCATTCCTATAATAACATTTGTTACAGTACCACAAAGATATTTCTACGGAAATTTAAAGGTTACACAATACTTCATAAACCACGAACCCACTAGCTTGCTAAAAGGTTACCAAATTGAGAAAAAAAGTAATAAATAATGTCGGTTGAAAAATTTCTTAAAATGAATGGACAATAGTGGCAAGTGGAATACCACAAGGAAGCTTACTTGGATCTGTACTTTCTAATATACATTAAAGACCTCCCAGATCTGATGATTTATGTAGTGAAACTCTTTGATGATACCAAAGACATTGAGGAAAGTATATGCTGCGACCTCTATTTGGTCTGTCTCATGGTTCAAATGAGTTGTTAACACCTATACTTTCATTGAAAAAAAAAATAAATAAAAAATGTCATACCTGTATAGGTGTATTGCGTGTGTAATAGGTTAATACACTGTGTTATTACAAGGTGATTCATTTCAGACTGTGGCCCCCCATCTCCCCCGACTCATGGCTCCGTGGCTGTCACAGGGGCCACTACGTACACGTCCATGGTGTCCTACACCTGTGATGCGGGCTACACCCTGAATGGCCCTTTAATGGGCAGCTGTCTGGACAATACTACGTGGTCACCCAGTCCTACCTGCATAATCAAAGGTTAGTGTGGTACAATCATCTAATTATGCTCCTGGGGCCAGTTACTATAATGTTCATAAGTGCAAATTGAGGATCGTCTGGAAATTTCAATTGGTGGATTTACATGTATTGAACTGAACATAGGCTGCATATGCAGCCTATGCTCAATAAATGTAAATCCAATAATTGTTTACAAGATGACATCGTTAATTAGAAATTTCCAGACTATCATAATTATGCACTTACAAACATTTTAGTTGTACGAAGCTTAGTGAAACGGGCCCCAGGTTTCTGTGGAGCCGGGAGGCATATAGTATGTGTCTGTCCATGTGTGTGTCTGATTAACCCTTCCTACGCTGTTGACGGAAATTGCCGTCTGCTGTTTTTCATTTTTACTTTAATTCCTAACAAAAACCTGGTTTTGACAGCACATGAGAATCGTCTCCAGTGGAGACGATTCTCATGTGCTGTCAAAACCAGGTTTTGTCGAGAAATATTGAAAATAAAACATTTCCAGCAGACGACAACATTTAATTCAGCGTAGTAAGGGTTAAGAGGTATTGAGTGTTTATTTTGCAGACAAATCACGTCCGACCACCCAAGGTCAAGGTCACTGAGGACTTATGTTCACCTTGTTTGTAAGGCAAAAATGTTAAAAGATAAAAAGAAAATATTATCGAGGCTGCCAGTGAGGTGATTAGCTTTATAGTAATAACGTTAGCATCAATGTTTTCATGCTATCGTTCACTAATGCGACCGACACCCATGCCCAATGTGGTCAAATTACTTCTTTCATTCTGAGAAATATCCCTGACCAAGTATATATTGCCTCGTCAGGTACGACACTGCCTCTGAGGCGGAATTCGAGTTTCCTCCTCCTGTTGTAACCCCCCAACTATTCTTATCTACTGTCTGTTTCACAAAAGCTGCCCAAATTTTACGGCTATATAGACAATTCAAAAACAATATTATTTTCGATAATATTAAATTAAAGGAAAATTTAAGAATGAGCCTTCTTTTTATTTCGTGAAATTTGGTCAAATATTGATTTTATTGCGAAAACAAAATTTTCCCATGTTAAATACCCATAGACATCTTCACGAAGTGAAGATGTCTATGGGGATTTAACATGGGGAAATTTTTTAGAATTTCAGTAATCCTGGACCGATTTTCAAAATTTAACTTGTTTTCTTAGTTGGATCATTTCCAAGCTATCTAGCTAGGTTTCGGAGTCCATTTCCAAAAAAAATAGTTTTTTGACTCCTCCCACACTCCTTTGCCTCTTTTCCCCCATGTTAAATTCCTATAGAGAAATCAATTTTTCGTAATAAAACCAATATTTGACCAAATTTCACGAAATAAAAAGAAGGCTCATTGTTAAATTTTGCTTTAATTTAATATTATCGAAAAAAATATTGTTTTTGCATTGTTTATAGAGCCGTAAAATTTGGGCAGCTTTCGTGAAACAGACAGTAGTCACTATAGGACAAATTGTTAGTCTGTATATACTGGGCCACTACAAAGCACATTACCTTGTTTGGCGCTCAAGTACATATTTGGCTTTCTGGTATGTGAGAGTTAAATCCGTTTATACCCAAATTTTAGTAGTAAGATTAGTACAAATCCTATTATTTTTAGGGAGTGGGGCTAAGTGACTCTGGTGTGGACCAGGTTAGGTTATTCAAATTTAAGGGCTAGATATATATTTTATCTGTAAATAATCAGTTTGGATTTCCCCCTCCCCACAACCCTCATCGCAGCAGGTGAAATTGGGTTTCAACCCCATTAATCCCGCCTAAAATGACCTTAGCTCTTGACAAGCCATTAAACACCATTAAATAAATGGTTTTCAGACTGTGTTCTTGTCTCTATATGACCTTAGCTGTTGTTTCACATTTCAGACTGTGGAAATTTGACGGACCCAACAAATGGCACGGTGGACTTCTCCAATGGAACCCTCTATATGGCCAGAGCCACGTACAGTTGTGGTATAGGATTTACTCTGGCTGGGCTGGGATATGTCGACTGTCTGCCAACTGGAATCTGGGCATCACCCCCAGTGTGTACAATCAATGGTAAGATTTCACCATGTTGATTGTAGAACTTGCTGACCATCTTCGTTCTCATACTTTAAACCATGAAATTTGATTGGCTGAGGGATGAGTTGTGGCCTAGGGGTTAGAACACCTGACTTCCAATCCGGAGATTGTGAGCCTTAGGCATCAAAAATACTTTCATAGTATTTCCATCCCACTGGTCTGTCGGATGAGACTTTGAACTGTGGTCCCATCTCTATAATTTCACTTTTGATTAGCTGAGACTGAGCACAGCTTTTAGAGTACAAGTTTCATGAATGTGCTCGATGGTGGTTTTTTGGGTACATGTGACAATAACTACTTTCAGGGCATCATTAAAATTTACAAAGTTTTTGTCGCACCCTCTTGCAGACAACCTGATATAGTCGGCACATTGGCGTACGTACATATGTCTGTACTTATGTACATGCAGTCAGTTCAAGTTTTTGGTTGAAATGTTTCCAATGCCTTGGTGGGCGCGACATGCGGACCGCGGCCATCCGATGTTATAAAGACCATTTATCCGGGCTAAGAGTTTAGTAATCATGAGCTATGATAATAACCCTAAATATTTGGACACCATTTGTTTTGAGAAATCACTATTAAATGTTTTTTTTTTCAAAAACAAATTGTATCCAAATATATTATTACTGTGATAAACCAGTATACCGGTAACCATACTTACCCTAAACATGGGAACACTTTGTTGTGGGAAACCGTGTATGTATATGTGTTTCCTAGAATAAATTGTCAAAATATTGAGTGTTATTCTAATACGGCATTCTAATAAAACCGGTAATAAGTCTTATTCTATCATGTATCTCATCTGTACAGATTGTGGACTCCCATCCAGTCCTTCACATGGGTCGGTTACTTTGTCCATCAACAATACAACCGCGTATACATCGACGGCCGATTACACATGTGACCCGGGCTACAATCTGATTGGTCAGGCACAAACGACGTGTCAGGCCAACGCTACATGGGATCCTGCACCAACATGTACAATCAAAGGTATGCAATAGTAAGGTGTCTTCCTGTTTCTCCCACATTTGGTAAAATCGGGCGATTTTCTATGTGGGATAAACAGGAATTTGCACAGCTAAATAATCTTAACCTGGGGGTAAATTCGGACTATGCTCCATTTCAACTTCAATCTGCTGCAGAATCTCTATTATGGCGAAGATGTTGGGGTGTGCGTGACGAACCGCCTTCTTCAGTTTACTGTGCCAGCCCTCTAAGTGGTTTGTCGTTCTTGGGCCATCCGTGGCGAAGTGGTTCCAGATGGTCTTGTCGTCTCTGTCAACCCACTGTTTGGTGACGTTGTCCTGGAATTCGCTGACGTTCGCTGGTGCATCATCGGCTACAGCGTCATTCAGAGTGTCAAATCATACATCTTCGACTGTTATTTCATCTTCATTTATGGTCGGAATTGGGGTCAATTCATCGCGATAACGTTTACGAATGGTCTCCATCACGTTTCTGACGTCGACGTCTGTGTAGTCGGCTGGATGGTTGTGGTTACCCGAAATCCAGGAGAGTATGCCGTCAATAGTCGTGGCTCTAGCTGTGCAGTTGGTTACAGAACAGACCCAGTAGACGCGATCTTGTCTACGAGACTTTACCTGAAATGAACAATATTTATTTATTTATTACTCTTAAATGAGACGCGCCATGCCATTTTGTACCTTCGGACATCTCCGTAATTTCATTAAATACATTTACAAAATTTACGATGTTTCAATAAATAGCGGAATTCCGCATGTACTCTGAAAATATTGTCAACTTTTGACTTTATTTATGAAAAATATTGTAAATTTTGTAATCGCTAAACATTATAACGTGCTTCGCTATAGATGGTACCTGTGTTGTTTAACCGAAGAACCCAATCACTCGTGCATTATTTCACCATAATAGTCGCACCTGGTTGAATAAACCCTATGTACATATTTCAGATTGTGGGCCTTTGTCGAACCCACATAATGGGACGGTGCACGTTTCCAATGGGACGACGTATATGTCGATGGTCACGTTCAGTTGTCAGTCGGGCTTCACTCTGTCTGGCTCTGGGCAACTGACGTGCCCGTCCACTGGAATGTGGCCTGCCTCCCCGTCTTGTGTTATCAATGGTTAGTAGAATTTGGCCATCGGCTGAGAAAAGTACCTAATCACACAATGTGATTCAGAGCTCCAGATAAGCTTCTACTCTAAAAGAGTATTGTACCCTCTGATTTCAAAATAAATGCGTATTTTATTTTTTACAAATGGATTATTGATTTTCGTCATTATTAAATAGGTCAAAAATGATTAAAACAAATTTAGACATTCACCTATTTGAGTGTATTATTAGTTAATCACTTATTTATTCTGTAATCACTTATTTACTCAGTTGACTTTGCTTTTTGCAGCTCAACTAAGCACATTTTCAACTTCATTACAGTATTTTCACTACTCATTTTGAAAATCAATGCATATTTTCACATTGCTGTGATTATTTTGTACTTCTATTGTTGATAATCAATGCGTATTCTACGGTGCAATTTGACTAAGGAAAGTAACCTTGATGCATCAAGGTTACTTTCCTTAGTCAAATTGCACCGTAGAACCTCTCTAAACCAGACATTCAACGGTGTGTTCAATTTGGATGGGTTTTACCTCAAATTATCTTTAACATTTTCACCCCTAAGTAACTGGAATAGGTTTTGATATGTTAATTTGCAACCAATCCAACCATCACTTACCGTATTTCGCTGTGTATTGCACACATTTTTTCACCCGCATTTTTTATCCAGAAGTCACCATGCGCATTATAGGTAGGTAGATAAATTTCAAACATTTTTCCAACTGATTTCTGCCAGTTTTACGCATTTGTTATCAAACAAAACAAGCCCGGAAACGGAAATATAAATTTTTGACAGGTGTCCGCTATGACGTTGAAATACGCATAGTGTGAAACAAGAGAAAAAGTATCGATGGGTAAGAATGATAAGTATAGATTGATGGTAAAATGGTATCTTTTGGGATTTCTGGGATACACTAAGCGTAGTAAAAATATGCATCAAATGTGCCGAATAATAAGCAAGATGATCTGGATATACACAAGCCGCAAATGCCATAAGCCCCATTTCTCCATCCAAAGCCACAATAAATTTATTGCATGCATCGTGAATTTTTAATAAGCATATTAATCAGTAAATACCAATAAATACAACATATGTTTATACCATATAAAGTCTAATTTTGCCTCAATTAGTAAAGCTGACCTTTGGCGTTCTTTTTGTCACCGATTAGCAGCTTTGAGAGAGCCTAACAGCACACGTTCATTTGTGGATGTGAACTCGGAAAGCAATTTTCTTATACTCTGGATGGAATTTCCGCCAATTTTTTTGTGAAAATTTGCTGCGCGCTATTGACGCGAACTATTTTTTTCCCCGATTTTTTCCCCCAAAATATAGATGCGCGTTGTACGCCAGTGAAATACGGTAATGGTTTTCAGAATGGTATTTTTTGTTCTCAAATTAAATATGAAAATTACTTTCAAAAAGTGCAGATCCTGATGAGACGGCTCGTTTAGAGCCGGCTCATCTGGATCTGCACTGTTTGCATAAACCTCTATAGTGGGCTTTCATGGTCAAATGGTTAATATTCTGTCTATTCATAGTGACATTGAAACCACAACAGGGTATCTAGAAAGGTTTCATAGTAGTATACTTCATACTTAATAATGTCTGGCGGATTTAAGGATGTGTTTATCTTAATGATGAATCCTATTGATTATCATCCTGGCAATGTTTAAGACCAATTCTCTGGGTCCGGCACGCAAAATCTCTGATTTTGTTCAAACTTTCAACCCTTTTTAGTGTCCAAGCATACATCACAAACCAGCCAATATTTTGTTCTCCATGGTGACTGTTGCCATGGAAACAGGATTTTCACATTTTTTATCAAAATTTTGATTTTTTAGAAGTAAGATTACAATTTCTATATACATTTACTGTTTAGTACTAAATTTACCCATTGACCCGGCCTTAAATGACCTTAGCTGTTGATAGGCCGTTAAACCCCAACAAACAAAACAAAACAAAACAAAATTTGTTGGTTTTGTGATATAGTTCGTATTCAAATGTATAGAAATACAGATTTTGCAGACCTTTTATTTTTAGTTAAATATGGTATATATTTCAACGTGGCATTTTTATTAGAAATTGCATTTTTGTTCCATTTTAAAGGTAAAATATATTGAGTAAGACTGGCTGGTTAAGGTTAGTGACTATCAGGATTCTATAGAGGACATGTAATTATACAACATATATAAAAATCATCTTAGGTGTATTTATTTATTTTTTTTTACAAATCTTCAAAAATTAACAAAATTGAATTTGAGAAAAAACATTAAAATTGTCTCACTTTACAGACCATTCCACATCGTGAATATATTGTTCGACACTGTTATTTTCAGACTGTGGCTCTCCAGTGAATCCCCAGAATGGGACGGTGGACAGTTCTAACGGCACGACATACACATCGATGGTCACCTACAGCTGTGACCCAGGATTCACTTTCACTGGTACCCAGCACCCCACCTGCCTCGCCAATTCCACCTGGGAGCCAGCACCCACCTGTGTCATTAAAGGTATGAACTGACATTGTGAACTATACGGCTAGGGTCCGTACTTATAAAACTGTCCGCATTCTCTAATTTCGCACTTGTAATCATGCTGTTTTATTGGCCAATACAACCATAAGTCTCATTGACAAATTGCTTGTATTGTCTACAAATTTTTACGTTTCAGACTGTGGCCTGCCTCCCCCTGCCCCCCATGGGTCAATGACGTTGCCGGGGGCGACGACCTTCACCGCGTTAGCCGTGTACATGTGTGCCCCGGGCTACACAGCAATCGGACCGATCATCTCGAGCTGCCTCGCGAACGCCACCTGGACTGCCGCCCCCAACTGTCTCATCAATGGTATGCCGCTTGTTATGTTCATTATAGGAATGAATGGCCTTTTTGTGGAATTTATCGGGGTATAAACTTGGAAAAGTCGCGGGAATACTGGACGAAGGCCGGAAGGCCTCGTCCAGTATTCCCGCGTCTTTTCCAAGTTTATTATAGGAATGAATGGCCTTTTTGTGGAATTTATCGGGGCATAAACTTGGAAAAGTCGCGGGAATACTGGACGAAGGTCGGAAGGCCTCGTCCAGTATTCCCGCGACTTTTCCAAGTTTATTATAGGAATGAATGGCCTTTTTGTGGAATTTATCGGGGTATAAACTTGGAAAAGTCGCGGGAATACTGGAAGAAGGCCGGAAGGCCTCGTCCAGTATTCCCGCGACTTTTCCAAGTTTATATCCCCAATAAATTCCACAAAAAGGCCATTCATTCCTTATAATTCCAGCATTTGAAATAAATTCATCAAGAAAATGTGTTTATTTTCCGTTTTCTTAAGAATTATTTTAACTCCGCCTGACGGTTACGGAAAGTAGTTCGGCATGGAGTTTACTGGGATATAAATTCTGGACAGAGACTTGCTACGGACCAATCAAATGTTAGGGAATTGTGTAAATATTTTTGTGCTGGAATTATATGGATGTAAAACCAAACCAGTCAGTCATTTGTGATTAAATCAAGTGCAAATGATGGCTTTATATCATGGTATAAAATAAACACACATTGCGTTTAAAAGCTATGCAATTTATACCATGGATGTGTAATATGGGTCACCGAACTCCAAATATTTGCAAATAGCTCACTGGAAAATTATGGCAATTTTGTGCAATGTATGTTTGGTATGTTGTAGTACCGTATTTATTCTAATAGTAACTCGCTCTCTAATAGTAGCCCCCCTCCCATATTTGCATTCCAAATATGTTATTTTCACATACAAAAGCCATTTAAAACATTGTTTTAAATGGCTTTTGCATGTGAAAATAACATATTTTGATAATATTTTCCACGTTTTGATCCCCACAAATTACATAGACCTTAGAATAAATACGTTATGTGTATATTCTATCTTTATCAGTATTATGTCTATTTATATAGACTGTGGAGCATTGACAAACACCTCCCAAGGCTCGGTAGACCTGTCCAATGGGACCACGTACGAGTCTGTGGCCGTGTACACCTGTCACCCTGGCTACGAGACGACAGATAGTCTCCATCGCACCTGTATATCTACCGGCTCCTGGAATGGAGCTGCTCCAACATGTAACATCAAAGGTAAATCAAGAAACTAATTGTAGAACAGAACATACATCATTTGTATTAAAGGTACATGCCCACTCAGTAGACACAAACTGTTTTTTATAGGAATTAAATAAGTGTATAATTGTGTCGCTATTCCACCAGTTTTAAAAAATTACGATTGCCCGCTATACAGATATAATAATTTAGTAATATTTATTTTACTGATAGTGACTCGCGGTAGTATCCGGCTATTTTCATATGCAAATGAGGTACGCTATTTTTTTTATTATGTATACTAATTAAATGCGTTACCTCAACAAATCATATTTGCAACAGATTATAAAGAATAATCATGGCACATCAAAAATAAATACAGAGAATAAATAGTAATGTCTGTTAACATTTTAAAGAAACACGGTTATCACCCCTGATATCAGTTTGGAAATTTATGTTTGATATAAAATGTATAATAATACCAATCAATACGTGAGCTAATGGTGAATGAATGTTTATTTTGCCAGAAAATGTCTCAGATGATGTTTCTGATATACAGAACAATTTGTGCCTACTGAGTGGGCATGTACCTTTAAAGATTTCTATTGTATATAAAGGTTCTCTCGAATTAGGTTTTTCACATGTTTTGTGAGAAATTTAATAAATATAGAAACATTCGGCATTTATGTATGTGACATCATATCCAACAACTTATTTAGCACAATAGTATCGGTAACGTAAAAAAGTTTGCCCAAATATCGAAAAACAGGTCATTTTATAAAAGTAGATACATATTATAAAGAACTATAATGGGGATGGTGCTTTGTTTGGTATATTCTCCACTCACTGGGGACTTAATTATGTTCACCTTGTCTGTAAGGCAAATGTTTTTTTTTCTCGATAACTGCTTCACCCCTTCACCAATGTTAATAATATTTAGCTACAATGTGTGTTTAGAGATGGTGCTTGGTTTTGCATATGTCAGTAGCCGATCTGATCAAAATTGCAATGTATACTTATCTAGCAAAGTATACTTTGAGGGAGTAATCATTTATTTTTCCTGAAATGCATTATTTCATATAGAACTAATGACTACATATATTTGATGATTACAAGTATGCAGAATTATTATACTGACTTTATTACATTATCACAGCCAAAATGGCTGTGATAATGTAATAAATTCAGTATAATAAAAATTAATAAATTTATCCTAAAATTGAAAATTTCTCCCTCAAAGTATTAGGCTATGGGCTACCAGGACCCCCCGTGCACACCCCCCCCCACAACATTTGTACGCCATGTTTTTTTTGTTCCTTGGGGTATACTAAATACTTTAAAAAATGTTAACATCAAAAATCTTGGGTCCCACATCTATTTTTAGCCAAATATGCAAATTGGGTGCCGCCATTTTTTGGAAAATTAATTTTGCACATATCTTTCTTATTAAAAGTGCTAGAAGAACACTTAAGGTGTCTACATATATGTTTTAATGGTCAAGGAGTTCATTAAACACAATACCGATTTGATAATTTCCTAAGTCATGAATATGCAAATTAGGCGTAAAAAGATCAAAATAATACATTTTCATTTATAAACTTCGTACTAAATATTTCTAAAAGCTTATATTAATCATTTTTTTAGAACTGAAGCAGTCTAAGTTATTACACTACATGTCTGCTTTATAATAGAAACATTATATCATGTAGTGTGACCTCATATTGCTATGCAAATGAGATTACGGCCATTGCATAAATTTCTCATTTCCCGCCATTTTTGAAGAAAAAAAATATGTTTCCACATATCTTTCTTATTAATCAAGCTAGAAGAACATTTAAGGTGCCTAGATATATGTTTTCATGGTCAAGGAGTTCATTAAACATAATACCAATTTGATTGGATACCTTCCAAAGTCATGAATATGCAAATTAGGCATACAATTTACATTGTATCTTAAAAAATAAAACATATTTCTGTATCATGTTTATTTACAAACAAATATTTGTTTACTCTATATAGTTTGCTCTATTGCCATGAGTTTTTGTTCATTAAGTCACACTGCCTAATCACTGTCGTCTGCATCCTCGTCAGAATATACAGGCCCCATCTCACCAGATTCTTCTTCATCTGATGTGTCACAATCCTGTATATTCTCGATGATGTCTATGAGTCGTTGGGGTAGAATTGGATCATTCGTCCACAACGGCTCGATATGTCCATCAGTTTGTATCCAGCCATGGCCATTAGTAGGGTTTTGAATCTCAGGAGTTGCAATGTGTGCCCTCTTCCATATTGCAACTTGATAATTGACCCTCCGTACATGCTGTACCAAGCTGCCTTTACATGGGGGTAGTGACGCAATATCTACATTGTTTGATATGATTAGCTTTTCAGGTGAACCACATGTTGCTTTCAACATGAACACTCTGAGTTCATCAACCTTTGTACATCTGGAATTGCCATACACGGCACAGGTGAAAGCTTCTAATTCATCAATAGTCTCTTCAGCCATCTCCCAATCATCTCGGACATGAGACAGAACTGGGACGTACTTTGGCATTTTCTGCATTGTTTTTATCTAGATAATTGAAGACTCGTGTCCACTTTGTGTGTAAGGCAAATGTGTTAGCGGTTTTGTTTTCTCAATAACTGCTTTTACCATGTAACCAATTTTAATAATATTTGGCCACAATGTGTGTATTGTTGGTGTTTTGTATCCTCCATTCTCCCCATGATGTCTAAACACCCAAGGTCAACGGTCACTGAGGACTTGTGCTCATGTTATTATCAAGGCTAAAAGCGAAGGGATTGCTTAAGTGATAATGAGCCCATGTTACTATTTCAGATTGCGCAACTCCAGTGAAACCCATGAACGGGCTTGTCATGTTCATCAGTACGACATTCCAGTCGCCTGTCGAGTTTGTCTGCTCTGGGGGATACTATATGGTGGGACCATCAGCTGGTGTCTGTCAGGCGAATGGAACGTGGAGTACCACACCCACATGTCCTATAAGGGGTATGTACAGTAGAAACTCGATGAACGGTACACCCAGAAACCTCTATGATGATAAAAATGAGACAAGCCATGTGATTTTGTACCTTCGGAAATTTGCGTTTCATGAAATATGTTTACAAAATTTACAATATTTTCCGTAACATGGATTCAAAAGTTGACAAAATTTTCAGTGTATTATAATTATATTCCGAATGTACTCTGAAGGTTTTGTCAATTTTTTACTTTATTTATGAAAAATATTGTAAACATATTTAATGAAATTACGTAGATGTCAGAAGGTTCGAAATGCAAGACAACCAAGTATGTTCTAGAATGCTCATTTGTTGTATTACAGTGGAATATCTCTACGCCGGATACTCTGGGGACCTCCCAGGGTGTCCTGATTAGAGAGGTTCCACTGTATGATGATTATAGGAATGAATGAAGTGGAGGATGAGTTTCACTATAGGAATGAATGAAGTGGAGGATGAGTTTCACTATAGGAATGAATGAAGTGGAGGATGAGTTTCACTATAGGAATGAATGGCGTTTTTGTGGAATTTATCGGGGTATAAACTTGGAAAAGTCGCGGGAATACTGGACGAAGGCCGGAAGGCCTCGTCCAGTATTCCCGCAACTTTTCCAAGTTTATTATAGGAATGAATGGCGTTTTTGTGGAATTTATTGGGGTATAAACTTGGAAAAGTCGCGGGAATACTGGACGAAGGCCGTATAAACTTGGAAAAGTCGCGGGAATACTGGACGAAGGCCGGAAGGCCTCGTCCAGTATTCCCGCAACTTTTCCAAGTTTATTATAGGAAATGAATGGCCCCTTTTTGTGGAATTTATCGGGGTATAAATCTTGGAAAAGTCGCGGGAATACTGGACGAAGGCCGGAAGGCCTCGTACCCAGTATTCCCGCAACTTTTCCAAGTTTATTATAGGAATGAATGGCGTTTTTGTGGAATTTATTGGGGTTATATAAACTTGAAAAGTCGCGGGAATACTGGACGAAGGGGGCTCGTCCAGTATTCCCGCAACTTTTCCAAGTTTATTATAGGAATGAATGGCCTTTTTGTGGTTTATCTGGGGTATAAACTTGGAAAAGTCGCGGGAATACTGGACGAAGGCCGGAAGGCCTCGTCCAGTATTCCGCAACTTTTCCAAGTTTATTATAGGAATGAATGGCGTTTTTGTGGAATTTATCGGGGTATAAACTTGGAAAAGTCGCGGGAATACTGGACGAAGGCCGGAAGGCCTCGTCCAGTATTCCCGCAACTTTTCCAAGTTTATTATAGGAATGAATGGCGTTTTTGTGGAATTTATCGGGGTATAAACTTGGAAAAGTCGCGGGAATACTGGACGAAGGCCGGAAGGCCTCGTCCAGTATTCCCGCGACTTTTCCAAGTTTCTATCCCCGATAAATTCCACAAAAAGGCCATTCATTCCTTATAATTCCAGCATTTGAAATAAATTCATCAAGAAAATGTGTTTATTTTCCGTTTTCTTAAGAATTATTTTAACTGCGCCTGACGGTTACGGAAAGTAGTTTGGCATAGGAGTTTACTGGGATATGAATTTTGGACAGAGACTTTAACAAAAAGCCATTCATTCCTTATAATTCCAGCATTTGAAATAAATTCATCAAGAAAATGTGTTTATTTTCCGTTTTCTGAAGAATTATTTTAACTGCGCCTGACGGTTACGGAAAGTAGTTTGGCATAGGAGTTTACTGGGATATGAATTTTGGACAGAGACTTTAACAAAAAGCCATTCATTCCTTATAATTCCAGCATTTGAAATAAATTCATCAAGAAAATGTGTTTATTTTCCGTTTTCTGAAGAATTATTTTAACTGCGCTTCACGGTTACGGAAAGTAGTTCGGCGTGGGAGTTTACTGGGATATCAATTTTGGACAGAGACTTGCTATGGGTCAATCAAATGTTAGGGAATTGTGTAAATATTTTTGTGCTGGAATTATATGGATGTAAAACCATATTTGGGGTATAAATTCTACTCAATGATTATGCAATGGAAGTCAGATGCACATTTATTCACAGCCAATTGGTTTTCCAAGTCCTGGTTGCATTAAGTAATTTGGGGGAAATTAAGATAAACTCCTTTTATATTGGAATATTCAACTATTTCTAACCAGATTGTGGCAACGCGACGACCCCCAGCAATGGTAGTGTGGCAATGGTAGGCGGGACGACGTTCGGCGCCACCCTACAGTTTTCCTGTAACTCTGGATATGACCTTGTAGGTCAGGCCACTGGTATTTGTGACATGAGTGGCAATTGGACCATAACCACTCCACAGTGCAATGTGAAAGGTAAGTAGAAGTGCCCATTTTTGTCTCGCCCACATTAGTGGAAATTGTTACATAGCGGTCACAAATAGGCAACGACATTGTCATTATGGTCGGTGTCGACAATTTTGCACGTACGTCCAAATATTGAATATCTCCTGACCCGTTCTAACATTGGATCAGTACTAAACTACATGAATATGTACGACAATCATCGGCGATCACCTTGTGTTTTCTAGTGGGTTTGGAAAACTGCTTGGACTGGACATGCAATTCAAGACCTGGGGGCCGTTTCACTAAACTTTGTACGACTAAAATGTTCGTAAGTGCAAACTTATGATAGTCTGTAAATTTCATATTAATATGTTTTTTGGTAAACAATTATTGTATTTACATTTATTGAGCATCGGCTGCATATGCAGCCTATGCTCAATAAATGTAAATCCATCAATTGATATTTCCAGACGATCCTAAATTTGCACTTACGAACATTTTAGTCGTACGATGTTTAGTGAAACGGGCCCCTGTTTCTTGTAGTCTGTCAGTGGTGAGCTCGACATAGTGATCACAATGATGTTCACCCTTCCATCCGACACCTATGTTTTTATATACCTTCTCTGCAACCAATGTTACTTTGACTTGAAACATCATATTCTTCAACCAAATGTATACCCCCAGAATATGAAGCATAGTTTTATAGTTTTCGCCTTTCCGTCCCGGCGTCCGTCCGTCCGTCCGTCCGTCTTATATCTGTAACGCATACACTTAACCTTCTCTTGTCATGATTTCATATTTGGTTGATGTCTTAGTAGCAGTATCCTGCATCATTCTGTGTGAAATGCCCCACCCTACTTTTGCCCCAAGGTCATTAACTTTTCTTTTCTTTCTTACCAACATGATCCTGCACCATTTTGTTGGACCAGGCGGCGTCCATGGGTATCTGAACCCCTGCTCACTTGCTCAAGTTTCATTCTGTAGCCCACCCATTAGACCATCAAGTCGACATTATATAAGTTTATATTACATGTTACCCAGTGATTTATTGTGATTATACCCCCCGCAACGAGTCTGTACTCGAGTCAGGTTGTCCGTCCGTCCGTCCGTCCGTCCGTCTGTGTGCGTGCGTCCGTCTGTGCGTCCGTAAACTTAACATCAGAGAAATATTGTGATAACTTCTATTTCCTTCATCTAAAATGCTTAATATTTCACACATGCATTCCTGTAAGGCTCTACTACCATGCTGTGCCAAATCCACGACCGTCCAACCCCCCCTGATCCCAAGGTCAAGGTCAAATACTTAGTCTCTTTACAATTTAACTTAACATCAGGAAAATATTGTCATAACTTCTATTTTCTTCATCTAAAATGCTTAATATTTCACACATGCATTCCTGTAAGGCTCTACTATCATGCTGTTGCCAAATCCACGACCGTCAACCGCTGCCATCCAAGGTCAAGGCTGTCAAATACTTAGTCTCTTTACAAAACTTAACATCAGAGAAATAAGTTATAACTTCTATTTCCTCCATTGAAAATTCTTATTATTTCACTTGTGCATTCCTCTAAGGTTGTACTATCATGCTGTGACAAATCTACGACCGTCCAACCCCCGCTGATCCCAAGGTCAAGGTGACATAGATAGTATCTTTACAAAACTTAACATCAGAGAAATATGTTATAAATTCTATTTCTTTCATTGAAAATTCTTAATATCTCATGCATGCATTCCTCTAAGGCTCTACTATCATGTTGTGACAAATTCCCGCTGATCTCGAGGTCAAGGTTACATACTTAGTCTCTTTACAAAACTTAACATCAGAGAAATCGGTTAAACTTCTATTTCCTTTCTCGGATCTGCTTCACATTTCACACACGCATTGCTCCCATGGACCTCTACCACCCTGTGACAAATTCACGTGCATGCCGCTCCCGCTAAGCCCAGAGTCAAGGTCACAAGCCCACACACTTGGAAATTTTTACATATTTTAGGGGTACCTGGGCCCACACGGGGGGTATTCCGCAAGCCTCGCTTACTGACCAATCTAGTTCTGGCAAGATTTATTTCCTTGCAGGAAATATTTCCCCCCAGATGTTCACGAGACGTAAAGACGTCATGTTTTGAAGTCATTTCTGGCAAAGAATAGATTCATATGCTAACGTCAAGATTGTCAATTTTGGCAATGTTATAAGCTGGTCATAGAGCAAATTTTACATTTTTTTCGAAGAGCATGTAATATACAATTTATTCCACTACCATTTTACCATTTTTTATTCATCTACATTGCTTGGCCCTAAATGATACACTTTTGTGTTGATGGGCTGTTAAGCACTTTTCTATTCCACTACCATTTTGAAATACTGGATATATTTTCCTTCACATCAGTAAATCCGACAAAGAAATCAGTGCAGAGCACTCTATTCTTTGTCGGATTTCCAGATGTTTCGGGGAAATAAATCTGGTAGTTCAAAATGGCAGTTGAATAAACTCTATATATAATTTAACATCAAAAACATATATTGCATTCTCATGTGCTGCCAATAAATGTTTTTACCAAGAAATTTTAAAAACTGCCAACGACAGTTCATTTTCCCACCTTTTAAATTCAGCCGTCATTTACATTCAGATTGTGGTCCACTGAATGCCACCACCAATGGGGCAGTGAACACGTCGTCTGGCACAACCTTTGGCCAGGACGCGGTCTACTCGTGTAACCTGGGATACACATTAACAGGCAGTACGACACGACATTGTAGCCAAACGGGGTCCTGGACTAACATTGAACCGACATGTTCTCTCTATGGTATGTATTATAGGAATGAATGGCCTTTTTGTGGAATTTTTTGGGTATAAACTTGGAAAAGTCGCGGGAATACTGGACGAAGCGATAACAAATTACAATTTTCGAAAAATATTTTTTTTCTTTTTCGAAAATTGTAAAAATTTTAAGGCCTCGTCCAGTTGTGGAATTTATCGGGGTATAAACTTGGAAAACTCGCGGGAATACTGGACGAAGGCCGGAAGGCCTCGTCCAGTATTCCCGCGACTTTTCCAAGTTTATATCCCCGATACATTCCACAAAAAGGCCATTCATTCCTTATAATTCCAGCATCTGAAATAAATTCATCAAGAAAATGTGTTTATTTTCCGTTTTCTTAAGAATTATTTTAACTGCGCCTGACGGTTACGGGAAGTAGTTTGGCGTGGGAGTTTACTGGGATATAAATTTTGGACAGAGACTTGCTACGGGCCAATCAAATGTTAGGGAATTGTGTAAATATTTTTGTGCTGGAATTATTTACATTTAAACTTTATTTATTTTATGTCTACAAACAAACATGGTAGTATTTATATAAATGTGTTTTGTTGGCACATATGAAGGTGTAAGGGTGGTTCATATCCTGGGAGACAACTGTAGAGAATAGAGAATGCCAGGCTGGTGTCTTTTAATATCCAGTTTATCAGGCAAGACAAGGAAATGCCTAGGAATTCCAAGGCTATTTATCAGATATAGAGTATCTCAAACGAGTTTCCATTTGATACGAGATTTATGAAACGAGTCGAGCACAATTTATGCATAAAATTGCTGACGAGATTCTGTTTGTCACATGAATTCACACTCCAAATAGCGGAAAACCTGGAGGAGATATCCGATACATCTCGGTGAGAAGACAACATTGCCTATTTTAGCTGAAAATGTCGGAGAAAAATAATTTTAATACTTAGCAATAAATAAATTATTAATACGCCATATTATAGGTTCTCGATCTTTGTAAGCTGTTCATATTACCAAACATGAGAGTGATTTAACAATTGTAGTGAATTTCCTGATTCACCGATGCTGCGAATGATGTTTAAAATAGGAAGACGTCTATGTCAAAACCTTGTTGCTTTGTCGCATCATTAGGGATGTTATTTGGAACGTCTTCGTTTTATTCCTTTAACATAACGTTGACGCATAATATGAATACTTAATTACGGTGATGCGGTCAGCCAATCAAATTCGCTCCAGGTGTTATTACACGTGTGTCGTTTTCATGTGATAAAATGCTGTATGCTACATATTGAGCAAATATGAACTGATTTTCATTGCAAAGAATGCAGACTTGTTTATCTTTCGTCATTACACAGACATCATTAAATAACATGACGTTGTTTAGCCAATGAAACTTAAGTTTTGAATTCATTGCGACTAATATGTTATCTGGTCAATGCTGGATACGACAGTACGTACCAGAATACAATTCTCATTAGGCCTAAAAAAAGAGAAAAGGTTTGTTTCCTGTTACGGGCCCGAAAAAGATAGGGTCGGTCGGAAGCAGGGATTTTTTTTTTTTTTTTTTTTTTTTTTTTTTTTTTTTTAAACTTTTTACTTTTTACTGTATGTATCATTGTAATTTAGTCAGACCAGGTCGGGTGAATCAATTTTTGACACCGCTGGCGCTGTTAATATTCCTACTGCCCTGTGGAATAGAAAAACATGTAGGTGGGTGGGTGGGGCCGTGATCACCACAAAATGTAGGGAGGGTGACGAACAAAAGAAATGTAGGGGATGATAGACTGTGTCACATGAATATCTCTTCCACAGGCGAGTATGTATGTTTACTGGAATAGTCCAATGTTGAAACATTCATATTTGACAGGAAAAATAGTCAAATGTCGTAGTGTATCTAGAATCAATTGTTAGACACACTTAAGTAAACAATTACACAACTGTAACAGCTATTTTAGGAAATTATTATTTTCCCTTCAAAAATTTCATGCCGCGAGAACACATGACACACAATTCTAACGCTGTAAATCGCCAATACTTACAGAGCAAGTGGCCTTAAATGGCGTAGATTTGGTGTAGATGGCGTAGATTTGGTGTGGACCATGTTGTAAATGCCATTTATCGACGAGCCATGGTCTACCACCCGAATCTCGTTGACCTTGCACCAAAAACATCGCAGAGCAATCAAACTGTTTCTCTCGCCGGCCATGTTGGATACGGGACAGGTAAAAAACGCGGTCACAACAACATTTTCCGGGACCGATGTAAAATTGACAATAAAAAAATTACAGTCTTGGGTAAAACTAGACGGTCGGTCGGGTAACAGGAAACGAACCTTTTTTTTTACGCCTTACCAATTATGCTATCTCTTGAAGTGAGCTCATTACCAGTTGTGCTTGCTAGCGAATCATCCATAGAATGACGAAGAATAGCCAAGCACAGAGAATAAAGGGTTATTGTCTTTTGATTAGTATGTTTATATTATAGTGGAACCTCTCTAAACCGGACACCAATAAAACACTTGTCATCTTACTTTTGATGAGTTTCTTGGTCATTCATCTCGGGTGATAATGTCTGTTCACGATCGCATATCACACAGCTATGGCTCAGAATGATCAAATGCCTGATTTTCAGTGAAACCTCTCTAAGCCGGACACGCTGGGGACCTCCCATTGTGTCTGGTTTAGAGAGGTTTCACTGTATATTGAGTTTATCAGGCGAGGCTAGGAAATATGTAGGAATTCCGAGGCTCGCAGTGTGATATCGGTTAACATATATGAGAGCTTATGTCGTCACCCTGGCGTCTGTGTTGGCATCGCGGTACATACAGTTGCCTCCCTAATCGTCTATTCATCATCTGTCCATCTGTCTGTCTGTCCAAGATTTGTGTTACAGTTTTCGGCTGCATACTATCTCTGTTACCGTAGGTCGGATTGGCTTAAAACTTCACATACATATTTGTCATCAACCACATTTTCATTCTATTGCAACCCTTGTGCACAAGTTAAGGTCAAAGGACTTAGATTAGAAATGTGTGTTACTGTTTTTGAAGAGTACATCAATCAGTGTTACTGATTTCTTGTTAAAGCGAATGTCTTGTGTTCATTTTAGATTGTGGAACATATCATACCCCTGCCAACGGTATGTCAGATCCACTAATGACGACCACGTTTGGTTCTACAGCCGTTATTCAGTGTTCTACAGGCTACCTGCTGAATGGAAGCTCCTCTGTTGACTGTGAAGTCGATGGCTGGGCCACACCACTTCCAACGTGCAACATTGTTGGTGAGTTCATTGTACATCTGGCCCGCCGACCCGTCCGTCCATCGTGTTTTCCATTCAGCCATAACTTCTTTACCGTATGAACGATTGTTTTAAACTTCATGTGCATGTTTATCATCATCCATGTTTTCATTTCCCCCACCCCACCCATGCTCACCCCTTGCTCAAGCTCACTGTCAGATGACAGTTATCTGACAGTGATATTTCCATTTCGGTAGATACATGCACGTTTATCTATTCTCCTACAACTTTACCATATGAATTGTTGGCTTGAACCTTAATTTGCATGTTTATCATCATCGCTGTTTAAATTTCATGCCCCACCCTTACTCCCCTATTCACAAGGTTAAGGTCAAATGACTTGGTTCGGTAGAGTTTAAATTTCCAATTCAGTCAGTCCAACTTCTACATCGACGGGATACCTGCCGATGACATTCTCATATATTACCTAGGCTGTTGCTGGAACATTAAACCCTTTCACTTTTGTTGAGTGGAGGTAAAACCCCATTAAATCCATCAATATTTATTTCAGACTGTGGGTCTGCAACTAAACCCAAGAACGGGATTGTTGGCATGCCGATGGGTACAACGTTTGGAGAGACGGCGGTATACACATGTTCCCCTGGCCACAATCTCAATACGAGCGACACGAGAACATGCGAGGCCGATGGTGAATGGTCTGGCTCCCAGCCTGGCTGTATTCTCGTAGGTATGTAACATTATTGCTGTCTATACAGTGGAACCACTCTAAACCGGACACCCTGGAAGGTCCAGGGTGTCCAGTTTAGAGAGGTTCCACTGTAATTAACCACTTCTTAAACATGTTTTGTAATTTTCAATCATCAACAGACACGACACTGAAATAAGATTATTGCTGAACCTACTGCTTTTGGGAACAGGCCAAATGATTCTAGTGTGGCGAGTATCTGGCATCGGATCAGGATTATTCTGATTTCAGGGCTGAATATATAGTTTTTTTGTCGAGCAGGCTTGCGGAAAGCGAGACATAGTGATCAGAAAAACGTCCGGGTGTCCGTGCGTCCGTGCGTCCGTGCGTCTGTCCGTCCGTCCGAAATCTGCGTTAAAGTTTTTAAAAATACCATCAAATGCCTCGGCGGGCTCGTTTATTGTAAATATTCAGTTCTGATTTTGGGATTTTTCACCCATTTGTACACATACTTGAACATGTACTTGTACAGGTAATATATGGGATTTAGTAATAAACCCATTGACCCAGACTTAAATTACCTTGGCTGTTGATAGGCCGTTAAACCCCAACAAACAAACAAACACTTAGATTTGCCCAACCCTTGATTATCGCAGACAGGAATGATATGTAATTATAAAGAATTATCGGCTGTTTGAAATGTGTAATTCTTTTACCAGCGGCCAGCCACCCATTCAAGCTATTATAGGAACTGTGTAGTTTATTGCTTAGGAAATATTCTGCCAGATGATGCTATTTTCACCTGAAATGTGACAAATTGAAATGCTGTAAATTTACTTCATCAGTTGTATTCTTTCGACAAGAAGTCACCTACTCAATAATGAATGTATTTAATGTACAAATATATTTATATGAATTATGTATCGAAGGTCGAGCATCTCAAACGAGTTTCCATTTCACATGAGATTTATGAATTGAGTCGCGCACAATTTATGCACTGAGCCTCTGGCGAGTGCATAAAATTGCAGACGAGTTTCATAAATATATCAAACGGAAACGAGTTTGAGATTCTGTTTATCACACGATTCCAGCCTGCAAAGAGCTGAAAACTTAGATATCCAATAGGCTTCAGTGACGCTATTGACTATTTTCGCATCTAGTTGAAAATCTCCACAGAGAAAAGTGGTTTTAATCCTAGCAATAAAAGTATGATAAATATGCCATATACTAGGTTCCTGTTTAAGCAAAACACTTCATATTACCAAACGGGAGCTAATTCTAACAATTGTAGCTATTTTAATTAGTCGCACTCTCTTCTAATGACGTTAAAAATATGATGACGTCAACGTCAAACCATCATTGCTTGTCGTGTCGTTTATTTTATTCATTTTATATAACATTAGCGCATAATATGAATATGTAATTAGGGTGATTGGCCAGCCAATCAAATTTGCTCTAGGTGTTATTGCACGTGTCGTATCACATTTATGAAATGGGTTGAAAAACGGCATAACAAGGATTTCATGTGATAAATAATGTTATCATTTGATGTGAGGAATCTTCAGCAGTTTACAAGACTCACAACATGGCTCATGATCAAATAATCAAGTATAGTACATCCATTGATCCAGTAATAAATATATTACTTCATAGACTGTGGAGCTGTGTCGGCCATTGCGAGCGGATACACCAATTACACACAGGGCACGGTCTACAACAGCATGGTGACCTACATCTGTATGGTGGGCCATTTCCTCAGCGGCACCCCGGCCAGCACGTGTATGGCCAATGGCAACTGGAGTCTCGCCACCCCACCCACCTGTGTTCTCTATGGTGAGTCGCAACAGAGTTTACGGGGGTCATCCAGAGGTTTGTGGTGATGGCGTGGTATCATTGTTTAGTTATGTCCTATTCTTACATTTGGCAGTGACTGGAGATATGGGGCTTATGGGATTTGTGACTAATGTAGCTCCTGATCAAAGCACACACTCCTGTAGACAGACAGGCATTTGCTCTGAACATTCCATCAACTTTTCACGAGATATGGCACATCTTCTTTAGTACAAAATCACATGACTCGTCTCATATGTGGCTGTGACTGGAGAAATGGGGCTTATGTGTTTTGCAACCAGTGTAGATCCAGATCAGCCTGTGCATCTGCACAGTCTGATCAGGATCTGCACCGTTCGCCATTTCATCAATGAAACGACCATCATGCTTCTAGCAAGCAATGTAGATCATTATCAGACTATAGGAATGTGCTATTTGATCAGGAGCTACACTGGTCAAAATTTCATAAACCCCACTTCTCCAGACACAGCCACATATAAGGAATTTAACCCACTACAATCGGAATACCCTTTTATGTGTATGTAAATTGGGATTCATTCCCCACTGAAGTATATGTTGTGACCTCATTTGAAAATAGTATTTCCATCACACTTGTCTTTCAGAAGAGATTCAAAACTGAACCCCGATTCTTGAATGACCTACATAGGTATTACCCCTTACAACGATGAATTAAAAATTTTTATCTGCTTATTTTATTTTAAATTTTTATCAACAAAAGCAAAGTTTGGCAGCACTTTGGAGATCATTTCCAATGGAAACAACTCTATTCCAACTATGTTTTTCTCGAGAAGACAAGACTTGAAATATGCTGTTTAATTTCCATGTTTCTTATCAAAAACATGTTTTGAAAACACTTTAGAATCATTTCCAATGGAAATGATTCTAAAGTGCTGTCAAATCATGCTTTTATTGACAAAGAAGATCAAATATAACACACCAGCAGACGACAAATTTCATTTCTCGCATTTCTCGCATTCAAAGGGTTAAATCATTTTGCTTTTGATTACTCAGACTGTGGAACACCCATCCTGCAGGACAAGAGCGTGACCATCTCTTACCCGTCTATAGCCGCCATCACTACGTACAATGCCACTGTGACCTTCAAGTGTGATATGGCCGGTACCCTGTTCACCGGAGTGGGAACCACGACATGCCTTGATGGCGGCTCCTGGAGTAACTTGTCCGCCACATGTCTCCATGTCGGTAAGTTGTCTGGTAATCCATTCCTTGTGGAATAATCATCACAGGTATCAAAATTTACCTTTTTTATGTTCGTCTATCTATCTGTCGGTCTGAAATTTGCGTTAAAAACCTACTATTTCTGTTACAGTAAACTAGATTGGCAAGAAACTTCACATACATATTTGTCATCATCCGTATTTTCATTCTATAGCCGATTCATGCAGCCTCTGTGCTCAAGGTCTTTGTCAATTGACTTGAAATTTGTTTCAAAATTTTGCGCTAAGGTTTTCGGGTACCAACTCATATTGGCTTGAAACATCATAATATTATGTTCATTAGTCATCGTCCGTATTTTCATTCTGTGGCACAATCATGTTTTATCCTGTCAACAAAGGGCGTATGTGCCGTGAAACACGGTGCCGTGAAACATTTTTGATATCCTGCCAATAAGACCTGATCACTGTGTATGAATATGCGCGGTGGCTGGGGTGATTTTTTTTGCATTTTAAAGCCATTTGTATGTGTTGACGGGATAAATAGAATAGTAGATTAGTGCCGTGAATGGGAAAAATATCTGGCGTGGCACGGAAACGGTATGTGCTCGGCAGAGCCTCGCCCATCCCGTTTCCTAAGCCTTGCTAGATATTTTTTCCCATTCAGGGCACTAACCTACTATTCTCTATGTGCCTGTGCCCAGGATCAAAGTCAAAAGTGAGTTGAAGTTTTTGAGAGGTGCATCCATCAGTGTTACTGATTTCTTGTTATATTTTTGTTAGGTTGTGAAACGTTTATGCAATGGACATTCTGTTTCAGAGTGTGACATGCCAGCAGACGTGGCCAATGGTAACGTGGCCTACCAGAACGTGTCTATCGGGAGTATTGCAACATACTCCTGCCATTATGGCTATGTCCTAGATGGTCCCCTCAACATAACCTGCCAGGATAACTCAACATGGTCAGCTACGTCCGAATGTTTACCCATGGGTAGGTGTAGTCGAACCACGCAAAGCTGGATCTCAATAAAACTTCAGTTAACGTTGTCATGTCACTTATATCTGCTCGTGATTGCAGAGTTCAATCATATTGGCTTGAAACTTCATATCCTAATTTGTCGTCATTCATTTCTGGTTTGTTTAGTGGCTGGTGTGTTGATCCTGCAAATCTTCATGTATACTTGATCACCTTAAAATGCACAAGTTGTTATGTATAACTGTTATTTAACTGGTCAGTTGGTAGAAACATATTTTGTGGCTCAATAAATGCGGCATAATTATGGTATTTGTGACGAGTCTACCTCCAGATCAGTGATGATAACTGGACAAATGGGGATTATGGCATTTGTGGCCTTTCAATGAAACTAAAGTCTACACAAGGTCATCGGTGATACTATTTTTTATTGAGCACTTTCTGTTGAGTGGGTGGCAGGTGGGAGAATGTGATGGGTAATTTAACGATCTGGGTTTCTCCTAGCCGGAATTCAGACTGGAGACCTCGTTTGGCCCTCACATATTTCTTTGGCATTTTGTATGTGACAGGTTTATATATATTATATGAACTATTTGCAGATTGTGGCAGCTTACTACCAAACGTAACCAATGGATACCTAGAATTTGAGTCCGGCACCACGTTTCGCTCGACAGTCGAGTACCACTGCAATATTGGATACTATTTGACCGGGGATTCTGTCTCTATATGCCAAGGCAATGGAACTTGGATTATTACTACACCTATGTGTAGTCTAATAGGCAAGTATCTTCTACACTTGCGTCCCATGTTACAGTAGCACCTATACCAACTGGACTGATGGATTTACATTTATTGAGCATAGGCTGCATGCTCAATAAATGTAAATCCATCACGAAAATATGTGTCTGACCAGAGAAATGGGGCTTATGGGATTTGTGACCAGTGTAGCTTCTGATGAAATAGCGTGATAATGATCTATGCTACTTGTTATGAGCAATACAGGTGTTTTATTGATGGAATGGTGAACAGTGCCGATTCGGATCAAATTGTCTTTGAAACCAAATTGGCCCATGACGTAGTTCATCCAGGTAATCAAATTGTCTTTGAAGCGAACATTGCCCATGATATAGCTGCCTCTCTAGTGCAGAATTAAAACATAATCCTTGAATTAAGTCCTGTTTTATGTAGCCTGAAAACAATTTTGGGGTGCATATAGTCGCCCTGTCCACCTGTCAAGCATTTAAACTATTTATGTACATGTATGCTTACTTGTTATCATCCATATTTTCATTCTATTGTCCACCCATGTAGCCCTTGTGTTAAGGTAAAGGTCAATTGACTTTAGTAATTTGCATTAAAGTTGTGTGTATTTTTTTATTTGAGATACGCCATGCAACTTTGAAATACAAAATTTACAATATATTCTGCATGTACTCTGTCAGAGAATTTTGTCAACTTTTGACTTTATTTATGAAAAAATATTGTAAATGTTGTAAACGTATTTAATAAAATTACACAGATGTCCGAAGGTACAAAATCACATGGTACGTCTCATTTGTGTTTTTGAGGGTTACATCCATTAGTATTTCCTGTTCCACTATGTTCATGTTTTACCATCTCTGTTAACCCTTAGACCGCTATCTTATTTTTTTTGTCGTCTGCAGTTTATTTTATATTTTCCATTTTTATCATCAAAAACATGCTTTGACAGCACTTTAGAATAATTTACAACATGCTTTGACAGCACTTCAGAATCATTTCCATTGGAAATGATTCTGAAGTGCTGTCAAACCATGTTTTTATTGAGAAATAAGGCAAGATATAAAAGCAACAGCAGACGACAATTGTTGTGAGTAGCGGTCTAAGGGTTAAGTTTCTCATTGCAGATTGTGGGCTCCTGATTGCCCCAGTAAATGGTTCTGTCAGTCTGGCAAATGGGACGACCTTGGGACAGGTGGCCAAATATAGCTGTAACCTTGGCAACGAGCTGGTTGGGGCGGATATTGTCACATGTATCGACAACGGGATGGGTACTTGGAGCGATACCACACCTACTTGTATAATTACAGGTAATAACAGACTGTTTAAACCTTTCACCTATAAGTTACTGGTATGAATTCTTCCATGTAGGCTTTTGAACTATTCCATTAATCAGTAATGGGGTGTTTGTATCAAATCAGAAAATATCCACAAAATATGCAGATCATGATGAGACGGCTTGTTACGACCCGGATATATAGTGTTTGCAAACACTGGGAGAGCGAGAGGTCTGTTGTGTTGAAAGGGCTAACATTCAACATTGTCATATTAGTATAACATGTAATTTTCAATCTTATGGTAAGTGTGCCAACTTTTTTATGACCCAGATAGAGATCGGAGACCATGTTTGGTCCGGTTAAGAAGTTTCCTGGAAACCTTCATTACATATGTAAGGGGGATTTGTGTTCTGACAGGCCACAATTTCTTGTTGGCCCTGAAGCCTATTTCATCAAAATTGCAAAGTATACTTATCTTGCTAAGTACACTTTGAGGGAGAAATTTTCAATTTAAGAATAAATTTATTAATTATTTTATTATACTGAATTTAATCATCAAATATATGGAGTCGTTAGTTCTATATGAAATAATGCATTTCTGGAAAAATAAATGATCACTCCCTCAAAGTACACTTTGCTAGGTAATTATGCTTTGCAATTTTGGTGAAATCGGCTACAGATTTCATTTTGATTTGTTGGTCGTCGTGAACTAGACTATAAGTAACTATATAGTACATAATATGCTCAAATGTTTGCACATTTCAACTATTGATTATGTCCATCCAGCATTCCATCTAGAGTTGTGTTTAGTCTTTCCGACCAAGTTTCACAATTCTTGTTTGGTCAATGATCAATGTTTTTTATAGGACAGGTAACTTAATCAAATTTTAAATACTCAACAGTATAAGACATGTGATTTGCCCTTGCAGACTGCGGGAATCTGACGTCCCCGTCACATGGCCATGTGGTGCTGACGTCGTTGACAACGTTCGGCCAGATGGCTATGTATACATGTGACGTGGGCTACAGTCTGTCGGCCGGTAACGTGACATTTCTCACCCGGACATGTGAGTCCAGCGGACTGTGGAGTGGGACCACACCCACCTGTCTTATACACGGTAAATACGTACATGGACATGATTTGGTTATGAAAGGGTTAACCCTGAGAAGGCGGGAACTGAAAATTGTCTTCTGCTGTTGTTTCTTATTTTCTATTTTCTCTCAATAAGAACATGGTTTTGCAGCATTTTATATTCATTTTTTTCATCTGCTGTTTATTTTCTATTTGCCATTATTCTTATCAAAAACATCCTTTGACAGTACTTTAGAATCATTTCAATTTTATTGAGAAATAAGGCAAACTATAAAGCAACAGCAGAAAGCAATTGTTGTGTGTAGCAGTCTAAGCATTAAATACAAACTTACATGGAATTAGAATCGTAAGTTACATCGTTGTCGTTCCTGCTTTAGCAGAAGGCGCGACTATAGTCGTTGCTTTTCCATTGTTGTCCTCGTCGTTGTCCACATCGTTGTCGTAGTCCAAAATGTCAAAGTTTGTACAAGCTTTTCATCATGGTATAACTTTAATATTACTTGACGGATTGCTTCAATATTTGGACACTAGATACATGCGAGCATTTGGAACACACTTTTTAACCTTCACATGGTTGTGGAAACACTTTTTTATGTCAAAAGGTTTCTTCAACCTTGACTTTTTTTCGTGTTTTAAGCATGTACTTCTGACGTTTTTTTGTTATGCTTATTTTAGCACATGCCCATGATCATGTTACAGTCAAATGCCTCTGCAGGCGTGACACCGCTTCCGTGGCGGAATTCTTGTTTCAGCTGTCGCCCATATGAGGGTCCAGTTTTCGTTGTCGTAGGCAATTCCTCCATAATGGTGCATTCCTGTCTGTATAGCCTTTCTGTTGAACTGACATAAAATGGCTGTCAATCAATCCTCCATACATGTGAATTCTTGTCTGTATTATGATCTTCCTGTTGAAAAGTGCAAGTGAATGGGTTTAACGTCCCACATACAGCTAGGGTCATATAGAGACAGGACCACAGTTTAAGTCTCATCCGACAGACCAGTGGGATGGAAATACTACAAAAGTATTTTTGAGAGGGCATTTAGTGTTTCCCTTGTCGGTCTGTTCCGTTCCGTCCCGTCCGTCCCTCCCGTCCCGTCCCGTCCCGTCCCTCCCGTCCCGCATCCGTCCATCCAGACGAGAGCTACATTGTGAGGTTAACCACACAGTGATGGACTTGTTAAGAGATGCTTATTCCGTTTTAACCCCGTTATAAATTGCTCTTGTGGGGTTATTTTGTCTTGTGGGGTTGTTTTTTTCTGTACGATTGATGTTTACGGGGTTTGATTTAGGATGGGTTAGGGTTAGTAACCTCACAATGTACGTCTCGTCAGTCCAATGTACCGTCTCGTCGTCCGTCCGTCCTCCGTCCGTCCGTCTGTCCGTCCGTCCGTCCGTCCGTCCGTCCGTCCGTCCGTCCGTCCGTCCGTCCGTCCGTCCGTCCGTCCGTCCGTACAGATGAGAGCTACATTGTGAGGTTAACCACACAGTGATGGACTTGTTAAGAGATGCTTATTCCGTTTTAACCCCGTTATAAATTGCTCTTGTGGGGTTATTTTGTCTTGTGGGTTTTTTTTTTCTGTACGATTGATGTTTACGGGGTTTGATTTAGGATGGGTTAGGGTTAGTAACCTCACAATGTACGTCTCGTCAGTACATCCGTCCGTCCGTCCGTCCGTCCGTCCGGGCACACATTAGGGTACTTATGTGGCTAGCCCCACAGGGTTATGGACTTGTTAAAGGATATGGTTGGTTACAATTAGCCACCTAAAAAATCGTTTTATGTGGCTAAAAATCGTTTTATGTGGCTAATATTTAACATGTGATAAGCCAGATAAGTACCCTAATGTAAGAACGTCCGTCCGTCCGTCCGTCCGTCCGTCCGGACGTCCGTCCGTCCGTCCGTCCGTCCGGTAAGCTCCTAATTCCATTGATCTTTAGGAGCTAATCCTTTCATCTTTTAAAGAACAAATAGCTCATAACTCTCAAATGTTTGAACATCCGTCCGTCCGTCCGTCCGTCCGTCCGTCCGTCCGTCCGTCCGTCTCCGTCCGTCCGTCCGTCCGTCCGTCCGGGCACACATTAGGGTACTTATGTGGCTAGCCCCACAGGGTTATGGACTTGTTAAAGGATAGGGTTGGTTACAATTAGTCACCTAAAAAATTGTTTTATGTGACTAAAAATCGTTTTATGTGGCTAATATTTAACATGTGATAAGCCACATAAGTATAGTAATGTAAGAACGTCCGTCCGTCCGTCCGTCCGTCCGGGCCAACATCGGGGGTTTAGGAGCTTAGGGTAAGGGTTAGTAACAAAGGATTCCTTTGTTATAGTCGGTTAGCTCATAATTCCATTGATCTTTAGGAGCTAATCCTTTGATCTTTTAAAGAACAAATAGCTCATAACTCCCAAATGTTTGAACGTCCGTCCGTCCGTCCGTCCGTCCGTCCGTCCGGGCACACATTAGGGTACTTATGTGGCTAGCCCCACAGGGTTATGGATTTAGTAAAGGATAGGGTTGGTTACAATTAGCCACCTAAAAAATCGTTTTATGTGGCTAAAAATCGTTTTATGTGGCTACTATTTAACATGTGATAAGCCACATAAGTATCCATTTGTAAGAACGTCCGTCCGTCCGTCCGTCCGTCCGTCCGTCCGTCCTACCGTCGGTACGTCCGTCCGTCCATCCGTCCGTCCGTCCGTCCGGGCCAACAGCGGGGGTTTAGGAGCTTAGGGTAAGGGTTAGTAACAAAGGATTCCTTTGTTATAGTCGGTAAGCTCCTAATTCCATTGATCTTTAGGAGCTAATCCTTTGATCTTTTAAACAACAAATAGTTCATAACTCTCAAATGTTTGAACGTCCGTCCGTCCGTCTGTCCGTCCGTCCGTCCGTCCGTCTCCGTCCGTCCGTCCGTCCGGGCACACATTAGGGTACTTATGTGGCTAGCCCCACAGGGTTATGGACTTGTTAAAGGATAGGGTTGGTTACAATTAGTCACCTAAAAAATTGTTTTATGTGACTAAAAATCGTTTTATGTGGCTAATATTTAACATGTGATAAGCCACATAAGTATAGTAATGTAAGAACGTCCGTCCGTCCGTCCGTCCGTCCGTCCGTCCTCCGTCCGTCCGTCCATGTAAAACATGTGATAAGCCACATAAGTACCCTAATGTAAGAACGTCCGTCCGTCCGTCCATCACCAACATTGTAAGTCGTAAAACTTTTAAACCGTAATAGCTACAGACCTGAAACTTGGTATGTAGCTTCCTTGTGATGAGTAGATGCACAAAGTTTATTTTGGTTTTTGTTTTGGCCCCCGGGTCATGGATTATCTCCCTCTTTTTGACTGAATTTTCCAATTTTTGCTTGGTAGTCGTAAAACTTTTAACCATAATAGCTGCAGCCCTGAAACTTGGTATGTAGCTTCCTTTTGACAAGTTTATTTTGAATTTTTATTCTACCCCCGGTTCATGGCTTATCTGCCCTAGTAGACTTTTTTATAGTTGATGCCTAAGGTGAGGTTTGAACCCACAACCTCCGGATTGGAAGTCGGGTGTTCTAACCTTTTGGCCACAACCCATCCCTCTTCCTGTTCAACTGATGTAAAACCCCAATCAATCAATCCCACATGCATGTACATTCCTGTTTGTATATGATATTGATGTTGAATGAACATAAAACACCTATCATTCAATCTGTCGGGTGCATTCCTGTCTGTGTATGTGGATGTTGAACGGGTGTAAAACTCCAATCAATGTATCAATCCCGCACACAAGTCGGTTCCCATCTGTATATGACCTTGCTATTAAATGGACATTCAACCCAAATGTGGCTGTGACTGGAGAAATTGGAAATTGCGACAGTCTGATCATGATCTGCACTGGTCGCACTTCCATCTATGAAACACCCATCATGCTGCTAACAAGCAATGTATATCGTTATCAGGCTACGGGAGTGTACTATTTGCTCACAAATCCCATAAGCCCCATTTCTCCAGTCGCAGCCACAAATAAATGAACTAATTTGTCAATCGATCGTCAATCAACCAATCATTCCCCCATTCCTTAAAATCCCAATCAATCAATCCACATGTGTCTTTCCTCTAGATTGCGGACCATTGTCCAGCCCGACAGACGGCATGGTTGTCGTACCATTGACAGTATTCCAGAGTACGGCAGTTTACACATGTAATGAAGGTTACCAGGAAACGAGTGGCGTTACTACACGGACATGTACAGAACATGGCTGGTCACTTCTAGTACCCTTCTGTACAATTGTAGGTATGGAATATTATTTCTCGCCAACCCGCTGCCCTGAAACTAGGATATCCATCTTGTTACGCCCATGTGAGATTTCCTCCTTCACACTACATGTGCTTGTCTCACATCTAGCAACGACAAATTTAGGGAAACATTATGGTTGTGCCTTGGCTCCCGATTTTTTGGCTTATTTGTATATAAAAATCGTGTTAAATTTGTAACAGCTAGACTATCGTCAGAAATCGTGTTATATTTGCGATCATATTGCTGCCGAAAGTGGTATTATATTGTTAACTATTGATTGCGGTATGTATTATCTCTGTGTGTTTGAAGTTAAGAAATAAAGGTAGTACTTGCATATACGTACATTAGTACAATTCTGCATTTCCTCGTCTTTCAACGTCATTTATAGAAAATATCACAGTAACATCAAACAATACTACAAGGTCCGATTTTCTTTTGAAGTCTGCCAGAAACCAGAACACACATATCATCAGCCGATTACACATGACCCAACATTCCTTTCATATCTAAAGCCATGGACAATTCCACATGAACTCTGAATTTTGTGTCAACTTTTCAACAACATTTACGGAAAATATCTTCGAAATCAATATCGGCGAAATATGGCGACAGATCTGCATATAATCCAGTTTTTTTTTTAATCCATTCCTTTCGGAATACACATTTACGGGTATGAAATTATTAAATAATTTATTTTTATTTTTGTTATTTCTCAATGAAAGTATATGTTGTGACCACTCATTTGAACCGTCTCGACGAGATTCCACATGAACTCTGAATTTTGTGTCAACTTTTCAACAACATTTACGGAAAATATCTTCGAAATCAATATCGGCGAAATATGGCGACAGATCTGCATATAATCCAGTTTTTTTTTTAATCCATTCCTTTCGGAATACACATTTACGGGTATGAAATTATTAAATAATTTATTTTTATTTTTGTTATTTCTCAATGAAAGTATATGTTGTGACCACTCATTTGAACCGTCTCGATGAGACGGTTTAAATGGTGGTCACGGCATATACTTCTGAGTGCATAGAAGGAACATATTTTTCTGCAAACATAAGCGTATCCTCAGCATGATTTCCCCATGATGCGATGATGAAAGTCGCACATTCGCGACGTCTGCGTCACATCAAAAGGTGTGTTGACCATCAGTAACATTTCAAAACATAGCCTAAAGGTCACACAGTTTACAGCCTCATGCTGAATGATGTCATACGATAAACACCTGTTAGCTGGCAGGGTGTTATCGATTTTTTGCACAAAGCAAGCCAACACACAAAGCTCGTCTGTGTAATATCATCATATGTGTCGGGTGTATTGGCATCTCGGATTTGGAATTCATATCCCCTGGCACTACATGTATTAAAATAGAATCGACTTCTGCAAATTACGTTGAAAACTGACATAAATTTCGGAGCAGACATGATCGTATTTTGCCGATATTGAATTTCAAAATCGGTTCTATCTTCCGTAAATGGCATTGAAATTGACATAAATTTCAGACTAGTCCATTTATAAAAAAGGGGTGTACAGGTCTGTGGCGTTGAAAGGGTTAACATAATGACCAGCTGGGGTTTGTGTATACGTCATGTACAGTATGATACCGGGTGGGTGGGATAATGGGATTTTTTTAATAGGCATTTATTTTGGTGTCATAGGTCCGAGTCTTCCACCTGTGCTCAAACCCAGCTGACCATAATGAGTAAACACAGATTGCAACGCACAAGCTTATCACATGACGTTGCAGCTGATGGAACAGGATATCGGTAATTGGGTCATTGCGTCATCGAATGATGATGGCTACACGCGTTTACTACACTTTTTTCTACACGCGTTTACAATAATGGATTGCACTTGCAGGACCTGCGTAGATCTACATTCTACATGTATAAATAAAACAGGACGTTAACAATTCTTGGATTCAATATATTTATTACATGTGAAGATAACAGTGAAAACATTACATATGTAGATGGAAATGTATGGCATATTATAGGCATTGGCGACGTCGTACATTCGCAGTGTACATGTATTTTTTGTTGACATTATGATGCGTCTTGGGCGAGAACGGATATAGCACGGTTCGGATAAGCAACACGGAAGGTTGTATGTCGCCGGACTTCCGTGTACTACCGGGGTCGCACTGTATTTGTATGACATCGTTTTAATTTTGATGACGTCGGCAATGTGTGTGACATACATGTTGGCGTCGCCAGGGCTGTTTGGTGATGACATTGAACATTAATTTTATAATAATTTGTAAACGACCCACTGAACTGGCATTAACGACCAAATTGTGGGTGAAAACTGTTTAACTCATTTGTTGACATGGCGAAACACGTTGGATGTATCTCGAGTCGCATAAATTAAGCGAATAAAAATTTGAGCCTTATTCTGTGCCAGATAAATATTTTGAGATTTTGAGATTCGCAAAAAAGTATCCAAAACTTCGTTTCTCACAACATATTCTGATACTTGGTTGGAATATCCTCGTCCCACACCAGTGCATATGATGGATATTTTAGATGTTGCCAGTAAGAGTATCCATGTGAGAACATTCTAGTTGTAACTACTCAAAAATACTGACAGATTATGCAGATGAGATGACTTGTTTAGACGTTTCTGGATATACAGTGTTGCAGCGCCTTTTTTGTATAGAAATTGTGAATGGATCTGGGCGCCAATTATCAAGGTTCCCCATTTTAATAGAGAAAAAAGCACTGGTTTGATAATTAAACCCCCTGGCTTACAAAGTATGACACAAGGTAAATAGTTTTTGCCTTTCTGTCTGGTTATCTGGGGCCCGTTTCACTAAACTTTGTACGACTAAAATGTTCGTAAGTGCAAAATTAGGATCGTCTGTAAATTTCACATTAACAATTTTCCTTGTAAACAATTATTAGATTTACATTTATTGAGCATAGGCTGCATATGCAGCCTATGCTCAATAAATGTAAACCCATCAATTGGAATTTCCAGACGAACCTAAATTTGCACTTACAAACATTTTAGTCGTATGAAGTTTAGTGAAACGGTCCCCTGTCCGTCCATTCGTACACATAAACTTAACATTTTGAATGTATGTTAGTATTTGTTTGTCAGTCCAGGCCGCGGCCTGGGGTATCCTACTATTCTAGTATTGGGATAATATTGGAATTGTTAATGACCTTTTGAAACGACTTAACACAATACCTTTGTTTGACAGACTGTGGCAGTTTCAACATGACTATATTGAACGGCATTGTGGATGCGACCTCTGGTACAAAGTTCCAATCGGTGGTCGAGTTCAGTTGCAATGATGGGTATGACCACACCGGATCTAGCTCCGCCATTTGCCCACCTGACGGGATGTGGGATATTGCCACACCACCATTGTGTATTATTAAAGGTTAGTTCTAATGTGAGATATTGCCACCAGGGCCATAAATTGAGGTAAAAGCCAGACGAGGCGAACCAATTCCCAATATCGGGGTCAGGGAGCATTCTCCCCCCGCCACCTCCCTGGGGATTTGTTTAATTCTTAACATAAAAGAAACATCTTATTTAAGGTTAGTTGAACTTATTTCTGTGAAACTTAGTTCATAACATATCTGCTTGAAGTACAAGCCTGTAAGTTCCCGATATTAATCGCTTATCAATCAGTGAATTATGCTTATGCACTTTTTCAGCACATTCTGCAATTGTTAAAACCCTTTCAGAGTACATTCTCCAAATTTGCACACAAAATTAGGCAGTTTGATACCAGTCTCGGCCGATCAAACATCCAGATTTCTAGCACTAGAATGGATTACACTCGGAATATTTTATAACCCAGCACCTTCCACGTTTACTACAGACTGTGGGAGTCTGGTTGATCCGGCTAATGGAGCTGTCCAGTATGTGAGCAGTGTGTATGCAAGTGCTGCCCTCTATAGCTGCGACATCGGCTACCGTATGGTGGGGAATGAAACCCGGGCGTGTACCAGTACCGGGCGCTGGAGTGGCAGCCCACCCGACTGTAACCTCATTGGTGAGTAATAATAGTGACAATATGGCCCCACTCTGATATTATGAGCCCCACTTTGATAGTGACAATATGAGACCCACTCTGATAGTGACAATATGAGCCCCACTTTGATAGTGACAAAATCAGCCCCACTCTGATAGTGACAATATGGCCCCACTCTGATAGGGACACTATGAGCTCCACTCTGATAGTGACAATATGGTTCCCCACTCTGATAGTGACACAATCAGCCCCATTCTGATAGTGACAATATGGTCCCCCACTCTGATAGTGACAAAATCAGCCTCACTCTGATAGTGACAATATGGCCCCCACTTTAAGTGACAATATAGCCCCCACTGTTATTGGTGAATACAGCAGAGGTACAGATAGGCATGTATTTATGTATTTTGTACATCAGTATTAAGCTGAATACAAAATCCACTTGCTTACAAAAATAAAATAAACATTGAATTTGAAATCAGGGAATACAGAACCCTTTAGCCATAACGTTTAATGGAGCAATGATAGTTTAACCTCTCTACAACAGCCAGCATATGGAATACACACACCTGGCTGTTGTAGAGAGGTGAGTGTTGTAGAGAGGTGAGTGTTGTAGGGAGGTTAAATATATAGGGATTTGTCAATTTGGGATATAGAATAGTGCATGTTGCAGGATTCCAGCATTTGGGGCCACAGGCCCATCCATATTTTAAAAAGGGGCTGCCCGTTTTTATAATACAATGAAAATACAATGTACCTTGTTAAGTTTCCAATTTGTAAATCATGTTATAAATCATGTTATAAATCATGTTATAAATCGTGTTCTCATTTTTATACGACCGTTTAAAAAAAACGGTACGTATTATATTTTACCGCGGACGGCGGGGGGCAGCGGGTGGCGGACAGAAAAAGTGCAGAGTTTGTGTACACTACTCCTCTAACCGTTCAGTCAATTGATCTGAACTATACACACATCTTCTACTCATATTGAAGATGTGCACCTTGGTATATTTATGCGGAAAAATTATTTTTTAACAAAAATATCGCCTTTTTAACTTTTTCTACATTTTTGTATGCAATTCTATATATGGTACAGAGTTGTGTACACTACTTCTATAAAAACTTTCAGCCAATCGATCTGAAACTACACACGTCTTCTACACATATTGAAGATGTGCACCCTGGTGGTTTTATGCGGAAAAAATGTTTTAACAAACATGTAGTCTTTTTAACTTTAAATAGCCATTTTTTCTACATTTGTGTATGCAATTCTATATAGGGTACAGCGTTTGTGTACACTACTCCTCTCAAACCTTTCAGTCAATCGATCTGAAACTTTACACACATCTTCTACACATATTGGAGATGTGCACCTTCATGTTTCTAGGAAATATCGCCTTTTTAACTTCGCAATTTTTTCTACATTTTTGTATGCGATACTATATACATGTACTTTCTACTTTACACATCTCTACCTAAATTAGTTTACCTGTCTATCAGAACAAGAGGAAGAAATAATGCTATAGATTTTCAATTTCACATTAAGGTTTCTTGCCTTGGTGACAGCTTCACATTTCTGCATCTCCGCTGTCTGGCCCATATTTGACAGTGGTATTTTGTGATTTACGGCACTCTTGTTTATTTCTTATTCTGTGTGATTTATCCTCAAGTATTAAAATGTGGCCTATTGTACTCGTAAATTTGAGCCATTTCTAAAAATTATTTATTTTTGGGGCCATTTATGACAAATAGGGGCTAATGTCCCCTCCTAGAATAAACACTGATGTTTCAAAGAGGCTGTTGTTGTAGAGATGGCCATTCACGGCGTTTTGATTGAAATAATAACGGATGACTGACTCTGGTATTACTATCTTCCCGTATTCCGTATTTCATAAATTTTGATTTAGAAAATTCAGTCATATATTCAGTGAATGGTGTGCAAAAAATCTCAGCTCCAGCGAAACGGAATTTGTCATGAGCTCTGAATTTTGTTAACTTTGATAATATTGATATAGTTGCTTATATTGACCCTACAATGTTGAGTTAAATTTTGTCGTCTGCTGTTCGTTTTATATTTCCCATATTTCTCAACAAAAACATGGTTTGGCAGCACTTTAGCACTAATTCTAAAGTGCTTTCAACCCATATTTTAATGGAGAAAGAAGACAAAATATTAATCAACAGCAGACGACATTTTACGGTTCCCGCCTTGTAAGGGTTAATTACAGAGTATGCTCACTTTATTGGATTGATTTTAGCCCTTTCAACACCACAGGCCCATATAGTGGTATTGGCAAACAGTGTAGATCCAGATGAGCCGGCTCGTGACGAGCCATCTTATCGGGATCTGCACTTTTTGAAGGTAATTTTCATATTTTTGAGAACAAAAACATCCCGTAATAAATGGACAAGTCTGAAAATCATTTTGCGACGATTGGATTGGTTGCAAAATTAACATATCAAAATCCATTCCAGATACTTAGAGGTGAAAGGGTTAAAGACAGATGTAAAACCAAATTGAACTAATCTTACAGACTGTGGCCCAGCTCCCAATGGAATGGTGGCTTACGGGATGTTCACGGCTGACCAGGGTACCACATACGGGAAACCAGCGACCCTGGAATGCAGCCAGGGCTATTTCCTGACCGGCAATTCCAAGGTGATCTGTCGCGAGTCTGGCTGGCTCCCTGAGATACCTGGTGTGGAGATAGCATGTCAGATATACGGTAGGTGTCACCTTTGTTCACCAGTAAAGGTACAGTGAAACCTCTCTAAACCAGACACCCTGGGAGGTCCCCAGGGTGACCGGATTAGAGAGGTTCAGTGTGTCTGGTTTTAGAGAGGTTTTGCTGTAAATCGGGCATAAGACCATTCTGAGACATGTGTGTGTGCTATGCATCATGAACTGGCATTGTCACCTGAGGTAAATGACCCAAGAAACCCGTAAACATAAGATCACAGATTATTTCTTGGTGTCCGGTTTAAAGGTTTCACTGTACTAGTCTATGTGACCTTCCAGGATAAAATGGTTTGTAAATTTTGTTTTTGTCTGCCTACTATCTCTATTAATATAAGTCGAATTGGCTTGAAACATTATATACTTATTTATCATCACCATATTTCCATATTTCCATTCTATAGCCCACCCATATGGCCGCTGTGCTCACGGTGAAGGTCAAATAAAGTTATTGTTATTGATGTTATTGATGTTATTGATTTATTGTTTATAATTGGACAATACTAACACATGCTGCAGATCTGTATTTACAGTGTTGATGTTGAAAGGGTTAAGAAAATTAATTAATTTCAGATTGTGGCAGCATACCGGCACCCCTAAACGGAGCACACAACCAAGGGGCCACAACATTTGGGGCCACTGTGACCTTCCATTGCGACATGGGCTACAGCTTGACTGGGGCCAAAACCCTCATCTGTGAACTCGGCGGGCAGTGGAGTGACCAGGCACCTGTTTGTACGATCGTTGACTGTGGGGTGCCGCCCAGTCCAACTAACGGACTGGTTAGCCATGGCAGCACAGTGTTCCAGTCTGTGGCCGTGTACTTCTGTAACCATGGATACGAGTTGCAGGGCAACAAGGAACGATCGTGTGATGTGACTGGTCTATGGAATGGCTTTACGCCTACATGTGATATTATAGGTGGGCTACTAATAATACAGTAACTGACAAAACTGTGTGTCCTTAAAAACTTTGTATAACCCTGATGTAGTGTTATAATCTTAACCCTTAGAAGGTGGGAACCGAAAACTGTCGTCTGCTGTTGTAACTTATTTTGTATTTTTTCTAAATAAAAACATGGTATGGCAGCATTTTAGTATCATTTCCATCGGAAATGATTCTAAAGTGCTGTCGAACCATGTTTTTGATAAGAAAAATGGAAAATAAAAAACAAACAGCAGACGACAAATTTTAATTCAGCACTGTAAGGATTAAAGAAACTGGGTTTCAGGTATGCATTGAAAGCGAAAGCTGATTTAGGAAAATTAATTTTATTTCTAGATTTGTACACAACTATATAGTTGAACCTGGGCTAAAAACCACCTCAGAATAGCAATCACCTGGCTGTAAAAGCCACGCTTTTTTTGTCCCAATGGCACAATTACTATATAAATGACCCTGTGAATAAAGACCACCTGTGAACAAAGGCCAGATTTCTTACTTCCTATGGCTGGCCTTTATTCACAGGTTTGACGGTATATAAAAAAAATTGGGTTTGGCCAAAATTTAACCTAACGAGTTCCTATTTGTTATGAGATTTATGAAACGAGTCACACACAATTTATGCTGACGAGTTTCATAAATGGGAGGTTATTTCTCTTCCAGACTGTGGTTACCTCCCATCGGATGTGATTCCCAACGGGTTTGTCGACTACTCGAACGGGACAACGTTTGGCTCGGTGTCATACGTGCGGTGTGCCACGGGGTACCGACTCGGTGGGGGAATGACGGCGGTCTGTGATATCACCGGCTGGTCACATAGCACCGTGAAGCCCACCTGTACCCTCATTGGTGAGTCGTGGATGCTACCATGTTCCCACATCCCTTCAAGTGTTTATTATCCCCTCTCGCCGATAGGCAAGAAGGGATATAGCGTTAGTCCATGTTCGTACATTATAGGAATGAATGGCCTTTTTATGGAATTTATCGGGGTATAAACTTGGAAAAGTTGCGGGAATACTGGACGAAGGCCGGAAGGCCTCGTCCAGTATTCCCGCGACTTTTCCCAAGTTTATATCCCCGATAAATTCAAAAAAAATGCCATTCATTCCTTATAATTCCAGCATTTGAAATAAATTCATCAAGAAAATGTGTTTATTTTCCGTTTTCTTAAGAATTATTTTAACTGCGCCTCACGGTTACGGAAAGTAGTTAGGCGTGGGAGTTTACTGGGATATAAATTTTGGACAGAGACTTGCTACGGGCCAATCAAATGTTAGGGAATTGTGTAAATATTTTTGTGCTGGAATTATACGTTAGTAACATATTTCATGTTTCAATAACTTATGAACCGCTTCACCGATTTTGATAATATTTGGCCACAATGTGTTTCGAAGGATGGTTTACCTTGCAAGGCAAATACGTTGATGTTTTTTATTATCAAGGCTGCCAGCGAGGGGCTTGGCTTCGTAATAACGATGCCATTGTTATTATACCCCCACAAACAAAGTTTGAGGGGGTATATAGGAGTCAGCTTGTCTGTCGGTCTGTTGGAAATTCCCTTCTGCTCTATATCTTCTACACCCATGCATGGATTATCAAATGGCTTGGCACAAATGTTTCTCATGATGAGAAGGTGTGTCGCGATCAATAACCACGCACCTACGTCCAAGGTCAAGGTCACAGTTGGTCAAAGGTCAAACCTATCGAAATTCCCTTCCGCTCTATATCTTCTACACCGATGCATGGATTATCAAATGGCTTGGCACAAATGTTTCTCATGATGAGAATGTGTGTTGCGATTAATAACCACGCACCTACGTCCAAGGTCAAGGTCACAGTTGAAGGTCAAAGGTCAAATCTATTGAAATTCCTTTCCGCTCTATATCTTCTATACCGATGCACGGATTATCAAATGGCTTGGCACAAATGTTTCTCATGATGAAGGTGTGTCGCGATCAATAACCATGCACCTACGTCCAAGGTCAAGGTCACAGTTGAAGGTCAAAGGTCAAACCTATTGAAATTCCCTTCCGCTCTATATATTCTACACCGATGCATGGATTCTCAAATGGCTTGGCACAAATGTTTCTCATGATGAGAAGGTGTGTCGCGATCAATAACCACGCACCTACGTCCAAGGTCAAGGTCACAGTTGAAGGTCAAAGGTCAAACATATTGAAATTCCCTTCCGCTTTATATGTTCTACACCGATGCATGGATTATCAAATGGCTTAGCACAAATGTTTCTCATGATGAGAAGGTGTGTCGCGATCAATAACCACGCACCTACGTCCAAGGTCAAGGTCACAGTTGAAGGTCAAACCTATTGAAATTCCCTTCCGCTGTATCGTCTACACCGATGCATGGATTATCAAATGGCTTGGCACAAATGTTTCACATGATGAGAAAGTGTGTCACGATCAATAACTATGCACCTACGTCCAAGGTCAAGGTCACAGTTGAAGGTCAAAGGTCAAACCTATAGAAATTCCCTTCCGCTCTATATCTTCTACACCGATGCATGGATTATCAAATGGCTTGGCACAAATGTTTCTCATGATGAGAAGGTGCGTCGTGATCAATAACCACGCACCTACATCCAAGGTCAAGGTCACAGTTGAAGGTCAAAGGTCAAACCTATCGAAATTCCTTTCCGCTCTATATTTTCTACACCGATGCATGGATTATCACACTATGCCCAGGGTCAAGGTCACAGACTTGATGCGTTTGAAACCTTAACGCTCGGCTAAGTGGCTTATAATAAAAAATGCCTCGTTTTCTTTGGTTGCCAGTGGGGGTATTCGTGTGCCGACAGGCCACATTTCTAGTTATTATTAGAGGCTATTTAACAAACAGGTAAAACCTGAATTAAAAATTAAAAGGTTTTATATTACATTACTATCATAATGACTGTTCTTTCTTAAAAAAATTTCACACTTAATTTGTTTGCAATACTCCTCACCAGAATATTTAAATTCCATCCACGTCAGATTGTGGTACCCTGGGCAGCCTGGTGAATGGTGACATCAACATGGTGTCAACCACACTGGGATCTACGGTTACGTTCAGTTGCAACACCGGGTACAAGCTGGTGGGGGCCTCCAGTGTGCGATGTCAGAGGTCAGGATTATGGACAGACCGTGTACCGACATGCACTATCACAGGTGAGTACGAGAATTGTTTAGTTGGGCTACTGAAGTGACAACAGATTTAAAACATGTCACGTTAGTTAATAAACTTCTAGAGGATGAGAATTCACAGAAGCCATTTCACATTGTTCAAAATGTTGCACAATGTTCTCGAAAGTAGACTAAATTTGAAAAATTGTAGGGAGGAATATTTATCGGTATTTTTCTTGAAAACCTTGAAAAAACAGTAGTGTCATTTTGTAAGAATAGCAGAAATTTCCCACATTATATATGGTAAAATAAAGAAACATTTATGAACATGATTTGTTATCTCTGTGTTCTGTACCTCAGATTGTGGTGGATTACCGAGCCCGGCAGAAGGCTCCGTGTCTATGCAGGACAGCACGTTTGGACAGGAGGCTGTGTACACATGTAATCCCGGGTATTCTCTCGCCGGACTGGACACACGCTTCTGTATGTCTGGCGGTCAGTGGTCAGGGGCACCCCCTACATGTAACATCAAGGGTAAGACATGTTGGCAGTTATTTGCTAGTACCGTAATAACCTTAAGTATTCAGATAACATTTGTTATGCCCCCGCCACTGAATGGTGAGGGGGGCATATAGTTTTACCGGCGTCCATCTGTCCCGAAACCTTAACGCTCGGGTAAATAGCTTACTATTTCTGTTTCCTTGCTCGGATCTGCTTCACATTTCACACACACATTGCTCCAATAGTCCTCTACCGCCCTGTGACAAATCCACATTTGTCCCGCCCAGGGTCAAGGTCACACATTTGGTGCCTTCGAAACCGTAACGCTTTGGTAAATGGCTTATAATTTCTGTTTACTTGCTCGGATCTGCTTCACATTCTGTGACAAATCCACGCTGTTCTGGCCCTCTGTTTTCAAATGTGCCTCGTTTTCTTTGGCTGCCAGCGGGGGCATTCGTGTGCCGACAGGCCACATTTCTAGTTTTTGTATATTATAAGGTTTGACCATGTCCAGCCGTGTGTAAGCATTTGACGTGGCACGATGGAACTGTTTGAACCCCAAGGCCGTAGGCCCCGAGTTCAAACAGTTCCCGAGTGCCACGGTAAACTTTTAACCACAGCTGCACATGGTCAAGCGTTATTATTACATTTCCGTCGGACATATCGTGTAATTTGAGCATATATGCAGTACTTTCGGTACTTTGATAATCTGCTCCATTCAAACAGATGGATTTACACATGCATGTTCCGGGGCCGCAGTACACTTCGCGTGATGCAGCCGCATCAATTTCAAAATTTCAGTGCGACCGTTGTGAACTGGTCTGGCGCGTTCTAGCAACGTCATGAGACACATGCATTACGTATGTGTTGGCTTGGCCCCGCAATGAGCATTGTCTACAGCCATGGTCAAACCGCGCGCACTGTACTTTTGAACACGGCTGTGAGCGGTGTCCAACAACGGCAGTGAATGGGATTAAAATATACTCGCAGCAATAGTACTAACAGTGTTAATTTGCAGTTCAAATAAGTGAATGATTAAATTGATTTTATTTTTTTATCCTTTGTTCCCTGTTTAATAAGGAATAAAATCAATAATACATTTGTAAAAGTAAAATACACATTGAATTTGAAATCTGGGGGTATAGTACTCGTTGGATACAAAACTTATCTGGAGCTCTGTGAACTGACTTAAAAACCCAAATCAATCAATCAATCAATTAGTCGGTCTGCTCTCTCCACAGATTGCGGAGCACCAGTGGCCATACAGAGTGGCTCGATGACCACACCTAGTGGCACAACGTTCAGAGAAGTGGCCGTGTTGTCATGTAACACAGGATACCGGCTTCTAGGCTCGCTGTTTACAACGTGCCAGAACGACGGCACCTGGTCTACTGTGACAGCAGTATGCGACATGTATGGTACGTATTGTGGTCTACACTGATGGCAGTTGGTGTAATTGTGCTTTTCTAGTTCCATTTAGACCATATGTCACTGTGACTAGAGAAATACGGTTTATGGGGCATGCGACCAAGCTACAGGAGTCCGAGTGAGCAAACGGATTAAGAGAATGGTCGCAAATTCCATAAGCCCCATTTCTCTAGTCACTGCCACATATGTGAACAAAAGAGATTTTACAGCATTGGAAATTGTAGATTGTATAGTCCACAGTAGAATCAGCATATACCGTAATGATTATATTAGACCCACAGGCCTTTATTAGAATCCATGCTGGTCTCATGCAAGCATTTAAAAGAGGCAAACAAATAAAAGGCCAAAAATAGATATGAATAGCGTATACACAAGTATTCCACAAACAATAGAATTATTACGGAATGTACATGTATAAATACACACAAAAATGATGTGATAATAAAAATCCATATCCGGCACGACACGTATTGTAATAACCCTAAATATTCAGACACCATTTATTTGGGGAAACACATAAACATATATGGTGTCCCCATGACTGAGCTTGCCAATATTTAGAGTTAGTATGGCAGTAGTGGTCTAATCACAATAGCAATGGATTTGGATTCAATTTGTTTTCGGAAAACCCTATTTAATAGGGGTTTCCCAAAGCAAATTGTGCCCGAATATTTAGGGTTAATACGGTAATCAGATTTACACCTACGGATTTTTCGGACAAAACATTTCAGCTTTTATCGGTGGAATTTTCATCCCAAGGTCGTGTTATTAGAAGCCCTACTTATTGTATCCCCCGGATGAAAGTCCGCGTATACTAATGATTTGAGACCGAACGTCTTTCACGTCCGCTGCAGACGCTTCTTGTCCATGACTTAAATACCCTTATATTTTCATCTCCTTTGTTTTTTCCCAGATTAATTTCCTGTCGATCCAAAATGTGATTACTCCCTGGAATATTTTCACATTTCACACTTGCATAAACCATGATCCAAAGGTGTGTCTCATGTTTGAACGACAACTCACCTTACTAATATATTAGTTCTCTCCCTTTCTTTAGTGGCTGCCTGTAGGCGGGGAGGGGGATACACATGCTCTTGTGCACAAGCGTCAATTTCTAGTCGCGTCTCTTACGACATTTCGGTCCACAATCCAAAATTGAGCCATATTATATGAGCTGCATGGACACAATTGAAAATTGTCTCCGTAACCATGTAAACAGAATTTCTCATCACCGAGCATCCATGCAAATAGCTACTGCTGAGAAAATTAGTGACACCTGTTAAATAAAAATGTAAGCCCTGTTGAGACTGTTGATGCACAGGCCGATCTGGGGCTGATCTGTGGATATTCTTCGCAAACATTGTAAGGTCAGCCGACGGCCCATACACAAATGAGAAAATCAACATTTGTATTTTCTGCATCAATTTTATGTAAATTAATCTTTCAGACTGTGGCTCCCTTCAGCCTCGTATCCATGGTTCTGTGGCTACCACGTCGGGAACTACGTACAGACAGGTGGCCACCTACTCCTGTAACATAGGATATGACCTTGTGGGTGACAGTTCAAGGTCATGTACAGGGGATGGCACCTGGTCTGATGCCGCTCCAAGCTGCCTGATAAAAGGTTTGTAATGAGTTCTGACTGAAAGGATATGGGGCCTATGACATTCACAGCCAGCCTAACTGATGCTCTACTTGCAGCCTGGCCTGTGGGTGGCAGGTGGGAGCATGCGATGGGTAATTTAACGATCGGGGTTCATCCTTACGGTAATACCGGAATCCCGACTGGAGACCTGATTTGGCCCTCACGTACGTCGTTGGCATTCTTGTATGTGACAGTTGAATCTGGTTATACCCCTTATGTGAGTATTCCGATTATTCGTAATCCTATTACTTTTAGGAGAAGAGACAAAATGACTTTGGTGTGATATAGATATGGCACCAGGTCAGGTTATTCTAATTTCAGGGCTGAATATATTTTTTTCGATGTAAATATTCCGTTATGATTTTGGGATTCCCCCAGAATGGAGCAGGTTAAATACAGGATCGATCCTGTTTAAATGTCCTTAGGCCGTTGAGCTCCAATCAATCAATCAATCAATCAACTTGCCACCTGGTAATTATAAATTAGTGGCACTATAGCCCATTCAAATTAAACAAAATATCTCCTCAAGGTGTCTGGTTTAGTGAAGTGACACAATTTGTTTTGGGAAACCCCTATAAAATATTTGGACATTCCTTACTGTAAGAAACCATACATTTCTGTTGTTTCCCTGAATAAATTGTGCCCGAATATTTGGGCTATTACTGTAGTTTAATTTACTTTCCCTTCATTGTGATTCTAAGAAAAGACTGCATGTTGGAAAAGGCGACTAAAAGGAGATAGGGCTAAGTGATATTTTCGGTGTTGAAAGAGCACCTGACACCAGGTCAAGAACATTTTGATTCATTGGGTACCGACCCATTTCCCCACACAGGTGTAGAATGGTTCTTCAGTCACCCCATCTGTATAATTATGACCTCGATGTTGAATGGAGCTTAAATCACAATCATTCACTCAAATCAACCAATCAATTGACCAATCAATCAACCAATTAATCGATCAATCAATCAGCCATCAATAAATCAACCAATCAATTGACCAATCAATGAGTGGGTGGTTGGTCGGGTGAACGTGAAGGCGTAAATTAACGGTGGGGTTCCACCTTATAGGAATCACAATTTGCCTGGTTTGGCCCTCAGGTACGTTTTTATCTTTGGCTCTTTTGTTACCTGGGAGTTGAATTGGATTATTGCCCATTATAAAAGTAGTAAGATTATTACTGATCATACTGCTTTTGGCAGGGGGCCAAGTGATTCTGGTGTGGCGAGGACCTGGCATCAGATAAGGATTTTTCTGATTTCAGGGCTGAATATATTTTTCTTTTATTGTAAATATTCAGTTCTGATTTTGGGATTTTCCCCTTATTTGTACATGTATTTGAACAGTACATGTATTTGAACATGTACATGCACTTGTACAGGTAATATATGGGATTTAGTGCTAAACCCATTGACCCGGCCTTAAATGACCTTAGCTGTTGATAGGCCGTTAAACCCCAACAAACAAAAAAAAAACAAACAAAACAGACATCAATGAATCAACCAATCAATTGACCAATCAATCAACAAATTAATCAATCCGACATCAATGAATCGACCAATCAATCAACAAATTAATCAATTATTCGGACATCAATGAATCAACCAATCAATTGACCAATCAATCAACAAATTAATCAATCAATCAGACATCAATGAATCAATCAACAAATTAATCAATCCGACATCAATGAATCGACCAATCAATCAACAAATTAATCAATTATTCGGACATCAATGAATCAACCAATCAATTGACCAATCAATCAACAAATTAATCAATCAATCAGACATCAATGAATCAATCAACAAATTAATCAATCAGACATCAATGAATCAACTAAACAATTGACCAATCAATCAACCAATTAATTGACCAATCAATTAACCAATCAGCCATCAATAAATCAACAAATCAATTGACCAATCAACCAACCACTTAACTAACCAACCAATCGACCAACCAACCAATCACTCAACCAACCAACCTTTCCTGTAGACTGTGGCCGCCTACACAGCCCTGTGAATGGAGGAGTGGACCTGTCGGACGGCACGCTATACGGTGACATTGCGAGGTACAGCTGTACCCGGGGGTATAACGTCGATGGCCCCAACACAAGTCAATGCCTGGAAAACGGACACTGGAGTGACAATACCACCTCGTGCAAGATTCAAGGTTTCTCGCCATCTCACCATACCTTAATAACACTTTTATGTGGCTAAAAATCGTTTTATGTGGCTAATATTTAACATGTAATAAGCCACATAAGTATAGTACTGTAAGAACATCCGTCCGTCTGTCCGTCCATCCATCCGTCCGTCCCCGTCCGTCCGGGCACACATTAGGGTACTTATGTGGCTAGCCCCACAGGGTTATGGACTTGGTAAAGGATAGGGTTGGTTACAATTAGCCACCTAAAAAATCCTTTTATGTGGCTAAAAATCGTTTTATGTGGCTAATATTTAACATGTGATAAGCCACATAAGTATAGTAATGTAAGAACGTCCGTCCGTCCATCCGTCCGTCCGTCCGTCCGTCCGTCCGTCCGGGCACACATTAGGGTACTTATGTGGCTAGCCCCACAAGGTTATGGACTTGTTAAAGGATAGGGTTGGTTACAATTAGCCACCTAAAAAATCGTTTTATGTGGCTAAAAATCGTTTTATGTGGCTAATATTTAACATGTGATAAGCCACATAAGTACCCTAATGTAAGAACGTCCGTCCGTCCGTCCGGGCAGACATTCAGGTACTTATGTGGCTAGCCCCACAGGGTTATGGACTTGTTAAAGGATAGGGTTGGTTACAATTAGCCACCTAAGATATCGTTTTATGTGGCTAAAAGTCGTTTTATGTGGCTAATATTTAACATGTGATAAGCCACATAGTTACCTGAATGTAAGAACGTCCGTCCGTCCATTCGTCCGTCCGTCCGGGCAGACATTCAGGTACTTATGTGGCTAGCCCCACAGGGTTATGGACTTGTTAAAGGATAGGGTTGGTTACAATTAGCCACCTAAGATATCGTTTTATGTGGCTAAAAGTGGTTTTATGTGGCTAATATTTAACATGCGATAAGCCACATAGTTACCTGAAAGTAAGAACGTCCGTCCGTCCGTCCGTCCGTCCGTCCGTCCGTCCGTCCGTCCGTCCGTCCGTCCGTACTTACGAGAGCTACATTGTGAGGTTGCTGTGTTGTGCTGAAACCCACCCACCGCCCTATTTAAGACACTTGGATAAGTGTTTTTCAAATATAATTAACTAATGGCTAGCTCATTTGCATATTATGCGATTTATTCCGTAAGAGAATCGTTAAGGAAGAAAATAACGGAATAAGTTGCTACATTGTGAGGTTAACCCCACAGTGTAAACATCAAAGGAAATAAATAACCTCACAATGTATCTCTCGTAAGAACGTCCGTCCGTCCGTCCGTCCGTCCGTCCGTCCGTCCGTCCGTCCGTCCGTTCGTTCGGGTACTTATGTGGCTAGCCCCACAGGGTTATGGACTTGTTAAAGGATAGGGTTGGTTACAATTAGCCACCTAAAAAATCGTTTTATGTGGCTAAAAATGGTTTTATGTGGCTAATATTTAACATGCGATAAGCCACATAGTTACCTGAAAGTAAAGACGTCCATCCGTCCATCCGTCCGTCCGTCCGTCCGTCACACTTTTCGGTTAACCACTTTGTCACAGTTTCTCAAATATGCTGCAGGTGGCATCTGCGTTTCTTGTTTTTATTAATTTGTTCCCTCAATTTAACAATTCGTTCCCTCAAATTAACAATTGGTTCCCACGATATAACAATTTGTTCCATCGAATTAACAATTTTTTCCCACGAAATGACAATTCATTCCCTCAATTTAACAATTCATTCCCTCGAATTAACAATTTGTTCCCACGATATACCAATTTGTTCCGTCGAATTAACAATTCGTTCCCTCAAATCACAATTCATTCCCTCAATTTAACAATTTGTTACCTCGAATTAACAATTTGTTCCCACGATATAACAATCAGTTCCCTCAAATTAACAATTCGTTCCCACAAAATGACAATTCGTTCCCTCAATTTAACAATTTGTTCCCTGGAATTAATTCATTATCACAAATTAACTAGGAAACTCCTATTTAGGTTTGAGGCGGCTTTCAGCTGCGCCGAAAACCTATTGTATTCGTTGGTTTTTTTTTTTTTTTTTTTTTTTTTTTTTTTTTTTTTTTTTTTTATTCAGCCGTTCAGTCTACAGCCCAAACCGCTGGTCGGATTGACTTCAAATTTTGCATGCTGATTCGGATCAAGTGTGAGCAGAGACTCTGAGATTTTCAGAAATATCTTAATGCCACTTTCCACGAAACCGGAAGTGACGTCATATTTTCTATAACTTTCTATAACTTCCTTATTTTCCAACCGATTTAAAATATTCTTTTTGCATTGGAAAGCTGACAAAATTCTCTATCTCGGCCTCGCTGACAGTTCTCGGCTATCTGGTCAACTAAGAGAGCTATAGGCATTTGAAGTTGAAAAATGTACATACTTTTCAACGATTTTGCTGAATTTTTGCCGAATTTCGGCTGATAACGGGTGGTCTTTACAAACGTTTTCCAATTTGTACAGTAATGTCAGCAACATAATTTCTTGCCAGTGTGATAGGGGAGTGTCAGGCGCATAAAAGATGATAATTTTCAGAGCTCTATCTTGACTACTTCCGGTTCTATTGATGTCAAAGATGAACGTCTTTTTTTCAAGTTTTCAAAATAGAGCAAACGGATGTGACGTCAGCTTCGTTATTTATCAATAGATTTCAAAATTTCTTGCTGCGGTCGATATTTCAGTCCTTTAGCTAAAACTTTCCCGCTTTGTGCCCTGCCTATGGTGAAAAACAAACGAAAACTTCACTGGCGGAATATTGCATATTTCCGTTTTATTAGGTGTATTTACAAATGGCGTAAACTGCCATTTAAAGGCGATAACTATCGAAAAATAATCATCCGCGGACTTACGGGCTCCCTCCATCTACACCAAACCGCTGGTCGGATCGACTTCAAATTTTGCATACCGATTCGGATCAAGTGTGAGCAGAGACTCAGAGATTTTCAGATATCTTTTAATGCTACTTTCCACGAAAACTGAAGTGACGTCATTCTTCCTATAACTTCCTTATTTTCCAACCGATTTCAAGAATTCTTTTTGCATTGGAAAGCTGACAAAATTCTCTATCTCAGATTCACTGACAGTTTTCGGCTATCTGCTCAAATAAAAGATCTATATGCATTTGAATTTGAAAAATGTACATACTTTTCAACGATTTTGCCGAATTTCGGCTGATAACGGGGGGTCTTTACAAACGTTTTCCAATTTGTACAGTACTGTCAGCAACATAATCTCTTGCCAGGGTGATAGGGGAGTGTCAGCCGCATGAAAGATGATAATTTTCAGAGCTATATCTTGACTACTTACGGCTCTATTCGATGTCAAAGATGAACGTATTTTTTCAAGTTTTCAAAATAGAGCAAACGGATGTGACGTCAGCTTCGTTATTTATCATTCGATTTCAATTGTTTTTGCTGTAGTCGATATTTCAGTCCTTTAGCTAAAACTTTGGCTGAGGATCGAACCCGGTATCCCGCGCTCCGAGTCCATCGCTCTACCTCTAAGCTAACCGGCCCCACATCGGTGTGATGATGCGAACACAATAATGTTGGACTGTTCATTCTAAAACTTCAGAAATTCTTTTTGTAACCGATAGTTTACACCTTGGGCTAAAGCTTAGTTACACATGAAATCAATGTTTGAGGCTCAAACCGTTGATGCAGCTCAAGCTGCTCTAGTTTATATGGGTTTTCCCAAACAAATGGTGTCCAAATATTTAGGTTTATTACGGTATTCTACTGCTTGTGCTCACTTTCTTGTTCATTTTCTGGGATTGATGCACTTATCTAGAATATAATTGTCTGAGTGAATTTATCGACACCATTCTGAATCTCATAGCAGCCGGGTGCTAAAATCATTGATACATAGAATATTATGCTTGTGTCTTTTGATATTAAATTAGTAGGAATTTTTTGGTGAACCTCTGAATTCCTTTCCTAGCCTTGCCTGATAAACTTGATATCACAAGACACCAGGGGGGCCGTTTCACTAAACTTTGTACGACTAAAATGTTTGTAAGTGCAAAATTATGATACTCTGAAAATTTCATATTAATGATATTTTCTTGTAAACACTTATTAGATTTACATTTATTGAGCATAGGCTGCATATGCTAATGCAGCCTATGCTCAATAAATGTAAATCCATCAATTGAAATTTCCAGACGATTTGCACTTACGAACATTTTAATCGTACAAAGTTTAGTGAAACGGGCCCCAGCCTAGTATTCACTGTTCCTGGGATGTTGACGTTTTCATGTTTCCCTTTTTATACGACCGTTTTTAAAAAACAGTACGTATTCTGTTTTACCGCATGGCGGGCGGGCGGCTGAAGAAAAAGTGCATAGTTCGTGTACACAACTCCTCCGAAACCGTTCAGTCGATCAATCTGAAACTATACACACGTCTTCTACACATATTGGAAGATGTGCACCTTGGTGTTTTTATGTCGAACAAATATTTTTTAACAAAAATATCACCTTTTTAACTTTGCCATTTTTTCTACATTTTTCTATACAATTCTATATACGGTACAGAGTTTGTGTACACAACTCCTCCGAAACCGTTCAGTCAATCGTTCTGAAACTATACACATGTCTTCTACACATATTGAAGATGTGCGCCTTGGTGTTTTTATGCCGAAAACTTATTTTTTAACAAAAATATCACCTTTTTAACTTAGCCATTTTTTCTACATTATTGTATCCAATTCCCTATCATTTCTACTTTACACTTTACTTTTCTATCTTTGCCTAAATTAGTATACATGTTTAACACAACGTAATAATGCTATAGACTTTCAAATTCTCATTAATGTTTCTTGCCTTGGTGACAGCTTCATATTTCTGCATCTTCGCTGTCTGGCCCATATTCGACGGGCATATTTTGTGACTTGCGGCACTCTTTTTGCAGACTGTGGTCAGTTTGACACGGACCTTATAACCAGCGGGTTTGTTGACTACTCCAATGGGACGGTATTCAGCTCCGTGGCCCAGGCAAAGTGCGACGCAGGGTACCGGCTGTCTGGCAGCATGTCTGCCGTCTGTGACGTTGATGGCTGGTCCGTCAGCCAGGCTAACCCAATGTGCATCTTGATTGGTAAGGGGGATGAGTTCATTATAGGAATGAATGGCATTTATGTGGAATTAATCGGGGTATAAACTTGGAAAAGTGGCGGGAATACTGGACGAAGGCCGGAAGGCCTCGTCCATTATTCCAGCGACTTTTCCAAGTTTATATCCCCGATAAATTCCACAAAAAGGCCATTCATTCCTTATAATTCCAGCATTTGAAATAAATTCATCAAGAAAATGTGTTTATTTTGACAGACGGCAGTCATTTGTTTACATTGACAGCACTGACAGCGCGCCTGTAGAAAGTAGTTTGACATGGGAGTTTACTGGGATATAAATTTTGAACAGAGACTTGCTATGGGCCAATCAAATGTTAGGGAATTGTGTAAATATTTGTGTGCTGGAATTATAGTCTAATGGTAGAGTATTGGAATCAAATATTGGAGGTCATGGGTTCGATTCATAGCTTTGGGCCTGAAATATTCTTTCATAGTGGGATGGGTTGTGGCCTAGGGGTTAATATACTGGACTTCCAATCGGGAGGTTGTGGGTTCAAACCTCGTCTAGGGTATCAAAAAATACTTTCGTAGTATTTCCATCCAACTGGTCTGTCAGATGAGACTTTAAACTTTGGTCCCATTTCTATATGACATTAGCTAGGACAATAAACCCATTCATGTTCACTTTCACTTTATTCTTTCATAGTATTTCCATCTGACTAGTATTTGGGATGAGACTTAAAACCAAGGTCCCCTCTCTATATGACCAGTGTTGATCCCGATTAATTTTGTTTACTTACAAAAAAATTCAAGGCTTACAAGTGAGTGATATATAGATTTTGCTTTTCCATCTGGTAGTCCATTCGTATATATCCATCCGTAACATATTTCGAAATTTGCATTGGGCTTCACTATTATAAAATCATTGGTTCAACCCCTGCAATTGCTTTTGTAGTATTTCCACCCCATTAGTCTTACAGATGAGGCACTGACCCTTTCAACACCACAGGCCTCTGTCCTAATGTTCCAACCAGTAGCCGATTTCATCAAGATTGCAAAGTATACTTATCTAGCAAAGTATACTTTGAGGGAGTAATCATTTATTTTTCCCGAAATGCATTATGTCATATAGAACTAACGACTGCATATATTTGATGATTAAAAGTATGCAGAATTATTACTTATACTGAATTTATTACATTATCACAGCCAAAATGGCTGTGATAATGTAATAAATTCAGTACCGGTTTGTATAATAAAAATTAATAAATTTAAATTTAAAATTTCTTCCTCAAAGTATACTTTGCTAGATAAGTATACTTTACAATGTTGGTGAAATAGGCTACAGATGAGCCAGCCCTAGGGTAAGGATCTGCACTATTTGTGGATAGTTTCTGACCTTGGATAAACTTCCCCCTTTTCTGATTAATGATTCTGAAAATTTAAATGGAGTACTTCATTTCACTAACTTAGGCATGAAACAGTTTAAACCATGCTTTCAGATTGTGGTCAGTTGACAACTCCATTGGATGGCAATGTGAAGGTCGGCACCACGACCCAGGGGTCATCGGCTATATTTAGCTGTGACATGGGGTACAAGCTGGTGGGGGCGGCCAGCATCGTGTGTCTGGAGTCACAACTGTGGAGCGATGTCGTGCCTATCTGTGTCGTTACAGGTATGATTATTCCTGTAGCAGATTTCACCAAAATTGCTATTACCATATTTAGCCGTGTATTACGCGCATTTTTTTCAGCCCCATTTTTAATCCAGAAGTCACCCTGCGCGTTAGTAGGAACATAAATTTCAAACATTTTTTCCAAGTGATTTCTATCAGTTTTACGCAAACAAAACAAGCCCGGAAACGGAAATATCAATTTTTGACAGGTGTTCGCTATGACGTTGAAATACGCATAGTGTGATACAAGAGAAAAGGAATCAATCGATATGAATGGGTGCGGTAAGTATAGATTGATGGTAAATTGGTATATTTTGGGATTTAATATAGCCAGACTCGTAACATAAGAGGCTACGTGTATTAGAGGAAATGTACGTGTTTTCTGTATTTACGCTGGTGTACCGATCTCATATCGGTCAAATGTTGCCTGTCGGGGTATTGTTTGGTTGTACATTTTCAAAGTGACGTCACACGTCTGCCATTCTGTGAATAATTAATGAGGACAGATCATCTCGATCCCATAAGCGCTTGATGTAAGATTTTAGATGCTAAATCAAGCATCGCGCACATTCAGATCGCATTCGGTAACACTCGGCAATGGTCGTTTTTCGTTGCTAGGTGCCGACTGACTGTGTTACTATTTTTGTAAAGTATTGACAGGTATTCACGCATCAATACCTTATGACATGTGCGACCAGCATAGCCCCTGATTCATCTGGGCATACACTGTATGGGGCTATGCTGGAATGTCGTGTATTCAGGTAGTACCTATGTATATTGTTAAACCTAATCCATAAACAGTGAATACACACTATCTGTACCTACGTATATCCACGGTGGTCCACAGTGTCGATATTTGGCTGGGGGTGGGGGAATTGTTTATGGCCCATTTCTCGTGTGCAGGTCACTAGTAGGGAGTTATTATCACCTTGGGGAAGAAGTTTACACATGGCTTGCCTACTGTGTGTTTGCAATTACGGGTAATTATGTTATACACGAATGGCAAATATGGTGGAATTATATACAACAAATTTCTTCGTAAGTAGGTTCAATAAGTTTATTACATGCATCATGAATTTTTATTAAGCATATTAATGAGTAAATAACAATAAATATAACATACTTTTAGACAATATAAAGTCTAATTTATGCCATAAAGCTGACCTTTGGCGATATTTTTCTCTTCGAGAGAGCCTAACAGCACACGTTCAGCATTGTGGATGTGAACTCGGAATGCAATTTTCTTATACGTGACGGAATTTCCGCCGATTTTTTTTTTTTTTTTTTTGTTGCGCTATAGACGCAAACTATTTTTTTCCGTGATTTTTCCCCCCAAAATATAGATGCGCGTTGTACACCAGTGCGCGCAATACACAGCTAAATATGGTAAGCATACCTGTCTAGCTATTAAAGTATACTTTGAAGAAGAATCATTTATTTTTTCTGAAATGGATTATTTCATATAGAGCTAACGACTGCATATATTTGATGATTAAAAGCATGCAGAATTATTATACTGAATGTATTACATTATTACAGCCATTTTGGCTGTGATAATGTAATAAATTTTGTATAATGAAAATTACTAAATTTATCATTAAATTGAAAATTTCTCCCTCAAAGTGTTAATTTCTCCCTTAGCAAGATAAGTATACCTTGCAATTTTGGTGAAATTGGCTACATGCCCTTCATGTTGCTAGGGTCATAATAATATACGTGTCTGTGCCATCGCCCGACCGACCGACTAAAATCAGCCAGAATCAAATAATTATATTGCGGATTTTTTATTTAAAGAAATATTTTTATTTTCGGTTAGTCCCGGTGTTTACCCACTGTCAGTGTTTTAAGCGATGACTAACGAAATCTAAGTTACAGAAAAAATAATGTTCCTACCTACCTACCTACCTACCTACCCAAACAGAAAACGCAGGGTCGGGATATGGGAAACAAATATTCTTTTAATTGTGGCCTATCCGTGTCCTTTCTATCAACCCACTTGAGAAATGGCATGGACAATTGCATGAGACTGTCCGTCGGTCAATTTGTCTAATTGATTGGACACTTCACATATATGTTTCTTTATCCTTTTCCATATTTGTTTACCTATAGCCCAGCCTCCCACCCAATTATCTGACCACGCCTCAACCTACTTATATATATTGTGACCTCCAGCACTGTAGCCAAGTTCACCAACTTTGCTAAGTATACTTATCTCGCTAAGTACACTTTGAGGGAGAAATTTTCAATTTAAGGATAATTTATTAATTTTTATTATATTGAATTTATTACATTATCACAGCCATTTTGGCTGTGATAATGTAATAAATTCAGTATAATGATTCTGCAGACTTTTAATCATCAAATATATGGAGTCGTTAGTTCTGTATGAAATAATGCATTTCGGAAAAATAAATTATTACTCCCTCAAGGTATACTTAGCTAGATGTGGTTGCTTAGCAATTTTGGTGAAATCGACTAAGCTTCTTATATCTGAAATTAAGCTATCTATGGGATCACATGATCTATAGTTTTTGATTTTGCGTAATGGCAGTGCCATTGAGTTGAGTGGTAAATCTTATTTGTCATTAATATGACTGATTCCTTTTAATGATCGATGACCATGTTCCAGTCGTCAATATTACGAGTCCAACAATACCAAATTTAGCAACATTACTTCAGAAGTTAGTTAACATTCTGTAGAGAAATTTGGATCAACATATTTTGGGTTTGAAAGCCGTGAAATGCGTCTACAGAATGGTTCACATGGTGTGTTTCTAGACTGCGGGTCACTGGCGAGCCCCAGCCACGGCACAGTGACCATGCTGGACAGCACGTTCGGCCAGGAGGCGACATATACCTGCCACTCTGGCTATAGCCTCGTCGGGGTGGACACCCGCTTCTGTATGTCGGGTGGTATGTGGTCCGGGTTCGTACCGACCTGTCAAATCAAAGGTGAGTATTTGGTCTCCGGCTAAGAAAAGGTACTATACTATAGTCTGTTTCACGAAAGCTGCCCAAATTTTACGGCTATATAAACAATTCAAAAACAAGATTTCTTTTGATAATATTAAATTAAAGGAAAAATTAAGAATGAGCCTTTTTATTTCGTGAAATTCGGTCAAATATTGATTTTATTACGAAAAATTGATTTGTCTATGGGAATTTAACATGGGGGAAAAAGTGGTAAGGAAGTGTGGGAGGAGTCAAAAAACGAAAAAATTTGGAAATTGACTGCGAAACCTGACTAGATAGCTTGGATATGATCTAACTAAGAAAACAAAAGTTAAATTTTGAAAATCGGTCCAGTATTTCCCCATGTTAAATCCCCATAGACATCTTCACTCCGTGAAGATGTCTATGTGGATTTAACATGGGGAAATTTTGTTTTCGCAATAAAATCAATATTTTACCAAATTTCACGAAATAAAAAGAAGGCTCATTAATTTTCCTTTAATTTAATATTATCGAAAACAATATTGTTTTTGAATTGTTTATATGGCCGTAAAATTTGGGCAGCTTTCGTGAAACAGACAGTAACTGTTCTGATCATGCGTAATCACGAACAGTAATAACCCTAAATATTTATTCTGGGAAACACATATAAATAGATGATTTCCCTCAGTGAAGGGTGTCCTAATCGTTATGGTTCGTATTATTGTACTGGTTTATTACAATAACAATGTATTGTTACATGACTGCCATTGTTCGACACCGCTCACCGCCGTATTCAAATGTACAACGGGTGCTGTTTGACCATGGCTGTAGACAATGCTCATTCCGGGGCCAGGGCAACACCTGCATAATGCATGTGTCTCATGACGTTACTAGACAAGTTAACAATGGTCGCACTGAATTTATGAAATAGGCACGGCTGCATCACGCGACATGTACTGCTGACGCGGAATATGCATGTGTAAATCAGATGTTTGAATGGAGCAGATTATCAAACTACCGAAAGTACTACATATATATGCTTAAATTGCATGATATTTCCGACGAAATATCCTGGATTTACCCTGGTAGTAAATGAGATGAGGTAAGGCCCATGCTTATAAAATTATAAAACTGGTGTACACATCTTTGAGAGAGTAGGCAGATTTGCAACTCATAATTATTTCCAGCAGCTATGGTGATGTCAACAAATTTTACAACACTCATCACCAATATTGGAAATAACCTTTTATAAACTTCAGTATTCTTAACAACAATTCTGGGTATGAACCTGGCTTTGATCCCCGCACCAAACATGAACAAATACTTTCATAGTATTTCCATTCATTTGGATGAGGCTTGAAACCGAGGTCCCACGTCTTAACTGTTTCTGAGATGTTAAACGATTTATCATTCTTTCTTGACCACAATTGCAATATAAATTTAATTGCAACATACATATGAGAAACTGTGATATTTTCTGATGATGACTTCGAAAATTGACATCATTTTCATAGCAAATGCGGAATAGAATAAAGTTTTCCATGTCACTTACGGAAACTATCGTAAATTTTGTATTGTAGCTGTTTATCATGAAATATCACACATATTCTCGATCGCTGCAACATCACATGGCATGTATCATTTATTGACAGATTGTGACCTGCCAGCTGTCCCAGGGAATGGAGTGGTGAGAATCCCCAGCAATACGACATACGGTGACACAGCCGTGTTCTCCTGTAGACCAGGCTACCTGTTCACTGGATCTGCGACAATCACCTGTGGCGCCGATGGATTCTGGACAGTTGCCACGGCAACATGTTTTGTCTATGGTAGGTCGGGACTCTTGATCAGCTTCATATTCTGTTACACCTTTTTGTTGTTGTTGTTGTTGTTGTAAATCATGGCTCTAAATGATACTTTTAGGTTATTTGATTTGTATGTGGATATATGCATAAGTTCCGCTGCGTGCGATATTGCACGACCATAGGAGCGCATTATCGTAACACGGCCGAACGAGTGGCATATATCCACATACAAACAAAATAAACTTTTTGTTATATCGATGGTCTAGTAACATAAGGTCGTAACTGCTATGCTGAAGCATAGCAGTTACGACCTTATGTTACTAGACCATCGATATATGTACATCATTCGCAATTTATATACGCCAAAAAAATATACAAAATGTAAGTAAAATAAACACCCGCAACCCCGACCCCGTCATACCACAGCTTAGGACAAACACCTAGTAAAGGTAGGGGAGGAGAGAAAATATTCTCCGCGCAGAGGTGGTAGGGATATTTAGGGGAGGGCAAATATTAGTTGACCGTGCTATTCTCCCAAGGTCATAAGTATGGTATGTGTTTTCTTGAACAATTACTTGTGACTGGAGGAATGACTGGAAGACTGTGTCTTATGGCATTTGTGATCAGTGCAGATCAAGATTGAACTGCACACCTGTGCTGATCGTCAGTCAGTGAAATCTGTGTCACGCTTCTAACGATTAATACATATCCTTATGAGGCTACACTAAACATTGTATGATAAAAATGTTGGTACGAAGATTTCCATAGATTTACTTCACACATTAACCCTTAGACCGCTACTCTCAAGAATTGTCGTCTGCTGGTGCTTTTATATAGTGGCTTATTTCTCAATAAAAACATGTTTTGACAGCACTTCAGAATCATTTCCAATGGAAATGATTCTGAAGTGCTGTCAATGCATGTTGTAAATTATTCTAAAGTGCTGTGAAAGCATGTTTTTGATGATAAAAATGGAAAATAGAAAATAAACAGCAGTTGACAAAAAAATAAGATAGCGGTCTAAGGGTTAACGTGGTTAAATAATGCCACCATTGTCCACATACATCTAGGGTTCACTAAATCTGAACAAATCCACCCAAGATCTCCCAAACTCCGCTGCTAATGTAACATTGTTGTATATTTTACTGTCTGTTTCACGAAACCTGCCCAAATTTTACGGCCATATAAACAATGCAAAAACAGTATTTTTTTTGATAATATTAAATTTTATGAAAATTTAAGAATGAGCATTCTTTTTATTTCCTGAAATTTGGTCAAATATTGATTTTATTGTTTTTAAAATTGATTGTCTGTGGGAATTTAACATGGGGGGAAATGGAGGTGGAGGAGCTGTGGGAGGAGTCGGAAAACAAAAGATTTTGGAAATTGACTCAGAAAACCTGAAATTGATATGATCTAACTAAGAAAACAAGTTAAATTTTGAAAATCGGTCCAGTATTTCTGAAATTCTAAAATATTTCCCCATGTTAAATCCCCATAGACATCTTCACTCTATTGTTTTTGAATTGTTTATATGGCCGTAAAATTTGGGCAGCTTTCGTAAAACACAGTAGTTTTGCACTTACAAACTTCTTAGTCGTACAAAGTTTAGTGAAGGATATGGATTTATCATCAATGTCAAATATCCATTTGTTATGCATATATGTACATGTATTATATGTCGTAATTTCAGATTGTGGCGCCTTGCAGAGTCCAATAAATGGTCTTGTGTCGGCTCAGTCTGGAACTACATTTGGACAAATGGCTACATACAGTTGTAACCTAGGTTACGACCTTGTGGGGGACATGTCAAGGTCATGTACAGAGGACGGCACATGGTCAGAGGTCGCGCCCGTGTGTCGCATCATAGGTTGGTTTGTTGTCAGTTCACGCCCACCTTTCTGCATGTATATCTATTTAAGGGCCACTGGCTGATTGATAACTTAATAGTCTAGTGGATAGTGCATTGGACTTCATTGCCAAAAGTTGAGTGAGTTCAATCCCTGCCCTAGGCATGAACAATATATCCATAGTCGGTGCTCCAGATAAGGTGCGTATTTGCTTAAATACACAAATAAAATTGCCAAAAACCGTATTGAAATCAGAAGTAATGAGTATCAAAAAGCAATGAAAAATTTGTGGTATCTTTATCATGCTACAGAAAGCAATAAACAGACCGACCACAAATATAGCATATTTTTCGATGAAAACACATCTTGGTATTTCATTAGAATTGTCTCTAATGAAATGCTAAGATATGTTTTCATTTAGAAGCAAACTATTCAATACTTGCGGTCTGCTGATGTGTAAACAATATTGTGATTTTATTTTACCCAATAAAGTTTTTGAAATACCCAATTGCTTCAGAACTGATGGAGTGACAATACTCAATTACTCAATTACTAATTCCTTATCTGGGGCCTGCATAGTATTTCCATCCCACTGGTTCTTTCAGATGAGACTTGAAACTCCGTCTCTATGTAACCTTAACTGTTGCTGGGACATTAAATGCTTTCACATTCATTTTCTTTCAATTAGGCATGTTCATTTCATATTAGAAAAGGTTAGCTACCTGTAGCAGATTTCATCAAAATTGCAAAGTATACTTATCTAGCAAAGTATACTTTGAGGGAGCAATCATTTATTTTTCCTGAAATGCATTATTTCATATACATGTATAACTAACCACTGCATATATTTGATGATTAAAAGTATGCAGAATTATTATACTGAATTTATTACATCACAGCCAAAATGGCTGTGATAATGTAATAAATTAAGTATAATAAAAAATAATAAATTTATCATTAAATTTATAAATTTCTCCCTCGAAGTATACTTTTGATGAAATCGGCTACTGATAAATACTATACCACACTACTGTCTGTTGCACGAAACATGCCCAAATTTTACAGCTATATAAACAATGCAAAACAATATTTTGTTCAATAATATTAAATGTTATCAAATTTAAGAATGAGCCTTCTGTTTATTTCGTTAAATTTGGTCCAATATTAATTTTATTTAGAAAAAAATAATTTCCCCATATTAAATCCCATGATGTCTGTTTGAATTTAACATGGGGACATTTATTTTATAATTTCAGAAATAGTGGACCGATTTTTAAAATTTATCTTTTGTTTTCTTAGTTTTCTTTTTGTTGACTCGTCCTCCAGCTCCTCCACCTCCTCCACCTCCTTTTTCCCCATGTTAAATTCCCAAAGACAAATAAATATTTTGTAGTAAAATCCATATTTGACAAAATTTCACACTTTAAAAAGACTCATTCTTAGATTTTGCTATAATTTAAAATTATTGAGAAAGAAAAAGAAAAAGATTATTTGTACATTGTGGATATAGCCGTAACATTTGGGCAGGGTTCGTGAAACAGATAGCAGTGTATTTTGATACATGAAGCTACCGCACTGGGGGCCGTTTCACTAAACTTCCTACGACTAAAATGTTTGAAAGTGAAAAATTATGATAGTCTGTAAATATCACATTAACAATGTTTTCTTGTAAATAATTATTGGATTTACATTTATTGAGCATAGGCTGCATATGCAGCCTATGCTCAATAAATGTAAATCCATAAATTGAAATTTACAGACGATCTTAAATTTGCACTTACAAACATTTTAGTCGTAGGAAGTTTAGTGAAACGGGCCCCAGATTTCCTAGCCTTGCTGGGTAACTTTATATAAAATTACACTCCATCCAGACTGCGGGCCCCTGAGCGGGCCTGTGAATGGTATGGTGGATCTGTCGGCCGGTACCCACTACGGAGATGTGGCCAACTACGCGTGTAAGCCGGGCTACAACCTGAACGGGGCCCACATCAGTCGCTGTGAGGACAACGGACTCTGGAGCAATAACATCATCACATGCAACATGCAAGGTTTGTACCATATTGTTACCAACTGTGATTGATTACCAGCTCTTGTGTTTGAGAGGCAATTTACATCACCACCATGTGCAACGTGCAAGGTTTGTACCATATTATTACCAACTGTGATTACCAGCTCTTGTGTTTGAGAGGCAATTTACAGCATCACCACGTGCAACATGCAAGGTTTGTACAATATTGTTACCAACTGTCATTACCAGCTCTTGTGTTTGACAGGCAATTTACACGCTAACTAATTGTCTCGGACCTCAGCCAGACCTGTGTCAACGTAGCAAGCATCGGCACAATCGTATATTAACTTTAAGCCGGTATACGGCGATAGTACCTATGTGCTACCTAAAGCAAGTCAATGAGTGTATCTGCTATTGACAAGCCCTATAAATTCGTCCCCTGGTCTACCACCAATAAAGGTGAAATCATAATAAATAGATTAATAGAAAAATGCGCCCAGTCCACGCGACCACAGAAAGGGTTATAACACAATAAATAGGTGTGTAATAATTGTATACCAACACAATTATTAAGGAAATTTGGTATTATAATTGATAACATAAAACTGTCTACATATATGCAAGGAGACTAAATTTTATATTTACCATACAACCAATACACATAAAGATGTATATCAACTATATATCATATTGCTTCAAAACAGGTAATTTTCGCAAATAAATCACATTCCGGCATTGACAGGCGGCATTGTCGATGTATACGGTTTATTGGTAATCTATTTAATCAACAGAACTCAGATTTACCGTCAGCACTGTGTTATATTAGCTAATCAGCGACGGCCTCTGTTTATAGCGAGACGTGCCAATAGCCGATGAAAAAAAATAAAAAAAATTGGAGTGGCAATTTTTTTTCCCAGCGGAATCCCCGACTGTGTTTAAAAGTATTTAAAAAAAAAAAAGAGATGTCCCAATACTTAAGGTGCAGAAATTATTGATTTTTTTTTAAAATTGTGATGTGTCCCAAAACTTGTTTCCTAAAAAATAATTATTTCTCCCCAAAACGGGGGTGTCCCAATATAAAGGGTGTCCCAATACATAGGGTAAATACGGTACGGTACGTGGTGTTACTATAAAATATACAAATTATACGATTTATGGGTGTTCTATTGGTCGCATCTGGTTTATGAAACCTTAATTACTATCAGCACATATATATTATAGCTTCAAAATATTTCCATGCTTGTGTTGTAAACAATTTGTATTATAGTTTCAAAATATTCTTAGTGGAAGAAGGGGGCCAACACAATGATGGAGTTCTCAGTGGAAGAAGGGGGCTAACTAAATTATAGAGTTCTTAGTGGAAGAAGGGGCTAACACAGTGATGGAGTTATTAGTGGAAGACGGGGCCAGCTTAATGATGGAGGCCTCAGTGGAAGAAGGGGGGCCAACTCAATGATGGAGTTTTCAGTGGAAGAAGGGGGCCAACTCAATGTTGGGATTTCTCGGTGGAAGAAGGGTGCTAACTCAGTGATGGTGGTCCAACTCCATGATTGAGGTTTCAGTTGAAAAAAGGGGTTTCAGTTGAAAAAAGGGGGTAACTCGATGATGGAAGAAGGGTACTAACTAAGTGAATAAGTCCTCAATGGAAGACGGCTAATTTAGTAATGGCATTCTCAGTGGAATAAGGGGGCCAACTGAATGTTGGAGTTCTCAGTGGAAAAAGGAGGTCTATACAGTGATGGAGGTCTCGGTGGAAGATGGGGCCAACTCAGTGATGGAGTTCTCAGTGTTAGAAGGGGGCTAATTCAGTGATGGAGTTCTCAGTGGAAGAAAGGAGCCAATTCAATGATGGAGCTCTCAGGCTAGGGATAGTTACATTATATCATCTACGTTTCATTTTTGAGATCTTCGAGTATGTCAACCAGTTTACAACCAAACAAACACCCTAGAAAAATACACAATGTATACAGAGATGTGACAAAAAAATCTCCAAGTAAAGGTATACAGTAAGACTGATTGATTGTTTGATAAATTTTGTAAATTGCTCCTGTGTAACATGTGTCCGTCATAATTTTTTATATATCAATAATTCCAGCACAAAAATATTTACACAATTCCCTAACATTTGATTGGAACGTAGCAAGTCTCTGTCCAAAATTTATATCCCAGTAAACTCCCACGTTGAACTACTTTCCGTAACCGTGATGTGCAGTTAAAATCATTCTTAAGAAAACGGAAAATAAACACATTTTCTTGATGAATTTATTTCAAATGCTGGAATTATAAGGAATGAATGGCCTTTTTGTGGAATTTATCGGGGATATAAACTTGGAAAAGTCGCGGGAATACTGGACGAGGCCTTCCGGCCAGTGTTCCCACGACTTTTCCAAGTTTATACCCCGATAAATTCCATAAAAAGGCCATTCATTCCTATAATGTCAATCATATCCGCCAAATGAGGTAATGCAGCACAACTGTTCCAAATAGCTTAAATAGGGTTTAGTATGGATAAAATTATAGGAATGAATGGCCTTTTTGTGGAATTTATCGGGGTATAAACTTGGAAAAGTCGCGGGAATACTGGACGAAGGCCGGAAGGCCTCGTCCAGTATTCCCGCAACTTTTCCAAGTTTATATCCCCGATAAATTCCACAAAAAGGCCATTCATTCCTTATAATTCCAGCATTTGAAATAAATTCATCAAGAAAATGTGTTTATTTTCCGTTTTCTTAAGAATTATTTTAACTGTGCCTGACGGTTACGGAAAGTAGTTCGGCATGGGAGTTTACTGGGATATAAATTTTGGACGGAGACTTGCTACGGACCAATCAAATGATAGGGAATTGTGTAAATATTTGTGTGCTGGAATTATTAGCTAATATCTTGGTAAAGTGGCATGTGAACAACTATATAGTGGTTAAAGATGGGAATCGAGGTTATTCTTGAGAGGGTACATGGTTAGCATTTATGGTATGTAGTAGTGGAAATAAGCATACTGTAAAATCATGCTGGTAGGGTAGGAATGGGGTTTGAATGCTAGCACAATCACGTTACTTATCTACATTCATCGATAATAATATATTGTATGTTACAATAATATAATGTCAAAATAATATAAACTTCATTTCTGTTGCTTCTGTGTTCATGGTAAAGGTCAGAAATTCCTGTGTAAAGGAGTAACATTTCTCACATATCATCGCCAAAATTGACACATCATACAATATCACAATATATGGCAATATTATGTTGAGAACAATAACATATAGGTGTACGGTTTTGTCCTTGAGATTACCAGCTCTTGTGTTTGAGAGGCAATTTACAACATACCAAAAAGACGGCTCATTCTTAATTTTTCCTTTAATTTAATATTATCAAAAGAAATCTTGTTTTTTAATTGTTTATATAGCCGTAAAATTTGGGCAGCTTTCGTGAAACGGACAGTAATGTAGTAGTCGGGTGTATCATGCATTTCCACTCGATAACTAATTAACAAGAGTTTCATTGCAGATTGTGGACAGATACCCCCCAACATGATCGCTAACGGCTACATAGATTACTCAAACGGCACCACATACGGCTCCACGGTGCGGGTGGTGTGTACCCAAGGTTACCGGCTGACGGGCGTAATGTCGGCCGTTTGTGACGTCGACAGTTGGGTGACCAGTAGCACCCAAGCAGACTGTATATTGATTGGTAATCAAGTTGTGATTATTCTCTTCAATTTAGTGAAGTAATGACCTGTATGTCTTCTGTTCACTCTGAAATGATTGAAGGGAATTATGGAAGAATTGGCTTAGTCCATACATGTATATATCTTCCGGGTGGTGATTTGTTTTGAATTTTTATGTACACATTTCTGGGTACATATGCATGCTACCCTATCAGTCTGTTCGTCTGTCCATTCGTCCAAGATTTGCATTAATTTTTGGTTATCTACTATCCGTAAGTCGGAGTAGCTTGAAACTACATATTACTTATTTGTCATCATTCATTGTATAGCCCACCCATGTGACCTTTGTGCTCAAGGTCAACGTCAAATGACTTAGAAATTTGTCTTAAAAATTTTGAAGGTGCATCGTCCATCTGTGTTACTGATTTGTCGTATTTCATATAAGAATGAATGACCTTTTTGTGGAATTTATCGGGGTATAAACTTGGAAAAGTCGCGAGAATACTGGACGAAGTTTCTATCCCCGATAAATTCCACAAAAAGGCCATTCAGTCCTTATAATTCCAGCATTTGAAATAAATTCATCAAGAAAATGTGTTTATTTTCCGTTTTCTTAAGAATTATTTTAACTGCGCCTCACGGTTACGGAAAGTAGTTCAGCATGGAGTTTACTGGGATATAAATTCTGGACAGAGACTTGCTACGGACCAATCAAATGTTAGGGAATTGTGTAAATATTTTTGTGCTGGAATTATTAGCCCACCAATGTAGCCCAGTTAAACCCTAGATCAAGACAAAATCAACTAATAAATTTGCATTAAATTCTTTGAATTGAAACTTCATATTCTTATTTTACCCAGGGTACAGTATACCAGGGTCATAACAGAGATTTTCAAACATTGTATATCTAGTTTTACGTTCCATCCAGATTGTGGTGCCCTGCCTGGTCTAGGGAACGGCAACATCAATGCCGCGATGACAACGGAGGGGTCTGTGGCGACATTCAGCTGCCACACTGGGTTCAAGCTGGTCGGGGCGTCGCTCGCCCAGTGTCTCGAGTCTGGCTTCTGGAACGACTCCGTGCCTGTCTGTGTTGTCACGGGTATGTTACAGTTTTTACACCTTTTTGTGTATACAGGTATTTAAATATAAGGTTCGACCATGTCCAGCTATAGGTAAATGTTTGCAGTGGCATGAGGGAACTGTTTGAACCCCAAGGCCATAGGCCGCGGGTTCAAACAGTTCCCGAGTGCCACTCAGTCATTTACCCACTGCTGGACATGGTTAAACTGTGATAATTGTTTCGGTTGAATGCCATATTTTTCTCCATCATATTGGGCTGGCTTGATAGTCTAGTGGCCGAGTATTGGACTTCAATACCGAAGGTTGTGGGTTCAAGCCACGCCATAGGCATCACAAATAATTAGAGAATACCTTGCAAGTGTCTTTTGATTTCAAGTTTATCAGGCAAGGCTAGGAAATATGTAGGAATTCAGAGCTTCGCCGTTTCCCAAATACAAAGCTTGTTACCTGATAATATAATATTTCCATCCAACTGGTCTTTTGGCTGAGACTTGAAACCGGGGCCCTACCTCTATATGGCCATAGCTGTTACTGGGACATTCAACCCTGTCACTGTCATTCTATATTCAGACTGTGGTGGACTGTCCAGCCCGCTACATGGCCATGTGTCAATCCCGGACACGACGTTCGGACAGGAGGCTGTGTACGCCTGCAGCCCGGGCTACAGTATGTCGGGTATCGACACACGCTTCTGTATGTCCGATGGATCCTGGTCCAGCTCGACGCCGTCATGTGTCATCAAAGGTGAGACGATAAACGACTTATAGTTTGCCCTACTTCCTTAGCCAATCACTGGGCCGCATTCTGCTCCACTTATTTCACACATTGCAACGTTTAAGCCCAATAAGTTATATATTGCCCGATGTAACTGTTCAACAGGAATTGGAAAATCAATACACAGATGGGACATTGCATTGTACACTTGGCTGAATTATATGTATGTTATTGTTCACATTTTGGATTTTTCAGGAACTAAATGCTGCAGTCGCTAACGCTCCCTCCATTTAATTCCTTAAAAGACCAATATCTGAACAATAACTTGTACCTGTTGCCTGCAGTTCATTCCTTAAAAGTGGGAACCAAAATTGTTGTCTGCTGTTGTTTCATATGTTTTCTTCTTTCTCAATAAAAACGTGATTTTCAGCATGTTAGAATCATTTCCATTGAAAATGATGATTCTAAAGTACTGTCAAAGCATGTTTTAGATTTGTAAAATGGCACAGAAAACATAAACAGCAGATGATAAAATTCAGCATTGTAAGGGTTAATGATAACAATCTATATTGCCTGTTAGAATCATGACGGGTACTTCATTGATGGAATGACGAACAGCGCAGGTCCTGATCAGACTGTGTGGATGCCCAGGCTGATCTGGATCTACACTGTTCACAAAACCCATAAGCCCCATTTGTCCAGTCACAGCCACATATGACCTTGCAAATTGATTCATCACGGTATTTTGAAATAACTTTGCATGAAAGTTCACTATGATAATACGGTATCTTGTGCGCAAAAACCAGGTATGTAGTTCAAAGGTCAAGATGACACTTCCCAGTCAAAGGTCAAAAAAGAGTACAAAAGAGCTTGTCCCAACTCTAACTTCATGGAGGGATTTTTGAAATAATTTTGCACAGCTGTTCGACACAATAATATGTGTTACACACCACACCCATCTCCCTGGTTTGAAAGTCAAGGCAACAGTGGGGGCATTTATGTGCCGATAGGCCAAATTTCTATTTTCAAGCTACATGTATTTTAAATGCTATCAACATTATTCACACTGGCCCATGGTTGCATTATCAAATCCTCTTTAGATGTTAGCCATTTTAACCCATTCAATACAGTGAAGGTTTTTTTTCTCGGGGGGAAAAAATATGTATTTTATTTATGCACGAAAATATGTTCTGACCAGTCATTTGAACCATCTCATCGAGTGGAAATAACCCGTACTTTGAAAAATAAATTCTTACCTGCAGAGAGCTATTCCGCATGTTATGGATTTATCGTACTTGTAGAATGTGGGAATCTACCACCACCGGATCATGGTGGCATTGACGCTGGGTCGGGGACAACGTACAGAGCGACGGTCGTCTACCACTGTGACGCGGGCTACTACATGGACGGCAACAGCGTCACTGGCACTAGGACATGTGACCAGAACGGCCAGTGGACTGGCACTGCCGCCTTCTGTACCATACATGGTAGATATTGATACCATATTACATCATCACTTATGTGTGGCTGTGACTGGAGAAATGGGGCTTATGGGATTTGTGGCCAGTGTAGCTTCTGATCAAATAGCACACTCCTGTACCCAGGTGTCTCATTGATGGAATGGTGACCAGTGCACAGGCTGATCTGGATCTGCGCTGATCGCAAAACCCTTAAGCCCCATTTCTCCAGTCACAGTCTAATGTAAGATCCTCTATAGATCAGTCTTATAAATAAGTTACCGAACTTCGTGAGTAAATCCAAGTAGAAGTATTTCTGGAGTTAGAATTGATAGCAAGTGTCGGCTTGATATCACATTTCCAAGCCTTAAACCACCAGATTCCGCCAATTCTAGCCTAAAAATGCCCCCCCCCCCCAACACATAGTTTTAAGGGAAGTTACTTGATTTTCCAAGTGTGTGGTTGTGGCCTTATAAAACTGGGTCTAAAGAGGATCATCCGGGCATGGAAGGCGTTCGAGCCAATTCCCACGTTTAAATATAAGCTGTTTGAATGAATGAAGGATCCTACATGAGTGCTGATTTAATATATTTATTAACCCATTACATTCGGAATACAAAATTGCGGGTATGAAATATTTTAAATATTTCATTTTATTATTCCTCAATGAAAGTATATGTTGTGACCGTCGAGACGGTTCAAATGGTGGTCACAACATACACTTCTAAGCACATATAAAGAAAACATTTAGGATTTTCCACAAAGAAAATGACATATCCTCAGCATGAAATGGGTTAAACATCAGATATCATAAGAAACGAGGCAAGCGACTTTAATAAATATAGTAACTCGCCACAAATGTTATATTATATCACAGCATATTAAGAATGTTGACCATGTCACTGGAATGAACCCAATAATTTTCAAAAATTCTTCATGTTTTTTATTTCGTACCAACCTAAATTGTATTTGCCAACATCACTTTTGAAATAACAATAGGATCACATATCATTCTAGGTTGCTCTTATAAATGAGACGTACAATTCTATTAAATCCTTAATAATATATATATTGCCTCTAAATGAACTTCTATTCTATTAACCCTTTCAATGTTGAATTCAATTTTGTCGTCTGCTGTTCTTTTCTCAACTTCCATTTTCTCAACAAAAAAACAGGGTTTTGGCAGCAATTTGGAATCATTTCCATTTAAAGAGCTGTCAAACCATGTTTTTGTTGAGAAAAAGATGAAATATGAAACAGCAGACAGTAATTTCCAGTTCCCGCATTCTAAGGGTTAAGAAGCGTTATTCCATTCCATTCTATTGACTCCTCATTTCAGATTGTGGCGCTCCACTGTCTCCAGCTAATGGGATGGTTGTGATGCCAACTGGCACCACATTTGGCGATGTGGCGGTGTTCACCTGTGACCCTGGATACGACCTTTCGGGGTCAACACGCATCACGTGTACGGAGGACGGGACTTGGAGTAACCCTGGAGCAACATGTACTATACATGGTGTGTGGCATAATTATCCCATTTCATTAACCCTTAGACCGCTATCTTATTTTTTTTATCGTCTGCTGTTTATTTTCTATTTTCCATTTTTATCATCAAAAACATGCTTTGACAGCACTTTAGAATAATTTACAATATGCTTTGACAGCACTTCAGAATCATTATACCCCCGCAACGAGTTGTGGGGGGGGGTATACTGGAGTCGGGTGTCTGTCCGTCCGTCCGTCCGTCCGGGCCAACATCGGGGGTTTAGGAGCTTAGGGTAAGGGTTAGTAACAAAGGATTCCTTTGTTATAGTCGGTAAGCTCGTAATTCCATTGATCTTTAGGAGCTAATCCTTTGATCTTTTAAAGAACAAAAAGCTCATAACTCCCAAATGTTTGAACGTCCGTCCGTCCGTCCGTCCGTCCGTCCGTCCGGGCAGACATTCGGGTACTTATGTGGCTAGCCCCACAGGGTTATGGACTTGTTAAAGGATAGGGTTGGTTACAATTAGCCACCTAAAAAATCGTTTTATGTGGCTAAAAATGGTTTTATGTGGCTAATATTTAACATGCGATAAGCCACATAGTTACCTGAAAGTAAAGACGTCCATCCGTCCGTCCGTCCGTCCGTCCGTCCGTCGTCCGTCCGTCCGTCCGTCCGTCCGTCCGGGCACACATTAGGATACTTATGGGGTAGGGGGCGTGGCCTAAGACAACAGAAGACAATGGAACTTATTCCGTACTCCGTAAGCCTATTGTGTCTTACGGGGTATTTCCTTTGATCTTTTATATAGCAAGTACCCCCTAAGGTCCGAAATGTAAGTTCGTCCGTCCGTCCCCCCCGTCCGTCCGTCCGTCCGTCCCGTCCCTTAACATCAGAGATATTGGTTACAATTAGCCACCTAAAAAATCGTTTTATGTGGCTAAAAATCGTTTTATGTGGCTAATATTTAACATGTGATAAGCCACATAAGTACCCTCATGTAAGAACGTCCGTCCGTCCGTCCGTCCGGGCACACATTAGGGTACTTATGTGGCTAGCCCCACAGGGTTATGGACTTGTTAAAGGATAGGGTTGGTTACAATTAGCCATCTAAAAAATCGTTTTATGTGGCTAAAAATCGTTTTATGTGGCTAATATTTAACATGTGATAAGCCACATAAGTACCCTAATGTAAGAACGTCCGTCCGTCCGTCCGTCCGTCCGTCCGTCCGGGCACACATTAAGGTACTTATGGGGTAGGGGGCGTGGCCTAAGACTATAGAAGACAATGGAACTTATTCCGTACCCCGTAAGCCTATTGTGTCTTACGGGGTATTTCCTTTGATCTTTTATATAGCAAGTACACCCTAGGTCCAAATGTAAGTTCGTCCGTCGTCCCCGTACCGTGTCCCGTCGTCGTTCCGTTCCTTAACATCTGAGAAATATTGTTATAACTTCTATTTCCTTCATCTAAAATGCTTAATATTTCACACATGCATTCCTGTAAGGCTCTACTACCATGCTGTGCCAAATCCACGACCGTCCAACCCCCGCTGATCCCAAGGTCAAGGTCAAATACTTAGTCTCTTTACAAAACTTGATATCAGAGAAATGTGTTATAACTTTTATTTCCTTCATCGAAAATGCTTAATATTTCACTCGTGCATTCCTGTAAGGCTCTACTACCATGCTGTGCCAAATCCACGACCGTCCAATCCCCGCTGATCCCAAGGTCAAGGTTAAATACTTAGTCTCTTTACAAAACTTAACATCAGAGAACCTGGGCCCAAGCGGGGGGTATTCCATAAGCCTCACTTACTGACCAATCTTGTTTCCATTGGAAATGATTCTGAAGTGCTGTCAAACCATGTTTGTATTGAAAAATAAGGCAAGATATAAAAGCAACAGCAGACAACAATTGTTGTGAGTAGTGGTCTAAGGGTTATGTATAGCTCAATACATGTTTTTAGCCAGGTTTTTTGAGAAAAAAATCCAGGCTATTGGATTGGCGAAAGCCGGGCGGGCGGGCGGCGGGCAGCGGGCAGCGGGCGGGCGGCGTCCACAATCAATGTTAAGTTTTCGTGCTTGAGTCCATTTCTTTGTTACTGTACCACCTAGGACCACCAAACTTTCACAGCTTCATAATCAAGGGGTGCCCACCACATATTACTATCCAACATGTTACTTTTTAGCCAGGTTTTTTTAAAAAAAATCCAGGCTATTGGATTGGCGAAAGCTGGGCGGGCGGGCGGCGGGCGGCGGGCAGCGGCGGGCGGCGTCCACAATCAATGTTAAGTTTTCGTGCTTGAGTCCATTTCTTTGTTACTGTACCACCTAGGACCACCAAACTTTCACAGCTTCATAATCAAGGGGTGCCCACCACATATTACTATCCAACATGTTACTTTTTAGCCAGGTTTTTTGAAAAAAAATCCAGGCTATTGGATTGGCGAAAGCCGGGCGGGCGGGCGGCGGGCGGGCGGGCCGGGCGGCGGGCGGGCGGTGGGCGGCGGCGCGGGTCCACAATCAATGTTAAGTTTTCGTGTTTGAGTCCATTTCTTTGTTACTGTACCACCTAGGACCACCAAACTTTCACAGCTTCATAATCAAGGGGTGCCCACCACATATCACTATCAACATGTTACTTTTTTTTTAACTTGACCCATTTTTTCCGCGCAGTCGACTTAGCCATTTTCAATGTTAAGTTTTTCGCGTTTACAATGTTAAGTTTTCGTGTTTTAATTTGTCCATTTCTTGGGGACTGTACCACCTAGGACCACCAAACTTTCACAGCTTCATAACCAAGGGGTGCCTACCACATACAACTATCCAACATGTGACCATTTTTTTTTACCTTCACCTATTATTTCTACGTAATTGACTTAGCCATTTTCAACGTTAACTTTTTAACGTACGTCTGGTTAAATATTTTTGGTTGTTAAAACTTTTTTTGTTATACTATATCTCTGCAACTGCTAGCTTCGCCCATTACCTTGAAACTTCACATGGGTGTTTTATAACATCGTCCATATTTTCATTCTAACACCCAACCGTGCGGCCCCTGTGCGCAATGTCAAGGTAAAATTACTTTGAATTTATTTGTTAAAGTTTTTTTGTGTACTATATCTCTGCAACTGCTTCACCCATTACCTTGATACTTCACATGGGTGTTTATCATCATTGTCGCACCCGCTTGCGGAAAGCGCGATATCGTCGGCATTTTGGCATACGTCCGTCCGTCCGTACGTCCGTGTGTCCGGTTCAAGTTTTTTGGTTAAAGTTTTTCCATCTACTATATCTATTTTTTTAGTGTCCATGCCTCGCCCCAAGGCGCGACATGCAGGCCACGGCCATCTGGTCTACAAAAAGTGGGTATAATTATGTTATCCAAGTGTCCATGCTTGGAAAAAACCTGGCCTTCGTGGTTTTGCCTCGTTTCTTGTTTTTAACTTGACCCATTTTTTACGCGCAGTCGACTTAGCCATTTTGAATGTTAAGTTTTCGCGTTTACAATGTTAAGTTTTCGTGTTTAAGTCCATTTCTTTGGTACTGTACCACCTAGGACCACCAAACTTTCACAGCTTCATAACCAAGGGGTGCCTACCACATAAAACTATCCAACATGTGACCACGTAATTGACATAGCCATTTTCAACGTTAACTTTTTAACGTACGTCTGGTTAAAGTTTTTTGGTTAAAAGTTTTTTGTTATACTATATCTCTGCAACTGCTTCGCCCATTACCTTGAAACTTCACATGGGTGTTTATCATCATCCATATTTTCATTATACCCCCCAACCGTGCGGCCCCTGTGCCCAATGTCAAGGTCAAATTACTTTTAATTTTTTTGTTAAAGTTTTTTTGTGTACTATATCTCTGCAACTGCTTCACCTTGATACTTCACATGGGTGTTTATCATCATTGTCGCACCCGCTTGCAGAAAGCGCGATATTGTCGGCATTTTGCCATACGTCCGTCCGTACGTCCGTGTGTCCGGTTAAAGTTTTTTTGTTAAAGTTTTTCCATCTACTATATCTATTTTTTTAGTGTCCATGCCTCGCCCCAAGGCGCGACATACAGGCCACGGCCATCTAGTCTACAAAAAGTGGGTATAATTATGTTATCCAAGTGTCTATGCTTGGAAAAAACCTGGCCTTCGTGGCTTTGCCTCGTTTCTTGTTATGAAATACATGCATGTAGCATAAAATAATAATTTGGGAATAAAATAATTTGGCAATTTATTTTATTTGATTTTTTTGCAGATTGTGGTGCACTTCCAAATCTAATCAGCGGTTCTGTGGCTACAGACTCCGGAACCACATTTGGGCAAGTGGCTACATATATCTGTAGCGATGGTTACGACGTTATGGGAGACAGATCAAGGTCATGCACTGAAGATGGAACCTGGTCAGGAGAAGACCCTCATTGTCATATTAAAGGTCTGTATATTGGGCTGGCAGACTGGCTGTGCAGACATGCTGTCTGAAATAGTGATATGCTGGCTATATGCCAAATGTCAAGGCCAAATATTTGTTAGTCGGACAAGGCATCGGCCTATCCAGTTGCTAACAAATTAATGTCTTTTTTTCTTGGCCAGTGGTGGCAGGTTAGGAGCATGTGAAGGCGAATTTAATAGTGGTGATCATCGTTACCGGAATCTCGATATGCCTGGTTTGGGCCTCGGTCACATATTGGGCTTTCTTGTACATGCCAGAAGTTATTCCCATTGTAAAAGTACATAGAATAGTGCTGATACTGTTATTGTATCCCCCGGACTCTGTCGGGGGATACTATGGATTTGACAGCCATCCGCGTCCGCCGCAGACACTTCTTGTCCGGAGCATAACTCCACCACCCTTTGGAATATTTTCATGAAACTTCACACATGCATAGACCACGACCCGAAGGTGTGTCGCGCACAAGAATGACAACGCTTGCATAGCTAATTTTTGAGTTATCTCCCTTTTTTGTTTCTCGCACTGATTGACCATAACTCGACCACCCTTTGGAATATTTTTATGAAACTTCACACATTCAATTAGACCACGAACCGAAGGTGTGTCGTGCACAAGAATGACAACTCTTGAATAGCTAATTTTTTAGTTATCTCCCTTTTTTGTTTTCGCGCACTGATTTCCTGTCCGGAGCATAACTCGACCACCCTTTGGAATATTTTCATGAAACTTCACACATGCATAGACCATGACCCGGAGGTGTGTCGCGCACAAGAATGACAACTCTTGCGTAGCTAATTTTTGAGTTATCTCCTTTTTTTGTTTTGCGCACTCTACAAACTGGACAATAATGCATGAAGACCCGTTTTCTCGTCTGCTCTGTACACCTTTTCTCGTGTGCTCTGTACACCTTACCTGTAGAGAGAACAATAGAGACTGGGAGAACCATTCACCTGTGCATGTGGTAGCATGTGCAAATGTCCAGTCTTGACCAGTCTTGACCAGTCTGACCACAGGTAATTTATACAGGTAAATTACTACATTGGAGATTACATTTCCGTAAACTGTGTTGAAAATATTGTGGCATTATGTGGACCTGTGCAGATATATGTAGATAAATATAGGACTATTAAAAAAAATTCTGGGCTCCAGTAGCAAGCTTTATTATTTTTAATTTTTAAACTTTTTTTTCCATTTTTTTGTTTTCATTTTTTTTTTCAAATTCTTTTTAAATTTTTGTCTAGTAGCATAAGGTCGTAAGTGCTATATACAGACTATTATCATATAATAAAACAATTATTGACTAGTGAGCCATAGAATATAATCTGATATTCCATGGCTCACTAGTCAATAATTGTATAATATGTTCGGGCCAGTGAAAATTGCTTTCGGGCCCAGGCTTGAGGTCAAGGCGGGACAAGGGGAGGCATTTGATTCCGCGGAATTCTTGTTTACTTATCTCCCTTTGTTGGTTCATGCTCTGATTTCGTATCCAAAGCATAACTCGAACACCCTTTGGAATATTTTGGAATATAGTGGAGGGGGCATTTAGTGTTACCCTTGTCCGTCCGTCCGTCCGTCCGTCCGTCCGTCCGTCCGCACACACGAATGGGTACTTGTTGTAAGCGTACGGGGATCTTATTGGGTAGGGTTAGGATAGTGTTGGGTACTCTTGTTGGGTATTTTTATGCAGCAAAAACCCAACAAATATTCATTCGTAGGAATGTGCGTCTCGTCCTCCTGTCCGTCTGTCCGTTCGTCACAAAACTTTAACACTCGGGTAAATGTCTCATAATTTCTTCATCCTTCGACCGATCTGCTTCATATTTCATATACACATTGCTCTGATGGTTCACTACCGCCCTGTGCCAAATCCACGTTCGTCCTGCCCCCGCCAAGCCCAGGGTCAAGGTCACCTACTTGGTGCTTCAAAAACTTTAACGCTCGGGTTAATATCTTATAATTTCTGTTTTCTTTCACGGATCAGCTTCATATTTCATATACGCATTGCTCTAATGGTCCTCTACCGCCCTGTGCCAAATCCACGTTCGTCCTGCCCCCGCCAAGCCCAGGGTCAATGTCACATACTTAGTGCTTCAAAAACTTTAAAGCTCAGGTAAATATCTTATAATTTTTCTTTCCATTCACGGATCAACTTCATATTTTATATACGCGTTGCTCATGGTCCCTCTAACCGTCCCTCACCCTGTGCCAAATCCACGTTTGTCCTGCCCCCGCCAAGCCCAGGGTCAAGGTCACATACTTGGTGCTTCAAAAACTTTAACTCTCGGGTAAATATCTTATAATTTCTGTTTTCTTTCATGGATCATGTTCATATTTCATATACGCATTGCTCTAATGGTCCTCTACCGCCCTGTGCCAAATCCACGTTCATCCTGCCCCCGCCAATCCCAGGGTCAAGGTCACATACTTGGTGCTTCAAAAACTTTAACGCTCAGGTAAATATCTTATAATTTTTCTTTCCATTCACGGATCAACTTCATATTTCAACGTCCCGCCCCCGCCAAGCCCAGGGTTAACATCACATAATTACTGCTTCAAAAACTTTAACGCTCCGGTAAATATCTTATAATTTCTGTTTTCTTTCACGGATCAGCTTCATATTTCATATATGCATTGCTCTAATGGTCCTCTACCGCCCTGTGCCAAATCCACGTTCGTCCTGCCCCCGCCAAGCCCAGGGTCAAGGTCACATACTTGGTGCTTCAAAAACTTTAACACTCGGGTAAAAGAAAATTTTGACTTGGAATTTGGCCTCATTTATTATCAAAGCGATATGTGTGACTCCGTGTTCTATGAACACATTTTCTAGTTTATTAAACTTCACACATGCATAGAAGACGACCAAAAGGTGTGTCGCACGTAAGAATGACAACTCTTGCGTCGTTAATTTCTTAGTTATCTCCCTTTGTTGTTTCGTGCACTGATTTCGTGTCCGGAGCATAACTCGAACACCCTTTGGAATATTTTCATGAAACTTCACACATGCATAGACCACAACCCTAAAGGTGTGTCACGCAAGAATGACAACTCTTGCATCACTAATTTTTTTTTGTTGTTGTTATCTCCCTTTGTTTTTTCCGTCACTGATTTTGTCTCCGGAGCATAACTCGAACACCCTTTTTTCAAACTACTTGTGTACCTGGGGAGGGGGATACACATGCGCTTGTCGACAAGCGTCCATTTCTAGTTTTTTTATTGTATGGGGCTAAGTGACTCTGGTGTGGTGAGGATCTTGCTCCAGGCCAGGTTATTCAGAAATCACCAGGGCCCGGTTGTTCAAAACACCAGTTAGCTTAACGGACTGTTAAATCCTTAACGGACTGTTAAATCCTTAACGGACTGTTAAATCCTTAACTGAATGGTTAAAATCTCTGTTAAAACAGAGATTTTAACCATTCAGTTAAGGATTTAACAGTCCGTTAAGCTAACGGATGTTTTGAACAACCGGGCCCTGATTAACTGCATCGTGACCAGTTTGTGTCCTGATCAGACTGCACTGTTTTAACCCTTAGACCGCTACACACAACAATTGTGGTCTGCTGTTGCTTCTATATCTTGCCTTATTTCTGAATAAAAACATGTTTTGACAGCACTTCAGAATCATTTCCAATGGAAATGATTCTGAAGTGATGTCAAAGCATGTTGTAAAGTATTCTAAAGTGCTGTCAACGTATGTTTTTGATGATAAAAATGGAAAATAGAAAATAAACAGCAGACGACAAAAAATTAAGATAGCGGTGTAAGAGTTAAAACAATTGGATTATCTGGACCTGTGATTATGAAACTTCTCCAAATTAATTCTCAAGATCATGCAGTTTAATTACCTGAGATTGCATTACTATAATTCATGCAATTTTTGGTACAGCTCGGCCTCGACCAATCGACCTTCATTATTTTCTTTATGTAAATATTCTGTTCTGATTTTGGGATTTTCCCCCCAATGCAGCAGGTTGAATTGAATACTGGATCGAACCCGTTGGCCTTAAAGCCCCAATACGGCTCAAGTTGCCGAATTTGGCCTCCTATTGGGTTTTCCCACACATAAATCCAACAGGTTTCTATTTACACACACTTTGAAACTGTTTGCATTCATTTTGGTACAAAAATGAGTTTGTAGTCGATGAAAATATCAATATTTGTTGATAAACAAACAGCAGGTGCGTGTTCAAAGTCCGATCGATTTTCTGGTCAACTGCTCAACTCCCTGATTCGCGGCCGATGAATTCCGATAGCCAGAGTTTATCGACTCGCTTCCGAGCCGAAGCCGTTGGGTTACGGGAATTAATTTGTCAATATTGACATTTTGCACTGAGTGGTACACAAAACAAGTTTTTGTTGTCTTCACATTGCGATTAAGATGTAAATCTCAAGACTTGAGATGTATCTATTAGGCAGTATATGTTAGTTTTGTGTACTAAATCAGTTGTCAAACATGTTTTTGTGTTTCACAAAATCGGAAAATTGTAATACTGAGCCGTTCAGGGCCTTTAAATGATCATAGCTGTTGATAGGCCATTACAAACAAACTGACATTCAGCATTTAATGGATCCAGCATTTAATTGACTTGCTTGAAGTTTGTAGGTTTAATCCTTGTCCTATGAATACAAATATTCTTTCATAGTACATATACTTCCATCCTACTGGTCTTTCGGATGAGTCCTGAAATTGAGGCCCCAATTCTATATGCCCTCCACTGTTGCTGGGTCATCAATCCTTTGAACCCAAAAGCCCGCTATAGCGGTTTATGTAAACAGTGCAGATCCAGATGAGCCGTCTCATCAGGAACTGCACTTTTTGAAAGTAATTTTCATATTTTTTAGAACAAAAAATACCCCTTTTTTGCTCACCTGCACGAAGTGCATAAGAGCTTATGGCATACCCCTGGCGTCGTCGGCGTTGGCGTCCACAAACTTAACGTTGGGTAAATGTCTTATGACTTCTGTTTCCTTTCATGGAACACCTTGATATTTCATACATGCATTCCTCAGATGACCCAGGCCCGTAGCCAGACCTGTTTGAAGGGGGAATCGTTTCGAAGGCCCAAGGGGCCTGAGGTATCTAGGGGGGTATAAAAAAGTGGACCTCGAGGCTAAAAAAGTGGACCTCGAGGCTGGGCGGGGGGGTCGTCCGACCGCTCTGACCCCCTCTGGCTACGGGCCTGTGACCCTCTATCATGCTATAGCAAATCTATGACCCACCACCCAACCCTTACCCCAAGGTCACAAACTTAGCACATTCATAAACTTAATGTTGGGTAAATGTCTTATTACTTCTGTTTCCTTACATGGAACACCTTGATAGTTCATACATGCATTCCTCAGATGACCCTCTATCGTGCTGTAGCAAATCCATGACCCACCACCCAACCCTTACCCCAAGGTCAAGGTCACAAACTTAGCACATTCATAAACTTAACGTTGGGGTACATTTCCTATAGCATCTGTTACCTTTCATGGAACGCCTTGATATTTCATACATGCATTCCTCAGATGACCCTCTATCATGCTGTAGCAAATCCATGACCCACCACCTAACCCTTACCCCAAGGCCACAAACTTATCACATTTATAAACTTAACGTTGAGGTAAATGTCTTATAACATCTGTTTCCTTTCATGGAATACCTTGATATTTCATACATGCATTCCTCAGATGACCCTCTATCATGGTGTAGCACATCCACGACCCACCACCCAACCCTTACCCCAAGGTCAAGGTCACAAACTTAGCATGTTCATAAACTTAACGTTGGGGTAAATGTTGTGTAACTTCTGTTTATTTGCAGGGAATGCCTTCATAGTTCATACATGCATTCATCTGCTGACCCTCTATCATGCTGTAGCAAATCCACGATCCACCACCCAACCCTTACCCCAAGGTCAAGGTCACAAACTTAGCATGTTCATAAACTTAACATTGGGGTAAATGTTGTGTGACTTCGGTTTATTTACAGGGAACGCCTTCGTATTTCATACATGGATTCATCTGATGATACTCTAGGTTAGAAGACACCAAATGGTGCGAAATCGCCCAGGGTGTATGCAAAAGTAGTCCGGTATAAAAAAATAATGCGGGTGTTTTAAGGTCAGACACCGTTTGCTTGCAAATCTTGATCCATTACTACCCAGTTTCACTTGAGGAACATTTTGGGGTGCCTTTAACACCAGTTTTCAGCATATTTGTAGCATTTAAAAGAAAACACTGAACCTGTTGGTCACTTGATATAAATGGAGTTTCCGTGGCCAAAAAATGTTCACAATATTGGGTGATATGAGGCTGGATTTTTCTTTCTTAGGAGTAAGTGAACCTATTGTTTAGTTCATGCAGAACCAGTACAGACTGGCTGCAGGTCATGTACAAGTGGGTCCCACAGCATCCATACAAATAGTGAAAGTAGGAAAGACTGGCCTTATTGGATGGCATTCTGTTAAATTATATAGTAAAACTATTTGGTGGTGTCTAACCTATAAGGTGTGCCTAGGCCCTATGTGAGATATGTTTTTTTGTAGAATTTGAAGTTGGAAGTTTATGTTTCTTGTAGCTATGTCTCTGGGAACATAATTTAAAGTTACTGCGGCAAGAGTAATCGAGCGGACTCTGCGATGCAACATATTTGTTCTTTTTGTATCGCTGATGGACAGTTATCGGCTTCAAATCTTCTAAAATCTTGATTTCTCAGCTTTATTTAGTCAAATATAATAAACCAGTGTATGTAAATAACCTGTAGGTGATTGGGCTTGGAATGTGACAGTAATATACAGCAAAACAGTCATTATAGTGTGTTTTTCTTTTTTTTTCATTGATATTGGCTTCCTGATGGACAATTAAGAAGTTCGGGAAAGTGGCGCGACATCGCGACGCTGTTCCAAAATTTGCCAAAATTAGGCGTAAGTGTATTGTTTTCACATATTGGTATAATACCAATACACTAGTACTCGGAAAACATTGTTTTTCCTTTCCTCCTGTGTCATAACGCAAATTTCTTTACTGACCGTTCCAAGCCAGTACCCTTTTGTCTGTCGACCATTCCAGAGTGGCATACATGTTGGTATAGTTTCAGTGATGAGTCTTTATATGTAGAATGGTTAGCTATAACACTATTTAGTGTAATGTTATGTGATTTTATGGAGATTTGTGCTTTTAATTCATCATCTATTAAAATTCTCCATAGTTATGTAGTAGCTCAATTTAAGGTAGAATGTGGATAGTCACATGGTGGAGTTACACAGCTGCTGTGTGACAACCATTTGAGATATTTGCTCCAAACTTGGTACTGTATCCAGGAATAGAAGCTAGTTTTGAATAGTGAATATTGTAGAATGATTTGTAGTGGGACTGGTACACTTATAGGTTAGAAGACACCAAATGGTGCGAAATCGCCCAGGGTGTATGCAAAAGTAGTCCGGTATAAAAATATAGTGCGGGTGTTTTGAGGTCACAGACACCGTTTGCTTGCAAATCTTGATCCATTACTACCCAGTTTCACTTGAGGAACATTTTGGGATGCCTTTAACACCAGTTTTCAGCATATTTGTAGCATTTAAAAGAAAACACTGAACCTTGATATAAACGGAGTTTCCGTGGCCAAAAAATGTACACAATATTGGGTGATATGACGAGTAAGTGAACCTATTGTTTAGTTCATGCAGAACCAGTACAGACTGGCTGCAGGTCATGTACAAGTGGGTCCCACAGCATCCATACGAAAATTATATAGTAAAACTATTTGGTGGTGTCTAACCTATTCTATCGTGATATTGTAAATCTATGACCCACCGCCCATCCCTTACCCCAAGGTCAAGGTCACAAACTTAGCACATTCATAAACTTAACGTTGGGGTAAATGTCTTATAACATCTGTTTTCTGTCATGAAATGCCTTGATATTTCATACATGCATTCCTCAGATGACCCTCTATCATGCTGTAGCAAATCCATGACTCGTCACCCAACCCTTACCCCAAGGTCAAGGTCACGCACCTAGCACATTCATAAACTTAACGTTGGGGTAAATGTTGTGTAACTTCTGCTTATTTACAGGGAATACCTTCATATTTCATACATGCATTCATCTGATGAAACTCTATCGTACTATAACAAATCCATGACCCACCTCCCACCCCTTTCCCCAAGGTCAAGGTAAATGTTGTGTAACTTCTGCTTATTTACAGGGAATACCTTCATATTTCATACATGCATTCATCTGATGAAACTCTATCGTACTATAACAAATCCATGACCCACCTCCCACCCCTTTCCCCAAGGTCAAGGTCAAGGTCACAAACTTAGCACATTCATAAACTTAAAAATAACGTTTGGGTAAATGTCTTATAGCATCTGTTTCCTTTCATGGAATGCCTTGATATTTCATACATGCATTCATCTGATGATACCCTATTGTGCTATAGCAAATCCATGACCCACCCCTTACCCCAAGGTCAAGGTCACAAACTGAGCACATTCATAAACTTAACTTTGGGGTAAATCTCTTGTAACATATGTTTCCTTTCATGGAACGCCTTGATATTTCATACATGCATTCCTCAGATGACCCTCTATCATGCTGTAGCAAATCCACAACCCACCACCCAACCCTTGCTCCAAGGTCAAGGTCACAAACTTAGCATGTTCATAAACTTAACGTGAGGGTAAATGTTGTGTAACTTCTGTTTCGGTACAGGGAACGCTTTGATATTTCATACATGCATTCATCTGATGATCCTCTATTGTGCTACAGCAAATCCATGACCCACCCCCCACCCCTTTCCTCAAGGTCGATGTCACAAACATAGCACATTCATAAACTTAACGTTGGGGTGAATGTCTTAACATCTGTTTCTTTTCATGGAACGCCTTGATATTTCATACATGCATTCATCTGATGAAACTCTATCGAGCTATAGCGAATCCATGATCCACCGCCCACCCCAAATATCTTATAACATCTGTTTACTTTCATGGAACACCTTGATATTTCATACATGCATTCCTCAGATGACCCTCTGTCATGCTGCAGCAAATCCATAACCCACCACCCAACCCTTACCCGAAGGTCAAGGTCACAAACTTAGCATATTCATAAACTTAACGTTGGGGTAAATGTTGTTTAACTTCTGTTTCTTTACAGGGAACGCTTTGATATTTCATACATGCATTCATCTGATGATCCTCTATTGTGCTACAGCAAATTCATGACCTACCCCACCCCTTTCCCCAAGGTCACAAACTTAGCACATTCATACATGCATTCCTCATGTGAATAGCTATCATGCTGTAGAAAATCACCAATTTAGTGCGTTCATAAACTTAACGTTGGGTTAAATTTTGTCTTACTTCTGTTTTCAGGGAGCGCATTGATATTTCATACATGCATTCATCTTAATATGCTATATTATGCTATAGCAAACCCACTACCCACCTTGTACCACTGACCCAAATGTGAAGGTCCACCGCACGCCCCTTAACCCAAGGTCAAATATATATAATATTCATGTTTTTTTATGCAACTGTGCCAAGTTTGAGTGAAGGCTGCCAACAGGCGAGCTTCGTTGTCTTCTGACTACTCATGTTGATAAATGGACTAGTCTGAAAATCATTTTGTGATGGTTGGATTGGTTGCAAAATTAACATATCAAAATCCATTCCAGTTACTTATATAGTGGTGAAGGGTTAAATCCTTTCACCTTTTTTTCATGATTTCAAGCAGGGGAACAAGCATGCTCGCTATGCGCTAGGTGTGAAAATTACTTTCATAGAATATCCAGCCTTCTGTAGCCGGTTTCTGTAGCCAGCAAAATTGCTGATCATTCTTATCTAGCTATAAAGTATACTTTGAGGGAGTAATATATTTTTGCCGAAATGGATTGTATCATATAGAACTGACATCTGCATATATTTGATGATTAAAAGAATGCAGAATTATTTTACTGATTTTATTAGATAATGTATGTAATAAATTCAGTATAATAAAAATTAATATATTTATCCTTAAATTGAAAATTTCTCACTCGAAGTGTACTTTATATAGCAAGATAAGTATACTTTGCAATGTTGGTGCAATAGGCTACATGTCAGTTGGATGAGACTTGAAACCGAGGTGAGGGATGGGTTGTGGTCTAGGGGTTAGAACACCTGACTTCCAATCCAGAGGTTGTGGGTTCAAATCTCACCTTGAGCATCAAAAATACTTTCATAGTATTTCCATCCCACTGGTCTGTCGGATGAGACTTTCAACTGTGGTCCCGTCTCTATATGACCTTAACTGTTGCTGGGACGTAATATAGGAATTAATGGCCTTTTTGTGGAATTTATCGGGGTATAAACTTGGAAAAGTCGCGGGAATACTGGACGAAGGCCGGAAGGCCTCGTCCAGTATTCCCGCGACTTTTCCAAGTTTATATCCCCGATAAATTCCACAAAAAGGCCATTCATTCCTTATAATTCCAGCATTTGAAATAAATTCATCAAGAAAATGTGTTTATTTTCCGTTTTCTTAAGAATTATTTTAACTGCGCCTCACAGTTACGGAAAGTAGTTCGGCGTGGGAGTTTACTGGGATATAAATTTTAGACAGAGACTTGCTACGAGCCAATCAAATGTTAGGGAATTGTGTAAATATTTTTGTGCTGGAATTATAGCCCATTAACAATTTCCTATGGAATGGGTTAGCAACTCTTTCTCCCTGCAGATTGTGGACCCTTACCTGCGCCAGTGAGTGGGGAAGTTCGCCTGTCGTCGGGAACTACTTTCATGAGCACGGTGACATTCTCGTGTAACACAGGCTATCGTGTGGACGGACCCATCACCAGCACATGCCGTGGAAATGGGCAGTGGAGCAACACCGCCACCACATGCATATTGCAAGGTTGGAGATACTGATAATTCATATTTTGTATTTTCTGTCAGTAAAAACATGGTTTGGCAGTATTTTAGAATCATTTCCAGTTCTGATTTTGGGATTTTACCCCCATTTGTACATGTATTTGAACATGTACATGTACAGGTAATATATGGGATTTAGTACTAAACCCATTGACCCGGTCTTAAATGACCTTAGCTGTTGATAGGCCGTTAAACCCCAACAAACAAACAACAATTCCATTGGAAATGATTCTAAAGTGCTGCCGGACCAAGTTTTTGATGAGAAAAATGGAAAAAAACAAGTTTACTATGCTATGTTGTGGTATAAAAACATATTATGCTATGTTGTGGTATAAAAACATATTGTTTTGTTTGTTTCTCTTGTGCACACGTCTGAACAAAAATCAGTATATTATAGAATCCTATCACCAAAGTGATGTATGTGCTATTTATCAGGCAACTCGCTATGCAGCGACGAAATACACACTGGTGGATAGCAAATTGTCATATCCTACTTTAACTAGATAGGAATATTCGGTCACAACTACTGGTAAAATGGCGTCACATGACGTTACACATTACATAATGACGCAATGCAAACAAGTCTGCATTGTTTTCAGTGAAATTCACATAATAATTCCTCATTCTGTAGCGTAAAACATTACCTGATAAATAGAATACCAGGCTAATGTATATCAAGTTTATCGGGCTCGGCTCGGAAATGGTCTGAATTCCTCAACAAGCCTCGTAATCTGTACACATTTCCTAGTCTTGCCTGATAAACTTGATCAAATGTGGTTTGACTGGAGACATGGGGCTTATGTGTTTTTCTACTAGTGTAGATCGAGATCAGCCTGTACATCAGGATTTTCACTGATCGCCATTCCATCAACGAAACACCAGTCGTGCTTCTAACAAGCAGTATTGATTGTTATCAGGCTACAGTAGTGTAGTATTTGATTAGGAGTTGTACTGGTGACAAGTCCCATAAGCCCCATTTCTCCAGTCACAGCCACAACTGACACCAGCCTGTTATTCTGTGTGTTACAGACTGCGGTGTCGTGGATGTGCCAATCCACGGGTCCGTGAGTATCCCGTCGGGCACGACATACGGCCAGGAGGCCACATTGAGCTGTAACATCGGCTACACGCTGTCGGGCGCGCCCACCCTCATATGTACACACACCGGTGTCTGGAGTGCAGAGGTACCAACATGTGCACTGCAAGGTAAATGTTCTCAATTGTCGTATTCGTGTATTCATCCGTGATTCACTGCTTTTCATCTACATGTTCTGTGCTTACAAATCCAATAATGCCAAATTCAGTTTGAACTCACTTTTGTGAAAACTGCCGATGTATATGACTAATTGTAAGAACTAATTGTCGGGCCTGCTTTAGCCTTTTGACCTTCACATGGTTGTGGAAACACATTTTTTATGTCAAAATGTTTCTTCAACCTTGACTTTTTTTTTGTGTTTTAAGCAGCACTTCTCACGGTTTTTTTTATGCTTACTTTAGCACATGCCCATGATCATGTTATGGTCAAATGCCTCGGCAAGCGCAACACCACTTCCGTAGCGGAATTCTCGTTATATTTACATTGCATTTTCTGATTTTTGTTGGCCTGTATGTATACACACAGGTCTCTGTAGTGCTGAGGTGCCTTGTACATTGCAAGGTAAATGTTGGAATTCACTGAACTGTCGTATTTGTCTGTGTTTCACTACTTTACATCTACTGTGGTTGCAGATCCAATAATCACAAATAATGTTTTAACCCTTTCACCCCTAAGTGACTGGAATGGAATTTGATATGTATGTGCAACCAATCCAATCATCACAAAATGATTTTCAGACTTGTCCATTGGGGTGTTTTTGTTCTCTCTAAAATATGAAAATTACTTGCAAAAAGTGCAGATCCTGATGAGACGGCTCGTCACGAGCCAGCTCATCTGGATCTACACTGTTTGCCAATACCACTATACAGGCCTGTGGTGTTGAAAGGGTTAACTCTCTTTTATGACCGTTGATTCTCACTAACTTAACAGACCATATGTTTTATATAGCACTATATATGCAACGTCACATGATATACCGTATTTATTCTAATAGTAGCCCCCTCTCTAATAATAGCTTCCTTCCCATATTTGCATTCTAAATGTTATTTTCACATACAAAAGCCATTTAAATGACTTTTGTATGTGAAAATAACATATTTTGATCCTATTTTTCACGTTTTGATCCCCACAAATTGCATGGCCCTGTGGGAATTTATTAGAATAAATATGGTATTGATTAAAATTGTGAACTTTGCACTGTATGTAACCATGGCAGCCGGGATTAAGGCCGTGGACATGGAGGTGAAACTGAACTACACCGTCGACCCTAAAGACGACCTCTCTGACCCCGCGACCTACGACATCTACCTGCAGGAAACGGACAATGCGGTATGTCATGTCTTCTTTAGCCACAGTCTTTATACCCCCCCCAACGACTGGAGTCCGGTTGTCTGTCCGTGCGTCCTGTCCGTCCCGTCCGTCCCGTCTGTCCCGTCCGTCCGTCCGTGCTAAACTTAACATCAGAGAAATGTTATAACTTCTATTTCCTTCATCTAAAATGATTAATATTTCACACATGCAATCATGTAAGGCTCTACTACCATGCTGCACCAAATCGACGACCGTCCAACCCCTGCTGATCCCAAGGTCAGTGTCAAATACTTAGTCTCTTTACAAAACTTAACATCAGAGAAATCGGTTATAGCTTCTATTTCCTTACATATTTATGGGCACATGGGCCCACGCGGGGGGTATTCTGTAAGCCTCGCTTACTGACAAATCTAGTTGTTGTTAGTTACTGGTGGTAAAATACAAAACTCTGGTAGAGGGGTCTGTTTCACTAAACTAAAAGTGCAAAATTATGATAGTCTGTAAATTACACATTAACAATGTTTTCTTGTGAACAATTATTTGATTTACATTAATTGAGCATTGTTTAATAAATGTAAATCCATCCATTAAAATTTCCAGACGATCCTAAATTTGCACTTACGAACATTTTAGTTGAACAAAGTTTAGTGAAACGGCCCCTTGGAGATTTGCAAAGTTACTGCCTGCAAATGTTTATTTGTATGCCTCTGACATGTGGTGTGACATATGTCGCTGTGACTCGAGGAATGCATGGGGCATATGGGCTGGTGACCAGTGTAGCTCCAATAGCACACTTAATGATCTATATTCCTTGTTGGAAGCATGATGGGTGTTACATTCATGCAATGGTGAACAGTGTTACTGATTTCTTGTTCCATTGAGTTATCCCCCCTTTGTTTACTGGCTATGCCTTGACAGACGTATATTATGACCTTCAGCACTCTTGTTGTATGACTTCATAAAAATGTTTTCATTCAATAAATATAATATTAAATCATCAATCATTTAAGATAAATCTATTTAAAAGTCAGTTGCAATTGTAAAAACAATTAACCCTTAGACACAACAATTGTCGTCTGCTGTTGCTTTCTTTTTCTTGCCTTATTTTTCAGTAAAAACATGGTTTGACAGCACTTCAGAATCATTTCCAATGGAAATGATTCTGAAGTGCTATCAAAGCATGTTGTAAATTATTCTAAAGTGCTGTCGAAGCATGTCTTTGATGATAAAAATGGAAATTAGAAAATAAACAACGGACAACAAAAAATGATGATAGCGGTCTAAGGGTTAAAAAGCAAATTGTATTTGAGCATTGTCCATTTTCAGTTGACGAAGTACTACAGGCAGAAGATGGGCAATGACATGAAGGATGTTAATGTGATGGCTATTTGGTGAGCATGGCGTCAATTTGGGGCCCGTTTCACTAAACTTTGTATAACTATCAAGTAAATGGGCAACCAATTTCACATTAACAGCCTATTTTGGTTGATTTGTTCTTATTTAATGACCCCTACATGTCTGTGGAAACTGGTGGCATTCATGAACCACATTGATGTGTGAAGAGAATTTATAGAACATTTTTTTCATACAAAGTTTAGTTAAACTGGTCCCTGGCTGTGATTGGACAAATGGGTCTTATGGTGGTTTACCGGCGTCCGTCTCGAAACCTTAAGTCTTGTGTAAATGTCTTATAATTTCTGTTCCCTTACACGGATCTGCTTGATATTTCATGCACGCATTTCTCTAATGGTCCTCTACCACACTGTGATGAATCCACAACCGTCCTGCCCCCACTAAGCCCACGGTAAAGGTCACATACTTGGTGCGTTCAAAACCTTAACACTCGGGTAAATGTCTTATAATTTCTGTTTCCTTGCACTCGTCTGCTTGATATTTCACACACGCACACTGTGATAAACCCACGATCGTCCCACCCCCGCTAAGCACAGGGTCATGATCACATACTTGTTGCATTCGAAACCTTAATGCTTGGATAAATGTCTTATAACCACCCTGTGACAATCTACAATTGTCCCGCCCCCTCTAAGCCCAGGGTCATGGTCACATACTTGGTGCATAAAAAACCTTAATGCTTGGGTAATTGTCTCATACTTTCTGTTTCCTTGCACAGTTCTGGTTGATACTTCACACACGCATTGCTCTAGCGGTCCTCTACTGCCCTGTGACAAATCAACTATCGCCCCACCCCCGCTAAACCTTGTGTCAAGGTCACATACTTGGTGGATCTGCTTGATATTTCTATCGCCCTATGACAAATCCATGACCATCCCATCTCCGCTAAGCACAGTGTCAAGGTCACACACTTGGTGCATTCCAAACTCGGGTAAGTGTCCGTTTCCTTGCATATATCTGCTTGATATTTTACACGCCCATTGCTCTGATGGTCTACTTTCATGCTGTGACAAATCCACGCTTCTCTGGCCCTCTGTGTTTTCAAATGTGCCTTGTTTTCTTTGGCTGCCAGCGGGGGCATTCATGTGCCGACAGACCACATTTCTAGTTTGTGTACTCTGTAGCATCAAGTAGTAAATGGTGTAGAATCTTTAATGCATTTGTTGTTAGGTGATGAAACATTCTCATGGACAAATACAATACTGTATGTAAATAATTCTGAATGTGCAACAGACTGCAATACTTGATCTATCCAGTCATTTATTAGGGCCCCGCCGTGAATCGGCAGTGCCCTATAGGTTTCGCTCTGTCCATCTGTTTGTCCGTCCTTCTGTCCGTCCGTCCGTCCATCTGTTTATTTTTTGGAAGTTTCTTTTAAGAGTTTCTCAAATCACCTATAGAGGCCCTAAGTGCATCGACAGACCACATTTTCTAGTTTCTATATGGTATTAAAGTATTTATCATTGTTGTTTAACAGACATGATACCCCAATGAATCCAAGAAAGATCTATTACCACTGACTTTTCTGTGGCCTTCTCCTTCAGACTTGTTAGAACAGACGCGGCCAGCCATTGTGATATTAGAATCTTTTCTTTGTCAACCCATGCAAATGTGCCTTAACCCTTTCAACACTACATTTCCCCATCTCTATATGACATGAGCTGTTGGTGGGACGTTTAACCCATTCACTTTTTTAACACTACAGACCTATTTAGTGTTTGCAAACGGTATAGGTCCAGATGAGCTGGCTCGTCACAAGCCATCTCATCAAGATCTTCACATTTGCAAGTAATTTTCATATTGTTTAGGGGAACAAAAACACCCTACTTATAAATGGTCAAGTCTGAAAATCATTTAATGATGATTGGATTGCTCCTGAAATTAACATATCACAGTCCATCCCAGTTATTTAGGGTTGAAAGGGTTAATTACGCTCAACCAGTAGTGATGTTGTAGGAAGGGGAGTTTGAACGCAGACTACACCGTGATTATGGCTGACACAGAGAAGACAGCCCAGGACTTTGTACAGTCCACCGTGGCCCTCGCTACAGGAGCCCCTGTTGTGGTTTTTGACACCAGTGTTGCCATGTCTGCACTCACCATCAACAAAACTGCAAGTAAATATGTGACTGTGTCTGGAGAAGTGGGAATCGTGACCAGTGTAGATCCAGATCAGCCTGTGCATTTTTTGCATTTTAAAGCTATTTGTAGTGTTGACGGGATAAATAGAATAGTAGGTTAGTGCCGTGAATGGGAAAAAATATCTGGCGTGGCACGGACACGTTTCCTAAGCCTTGCCAGATATTTTTTCCCATTCACGGCACTAACCTACTGTTCTCTATATATTGGTGGAATTGACAAGAACCTTTTCACCATATATGAATGAATATTGTGTTTGTGATTGGTCTTCATTCACTGCCTGGAACAATATTGGGATATTGACAGGGGAGTCTATATATATGTTTTGGTTAAATCTCACACCAAAGTGACTTGGGGAGGCTTCACTGGATGACCTTCAGATCCCACAGAACCTTTCATGCATGTCAAAACCTTTTCAGCACTTATGTAAGGCCCCGAAAGTCACAATTCCGGCATCGTAATCATCGGCGTCAACCTGCATCCAAATGGTGAATATCTTATAATCAATTAGTTGGATGATTACCAAACTTCATCAACATACTTCCTCACATTGATGGCTAACCCCCTTGTCATTCAGGTGACCTTGACCTTGGAGACCGTCGTGGGTGAGGCACTCTCCTGCGATCCCCTTGTGTTTGACAGTCGTACCTCTCTAAACCAGACACCCTGGGGGCTTTACAATGTAACCTCTATAAACCGGACACCCTGGGAGGTCCGGTTTAGAGAGGTACCACTGTAAAACAGGCATGACTACTTCAAGACACGCGTGGGTGCTTTGCGGCGATCATGAATAGGCATTATCATCGGAGATAAATGGCAATGAAACCTATCAAAATTAAGCACAACTCGTGTTTAGCTATGTCCGGTTTAGAGGTTCCACTGTACATGCTTTATAGCCTGTAGGAATGTAGGACGTATGTGGTGTGACCTTGTGCTGGTTCCAGTTGACCTGACGACTGTGAGCGCGGCGGAGTTGAGCTGTAAGGCATACCTGGAGGCAGCAGGACCCTGTGATATCGGCCACATGTGCAGCATGCAGACCTCCCAGCCTACCTGTGTGTAAGTTTGTGTGTCTGACGGAAGGTTTGACTTTTTATGCCCGCTCCACCAAATGGTGATCGGGGTATATAGAGGATATTCATATTTTTGCAACGAATATGACATATATGTTCATCGAGTGGTGTGAAATGTCCATATTTCACAAGTGCCGTGATATGGACATTTCACACCACTCGATGAACATATATGTCATATTCGTTGCAAAAATATGAATATTCTATTTATTATATACCACGCCATGGAAATTAGCAGTTTTTTAGACTGTATGCGGTAATGAATGTGTATTTGCAGCCGGCACTGCAGGTGCGCGTTATGAATATAGATAGCGGAAGTAGTCGTATTTTCACCGGAAGTTTTTTTATTTCATCGATGAGAACATATGACTTTTATTTACATCATATAACTATGTATTTCATGGGTAGGTATATAATAAATAACCTTACTGGCATCTGTACAAACAGCACATACATCCTGTTCTGTCTGGTTTGTACGTCCGTCACAAATTCAACTCTTGGGTAAATTTCTTTTAATTATTCCCCCACAACCGAAGTTCAGGGGGTGGGGGGGGGGGGGTATTGGTACATATAGGTACAGATATATAGTCAGCTTATCTGTTGGACGGTCGGTCTGCTGGAAATTTTGTTTCCGCTCTGTATCTAAACCGATAAATGGATTTTCAAATATTATAATACCAATGTTTGCCATGATGTAACGACGTGTCACGTTCAATACATCTGAAACTGTACCTTTAAATCCTATCGATTTCATAAAGATAACAAACTGAAATTTCAGTCCGGACCCGTCCATTGATTGTGGTGCGGTGGCTCCCCCTGTCCACGGGAATGTGGACCAATCACGGGGCACCCTCTACAGCGATACGGTGATCTACACCTGTAACCTTGGTTACTTGATCGTTGGGGAGAACACGAGAACCTGTCAACCAGATGGCAGTTGGAGTATGCAGGCACCAACATGCCTATCAAAGGGTGTGTATGGTCTGTTTAACCCTTTCACCCATTATAAAAGTAATAGGATTAATACTAATCCTATTACTTTTAGGGCCTGGGGCAAAATGACTGGTGTGGTGAGCACCTGGCACCAGATCAGGATTTTGGAATTTCAATACTGATTTTTTTCTGATTTTCCCCCAGTCTGTACAGGTGAAATACGGGATTAACCACATTAACCAGGCCTAAAATGACAGGCCGTTAAACGCAATTAACCCTTAGACCGCACACACAACAATTGTCGTCCACTGTTGCTTTTATGCCTTATTTCTCAATACAAACATGTTTTGACAGCACTTCAGAAGTAAACAGCAGACAACAAAAAATTAAGATAGCGGTGTAAGTGTTAAATAAATCAGATATAAAGAATGCATAATGAGTTACCTGATAAATCTATACAACATAGCCATGGCCGACAGTAAAAAGCTTGCTGATCAGGGGCTACACTAGTCACATATGTCATAAATCTCATTTCCCCAATCACAACCACATACCTTCATTTTCCATGGATGTTATCTCTTCCAGATTGTGGGTTGCTTGGAAACCCTGCCAATGGCTTCGTGGACACGTCGGCCGGCACTTTCTATGGAATGTCGGCGTTCTACAGCTGCACTCCCGGCTACAGTTTGATTGGTCCATCCAGTGTCACATGCACATCTGACGGAACGTGGAGTGACAGACAGCCAGTTTGTACTGTGTCCAGTAAGCACTAGAATGTTAACTTTTTGACTCCCTCACGTTAGTGGAAAGCGAGACATAATGGTCACAATTTCGGCATCGCCTTATGCGTCATTGTCGTAGGCATTGTAGGTGTCAACAATGTCCAAATATTGAACTGTTAGTTGGATCATTACAAAAATTCATCAATCATCTGACATATTTTGTAGTCATCGTGTACTCTGGTGGGTAGGCAGATCTGAATCATGTTCAGTATACATGTTTACAATTGGTTAGTGTGTCGGACTACTGATCCAAGGGTCGTGGGTTCGAGCCTGACTAGTGGCGTGCGTTGTGTCCTTGAGCAAGACACTTTATCCACACTGCTCCAGTTCACCCAGCTGTAAATGGGTACCGATAATTCGTAGTTGCTCTGTAAATACGAATTACCGGCTTCTCTCAAAAAAAAAATCTCTACCTCTGTTCTTTCTCCCATTCTTGGGAGACGGCATGCAAGGTCCTAGAGCCAGTGATGCCGTTAAATATAAGCTAAAAAAAAAATGTTTACAATGGTCTTTTTACATTCTGTGTCCTTGTCCATATAATAACTTTAGTTATGCTGAATGCATTGTCACCGAATTTGGTATACCTCTTTATTATGACATAAGGAAGGATGTGATTATATTTTTAGCTCACCTGAGCAAAGCTCATGTGAGCTATTCTTATGGCAAAGTGTCCGTCGTCCGTCGTCCGTGAACATTTTCAATCATGTTCTTCTCCCGAACTGCTGAGCCGATGTTGGTCAAACTTTACAAGGATGATATATGGGTGATACCATTTCAGATTTGTTAAAATGAAGGTCATCGACAATCCAAGATGGCCGCCGTGGAAAAGTAGGTCAAATTCTTAAAAAATCTTCTTCTCACGAACCGCCAGGCCGATTTTGACGAAACTTTGTATGAATGATCGATAGTTAATGCTGATTCAGATTTGTTCATATGGTGGCCCCTGGGTCAAAAATGGGCGTGGCACGAGGGGTCAAATATGGGTCAAATTTTATTTTTGACCGAATATGGTCATATAATATATCAAATCGAAGGTATCGACTAGTCGATCACTCTGGAGCATTTTTTGTCTAAATCAGATGATTTTGTCATCCAAGATGGCCACCGAAAGGTAAAAAAGTTGTTCTTTTACTAAAGATTTCAAACGTTATTCTTCTTGTGAACTGCTTGGCCGATATTGGCCAAACTTAACTGTAATGGTCTGTGGGTGAAGCCTGTCCATTTTTGTTAAAATGGAGGTTATCACCAAATCCAAGATGTCCGTCGTTGAAAAGTAGGTCAAATTGTCAAAAAATCTTCTTCTCGCAAACCTCCAGGCCGATTTCGACGAAACTTGGTGTGAATGATTGATAGTTAACGCTGTTTCAGATTTGTTCATATGGTGGCCCCTGGGTCAAAAATTGGCGTTGCCCGAGGGGTCAACTAGGGGTCAAATTATATTTTTGCCCGAATATGGTCATATAATATATCAAATCGAAGGTATCGACTAGTCGATCACTTTGGAGCATTTTTTGTCTAAATCAGATGATTTTGTCATCCAAGATGGCCACCGAAAGGTAAAAAAGTTGTTCTTTTACTAAAGATTTCAAACGTATTCTTCTTGTGAACTGCTTGGCCGATATTGGCCAAACTTAACTGTAATGGTCTGTGGGTGAAGCCTGTCCATTTTTGTTAAAATGGAGGTCATCACCAAATCCAAGATGTCCGCCGTTGAAAAGTAGGTCAAATTGTCAAAAAATCTTCTTCTCAAACCTCCAGGCCGATTTCGACGAAACTTGGTGTGAATGATTGATAGTTAACGCTGTTTCAGATTTGTTCATATGGTGGCCCCTGGGTCAAAAATGGGCGTGGCCCGAGGGATCAACTAGGGGTCAAATTATATTTTTGCCCGAATATGGTCATATAATATATCAAATCGAAGGTATCGACTAGTCGATCACTCTGGAGCATTTTTTGTCTAAATCAGATGATTTTGTCATCCAAGATGGCCACCTAAAGGTAAAAAAGTTGTTCTTTTACTAAAGATTTCAAACGTATTCTTCTTGTGAACTGCTTGGCCGATATTGGCCAAATTTAACTGTAATGGTCTGGGTGAAGCCTGTCCATTTTTGTTAAAATGGAGGTCATCACCAAATCTAAGATGTCCGCCATTGAAAAGTAGGTCAAATTGTCAAAAAAATCTTCTCACAAACCTCCAGGCTGATTTCGACGAAACTTGGTGTGAATGATTGATATTTAACGCTGTTTCATATTTGTTCATATGGTGGCACCTGGGTCAAAAATGGGCGTGGCCCGAGGGGTCAACTAGGGGTCAAATTATATTTTTGACCGAATATGGTCATATAATATATCCAATCCAAGGTATCGACGAGACGATCACTCTGGAGCATGTTTTGCCAAAATCAGATGATTACGTCATCCAAGATGGCCACCGACACATGCACATTCGCAATATATGTTAGATCAGAAGGTACATGTACCAACAAATTCTGTGGAACATTTGAAGTTGTAAGTGAAGAGTCTTTGTGAAATCAAGATGACCACTATGGAGGCTTTTAGGTGAGCGATACAGGCCCATTTGGGCCTCTTGTTTAATGTTCTGATGTATTATCTTCCACTTTACTCACTGTGCCCCAACGACCAGAATATTGTGACCTTTAGCAGTGTTGTTGCTTGTGTCTTTGTCTTTGTATACACTGCATACTTGTTTCTGAGGGACAGGATGGCAGGGATACATGGGAGGTTCAGGGTGGCATTTTAAACTGCTTTTTCCCACTGACTATTAGTCGATACTTTTGTTGTCGCATTTACATGCATCATTATATACATTATAGTCGCTACCCTGTCTATCTGTTCGTCATCTGTCTGTCCAAGATTTGCGTTAAAGTTTTCGGCGACCTACTACATGTATATCCGTTACCATATTGTTGGATTGGCTTGAAACTTTATGTAGTTAAATGTACAGTGAAATCACGATCGCTCAAAATGTGATGGCTCGTAATGTCGGGCTCGCTCGAAATAGCGTCACGGTCCCGATAATTTTCCCTATATGTTTAATGTATTTTACATACGATGGCTCAAAATGCAACTCATCGAAAAATGCGATCCCTCGAAACATTTTTCCCGCAGACTCATTTCTCGCTATTTTGCTATACGGTGACTCGAAAGTCATGTCGAAGTTTGTGCTTGGCTAATTTTCGCACCTCTGCGTCCGACTTATTACGATCAAAGACCGAGCCGCGCTCTACCTGTCTATGAAATGTGGTTTCTTTTCAAGTGCAGTTAATTGCTTTAAGTGGTGCAATTTGGTCGTTAACGTTGTTGATTGCGATCAACGATATACGGCGATTTATTAAATATTCTGGGCTTTGGCCACTCGGCGCATTTAAAAGTCTGTCATAAGTCATTGGTTGTTTTTCGTGGTAACTCACGGGTTATACTCGAATAACCCGAGTATCACTGGAACAACCAGAGTCGTTGCTCAGGTTCAAGTCGAGTTAGAACCCTAGTAACCCACCACCCGGCATGGGTTCGATTAAAGTTACTCGAGTAAGGTTCAAAGGTCAAAATTATTTAACTGGAGTTGTAACTCTGCTTGTTCTAGTGGTCCTCGTGTTATTCGAGTGGCTACTCGGAAGTTAAAACGAAAAACGCCCATTAATAATACCGCACTTCCTAGTTAGGCAGAGATCACTGGTCGTGACAAAAATGATTTGCTCTTACTGAATTTCCGATCAGTGCAGCATTAAATCGGACTGCATATTCAGTTCAGGACGTGAAATGTTTGTCCTCTACAGCTATTCATGATGCATAATATAGTGCTGGAGAGTTGCAGGAGTCTGTAAGTTGATCAGTGTTTATACTGGTCACAATCTTAGTACGGTAGCCTAAAGCACCTTTGTTGCGTCGCAATATTTTACGATTCATGACTGATTCCCGATTTTTTATGGGCGCCGTAAACATCGTTTGAGCTGGGCCCATACCCCACTGTTTCGAGTGACGTCACAACCACCTGCGACATTACTTATGTACTCCACTATTTATAGTAAATACTGGATCTTTTGATAATACTTGAAATAAAGATAGTTTTGTAAATACATTTAAAGTTTATTTAATTTCACATAACTTAATCTGCGAATAAATACTATGATCATCTAAAACATGGATACACTCTATTATGCTTCGTTATTTCCTAAATTCGAAGGGTACAGTAGTCGACAAATATACCAAAATCGCAAGATGCGATGGCTCGAAAGATGCAATCACTCGAACAAAATATGCAGACCTGTGTCATTTCGAGCCATCGCGATTTCACTGTATTTGTCATCATCCATATTTTCATTCTATAGCCCACCCATGCGGCCTCTGTGGTTAACATCGAAGTCAAATGACATAGAAATTTACGTTAATGTTTTTGAGTGGTACATCCATGAGTGTTATTGATTTCTTGTTTCACGAGTCAGAAGTTGGGTATTTTAACCATTAGACCGCGACACACAACAATTATCGTCTGCTGTTGCTTTTATATCTTGCCTTATTTCTCACTAAAAACATGGTTTGACAATGGAAATGATTCTGAAGTGCTGTCAAAGCATGTTGTAAATTATTCTAAAGTGCTGTCAAAACATGTTTTTGATGATAAAAATGGAAAACGGGAAATAAACAGCAAACAACAAAAAATTAAGATAGCGGTGTAAGGGTTAAAAATAAATCTGAAAGCTGGTCTGCCAATTCTGAGCTGGTTCTAGTACATATTGACAATATGTGACAAACACTGCAGAACAGATCCTGGTGATTTGGCTCATTGCGAGCCAGCTCATCTGGATCTACAGTGTTGCAAATGTTAGCTTTATGGTGTGTAGTGCTGGAATGGTTAATTCCCATTTCTCCAGCCTGTAACGTATATTTGCAGGTTGTGGGAGTTTAAGCAATCCAGCCAATGGTGTTGTTACCATATCAACGTCGTCGTCTCAGCAGAAGGCTGTGTACATGTGTAACCTTGGTTACACGCTAATCGGGGGCAACATTCGTAACTGCCTGACTACAGGCTGGAGTGGAATAATGCCAGTTTGTCTTGTTCAAGGTATGTGTGCCCAATATCTCCCCAATCTGATTGCTCTGACCTGGGGCCCGTTTCACTAAACTTTGTACGACTAAAATGTTCGTAAGTGCAAATTTGGAATCGTCTGGAAATTTCAATTGATGGATTTACATTTATTGAGCATAGGCTGCATATGCAGCCTATGCTCAATAAATGTAAATCCAATAATTGTTTACAAGAAAACATTGTTAATGTGAAATTTACAGACTATCATAAGTTTGCACTTACGAACATTTTAGTTTTAAGAAGTTTAGTGAAACGGCCCCCTGGGGCCCGTTTCACTAAACTTTGTACGACTAAAATGTTCGTAAGCGCAAATTTGGAATCGTCTGGAAATTTCAATTGATGGATTTACATTTATTGAGCATAGGCTGCATATGCAGTCTATGCTCAATAAATGTAAATCCAATAATTGTTTACAAGAAAACATTGTTAATGTGAAATTTACAGACTATCATTAGTTTGCACTTACGAACATTTTAGTTTTAAGAAGTTTAGTGAAACGGCCCCCAGATACATACATACTGGGACCATCAAATATCTCGGTGGGTGTGATATGCTGGCCGCAGCCATCTAGTTCCTTTGTATGCGGCCTTTTGAAAAAATGGACATACATGTATTATGGTATTGTTCTGTTTGTCGGGGTACACATTCAGGGTCTCACCTGGGGCCCATTGACAAAAGTAATGGGGATGGAGGCGCGGCCTAAGACAAAAGTAATGGGGATGGAGGCGTGGCCTAAGACAAAAGTAATGGGGATGGAGGCGCAGCCTAAGACAAAAGAAAACAATGGAACTTAATCCGTACCATCTAAGTCTAAATAATAAATTAATAGTTTTTGTCCTTAAATTAAAAATTTCTCCCTCAAAGTGTACTTAGCAAGATAAGTATACTTTGCAATTTTGGTGAATTCGGATACAGAGCACAACGGGTCACCTATTCACACCTGGGGCCAAATGATCCAGTTCATTAAGGGTGCCTGGCACCAGATCAGGACACTGTATTTCAGTGCAGGACGTTTTCATGTCGTAGTCCAGCTCAAATTAACGTCCTCCCCCATACATCTGCATTCCCCTCGGTACATGTGGCTGTGACTGGAGAAATGGGGCTTATGGGATTTGTGACCAGTGTAGCTCCTGATCAAATAGCACACTTCTGTAGCCTGATAACAATCTATATTCCTTGTTAGAATCATGGCGGGTGTTTCATTAACAGAATAGCGAACAGTGCAGATCCTGATCAGACTGTGCGGATGCACAGGCTGATCTGGATCTACACTGGTCGCAAAACCCATAAGCCCCATTTCTTCAGTCATAGCCACAAATGACTTTGGTGTTGAACAGACATAAATCTCTATCTGTGTCTATTCCCTGCAGACTGTGGACCATTGACCAATCCGATGCACGGTCAGGTAGATACGCCACACGGCACCACGTACGACCGATCTGCCACCTACACGTGTACCAGTATTGGGTACACCCTCAGTGGACCGGATACCAGACGCTGTGCCGAGGATGGCAAGTGGGGTGGAGTTGAACCTGTATGTCGACTACAAGGTACGCTGTACTGTGAAATTATATTTATTCCATAAAATGGGCTTTTGCTGTGTAATTGCTATTCGGGGGTTTACTGTAGTTTTGGTATTTCTGTTTGTTTGTCCGTACGTCTTTTCGAAGATTTGCTTTCAAGGTTTTGTTTGTCAATCCAGGTGATGGCCGGGGGTGTCCGTCAGCCTCTGCTCTGCTCACATGCTCCAGTTTCTTTAACCCTACATACTTTAAATAAAGCCAACATTTGCAAACACTGTAGATCCAGATGAGTCCCCTCTTTACCAGCCATCTCACGTGGATCTGCAATAATGGTCATGATTTTTAATATTTTGAAGAAAAAAAGTTTTTCGAGTAATAACATAGATCAAAGATTGTATTGAGCAATCAATGCCAGGGGCCCGTTTCACTAAACTTCGTACAACTAAAATGTTTGTAAGCGCAAATTTATGATCGTCTGGAAATTTCAATTGATGGATTTACATTTATTGAGCATAGGCTGCATATGCAGCCTATGCTCAATAAATGTAAATCCAATAATTGTTTACAAGAAAACATTGTTAATGTGATATTTACAGACTATCATAATTTTGTACTTACGAACATTTTAGTCGTACAAAGTTTAGTGAAACGGCTCCCAGATGTCTACTGGTGAAGGCATTAAATCATTCATGTAAGATTTTCTATGTAAGTAACTCCTACATGTGTCTCGGCAGACTGTGGCACGTTGTCTGTACCGGCGCATGTCCAGATCGAGTCGTCATCGGGGACCCAGTATGGAGACACAATCAGCTTCAACTGTCTCACTGGCTACCGACTCGTGGGCTCGCCTACGCTGCGCTGCCAGGAAAGTGGTGTCTGGAATTACGCGGTGCCAACTTGCACTCTCATTGGTATGTTGGACAGTGTTATCAATTTATTGACTATAGAAATTAATAGATTAATGTATTTGGAAATGTGATCTTCCTTGATTTATTCATACAGCTGAATCTTGTTATCTCGATATCGTTTATCTCGATATACCTGCTTATCTCAATATACGTCCCAGGTCCCAGCAGAATTCCCTATATAGATCATATATTTTACTCCTAATAACTTGATATCGGATATGTCGATATATCAGTTTAGTCGAAGTGGAAATCGAGTCCCGATAGTATGTTTCCTTCACATTTGTATTCTGATATGTTGATGCGAAAATTAAGCGCCCGGCGCCGCCAAGTCTGAATCACCGCGATTATCTCGGGTAAGTTTTCACATATTTATAAAAACCAAAGACACCCCCGCCGCTAAAATGCGTTTAAAGTTGCATGACCTGTTAAAGCAGTTCACTTAAAACCATAATTAATCAATTAAACTTAAGTCTCTTTTAACAGAAAATGAATTAAACGGTGTTCGTAGCAATAAGTAAATTGTCTGTTAATTACGAAAACAGCTTTAGAATAAACTCAAGCCGCGATTTAATCGCGATTTATGAAAACAACGGAAATAAAGTAAAGAGGCATTTCTGAAGCGATTTTGTTTGGATTTTTTTCAAGAAATTTTGCGAATTGTTATCTCGAGATTCGGATATGTCGATATATTTTCATCAGTCCATTCGACTTCGAGATAACGAGAATGACCTGTATGTGCTTAACTATTAATTAAGAGACATCTCCATCCGTAAATTTCATCTTTATTGATTAATATGGGATTAATTGTAAAAATTAAGAGATATTCATCTTGATTGATTGATTGATAAAAACAGGTTTAAACATTATTTATTTTACGATGATTACTAAAAATCACGAGAGCACTGATATAAATGCTTTCGTTGGCACAGATGGAGGCATAAGCATGCTTTTTAATGTGACCGGAAACCTATTTGTGGCTGGAGAAATGCGGCTTGCAAGTTTTTTGATCAGTGTTGTTATGAATCCGCACCCATAATCCCCATTTCTCCAGTCACAGCCGCATATAGTGATCTGGCCGCCATGCCATCTTAGATACTCGGATAGGCTCGAACGAAGGCCACATATGAGACAAGCTGTGATTTTGTACCCAAGATGTGATATCTCATGAAAAATATTTACAAAATTTAGGATATTTTCTGTAGATTATGTCAAAAGTTGATGAAATGTTCAGAGCGAATGTGGAATAGAATTCTGCATTTGTTATGAAAATATCGACGTCACTTACAGAAAATATCAGTTTCTGTAAAAAAATTCATGAAAAATCGCACATCTTCCTATGTATAAATTCACATGGCTGTCTCATTTGTGAGAAGTACACTTATTGTCACTTGCACTAACTGAATGGACTTTCAGTCAATCAATCCATGAATTGTTGGACCTTCAGACTGTGGCCATGTCCTGGCGGCACCGATCAACGGTCATGTGACCTACCCGTCGACGACCTACTCCTCGACTGCACTGCATACCTGTAACCTTGGATACAGTCTCCAAGGAGACGACCTTCGCACCTGTGGTCTCGACGGATTATGGACAAATACCCCACCCACCTGTACAATCAAAGGTATAAAATGTTGTCTGATATTCAGGTGACATGGAAGCATAATTGATTGGACCAAACCATTCAATGGTCCCTTGGCTGAGGAAAAAGATTTGGCTTTGTGGGCAGGGATTGGTTTTGTCTTAGAAGTTGGAGCACTGGACTTCTGTAGCCTATTTCAGCAACATTGCAAAGTATACTTTTCTATCAAAGTATACTTTGAGGGAGAAATCATTTATTTTTCCTGAAATGCATTATTTCATATAGAACTAACCACTGCATATATTTGATGATTAAAAGTATGCATAATTAGTATAATAAAATTAATAAGTTTCTCCTAAAATTGAAAATTTCTCACTCAAAGTATACTTTGCTAGAAAAGTACACTTTGCAATGTTGGTGAAATGGGCTACTGAGGTTGTGTTACGCCCTAGGAATGAAAAATCCTTTCATAGTATTTCCATCCCACTGGTCTTTTGGATGAGACCCATTCACTTTCACTTTCATTTTACTTTGTGTGCAGCCAGTGTAGTCCAGATCAACATGCACATTCTGTGACTTTTTATCACTGGCGGCCCAAATTTTGCTTATTTTGTTAGATCGTTGTGCAGATGCTAACTGCAGACGCATCAGGCAGGGTTGTGGTTTATCATAAAATAGACCACAGTTACCCATTCTTGACCAAAACATTAGTTATACCCCTGACATACGAAGTATGTTGAGGGGTATATAGTTTTCGTAATTACGTCCGTCCGTTTGTCTGTCCGTCCATCCCCTTTAAAGTTTTTGGGTACCCATTATTTATGTAACGGTAAGTCAAATTGACCTCAAACTTTCTTATCATCATCCATATTTTCATTCCATACGACTCATGCAGCCTTCATGTCCAAGGTCAAGATCAAATTCTTAGAAAGATTTGCGTTTTTGGACCCATTATCTCTGTAACGATAAGTCTGATTGACTTCAAACTTCATATACAATGTACACTGTACTTCCTTATCATAATCCATATTTTCATTCTACACCCATGTGACCTTCATGTCCAAGGTCAAGGTCAAATTACTTTTGCGTCCGTAAGATTTGCGTTAAATTTTTCGGCTACCCATTATCTCGATCTGCAATGATAAGTCAGATTGACTTCAAACTTAATATACTTCCTTATCATCATCCATTTTTTCATTCCATACCACACCAATGCGTCCTTCATGTCCAAGGTCAAATTATTTAGAAATTTGCGTTAAAGTTTTTATCTGTCGGTCCAGGCGGCGGCCGGGTGTATACGTGAGCCCCTGCTCACTTTCTATAGTTGAAAAAAACAAAAATATTGATTCTGAAAATCTATGCAAGTTACTCATGAATATTTAAAATGTGGTAACCTCTTATAAGACTGGTCTATTGTAGAAATAAGAGAAATTAACATGTGATTTGCCAAGTTCGGTAATATATTTATAAGACCAGTCTATTGCAGACTGTGGCGCCGTGGTGAGTCCCGTGAACAGTGTGGTTGATATGACTGGCACCACCGTGGGACAGACGGCCGACTACAGCTGCATCCTGGGATACGAGGCGGCCGGTACCACCACCAGGATCTGTCTCGGCTCCGGTTCCTGGTCCGGCTCCGCACCGACTTGTTCCCTCATCGGTGAGTGATCCATGATCCAAGGTGATGTTTTTAATGCCCCCACCAATTTATTGGGTGGGGGCATTGTTTTACCCGCGTCTGTTAATCCATCCCTCCATCACAAAATGTCATCTTGTTGGTTTAAGTCCTTAACCCTTGCAATGCTGAATTAAATCGTCTGCTGTTTATTTTCCATTTTTCTCATTAAAAAACATGGTTTGCTAGCACATTAGAATCATTTCCAATGGAAATGATTTTAAAATGCTGCCAAACCATGTTTTATTGAGAGAAGTTACAAGATATGAAACAACAGCAGATGACAATTTTCATTAATCCGCATTCTAAGGGTTAAGTTGTATTAGCAGTAGGGCCTACTATTCAAGAGGGGCTACCATTCGAGTAGCGACGGGGCTACTATTAGGGAATACATACAGTACATTAATTCCAGATTGTGGAGCATTGAGCAAACCTCTGTACGGAAGTGTGGACGTGTCTGGAGGCACCACGTATGGCCAGGCGGCCGTCTACGCTTGCAGTACGGGCTACACCATGCTAGGCTCGGCCACTCGACTCTGTGGCCCCGGGTACTGGAGCCCTCCCGCCGCCACCTGTGTCCTAGGTATGATTATTGAGACACGCCATGTGATTTTGTGTCCTGACAGGATGTGTGATATGTGATGACAAATATTTACAAAGTTTACAATATTTTCCACACATGTGGTTGTGACTGGATAAATGGGGCTTATTGGTTTTGCGAAGGTGTAGACCCTGATTCGTCTGAGCAATTCCATCAATGAAACACTCGTTAGTTTACTAACAAGGAATATAGATTGTTATCAGGCTACAGGAATGTGGTATTTAATCAAGAGTACACTGATCACATACGCCCCATTTCTCCAGTCACAATTACAAGTGTTGTTGAAAGTTGATTTAATGTTCATAGCAAATGTGGAATAGAATTGTTGTACTAAATGTATAAAATAGTATAACTAAGTATTTGGGAGTTGTGACATGATCATGTTATGAAAATCGTGTGATATTGAGTAGTGTTATACAAATGTAGTTGGGTTGAAGTGGAATGTCCAGTGTCAAGGTTACGGTTCTAAGGAGTGGTCATAACTTATTCTTCTGTGCAAAATATTTAACATTTTCAGTCAGAAAAGTGTATATATTCAGCATGAAGTGATTATATATTCTCACCCACCAGGTGCCCGGAGATAATAATTTGTAAAAAAAGATCCACTGAACTGTTATTAGCATCCAAAACTTTGTTTTAACCCATTTCTTGATATGGCGACTGCGTTGGATGTATCAAAAGTCTAACTAGATATTCTGACACTCGGGCAGAATATACTTGTCCCACACTACCTCCACTTGCTCACATGTTGATTCTCATTTCACAGACTGCGGCGACCTCTCACCCCCCAGTCACGGTCTGGTGAACATCGACCCCGCCACTGGTGTGGCCTTGTACTCGTGTGAAGCTGGGTACCGGCTTGTCGGCGCGGTAACAGAACGGACATGTCAGTCGGATAACTCGTGGAGTGACGGTCCGGCGCCTCTTTGCGAACTGATCAGTAAGGGTATATTCAGTCTAATACATGCGGTCAGAGAGAAAATTAATTTACAGATTCTCATCCTGGCTTGCTTCTAACATAAATTGCCAATTAGTTGTTGTTGATATATATTTTTAAGAAAATGTAGAATGCCTTCGGAAGGAAGAAGTGCTTATGACATACCCATGGCGTCATTGTCAGCGTCTCGTCTGTGTGACAGACCTGAAACTTGGTATGTAGCTTCCTTATGATGAGTAGATGCACAAAGTTTATATTGATTTTTGATTCAACCCCCGGGTAATGGACTGTCTCTTTTCGACTTAGAATTTGGAAATTTTGCCATGTAACTCGTAAAACATTCAAACCATAATAGCTACAGGCCTGAAACTTGGTATATAGCTTCCTTATGATGAGTAGATGCGCAAAGTTTATTTCTATTTTTGATTCAACCCCCGGGTCATAGATGATCTCCCCCTTTTCGATTTATAATTTTTTATTTGACACTACAGGAATGAATGGCCTTTTTGTGGAATTTATCGGGGTATAAACTTGGAAAAGTCGCAGGAATACTGGACGAAGGCCGGAAGGCCTCGTCCAGTATTCCCACGACTTTTTCAAGTTTATATCCCCGATAAATTCCACAAAAAGGCCATTCATTCCTTATAATTCCAGCATTTGAAATAAATTCATCAAGAAAATGTGTTTATTTTCCGTTTTCTTAAGAATTATTTTAACTGCGCCTCACGGTTACGGAAAGTAGTTCGGCATGGAGTTTACTGGGATATAAATTTTGGACGGAAACTTGCAACGGACCAATCAAATTTTACGGAATTGTGTAAATATTTTTGTGCTGGAATTATTGGGCCATGGATTATCTTCTCCTTTTGGACTTGGAATTTTGCCTTGTTTACTATCAAAGCTATATGTGGGGCATCTCTGTTCTATGAACACATTTTCTAGTTTACAGTCAAGTATGCCAAGCGCACATATCCATGTTTTACAAACATAATGTCTAGTTCTCTAGTGCATGTATACTGAAATAAGGTTGTATTGAACGAAAACATGCTTCACTTGTTCGTACTTAAAATGTCGCCAACAGAAAATATAACAAACAAGAAATGCGTCTGTCGAACGCGGATGCCACCTGCAGCATATTTGAGAAACTGTGACAAAAGTGGTTAACCGAAAAGTGTGACGGACGGACAGACGGACAGATGGACAGACGGAAAGACGGACGGTCCAAACACTATATGCCACCCGTTTCTTCGAAACCCGGTGGCATAATAACTGACAGGGAAATGAATGGGATTTGAAACAACGTGTGTAATAAATATGTTGTAGCGCACAAATGCCAACGAGGACCTAACATTATCGTCCCTGTGGATTGTGCTTTCCTAGACGACGCCAGGAATGGTCGGGTAGCCATCATGTTTATCGGGCTCGGCTCGGAGACACTAGGAATTCCTCGAAAAGCCTCGGAATTCCTTTGCATTTCCTAACCTTGCCGGATAAACTTGACTGGTATTCTCTATGTTCGCAGTAGAATACCACTAGTTTTGGCGATATCAGATTTATCAGGCTTGGTTCGGTAACTGTATGAAGCCGAGGAATTCCTACGCATTTCCAAGCCTTGCCTGATAAACTTGATATCAAGAGACCAGCCAGATATATTTATATCCTCCCTATAGATTGTGCCAGCCTAGACGAGCCCACGAATGGTGAAGTGGCCATCAGCGGGCCCGGGTTGGGAACAACGGCCACATACACCTGTAACCCGGGGTACTACATGACGGGCGTGGCCACCCACTCCTGTCTGCCCGGGGACGTGTGGAGTAACACGGCACCCTCGTGTAGAATTAGAGGTATCGTAATTCCCTGAACATTTGGACACCTAGAAATGGGTTTTTTAAAAAACTTTTTTCCAAAACAAAATGTATTCAAATACATCGTTATTGTGATAAACCAGTACAATCATACTAAAATTAAATATTCAGAGACTAATTGTTTTCGAAAACCCCTATAAATAGGAGTAACATGGCACTCGCATGTAGAATCAGAGGTACCGAAATAACCCTAAGTATTTGGACACAATTTGTTTTGGAAAACTTGTGGAGTAACACTATTTGATTTTGGAAACCTCTATAGATAGTTCGTATTTGTGGAGTAACACGACAAGCTGGCAATTTGACAACCAGAGGTACCATAATATCCCTAAATATTCAGACACCATTTGTTTTCGAAGACACCTAACAAATAGGGAGTAATGTTTGGAGCAACATGGCACCCTCGTGTAGAATCCTGAACATTCCGACACAATTTGTTTTGGGGTTTTCTAAAACAAATACACTGTTATTGTGATAAAACCAGTACAGCCATACTAACATTAAATATTCAGACACAATGTTTTTCAGAAAAAATAAAATAGATAGGTAGTAATGTTTAGAGTAACGAATGGAGTAACATTGCACCCTCGTATAGAATCAGACATACCATAATAACCCTCGATATGTTTTTGGATACCACACAAAACATAACATTGTGGTAAATTTCCTACATTTTAATTTCCCTTCTCTGAACATATAGTCATGCAGTCACTCATGCTGTATTCCACTCATCGAGCCCCTGTGCCCCAAAGTCAAGGTCAAATGACTTAGAAGTTGCGTTAAACTTTTCACATACCTACTAGGCTACTATCTCTGTAAGTTAGATTTGTTTGAAACTTTATAAGCTTATTAGTCATCATCCATATGTTCATTCTGTGTCCCATGCATGCAGCCACTGTGCTCAAGGTTCACTGAGTTGGAAGTTCACCTTGTTTGTTTTAAAGGCAAAAATGTTAAAAAAACTTCTTTTTTTTTCAATATCTCATCAACTCTTCACCAATTTTGATAAAATTTGACCACAATGTGTGTCGAGGGATGGTGCTTTGTTTTGCATACAACTCACGTACAACCACCCAATGTCAAGGTCACCGAGGACTTGATTTTTTTAATTATTATCAAGGCTGCCAGCGAGGGGATTAGCTTCGTTTAATGATGCCAGTTCATGTTTTTCAATGTATCTGTTGCTACATTATTGTCTCGCCCGTGAAGCGGAAAGCGAGACATAGGTTTTGCTTTTCCGGAGTCGGCGGCGGCGGCGGCGGCGGCGGCGTTGGCGGCGTCGGCGGCGGCGTTGGCGGCGTCGTCGGCGGCGGCGGCCGCGTCAGCGGCGTCATCATTCAGTGTTAAGTTTTTGTGTTACAGTCATTGTTCACTGTTAAGTTTTCGTGTTACGGTCATTACTTCAACACCTTATCAGCTACAGTCATCAAACTTTATACATACCTTTACTATGATATGTAAATGAATATAGGACTATTAAAAAAAATTCAAACTATTTCTTTCTATGCTACAAACTGAACATTAATGCATGAAGACCCGTTTTCTCGTGCGCTCTGTACACCTTACCTGTGGAGAGAACAATAGCCTTCTCCAGTTGAACACTTGTGCATGTGCAAGCATGTGCAAATGTCCAGATTGACCACTACCTGTAACTGTCCAGCTAAATTATTACAGGTAATTTATACAGGTAAATTATTATAACTGGGTATTACATTTCCGTAAACTGTGTTGACAATATTGTGGCAATATGTGGACCTGTGCATATATGATATGTAGATAAATATAGGACTATTATAAAAAATTGTGGGCTCCAGTAGCAAGCATTATTTTTGTTAATTTTTAAACTTTTTTTTTTAAACTTTTTTTTCCATTTTTAGCCAGGTTTTTTTTTTGAGAAAAAAATCCAGGCTATTGGATTGGCGAAAGCCGGGCGGGCGGTTGGGCGGGCGGGCGCGCGGCGGGGGTGGCGGGCGGCGTCCACAATCAATGTTAAGTTTTCGTGTTTGAGTCCATTTCTTTGTTACTGTACCACATAGGACCAACAAACTTTCACAGCTTCATAACCAAGGGGTGCCCACCACATATCACTATCCAACATGTTACCTTTTTAACCAGGTTTTTTAAAAAAAAATCCAGGCTATTGGATTGGCGAAAGCCGGGCGTGCGGGCGGGCGGGCGGGCGGGCGGGCGGGCGGGCGGGCGGAGCGGGCGGGCGGGCGGCGGGCGGGCGGCATCCACAATCAATGTTAAGTTTTCGTGTTTACAATGTTAAGTTTTCGTGTTTGAGTCCATTTCTTTGTTTATACTGTACCACCTAGGACCACCAAACTTTCACAGCTTCATAATCAAGGGTTTCCCACCACATATCACTATCCAACATGTTACTTTTTTTTTAATTTGACCCATTTTTTCCGTGTAGTCGACTTAGCCATTTTCAATGTTAAGTTTTCGCTTTTACAAAGTTAAGTTTTCGTGTTTAAGTCCATTTCTTTGGTACTGTACCACCTAGGACCACCAAACTTTCACAGCTTTATAACCAAGGGGTGCCTACCACATACAACTATCCAACATGTGACCATTTTTTTACCTTCACCTATTATTTCTACGTAATTGACTTAGCCATTTTCAACGTTAACTTTTTAACGTATGTCTGGTTAAATATTTTGGTTAAAACTTTTTATGCCCCCGCCACCGAATGGTGAGGGGGGCATATAGTGTTACCGGCGTCCGTACGTACGTCCCGAAACCTTAACGCTGGGTAAATGGCTTATAATTTCTGTTTCCTTGCTCGGATCTGCTTCACATTTCACACACGCATTGCTCCAATGGTCCTCTACCGCCCTGTGACAAATCCACATTCGTCCTGCCCCTGCTAAGCCCAGGGTCAAGGTCACAGACTTGGTGCTTTCGAAACCTTAACGCTGGGTAAATGGCTTATAATTTCTGTTTCCTTGCTCGGATCTGCTTCACATTTCACACACGCATTGCTCCAATGGTCCTCTACCGCCCTGTGACAAATCCCACATTCGTCCCGCCCCCGCTAAGCCCCAGGGTCAAGGTCACAAACTTGGTGCTTTCGAAACCTTAACGCTGGGTAAATGACTTATAATTTCTGTTTCCTTGCTCGGATCTGCTTCACATTTCACACACGCATTGCTCCAATGGTCCTCTACCGCCCTGTGACAAATCCACATTCGTCCCGCCCCCGCTAAGCCCAGGGTCAAGGTCACAGACTTGGTGCTTTCGAAACCTTAACGCCGGGTAAATGGCTTATAATTTCTGTTTCCTTGCTCGGATCTGCTTCACATTTCACACACGCATTGCTCCAATGGTCCTCTACCGCCCTGTGACAAATCCACATTCGTCCCGCCCCCTCTAAGCCCAGGGTCAAGGTCACAGACTTGGTGCGTTCGAAACCTTAACGCTGGGTAAATGGCTTATAATTTCTGTTTCCTTACTCGGATCTGCTTCACATTTCACACACACATTGCTCCAATGGTCCTCTACCGCCCTGTGACAAATCCACATTCGTCCCGCCCCTGCTAAGCCCAGGGTCAAGGTCACAGACTTGGTGCTTTCGAAACCTTAACGCTGGGTAAATGGCTTATAATTTCTGTTTCCTTCCTCGGATCTGCTTCACATTTCACACACGCATTGCTCCAATGGTCCTCTACCGCCCTGTGACAAATGCACATTCGTCCCGCCCCCTCTAAGCCCAGGGTCAAGGTCACAGACTTGGTGCGTTCGAAACCTTAACGCTGGGTAAATGGCTTATAATTTCTGTTTCCTTGCTCAGATTTGCTTCACATTTCACACATGCATTGCTCCAATGGTCCTCTACCGCCCTGTGACAAATCCACATTCGTCCCGCCCCCGCTAAGCCCAGGGTCAAGGTCACAGACTTGGTACTTTCGAAACCTTAACGCTGGGTAAATGGCTTATAATTTCTCTTTCCTTGCTCGGATCTGCTTCACATTTCACACATGCATTGCTCCAATGGTCCTCTACCGCCCTGTGACAAATCCACATTCGTCCCGCCCCCGATAAGCACAGGGTCAAGGTCACAGACTTGGTGCTTTCGAAACCTTAACGCTGGGTAAATGGCTTATAATTTCTGTTTCCTTGCTCGGATCTGCTTCACATTTCACACACGCATTGCTCCAATGGTCCTCTACTACCGCCCTGTGACAAATCCACATTCGTCCCGCCCCCGCTAAGCCCAGGGTCAAGGTCACAAACTTGGTGCGTTTCGAAACCTTAACGCTGGGTAAATGGCTTATAATTTCTCTGTTTCCTTGCTCGGATCTGCTTCACATTTCACACACGCATTGCTCCAATGGTCCTCTACCGCCCTGTGACAAATCCACATTCGTCCCGCCCCCCCCCGCTAAGCCCAGTGGTCAAGGTCACAGACTTGGTGCTTTCGAAACCTTAACGCCGGGTAAATGGCTTATAATTTCTGTTTCCTTGCTCGGATCTGCTTCACATTTCACACACGCATTGCTCCAATGGTCCTCTACCGCCCTGTGACAAATCCACATTCGTCCCGCCCCCTCTAAGCCCAGGGTCAAGGTCACAGACTTGGTGCTTTCGAAACCTTAACGCTGGGTAAATGGCTTATAATTTCTGTTTCCTTGCTCGGATCTGCTTCACATTTCACACACGCATTGCTCCAATGGTCCTCTACCGCCCTGTGACAAATCCACATTCGTCCCGCCCCCGCTAAGCCCAGGGTCAAGGTCACAGACTTGGTGCTTTCGAAACCTTAACGCTGGGTAAATGGCTTATAATTTCTGTTTCCTTGCTCGGATCTGCTTCACATTTCACACACGCATTGCTCCAATGGTCCTCTACCGCCCTGTGACAAATCCACATTCGTCCCGCCCCCGCTAAGCCCAGGGTCAAGGTCACAGACTTGGTGCTTTCGAAACCTTAACGCTGGGTAAATGGCTTGTAATCAAATATGCCTCGTTTTCTTTGGCTGCCAGCGGGGGCATTCGTGTGCCGACAGGCCACATTTCTAGTTTGTTATACTATATCTCTGCAACTGCTTCACCCATTACCTTGAAACTTCACATGGGTGTTTATCATCATCCATATTTTCATTCTAACCCCCAACCGTGCGGCCCCTGTGCCGAATGTCAAGGTCAAATTACTTTGAAGTTTTTTGTTAAAGATTTTTCGTGTACTATATCTCTGCAACTGCTTCACCCATTACCTTGATACTTCACATGGGTGTTTATCATCATTGTCGCACCCGCTTGCGGAAAGCGCGATATCGTCGGCATTTTGGCATACGTCCGTCCGTACGTCCGTGTGTCCGGTTAAAGTTTTTTTGTTAAAGTTTTTCCATCTACTATATCTATTTTTTTAGTGTCCTTGCCTCGCCCCAAGGCGCGACATGCAGGCCACAGCCATCTAGTCTACAAAAAGTGGGTATAATTATGTTATCCAAGTGTCTATACTTGGAAAAAACCTGGCCTTCGTGGCTTTGCCTCGTTTCTTGTTTAAATTTTTTTTTCAATTTTTGTCTAGTAGCATAAGGTCGTAAGTGCTATATACCGACTATTATCATATACTAAAACAATTATTGACTAGTGAGCCATAGAATATAATTTGATATTATATGGCTCACTAGTCAATAATTGTATAATATGTTCGGGTCAGTGAAAATTGCTTTCTGGCCCAGGCTCGAGGTCAAGGCGGCAGGACAAGGCGAGACATTTGATTCCGCGGGATTCTTGTATATATATCTTACCCTGAGATCACCAGATGTCTCGGTGGGCTCGACATGCAGGCTGCGGCCATCTGGTATTATCCAGGCTGTCAGCGATGGGATTAGCTTAATGAAAACGATGGTTTTGGTTTAATTAGGATCCAATATAACAGAAGATATATTCACGTTTCACAAACATTAATCTCTAGTTTTGCCTGCAGATTGTGGCCGTCTGGCAGCAGTTCGTGGTGGCAGTGTAACCTACCCATCTGGCACGACATACCAGCAGGTGGCCACGTTCACGTGTATCCACGGCTTCACCCAGAACGGTGACATGGCACCAGTGTGTCAGGCCAAGGGCACGTGGACCGATGTCCCCAAGTGTGAACCTAAAGGTATTAAATGTGGCTGTGACTGGTGAAAGTGGGCTTCCGGGATTTGTGACCAGTGTACATCCTGATAAAATAGCACACTCCTGTAACTAGATAACGATCTATATTGCTTGTTAGAAGCATGGCAAGTGTTTCATTTTTGGAATGGCGATTAGTGCAGATCCTGATCAGACTGTGCAGATGCACAGGCTGATCTGGATATACACTGGTCACAAACACAAAAGTTCAATTTCTTCAGTTACAGCGACATATAGGACAGCATTGTGTGAGATTATCTGGCCCCTTCCCCATATTTCGGCAATATTATTTCCGAGATTCAATGCGAAAATTCTGTGTCTGGTTTGAAAATGCATTCATGTTCAAAGTCAAAAATACAAATCTTATTTATAGGACTGGTCTATATAGTAACCTTCGACACTCTTGTTGTTTTTATGCCGAAAAAATAACACCTTTTTAACTTGGCCATTTTTTCTACATTTTTCTATACAATTATATATACGGTACAGAGTTTGTGTACACAACTCCTCCGAAACCGTTCAGTCGATCGTTCTGAAACTATACACACGTCTTCTACACATATTGAAGATGTGCACATTGGTGTTTTTATGCCGAAAAAATATTTTTTAACAAAAATGTGTTCTTTTTAGCTTAGCCATTTGTTCTACATTATTGTATCCAATTCCCTATCATTTCTACTTTACACTCTACTTTTCTATCTCTGCCTAAATTAGTATACATGTTTAGCACAACGAGATGAAGAAATAATGCTATAGACTTTCAAATTCTCATTAATGTTTCTTACCTTGGTGACAGCTTCACATTTCTGCTTCTTCGCTGTCTGGCCCATATTCGACGGGCGTATTTTGTGACTTGCGGCACTCTTGTTTGCTATAAAATCAATATTTGATAGAATTTCATCAAACCAAACAAATTGGGGAGGATGACTTTTTTGTTATTTGTAAAAAAGTACTTACATTTAAGTATTTTTTAGATTTAATGTGTTTTATAGCCAAAATTTCATCGGCAGAAAAACATGGAACAGACAGTACCAGTTATATTGTGACTACCGACACTGTTGTTACAGACTGTGAGTCACTGCCTGACCCAACCAATGGTGCTGTCGACGTGTCCAGCGGTACAACGTTTGGGGAGACGGCGCGATACAACTGTGACCGAGGCTACAGCCTGTCCACAACTGCTTCCCGGCTGTGTGAGGCCAGCGGTCTGTGGGCCGGACTGGCACCCATCTGTACTGTTGTAGGTATGTACCGGGTATTATAATATTATGAGACACGTCGTGTGATTTTGTACCTTCGGACATCTGCGTAATTTCATGAAATACGTTTACAATATTTTCTGTAAATGGCTCAAATGTTGACAACACTGTCGGAGTACATGCGGTTGACAAAATTATATTCCGCATGTACTCTGAAAGTTATGTCAACTTTTGACTTTATTTATGAAAAATATTATAAATTTTGTAAACGTATTTAATGAAATTACGCAAATGTCCGAAGGTACAAAATCACATGGCTCATCTGATATGTGGTTGTGACTGGACAAATGGGGCTTATGGGTTTTGTGACTCATGTGTCGAATAGCACACTCCTGTAGCCTGATAACGATCTATATTGCTTGTTAGAAGCATTACTGGTGTTTCATTTATAGAATGGTTGACAGTGCAGATCCTGATTAGATTGCAGGGGCCCGTTTCACTAAACTTCTTACGACTAAAATGTTTGTACGTGCAAATTTAAGATCGTCTGTAAATTTCACTTTATGGATTTACATTTATGAGCATAGGCTGCATGCAGCCTATGCTCAATAAATGTAAATCCAATAATTATTTACAAGAAAGCAATGTTAATGTGAAATTTACAGACTATCATCATTTTGCATTTACGAACATTTTATTCTTACAATGTTTAGTGAAACGGCCCCCAGATGCACAGGCTGATCTGGATCTACACTGGTCAAAAAACCCATAAGCCCCATTTCTCTAGTTACAGACGCATATAACCTTGATTGAACAAGGAGTGCTGATTATCGTGAAATAATGCACAAGTGATTGTGTCCCTACGCTTAACAAACAAATGAGCATAGAGCAACCAGTTTGTTTAGCAGGAGGACCCAATCATGAGGCCATTATTTCAAGATAATCAGCTCAGCTGGGTAAATACACATTTTCTTACATTTCACAGATGATACATTTGTACTTTATAAAAACAAATTTAAGCCAATCGAGCGTAAAATTCCCCGTATAGTGGTGTAAGCTACTGGCTGAAATGTAAGAAATAAATTTCTTACATTTTAGCCAGTAGTTTACAGAAATATAACGGTGAATTACACCACTCGGCAGCAGTAGTTTACACCACTCTCGTGCTTACCATATATGGATAAATGACGTCAGTAACGTCGCAATGACGTGTCTCCTTCGGCCAGTCAAATGCTGTTCTCGGACACACCTCCTGAATCGCGAGACGGTCGCCTTCACAACGACCCACCACCAGAATTAATTTGCAAACCTCTTTGCCATATTTATACTCCCCGCAACGAGTTGTGGGGGGGCTCGTTGCGAGGGGGTGTATACTGGAGTCGGGTTGTCCGTGCGTCCGTGCGTCTGTGCGTCCGTAAATTTAACATCAGAGAAATATTGTTATAACTTCTATTTCCTTCATCTAAAATGCTTAATATTTCACACATGCATTCCTGTAAGGCTCTACTGCCATGCTGTGCCAAATCCACGACCGTCCAACCCCCGCCGATCCCAAGGTCAAGGTCAAATACTTAGTCTCTTTACAAAACTTAACATCAGAGATATATGTTATAACTTCTATTTCCTTCATCGAAAATTCTTAATATTTCATGCATGCATTCCTCTAAGGCTCTACTATCATGCTGTGACAAATTCCCGCTGATCTCGAGGTCAAGGTCACATACTTAGTCTCTTTACAAAACTTAACATCAGAGAAATCGGTTATAACTTCTATTGCCTTGTTCGGATCTGCTTCACGTTTCGCAAACGCATTGCTCCAATGGACCTCTACCACCCTGTGACAAATTCACGTTCATGACGCTCCCGCTAAGCCCAGAGTCAAGGTCACAAGCCCACACACTTGGACATTTTTACATATTTTAGGGGTACCTGGGCCCACGCGGGGGATATTCCATAAGCCTCGCTTACTGACCAATCTAGTTTACGCTTGATTCGCTTTGTTTTTATAAAGTATCGTGTGTGAAATGTAAGAAAACGTTTATTTAACCAGGTGAGCTGATTATCTTGAAATAATGCCCCCGTGATTGGGTCCTAGCGCTAAACAAACTTGGTTCGCTACGCTCACTTGTTTGTTTAGCGGAAGGACCCAACACTCGTGCATTATTCCACGATAATTAGCTTCTCTGGTTGAATAAACGGTATTTCTTACTTACATTTCAATCGGTGTTTTACACAAATGTAACAATGAATTACATCACTCGGTTCTGTATAGTGGCAGTAGTACCACTCCTGTTTCACATATTAACGTCACAATGACGTGTTTCTTTCGTTCAAACAAATCGTTTTCTCAGACACACCCTCTGAATCGCGAGACCGTCACCACTACAGGTCTGACACTGGTAATTAATTCACACAAGTTTTATTCATATTCACACTTGATTTGCTTTGTTTTCATACAATATCATGCGTGAAATATAGAAAAGTTTTGTTTAACTCCTCGGCTGTTTATCATCAAATAATGCGCTCGTGATAGGGTCCTACCACAAAACTCAGACTGATATTGCCTTTTGGTGATCCACCAGCTAGTTAAATAAATGGTACCAATTGCCTACCTACCTAGTGCCTGGCATAAAATATAGTAATTGCGAAGCATGGCATGTCAAAGATTAGAGTGTCTCATCAGTTGAAACTGACTGGCCCAAACTGACTGACTGACTGAAAACATTTTCCTTTCAAGTTTGCGGCCCTCTATCAGAGCCGGATGGTGGAGCTGTGGATACGAGCCTTGGTATGATCTTCAACAGGACAGCGACCTACAGCTGTAATCTTGGTTACGACCTTGTTGGCATGGCAACACGTGTGTGTAGTTACGATGGTGTGTGGACGGGTATCGAGCCAGTCTGCAGGCAGATAGGTGGGTTACAGTTGCTGAATGTGTGAATTCCCTGGTACTGTACGTCTGCTTACTTGTGCAAATAGTTACAAGCTACTATAAGGCCATAAAAAAGTACTTTGGTTCTCAGATATCGCCGCGTCTGAATAATCCTTGCGCATTGAGCATTTTATCGTCATGAAGAAATAAAAATTTAAATTCACCACTACTATAAATTCACCACATGATCAATACAACACTACCATGCAAAAATATGTTAAATCCAATCATATCTTACAAAAACCTTGTGATTTTCATGTGTAACTTTACAGAACATATTCTTTTTGTTTGAGTTTGAGATGTTCGTCTCTGATTCTTTTCATTTGCCAGATGCATATATGCAAATAAATTAATACAGCTGCAAAGTATAATTGATGTACGATTCTGAACCATTTACCTTAACCCTCACTACGCGGGAGATTGCTGTCTGCTGTTTTTCATTTTTGCCTTAATTCTTAACAAAAAAAATGTTTTGACAGCACATGAGAATCGTCTCCAGTGGAGACGATTCTCATGCGCTGTCAAAACAGGTTTTTGTCAAGAAATATTGAAAATAAAACATTTCCAGCAGACGACAAAATTTAAATTCAGTGTAGTAAGGGTTAAACTGCTGTAATATTGATAGTTTGGAATATAAGTATGATTAGTATTGTATTGTAATTAGGGCCCCGCCGATATAGGTTGCGCCATCTGTCTGTTTGTCCGTTTATTTTTTGGAAGTTTTTGTAAGAGTTTCTCAAGTGACCTATAGGGGCCCTACGTGCATCTACAGACCTCATTTTTGTCGCGCCTATAGTCGGCGTTGTCGTCGTTGTCGTCCGCGTCGCATTTTTTTTTGTAAGGCAAATGCGTTAAAGTTATTGTTTTTTCACAACACGGTCAAATGCCTCAGCAGGCGCGATACCGCTTCCGTGGCGGAATTCTTGTCTAGAATCTCTGGCCCTGGGTGGACGTCAGGATACCCCGCAATCACAAGTCCAAGAGTGAGAAATATTCACAGAAATGTGTAACAAGGTTTGATGTACGCTCAGAATGTATGCTGTATGCAGCTGCCATGTCTCAACAGACGGCGGGTCCATAGCCAACGGCAAGTCACGTACCCACCCCACCAGGCATCTGATCTAGGCCAATACATATGCAACTGTCTCGGAGCGTTCTCCAAATTCATCCGCGAAATCAGACGGCTCAGCCTCGACCAATCAAACTTCCTGATTCGAGCATGTGGATAAAGTATTTGGAAATGGTTTATAAGCACAGGTCCAGAACTTTCCTGGAGCTTAACCCTTACAACGGTGAGTTAAATTTTGTCGTCTGCTGTTTATTTTTTATTTTCCAGTTTTATCATCAAAAACATGCTTTGACAGTATTTTTGACACATTTCGTTTCCCGCATTCTAAGGGTTAAGCCAAGGTACATGCCCAGATCGTTTTAAAATTATGAACCCGAACTATCTGTGTAGCTGTCGTGTCTCTCTACAGATTGTGGGTCGGTAACGAGCCCAGCGAATGGTAACGTAGCCACCCCACAGGGAACCCGGTATGGGGCTGTGGCCACCTACTTTTGTCCTACGGGCTCCATGCTGTTTGGTCAAGCCACGAGGACCTGTGAGGCGAGCGGGGAATGGAGCGGGGGAACACCATCCTGTATTGATATTGGTAAGTTAGTAAATGGGCTGGATGTAAGTCTTTCAACACGACAGGCATAGTGTATAGTGGTATTGGCAAACAGTGTAGATCCCGATGAGCCGGAGCCGTCTCATCAGCATCTGCACTTTTTGCAAATAATTTTCATATTTTTGAGAACAAAAACACCATCTTTTCATAAATGGACTAGTCTGAAAATCATTTTGTGACCATTGGATTGGTTGCAAAATTAACATATCAAATTCCATTCCAGTTACTTAGGGGTGAAAGTGTTAAATTTGAATATGAACCTCGGGCCTCGAATTACCTGTCGCATTGCCTTTTCATGCATGCACTCGGAAGTTTTTGTCTATTTTTTATCAGGTGAATGATGATGGGAGTTGGGGAATGCCGTCGTGTATCAATATTGGTCGGTTAGTGAATGGTCTGGATTTAATTTTATAGAATATTTGCGAAGATTCTGAAATATTTTCACTTATCACATGGCTATTTGTTGCCAATATTTATTCACAAACCTGCATTATTCTATTCCGAATATGCTCTGAATTTGTTTGTCCATTTTCTGTGCCTCGAATGCTGAAAGGAATAGCGACACTCTGTTTATAAACAATGGTAAGTCTAGTGAGCTAGATATAAATTAGAATATTAACCACGTTTCTGGAATTACATCCCTTATTGCATTGCTGGTTTTCTCTGATTCTGATTCATTATAAGGAATGAATGGCATTTTTATGGAATTTATCGGGGTATAAACTTGGAAAAGTCGCGGGAATACTGGACGAAGCGATAAAAAATTACAATTTTCGGAAAAAAAAAAAAGAAGTTTTTTTTTTAAATTGTAATTTTTTAAGTTTCGTCCAGTATTCCCGCGACTTTTCCAAGTTTATATCCCCGATAAATTCAACAAAAAGGCCATTCATTCCTTTTAATTCCAGCATTTTAATTAAATTCATCAAGAAAATGTGTTTATTTTCCATTTTCTTAAGAATTATTTTAACTGCGCCTGACGGTTACGGAAAGTAGTTCGGCGTGGGGAGTTTACTGGGATATAAATTTTGGACAGAGACTTGCTACGGGCCAATCAAATGTTAGGGAATTGTGTAAATATTTTTGTGCTGGAATTATAAAAAAATGCACCATTTTACAGAAATGACATTTCACTTCCAACAGCTAATTGACTTCAACTATTTTCAGATTTTGCAATGTTTGATAGACACTTCCAACAGCCAAGTGACATTCATTTCAGAGTTATCAAACATTGTGAATCCTGAATTAGATGCTGTCGGAAGCAAAATAATTCCATGATAAAGGCCTGTCTTTATATGACCTTAGCTGGTCCTGGGATGTTAAACCCATTCACTTTCAAGGACAGAGAGAAAAACGTAAGAGTTGTGAGTATGTAGTTTATCACACAGGTGGAAGAGTCGGACCTGTGACAAGAAAAAATTGTGCCTTCAAAAAATCACATTACCCCACCCACCTGGTGTCGTACTGTAGGCTACGTGATCTATAGATAACGTAGTGTCCAGTACGAAACCAGGTGGGTGAAGTAATGGAGACTACAGTACGACACCAGGTGGGTGGGGTAATTGGATTTTTCGAAGGCACTTTTTTTTTTGTCACCGGTCGTCTTCCACCTGTGGTTTATCGAGCCTCGTACATGCTATATTTGTAGACTGCGGGTCAGTGAACGACCCGCTCCACGGGCATGTGACTGTGTCGGGAGCTACGGGGCATGGCTCGGTGCTCCAATATACATGCGACACCGGCTACATGATGGTGGGTAATCGTACACGCACCTGTGGCAGTGATGGACACTGGATTGGAGGTCCACCGACTTGCTCCGTTACTGGTAAGCACAGGGTGAAAAATATGACAATTTCTTACAAAAAGACAGCTGGCTCACTCATCTGGCTCTACACTGTTTGCCAATACCACTATACAGGTCTGTAGTTTATAAAGGGTTAATAATAGTTATTATACAGGAAACCAAGAATTTGAGTTATCACTTTGTACGACTAAAATGTTTGTAAGTGCAAATTCAGGATCGTCTGGAAATTTCAATTGATGGGGTTACATTTATTGAGCATAGGCTGCCTGCAGAGGTCCAGATAAGGTGCGTCTTTGCGCAAATACGCAATTAAAAAATGCAAAAACCCAATTAAAATCGGAGACAGTGCGTACCAAAAAGCAATTAAAATGTCCGCAATACTTTTTTATCCTGTAGTGTACTCTTCAAATGTATTTTCAGTCTGTCGCGTACTGCTAGATTTGTTCATGCATACAATCCTACAAAATCATCGCCGATGATCTGTGTGGTCGGCCATTCAATGTTTACAAAGTCTGGTCCTGGCTCTAGCTGCGGACAATGTCTCCCTGTATTTCACCGATAACGGCTGGAAACCAGAGTTCGGGTGTATTCGATTTGAACTCCAGGATTTAGCGGGAGCGATTCCGACTCTCAGCGGGGAAAAAATGGGTCGAACTCGATACGAAACTCTAGTAACCCACCACACGGCAGTTGTTTCGAGTACCGTTCAAGTTAATGATCCCAAATCTAGAATTTCCACCCCTATCGCATCGGCCGTTTTTGTCCATATTGATATTGAGGAAAAACAATCGGATAAGACGGGGCCTATCAATTATGGCGAAAGTTCACACAAACTTCAGAGCTCACGCGAGCCGGAATTTAATTCCCCTTTACCTCTGAATTTGTTAAAATCGATAATTGTGGGGAAAAAACGGCGATGCAACACTATTGTGAACCCGAGATCCAGGCTCATTACTACTCTATTTTCTTAAATTCAAATCGATGTGAAACTGCTTGTATCGGCGACCCCGAGTCTACTCAAGGAGATGCAACGAAAAACGTCCGTAGACATTCGTAAACGACTCCGCATGGAACGGATAAAACAAATGGTACAATGGAATTGGTGAAGGGGGGAGGGCGGGGCACAGAAGACATTTTATTATTTTGAATGTGTCGGGGTTTATATTTTACATGCGGGACAGTATCATAAGTAATAAATGAAAACATGGTAACATTATTACAATTTCGACCAACCAATAAAATGGCGGTCAAATTAACTAAGTTAAAATAGGACGAGTTGAACGTGCCCGAATTCACCAATTAATATAATCGTAGTAGCGATAGACACTATGAATAACACAATCGGATCATGTCAGATTTTTTCGTAGAAAATTGGAGACACATGGCGCAACAAAATGGCGGCACAACAAACAAAACGTGGAAGAAAAAAATTGCAAAAGTCCACCACCAATGTTAACCTTATTTCAATTTACTTTACGACCGATGCAAAGGTGGAATCCATTGCACAAGGCATCATACAGTAATTTTGTTGAGCTCGGTGTGTGGAGACCCCAAATTAATCGTGATTGACATTATTGATGAATTGCTGTTAAATGTGGTCAGCAAAAAAAAATCTGGATCGCGTGTTGCAAAGATCATTCTGCCAATCAAAGCATTTTTGATCAGTGTATGCACTGTTTGTCATTCATATAATGAAACATCTCGCATGATTTTTTGAATACATGATACTGCGTGTTACATAACTTATAACTATAAGTGTCCTAGCAGATCCGGAACTACACTGGTCACAAATGCCATAAGCCCAATTACTCTAGTAACAGTTACTTATATGTACTTGGACTCATTGAAAACTTGAACTAATCATTTTGGTGTTTTTATAAGTAAGTGAAGCAGTGTTACCATACACATGTAAGTATAACACTGCTTCAATTAATTATATGAACAACAAAACAGTACCATTAATACATAAATTAGTATGATTTGTTTCCGAATCGGTTTTTGTAATAAAAATATGGAAATACCCAATTGAATTTTGTTTATGGGGTAACGTTTTTAAAATACCCAATTGAAATTGAGAATACCCAATTGATTTCAAAAGTATGGAGTAACAGTACCCAATGTCAACATCTTTATCTGGAGCCCTGAGCATATGCTCAATAAATGTAAATCCAATAATTGTTTACAAGAAAACATTGTTACTTTGACATATAGAGACTTATCCTAATTTTGCACTTAGGCCAAAAAGAAAATTGTCTGTTTCCGCTTTTTTTTCTTCCATTCACGACACACTTTTTGTACTGGATATGTTAACCCACTATGGGTTAGTGAAAATATACTGTTTTTATCCAAAAAATTACCGATACACCTTACAAACATTTTAGTCGTACGAAGTTTAGTGAAACGGCCCGCAGTTGTTTGAATTAAGAGAGTTTGAAGTAACTAGTGTAAACTATTTGATCAGGAGCTAATCCCATAAGTGCCATTTCTCCAGTCGTGGCCACCTATTATATATTCTGTGCCACCAGACTGCGGCAGCCTCAACCGCCCAGCGAACGGTGCCATGTCTGCCCCGGAGGGCACGACGTACGGTAAGAGTGCCGTCTTTACCTGCGGCGGCTCCTACAGTGTGGTCGGCGACGCCCGCCGAACCTGCCAGCTCGACGGTACATGGAGCGGCGCCATGCCACGATGTGAATCCACCAGTAAGTAACTGTTTTTGGCCCATTGTGTGTTCAAGTAGCTGTTTGGCCCATTGTGCTTCCAAGTAGCTGTTTGGCCCATTGTGTGTTAAAGTAACTATTTGGCTCATTTTGTGTTCAAGTAGCTGTTTGGTCCATTGTGCGTTCAAGTAGCTGTTTGGCCCATTGTGCATTCAAGTAGATGTTTGGCCTATTGTGCGTTCAAGTAGCTGTTTGGACTATTGTGCATTCAAGTAACTATTTTTGCCCATTGTGCGTTCAAGTAGCTGTTTGGCCCATATTGTGTGTTCAAGTAAATGTTTGGCCCATTGTGTGTTCAAGTAGCTGTTTGGCCCATTGTGCGCTCAAGTAGCTGTTTGGCCCATTGTGTGTTCAAGTAGCTGTTTGGCCCATTGTGCGTTCAGGTAGCTGTTTGGCCAATTGTGTGTTCAAGTAACTCTTTGGCCCATTGTGCGTTCAAGTAACTGTTTGGCCCAGTGTGCGTTTAGGTAGCTGTTTGGCCAATTGTGCGTTCAAGTAACTGTTTGGCCAATTGTTCGTTCAAGTAACTGTTTGCCCCAGTGTGCAGAACGATCTCCCTAGTAGAGTTTGCCTCCTTCCACCACTGACAACTTAAATTCTTAACTGTTTGGCCATTTGGCATGTTTGAGGTGCCGATCTTCAATGAGCAATGGACCAATTCAGGGGGCTGTTTCACTAAACTTAGTACGACTAAAATGTTTATAAGTGCAATATTATGACAGTCTGTAAAATTCACATAAACAATGTTTTCTTATAGACAATTATTGGATTTACATTTATTGAGCATAGACTTCAACTGAAATTTCCAGACAATTATAAATTTGCACTTACAAACATTTTTACATCACTGACTTCCATATTACATTATGCAACGCCCCTGCATGCTTAAAACCATTCGCAATAAACTGAAAAAGTGCCCCTATACGGACACTCTAGATCCGTCCCTACTATGCGCAATGCGACAAACCACGTCACCGCGTAGTAATACATCCCGCATAGCACGGGCCCATTTCCCGCCAAAAGCCACGTCGTTTCATATTTCTCCTTGTGACGATAGCAAACAGACGTGTTTTATTTACCCATCTTACGAAATTCTCTATATCTGGAGTTACTCACGGATTAATATAAGGAATTCAGTTCTATGTGCCTACATTGGAATTTTTAATATCACTCTTGTGCCAATATTCGCAAATTCTTTGTGTTTTTCGCGCGTGTTTACACATCACGGAATTTGGATTTACCGTCATATCCTCACCGCCCAAGCAGACATGAGGTATTTGCGGGCACATGAAAGGTCTATACACAATAATCATCTCGCATGTCTGAAATGTGCGGAATGCACTCGTAATCACACATGTGATTACTGTGTAGACAGGACATCTGACATGGGATTTCGTGGAAAAGTATAAGACGCACACTAAACGTGCGTCACTAGCATCGGGTCGGCCCAGGACCCCATTAACAACATTGGTAATGTGGATACAGGGTCTACCCTCACGAAGATCACCACTAAAAAGGTGACCAAGAAACGGAAATCCTCGGGCAAGTGCAAAGCTGTGGAATCTCCTTGGTGCTACTGGCATTAACTAAAGCTCTGTATGAACCGCTGTCGGCACTTTCTATGTTAAATCTGACTGTTAACACTTCATTTAAGTCTGAGCATCAGCCAGAAGAGTTAGCAAGATTTATGCGTTATCTATTGAGGAGGGCTGCATTGGATTCGACAAGGATGACGGCTCTGTCTCTTTGTTACCGCAACAGGGATTTCTCGCCAAGTTCCAGGTTCCATCTATCGCTCATTCTGTCATTCACGTTCCTAGTCTGTCTTCCATTACCAGCAGACAAGATAGTGATAAATTGTTGTGTCCAGTTAGAGCATTACGCTACTACTTGGATTCTACAAAAAACAGGAGGGCGCGCAAGAAAAGACTATTCATACCTGTCAAAGGCACGGTAGACGTTTCAGAGGACTCGGTGTCCAGATGGATCAAAAAGGCGATCACACGGTCATATCAGAGTTTGACTGATAGAGATCTTTCCTTCATGAAAATTAAGTCTCAAGAGATGAGAGCTATCGCATCTTCTCTGGCGTTCGCTCGTTCCGTTCCTCTGTTGGATGTAATGAGAGCCGCATATTGGCATTCTCATACTACATTCTCTCAGTTTTACTTACGTCCCATGACTGCACAGTCTAAGGACATATCACAACTGGGTCCTCTCGTGTTGGCCCAGTCTACTGTACAGTAAATATGACAGATATATCATTGATTCTATATTTTATTACATCTGGTGTCCCGGTGTAATTTACTGATAAATCACAAAATTTATAAGGAAAACATTTTTTTTTTTCATTAAAGAAATTACGTATAATACCAATCCATTAAGAAAACAGTATTTACAATTCTTGTTATGTGTGTTTAGTTATTATTTTCTGTTGTTGGCATACGTGTGGTGCACCAAATGGGCATGTCCCGGTCATCAATCAGCACAGTTGAATTAAAATAGTTTAAAATTTACATTAAACTTATTCTGCAATAAATTTGCATTGTCAAAAATACTGACGTTAATGTACCTGTCCCGAGAAATCGAATCATTACCGTTACGTTGAACAAAAAATGTAAAATCAGAGTAACCTCCCTTTCCTACTCTCAGCTATTAATGCAATGAACACTGTTTATGGGCGCGCAATTTGTAAATAAACACGGTGGTAACAAAACTTAATTAAGTCATTGCTGAGAACGAGGCTGGTCTGTATTCAGAATTTTAAGGTTACACATTACATGCATCATTACCGTTCAGGGTTTATACACGTCCATATGTATGTAGGTTGGCTGAAACCAAAATGGGTGGATAGACACACTTACAACGTTGTATTTGCATATTTTACCTTCATGATGCGTTGTATACAGAGGGGTGAAAAATGGGATTTTTTAAAGAAAAATCATTACCGTTACGGTCATTTCCGTTACAAAATTGTGTAACGGTAATGACGATAGTGTAACGGCAATGATAAATTACCATACTAACCAGTCAGTTCATGTGTCAATTAGATATAAACCATGTCCCATCAGTTGTCGGTCAGTAATGGCACATTTATTCAGACCTACAACATTTATATATCAGGATTTAATTACTAAAAGCTCTGGAACAACAGACACAGCTTTGATGAGTGTGGGTTTCTATTGGCAATCACATTAAAAGTAAACATTAACTATAAGTTATATTGTACAGTATATATGCAAAGTATAAATATGTTTGTTATATAATGCTGTATTAGTATTTTAAATAAATGGAAAGTCATTACCGTTACATTTTTGTCATTACCGTTACATAAATCATTTCCGTTACACCCATATTTTTGGAGGTTGTTCTATTAATTAAATGTAGCTTTATAACGATGTTTGGTACATGTGGTAAAACACGGTATTCTGTTACATGCCAAGCTGTTTTGTTTTATTTAACTTTACTGATTCATATTAAATACATGTTGTTGGGTTACCATAAATGAGAAATTCCACGACTTGCTACTAAATTGCTCTGTTTCAAACTAATACAATTAGCTTACCATATTCTTGACACTTTTCTTAATAGATGCCCTTTCAGTTTTATGTTTTATGCCGTTGAAAAGAAAAAAATGTAAATGTAAAGCTATATTTAGGTCATGTAAATGTACGTAACGGAAATGACATTTCCGAGACCTCTGGACCCCTGAAGTGGAAATAAAATATATAAAATGACGAGAACAATTGGCTATACTATTATAAATGTAACACCTGGACTGACATCTAATGGAATAAACTCAGTTTAATGAATTATTGGTTCTACCTCGAAACTAGGAAAACGGCTCCAAGATATAGAATCACTGATATACATCCTTGAATTGTATGTTGTACAGTTACCACCTTTAGGTACAAGATGAGGATATTCACAACCGTTATTATTGTAAGATCTAGTTCCATGTACCGCGTATAACTAGATATTATTTATAATTTATACTGACGTACAATCTCTCGTTGCGTTATATTTGCACAAGGCGCTAAATTGACCTAACCAATACTGATGTATTCTGAGACTTAACATTATGCGGACCATAGCTTCAGAATTCCTTGAGAAATCAATAGTGTAAATAAATGAGACCTCAAGAAACTCGTCACTGGTGAGTAGGCTTTAGTTATTCTTACTAGTTCGTCTACCTCCCACCAATCTGACAATTCTGTTGCATAATGTAATATGGAAGTCCGCGATGTAGAAATATATAATTTAAGTAGTATACATTTCTACGAAGCTACTGCAATATTACATTAGGGAGTCCCTCCTCCCACCCCGCTTGTTAGCTGCATCAAAATATGAAACCACGTGGCTTTTGGCGGGAAATGGGCCCGTGCTATGCGGGGTGTATTACTACGCAGTGTCATGGATTGTCGCATTGCGCATAGCAGGGGCGGATCTAGAGCGTCCGGATAGGGGCAATTTTCAGTTTATTGCGAATGGTTTTAAGCAAGCAGGGGCATTGCATAATGTAATATGGAAGTAGCTTCGTAGAAATGTGTATATACTACTTAAATTATATTCTTTAGTCGTACGAAGTTTAGTGAAACGGCCCCCTTAATCTGTTCTTGTTGTATATGTTAACTGAAGGATCCATGGAAGAAGGGGGCTAACTCCACTGACCCCTTTAGTTCTCAACGACAGAATATGTTGTTCAATTCAGAATCTGTTCTTTTTATGCCACCGGGTTTCGAAGAAACGGGTGGCATATAGTGTTTGGACCATTCGTCCGTCTATCCGTCCGTCTGTCCGTCTGACTGTCTGTCCGTCCGTCACACTTTTCGGTTAACCAATTTGTCACAGTTTCTCAAATATGCTGCAGGTGGCATCCGCGTTCGACAGACGCATTTCTTGTTGTATATGTTAATTGAAGGGGTCAGTGGAAGAAAAGGGGTTAACACTCTCATGGCATTTGCTCACTTCTTCACTGACACCGTCAATTCTTAACAAAAGAATACCGGTATGTTGTCTGTTTGGTCAATTGTGTATTCTGATCTTCAACGTTCAGGGAAGAAGAGGGGCTAACTCTCTAATGGAGTTACCTCACTTCTTTACTGACACCGTCAATTCTTCGCAAAAGAATACCGGTATGTTGTCTTGTTTGGTCAATTGTGTATTTTGATCTTCAACGTTCAATTTATATCTGTTCTTGTTGTATTTGTTAATTGAAGGGGTCATTAGAAGAAGGGGGCTAACTCCCTCTTGGAGTTAGCTCCCTTCTTCCACCAACCCCTTCAATTGTCAACAAAAGAATATGTTGTCTGTTTGGCACATTGTGTGTTCCGATCTTCAGTGATCAATGGTAACATGTTCTATTCAGAACTGTTCTTGCTGTATGTGTTAATTGAAGGGATCAGTATTTAACCCCCGTCTTCCACCTACCCTTTCAGTTATCAACAACAAACTATGTTGTTCAATTCAGAATCTGTTATTGTGGTGCTTGTTCATTGAAGGGTTCAGTGGAAGAAGGGGGCTTATTATAGGAATGAATGGCCTTTTTGTGGAATTTATCGGGGTATAAACCTGGAAAAGTCGCGGGAATACTGGACGAAGGCCGGAAGGCCTCGTCCAGTATTCCCGCGACTTTTCCAAGTTTATATCCCCGATAAATTCCACAAAAAGGCCATTCATTCCTTATAATTCCAGCATTTGAAATAAATTCATCAAGAAAATGTGTTTATTTTCCGTTTTCTTAAGAATTATTTTAACTGCGCCTCACAGTTACGGAAAGTAGTTCGGCGTGGAAGTTTACTGGGATATAAATTTTGGACAGAGATTTGCTACGGGCCAATCAAATGTTAGGGAATTGTGTAAATATTTTTGTGCTGGAATTATTCCCTGTTGGAGGTAGTTCCCTTCTTACACTGTCCCCGTACATTCTTAGCAAATGAATATATTGTCTGTTTGGCGCATGGTATGTTCCTATGTTCAATGAGCAATGATAATGTGTTCAATTATTTTTAACCCTTTCTCACATGTTGATAATATTTGGATAACATCTGTATCTAGGGACAGTACTAGTGCTTTGTTTCACATACACCCCTCTTCAGAACACCCAAGGTCAAGGTCACTGAGGACTTGTCTTCATTTTATTATCAAGGCTGTCAGTGAGCTTCATATAATGATGCCCTTGTTATTATTTTACTTACTGTCTGTTTCACGAAAGCTGCCCAAATTTTACGGCTATATAAACAATTCAAAAACAAGATTTCTTTTGATAATATTAAATTAAAGGAAAATTTAAGAATGAGCCTTCTTTTTATTTCGTGAAATGTGGTCAAATATTGATTTTATTGCGAAAACAAAATTTCCCCATGTTAAATCCCCATAGACATCTTCACGGAGTGAAGATGTCTATGGGGATTTAACATGGGGAAATTTTTAGAATTTCAGAAATTTGGGCAGCTTTTGTGAAACAGACTATAGTTATTTTGATGAAATTGGTGACAGGTCTGTACCAATTTTGTTTATTAATTACAGAGGAGTTTGCACTGGCTGTGGGTCTGGGTGTCGGCATCTCGGGATTCATCATCATCGTTATCATCGTCGTGTTCTGCCTTGTTTTCTTCTACAAACGCCGCTACTCGCGCGGCCACTCGTCCCGCCGTCACTCCCACCACCGAGTCCCCACCAAGCTCAACACCAAGGCCCCCGTCGGGCGGTTCTACGGACCATGGAAACGTGACGACTCGTCTAGCGAGTCTTCGTACGAGGAGCATGGAAAGAAGGCCGACTGGAGGAACCATCCACTGGTTTCCGCCCCGGAGTATACGAGCGCACCGACGTACTATTACAACATGAGAAGCGATGAACATGTCCCCTATTACAACACCCGGAAATTTGTATAGCAGGATCTATGTACGGCACATGATTCTGCTATTTAGATACTGTAAACCAACTAAATTTCGTGGCTACTAAATTTCGCGATTTTCGTACCAGGCCATATTCGCGACAATTATTGTTTGCGGTATGACGACGTGCGCTTTTCGCGACCAATTTATCAATTTTGGAAATAATCTGAAACTTCTGAATCAAGTTTGTCCTTTCATAAACTCGTCCAGAAACCAACTCCAAACAGTGAAGAGTTTGTCGGCTTGTAGACTTACCGCTGATGCAATAAGGCATGATTTGTCGGGATAGTGGTCTGATTCAGAAAACACAAGCCACTTCATAAGCTGTATCACACGTATATGCGAATGGCGACAACAATCGTGTGTATTAATCTTTGAATTATCCGTATGACTGCAAGTACCCACGGCGTCGACTTAACACTTAAATTGCTTCAAATTGACACCGCGGCATCTCTTTGAACTCGACAACACAACAAGCTGACTTGTCACAGGCGTGTCACTTTAGACCAATCAGAGTCGGGTAGACAATAAAAGATAATGGTGTTGTAAATTCATGCCGAAGCTATTTTGTACGAGTTTACAAACTTGATTATAGAATTATTTTTTATCTACTGGAATACGCGACACACAGCACGTATCAATATAATTCAATGAAAACAACCAGGATTAACTAGTGTCACTAAATGACCCAGACCTATATGGGAAAGGTAAATATATTGAAAAAGAGGCCCAACATCTATTAGCAAAATATTTTTAACAATCTTAGGCTAGGACATAGGAAATATTTGCGAAGTACGCGAAGGTATCTCGCGTGCGAATATTAGTTGGTTTACAGTAATCGTACATTTTTCTAATTATCTTGTCAACTACTGGAGCAGTTTTGAATACAATAAAGTGTAGATATCCTGGAAATTACATATAATATTACTGGCAGATGATGTTTTAACCCTTAGACCGCTACTTACAACAATTGTCGTCTGCTGTTGCTTTTATATCTTACCTTATTTCTCAATAAAAACATGATTTGACAGCACTTCAGAATCATTTCCAATGGAAATGATTCTGAAGTGCTGTCAAAGCATGTTGTAAATTATTCTAAAGTGCTGTCAAAGCATGTTTTTAATGATGAAAATGGAAAATAGAAAATAAACAGCAGACGACAAAATTAAGATAGCGGTGTAAGAGTTAATATGGCTATCAGGGTTATTTACAGAATTGCAATTATGCCAACTGTCGGTGATGAGCCATCATGTATTCACTCAGGAAAATTGTTTTTTGTCAGGACACATATAGTGCTACATGTAGTTAGTAAGTCAATCTCATCATTTGTGACTTCGGATCTCTTTCATACTTAACCCTTACAATGCTGAATTAAATTCTGTCGTCTACTGTTTGTTTAATTTCCATTTTCTGCTACAAAAACATAGTTTGGCAGAACTTTAGAATCATTTGCTGCCAAATTATGTTTTTATTAATCTTTCCGCAATTATACATTATGTTTAACACTTATTTGGTGTGGTATGGACCTGGCACCAGGTCAGGTTATTCTCATTTCAGGGCTGAATATATTTGTTCTCGATGTAAATATTCCGTTCTGATTTTGGGATTTTCCCCCCAATGCAGCAGGTTAAAATGGGATCGAACCCGTTTGCCCGGCCTTACATGACGTTAGCTGTTGATAGGCCGTTAAACACTAATAAACAACCAAACAAACAAATGTTCAACACTTCTTCAAAAACCGGGAACCCAGAGCTAAGTGGCATCCATTTTAGATGACGTTATGAATATAAACATTGTGAAATCTAAAATGGATGCCACTTAGCATTCAGTAGAAACTAATTCCTTGATAAAGGCCTTGTGCCGAAACGTAGGAAAAGCGGGTTCCTGGTTTTTGCAGGTCTTGAAAAATATATTTTTATTAACAGAAAAGACACAAATATGAAACAGCAAACGACAATTTCATTTCGCGCATTCTGAGGGTTCAACCTAACATTGCTTAATTAACGTTTTCCACATGGAGGCTGATATAGCAGGCTACTTTGGTCGTAAACATCGTGAACATTTGAAATTTAAGCCCTATATCGACTGGTTTGCTAAAGTGCATTATGCGGTACCTATGGCAGTTCACAAGCCAAATCTCAAATGTGTTTTCATGATACTCGAAAAGCCATTCATTACAATCAACAAGATTTTCTATTAACATTTATGTCATGCATATATCTACAAATGTCTATCTAATTTTAATGATGGACTTGTTATCATTTTGTTACCAAATACATGTATTTTGATACAATTTTGTGATTTCTGCATACTTATTTTTCTTCTACATTTTACATTCCGTATATTGTCGTACATGTAATAGGCTCTGTACATTTACAGGAAAGCATACACGGGTTAAAACAGTATTTTGATATACATGTATAATAATTCCAGCAAAAAAATATTTACACAATTCCCTAACATTTGATTGGCCCGTAGCAAGTCTCTGTCCAAAATTTATATCCCAGTAAACTCCCACGCCGAACTACTTTCCGTAACAGTGAGGCACAGTTAAAATAATTCTTAAGAAAACGGAAAATAAACACATTTTCTTGATGAATTTATTTCAAATGCTGGAATTATAAGGAATGAATGGCCTTTTTGTGGAATTTATCGGGGATATAAACTTGGAAAAGTCGCGGGAATACTGGACGAGGCCTTCCGGCCTTCGTCCAGTATTCATGCGACTTTTCCAAGTTTATACCCCGATAAATTCCACAAAAAGGCCATTCATTCCTATAATGTTTGCCACTATTGTGGAGTTTTTTCTATGTTTATTTCATGTATGTGTTCTTGCATTTTGAATAAAGATTTGCAAGAGACCAACTTGTGTCAGTTTAATTGCAGAAAGCGAGACATAGTGATCATAATGACGTCCGGGTGTCTGTCCGTCCGAAATCTGCGTTAAAGTTTATAAATACCTTGTATCTCTGCAGTCCTAAGTCACATTGACTTTAAACTTCATATGCTTATTACGGTAGTCATCATCCATATATTCATGCTGTATCCCAATCGTGCGGCCCCTGTGCCCAAGGTCAAATGACTTAGAAGTTTGTGCGTTATTATAAAATCTGTGTTTTAACATACCTTATATCTCCACAATCATTACTCCAATTTACTTCAAACTTCCAATACTTCCATTTCATCATCCACATTTTCATTCTATAGCCTGCCCGTGTGGTCCATATGCCCAAAATCAATGTCATTTGACTTTGAAATTTATGTTAATGTTTTTACATACATTATATCTCCACAACACTTACTCCGATTTACTTCAAACTTAAAATAATTCTTTATTATCATCCATTTTCATTCTATAGCCCACCCATGCGGCCCACATGCCCAAGATCGAGGTCAAATGACTTTAAAATTTGCGTTACGGTATATATCTCCACAACCCTAATTAATTCAAACTTCAAATAAATACACTCCGAGACCATCAAATGCCTTGGTGGGCTTGACATGTGGGCTGCGGCCATCTGGTTTTAATATCCAGCACAATGATGCATGGCTGAAACTATAGACATTGGGTTTATTGCATTTGTGACCAGTGTAGACCCAGGGTCTGCACTGTTTGACATTCCGACAGTGAAAAAAAAAGAAGAGTATTACTCTGTATTTGGCTTACGATTGTTGGCAGACCAGGGGGTGCGACTAAAATGTTCGTAGGTGCAAAATTTCCCCCCCCCCCCCAGAGCTAGAATGGCCACACAAGCCATATCAGAGCTCCAGCTAAGGTGTGTATTGACTTATTTTAAGCAATTATTTTAGCTGAATACGCATTGATTATCAAAAGTGGGAGTACAACATACGCACAGCAATGTGAAAATACGCATTGATACTCAAATTGAGTAGTGAAAATACTGTCATAGAGTTGAAAATTCACTTAGTTGAGCTGCAAAAAGCAAACAGTGTTTGCATTTTGCAGCTCGAATAAGTGGAAGTTTACATTTGTTATAATTATTTGTCATTTGTTCCATATTTAGTAATGAAGAAAATAAATAATCAACTTGTAAAAGTAAACTACGCAATGATTTTGAAATCGGGGGTATAGTAAACTTTAGACACGAAGCTTATCTGGAGCCTTGCCATATGCCTACTTCTAAAGTCACAGCAATATACGTGGTTATGTGTACAAGGCTAGGATCAAACTGAAGTTCTTTCAAGTAACTACTGTCTGTTTCACAAAAACCTGCCCAAATTTTACGGCCATATAAACGATGCAAAAACAATATTTTTTTGGATAATATTAAATTTTATCAAAATTTAAGAATGAGCCTTTTTATTTTGTGAAATCTGGTCAAATATTGATTTTATTGCATTAAAACAATTTCCCAATGTTAAACAGACGGTAGGTGTGCATTGACTGAATACACGCTGTATACTGTGACATTGATAAAACACATCATGGTCACTACCGGTACTCGCTACGGACATTCAGATTGGTCAAACGTGAACACATGATGTTACAGAATGATGTCAGTGTAATTATACAGTGTATACAAGCCAAATTATACTTGCTTGATCCATATAATAAAATGTTACTTCATAAATAGAAGTGGGCGGTTGGTTGGGACCATGCGACGGGTAAATTTAGCGATTTAGCTGATATCCCTGGTTTGGCCTCAGGGTACATTTTTGGCTTTCCTGTTACTTGAAAGTTGAATCCGCTTGTATCCATTAAAAAAGTAGTGGTATTAGTACTAATCCTATTACTTTTAGGGAGTGGGACTAAGTGACTGATGTGATGAGGACCTGGCACCAGATCGGGTTTTCTACAAGTTATCCACCCCCACCCCCCACCACCACCACAACAGGTGAAATATGGGATTCTACCCTGTTGTTAACCAGGCCTAAAATGACCTTGGTTGTTGGCAAGCCGTTAAACACCATTAAATAAATAAATTCAGACGTCTGATTGGTCAAACGCCATCAAATGATGTTACTGAATGACGTCTGTAATTATGCACTGAACAAAGCCAAATTACTCCGTCCACAGTATAAAATGTTACTTCATAATTAGAATATCATGTTAGTGCCTTTTGAAATTAAATTTGTCAAGCTCTGCTTGGAAAAATCTCAGTGAGCCTCTGGATTCCTACGTGTTTCCTTGCCTTGCATGATAAACTTGATACAAAAGACACTACCGGTAGCTGGCCTGGTATTCTCTATATGTGGCTGTGACTGGATGGGTCTGATGGGTTTTGCGACCAGTGTATATCCAGATCAGACTGTGCGTATGCACAGGCTGATCTGGATATACACTGGTCGCAAAACCCATCAGGATCTGCACTGTTCACCATTCCATCAATGAAACGCCCATCAAACTTCTAACAAGCAATATATATAGAGTGTGCTAGTTGATCAGGAGCTACACTAGTCGTAAAATCCATAAGCCCCATTTGTCTTGTCGCAGCCACATATATCTATTCATCAGCTAAATCCAGGTAAATTACAGATTCACCAGTGGCTAGTTCCAATATCCGCAAAATTTCACCAAAGTTGGAAAATTCACAGTAAGAAGGCCGGTTCTTATGAAATGTGTATTATTATTATTATTGTATGTGAACAGTTTAGTATTGAACAAGCATTCGTAGTCTGATCTCCATTTACTCGATCACACTTCTGGAAGTGAAAACGCTGTGAAGCAGGTGACAGGCTGGGAGCATGGGAAGGGTAATTAACAATAATTCCAGCACAACAATATTTACACAATTCCGTAACATCTGTCCAAAATTTATATCCCAGTAAACTCCCAAGCCGAACTACTTTCCGTAACTATGAGGCGCAGTTAAAATAATTCTTAAGAAAACGGAAAATGAACAAATTTTCTTGATGAATTTATTTCAAATGCTGGAATTATAAGGAATGAATGGCCTTTTTGTGGAATTTATCGGGGATATAAACTTTGAAAAGTCGCGGGAATACTGGACGAGGCCTTCCGGCCTTCGTCCAGTATTCCTGCGACTTTTCCAAGTTTATACCCTGATAAATTCCACAAAAAGTCCATTCATTCCTATAATGTTATTCATCCTCACCGTATCCTAATAGCCCTGGTTTTGCCCTTGGGTATGATTTTAACTTTCTGGTACGTGAGAGTTGAATATGCAATATACAAATTTATTTGATTTAAAGAATTTGTTAACACTTACACTGCGGAATTAAATTTTACACCTGCCCTGTTTTGCTCTTGTCCATTTGTTTCGTAAAAAATATGGTTTGACAGCACTTCAGAATCATTGCCAATGAAAATGATTCTTAAGTGCTGTCAAGCCATATTTTTTTAAGAGAAAAATGAAAAATAAAAAACAGAGGACGATAAAATTGAATTCATCAGTGTAACAGTTATAATGGAATGGAAGGTACACATAATAACAGGAAAAAGTTATTGCAGACAGATTTTATTGATATTCCAAAATGTGTAACCATGGTAACATTTAGTATTCAACAAAACAACAGCAACACGTACATACAGGAGAGTAACGGCAACATGTGTATATATATAACAAACATATAGTAACAGGAAAGACTAAAAGTTTGATTCTGAAAGCATGTTTGATATTCATTGAATGTAAAATACTATTGTATCTGAAATAAAATGGTAATACTGAAAATATAATTACAGACGAGTAGCTAAGCATATTTCACATCTGTTATGAAAATGTGTTCATAAAACACGGATTCCCCACCTACCACTTTGATAGTAAACGAGGCAAAATTGCTGTATTCCAAGTCGAAAAAGGTGGAGGTAATCCATGGTCCACTCAGTGTTAAAGCAATAATTCACTTTGTGCATCTACATACCATGAGGAACTTACATACCAAATATCAGGCCTCCAGCTATTGCAGTTTAAAAGCTTTACAAGTTGCAAGGTAAAATTGTGAAATTCTAGTCCAAAAGGGAGATTATTTGGGGGTCGAAACAAAAATCGAAATTATTAGGTGTAAACGTTTTCCGAATTGCAAGGTTTGTGATGGACGGATGGACAAGGGTAACACTATTAATGCCCCAACCACAGGGGCCTCGGAACAGGTCCGGCAGGTCCGGCCACTGCCGGATCAATAATTTTACCATATTTGTAATTCATGTATAAACAAGAATTCTGCGGAATCAAATGTCTCGCCTTGTTCCGCCTTGTTCCACCTTGACCTTGACCCTGGGGCCTTGACCTTGACCCTGGGGCCCCGAGAATAGTCCTATATTCATATACATATCATAGTAAAGGTATGTATAAAGTTTGATGACTGTAGCTGATAAAGTGTTGAAGTAATGACCGTAACACGAAAACTTAACATTGAATGATGACGACGCAGACGCCGACGACTCTGGAAAAGCAAAACCTTAGTCTCGCTTTCCGCTTTTGCGGGCGAGACAAAAAACGGAATGTAAATATCTTTCTGCAAATTTTCTCATTTCTTATCAAAAGCGAGACGGTTCAACTGAGTGGTAACAACATACACTTTGGATGGGTAGCGAGGGCTCCCAGTAGATTCGCCGGACCAAAATTATAATGCTTCCGGCGCCCCTGAACCACTATCATGGTGGTTTATCTTGGTGGCGTATAAAAAGGAGTGAACCAAAGGCCTGATCTTGTCAGCAGATTTGGCAAACTGGTGCACCGGCTAGTTTGGTCGCAAAGTCAATCATAAAACCAATTTTGTGAAATCAAGCCAAATTCTCAAGTATATGAAATAATGTACGGAATGCACAAGAAAAACCAATGCAACTATAACGAAACGAGGCAAAGCCACGAAGGCCAGGTTTTTTCCAAGCATAGACACTTGGATAACATAATTATACCCACTTTTTGTAGACTAGATTGCCGTGGCCTGCATGTCGCGCCTTGGGGCGAGGCATGGACACTAAAAAAATAGATATAGTAGATGGAAAAACTTTAACCAAAAAACTTTAACCGGACACACGGACGAACGGACGGACGTATGCCAAAATGCTGACGATATCGCGCTTTCCACAAGCAGGTGTGACAATGATGATAAACACCCATGTGAAGTATCAAGGTATTGGGTTGAAGCAGTATTATAGTACACAAAAAAACTTTAACAAAAACATTCAAAGTAATTTGACCTTGACATTGGGCACAGGATCGCGCTTTCCGCAAGCAGGTGCGACAATGATGATAAGCACCCATGTGAAGTATCAAGGTATTGGGTGAAGCAGTTGCAGAGATATAGTACACGAAAAAACTTTAACAAAAAAATTCAAAGTAATTTGACCTTGACATTGGGCACAGGATCGCGCTTTCCGCAAGCAGGTGCGACAATGATGATAAGCACCCATGTGAAGTATCAAGGTATTGGGTGAAGCAGTTGCAGAGATATATACACGAAAAAACATTAACAAAAAAATTCAAAGTAATTTGACCTTGACATTGGGCACAGGATCGCGCTTTCCGCAAGCAGGTGCGACAATGATGATAAACACCATGTGAAGTATCAAGGTATTGGGTGAAGCAGTTGCAGAGATATAGTACACGAAAAAAGTTTAACAAAAAAAATTCAAAGTAATTTGACCTTGACATTGGGCACAGGATCGCGCTTTCCGCAAGCAGGTGCGACAATGATGATAAACACCCATGTGAAGTATCAAGGTATTGGGTGAAGCAGTTGCAGAGATATAGTACACGAAAAAACTTTAACAAAAAAAATTCAAAGTAATTTGACCTTGACATTGGGCACAGGATCGCGCTTTCCGCAAGCAGGTGCGACAATGATGATAAGCACCCATGTGAAGTATGAAGGTATTGGGTGAAGCAGTTGCAGAGATATAGTACACGAAAAAACTTTAACAAAAAAATTCAAAGTAATTTGACCTTGACATTGGGCACAGGATCGCGCTTTCCGCAAGCAGGTGCGACAATGATGATAAACACCCATGTGAAGTATCAAGGTATTGGGTGAAGCAGTTGCAGAGATATAGTACACGAAAAAACTTTAACAAAAAAATTCAAAGTAATTTGACCTTGACATTGGGCACAGGATCGCGCTTTCTGCAAGCAGGTGCGGTGCGACAATGATGATAAACACCCATGTGAAGTATCAAGGTATTGGGTGAAGCAGTTACAGAGATATAGTACACGAAAAAACTTTAACAAAAAAATTCAAAGTAATTTGACCTTGACATTGGGCACAGGATCGCGCTTTCCGCAAGCAGGTGCGACAATGATGATAAGCACCCAGTGAATAGTATCAAGGTATTGGGTGAAGCAGTTGCAGAGTATAGTACACGAAAAAACTTTAACAAAAAAATTCAAAGTAATTTGACCTTGACATTGGGCACAGGATCGCGCTTTCCGCAAGCAGGTGCGACAATGATGATAAACACCCATGTGAAGTATCAAGGTATTGGGTGAAGCAGTTGCAGAGATATAGTACACGAAAAAACTTTAACAAAAAAAATTCAAAGTAATTTGACCTTGACATTGGGCACAGGATCGCGCTTTCCGCAAGCAGGTGCGACATGATGATATACACCCATGTGAAGTATCAAGGTATTGGGTGAAGCAGTTGCAGAGATATAGTACACAAAAAAACTTTAATCAAAAAAATTCAAAGTAATTTGACCTTGACATTGGGCACAGGGGCCGCACGGTTGGGGGTTAGAATGAAAATATGGATGATGATAAACACCCATGTGAAGTTTCAAGGTAATGGGCGAAGCAGTTGCAGAGATATAGTATAACGAAAAAGTTTTAACCAAAAAACTCGAACCAGACGTACGTTAAAAAGTTAACGTTGAAAATGGCTAAGTCAATTACGTAGAAATAATAGGTGAAGGTAAAAAAATGGTCACATGTTGGATAGTGATATGTGGTGGGTACCCCTTGATTATGAAGCTGTGAAAGTTTGGTGTCCTAGGTGGTACAGTACCAAAGAAATGGACTTAAACACGAAAACTTAACATTGTAAACGCGAAAAACTTAACATTGAAAATGGCTAAGTCGACTGCGCGGAAAAAATGGGTGAAGTTAAAAAAAAAAGTAACATGTTGTATAGTGATATGTGGTGGGCACCCCTTGATGATATGAAGCTGTGAAAGTTTGGTGGTCCTAGGTGGTACAGTACGAAAGAAATGGACTTAAACACGAAAACTTAACATTGTAAACGCGAAAACTTAACATTGAAAATGGCTAAGTCGATTACGCGGAAAAAAAAAAAATGGGTGAAGTTAAAAAAAAAGCAACATGTTGGATAGTGATATGTGGTGGGCACCCCTTGATTATGAAGCTGTGAAAGTTTGGTGGTCCTAGGTGGTACAGTAACAAAGAAATGGACTCGAACACGAAAACTTAACATTGATTGTGGACGCCGCCCGCCGCCCGCCCGCCGCCCGCCGCCCGCCCGCCCGGCTTTCGCCAATCCAATAGCCTGGATTTTTTTTCAAAAAACCTGGCTAAAAATGTAAAGAAAGGCAATATGTTGATAGTACAATACAACAACAGTGCCGACAGTCACAATATACGCCCGTCGAGGGAAGGCCAGTCAAAAAGGGAAGATAACTCACTGAAAATCAATAGGGTTCTTCATCTTGACGTGATAAACATGTACATGTATATACCGAATTTGGTTACGATCCATCAAGTAGAACTTGTTCTTGTGTGGACAAGGGTACAGAGTGCGAAAATGAAATAAAAAATGGCCACCAATGGGAGGTAAGTCATGTGAATTTTTTTTAATATAATCAAGAGGGTTCTTCGTCTAGCCGTGATAAACATGTATACCGAATTTGGTTACGATCTGTCAAGTAGAACTCTAGTTATTGCGTGGACATGCTGTGCCCATCGCCCGCCTGTACAATGTGAATACACAATACGTCCCGTTTTTGTAAAATGGGTGTATAAAAAGCATTCCCTCAAATAGAGAAATATACATACATTTCTTGGCAAAAATACATACCTGTACAATAGCATATACTGACAACAAACCATACGTATGTGAATCTGTCATGGAGATAGCATATATTAACCCTTAGAAAGTGGGAAAATAAATTGGCGTTGTTTATTATTTTACATTTTGTCTTCTTTCTCAATGAAAATATGTGTCGAGAGTACTGTAGAATCATTTCCAATGGAATGTTTCCAAAAAGCTGTCGACACATGTTCCTGATGAGGAAAATAAAAAGTAACAGCAAACGACAAAATTTATTCAGCATATTGAAAGGGTTAATTAATGCATATGCATAGGTGGCTGCTTGCAGACTCATCTCCAATCAGAACACATTTTCCGTAAATGCCGAAAGAAAATCTCTGAACAAATTAGAAATTTTCATTTACTGAAAAATAAAATGTTCAAAATCATTTTCTACAAATATTACAAATATTGTCCGGTGCTTCGGGGGGGGGGCACAATCTCACAGGAATAAAACCTGTCAACATACATGTAAATGTAATGAACCAGCATTATATCAAGACAAGCCATGTGAGTTTGCACCTATGAAGGCGATATTACCTGAAAAAAAAAATATTTATTAAAATTAAGATATTTTCTGTAAATGGCGTCGAAAGTTGACAACATTTTCATAGCAAATACGGAATTTTATTCCGCACTTGCTGTGAAAATTGTGTTAACTTTCGAGGTCATTTACAGAAAATAATGCCCTTTCTGTAAATATTGTTCATGAAACATCATACATCTTCTTAGGTACAAAATCACATGGCTTCCCTCATATTTGGTCAAATTGGTGTTTCTACAATAAATGGTTTCACTAAACTTTGTATGACTAAAATGTTCACAAGTTCAAATTTAGGATTGTCTGGAAATTTCAATTGATGGATTTACATTTATTGAGCATAGGCTGCTCAATGAATGCAAATCCAATAATTGTTTACAAGAAAACATTGTTAATGTGACATTTACAGACTATCATAATTTTTCACTTACAAACAATTTAGTCAAGAAGTTTGGTGAAACGTCCCCCCAGAGCCTTAGTAGGGTTACAAAATAATTATGTTGGTTAATCTTTTACCCCTAAATAACTGGCATAAACAGGTTCATGCTAATATTTGGACTAGTTCATTAATCATCTGAAGAATTTCTTTTTTTAAAATCTGAAAAATATTGACAAATACTGTAGCGCTTCAGGGATTCCGCTGGGGAAAATAAAAAAATTGCCACTTCAAAAAATTGGCGATAGCAATAAAAAATTACAATTTTCGAAAAAAAAAAGAAAAACAAAAGTTTTTTTTTATTTTATTTTTTCCGAAAATTGTAATTTTTTATCGCCAATTGGTTATTTTTATCGCCAACTGCGAAAGTGGCGATCACCAGCGGAATCCCTGGTGCTTGATGAGATGGCATGTTGCGATGTTGAAATGTTTGCGCAATTATTTTGCAACGATATCCCTTATGTCGTGAGTAGGCTCCTACAGAGATGTTATACAAGAACATATTAGGTAACATTATTTTCAAGTACCGTATAATTTTGAAAGAAGAGAATAATTATTCCCAAGATGTTTGTAAATCTGATAAAGAAATAAGAGTGTAGCGCGCATCACTTTCATTATAGGATTTACATCCATCAAGGAAAATTTAAATTAAAATCCTGCATTTCAAAATGATAGTTTTATCAATTATATGTTACACGTCCAGACTCTGGACGTGTAACATATAATTGATACTAGATGGCCGCGGCCTGCATGTCGCGCCTTGTGGCGAGGCATGGACACTAAAAGATATAGTATAACAAAAAATTTTAACCAAAAAACTTAACCAAAAACTTTAACCGGACACACGTACGTACGTACGTACGTAGCCAAAGTGCCGACTATATCGCGCTTTCCGCAATCGGGCGCGAAAAAAACTTCAACCAAAAACTTCAAAGTAATTTGAACTTGACATTGGGCACAGGGGCCCCACGGGACAGGGGTAGAATGAAAATATAGATGATGATAAACACCCATGTGAAGTTTCAAGATAATGGGCAAAGCAGTTGCATGCAGAGATATAGTATAACGAAAAACTTTAACCAAAAAACTTAAACAAAAACTTTAACCAAAAAACTAAACCAAAAAACTTAACCAAAAACTTTAACCAAAAAACTTAACCAAAAACTTCTAAGTAATTTGACCTTGACATTGGGCACAGGGGCCGCACGGGAGGGGGGTAGAATGAAAATATAGATGATGATAAACACCCATGTGAAGTTTCAAGGTAATGGGCAAAGCAGTTGCAGAGATATAGTATAATGAAAAACTTTAACCAAAAAACTTAACCAAAAACTTTAACCAAAAAACTTAACCAAAAAACTTAACCAAAAACTTTAACCAAAGAACTTTAACCAAAAACTTTAACCAAAAAACTTAACCAAAAAACTTAACCAAAAACTTTAACCGGACGTACGTACGCCAAAGTGCCGACTATATCGCGTTTTCCGCAAGCGGGCGCGACAAAAACTATCATTGTCAAATCACATTTTCTCGTACTCTGGACTCCAGAGTACGAGAAAATGTGATTTGACAATGTCTAGATATCAATGATTTTGATGATACAGTATGAAAGTTCACCAGAAACATATTCCGAAGAATTACCATAACCCTTTCACCCCTAATTATGTGACATTGACAGTTCCATGCTTATTTCTGGATTATTCCATTAAACACATATGGGGTATTTTAAATATTTTCAAAATACTGACAAACCCTGCAGATCCTGATGAGACGGTGTGTTACAAGCCGGCTCATCTAGATCTACAGTGGTCGAAAATGTTTGCTTTGTGGTCTGTGGTGCGGAAATGATTAAATCACATTCATTTAGTACTTTCTATGTAATAAGAAAATATTATGCATTATAATATCAGGGATTCCGCTGGCGATCACCACTTTTGCAATTGGCGATAAAAAATTACAATTTTCGAAAAAAGAAAAAGATATTTTTTTCGAAAATTGTAATTTTTTATCGCCAATTTTTTGAAGTGGTGATTTTTTTATTTTCCCCAGCGGAATCCCTGTAATATATGGGCCTACAGCTGACACAAGAAACTTACAACATTTGTGACCAGCATAGTCCCAGATCAACCTGCACATCAACGTAGTCTGATCAGGGCTTATGTTCTTCACTCATTCGTTCACAGTAGTACATGTAAGCTTTCATAAGTTAAAGGTACATGCCCACTCAGTAGGCACAAACTGTTCTTTATGGGAATTAAATAAGTGTATAATTGTGTCACTATTCCACCAGTTCTAAAAATTAATATACAGATATAATCATTTAGTAATATTTATTTTACTGATAGTGACGCGCTGTGCTATCAGGTTATTTTCATATGCAAATGAGGCATGATATGTTTTAATTATTCATTCTAGTTAAATGTGTCGCCTAAAAAAATAATTTTTTCGACAGATTATAAAGTGATCATCACACATCAAAAAATATATACAGAGAATAAATAGAGGATATTCATATTTTTGCAACGAATATGACATATATGTTCATCGAGTGGTGTGAAATGTCCATATTTGTCGAGTGCCGTTAGGATATTCTATTTATTATATACCGCTCCATGGAAATTAGCAGTTTTTTAGACTGTATACGGTAATGAATGTGTATTTGCAGCCTATTTCATCGATGAGAACATATGACTTTTATTTATATCATATAACTATGTATTTCATAGGTAGGTATATAATAAATAGTAATATCTGTTCGTATTTTAATGAAACACGGTTATCGCCCCTGGAATCAGTGTGCAAATTTACGTCTGATATAAAATGTATAATAATGCCAATTAATACACGGGGTAATGGTGAATTAATGTTTATTTTGCCAGAAAATGTATCAGATGGTGTCTCTGATATAAAGAACATCTTGTGCCTACTGAGTGGGCATGTACCTTTAACCCTTTCAACACCAAGTAACTTAATAGGATGTTCCATGCCAATGTTTCACGCTATTTCATTAATTTTGTTCATTCAAATTATCCCATTCTTTTAAAAGGGTAATCTGTACGACGTTTAAAATTATTAACAAACAGTGGAGATCCTGATGAGACGGCTCGTTACGAGCCGGCTCATCTGGATCTGCACTGTTTGCAAACATTGTCTCTATAGAGGTCTGTGGTGTTGAAAGGGTTAATGGCTACATGTACTTCATTGACTGAATAGCAGACAGCGTAGGCCCTGACATGGGGTTACACTGGTCGCATACAAGACGAGCCATTTAATTTTGTACCTATGAAGAACAGCAATGTTTCATGAAATATAATTACAAAATTTACAATATTTTCCCTAAATGAATTCGAAAGTTGACGAAATGTTCAGAGCAAATGTGGAATTATATTCCGCATTTGCTACGAACATTTCGTCAACTTTCGACCTCATTTACAGAAATAATCACAATTTCTGTACATATTTTTTAGGAAAAATCGCACATATTCTTAGGTACAAAATCACATGGCTCGTCTCATATGTTGTAAGGTTTTTCAGCCGGGGACTTATCTATCATGTCTGTTTGTAGTGTCAGTTACAGTGAACAATAAACAGTAATACAAAAATCAGATAAAAATCTGGAAACAACTTTATAAACAACAAGCATAAAATTTGATTTAAAATTTACAATGTACATGTAACATAAATAATACTTCTTCATAAATTTTCTATCTTTGATTCGTTTCCATTTTAAAACAATGTGAATTCTCTGTTTGTCAGCGCCATTTCATCCACAAATCTGAAATGAAATTATGTACAACGATTTTTATACAGTGAAATCTCTAAACCAGACATGCTGGGATGTGCTCAGAATGTCCAGTTTTAGAGATGTTTCACTGTAATTAAAGCAGAGTTCCAGATAAGCTGTGTATTTGCGTAAATACCCAATTAAAATTGCTTAAAACCCCAATTGAAATCCGAAGTAGCGAGTATCAAAAAGCAATAACAATTTTGTGGTACCTGTATCATGCTGCATATAACAATAAACAGACCACAAATATAGAATATTTTGCTTATTTTCCATGAAAACGCATCTTGGTATTTCATTAGAATTGTCTCCAAGGAGACAATTCTAATGAAATGCCAAGATATGTTTTCATTTCAAAGCAAGCTAATTCAATAATTGCTGTCTGTTGATGTGTAAACAGTAGTGTGATTTTATTTTACCCAATTAAAATTTTGAAATACTTAATTGCTTCAGAAATGATGGAGTGAAAATACTCAATTACTAATTCCTTATCTGGAGCACTGTTAAAGCATATAATCATCCCCCTAGAGAGCATGAGTGTCACAAATCTGGCAATGGGTGAAACATGTTTAACCTTTAAAAGGTGGGGGAACCGAATATTGTCGTCTGCTGTTTTTCATTTTTGACTTATTTGGCAACAACTAACATATTTTAACAGCACATAATAATTGTCTCCATTGGAGACAATTTTTATAAGCCGACAAAACATGTATTTTGTCGATAAAATTTTAATTCAGTGTAGTAAGGGTTAAGATCACTCGATATTAGCAGAGCTCCAGTTAAGATGCGTAATTTGACCAAATATTCGAGGTATTTTTTTTAGTTCTTGACCCAAAATGGCAAGTTGGGAGTTCTTTAGAATCATCTCAATGAGACGATTCTAAAGCACTCCCTACTTGCCATTTTTGGTGAAGAAATAACAAAATTCTCCCCAAAGTTGATCAAATTACGCATCTTAACTGGAGCTCTGTATTAGCCGTCTGTCCATCACATTTACAGTAACCCGCTGCCAGAGCTCCAGATAAGCTGCGTATTTGCTTAAATACCCAATTAAAATTGCCAAAAACCCTATTGAAATCAGAAGTAGCGAGTATCAAAAAGCAATAAAAAATTGTGGTACCTTTATCATGCTGCAGAAAACAATAAACAGATCACAAATATAGGATATTTTTCTTATTTTCCATGAAAACACATCTTGGCATTTCATTAGAATTGTCTCCAAGGAGACAATTCTAATAAAATGCCAAGACATGTTTTAATTTGGAAGCAAACTATTCAATTATTGCGGACTGTTGATGTGTAAACAGTAGTGATTTTATTTTACCCAATTAAAATTTTGAAATACCAAATTGCTTCAGAAATGATGGAGTGACAATACTCAATTACTAATTCCTTATCTGGAGCCATGCCCACTACATTTTGATATGTCCTTTTACTGATTTGAAGCGATATAGCTCAGTGAACGGTCACAGCATATGTAGCTGTGGCTGGAGAAATGGTGCTTGTGCGATTTGTGACCAGTGTAGCTCCTGAACAAATAATACACTTGTGTAGCCTGATAACGATCTATATTGCTTGTTAGAAGCATGACGGGTCTGTCATTAAAAGTGCAGATCCTGATCAGACTGTGTGGATGCACAGACTGATCTAGATCTGCACTGGTTGCAAAACCCATAAGCCCAATTTCTCCAGTCACAGCGATGTTTATAAATTGTGATTTTCTTTCAACTGACAGTGGGGGCATTCGAGTATTAACGGGGCACTTACTAGTACGTATATTTGTTTTCAAATAAAAGGGAAATAACTGAGTGAATGCACACATTATTGTAGATGCTTATATGAATGTTTGAAGAGATGGGGCTTATCGATGGTCTAGTAACATAAGGTCGTAACTGCTTTAGCATAGCAGTTACGACCTTATGTTACTAGACCATCGTTATGGCTTTTGCAACCAGTGTATGCCCAGATCAACCTGTACAGTTTTATCAAGATTCAATAAAATGGATTTGCCGGTAAGCAGGTCAGGGCTAAGTTTGCTCTAAATGCCATAAGACACATTATCTATATTTATACTACAGTCACATCAATTTACCTTGTCATTTCACTGTTGATCTTTACTTTCCTTGGCACATGTGCCCATTTGAGATTTTGTCTCAGTGGTTCATGCTGTGACCACCATCCATAACCATGTGATGTGGAGACAGGATAGTTGTATCGATGGTGCAATTCTGAAAGGAACAAAGTATTATAAGCAATAAAACTATGAAACTAATAACTCAGTTGTGTAATGAAGGAGTATATAGTGACATTAATGTGAAATGCTTCAATTATGTGTCTGTGACATTGGAGAGTTATCTGTACTAGTTCTGTCAATAATTGTGATATATGTTAATTTTAATTTATATGCGCACCCATGTTATCATAAAATACAAGTGTGTGATCTGATTGGTGAACATTTACAAGTAGAGTGATGAAATGTTGTAATACAATCTGAGTGTCTATACTTCGGTCTGAAGGTTTAGAACAATGAAGATTGCAGATCTTCGAACTATCAACTTCATTTGTCCGCAAGCGAGGTTTTGTTGTATTGGCACTGTATACATGTGCTACATTGTAGCTGTGCCCAAGTCATTTATACACACAATAACGTAAATTTATTGTAATTTTACTATAAAATAGAATAATTCAAGGACACATTCCAGTTTTGTGTCCATAATACTGGAATACATGATTTAATTCACAAATAGGGCTATTGGTTCCTGTAAAAGTTATTATTGAAACAGTTGTAATACTATCGGAATTTAACACAAAAGGAGTAAGTTGAGGATATCTGTAAATAAAATGTAAATACTGTGTGATCGATCACAATTAATATGTATTCAATTATGATTAATCCTATATAGAATAATTTGAACAGTCGTGTGCCATTGCAATATATACCATCCACTTTTCCAAAACGGGGAGATAATCGATGAGCCGTGAAAAACCAAATTAAAAAGTGAACTTCACTTTGCACATCTACACAGCACAAGGAAGCAAAATGCCAAATACAAAGTCTCCAGCTATTACGGTTTAAATGTTTTACTTCTCATAAGACAAAATTGGAAAGTTCCATAAGTGGGAGATAATAACTAGAAATGGACGCTTGTCGACAAGCGCATGTGTATCCCCCTCCCCAGATACACAAGTAGTTTGAAAAAAGGGTGTTCGAGTTATGCTCCGGAGACAAAATCAGTGCGCGGAAAAACAAAGGGAGATAACTAAAAAAATTAGTGATGCAAGAGTTGCGTGACACACCTTTAGGGTCGTGGCCTATGCATGTGTGAAGTTTCATGAAAATATTCCAAAGGGTGTTCGAGTTATGCTCCGGACAAGTGTCTGCGGCGGACGCGGACACGGACGATGTTCGGTGTCAAATCCATAGTATCCCCCGACTTTCGTCCGGGGGGATACAATTAGGACTTAGTATCTCCTAATCAGGAGTTAGTATCTCCTAATTAGGACTTACTACCTCCTAATTAGGACTTACTATCTGTGTCAATGCTAAAGGTTTTTTTAAACTAACTCCTCATTATGAGATATTAAGTCATAATTCGGAGATACTAAGTCCTAATTAGGAGATTAGGTACTAACTCCTAATTAGGAGATACTAACTCCTGATTATGAGATACTAAGTGCTAATTAGGAGGTACTATAGATAAATATAGTTTAGCATTGGCACCAGGTCGCTTGCATAGCTAGTCTTTCCAAATGTGCATTTGAAGCGTTCTTTGTTTACTTTCTACTGTGGAGTTTGCTAATACACACTTTATTAGGTAAGTTTATGGTAATATTTTATGTCATATTATATAATTGTCTCTCAATAACAATATAGCAAAGTATGAACGTCAACACCCTGCAGGTTTGTTTCTATATTTTAGTGTGCGAAGTGTACTGTCATTTCGGCTAATTCTGCGCATCGGCTAATGCGCAATTCACGTCAAGTTCAGCCATGCGTGCGTCATAATAAACAATGTGGATTTTGGAATAAACAAGCCGATTAATGGCTACACTGTGACACAATTTTATCACATTCCGATGGTTTAATTGGTAAAAAGTTATTCCGAACACTGCATGTGTAGTGAAAATGTGTAAAGTCCTCAGACCCTGCTAATGGAATAACTGTCTTATTTACTAACTTAACTGTTAAACGAAGAAACTAACCTGCCATGATGTCACTGTCCAGATAGTTCTGCTTCAAGTTTAATACCAATTTTGCTATGCTGAACCAGTATATATGCTGCTCACCATTTTGTTTACACTACCAGATGTGCAGCATTAGCAAAACAAATGTGACATTGCAAACACGCATATGTGATGTCATACATCACACAATTTACGTTACTAACGTCATGTGGAACGTTATGACATTTTACCTGCACAATTAAACATCTTTGAACTGCGTTGAATATTCAGGAAAGTTTGACTGAATATGGAGATGGTAATGCCATATAAATTTGTTTGGAAAGCCTTAGGTGCACAGAATTAGCCGACACTATTGTAAATGCTATTACGCACATTGTTATTGTGTAGCGTGGTGTAGCGATAAAGTACACAAACTATATAGCTGTTGCCTATAAAGCAGAAAACATGCAACTATGTATGTTGTTGATCCTTATGCTAATCTCCTGTTAGTTTGGGTCACATCTGTGCTTCGTAGTCTCATGATGCTGTACACTGAATGCTTAAACTTTATCATATGGCATTCCATTTTTAAATCGAGTGAATTTTCTACAAATCAATACAGTGATAGTGTTAGATTACCTTTTGGATGGCGGATGTGTTTCGTCCTCATTCTTGTAAATTCAACATATGAGTCTTGTGGCCCAGGCCCATAAGCAGAAACTTGGTTAATTGGAACAATGGATCGCTTTGGTGGATTCTTGTCAGCAAGTGGTGGCAATGCAATAAATCCAAGTTGGGTCTTGGATCTTATTGGGTCCATTTGCGCCCGTGCAGAGCCTTCGCGAGTTGCAGTTTGGTATCCCAATTGGGTCAGCCCAAAGAAAGACATTATTGATTGTCTTAACTGTTATTGCACACTAAAATAATACTAACAAGCAGCCAAACTGGCTTTTTAATTCACTTTCTTCCAATCTCTGCAAATTCAAGTTGCTAAGCACGCCAAGTTTCCTTCCTGGTTGTTGGGTCCACTATACAAATGCATAAGTTGAACGAAATATTTATACACTATTTTATGGATATCGTGTCTCTGCGCTGACATTTTCGGATAGCTTTAATTTAACTGAAAACTTGTGGCTGCCAGTAACAACTGATATATAAACGCATCCGCAAGTTTTCAGTTAAAAGCCCTGTAATTTGTCCATGAAGGTATAACTGCGTGGTGTATTTCCGTGGCCAATCTATTTAAACAGGCAATCAATGTATATGACCCTGATGTTCTGAATGATACATTGTAGATGTGATTGGACAAATGGGTCTTCTATCTGGGTCTACACTCGTCGCAAAAATATTAAGTCCAACTGAATTTCTCTAGTCAATTCTACATATTGTGAAATATATTGAAACATTAGGATATTCAACCGCGACAGACTCTGACAAGAGTGCTTGGTATCGGTAAGCATAATTAGATTATCTTCAAATCTACGAGATCAATTACAAACAAAAGACCAACTAACATGTCCTGAAGTTCACGGGTTATTAAGGATTATAAATTGGGGAATTACCAGTATCCCGCGGATATTCATTGGACTCGCATGATGACTACACACGACAGACACGTGTACATACACAGTTGTTAATTGGGTTAATATGATAAGCAACGTTTTGTATGTGTGGCGAGTGAAATATCTACAAACAATATCAGACAGATTAATCTCAAGAAGGGAGGGGGATGGGCATAGTCCTTATTAGCTGATCATTGCAGTATCCCCAACTTCCAAAAATGGGGCGCATTGCGTTTGCAACCAGCTTAGTACCATCTGCAGATAACAGTATCCACCATTCAGTCAGAGAAACATGTTACACGCGCTGTGGTCTTCACATGCAGTATATGTATCGTTTAATAGAAGGCTGCCATAGTGTACTAGCAGACAGACATATAAACTGTGCACACATCATTCAAACACTATTTCTACAGCCGCATCGTTGGCTGACATCGCCAACTATAGCTGGTGTCAGCTTGTACGCACACGCCCTCAATCTCATCAGGCACTAGACCTTTTATTTGGTCACTAAACAAAACTGACTACTATCTGTTCCACGTTTTGTTGCCGACGATCTTTTGGCCATTACACACATTAAATCTTAAAACATATTTAAAGGCACATGCCCACTCAGTAGGCACAAACTGTTATTTATATCAGAGACATCATCTGAGACATTTTCTGGCAAAATATACACTCATTCACCATTACCCCACGTATTGATTGGCATTATTATACTTTTTTTTTCCGACGTAAATGACCATACTGATATCCGCTGTGATAACCGTGTTTCCGTAAACTGTTAACGGGCATTACTATATATTCTGTGTATTTATTTTTTGATGTGCAATGATCATACTTTATAATCTGTGGAAAATATTATGTTTTCAGGTGACGCATTTAATTAGTATAGATAATTAAACAATAACATGCCTCATTTGCAAATGAAAATAGCTGGTGTCATAGTGATACAATTATACACTTATTTAATTTAATACTATAAATAACAGTTTGTGCCTACTGAGTGGGCATGTACCTTTAAATATAAGTTCTTGTTCTTAAATGACAAAAGTCACCCTCCCAAAAAAAAAATATTTGATGAAATTCTGTAAAATTTCTTAGTTACATCATTTCCACACTATCTAGCCAAGTTTCGGAGTCAATTTCCAATTGTTTTCGTGTTTTGACTCCTCCCCAGCGCTTCCACCTCTTTTCCCCCAGGAAAATTTCCCATATGAATATTTTTCGCTATAAAATCAATATTTGATGGAATTTCATCAAACAAAAACATGTGGGGAAGGAGACTATTTTGTTATTTGTGAGAAAGTATTTACATTTAAATATGTTTTAGATTTAATATGTTCAATCGCCAAAAGTTCGTCGGCAGAAAAGGTGGAACAGACTGTAATATGTTCGACTGTGAACATACTAAACAACTATTTGTATTTATTTTTGTCAGCCGGTTAACCCCGTTAATATGTGTATTATGTAGCTACTAGGGTCTGCTTGTTCTGCTGCCCACAGTAAATGCATGACAATTACTTAATGACAAACAGTTCATGTCCTCCGCTTCTGCACTATTTAATTAGTAGCTAGGGGGCCAAGGGTGTCCACCTGTCATGGGATGCTGTAAAAGGTTGTGTGGTATCAATGTGTTCAGTAGACCTTCACAAACAACTTCCAGGTGCACAACCCGCAAAATGTACTACTGGAAAAAATATACAACCGTTTTCAAGATGGCCGCCGTCAAATATGAATTTTCTATATTTATTGAATATCGTTGAAGATGTAGTCACAAATTTTATTGCAATACTAAGGTTCTTTATGTTATAGAGTTTATTTTATAAATCGGTGAATGGAAAACATCACTGGTAGACAAAGAATCCAAGATGGCCGCCAAAATACATGCAGTACATCGTAACATGGCCTGCAAAATGCTTGACGACACTTTTTCAATTTAGTAATGTGTCAGAGTACACTAATATCATTTTCTTCAATTGATCTGCTCTAACATATGCAGTTACTGGTGGTGGTGGTGTTTTGATGTGTGAGATGTGTTCAACAACTGCCCGAAACATCACCGGAAGTTCATCGGGCATTTATGCAAGGTGTCTTTGTTGGTAGAAGAGCAAAGGGTCACCACAACGGCGTCTCTCCAGACATGTTGCTTGAACAGACTTACAATAAAAGTGCAAAGGAAACAAGTGGACTAGATGGAATAACGACTAATCCCCAGGCTCGAAGTAAGTGGGTGTATACAAAGGCATTGACTGCAACTGTCTCATCAGAATTAAAGAGTAGGCTACATCTAGATCCAGAAACAGATAATCCGCATTATGAAAGTGGTCGTGTCAGAATCGAAAGAAATTGTCATCACGTATTAAAGGTAGTTGCTGCAATCAAAACGAGCCCATTTGCAACACAAACACATCTCATCAACATAGCTACTGGTCAAAATGCAGACCAAAATGTACAACAACAACTCTTGAATGTTAAGCAAATCGGTAAGGACTCGTTAAATGATTCAATACAACAGAAGCATAAGAAAACCAAAGTTGTGAAACTACAAACATTTGCTACTCAGAACAAAACTTCAAAGTCGCGTAAAATAAAACCACAAAGTGGAAAAAGTTACGAAAGTGTACCTCTGCTTCGCATGATCCAGATTGCAGCAAGTGGTGGACAAATTGATAGTATCAACTATATTGGCAATCATGAATGCAGCAAATATCCACCATCAATATTCACAGAAGGTGGCCAGATGCGATCGGTAATAAGGCAAACTTTGTCAATGCCATGAAAACAGAGACGAATGTGAGTTCAGTTGCCAAATTGCCAGAAAGCCAGCTCAAAACAGCAGTTATTGTTGATGCTATGTTTGCCATTCGTCATTGGTCTTTCCATAAAGATGAAACATTTGGGCAGATATCCCAGCGATACAAGCACAACTTGCTCTCAGACATACTGGTAAATACGGAATCGATTCACTTTTTCTGTGATAGATATAGGACACCAAGCTTGAAGAGAGCTAAACGTAAAAAACGGAGCCTAAACAAACCCAAAGTTCTGAACCCAAAGTATATGACATACAAGAACAAATTCGTTCTCCAGAACCACTTAAGTTCTTTTCAGTACCAGCCAACAAAGCTGGATTACAGAGATTCCTATGTGACACTTGGTTGATATCCGAAACTGAAGCTCCATCTCTGAATCATGTCAATCTGTATCTTGGCGGTGGATTTAGTGAAGAAACAAAGACTTTTAAAATTAGTCATGGTTCTTCTACCCCTGTACCCGAACTTGAATCCACTCGGGAGGAAGCAGACACGCGAATTGTGATGCATGCAATCCACAGTGTTAATCATGAACACACTCAATGTTTGGTCATTCATAGCAACGATACAGACGTGATTTTCATCTTAGTCTGTTATACAGCATCTCTACTGAAAGATTTGTCAGAAATATGGATTAGAACAGACAGTGATGCATACCTGCCTATACATGATATAGCTGCAGCATTAGGACCATCTCGATGCCGATCCTTCCCTTCATTCATAGCCTGAGTGGAAGAGACACCACAAGTTTCTTCTATTATACCAGTAAGAAGACATGGTTATCCATCAGCATGGCCCTCCATCTGCCAGCGATGCAAGACTTTGCCGAAACTCCTGACGTACTTCAGCTTTATGAAAATGTAGCCAAAGAAGCAAAGCAACTGATGATTGGAGTGTATTCTAAATCAACCGATGCAGGCCAATCTCTTGCTGACATTCGAGCTCACAAATTTCTGAACAACAAATCAACACTGTTGAAGATTCTACCACCAACGGAAGGCACATTCCGTTCTCATCTAAAGCGTGCAGCATTGACAACCACAATAGACAAGTCGGTGCACATTCCTAAGCCAACTCTACCTTCATTTGAGGAATTCGGATGGAATGCCAAAGATGATAGCTATGTTCCCATAACAACGTCTGAACCACTATGGCCTCAATAAATGGCCAGATCGATTGCCTGCAGTTGTACCAAAGGGTGTGGTAATAAATGTTCATGTGTGAAGAGAGGTGTACCATGCTATATTGCTTGTCGATGCACCGGATCGCAAGAGAAGTGTTCTCGTGGCTGATGACTTGAACAGTGACATAAGTGAGAGCAGTGATGATGAATCCTATTTATAAACAGTGCACAAGTAGTGAATGTTAAAGCGAATGCATCACATACATCGTGTTATTCTTTAGTTGTTATTACTGAATTTAAGAACTATACATATCAGTATATAAAACAAAGAAACTCAGCAGATGAAAAATACATGTATGCATAAAACATTGGTAAAATATTCTGAATTCAATGACCAAAAATAACAGTTGTTTGATAGTATACTTTCATCTAAAATCTATAATTGCATAAATAATGTATGCGACACACTCGCTTTAACATGAAGTAATGTGTACCTCATACGATTGTATTTTGACTGAATAATTCGTGCTACAGCAATTGTTGCCAAAGAAATTGCAACTTTTATTTAATGTTCAACTTATTTTTATTTTTTTTTGTGTATTTCTGGCGGCCATATTGTCTGCCATGTCCATTTTTTTATAATTAACAACCTGATGTATCACCTGATGGTATGAATGTATTCTGTGACCCATAACACATAGGTTTAGCCACAGGAATTGTGACTCTATGTGCATTTATACCAGCTATTTAGTCATAAGTATATTTTACGGCGGCCATTTTGTAAGTGGCTGCACATTTTTCGGGTTGTGCACCTGGAAATTGTTTGTGAAGGGTTCCTGAACACATTGATACCACACAACCTTTTACAGCATCCCATGACAGGTTGACCCCAAAAATGGGCTTTGGCCCCTAGCTATAGCGGCATATGTAAACACTTTTATTTCTTTTCGTTTAATGTGCAATTTGAATGTTTATTAAATCTCGCGATCAACGAGACTTAGCAGACATATTCGATTCTTCCAGCATTTTCTATCAACTTTTGGCATTTTCAATCGTTTACTATCCATTGCTTATTGTGCTAAATTAATCCATCCACTGAAAAGATGTCATCGTTGGCGTTTGATGAATATGGCCGGCCGTTCATTATTATCCGTGATCAGCAGCAAAAGGCCCGTTTAACCGGCATTGAAGCACATAAAGTAAGACGTGTTTTTTTCCGGATTGTTGCTTTGCAGTGACTTGTCAAATTTCTGATTTCAACATGCGGTTCGCATGTAAAAAACACTTTACAGTGATATCACTTTTTATATCGTCACATCGGCATTCTGGGTCAGTTGCTAGTTCCAGACAATGACTTGACCACCCCTCCCCTAACAGGCAACAACTTCAAAAACCCAATCTGGCCAAACTCGCAGAGGATTCTAGCGTGTCTTGGATGGTCAATTATTGTTTGTATATACATACATGCATGAAAATGGCAACATCTTCAAAAATCCAATCTGTGCAAACTCGCATGTGATTCTGACGTGTCTTGGATGGTCCATTTTTGTTTGTATATAGATGAAACACCTTTCTAAACAATGTTAAAACAATTCAAATGCGCCCTGAAGATTATGTAATTTTGAAAGGTACGAAACTCGCATTCGTCACCAATGAAAGGAAAAGCAACACAAAGTCGTCATCATTACTCGCCTATACAACGTGTTACAGCGTGTTGAAACCGCTGCTTGGGTTGGGTTTTCAGTATAGATTTTACAGTTGCTAATACATTAACATAAATCTCAAAGATTTTGAGTGTAAACTGCATTAAAAACACGTCTCACTAACCTAAATTCGCTTTTTAAAATCAAACAAGTTCGCTTCCTGATTATATATGAATATTATCATGTGACGCAGTGATTTGGTTGGCTAAATTTATTATAGGAAATGACGTCGGGTCTCCAGTAACCAATCAAACCACTGCATGCATGCACGTGATCGAAATATTTTCGAAGATGGCGGCTAATATTCATTTATAATCAGGAAGCGAACATGTTTGATTTTAAAAAGCGAATTTAGATTAGTGAGTAGTCGAGAACATCACCATTTTATTTAAAAAATTGAATATATACAGCATCTAACTGTATAAACAGTTAGATTGAACCCTAGTTTACATTTAGAAACATTCACCAGCATTATATTGTTGATTTCAGTACAATTTTTTACCCCCAAAAAAATGTTTATTTTTCTCCGATATTCATGAATTTTGTCCATTTTTTATTTATTTTTTTCTATAAACAATAAAAGCTCAAAATATTTCACAACCACTATTTACATGCATATTGAAATAACTCGCAAGTTATTTAATATAAAAATATGCAAATTTGATAATATTCTGGGCTCTATAAGGAATTAGTAATAGAGTATTTTCACTCCCATCATTTCTGATTTCTGAAGCAATTGAGTATCATTTCAATTGGGTAAAATAAAATCACACTACTGTTTGAAAACATGTCTTGGCATTTCTTTAGAATTGTCTCCTTGGAGACGATTCTAATGAAATACCAAGATGAGTTTTCATGGAAAATAAGAAAAATATGGTATATGTGTGGTCTTTTTATTGTTTTCTGCAGCATAATAAAGGTACCACAAAATTGTTATTGCTTTTTGATACTCGCTACTTCTGATTTCAATTGGGTTGTTGGCAATTTTAATTGGGTATTTAAGCAAATATGCAGCTTATCTGGAGCTCTGTAATTTATCACTGTTTTTGAAAATTCCACAGGAAAATGCCACTTTACACGAGTAAGCCATCATGACTATCAAGACAATCATGAAGTCACGACTACCATTTTGGTGAAATAGGTACTAGACTGACCATTAGAAATATTTTCCCAATCAATTTCAGTCCCATATCATGGCAGCCAAGGCTGTCGCCGGTATGCTGAAGACTTCGCTTGGTCCAAAAGGTTTAGATAAGCTACTCGTCTCTCCGGATGGCGACATCACAATTACAAACGACGGCGCCACAATCCTAAAACAGATAGACGTCGAGCACCAGATCGCCAAGCTGATGGTGCAGCTGTCGCAGTCACAGGATGATGAAATTGGCGACGGAACCACAGGCGTCGTGGGTATGTATATAGAGTATACCAGGCCAATGCTTTTTGCTGTGTAATTTTATCAATCGAGGCTAGGAAAATTGCCAATTACATGTCCTTAACCCTTACACCGCTATGTTAATTTTTTTGTGGTCTGCTGTTTATTTTCATCATCAAAAGCATGCTTTGACAGCACTTTAGAATCATTTCCATTGGAAATGATTCTGAAGTGCTGTCAAATCATGTTTTTATTGAGAAATAAGGCAAGATATAAAAGCAACAACAGACGACAATTGTTGTGTATAGCTGTCTAAGGGTTAATTGTGAACAAATCCACAAAAGATCTATCAACATCGACTGTCGGTGCAAATGTTTTGAAATGAAACTGGCCATAAGACCTTGACTGGTCATGAATGCCATAAGCTGAATATCACATGCAAATTTGTTTCAGTGCTGGCTGGTGCACTTTTGGAGCAAGCAGAGCAACTATTGGACCGTGGTATACACCCGATTCGCATCACCGATGGCTACGAGATGGCAGCCAAGGTTGCTGTGGAAAACCTTGACAAGATCGCAGACAGATACGAGATAAATCCCACTGACACAGAACCTCTAGTTAAACTGGCGATGACCACACTTGGCTCGAAAATGTAAGTTGGAGCAGCATGTACCTCGGGTATATACCAGTGCTCCAGATAAGCTTTGTGTCTAAAGCTTACTATAACCCCTGATTTCAAAGTCATTGCATATTTTTCTAATACAAATGGATTATTGATTTTCATTACTAAATAGGGAACAAATTATAAAAAAAAGTGTAACACATTTTTAATTGAGCTGCAAAAAGCAAACACCTCAACTGAGTGAATTTTCAACTTTACAACAGTATTTTCACTACTCTGTTTGAAAATCAATGCGTATTTAGCTAAAATAATTGTAATACGCCAAACACGCACCGTATCTGGAGCTCTGTATATAACCATGTTTGCTTTAGCAGAGGCGCGACTATAGTCGGCGCTTTTTCCATCATCCGCGTCCTCCGGTTTTTTTGTAAGGCAAATGCGTTAAAGTTATTGTTTTTTCCCAATATCTCTTTAACCCCTTGCCAGAGTTTGATAATATTTCACATCAATGTTTGTCTACGGATGATGCTTCATTACGCACACCCCCACATCCAAATTCTCAAGGTCATTTCTTTACTTATAATGTTCACCGGTTTTAAGGTCATTTATTTACTTGTAATCAGAGCTCCAGTTAAGGTGCGTAATTTGATCAACTTTGGGGAGACTTTCGTTATTTCTTCACGAAAATTGGCAAGTTGGGAGTGCTTTAGAATCGTCTCGATGAGACGTTTCTAAAGCAATCCCAACTTGCCACTTTTCGTGAAGAAATAGGAAAAATACCCGGAAAATTTTGTCCAATTACGCACCTTAACTGGAGCTCTGCTTGTAATGTTCACGGTGAAAAGACTCGGCAGGCAGGATACCGCTTCCATGGCGGAATTCTTGTTTAAATAGTTTACCAGACTTGGAAAATCTCAGGTAACTGCTGTACAACTTCCAGGGTATTCCTTGACGTTAGAATTCCCGGTTTGACATCACATTTCTGAAAAAAAATCTCACTATTTTCGCTGCAAAATTAAGCAACATTAATTCAGACCGACAAATTCTTCCAATTCCAGTGCCAACTATCATGATTATGATTCGGGAGTATTTCTATGGTGTCTGAGCAAGTGGTAATGTAATAAAAAAAAGTTTTTCGCGACTAGTTGGCACTTTTTCCGTCCGTGTCATCGTCCGGATTTTTTTGTAAGGCAAATGCGTTAAAAGTTATTGTCAAATGCCTCGGCAGGCACGATACCGCGTCCGTGGCGGAATTCTTGTTTTAGTATTTAGTAGCTTGGTGCCACCAAAATCTGGCATGGCGCCATGCTCAAATTTGGTGGCACCATGCTGCTAAAAAAATCATATTTTTTTACATTGCTAAAATAGACCGCGGCAAAATCTACACCGGGAAAGTCGGTAATTGGAAGTCTACACCTGCCTGTGTCAGGGTTGGCAATTTCCCGGGAAATAAGAGTATTTCCCAGGACGGCGGGAAATACCGGGAAATACTGGGAAATACCGGGAAATATGAATCTTGGTGGTCTTTTTCATTCCAAAATGTCAAGATGAGTCTCTATATTCCCCTATATCTACTATGGTTTATATCTGTGTAGACTGATAAGCCTATAGGTAAAACATTCTGCAATAAAAAAAGAAATAAGTTTATTTAGAGAAAAAAAACATCATTATTTTCTAGACAATTTTCTTCCCTATATACAAGTCTATGTAGTATTTGCCAACTGTCTATTTTATTGTATATGAGAACACCCCTCATTACTATAGTAACCTGCCACTAATAAAAGCTGCTTTTGGAATTTTGAGAAAATCCCTGTTGATAACGGGGATAATCCATGTACAGTGTAAGTGTAATTGTTTTACAACTTGACCATATACAGACCACCTGGGTTCTTATTATACAGTACGACACAAAGGGTGTGAGAGAAGGCTGACAATTAACAGCCTGTTGTCATAGTCTGATATGGTTTATTAAAGTATATTAAAGTCTCATCAATGTACATGCAAATAAGTAGACATTAGTAGGCTTTTGGCTAATTGTAACGATTTTAGGTACTGTATCTCATACGTACCATCGTGGCCCATAGTCTTCACATTAAATAAATGTCATAATAATAATGCAAATAAGTAATACAAATGCAAAGCATAAAACAACAGTACATTGTCAGTCATATAAGACTTGTAAGAGACTATGTGTATGCACATCATGCATGCTAAGATCATTTATTCTCATTTCTTGTTACTGAACATTAGTGTGGGAGAAGGTTGACAATTAACAGCCTGTTATATAAACATAGTCTGATCATGATGACATTATCCTTGTGAATTGTATTTAGCAGACACTCAGATGCTTCCTATAAAATGAAAAAGTAATTTACAAAAAAATAATATATGTACAACCAAAATATAAATGTCATGGTTGCCAAATATTCCACCTGATCAGTACCCCTAGTTGGGAATGAAACAGATCTAGACATTGTAATTAACCCCTATATCTAATTATTAAGTTGTTGATTGTTTAATTAACTATTACTGAGCTTAAAACTTAATTTAAATAACTTTAATTATCAAATAATAACATCAAAATTCATATTTCCCGGTATTTCCCACTTTGGGGAGTATTTCCCGCCCCCGGTATTTCCCGGCCAACCCTGGCCTGTGCCCTGTGTGTGTACTTGCAGTGTGAACCAGTGCCACAGACACATGGTGGACATTACTCTGATTTTACCCTCCTCAGTCCTCACAACAGGTGAAATATGGGATTCGACCCCAAAAATGATCTTAGCTTTTGACAGGGGCCCTTTAAACACCATTAAATAAATAAATAATACTACACATGTGTATATACCATACTAATCCTAAATATATGGACACCATTTATTTGGGGGAAACATATACAAATATATGTTTTCTCTACTATACGATATTTAGGGTTAATATGGCAGTACTGGTTTAATCACAATAACAATGTATTTGGTTACAATTTGTTTTGGGAAACCCCTATTTAATAGGGGTTTCCCGAAACAAATTGTGTCCAAATATTTAGGGTTCTTACGGTATTCACAGTGTGAACCGGTGCCACCGACACATGGCTGAGATCGCCGTGAACGCCATCATGGCTGTGGCTGACCTGGGTAGGCGCGACGTCGACTTCGAGCTCATCAAGGTGGAGGGCAAAGTGGGTGGCAAACTCGAGGACACGATGCTCGTCAAGGGCGTCATCGTCGACAAGGACTTCAGCCACCCCCAGATGCCCAAGGTACAGACATAGGAAAGTTATTAGTAGATTCTCACTTTGTTGCGGGAAGTAACCCTGGAAAACTCCCGTATTTTGTGTGGGGTGGGGGGTCTCCTTGTAGGAATCACGATTTGCCTGGTTTTGCCCTCAGTTGCATTTTTATCTTTGGATCTTTTGTTACCTGTGAGTTGAATTGGGTTATTGCCCATAATAAAAGTAGTAAGATTATTACTGAGCCTACTGCTTTTGGGAGGGGGCCAAGTGTTTCTGGTGTGGCCAGTACCTGGCATCAGGACAAAGTATTTTACCAGCTGGGAATGGCAATCTTATGCAATTAAATTGTGCTGAGTATAGAATCATGCATACAAATGATGATACAAGGGACGTAATTCTGTCACTTGTGATGACACTACAAACATTCCTGATGTATGCAATTAATCATTACCCTTTCAATAATACAGACCTTGATATTTGCAAACAGTGTAGATCGTTGTGGTGGGGGCACTACAATTGTTCACTGTATCGAATAATGGCTTAAATTTTACAAGAAGTCAAGTATGCGAAGATGGCCATATTAACTTGCCCATTTGAGCCGCTCAAACCCAAGACAAAGCACTGGCCTTAAATGACCGTAGCTGTTGATAGGCGCTAAGGCCGTTAAACCCCAAGAAAGTTGAAGAAACAAACAAACATTTTGGGGGGATGGTCACTTTTTTTGTTATTGATGAAAAAGTATTTTACCAGCTGGGAAAGGCAATCTTATGCAATTAAATTGTGCCGAGTATAGAATCATGCATACAAATGATGATACAAGGGACGTAATTCTGTCACTTGTGATGACACTAAAAACATTCCTGATGTATGCAATTAATCATTACCCTTTCAATACTACAGACCTTGGTATTTGCAAACAGTGTAGATCGTGGTGGTGGGGGCACTACAATTGTTCACTGTATCGAATAATGGCTTAAATTTTACAAGAGGTCAAGGATGCGAAGATGGCCATATTAACTTGCCCATTTGAGCCGCTCAAACCCAAGACAAAGCACCGGCCTTAAATAACCGTAGCTGTTTGATAGGCGCTAAGGCCGTGTTAAAACCCCAAGAAAGTTGAAGAAACAAACAAACATTTTGGGGGGATGGTCACTTTTTTTGTTATTGATGAAAAAGTATTTTACAAGCTGGGAAAGGCAATCTTATGCAATTAAATTGTGCCAAGTATAGAATCATGCATACAAATGATGATACAAGGGACGTAATTCTGTCACTTGTGATGACACTACAAACATTCCTGATGTATGCAATTAATCATTACCCTTTCAATACTACAGACCTTGATATTTGCAAACAGTGTAGATCGTGGTGGTGGGGGCACTACAATTGTTCACTGTATCGAATAATGGGTTAAATTTTACAAGAAGTCAAGGATGCGAAGATGGCCATATTAACTTGCCCATTTGAGCCGCTCAAACCCAAGACAAAGCACCGGCCTTAAATGACCGTAGCTGTTGATAGGCGCTAAGGCCGTTAAACCCCAAGAAATTTGAAGAAACAAACAAACATTTTGGGGGGATGGTCACTTTTTAGCTCACCTGAGCAAAGCTCATGTGAGCTATTGTTATGGCAAAGTGTGTCGTCCGGCGTCCGTGAACATTTTCAATCATCTTCTTCTCCCGAACTGCTGAGCCGATATTGGTCAAACTTCACAGGGATGATATATGGGTGATGCCATTTCAGATTTGTTAAAATGGAGGTCATCGACAATCCAAGATGGCCGCCATGGAAAAGTAGGTCAAATTTAAAAAAAATCTTCTTCTCACGAACCGCCAGGCCGATTTCGACGATACTTGGTATGAATGATCGATAGTTAGCGCTGTTTCAGATTTGTTCATATGGTGGCCCGTGGGTCAAAAATGGGCGTCGCCCGAGGGGCGGTCAAATAGGGGTCAAATTTTATTTTTAACCGAATATAGTCATGTAATATATCAAATCGAAGGTATCGACGAGACAATCACTCTGGAACATTTTTTGTCTAAATCATATGATTACGTCATCCAAGATGGCCACCGATAGTTCAAATGGTCATTCTTTTACTAAAGATTCAAACGTCTTGTTCTTGTAAACTGCTTGGCCGATATTGGCCAAACTTAACTGTAATGGTCTGTGGTTAAGAAGCCTGTTCATTTTTGTTAAAATGGAGTCATCACCAAATCCAAGATGGCCGCCGTTGAGAAGTAGGTCAAATTCTTAAAAAAATCTTCTTCTCACGAACCGCCAAGCCGATTTCGACGATACTGGGTATGAATGATCGATAGTTAGCGCTGTTTCAGATTTGTTCATATGGTGGCCCCTGGTTCAAAAATTGGCGTGGCCCGAGGGGTCAACTAGGGGTCAAATTATATTTTTGCCCGAATATGGTCATATAATATATCAAATCGAAGGTATCGACTAGTATCACTCTGGACCATTTTTTGTCTAAATCAGATGATTTTGTCATCCAAGATGGCCATCGAAAGGTAAAAAAGTTGTTCTTTTACTAAAGATTTCAAACGTATTCTTCTTGTGAACTGCTTGACCGATATTGGCCAAACTTAACTGTAATGGTCTGTGGGTGAAGCCTGTCCATTTTTGTTAAAATGGAGGTCATCACCAAATCCAAGATGTCCGCTGTTGAAAAGTAGGTCAAATTGTCAAAAAATCTTCTCACAAACCTCCAGGCCGATTTCGACGAAACTTGGTGTGAATGATTGATAGTTAACGCTGTTTCAGATTTGTTCATATGGTGGCCCCTGGTCAAAAAATGGGCGTGGCCCGAGGGGTCAACTAGGGTCAAATTATATTTTTGCCCGAATATGGTTATATAATATACAAATCGAAGGTATCGACTAGTCTATCACTCTGGAGCATTTTTTGTCTAAATCAGATGATTTTGTCATCCAAGATGGCCACCAAAAGGTAAAAAAGTTGTTCTTATTTTACTAAAGATTTCAAACGTATTCTTCTTGTGAACTGCTTGGCCGATATTGCCAAAACTTAACTGTAATGGTCTGTAGGTGAAGCCTGTCCATTTTTTGTTAAAAAATGGAGGTCATCACCAAATCCAAGATGTCCGCCGATTGAAAAGTAAGGTCAAATTGTCAAAAAAATCAAAAAAATTCTCTCACAAACCGCCAGGCCGATTTCGACGAAACAAATTTGTATGAATGATGGATAGTTAACGCTGATTCAGATTTGTTCATATGGTGGCCTCTGGGTCAAAAATGGTCATGGCCCGAGGGGTCAAATTTTATTTTATTTTGGACCGAATATGGTCATTTTATATATCAAATCGAAGGTATAGCAGTAAATCACATGCACATTCGCAATATATGTTAGATCAGAAGGTACCAACAAATTCTGTGGAACATTTGAAGTTGTAAGTGAAGAGTCTTTGTGAAATCAAGATGACCACTATGGAGGCTTTTAGGTGAGCGATACAGGCCCATTTGGGCCTCTTGTTTTGTTATTGATGAAAAAGTATTTTACAAGCTGGGAAAGGCAATCTTATGCAATTAAATTGTGCCGAGTATAGAATCATGCATACAAATGATGATACAAGGGACGTAATTCTGTCACTTGTGATGACACTACAAACATTCCTGATGTATGCAATTAATCATTACCCTTTCAATACTACAGACCTTGATATTTGCAAACAGTGTAGATCGTGGTGGTGGGGGCACTACAATTGTTCACTGTATCGAATAATGGCTTAAATTTTGCAAGAAGTCGAGGATGCGAAGATGGCCATATTAACTTGCCCATTTGAGCCGCTCAAACCCAAGACAAAGTACCGGCCTTAAATGACCGTAGCTGTTGATGGGCGCTAAGGCCGTTAAACCCCAAGAAAGTTGAAGAAACAAACAAACATTTTGGGGGGATGGTCACTTTTTAGCTCACCTGAGCATAGAATGAATAGTCATACTTCCGCTCTCGCTACAGTATGAAAGCGGTGCTCTATAAATACGTTAGCAACTTTCTTGGTTTGCGACGCGATTCGAGATGCGGCATTTTGGAACACGATTATGATCGAACTAGTATACAAACGGTCCTGAAATTATCTCTACAAGTACAATAAATCATTATTTTCTGACCTGCGCATATCAAAACAGCATGGTATGGCGATGTTGTGCTTTTAAAAACGACCATCATATTTTCTGTGTGTTCTCCATATTGTTTCCATTTCCCGATTCATTCGGATATCCCCACATGTGAAACATTCAAATCTGGACCTAATCACGTGTTTAGTGGGCGGGGCTATAGCGACATACACATGATGTCATCCTACAACTTTTACTACGAACCCACCGGAAATAGTAAATAGTAAGCGCGTTTGCTTCTGTTCGGGTGTCAGTAATACGTCAAATTCGGCTTCAATAACTTCCTTTATTGTTTGGTCAATGACACTTAATTTTGAATTCAAGCTTTTTCTTCTAAAACCTTTGCCTTTGGTTTTAAATTGCTTGTCACAATGAACACATGTTGTGGCGGCCATTGTTTCGCGCGGTATGTCAGCATTCCAAATATGGCCGCCATATATGGAAACTAGAGTAATCATGAGAGATCACGTGACTAAAGATGGCGGCGGATGGAAACGGCTGCAACGTCCAGACAATAATTTTGCGAATAAAGTCAAATATATCAACAAATAAACATATTTTTGGGCTGATTTTGCGAAATTGTTTATTTATATACATATACATATGTGTAGATTATTTTTGTCACTTTTATCGATGTTTATGGGGAAGTATATTTTGCTAAGGGCTGTTCCAGTAAAACATACATGGGAGGGGGGGACACCACTTTTAGATTTGGGTAGCCTACCATAGATGCGAATTAGTAGCTTTGGCACCCACCCATAGATGTGCCTTTACCTTGAAAACACCGACCCATAGATGTGATTTAATTGGTTGTGAAAACAACCACCCATAGATGTGATTTAATTATAGTGATTTACGAGTCTCCGTTGTTGATGAAATCCAAAAATCAGTTCACATGCATATGAGTGGTGCGTAATGACATTTAGAGACATACTGCTGGCTATAACTTGTATTGCATTGAAAAACCAGGCTTGTATATCATATATAGGCTAGAATTCAGTAAAAAATATACGCTGTGATCAGGGTTCGACTCTGCGAGGAAACATCTCGTTGAATTTCATGGCCATCTCCCTAACCACACGGCCACTGATGGTAGTAATTTTCTAAAAGACTTCCAACATGCTATCTTTCATGTTGAAATAACAAACTTCCATCCAAAGTAGAAATTACGCACCTCAGCTGGAGCTCCACAAAGCCCTGAGTTTTAGGGATTACAATGCGGAAACAGCACTTTCTTAATGTGAGACATTTATTCCTATTAATGACGTAAGGTTTATTTTAGCAATAGCTACTAATTAACAATTACACATTGGATTGACATAAAATAGACAGAGCATTTTCTGGAATTTTGGGCAGAATGTCCCCCGACCCCGAGGCATTTATCAATTTAGATTATCATTTCATGTGGATGGGGCGGGGGACTGGGCTGGGGGGAATTTAACTTCTTTATAGAACTAGAAGAGGGTGGGGGAGGGGGTTGGCGTAAAATAGACGAGTTGTTGCAGTCTCTGGAATTTTTGGCAGAGTGTCCCCTAAGCCAGAGGCATTTATCAATTTAGGTTACCATTTCATGTAGATGGGGCGGAGAGTGGGCATTTAACTTTATACAAAGGGGGGGGGAGGGATGCAAAATATCTTCCCTGATCCGCGGCAGAGTATGCAAAAGAGACTCAAACTTTACAGGTCCTGGTGAACACAATATTTTTGCCAGCCCGAATGAAATTTTAGGACACGAAAACCGACCAAGAAAATAAAAAATTAAAAAAATATCAAAGAAAGTTTATACTTTTACAAGCACTTTAGGTTATTTTCCCAATATTTCATTTTACCTGTCGGAACCGACGTATTTCGCAAAAATTTCGCGGGAGACATTATTCAGATTATAACCAAAGCCTGCCGAATATAGGGGCATGCCGAATACCGGTATATCGACCATACGACGCAGTTTTCCCAATTTTAAACTCACGGGCCCCATTCCCAAAATACTAAACACTGTTATAGGCAAGCCGCTGCTGATTTACCCAATATGTTGCACACTAATTCATTCTGCTCGTTGCCGAGCCAGGCAATCAGTTGTTCGGTGTTCATTGAAGCCAGGCTCGCCATTTCATTGTTGTTGTATGCGAGATCCCTGCGCTGATATTTCACTCCTCCCGGAAAAAACGACGCATTTCCGTGATTTTTTTTGCACAATTTAATGCGGCATCTCGATTTCGATAGCGAATAGCGATTTGAAAGAATGACGACGTTTAATACCAGAAGGCATGCTACAAATCACCCATAGATGTGATTTTAGTGTGAGAACCCCCACCCCACCCACCCATAGATGTGATTTTAGTTGGATCTCACCCACCCATAGATGCAATTTTTAGGCACAGACACCCTGGCATGTATTTTCTTTTTTCTGCCATCCCCGGGTGCCGTGTATGTTTAACTGGAACAGCCCTAACGTGAATAATGAATAGAGCATTGTAGCGGTAATAGCCGATTACCGCTCAGGGCTGTACAAATTGGCACGCCCGACGCCCGGGACAAGTCGGTTTTAATCTCGGGCAAGTGCCTCTATGCTGGAATTTAGTCCCGGGCAAGTCACTATTTTCTGTTAGAACGTCCAGCCACAACTTAATCTTAATCCCAAAACTGACCACTTTATTTGATCGATAACGCTGCAGGCGTCCTGGCGATTCGCAGCTACTGTTTTACACAGTACCTGTGTATCGCAATAAAGTGATACATGTATAGCAATCTACAGCGACCCTGATTATATTAATTTAATCGAATTTGAAAGTAATTAGCGAATTAGCGAAAATATTCTGCGGCGATCGATGGTTATTGATTTATTTTATGTATGTTAACGTTTTCGTCTCACTGCGTCGACAGGCCAAGAGACCTAACTTTAGAGAAATAAATGTATGTTCCTTCACGGGGTGGAAATGGAATTTAAGGTTCTTAATTTAAATTATCGTTTCTACGCGGCATATAAACGAAAAAAAGTGAAATTGAATGGGATTGACATACTATGAAGGTATGTTTGATTCTGATTCCCAATGCGATGTTTGAACCCACAACCTCCAGATTGGAAGTCGGTGTTCTAAGCCCTAGGTCACAACCAATACCTTATAAACGAAGGAAAGAAATGCTCCTAACGAGCGACCATACGTACTTAGAATAACAGCTGACGTAACGCGCGGTAAACTGAAATGGCCTACGTGACAATTGACATTTACGTTCCAACAAGATTTTCACGGTGTGTAATCGATCGTATTTCCTCGCCATCATATGAAACCCGACTCGAGAAACACAAATTAAGTTGTGGATTTCTGAATTTGTCAATTGTTTGTACGGTCTAAGAAATCAAGCAAATGTGACAATTATTTTTACAAAATATTAGAATCGTCTAAGGAGACAATTCTCATGAGTTGCCAAAACATGTTTTATTAAGACATCGGACAAATGTGAAAAGAAAACCCGAATACATTGATATTTCTTTACAAAAACATATTTTGACAACATTTGAGAATCGTCTTAGGAAACGATTCTCATGTGCTGCCAAATCTTGGTTTTATCAAAAAATCAAATGTGAAATTCCACAAGCTAATGCGTAATTATCAATTCATCGGCTATGCGATGACGTGAGCGACTACATAGCGTGGTTTTGGTATGTTTGTTTCCACAGAATTCTAAAGGTCAGTCACACTTTGCACGTGAAACTGGATTAGCGATTGTAAACACCATCAGGTGTGCAGCTAGACCGAAAATGATATGTCGCAAATGTGCTAATTGGGGATGGGTGGGTACGGCCATATTTCTTTTTTGTTACAATTTCGCCTTCCGCTTTTGGAAATACGATTTGCCCCTGGCCATGCATGTGTAGACAGCATGCATGTTGGATTTGCGTTCTACGTACGTACATGCATATAAAGCATGCTAGTTCGAATTGCATGCTACGTACGTACGTACATGTAATGTATGCGCAAACTCAATTTCAACACGCATGCATTCTACACACACATATTACAGGCCCGTAGCCAGAAATTGGACCTCGAGGCTGGGCGGGGGGGGGGGGGGGGGGGGGGGGGTGGGGGGGGGGGGGGGGGGGGGGGGGGGGGGGGGGGGGGGGTGAGTGGGGGGGGGGGGGGCGTCGTCCGGGCCTGCATAATGGGCCTGCATAATGCATAATAACCTACGGGCCTGCATAATGACTTGAAGAAACGTATTTCCAAAAGCGGAAGGCGACATTGTGAAAAGGCCGAGGCGAAAACGCGACATCGCGGTCTCGAAAACGCGAGATAGCCAGGCGAAAATGCGAGAATGAATACAATAGAATCTCACGTTTTCGCCTCGCGATTTGGTCTCGCGTTTTCACGATCTTGTGTATAGGTCGACGATGCGATGCAGTAGCCTAACCAATAACACGTATCGAAATATGTTTTTTTTTGCTCAATAAGCGTGTATTGGCAGCACATTAGAATCGTCTCCTAAGACGAGTATCATTTTTTGTCAAATTATATTAATGTTGTCAAGAAATATAGATGTTTGTCCACATGTGTTCTATTTCTTAATAAAAACGTAAAAATGTTTTTGCAGCACATGAGAATCGTCTCCTAAGACAATGTTTACGTGTCCTATTAGGGACATGTGGCAACCTCGCGTTTTCGAGCTTTGGAGACGAAAACGCGAAATTCTATCATATTCAATCTCGCGTTTTGCAAACACGCCGCACATGCACATGATGCATGAGCAAAACTAATCCGAATTTTTCAAAAGCTAAAGGCGAGATCGCGAAAACGCGAGACGATTTTCATTATTTTAGGAAACGATTTTTATGTTTTATTATTGTCGATAAATGTGTTTTGAGGATGCACTTGTCGCAACGTTATGTCCGCGGTGGCACAGTGACAAAAGACCACAAGAATAAATATGTACTATACAATGTTTATTATTATAGATATTTAATATAATATGTATATGTGCCAAGTGTATTATATTTAACAACTATGATAATAGTTTTTGTTTTGGGACAGTTTCGTATAAGAAATCTTACGAGGACACTTTTTCAAAATTACTTGCCCTGAAAATTATATTTTCCGGGACAAGTCCGGGCAAGTCACTTTTGTCAAGTCACTTGTCCGGGACAAGTGGCTAAAAAATCAATTTGTACAGCCCTGCCGCTACGCATATTGTAGCTAACCTGAGCAAAGCTCATGTGAGCTATTGTTATGGCAAAGTGTCCGTCGTCCGTCCGTCCGTGAACATTTTCAATCATCTTCTTCTCCCGAACTGCTGAGCCGATATTGGTCAAACTTCACAGGGATGATATATGGGTGATGCCATTTCAGATTTGTTAAAATGGAGGTCATCGACAATCCAAGATGGCCGCCATGGAAAAGTAGGTCAAATTCTTAAAAAATCTTCTTCTCACGAACCGCCAGGCCGATTTCGACGATACTTGGTATGAATGATCGATAGTTAGCGCTGTTTCAGATTTGTTCATATGGTGGCCCGTGGGTCAAAAATGGGCGTCGCCCGAGGGGTCAAATAGGGGTCAAATTTTATTTTTAACCGAATATAGTCATGTAATATATCAAATCGAAGGTATCGACGAGACAATCACGCTGGAACATTTTTTGTCTAAATCATATGATAACGTCATCCAAGATGGCCACCGATAGTTCAAATGGTCATTCTTTTACTAAAGATTTCAAACGTCTTGTTCTTGTAAACTGCTTGGCCGATATTGGCCAAACTTAACTGTAATGGTCTGTGGTTGAAGCCTGTTCATTTTTGTTAAAATGGAGGTCATCACCAAATCCAAGATGGCCGCCGTTGAGAAGTAGGTCAAATCCTTAAAAAAATCTTCTTCTCACGAACCGCCAAGCCGATTTCGACGATACTGGGTATGAATGATCGATAGTTAGCGCTGTTTCAGATTTGTTCAAATGGTGGCCCCTGGGTCAAAAATTGGCGTGGCCCGAGGGGTTAACTAGGGGTCAAATTATATTTTTGCTTGCCCGAATATGGTCATATAATATATCAAATAATCGAAGGTATCGACTAGTATCACTCTGGACCATTTTTTGTCTAAATCAGATGATTTTGTCATCCAAGATGGCCACCGAAAGGTAAAAAAGTTGTTCTTTTACTAAAGATTTCAAACGTATTCTTTTTGTGAACTGCTTGACCGATATTGGCCAAACTTAACTGTAATGGTCTGTGGGTGAAGCCTGTCCATTTTTGTTAAAATGGAGGTCATCACCAAATCCAAGATGTCCGCCGTTGAAAAGTAGGTCAAATTGTCAAAAAATCTTCTCACAAACCTCCAGGCCGATTTCGACGAAACTTGGTGTGAATGATTGATAGTTAACGCTGTTTCAGATTTGTTCATATGGTGGCCCCTGGGTCAAAAATGGGCGTGGCCCGAGGGGTCAACTAGGGGTCAAATTATATTTTTGCCCGAATATGGTTATATAATATATCAAATCGAAGGTATCGACTAGTCTATCACTCTGGAGCATTTTTTGTCAAAATCAGATGATTTTGTCATCCAAGATGGCCACCAAAAGGTAAAAAAGTTGTTCTTTTACTAAAGATTTCAAACGTATTCTTCTTGTGAACTGCTTGGCCGATATTGGCCAAACTTAACTGTAATGGTCTGTGGGTGAAGCCTGTCCATTTTTGTTAAAATGGAGGTCATCACCAAATCCAAGATGTCCGCCGTTGAAAAGTAGGTCAAATTGTCAAAAAAATCTTCTCACAAACCGCCAGGCCGATTTCGACGAAACTTTGTATGAATGATGGATAGTTAACGCTGATTCAGATTTGTTCATATGGTGGCCTCTGGGTCAAAAATGGTCATGGCCGAAGGGGTCAAATAGGGGTCAAATTTTATTTTTTTTGGACCGAATATGGTCATTTTATATATCAAATCGAAGGTATAGCAGTAAATCACATGCACATTCGCAATATATGTTAGATCAGAAGGTACCAACAAATTCTGTGGAACATTTGAAGTTGTAAGTGAAGAGTCTTTGTGAAATCAAGATGACCACTATGGAGGCTTTTAGGTGAGCGATACAGGCCCATTTGGGCCTCTTGTTTTGTTATTGATGAAAAAGTATTTTACAAGCTGGGAAAGGCAATCTTATGCAATTAAATTGTGCCGAGTATAGAATCATGCATACAAATGATGATACAAGGGACGTAATTCTGTCACTTGTGATGACACTACAAACATTCCTGATGTATGCAATTAATCATTACCCTTTCAATACTACAGACCTTGGTATTTGCAAACAGTGTAGATTGTGGTGGTGGGGGCACTACAATTGTTCACTGTATCGAATAATGGGTTAAATCTTACAGGAAGTCGAGGATGCGAAGATGGCCGGCCATATTAACTTGCCCATTTGAGCCGCCCAAACCCAAGACAAAGCACCGGCCTTAAATGACCGTAGCTGTTGATAGGCCGTTAAACCCCAAGAAAGTTGAAACAAACAAACATTTTGGGGGGATGGTCACTTTTTTTGTTATTGATGAAAAAGTATTTTACAAGCTGGGAAAGGCAATCTTATGCAATTAAATAGTGCCGAGTATAGAATCATGCATACAAATGATGATACAAGGGACGTAATTCTGTCACTTGTGATGACACTACAAACATTCCTGATGTATGCAATTAATCATTACCCTTTCAATACTACAGACCTTGGTATTTGCAAACAGTGTAGATCCATGTGGTGGGGGCACTACAATTGTTCACTTTATCGAATAATGGGTTAAATTTTACAGGAAGTCAAGGACGCGAAGATGGCCATATTAACTTGCCCATTTGAGCCGCCCAAACCCAAGACAAAGCACAACCTCGAGGTAAAGTCTGTCGAGGATTACAAGAAACTGCGGGAATACGAGCTGGAGAAGTTTGAACAAATTGTGCAACAGGTAATGTACAATACACTTTACTGATGACGTAGCCAGATGTATTGAAGATAACAATTTACTGATGACTTAGCCAGCTGTATTAAAGATAACAATTTACTGATGACGTAGCCAGCTGTATTAAAGATTTCAATTTACTGATGATGTAGCCAGATGTATTAAAGATAACAATTTACTGATGACGTTTTACTGATGATGTAGCCAGCTGTATTAAAGATAACAATTTACTGATGATGTAGCCAGATGTATTAAAGATAACAATTTACTGATGATGTAGCCAGATGTATTAAAGATAACAATTTACTGATGATGTAGCCAGATGTATTAAAGATAACAATTTACTGATGACGTAGCGAGCTGTATTAAAGATAACAATTTACTGATGATGTAGCCAGATGTATTAAAGATAACAATTTACTGATGATGTAGCCTGATGTATTAAAGATAACAATTTACTGATGATGTAGCCAGCTGTATTAAAGATAACAATTTACTGATGATGTTTTACTGATGATGTAGCCAGATGTATTAAAGATAACAATTTACTGATGATGTAGCCAGATGTATTAAAGATAACAATTTACTGATGACGTTTTACTGATGATGTAGCCAGCTGTATTAAAGATAACAATTTACTGATGACGTTTTACTGATGATGTAGCCAGATGTATTAAAGATAACAATTTACTGATGATGTAGCCAGATGTATTAAAGATAACAATTTACTGATGACGTTTTACTGATGATGTAGCCAGCTGTATTAAAGATAACAATTTACTGATGACGTTTTACTGATGATGTAGCCAGATGTATTAAAGATAACAATTTACTGATGATGTAGCCAGATGTATTAAAGATAACAATTTACTGATGACGTTTTACTGATGATGTAGCCAGCTGTATTAAAGATAACAATTTACTGATGACGTTTTACTGATGATGTAGCCAGATGTATTAAAGATAACAATTTACTGATGATGTAGCCAGATGTATTAAAGATAACAATTTACTGATGATGTAGCCAGATGTATTAAAGATAACTACTGATGATGTAGCCAGATGTATTAAAGATAACAATTTACTGATGACGTTTTACTGATGATGTAGCCAGATGTATTAAAGATAACAATTTACTGATGATGTAGCCAGATGTATTAAAGATAACAATTTACTGATGACGTAGCCAGATGTATTAAAGATAACAATTTACTGATGACGTAGCGAGCTGTATTAAAGATAACAATTTACTGATGATGTAGCCAGATGTATTAAAGATAACAATTTACTGATGTAGCCAGATGTATTAAAGATAACAATTTACTGATGATGTAGCCTGATGTATTAGAGATAACAATTTACCTGAGCCAGATGCATTAACCCTTAGACCGCTATCTTAATTTTTTGTTGTCTTGTTTATTTTCTATTTTCCATTTTTATCATCAAAAACATGCTGTCAACAGCACTTTAGAATAATTTACAACATGGTTTGAAAGCACTTTAGAATTACTTCCATTGGAAATGATTCTGAAGTGCTGTCAAACCATGTTTTTATTGAGAAATAAGGGAAGATATAAAAGGTAACAGCAGACAACAATTGTTGTGAGTATCGGTCTAAGGGTTAAAGATAACAATTTACGGATGCACACATTTTTTTTCCAGGCGACTTTAAAGTACAATTGGGTTCATAAATACGATAGACGGTGCAACACATTCTACCCATCACGTGGGTCAACACATTTAACTATAGTCTAATCGTGAATCTTACTGGGTTCATACCTGGGGCTAAGTAATCTGGTTTAGAAAGGGTACCTGGCTCAACATCAGGATATTGTGCTTTGGGTGATTGAAAGGGTGTTGTAATTTCATCGCTGGACATACAGTGTTACACTGGCATTGCTGTTGAGCGATGTAAACCCACTCATCTTATTGTATGGGATATAGATGATCTTACATGAGGGGCTGATATACATATCATATCGAGAAATCTATCCTTAAGGATTCACATCTTAATGGTGGTCTTACTGTGATTCACACCCGAGGCCATGTGATTCGGTGTAGTAAGGGTGCATTTAATTAATTGCTTAATTATGATGTACACTGCGTCTTTGCACTGTGAAAACCCATTTTGGTAAATAAATGGTTGCAGTGAACAACACCTGTAGCCGATTTCATCAACGTTGCAAAGTATACTTGTATAGCAAAGTTTACTTTGAGGGAGTAATCATTTATTTTTCCAGAAATGCATTATGTTTTATACCACTAACGACTGCATATATTTGATGATTAAAAGTATGCAGAATTATTATACTGAATTTATTACATTATCACAGCCAAAATGGCTGTGATAATGTAATAAATTCAGTATAATAAAAATTAATAAATTTATCTTTAAATTGAAAATTTCTCCCTCAAAGTGTACTTTGCTAGATAAGTATACTTTGCAATGTTGGTGAAATAGGCTACAGACATAGCGATACGTCACAGGCTCTTGGACTGTGTAGTCTATGACGTAGCACATACCGTTTTCATTTTAGTCGCTCCTATAGGTACGACACAAATTGTTTGCTGCAGAAAAGGGAAGAAAAAATGGAGGAATTTCATGCGTTGATCACAGGTTGAAGTAACGGACACAGGTCTATAAATACATTAACTTTAGTATTGTATGCCTAAAAGTATCAATAAATTAAGAAAAAAAATAAGCTAAAATTATTTTTTTTACTCCCTCCATATTACAAGGTTACAAAGTTTTTAATAGGCCAAACCCGGACGGCCTCGAGACAATCACCGTGGGCTTCCCCGATGACGTCATCGCTAAACGTACAGTTGTTGTTACACTACATATAATTGGCCGATAACCGCGGAAGGCAAGTCGCCAGCGCGCATATACCGGGAACAAGATAAGAAAACCAACCAAAAAGATCATTACAATGAGATGACGTCACACAGAATTCCGGATGAACATAGATTGGAAAACATGGCTTCCCGAGAAATGATAGAAATGTCTGTGCGATTAAATTGTCTGTCGTAACGCACAGGACGGGTATTAATGTAGGTTTGATCAAATGTTCGATTGGAAACAATGTTTTCTCTATGCAAAATGTTTCTTTACTGGCCGGGACGACGTAAAAGTGTATTTTGAACCTGATGTTTACTCCTTTATATAGCAGTATTGGCCTCAGAAATGTGTCCGTTCTTTCACGACCTAGCAATGATGATAATTTTTTTAAAACAAAACAATCGATGGCTCGAAAACGCGTTGACATAGCGCATCGGGGAATATATAGTTGCGGAATCCTAACATTGTCCCAACTTCTGCAATAGGCGACAATGATATAACTCGGTTGATGTTTCGTGAGTCCGTTGTCTCGAGAGCTTATCTTTTTTCTTCATTTATTGATGCTTTTAGGCATAATTAATGTATTTATAGACCTTGGTCCGTTAGTTCAACCAGTGGCGTTGATCACTATTTGATACAATGCTGTAAATGAATGCCGGTTTTCTGCAGGTAAAGGACACGGGAGCCAACCTGGTGATCTGTCAGTGGGGATTTGACGACGAGGCCAACCATTTACTGCTGAATAAACAGTTGCCAGCTGTACGATGGGTCGGCGGCCCCGAAATAGAGGTAACTCGCTCAATAGGTGGCTAAAATGTTCCCGTTCTTTAACACTTCTAACTCAGCACAGACCATAAGGCCAATGTGTGGAAGCACTGTATATCTATATGAACCTCATGAATCGTAAAGCTAACATGTGCAAACGCTGTAGATCCAGATGAGCCGGTTCCTCATGAATCGTAAAGCCAACATGCGCAAACACTGTAGATTCAGATGAGCCGGCTCCTCATGAATCGTGAAGCTAATATGTGCAAACGCTGTAGATTCAGATGAGCCGGCTCTTAACGAACAATAAAACCAACATATCCAGATGAGCCGGCTCGTCTCATCAGAATCTGCAGTGGTTGTCAATACATGTATTGTTTTTTGTCACATTTTCTCATTGCTGAAAGTCCAAAAATCGACATGGTGTGGTTAAAAATCAGTGCTGGATTTTCAGGGGTGAAACGATTGATTACCTACCTTGTCATTTTGCCAGTATAGAATTTGCAATTCAGTCCATGAACGTCAGAGAAAATAGTTGTGACCTGGATATGCGTATCTAGCATTCATTGCAAGATATGACAATTTGTGATCACTTCACGTGTATTCGGTCAATGCATAGCGAGTTACGTTATATATTACAGTTGATCGCCATTGCGACGGGCGGCCGAATTGTGCCGAGGTTTGAGGAACTGACGGCCGAGAAGCTCGGCAAGGCAGGCATTGTGCGGGAACTCTCGTTCGGTACAACCAAGGACAAGATGCTGGTGATTGAGAAGTGCCACAACTCCAGGGCCGTCACAATCTTCGTCAGGGGTGGTAATAAAATGGTAGGTGGGCCATATTTTAACTAGCGTTTTGTTTGCACAGTAATTATGAAAATGTCTTGCCTTATGAAATGAGTCCCATGCCTCGTTTAAAATTTGATCTGTTGTTCATATATAACTATTTTCTTATAAAGACAGAATACCAGGCTAGTCTTTTGCAATCATGTTGGGCTCGGCTCGGGTACAGTTGTGGTATTCCTACCTGTTCCCTAGCCTAGTCTGATACACTGGATATCAATACACTAGACTGGCGTTCTCTTCACATACTGGACACATTCAGGCCACGGCCAGTCAACACCAGATCTTTGAAAATCTGTACTGATTTAGCAATTCTCCCCCTCCCCCACCCCACACACACACACACACACGCGCACACACACACACACACACACACACACACCTAGTTCAAACTGGTTTTGCCTGGTCAGGAATGTCCTGGCTGTTGAACTGTTAAACAGAGCTCCAGTTAAGGTGCGTAATTGGACCAAATATTCCGGGTATTTTTTTTTATTTCTTCACGAAAAATGGCAAGTTGAGATTGCTTTAGAATCGTCTCATCGACATCGAGACGATTCTTAAGCACTCCCAACTTGCCAATTTTGGCGAAGAAATAACGAAAGTCTCCCCAAAGTTGATCAAATTACGCACCTTAACTGGAGCTCGGGTTAAATCAAACAGCTCAGAAAAGTTCAGAGCAGAGGCATTCCTACACGTTTCCTTGCCTCGTCTGATAAACTTTTGTCTAACCACCTGGCTTTCTCTGTCTATTTGCAGATAATCGAGGAGGCTAAGCGGAGCCTGCACGATGCCCTGTGTGTGATCCGCAACATCGTCAAGGACCAGCGCATCGTGTACGGAGGGGGCGCGCCCGAGATCTCGTGTTCACTCGCGGTCAGTGAGGAGGCAGATAAGGTGAGGTCGCCAACGTCTGGTCCGTCGTACTTGCAATGGATCAAAAGACCATTCAAACCAGTGGTTGATACTTTCGGCACAGGATCAGTGCTTTCATTAACAGAAATTGGACTTCACTTGCTCTCTCCGTCTCTATATGACCTTAGCTGTTGCTGCGATGTTGAACCCATTCACTCACTCAATTACTCGATGATAAGGACCAAAAAATTGCTAAAATTTGTAGATTTCCTTCTTTGTCTACATAAAAAGATTTCTGAAATCGTAAAAATAAAACAATAATCCTGCAAATATTAATGATAGCACTGGTTCCAGGTGGCCCGCAGGATACCATACATGAAGGGTTAATACAATTTTACTAAACGTTTAGGGTGTCTGGCCAACACCTTGCTATATAGTAAGTCTAGAAATTTTGTTGGTGATCCTTCAGAAAATCGGACACCTGTCGTTCGTTTCAATCAATCTTATAGTTATAAAACGTTCTGAGCATCTGGAAGCACGTTCTCGAAATCAAGAAGTTTAGATTGGTCGAGGCTGAGCTAGGCGCAGTCTCGGTCAATAAAACTGCTTGATTTTGAGTATCAATGTTGTAGTGTCTCTGGAATATTTTACAATAATCATCAGCAGTTTTTGATAATTTTGAGCATTATGACACACCATTGGTAAATAGATAATTGAATTTTGACCAGAATTCGCTGATCAAATCAGGTAGCTTTCTGTGGCACACTGGACCAGAATATGTATTGAAGGCATGGCCTCTTCCTGTGTATTCGTTGCTATGGATACAGAGGTCATATACCATGCAAAAGCGACCGCCCCTCCTATTGATCGTAAAACTCGCTGGTGAGTTTGGCGAACTAATTTGAGGGGTACATGCACAAATATTTCATTCTATTAGTGATGTATTTATAGTCTACTGTTTAAAGTGTATTGGACTTCAATACCGGAGCTTGTGGGTTTAATTCCCTCCTTAGACATGAGCAGAAGTATTTTCATAGTACATGTATTGCCATCCCACTGGTCTTTCCGATGAGACTTGACCCTTAGACTGCTACTCACAACAATTGTCGTCTGCTGTTGCTTTTATATCTTGCCTTATTTCTTATTTCTCAATAATAACATGGTTTGACAGTACTTCAGAATAATTTCCATTGGAAATGATTCTGAAGTGCTGTCGAAGCATGTTGTAAATTATTCTACAGTGCTGTCAAAGCATGTTTTTGATGATAAAAATGGAAAATAGAAAATAAACAGGATGACAAAACAATTAAGATAGCGGTCTAAGGGTTAAAATCGAGGACTGGTCTCTATAAACCAATGCAGTGGCGTAAATTAACTGTAGGGGCTCCTCCTTATAGGAATCACGATTTACCTGGTTTGGCCCTCCGGTACGTTTTTATCTTTGGCTCTTTTGTTACCTGGGATTTAAATTGGGTTATTGCCCATTATAAAAGTAGTAAGATTATTACTGATCCTACTGCTTTTGGGAGGGGGCCAAGTGATTCTGGTGTGGCGAGGACCTGGCATCAGGATTATTCTGATTTCAGGGCTGAATATATAGTTTTTTGTCGAGCCCGCTTGCAGAAAGCGAGAGACAGTGATCACAATGTGAATAACGTCTGGGTGTCCGTTCGTCCGAAATCTTTGCAAACAAACAAACTATATAACCATAGCTGTAGCTGGACATTGAACCTTTTCAAATTTGACAGTTGCACATCCTGTTAGCCATTTGACCCATACGTTGCATAAAGGGTTACTTTTTGTTAAAAATCAGTCTGCCCATAAGACGTCTCGCTACTAGCTGGCTCAACCGTTGAAAGTATTAGGATGGCGGTCTAAAGCCTTCTGGTTATATAAACAAATCACCAATGCATCATTTACTGAAAAGGCATGGCCTCTTCCTGTGTGTTTGTTGCTATGAATACAGAGGTCATATACCACGCCATAGCGACCTTCTCGAGAACCATTGCCAAACTTACTATTGATTTTGACATCCTGATTCACATAGCATACATGTAGTGTTGCCAGAAACAATGACACTACACGCTTTTTTTTTCTTTTATGAAGTATGAAAAATAGCAAAATTGAAGTACGAAAAATATCAAAAATTATTTAAGTTTGTTCATATTCCGTATAGGTGTATTCTGTATGTAATTAGTTAAAGATCTGCACGGCGAATTCCTGCCTGTTACCATCTTGACAGCTCGGGTCAGACACCCTGCTACAGTAACTCGCCTCTGAACCATCGTCTGACCTCTATATAGGTCTGGCACACTGATTTGAGGGGGATATTTACACAAGTATAAGATTACTGTAGTCAATAAAGATCTGCATGGCGAATTCCTGCCTGTCACCATCTTGACAGCTCGGGTCAGACACCCTGCCACAGTAACTCCCCTCTGAACCATGGTCTGACCTCTCTATATAGGTCTGGCACACTGATTTGAGGGGGATATTTACACAAGTATAAGATTACTCGGGCATGGAAAATTTCCGGATTAATCCGGAAATCCGGATTTGAGGTCCCAGGTACCACTTTTGTGAATCTTGTAAATCTGTTGAGAATGGCGATAAAAAATTACAATTTTCACGGGGGGGGGGGGGGGGATAATTTTTTTTTTTTAATTGGCGATTCTTTTATTTTCCCCAGCGGAATCCCTGTTATACATGTACTGACTTCTTGTTGCAAGTATTATTTTAAATTGAAATGGATTATGTTGCCAATTTTTCCTAATTATAGCATTTTTCAGGGGAAAATGTGATCTATTTAATGCTAAATATACCTCAGAATGAAGCACAGAGCATCTAGAATTGAAAAAAAATTAAGGGGGGCATGCCCCCAGACCCCCCTAGCAAATCGCAGCGCAATCCGCTGCTCAGATAAATTTTCAGGATTGGGGATAGTGTTCCACTCCCATGCCTGATTACTGTAGTCAATAAAGATCTGCATGGCGAATTCCTGCCTGTCGCCATCTTGACAGCTCGGGTCAGACACCCTGCCACAGTAACTCCCCTCTGAACCATGGTCTGACCTCTCTATATAGGTCTGGCACACTGATTTGAGGGGGATATTTTACACAAGTTTATAAGATTACTGTAGTCAATAAAGATCTGCACGGCGAATTCCTGCCCGTCTCCATCTTGACAGCTCTGGTCAGACACCCTGCCACAGTAACTCCCCTCTGAACCATCGTCTGACCTCTATATAGGTCTGGCACACTGATTTGAGGGGGATATTTACACATTACTGTAGTCTATAAAGATCTGCATGGCGAATTTCTGCCTGTCACCATCTTGACAGCTCGGGTCAGACACCCTGCTACAGTAACTCTCCTCTGAACCATCGTCTGACCTCTCTATATAGGTCTGGCACACTGATTTGAGGGGGATATTTACACAAGTATAAAATTACTGTAGTCTATAAAGATCTGCATGGCGAATTCCTGCCTGTCACCATCTTGACAGCTCGGGTCAGACACCCTGCTACAGTAACTCCCCTCTGAACCATCGTCTGACCTCTCTATATAGGTCTGACACACTGATTTGAGGGGGATATTTTACACAAGTTTATTAGATTACTGTAGTCAATAAGATCTGCACGGCAAATTCCTGCCTGTCGCCATCTTGACAGCTCTGGTCAGACACCCTGCTACAGTAACTCTCCTCTGAACCATCGTCTGACCTCTCTATATAGGTCTGGCACACTGATTTGAGGGGGATATTTACACTAGTATAAGATTACTGTTGTCTATAAAGATCTGCATGGCGAATTCCTGCCTGTCACCATCTTGACAGCTCTGGTCAGACACCCTGCCACAGTAACTCCCCTCTGAACCATGGTCTGACCTCTATATAGGTCTGGCACACTGATTTGAGGGGGATATTTACACAAGTATAAGATTACTGTAGTCTAAAGATCTGCATGTTGAATTCCTGCCTGTCACCATCTTGACAGCTCTGGTCAGACACCCTGCTACAGTAACTCTCCTCTGAACCATCGTCTGACCTCTTTATATAGGTCTGGCACACTGATTTGAGGGGGATATTTTACACAAGTTTATAAGATTACTGTAGTCAATAAGATCTGCACGGCGAATTCCTGCCTGTCGCCATCTTGACAGCTCTGGTCAGACACCCTGCTACAGTAACTCTCCTCTGAACCATCGTCTGACCTCTCTATATAGGTCTGGCACACTGATTTGAGGGGAATATTTACACAAGTATAAGATTACTGTTGTCTATAAAGATCTGCATGGCGAATTCCTGCCTGTCACCATCTTGACAGCTCGGGTCAGACACCCTGCTACAGTAACTCTCCTCTGAACCATCGTCTGACCTCTCTATATAGGTCTGGCACACTGATTTGAGGGGGATATTTACACAAGTATAAGATTACTGTAGTCTATAAAGATCTTCATGGCGAATTCCTGCCTGTCACCATCTTGACAGCTCTGGTCAGACACCCTGCTACAGTAATTCTCCTCTGAACCATCGTCTGACCTCTCTATATAGGTCTGGCACACTGATTTGAGGGGGATATTTACACAAGTATAAGATTACTGTAGTCTATAAAGATCTGCATGGCGAATTCCTGCCTGTCACCATCTTGACAGCCCGGGTCAGACACTCTGCTACAGTAACTCTCCTCTGAACCATCGTCTGACCTCTCTATGTAGGTCTGGCACACTGATTTGAGGGGCACATGATACACATACATGTATTAACATATTATAAATGACATTATTTCCGTAAACGTCTTGTACAGCGAACTAGTCCTGCAGTTTTCTGATCAAGTTCATACTTCCCATACTTGACTACTATCATGTTCTGCAGTGCGGAGCTCCACCTCAGATCTTTATGGAAATCCCCCTTTTTGGCTCCGAAATTTCCATTTTATGCCCCACCACGATAGTGTTACCCTTGTCCGCAGACCACTCTGAAACAAATTACCTTCTTGTAACCTTGAGTTTGAATTAAGTCGCCCCATTGTATGATTACATGTGTCCATGTTGGAACAGTAAGCGATTATTCCGCCCCCTCCCCAGCCTGTTGAAAGCCCAATCAATCGATCAATCAAATCATATGTGGTTACAACTGAGGGAGTTAGCATGTACTCTTGAAACTGAAGGGGTCAGTGGAATAAGGCGGCTGAGTTAGCCCCCTGCTTCCATCGAGTCTGTCAATGTCAGCTTGAAACCCCAAGCAATCAATCGATCAAAATCTCCAATTATGTGTTTACAGGTGTCGACACTGGAACAATATGTATGAGAGCGTGTAATCTTCTACTGACTGTAAATTATCCCCCCCCCCCCCCATCCCACTACCACCACCAATTGTGTGACTACTACACACGAATCAATTCAACCCCCCGATTGTGTGATTGTTGCAGGTGTCGACACTTGAGCAGTACGCCATGAGGGCGTTCTCTGAGGCCCTGGAGAGCGTACCGTTGGCGCTGGCGGAGAACAGCGGGCAACCCGCCATCTACACCCTCGCCGACGTCAAGTCGAGGCAGACGAAGGAAAACAACCCCCGCCTCGGCATAGACTGTCTCACACAGGGAACAAATGGTACGTTGTTGGTTGGTAAAAATGTACTTTCCCAGAAAACACTATTAAAATCATAATACCCTAGTGTAATAAATATGTAAATGAGACAGCTACAGAAAAGCACAGCCTCGTGTGGTGTGCTTAAGTAATAAAATGTAAGACATTTGTGTTATTAATGATTATCAAACATGTGGGCTGATTTGAAACTTGCTATATACCTCAGAACTCCAGATAAGTTTTTTTATACCCCCAGATTTCAATTTCAATGCGTATTTTTCTTTCACAAATGCATTATTGATGTTCTCCCTTATTAAATAGGGAAAAAATCATAAAAAAAAATAATTTTTTTTTAAAAATTCACTTATCTGGAGCCCTGATACCTTTGTCTCGGATGAAATCTTTAAACTTGTTTAGTTAATCATCACTTGTGGAAATTGTGCACTTTTGACAGTAATTATTTAGCTCGGCATCTATGTAATGTTTAATGGACGTAAATCCACATTCATTCAATCTTATTTCTACTGTGAATTTTGTACAACCTGATTTTTGACAAGACTTCTGAGAATTTACTCTTAATTAGAAAGCAGATAGTTTTGTTGTTTGACCGAGAGCTTATAGTAGTGTTACTCGTTCCGGAGAATGAGGTGAAATTTTTGCGATATCACCACACCATGCTTTCCCGGTTTCAGACATGAAGAGTCAGAACGTTCTAGAGACGTTGTCATCCAAGCGAGCTCAGATCATGTTGGCCGTCCAGCTCACCAAGATGATACTCAAGATTGACGATATCCGTGGCAACGCAGACCAGGTAGGCCAGCAATGGGTTGTACTCGTTTATATGAATCTCGTATTGAAAATAAGGCTGTGCATATATGTAAAGCTTGTGCTTAAAATCTGGAAGTTTGATTGGTCGAGGCAAATTAAACTGCCTGATTTTGAATAATCTTAGTTGATAATATTTTAAAGTCACTTGCACGTATCTTGTTTGTTTGTTGCAGATATGATGACTGGCGCCGACTAGGATGTGAGCTTGTGTTCCGTACTGGATGTCTGTGGGTGCTGATTGATGCCGACCTCCACATGTGCTTGCAGTTTAGCATCGATAGGGGACCTTCCGACACTCACCGTTCCCATTGTAGATCTGGGCCCGTGGTTGTAAATCTATCTGACCATGTATTTGTTCTCCCCCATTCGATGTGACCCCGTTATCCCGGCTTAACCCTTTCAACACCACAGGCCGGTATAGTGGTATTGGCAAAATGTGTAGATCCAGATGAGACTGCTCGTGACGAGCCGTCTCATCAGGATCTGCACTTTTTATACATCTGTTTGAAAAAAACGGGACGTATTGTGTGTTCACCTTGTGCGGGCGGGCGGGCACAGCTTGTCCACGCAATAACTAGAGTTCTACTTGATGGATGGTAACCAAATTCGGTATACATGTTTATCACGGCAAGACGAAGAACCCTATTGATTGATTCCGATGACTTACTCCCCTTGGCGGCCATTTTTAATTTTCGGACTGTATCCTTGTCCACGCAATAACTCAATACTGTCATAACCAAATTCGGTATACATGATTATCAAGGCAAGATGAAGAGCCCTATTGGCTTTCGGTGACTTATCTCCCCTTGTTGACTGGCATTGCCTCGACGGGCGTATATTGTGACCTTCGACACTCTTGTTGCAAGTAATTTTCATATTTTTTATAACAAAACGCCCCTTTTTCATAAATGAAAATGTTGAAACACCATTAGATCAATAAAATGTCCTCTAAACTAGGTAGATTGATTGGCTCAATGAAGCTTCCTGAGTTCGAACACGAGGACGTAGTATATGCTCAAATAGTTTCATATACACAGGCCCTGTATCCTATTTCACCAACATTGCAAAGTATTTTCTAGCAAAGTATGCTTTGAGGGAGACATTTTCAATTTTAGGATAAATTTATTAATTTTTATTATACTGAATTTATTACATTATCACAGCCAATTTGGCTGTGATAATGTAATACATTCAGTATAATACTTCTGCATACTTTTACCTATCAAATATATGCAGTCGTTGGTTCTATATGAAATAATGCATTTCAGGAAAAATAAATGATTACTCTCTCAAAGTATACTTTGCAATGTTGGTGAAATCAGCTACTGGTCATTCCATATGCCACAGTGATTCAGTGAATACGTTCTAGTGACCGCATAATATAAATGGGCGACTATAAAACCAACTTTATTGCTTTTACGACCTGTATAATTCCAGATCCGCATTTATATCTGTTGTGTTAAGAGCAAGGTTTCAGGGGGCCATTTCACTAAACTTCGTACGACTAAAATGTTTGTAAGTGCAAAATTATGATAGTCTGTAAATTATCAAAAATGTATTCTTGTAAACAATTGAAGGATTTACATTTATTGAGTGTTCAATAAATGAAAATCCATCAATTGGAATTGCCAGACGATCATAAATTTGCGCTTACGAGCATTTTAGTCGTACAAAGTTTAGTGAAAACTGGGTCGCTTAGGGTGGGAACATCCTATCATCAAGCCAACAACACAACAGCCTGCTGTCTGTGTAAAGTGTTTGCTATTCTGTCACTGAACCAGCCATCCATTTTGCACACAACTATCATTCTCATTGAGTGCATGGGGAGATCTCTGTATAGTCTGCTCACAGTAACACTCTCAATTTTATTTAATTTCTTGGCTGTTATTTTCAATGCTTGCATGTCGAAATATAAGGATCCGCCATTGTAATGGGTAAGCTGGCCAAAACCTGAAAGTGTTCTCTTCATTCTGAGGCCTAGTGCTGTGTCACAGCACTGACTGCTGTGTATGTGCTACGATCGTCTATATTTATTTATACATTATGGTGAGGATTCTTTGTAGTATTTCTGGCCTGTGATTCACGAGTCTGCGATGAGTAAAGTTCCTGTTGTGACTTCACATGTAAACATTTCATTTTTGTTGGGTTCAAACCTCACCTTAGGCATCAAAAGATACATTCATAGTATTTCCATCCCACTGGATTTTTGGTTGTCACTGTTGCCGAGACATTAACCCTTACACGGGAGCTTAATATTTTGTCGTCTGCTGTTTATTTTCCATTTTTATCATCAAAAACATGGTTTGACAGCACTTCAGAATCATTTCCATTGGAAATGATTCTGAAGTGCTGTCAAACCATGTTTTAATTGAGAAATAAGGCAAGATATAAAGGCAACAGCAGACCAGACGACAATTGTTGTGAGTAGCGGTCTAAGGGTTTTACATCTGCTGTTTATAACATGTTTTGACAGTGCATGGGAATTGTCTCTGGAAAAGGAATTGCACAAATACAGCAAAAAAAAAAATGTTTCCGCCTTTTAAGGGTTAATGCCGAGTCCTGGGATTCCCACCTAGGTCAACTGTTCCTGTGTGATAATGGTATATTCTTGTAATTTTAGTGCTCGATGTATGTAGTGCTCCCCATACAGGTACATTCCCGTTTGTATATCATGCTGTTGACAATAAACAATTTGTCGTATGTATGTATGTACAGGGAAAGCCTTGTAAATCGGACCCCAACATCCCAAAACCATGGTATGTTTAATTGTATGGGTCTTGACCTTTAGAATGTGGTAACCGAATTGTCGTCTGCTGTTGTTCCATATTTTGACTTTTCTCTCGGTAAAAACATGGTTTGGCACCATTTTAAATTGCTGCCAAATCATGATTTTGATGCGAAAATGAAGAAAAAGACGCCAAAATTTAGTTGAGCATTGTGTGGGTTAATGTAATGTATGTGTAATGATTACTACTGTTCATGACTACAAATCAATTCTTGCAGAATTATGTCGGAACCTCGTAGGCTCATGGCATTAATGGACATGAAACATCTTCAGTCGGTGTACGGGTAAAATATTACAAAGAATTTTCACTTTCTGTCAACCATTTTCTGCTGTATGTTTTTTATACAAAATTATTTGTATACGGTATAGTTCTGTATACTTCATGAAAAAGTAAAGAATTTATATGAAAGTGCATAATATACTTGTTTTGTGTTTTACATTCCCAGTGCCTACATCTAGATCGAGTGTCTGGTTTTACTACTACCGGCATGTACAATATACAGGGTGGCTCCGTGGTAAGATAGATGGCGTTGTCTAGGTTTGGAGCTTGCTGATTAACCCTTAAAAGGCAGGAACCGAAAAGTGTCGTCTGCTGTTGTTTCGCATTTTGTATTATTTCTTAATAAAAACATGGTTTGACAACACTTTAGACTCATTTCCATTGGAAATGATTCTAAAGTGCTGTCAAATCATGTTTTTCATGAGAAAAATGGAAAATAAAACCTGAGCAGCAGACAATAAATTGTAATTCAGCACTAAGAGTTAATAGCTTCCTCACATTGATGTCTATCCACATGGTGTCATTCGGGTGCCCTTGACCTTAGTGACTGACCTTTGTGTCAAAACTTGGATGTACATTCAAATGTGGAATGTCTCGTCTGGTTAGTCGGATCATTACCAAACTTCATCAATAGTTTCCTCACATTTGATCTTTGTGGGTGACTCGCCAGCGATCACCTTGTTCTATTACGGCAGCCATCTTGGAAGCCAAATTATTCAATAAACTTGATTAACCCTTTCACCGCTACAGACTTGTATAGTAGTATTGGCAAACAGTGTAGATCTGCCCTTTTTGCAAGTAAATTTTGAGAGCAAAAACGCACTCTTTTCATAAATGCACTAGTCTGAAGATCATTTATTGACTGACAATTGGTTTGTTGCAAAATTAACAGATCAAAATCCATTCCAGTTACTTGGGGGTGAAAGGGTTAATCCAATTCATGAAGATCACAATTAACGGCTCTGTCTTGCATGATGTCTTAACATGTGGGTCCGTCTGTGTTTATTTATTTGAAAGTTTTTGCAAGTCTCATATTCACCTATAATTTCTGTTTGCCTTCAGTTAATATCTTCATATTGCACACATGCATTACATAGTAACTATACATCTTTCCACACTGATACAATTACCCTCGCTACTGATCGTGCGTCTGTTTTGTTTATTTATTTGAAAGTTTTTGTAAGAGTTTCTCAAATCACCTATAATGATACCCCCCCCCCCCCCCCACCCCTTCCACTTGTGGGAGGGTATACTGGAGTCCGGTTGTTCGTCCGTCCATGCGTCCGTAAACTTAACATCAGAGAAATATTGTTATAGCTTATATTTCCGTCATCTAAAATGCTTAATATTTCACACATGCGTTCCTGTAAGGCTCTACTACCATGCTGTGCCAAATCCACGACCGTCCAACCCCCACTGATCCCAAGGTCCAGGTCAAATACTGGTTTTAAATGCAATGCATAATTTTTTACGTAGTTAAATATTTAATGAATGAATTTAATAGATATTGGCGAAAGTCGAAATTATATTCAAGGTGTATGATCACGTGGTTACAACAACAACAAGTACTGAAACTTCCAGAAGCCCTCCGATTCAAAGTACATATTCTTTTATTTTGTCATTATTATGTAACGGATTTTGATCCGCATCAACGCGTCTTGTTAAGCTGCATTTGGTGGTCTCTGCACTTTGGCCCAAACTGCTGTCGTTTTTGCTAAGAATCGATTTACACGGAAATTGATTCTTCGCAAAAATGACATAAGTATGTGCCGAACTCCGGACCACCAAATGCAGCTCATGAAGACGCGTTTGCTGCACCCTATTGCATTAAAATACATTGCATATTAAGTAAAATATCAAATAATACTTTGGAGTGGGCGAGATTTCAACACTTTCAGCTATTGTTGTTGTAACCACGTGATCATGCACCTTGATATTCAAGTATATGCATAAGAAACTGTGATACACAGGGGAGATAATTATTATTTCAAGTTTGTTCCAACACTGGAACAAGCTGCAACTGGTGCCTTGTGAAATAAGTAGAACACGTTTCGTCCGCCTGTGCGGGGAGATAATTTCGAAGGATTATCGCCCGTACCTGCGGACATCCGTGATTATATTTCCGTCATTGAAAATTCTTAATATTTCACTTGTGCATTCCTCTATGGTTGTACTATCATGCTGCGACAAACCTACGACCGTCCAACCCCTGGTCAATGTGACATACTTAGTCTCTTTACAAAACTTGGGCTACAAAAAATTAATGTTTAGATTCTCATCCAAATTTTGGGGAAAAATGGGGCGGGTGGGACACTTTTATTTTTTATTTTCAGGCAATACTAAAACGAGGTGTTCAACAGCAAGGCGCAGTTGCGTGCAATAGTGTTTTGTAATAACATGTTCATATTGAAGTATTGCTAATCTGGAGGGGGCGGGTTCCTGGGTTGCTGTATTGCGCTACGTAAAGCACTCGGATAAAAAGCTGTGGGAGCGGTATAATACGCGGGCCGCATCATTCTCGTAAATTTTACCAAATGTTTTGTTGTTTTTTTAAACAAAAAACCCTTGGGCGGGCCGTTTTATTAGGGGCATTACTATCATGCTGTGACAAATCCCCGCTGATCTCGAGGTCAAGGTCTCATACTTAGTCTCTTTACAAAACTTAACACGAGAGAAATTGGTTATAACTTCTATTTCCTTGCTCGGATCTGCTTCACATTTCACACACGCATTGCTCCAATGGTCCCCTATCAACGTGTGACAAATTCACGTTCGTGCCTAGAGTTAAGGTCACAAGCCCACACGCTTAGAATTTTGTTTACATATTTAGGTGTACATGGGGCCCACGCGGGGGGTATTCCGTAAGCCTTGCTAACTGACCAATCTAGTTTATTATATACGTACAGCATTTTTCAAATAGTATACAAATTATAATTAAAGTAAACAAATTAGTGGTGATTCAGAACGAACTATTTTGCGATGTGAAGCGTAATTCCGGCACCGCCTAACATGAACTCACGAGACGTCAATATGGAGAAATATTGACGTCTTGCGTTCCATTGTGTTTCAATGGGAAACGAAAGTACGTGTACATTGTATAATAAATGTCGTTACCTCTCATTTGAACCGTCTCTCGCTGCAAATTAATCATTACTATTGTATTATGTGTATCCACACTTATGTCAACAAATACAACAATTTAAGCATGTATTATAGGAATGAATGGCCTTTTTGTGGAATTTATCGGGGTATAAACTTGGAAAAGTCGCAGAATACTGGACGAAGGCCGGAAGGCCTCGTCCAGTATTCCCGCCACTTTTCCAAGTTTATATCTCCGATAAATTCCACAAAAAGGCCATTCATTCCTTATAATTCCAGCATTTGAAATAAATTCATCAAGAAAATGTGTTTATTTTCCGTTTTCTCAATAATTATTTTAACTACGCCTGACGGTTACGGAAAGTAGTTCGGCATGGAGTTTACTGGGATATAAATTATGGACAGAGACTTGCTACGGACCAATCAAATGTTAGGGAATTGTGTAAATATTTTTGTGCTGGAATTATATATGGATATGTTTGTGCACCTGTCAGTGCCGTAGCCAGAGGTTCGAAATAGCCGAGGCCAACATAAGCGGCGGAAGACGATAATTATTGGGGGTGGAAGTGTGGAGGGCCCGAAGGGCCCGAGTTTGCTAGGCGGGTCCGGGGGCATGCCCACCCTGAAAATTTTGAAATCAAAGTGGTCTGAAACGCCATTTCCTGCATTCTCAGCAAAGTCTGAGCACATACTATGACTCCCATTTTTCCTATATTGGAATAAAAAAAAAAAATTCGTGAAAAAACGGACGAGGCCATGGCCTCGTCTGGTCTCAACGTGGCTACGGCACTGCCTGTTGTCTGTGCAATGATTCTATAATGTTAAACACCCCTAGGGGCAGGCAGGTACACAACTGCACCGTGACGCAGTTGCAAAGCGTATCACGTGATTTTAATGGAGGCAGCTAAATAATAGAAATGTAAAACCAAGTATCTTTGGGATTATAATAAATACAAGTCCAGTAAAGCCACGATATGTCTTTAATATAGCTATATAATACAAATGTATCGGTTTTGGGGAATGCGTTATTCTCATTTTAAAAAATAAAATAGCTAGCTACGGACGGTACGGGAGTAATTGCAATAGTTACCGTTCGCAACTAGGGGGCTGTCCTATTTTCGAGCTCTTCGAAATGCACTTTCCTGTGTTTTACGGCATTTAAATTCAGACTCCAACTGGTGGTAAACTGTGATCTATGTAAACTCCGTGGCTGAACTCCCCATAGTCAAGGTGTATGATCACGTGGTTACAACAACAACAACAACAAGTACTGAAACTTCCAGAAGCCCTCCAAATCAAAGTACGTATTTTTTAAAAGTATGTGCCGAAATCCCGGGACCACCAAATGCAGTTCATGAAGACGCGTTTGTTGCGCCTTATTTTCATCAACATCCGTTGCAAATTAAGGAAAATATGAAATAATATTTTCTTTGGAGTGGGCGTGCTTCAACACCTACATCCATTGTTGTTGTTGTTGTAACCACGTGATTATGCACCTTGATAGTGAGTTACGTACCATGACATACTACCCCGCCCAATTAAAATTCGTCTCCATATTCAATATTTAATTCGTCTCCGGATTCCATATAGTTGGTACATTTTGGTCGTATTTATCTGCCCGGGCCCTCGTTGGTCGCCAAATGTCACAGGGCCAGAGGAATGTGCAAGGGCCCGGTGCCGGACCCGGGAAATCTGGTCCACCTTACCATCGCTATAACCGACTGAGCTAACCGGGCACGAATACACACCTCCCTCAGTGAGTTATGTACCGTGGCACCAATATGCACAATATTTACATTTTTACACGTTGCGAACATCATTCAGTAAGAATTGGTAACCAGGATTGGTCAAAACAGTATGTAATATATAATTATAGTAATATGTATACCATACCATATGTAGCCCATACTGTCAGTAGCCCCCACCTAAACTTATGTATGTTAAGGCCGCTGTATTTAATGTTATAATTCCAGCACAAAAATATTTACACAATTCCCTAACATTTGATTGGCCCGTAGCAAGTCTCTGTCCAAAATTTATATCCTAGTAAACTCCCACGCCGAACTACTTTTCGTAACCGTCAGGCGCAGTTAAAATAATTCTTAAGAAAACGGAAAATAAACACATTTTCGTGATGAATTTATTTCAAATGCTGAAATTATAAGGAATCAATGGCCTTTTTGTGGAATTTATCGGGGATATGAACTTGGAAAAGTCGCGGGAATACTGGACGAGGCCTTCCGGCCTTCGTCCAGTATTCCCGCGACTTTTCCAAGTTTATACCCCGATAAATTCCACAAAAAGGCCATTCATTCCTATAGTAAACATCACCACTGTGAATAAGCAATCAGGAGTGATCAGCAAACCCGTGTCTGAAAAACATGAAACACATGATGCATAGATTTGTAATTCAAACAATTCGCCATCATAATTATTTGTTGCTGTTGTTATACAAATGACGCTCGTATGAAATGTATCGGCGTCCATACATACGTTTTTAAATTAGTGTGAAAGTATACTCTATTTAAACTCAAATCACTCAATTCAGACGATTACTATATTTTGTGAGCATAAATATATAAAATTTTAGTTATAATAAGACATTATTATGCACCGAAAATAGAAATCACGCATCTGATTGGTCAATTGAAATCACAGCCTATAAAATATGAAAAATCACAGCATATAAAATCTCCGTTTTACCAGTCTGTGTTTTACAACTTCACAGATTTATGTAACCCTACGCGCTTTTGTAAACAATGGCCAGCGGCGGGGAATGCAAATATTTCCCGACAAACGTAAAGTGCTCAAATGCAAACTCAATATGCCAGTACCAGCCTTTAACTTTACGAATTCCAATGTGCACATACATGACTATACATAATAAACTGTATTGCAGATGGGTAATCACCTGAATTAGGCGTAAATCCAGGGAAATCCTAGGCCTGTTGACACAAGTTGTCGACATTTCCTTTGTAAAAATCACACGAACCCAATGCAGAAATGTTGGCATTTCTTTAAATGAATAAAAGCAAATAACTGTTGCAACTATACATACAAAAGCAATACAATTATTAAAATAAACATTACAGTTTACAGTTGAATAAATATATAGATGTCTTAGAAAAAGTCCCATTAATCTCTATTTGAAATGGAAATATTCTTCGGGGAGTTACATTTCTTCAAATTCATTTGGTGTGAGGCGGTTATCGATGACGACAACAACCTGCTGACGTAATGAAGAATATCACTGTTTGTGATATGCTACGACGTTGCAGAAAGCGGGGAGTACACTAAGTGCATTAGAATGGGGATAACCATGCTTTGTTTTTCGATTTGGAGCGGTATGTGTGAGGTTTTATGGTCTGAGAATCAGTAAAGTGTTTTATGGTCTGAGAATCAGTAAAACTGATTCACAGACCATACAACCTCCCACATACCGCTCCAAATCGAAAAACAAAGCATGGTTATAACCTAATTTTGCATCTATATCAAGGTGCATGATCACGTGGTTACAACAACAACACTCCAATGGAAGTATTATTTGATATTTTCCTTAATATGCGAAGGACTTTGATGAAATATGGCGCAGCAAACGCGTCTTCATGACTGAGCTGCATTTGGTGGTCCAGGGAGTTCGGCACATACTTATGTCGTTTTTACGAAGAATCGATTTCCGTGTCGGTAGACACGAAAATCGATTCTTCGCAAAAACGACAGAAGTTTGGGCGAACATACAAAGACCACCAAATGCAACTTAGCAAGACTCATTTGATGCGCCATACTTCATCAAAATCTGTTACGTAATAAGGACAATATAAAAGAATACGTACTTTGAATCAGATGGGTTCTGGAAGTTACAGTACTTGTTGTTGTTAGTACCACGTGATCCATACACCTTGTATATATACTACATGACCTTGATTTAACAGGTACATGTAGTGGCTTTTTGTCTCTGTATCGATCGCTTAATACCTTCCACTGAAAGACATCATCACAAAGTTTTACATGTTCAATACAATATAAAACTTATTATTATCAGATACAATGTACATGTATGCTAATATTATATGTAGTGCTTGTAGTCCCTCTTGCAATATACTGGCGCGTACTGTAACACAATAATGTAGATGTAATTGAATAACGTTTTTTTTTATTTCCTGTACATAACATTTGACTATATATATTCGCCGACAAATGCGGGTCAAAAATGGCTATGAAAACAAACTATTTCCAAAATTGGTAGCGAAAGTTAATAGCGCACGTCGTCATACCGCGAACGATAATCGTCGCGAATATGGCCAGGTTCGAAAATCGCGAAATTTAGTAGCCGCGAAATTTAGTTGGTTTACAGTATATAGAGTGTTGGTATTTGGTTACAGGGTTACACGATTCCATATTTATATGGGGTACATGTAGTTGCTAATTAGCAATGCATATCAGGCACTCTTCAACTGATTGGCATGGCATGACATGAATACCACATCAAAAGAAAAGACATATTGTGAAATGAGTTTATCCTAACCAGGCAGCCTATGCTCAATAAATGTAAATTCATCAATTGAAAATTCCAGACGATCATAAATTTGCACTTACGAACATTTTAGTAGTACGAAGTTTAGTGAAACGGCTCCCAGATATGTACAAAAGTACCACATCAAAACACATCATTTACATGTATACCCACCGACTACTGTACTCGTACACGTTATGCATGATAAATGTAGTATCTGGGGCTCCTACAAGTAGGTGAGTTTAGCTAGGTTTCGAGACGATAAATCTGATACAAAACCAGGTTTCACGCAATATGTATAAGTTATTGTTCACATATTGGATTTTTAAGGAAGTAAATGCGAGAGAGCGCTAGCAACTTCAGCATTTAGTTCCTGACAAATCCAATATGTGAACAATAACTGACTTATAGTTCAGCCAAGTGTACTATACAATGTGCCAGCCGAGTGTTGATTTTTCATTTCCTATCGAACAGTTAATCATTAAATCTAGTACATGTAATACGCAACTTATTGGGATTAAAGGTACATGCCCACTCAGTAAGCACAAGATGTTCTTTATAGGAATGAAAGTGTATAATTGTGTCACTATTCCACCAGTTCTAAAAATTACAAGTGCCCGGAAAACAGATATAATCATTTAGTAATATTTATTTTACTGATAGTGACGCGCGTTGGTATCAGGCTATTTTCATATGAAAATGTCATACATACAGAATATACAAAGGTACCTGTATCACTATCTTATAACCTACTGTGTGGGCATGTACCTTTAAACGTTGCAATATGTGAAATTAGTGTAGTACAACACTGTTCAGCGATTGGCTTAGAAAGTTGTGTGATATAAGGCCGACATATTGAAGCTAATATTTCTGCATAACAACATCAAAATATATGTGTAATATGTAATCCGACCCCATCAACCAGGCCTAAATGACATCAGTACAGAGTAATAATTCCAGTACAAAAATATTTACACAATTCCTAACATTGCATTGTCCCGTAGCAAGTCTCTGTCCAAAATTTATATCCCAGTAAACTCCCACGCCGAACTACGTTCCGTAACCGTGAGGCGCAGTTAAAATAATTCTTAAGAAAACGGAAAATAAACACATTTTCTTGATGAATTTATTTAAAATGCTGGAATTATAAGGAATGAATGGCCTTTTTGTGGAATTCATCGGGGATATAAACTTGGAAAAGTCGCGGGAATACTGGACGAGGCCTTCCGGCCTTCGTCCAGTATTCCCGCGACTTTTCCAAGTTTATAGCCCGATAAATTCCACAAAAAGGCCATTCATTCCTATAATATTAAAGCATATAACTGAAACTGCCTCCCAGAGGAGTGTGCTGTTATTCTCCAACTGATATTCGGGACATTGCAGTATGCTGCTTTCCTGGCCAGCACACATAAACATGATAGCCTGGCTCATCAAGAAGGTCGTGCCGTTCGGTGGCTCAACTGTGAATGTACTCATAGCACCATTGATGTACCTGGAAAGAAAGAGGAAAACAGGTTACAATAGTTTGGGTTGGTAACTCATAACAACGGGGTTGTGACCGGTATATACAGTGAAACCACTCTAAACCGGACACCCTTGGACACACTGTGGGGTTTCACTGTAAATGGGGCATTTCATCATTCTGAGCATTAGTTGTGTGCTATATGATCACGATCACCTGCGATAAATGACCAAGAATACATTTACAAAATTTACAATATTTTCATAAATAAAGTAAAAGATTATATACCGCAGTTTATCCCGTCAACACAGTGCGCATGTGCCGTGAAACACGGTGCCGTGAAACATTTTTGATATCCAGTCGATACTATTTTTGCATTTCACAGCCATTTGTAGGTGTTCACTGGATAAATAGAATAGTAGGTTAGTGCCGTGAATGGGAAAAAATATCTGGAGCGGCACGGAAACGGGATGTGCTCAGCAGAGCCTCGCCCATCCCGTTTCCTGAGCCTTGCCAGATATTGTTTCCCATTCACGGCACTAACCTACTAATCTCTATATATACCGCATGTACTTTGTCAACTTTTTGACGCCATTTACGGAACATAATGTAAATTTTGTAAACGTATTTCATGAAATTACGCAGATGTCCGAAGGTACAAAATCGTATGGCGTGTCTCAATTAATGAGGTTTCCTGTCGGTACTTGTCAATTAAATATAAAAAAAAACAAACCACGTCGTTGTATTTAGGAAACGCTGAAGAAAGTATCACGCACCATCACGTGACTCCGTTACGTCTATTACGTCTATCATTTACATAGAAATTCACTCGCTCAAAAGTCAGTCATTGGGACAGAGATTTAGGACTCATAGAAGGTACCCGTTCGCCCGTACTGTCTTTGTATATTCGCCAGGGCCTGGTTGCTCAAAGCTTCTGTTAGCTTAACAGACTGTTAAATCCTTAGCATTGCTAAGGATTTAACTGTCTGTTAAGCTAACAGGTTTTGATCAACCGAGCCCAGATATGGATTGTTTTACTATTATTCGCATTTCAAAACTGATGTACATGTATCCTGTATCACCAAATTGATTCACGTTTGGAAAATCACGGGAATGGATGTGTTTCCGTGTCTAATGGGTACCTTCTCCCAGAGAACGTACCTTCTTCCAGAGAACGTCAAATGTATTACATATGAGACACGCCGGTGTGATTTTGTATCTTCGGACATCTGCGAAATTTCATTAAATACGTTTACAAAATTTGCAATATTTTTCTCACAAAGCTCCTAAAATTTTCAAGGTACATGCGGAATACATTTTGTCAACTTTTGACCCTATTTCTGAAGAATATGGTAATTCTGTAAGCGTCTTTCTTGAAATTACGCAGATGTCCGAAGGTACGTAACTGGAATGGATTTTGATATGTTAATATTTCAACCAATCCAATCGTCACAAACTGATTTTCAGACTAGTGTATTTATGAAACGCATACAAGATATTGAGTTAAAGGTGTGTCGTACGCAAGAATGATTTTTATAGCATCGCTAATTTGGATAATTGCATCGTTATTTTTTTAGTTATTGCTCTTTTTTTCTTTTATTTTTTTTATTTCTTGTCCAGAGCATAAGTTGAATATTTTGATGGATTTAAAAAAAAATTTAAAAAAAAAAACATTCATAGATATCGTGTCAAAGATGTGAGATTTCTCTTTTGGAGTTATGTCCATTTGTTTCTTTTTACATAGGATGTTTACAGCCTGTGTTATAGTTTCGTTCGTGTGAACCAGATCGAAGGACTACTTTTTGTGGAGATTTTGATGAATATTTTCAACGACCTGTTTTTAGCTCGCCTGCACGAAGTGCGGAAGAGCTTATGGCATACCCCCGGCGTCGTCGGCGTCCACAAACTTAACGTACGGGTAAATGTCTTATAACTTCTGTTTCCTTTCATGGAGCACTTTGCTATTTCATACATGCATTCCATCGTGCTGTAGCAAATCCATGTCCCAGCACTCAACCCTTACCCCAAGGTCAAGGTCACACACAAAGTCTCAGGTACGTTTTTATCTTTGGCTCTTTTGTTACCTGGGAGTTGAATTGGGTTATTGCCCATTATAAAAGTAGAAAGATTATTACTGACCCTACTGCTTTTTGGAGGGGGCCAGGTGATTCTGGTGTGGCGAGGACCTGGCACCAGATCAGGATTATTCTGATTTCAGGGTTGAATATATAGTTTTTTTATTGTTATGCCCGCGCCACCGAATGGTGAGGCGGGCATATAGTGTTACCGGCGTCCGTACGTCCAGCACATGAAAGGAATACAAATAGTCTTGATATTTTATCAGAGAATAAAACATATATGTTTATTATATATGTACATTTGTTTGACATTGAAACACAATGGAAAGTAAATTGTCAATATTTTACCATATTGATCAGTGCCAGAATTACTTTTCACATTGTATAATAGTTCCTTTTAAATCATCAGTAATTTGTTTACTTCATTGATAGTTTGTATATTTTTAGGCGCATCTTAGTTATGAGTGATTTACATATATTATAAAAATGTTATTTGATTTGTATGTGATATAATTGCCACTCGTTCCGACTAAAGTCGCACAATATCGCATGCTACGTAGCTCGTGCATATATCCACATATAGAAAACATAATAACCTATAAGTACTATAATTATATCTATAAACAAACCCCGTCCTTGTGATAATCATTGTAAATGTATGAGGCTTTAGATTGTATGAATGCTTTTCAAAGGAAATTATTTCCAATATCTGCAATACGCGACCTTAAATTATGTCAACACAATGATTCTAATTTTAAATCATCAATTATGCATAAAGATGAATATCGTTTTTGACGGCCGTTGCGTGCACATGTATCACATTTCTTAAAGAGGGGTCGTCGCGTGTAACACAGCAGTAATATCTGTTTGTCAGAAGTTGAAAACATGCCAAACATGCGTACGTCGCTTGTATTGTTTCGGTACCGGTGTGCCCTTCGTTCGCGGCTGGCAGCATGCTCAATACACGGTCTACATTTGGATGTATTCAATACTGAGACTTAGAGAACAAAACTAGCCAACATATAAAAGAAACGCATGTAGGACATGTTTTATCCAACATAGTTATACACACGTTAAACAATTACAGTTTCGTATAATTTTAAATCAACTGTCGATGTAAACTGGAACTATGTGATATTTAAATGTGTTTTCCCAGACCTGGGTTGTCATGTCCGCATGATTGCAATACACATACATCTTTATGAGGTAGGGTCGATCATACACGGAGAATTAGACTAAATAGAGAGGTGGGATTATTTAACTTTTATCTAATTACCCGTAAGTTTTCCGCCGCCGTAGTCCAATTCTATCCTACTTCCCAGATGGGCACACCTGCATGTTGTTTTATGTACGAATTGACTTGAGAACGACGTGAGCAGTTGTCCAAGGGAGATAACGTGACCAGTGGTAAAAAAAAGGCAAACAAAAGGAAACTACGTTCTTTGTTGCCGATTTATTAAACACAGGTAGATTTTCATACATCGTGAGGTATTTTGTTATTGTCAGAAACATTTACTGTAGTACCCGCTTTCTTCGAAATAAAATAAAAGAACAAAGTAAGTAGGCGTATTTATGGAAATAAATAAAAAATATACATAGACGCGACAATAACGCTAAATGTGACGTTTACTTTGTCAAAACCGCGCGGAAATTACTCCATCTTTGTAACGTTATAACTCGTTACGTCACGTTTTCCGATAAGGGAGGTTTTCGCTTGGTGCGTCACATATGTGAATACTGCCTTGTTACTGTATCCTATACGGCACATGGAATGAATGGCCAAATCGGCCGGCCATTTTTGTGTGTTCTAGCCATCAGCCAGTTTCACCTGTTCTGCCGTTTGACAAAGAACTCAAACTGTGAAGTAGAACATATGGTATAATGTAGCTAATCATATGTAGAAAAGCCATGAGAACAGACTCCTATCAATTATATTACACCAAACTGTAAAATATGTTAGTTTTCTGGACAGGTTTGAGCCTGTGTTTTTAAAAACATGAACCACCATTATAAATACCCTGATACACAGAAAATCGCACAGTGTATCACTTTTACCTGGTAGGCCAACCACACAACACATACCATATATGGCTTTATATACAAAGATGGCGGAGATGGAAACTCAATGCTCCATATAGTATACAGTAACAAGACAATATTCACATATGTTATATCCATATTGGTGCAATACATAATAGACACATATGACAACGGCAAGCTATACATATTATGCCAGCACATTATACAAAAGACGATATATCTGAGCATTTCTCCCATCAATATCAAAATCAATGTTGATGTGTAAACTTCTCAATCTGATGCGCCGTCTATGTTATTGTACATGCTACCATAGGTAAAGCCATTTTTACTTGCATAGTAGGTGAGTAGACACCAGGGACAATACACTCAGGTAACTGCCTACATGTCACTGGATTTGATAGCTAATAACAGAGTACAGTGGTGGGTATATATGGTATGTGTTGTGTGGTTTGCCAGGTAAAAGTGATACACTTTGCGATTTTCTGTGTATGAGTTATTTATAAGGGTGGTTCATGCTGAAAAAAAAATAAAAAAACAAAGGCCACAAAACCTGTCCAGATAACTGAAATATACAGTTTGGTATAATATATTTGATACGAGTCCGTTCTCTTGGCTTTTCTACATGTGATTAGCTACTTTATATCATATGTTCTACTTCACATTTTGAGTTCTTTCTCAAACGGCAGAACAGGTGAAACTGGCTGATGGCTGGAACACACAAAGATGGCCGATTTTGCCACTGCATGTACCGTATAGGTAACGAGGCAGTATTCACATATATTCTATCATATTTACGAAGCAATTATCTTTGAATCAAACGATGATCAGGTATAGAACGGGTCCTTAAGGTTTTGTACCTATCCATTTGGCAGGTTTTTCTAGCAGGATTGCTGCTCAAACGCTAATCAAAATAGAATAACGTATCATTGTCACAGAACATCTCACTCGGGCACCATTTCATTACAACGTACCCTCTCGGTTTGTCATACATTGACCAATGTCACAGCCTGCAAACGTTTATTCATCCAATAATGTATCGTTAGAGGGAATTACAATCAGTTTATGTATCATGTAACTGATAATGTGTATAACATCATCGGTATTTTACAAAATAAAAAAGCTTACATTCTATGTATTTTTTTGAGTGTAAGTGTAAGCTGACCATGTTTACGCCTTATCTTATTACGTGTAATGGGTTATATAAAATTGTACTCTGTATTTCTGGTTACATGTTACGCTATTATAAGGGCATAACATAAAACTAACACAATCACGCGGTATATTTAATTGCATCACTACAGCATGTATATCTTTCCTATATATACATACATGTAGTACAGGACAGTGTACTGTAGCATATTAAGCAAAGACATACCGAACATATATAATTTTACATGTAGCAAAATAGTTTGCCCACCCCCTATTAATTGAAACGCTCCTACGCCTATGCATTAACATTCTAGATTAGTCGATACCCTTTCCAAAGTTTCAAATAAATTTATTTGGACTGTACATAATAAAAATTAAACATTTTGCATGGTAGCGCGTGGTTTCCAAGAAAATAGGCGCGCAATTACGGGTGTTCTCTTCACGGTTTATTATTTGTAAGGAGTTGAATACGGGTTTTCTCTCACAGCGAAACCCGTGCAAATAATTTGCAAGAGCGTAATAAATAGAGGATATTCCATCGTACATTTTGAATAGCGGAAAATAGTACGCGAGTGTTCGTCGACTTCCGCATAAGCAACGAGTGAGCGTAGCGAACGTGTTGCTTGCACGGACGCCGACGGACACGAGTGTATTGTTTCCGCTATTCAAACATGAACGATGGGATATCCTATTTATTACACTTCCACGGTGGATACATATGCACATTTTTGAGATTATTATCAATGAATTGTGAAGTGCGCATGAATAGTTATACAATGATGTGTTTTCCCGCGTTTTGACGTTACGTTGTGTAACGTTAAATATTTTATGGAATTTCATCAAATAACTTTTTTTGGGGAGGGTAGGGTGACTTTTGTCATTGATAAAAAAAGTACTTACTTTTAAATAGTTTTTAGATTTAATATGTTTAATGGCCAAATGTTCGTCGGCAGCAAAACGTGGAACAGACAGTAGTAAATAATGTAGTTTCTCGACATGCAGCTGTTAGTTGATCAAATACAGCCTGGCCAGCAACAAATTGAAGGGGTCAATGAAACAAGGAAGGGGACGTGCATAAGACACTTTTTCACATGAACACATTGTTATTCCGTACTGTAACCTATTCCATAAATGTAATATTACACACGTGTACTAACACCTGAAGCGAATTTGATTGGCTGGTCGCATCACCCTAATTATGTATTACCCTAATTATGTCAAATTAATAAAATGGAGACGTTCCAAATGACGTCCGTAATGGCGCGACAAAGCAATGCTGTTTTGACGTTGACGTCATCATATTTGAAACGTCATTAGAAGCGTCAGTGAAATTACTGAAATTGTTGAATATGAAGTATTTACAAAGAACAAAAACATATTATATGGCATATTCATAATACTTTTCTTGCAATGATTAAAACTATTTTTCTCTGTGGAGATTTTTAACTAAATGCAAAAGTAGTCAACGGCGTAGGCTCACTGAACCATATTGGATATCTCCATGTTGGCTACTCTTTGGAGGGTGAAGTCAAATAAAAACAATCTCAAACTCGTTTCCATTTGATATAAGATTTCTGAAACGCGTCCCCAATTTTATCGCCAGAGGCTCGGTGCATAAACTGTGCGTGACTCGTTTCATAAATTTCATATCAAATGGGAACTCGTTTGATATCCTCTATATATATATGCTCTACTATCCACATCTATATGTGTATCAGTAGCCTATTTTCTCAACATGGCAAAGTATACTTCGCTAGCAAAGAATACTTTGAGGGAGAAATTTTCAATTTAAGGATAAATTTATTAATTTTTATTATACTGAATTTATTACATTATCACAGCCATTTTGGCTGTGATAATGTAATAAATTCAGTATAATAATTCTGCATACTTTTAATCATCGAATATATGCAGTCGTTAAGTTCGGGAAAAATAAATATTACTCCCTCAAAGTATACTTTGCAATTTTGATGAAATCGGCTACTGGTACTGACTACGATCCTGAGGTGTCAATTCAAAACTACTATTACAATCGTCGAACGACGTCGGGAATGAATCAGTGTAATGGCGCAACAGAAACAGTTCACGTTTACCTCAGCGACAGCAACACTATTTGAGAGGTGTTCAACTTATCATGAACAAAAGTCAATACACGACGGTCGTGATTCTTGTTCCTCCATTACTTGTGCATTTCACAATACAAAACGTTCCTGGTGACGTGAACTGATTACAACGTTCGTGTGTGCATGTATATACAATACACGACTGGCTATCATGGCATTGGCACCAGGATGAAAATACTTCCAACTAAATGTTGCTTTTTAAACTGAAAAGAGAGTGGGTGAGGTAAATTCTTTCAAAAATATTCCAAGTTTTCATGAAATTATTCTTACATGTAACGACATGTGTTATAAGTAGGGTTGTTATCGAATATTCGAATATTCGAATATTCGGTTGTTGTCCGAATATTCGAATACCGTTTTGCTATTCGAATAGTAAAAAAAAAAAATATTTTTTTTTTTCTATCAATTTTCTGTGTACCGAAGGGATTAATCGTTATTTAAAGTCAACACTTTGATATCTTGAGATGTGTGAAAGTTTGCGACAGCCATCGTCGGCCATCGTCGGTAAACAATAACCCGCGAACTCGTTAACTAACGTGTTTGTGTACAGCGCCGATGGGCACACAGGCTTAAACAGGTATGACGTCGGTCTCCGTATTAGCGGCACGCATTTGTAGTATTGATTGAAGAAGTTTGTTGTTGATTGGTGTAAGATCTATCGATAGTTTGTCGGTGCACCGTCTTTTATGGGGGCGTTTGCATTTGTGCATTGAATCGAACAAATTCGGTTATGGTTGACCAATCGGTAAACTGATTACGAACGGATGTCAATTTCCAACACCTTATTGGTTAATCGTTAATTAATTACTCCATATTACAAATTTGAGTAAATGTTAACGGATTATATAATGGCAACATTCTGGATATGTTTTACTTTTCTGTAAAGTAAACACGTAGTTATTCTGATAATCGGATACACACTTAATATTGGAATTATGCCACCTGCAGCGTCTGCCGTTTGGAGACATTTCAAGTTATCACTGGATAAGAAGTCGGCAAAGTGCCAACTGTGTAGTGCGGAACTTACTTACGCGGGGACAACGTCAAATCTGCGGAATCACGTAAACGCCAAACACCCTTCAACACACGTCAGTAATGACAGTCAGAAAATAAACAAGTGTCCATGACATCGTTTGTCAAGACCGAGAAAAAGTTATCGCGACCAGAAAGTGAAAAGATCACACAGTCAGTGGCCGACATGGTTGTATCGGACTATCTACCCCTCAGTTTCGTGGAAGGCGCCGGGTTCCGGAAGCTCATGTCCAATGTAGCCCCCGAATATACAGTGCCGTGCCGGGCTACAGTACGATCGCGTATTGTGAAGAGGTAACGACGACGACAGAGAGGCGCTCATTAACGAACTATCATCTGTGTCATCGGCCGCGATAACCACCGACACATGGACTTCGAATTCGACCGAGAGTTATATCACGGTGACTGAGCATCATATAACAGACGACTGGGATATGAAAGCCAACGTATTGATCACCAAGGGCCATGCCGGAACGACACACCGGGGAGAATTCTCGCCACCAAGTCTTAAAGACTGCGTCTCCGAGTTCGGCCTCAACCGGGAAAATCGAGACATGTGTCCACGACAATGCGCGAAATATGGAGTGTTCCGGTGACAAGTGTGAGGACTGGAGTGATTTGGGATGTTTTGCTCACACGTTACAGTTATGTATTAAACGGCAATGGAACTACCCACCGTATCTAAAGTCGTCGCGAAGTGTAGGAAACTAGTTGGACATTTCAAACATTCAACCACACTAACAGCCGAGATGAAGAAACGACAACAACTCCTCCAGGAACCACAACACGATCTGATCCAAGATGTCACGACACGCTGGAACTCCACACAGATGATCTGGGTCGTCTTCACGAACAACGCCGCGTCATCACAGACATCATGTTGGACTCACGGGTGACGAACGAAGAGCGACACGTATCTACTTCCCAAAGACACCGAGTGGGAGATCATCGGGGACCTGTCCACCGTGTTCGGCGATCTGACGGAAGTGACTACCTACATGTGCGCCGAGAAATCCGTCTCCAGCTCGCAGATCTACCCCGTTGTGTGCGGCCTCCTACGCAACAGTCTAAGACCCATCGACGACGACAGCAGCCTCGTTCTGAAAGTGAAGGACACTATGCGTGTAGAGTTAGATCGCCGTTTCAAGCCGACGTCCGTGGACACCGCCACCTCTGTACCGGTGATCGCTTCCCTGTTGGATCCACGATACAAGCGGCTGCCTTTCCTGAACCGCCTGCAGCGCCAGACCGCCGAGGAAACACTCGAATCCCGCATGGACGAGATACCCCTCCGTCTACCCACCCGTGACAGCGACGAGTGTGAACCCACGCCCTCAAAACGCCGGAAACCGAACTTTCTCACATTTGACTCGCCAGTGAATGAGGACAATGACGAACTTCGTTCCTACCTACGTGAATCTCCGGACCCGGAAGTTGACCCCTTGTCGTGGTGGAAGCACAACGAGACCAAGTTCCCCAGGGTCGCCGTGATCGCCAGACAAGTTCTCGCTGTACCCGCCACTTCTGTACCCTCTGAGCGCATTTTCTCCACCGCCGGACTATTACTGAATAAATCTACGTAACCGGCTATACCAGTGACATAGTGGACAAAATTATCTTCTTGAATAAGAACAAGGTTTCACACATTTCTGACTTAGACAACAGTGATTAAGTTATTAAGTTACAATTTGTTGGATAAACTGTGCGTGATACATTCAGTAATGAAACTGGATCTGAGAAAACCACCCTTAATTGAACGCAACGCCGTATAATTGCCCCTGTTTTTGTTTTGTGTTCTAAGAATAAACACAATAAAGTTATCCTTTCAACTTTGTGTAAATTTCACGTGTCACTGGCTGCCAGCCAACTTACACCGCAGGCGTTTACGGCGACAATTCCAAACAATCCGACACGTGACCTAGCTGGCACGGGATTTATTAATTAACAGCGCTCCAGATACGGTGTGTAATTTGATCAATTAGGCGTGATGTTTTTAATATGTCTTCGAAAAAATTACAAGTACGTAGGGAGTCACTTTATTTAGACTAATTCATTGAGACGATTCTAAAGCACTTATAACTTGCCATTTTGGGGAGAAATTATAATTTTACTATCAAATTACACAGCGTAACTGGAGCGTTACATCTACACCGATACGCTGTAAGCTGGTCAGATTAATTTTGTCATTTCTTCACATACATATATGCTCTGTTGAATATTGATAAACTGTTTGGATGATTAGCGTTTGTTTGTTCGTTTTCTCCAGTCATTAACTTATAACTTATAAGCTTGCTAGCAAATTAAATGTTTTGCTACTGAAAATAGGGTCGGTTAGAATTTTTTTTCATTTTAATAAATATTTACATATATAGTACGGTGATCCACCGTTTAAGCTTGTTAACTTTGGTCCCATAAATATAGGGTTAACTATTGTAATTTTGAAATTTGCGGCGTATGTCAGAAAATGATAGGTCGGAAAATCTGTTTAATGGCTACGCGCTAGAGGAACCATTAAACATGTTTACCGACCTATCATTTTCTGATATACGCCGCAATTTTCAAAATTACAATGCGGTTAACCTATTTCTAATGCACTCCTTTACTGTTTTGCAAACTTTATCGAGTCTAGTTGAAAATCGTACCGGATTGCAAGCAGGTCATCCCGGACGGATCACACAATACTATTTTCTATGAAGAAAATAGTTCCAACACAATTACAAGACATTAGCAATTTTTGCATGAATGTATATACGTTTATGTTCGTGATTTCATTATTTTGCAATAATAAAAGCAATAAATTCGTCGTTAGAATTATAATTGCCTTATTTACTACTTTGCGCTTTTAATGCCACTCCAGTGCGATCTCTTAGCAACACTATTTCAATGGCAGCTGCATGTCAAACTTCCTGATGTTGATACATATTGTGATAACTTGTCTAATCATTCGTGATATACATGTACTACCATTTGAGATGCAAGATTACACAGGATACATACTTTCTGTTTGTGTGAATTATCTATTACTGCCAAAACATATGAAACTGATCAACGGTGAGATATTTGCAAAACAATTTCGCCCTACGCTTCGGACCATGCAACATTCATCACCAGGACGTTTCGGACCAGGACGTTTCAGATGTAAGCCAGTGGTGTCTTTGGCAATAGTACCAGAATACCACTTGGTCATTACGTGGCTGAATAAATTGACCGACCTCAAACTTAGTATTGGCGTAGGAATACATATTGAAATAATTTGCGACCGTTCATCAACAATGATATACCTGTAATGTATGACCATCAGTCAATCAGATTGCGTGATATTTAGATTGAGTGCATTAGCATATACATTTTACTTAACTTTTGGCGAGTTGTATTGGATGAACAAATCGATAAAATGTAACAAAATAGTATTACGGGATACATTTAATAAGCCTATTATGTGCATGTACTTGCGCGTCACAATGAAGGATCGTACCTAGTGTGCAGTCTGATCTGAGTCTAGACTGTTTGCAATCAATTAATAATAAGTGCGAACATATGAATGTGACAAATAAAACAGTCCCGGATCACATTGCGCAGATATGTAGGATGATGTGGACAAACTCTACAATGGCTCATTTTCAGGACAATTCAAGCTACAGTCGCCTTGTTTACAAACAATAATGCCATAAAATATACAATTTGGACCGGATTTCTAGAAATAAATTCAAAGGGAGATAACTGACTACGATCCCTCATTAGACAAGGAAAATCAGTAAATTAATGCATACATGTAATGTTTCCGACGTACCAGATTAATTAAGTTAGTATAATCGGAATTTCATACCTGTCATGCATACAAACAGTATATCGGACCAGGAGCCATCAGCCAGACACGTGATAGTACTACTGGTTCCCATCATCAGGTAACCATCGTTACAAGCATATGTCCTGATTCCCCCGGGATACCGAGTGGATATCGTAACCGCATAGGCGTTTCCAACGTAGGGTTTGGAGCAGACTGTGTGTGGAAGTGAAACAGTATGAACAATGTCATTTTATTTATAGCTTACATTGGATTTCGCCGATTAATAGTACAGTATATGCACGATGCACATGTGATAGATAATAACATGAAAACATTGATATGCCGTGTTACAACGGGAACTGTTTAAACCCGCAGCATACGGCCTTAGGGTTCAAACAGTTCCCTCGTGCCACGGCAAACATTTACCCACGGCTGGATATGGTCGAACCTTATAATTATCGCAGCGTAAACCCGTATTCTTTTCAGCAACGACAATCATGCTACATTTGGTCATCCTCTAGCATCGAGCATCGAACGTTACATAATACAGCGGAACGTCTATAAACCGTACCTGCGATATCGATGTTACTTTTTGACCGATTTTACTGTCCAATATGTCTGATATTCTTCAGCGCTCATAATGGCAAAGCACACAGTTATGTATTTCATACGCAACATCTCTGAACCGGACACCCTGGGGACCTCATAGGGTGTCCGGTTTCGAGAGGTTCCACCGTAAATATAAAGTATAATACATTTGCTACGATTGCTTGACTAAATGTATTTTGATATTTCGTTTATCTGTAGCCTATTTCACCAACATTGCAAAGTATACTTTTCTAGCAAAGTATACTTTGAGGGAGAAATTTTCAATTTTAGGATATATTTATTATACTGAATTTATTACAGTATCACAGCCAATTTGGTTGTGGTAATTGTGATGCTATACCCTAACATCACCAGTTCGGCAATGTCCACACTCACAGGCCTCCACTGGAGACATAGTCAAACACAGGAACGGCCTTATATTATACTTCTTAACTTTATTAATTTATACGTATAGTAACTTGGTATAGCAACATATCTCTAGACGTTATCTAATCGTAGTGTACATGTCGGTTGTTGGCCCAGAGCCTAACGGCCCAGTAAACCACGGCTACCTCGCCCGGCCTCTGGCCTCCCTCCTCCCTCTCTAGAGTCTACACAGCCCTTATATCTGCCTAGCTATCATGATATTTGACAGGAACGTGACATTGTTGCATGGTACACCATTAGGTTATGACATGATATATTTTAGTGACCTTGGCTAGACATGTTACGTAGCTAGGCAACTCAATAGAAATACACCCTTACGGCGGGGAATAATGATATAGCATTACACAATGTAATACATTCAGTATAATAATTCTGCATACTTTTAATCATCAAATATATGCAGTTGTTAGTTCTATATGAAATAATATATTTTAGGCAAAATAAATGATTACTCCCTCAAAGTATGCTTTGCTAGAAAAGTATACTTTGCAATGTTGGTGAAATCGTCTACAGGATCGGCTCGGAAACGGTAAGACTTTCTCAGTAAGCCTCATATTTCCTTCGAATTTCCTAGCCTTGACTAATAAACTTGATATCAAAATACACGATTCTCTGTTTCACGAAACCTGCCCAAGTTTAAGTTTACGGATGTATCCAACAATATTTGTTTCAGTAATATGAAATTAGAGCAAAATTTAAGAATGCGCCTTCTTTTTATTTCGTAATTTTGTGTCAAACATCGATTTTATTACGAAAAATGATTTCTCTATGGGAAATTAACATGGGGAAAAAAGAGGTAGAGAACGTGGAGGAAGAGTCGAACAACGAAAAAAAAAGGAAATTGACTCAGAAACAATCAATATTTGACCAAATTTCACGAAATAAAAAGAAGGATCATTTAACATTATCGAAAATAATATTGTTTTTACTTTCTTTCTATGGCGGTACAATTTGGTTTCGTGAAACAAACTTTTTGTAGTCTGGCTTTCTCAATAGCATTACCTGTAATGCTATGGGATCTGGCAATACATTGTTCAGTCGTTGAACAATCGTTAGGCGAACAATCCTTCGCTATGCTCTGAAATGGATGGTATTGAATACTGACTCATTGTATTATTTAATGTGCAATTGAACTTCAATGTATTTACATTCAATCCAGTGTACATGGCATCATGACGTACAATTGAAAACAATGTAATATTGAACGATTCTAAAACATGAATAGCTAGCATCCTCGAGCTCGTAAATGAGTATATGACACTATAAGTATATAAGCCATCAGCCAGAATTGGAAATCCCCCCTGTGGGATTTTGCAGACATATTTGTTCTGAAACTACATTCAAGTACGAGTACTATGCCATATGTCTGCGCTCTATAACCCGCTGGATGAATGTTTTGGCACCATTTTGAAGTATACCACCCTAGGACTTTTCGCAATTGTGAAAAATCTCTGTTTTTACATAGGGTATACCTATGTATTGGCATCGCCTCCAACAGTTAGTCACGCCCCAGACCCCCCTCGATGCGATAGTAGGTAGTGATATCTTGGAGTAACCATAACAAGAAAATGCATTGTGTTACTCAACGTTTAACTGTCATACGCAACCGCTAATGGAAAATAATATTATGAAAAACTACTTGCACTGCACAATATCAACAACGGATGTTCTACGTACAAACATACATCGGCTTATTTTGTTGCCCGTGATTTGCCCCCATTTGCGGCACAAATCGTGCGGTCATCGCTAAATTTAGTAACAGAGTTAACTCCCCTCCGAATATTCTCCGAAACAAGCGACGCGTTTAACACACAAACTACATCAAGTTTGACCTTCCGACAGCCTATTTTTAAACTCACCCGACACCTGTGCGAAACAAAACTCGCACGTGTAGGTCTAACTGATGTTTAATCCTCATTCTCTCTCTCTATCGATGGATTTACAGCGGATTTTAGAGACATTCCCGAATTCGGCCTGATTGACATTTGTCTATGGTGGCCAATACACGCCAACATGAGTGTCAATTCTACGTTCAGGGAAGGGGGTCAATAAGTCAATATTTAAGGTGATAACTTACAGTCAGGGAACAAATTAATGACAGTATAACACATCCAGCGTATATTAATACCCATATTAATGCAAGTACTGAAATACGACAACAAAGAATCTAACAAGTTTGGGCTTCCATACATTGAAAGTTTTGTCAGCGGTTTCCCCAATGACGTCATTTGTATGTTTTAATATACTCGATCCGGGGCCAACTATTTCATTCACAAAACAGAAGTAAACTTGGCGATGTACCGATAAGGCATTTTCAGGCGCGACACCGCTTCCGTGGCGGAATTATTGTAACTATTGCTCTTCAATCAGTTTTCAATATATCTATACTGATCATAGATATCTGGAATCTGTATACTTGAATTGATGATGTCTTGTATATGTGTTACCGTATCTTTCTGATATTGCTATGCATAATCTGTAATGCTGTTGAATGTTTGGGTACATACTGTAGCAGTGCATACTGTACTTCAAGTTGTGCCATATCAATAGTTTACCCCTTAACCATTAAAACGCTGAAACATAAAATTGCCGTCTGCTCATTTTGTATATTTTAATCTCTTTAAAAACCTGTTTTGGCAGCGCAGTAGAATCGTCTCGGTATGTTTTTGAGGAGAAAATATAAAAATATTTAAAACAGCAGACGACAATTGTCGTTTCCAGCTCTTTAAAGGTACATGCCCACTCAGTAAGCCCAAAATGTCATTTATAGGAATTAAATAAGTGTATAACTGTGTCACTATTCCACCAGTTATAAACGTTACCAGTGCCCGCTATACAGATATAATCATTTAGTAATATTTATTTTACTGATAGTGACGCGTGGTGGTATCAGGCTATTTTCATATGCAAATGAGGCATGATATTTTTTAATTATTTATACTAAAGAAATGCGTCACCTGAAAAAATAATATTTTCGACAGATTTTAAAGTATGATCATTGCACATCATAAAATAAATACAGAGATTAAATAGTAATGTCCGTTAACATTTTAAGCAAACACGGTTATCGCCCTTGATATCAGTGTGTAAATTTACGTCAATCAGTACGTAGGATAATGGCGCATGAATGTTTATTTTGCCAGGAAATGTCTCAAATGATGTCTCTGATGTAAAGAACATTTTGTACCTACTGAGTGGGCATGTACCTTTAAGGGTTAATGAAACTGCAACACCAACAATCAATCAATCAATCAATCTAGTTTAATATTGTAGTACCCTATGTTCAGTACTTTCAGTACTTTGATTTATAATTAGAAACAATTGATTTGGCAGTTTTGTATGTTTTCTGATGTCATAACTATACAATGGATTACAGTTCAATTAAATAATATCTGCTAATTCTGATGAAGAATTGTGCATGTTTGTATTTTCTCCGTGTCAATTGTACATAGTAGTGTTCACTAGACATGTTAATTTCATTTATGCCGATTATCTGATGTCTGCAGTCTATGATTCAATGTTAAATACAAAGTATTTTTCACCATTCCCCACCCACACATTTTACAAAGAGAATTGTACATGTAATTAATTTATTTATGTTATGCACTGTCACTTGCTTATAAACTGTTTAAATGTAACTACTTAGGCACTACGAATAGCCGTGCACACTTCATGATCAGATACAGTATGTCCGAGTGTTCGTTCGTCTGTCCTTCTGGTTCGCATTTACTTAGTGAAGGTAACAACTACGCTATATGTCTCATTATGCAAATCTCTCTAGGTGTATTTTAATTGTATCAATGGTAATTGTACTTACTAGTGTTTGCAATATATACTTGATGCCCATATTCTGATTACATAATGTCTACAGCAGATGATGCAATGTTAAAACAAATTGGTTTTAACTATTCCCCTCCCACTGAATTTACAATGGTCATTTTACATGGAACAATTGTTCTTACTTTATATGCTGCCAGCTACTTATGAAAGGTTCATATGAACAGGTAGTTACTAACACCTGTATACATGTATGTGTCTTTGACTGGAGAAATTAGGCTTATGGGTTTTGCGACCGGTGTAGATCCAGATCAGCCTGTGCATCCGCACAGTCTGATCAGGATCTGCACTGTTAGCCATTCCATCAGTGAAACACCCGTCATGCTTCTAAGAAGCACACTATATCGCTATCAGGGTACAGGAGTGTGTGATATTTGATCAGGAGCCACACTGGTCGTAATTCCGATAAGCCCCATTTCTCCATAGTATAGGTTGTAGGTACTAATTTGCAAATTGGATATAGAAAATATTAATTTTCTACCATGCTGAATGAATGATTTGTAACACATATTACTCCATGTAAATACTAAAATACAGCACATTAAGATAGCTGTAAATAATACAAGCAAGCTAAGATGGAATAAAACAGGACAAATACATTGTTTGTATACTTTTAAGATGACAGCCACGCAAGTAAATGAGTTTTGACATAACAATACATTTAGGCAATAGAACCGATGAAACTAATGTACACACTATTTACCGTGCATTCCAATAATATTCCCTCAACCCATTTTGAGTCATCAGCAGGAACAGTATTCAAATGTGTAGCTGGCACTTGTACTTATAAAATAATGTATATAGTAAATATGTATAACTTGTAGAACTACTGAAATACACTATGTGTCATACGAGAATGTGTGTGTTCCAATGTGTTTGACCGTCATCCATTACTCCATTACTGTACAATCTCATTTGAGAGGCACCCACTACGATATTGTATTTTATATGTGAGGCATTGTACGTAAATATTTAACCATAATTTCATAATAGTGACATTTGATAACCTGTAAGGTTGATATACCATTTCATAATTATAATATAAACAAACAAATTGAAAATGCATGATCTTTCTAAATGCCTGCAAATGCTCTTCAAATATATCCAATATATTCATATAGCTGCTATGTACGCATACATAAACTACATTCTCCAATATGTTTCAACATTCGATGTCCTTAATGATAGAACACGTGTTATTCTACACCTGTTGTGTCAAATTACCAAAAACCAAAAAGGATGTAGGTTTGTAATCAACTTGTAATATTTCCGATTGACATATACCTGCATTACAGTCGGATAACAGCATCATTACATATTTCAAATATACAAGTGCATTGCTTAAATGTAGTCTTTGCATTTCATGCTGTGCCGAAATAAATATTTGACAAATGTCGCTAAACGCTAGTTCTGAAAAGATGCATATGTCCTTCAAGCTCATGTATATAGTAAGTTATATAACTATATATACAAGCGAATATTAGTATGCATGTAGTCTGAAAAAGCCATTCAGGGGTATTCAATATCAAACTAGTCCAGTTTAAGAAGTATGCGCATCTGACCTACATACATATAACTACAAAATACAACAGGATACCATATTTAGTTGTATAATTATTCCAAAGGTGATCCAGATGGAAACTCGTACATCAGTAGGACACTATTATTAGACAAAGCATGTGCCCATTTTCACCAAATCCCCGAATTTATCAATTTACAGCAGTCAAATAATTTATATTACGCAAGCTCATATGTTACCACGTGTAGTCACACATACTCTCATAGGACTGTCAATCTACGTTTAAATCCACATGAATGATAACGTATCCATAACATATTATGCAATGTATCAAATTGTTCATCTAAAAATATCGCATAGGCTCTATCGAGACACATTCAATTTGTATTTTACTATGCAATTGAACTATTGTCTACATGACATTCTAACTATTTACACAGTGGGTCAGGATCAGGTTTGTGGAAGGCGTTTTCTGCCGCATTGTACAACAGTTGTGTATTTTTCTGGCTCTTTGGTGTCATGGGAATATATATTTCTCTATTTCTCTAATGATCTCAAAACTGTGTACATTTATTTCCTGAATGCAGACTTATATTTACATTGTACATGTTGAGCACATACATACTACACGTAGTGAGTAGCTAACAGACATATATTTGCCTCCATATACCCATATGTGGCATTGAATCCACATACCAATCCCTATGGTTGTCTTTCAAATGTATTACACCCTAATTGCAAAAGCGACCATGTTGATGGTCTTCTTGAAACTGGCAGTCATGGTGACACTGTATATGATACGTTTTTAGGTGTATTAGTTTCAATAATGTGGTTTAATGTACAATTGCAGTCACTGCATGCATTATATATCGTTAGCATGTATTGTATTTATTTTCCAATGTTTGCAACTCACGATCAAGGGTTAATTTAAATTATTGGCACATGTGAAAACATATGCGGGATGCTTAATGTGGGAGAAAGCCATGCATGTTTGCAATAAGCATACCCATGCCATTCATCATACCATACTACATACTGCCTTGGCCAATGATCATCATGCTCGCTTAATTGTGATAAGTGTGTTCGTTACCAATCGCATTAACTAGATAGCCCAATAATAACATTGTATTCCTTGTCAACAGTCAATCCATTTAGGAAACACTTTGAAACATTTCTTCCATACTCAAACGTATTGAAATACAACCCGTATCTGTCTTTGAAAATAGACAGAATATCACACTCTACACACTGTTAGTGTTCTTTAATTACTAATCAAAGTACTGAAAGTACTGAACATAAGGTAATACCAGAATTCCGCCACGGGAGCGGTGTCGCGCCTGAAAATGCCTTGTCGAAACAAAACAATGTTGTAGCAGGATTTTGTTAAACTTTCTGCATTACTTTGACATCGCCATGTTTACTTCTGTTTTGTGAATGGAATAGTTGGCCCCGGATCGAGTATATTAAAACATACAAATGACGTCATTGGGGAAATCGCTGACAAAACTTTCAATGTATGGAAGCCCAAACTTGTTAGAATGTTTTTGTCGTATTTTCAGTACTTGCATTAATATGGGTATTAATATACGCTGGATGTGTTATACTGTAATTAATTTGTTCCCTGACTGTAATGTATCACTTACTGACTTATTGACCCCCTTCCCTGAACGTAGAATTGACACTCATGTTGGCGTGTATTGGCCACCATAGACAAATGTCAATCAGGCAGAATTCGGGAATTTCACTAAAATCCGCTGTAAATCCATCGATAGAATGAGGATTAACATCAGTTAGACCCACACGTGCGAGTTTTGTTGCGACAAAATCGCGATCCTTAAACAAATCTGGGTCAACAGGTAGCTGTAACCCCTTGATATCGTTTGTGTGTTGAACGCGTCGCGTGTTTATCCGGTGGAGAGTATTCGGAGGGGAGTTAACTCTGCCGAAAACTATAGCCTGTTACTAAATTTAGCGATGACCGCACGATTTGTGACACAAATGGGAGCAAATAACAACTTAACAACTTGAACGCGTAACAAAATAATCCGATGTATTTTTGTACGTAGAACATCCGTTGTTGATATTGTTCAGTGCAAGTAGTTTTTCATAATATTATTTTCCATTAGCGGTTGCGTATGACAGTTAAACGTTGAGTAACACAATGCATTTTGTTGTTATGGTTATTCCAAGATATCACTACGGACTCGCCCATCGAGGGGGGTCTGTGGCGTGGCTAACTGTCCGACGCGATTCCAATACATAGGCTACCCTATGTAAAAACTGCAGCTGCATCATCAATATTATTGAATATCTGATCATTTTGGCGGCCGATTTGAATATATAATTATAGCATTGTATACCTGTATATGTGTATGTTATCAAATTATTTGATTTGTATATCAAACTGGTATGTATACATGCAATATGTACATGAAATGCTGTTTATAACAACTCAATACAGTAAACAATAGAACAAAACAAGAACATTTTGGCGGCCATTTTGACGTTTCTGACAATTGTGGAAGGATATTACATCAGTATCTCCTGTATTTTCCATTTATTTGTGAGGGAAAGCAATGTATATGTGTTTCAACTTAGTGAATGTCTGTAAATGTCCGTAACAGCACACGACACGCAGAAAAATGTTGTAAAATAGCCTATTTCGGCAGCCATTTTGAAATATATTGCCATTTGCAGATGTAAATGTGAGATGTATTCTAGATCATTTTACATTCAAATTGTGACTTAATTATAGCAATTTACTCGGTTAATATTGATCAGACTGAAAGTAAACAGTCCTTAATAACAATATAATAATGTTCGGCGGCCATCTTGAAGAAATGGCCGCCATTTGTTCATCCAATGGCTTTTTTATCGCACACAACCAGGTTTGATAGACAATATGCTATTGAATCCGAAAATCATACTCACCACAAATAGGGGGGGAGGAGGTGGTATTGCTGGCTCAAGGTATACATGGTCTAATATGAGACTCTTTAATTTTTGCCTTGATTATCTGGGACATCCAAGATCAGTCGGCGCATTAGCGCAGTCTGATCCGAGTGCGCATCTATTGTTCACCACTCACTACGGCGTCCAGTGCACAGACTCGTATCATCTCGCGCACTTGCGCAATTTGATCAGGGTATTCAGTGTACGCCGTATATACTCGTACCATAACTACATAATTACTTAAAGGTACATGCCCATGTGTAGGCACAACATGTTTTTATAGGAATTAAATAAGTGTATAATTGTGACGCTATTCCACCAGTTACAAAAATTACGAGTACCCGCTATACACCATTACCCCACGTATTGTTTTGCATTATTATACATTTTATATCAGACGTAAATTTTCACACTGATATTAGGGCGATATCTGTATAGCGGACACTTGTACTTTTTAGAACTGGCGGTATAGTGACACAATTATACACTTATTTAATTATTTTAAGAACGAGTGGGCATGTATCTTTCAGTCTTTGCACACTAACGGTGAAAATAACAGCCAGGCGTATTTTTCTTATTCTCTCTGTAAACATGTCTTGGAATTTCATTAGAATTGCGTCCTGCGGATTCAATTATAATGAAATTGCAAGACATATTCATGATCTTTACAGGAGAAATAAAAAGAAACTTTAATGAATTGTCATCTGCTATTTTTTAACTACATGTACATACTATTAAAAGCCCACATGTTTCCCACTCATGCAAAGAGTCAAGAACGAAAAGGACCCGTGTGCATTCAATAACCACCGAGACAAGCCATGTGATTGTGCACATATGAAGATGTGCGATATCTTACGAAATCTATTCACAAACATTACGATATTTTCTGTAAATGGCGTCGAAAGTTGGCGAATAAATACGAGAAACAAGAACCTTAATTTTCGTTTTTCATGTTCGTCCCTATACGGTAACATAGTCTCTCTATATATAGCTACCTTCGGCCAGTTAGATATGTCACTGTATACGTAGTCAATTCCAGCGTAGACTAAGCTGTTCGGGGATGTGGTGCTGTTCTTAGTGTTCAGCTGACACACCTTCTCTTCCTTCAACCAATTGTAGGACAGGCATGCTCGTGACGTCATACAGTCGTACACACAGCGCATTTGAGTAGGGCACATGGTTTCGCTGAAGACGTGGTCAACCATACGCATACTGGTATGTGACTTATTCAATGTTAGTTTCGTACACGATTCTGTTGCACACAATAACACCGTGAATCTCCATAGCAGAACGAGTCTCAGACAGTTTCTGGGTATTTTCGAGGCGTCGACAGTCATGCTTACTACTAATTCAGTTTTAACCTTAAAATAGTGTTCTCGACATCATCTCTGACATTTTCTGGCAAAATAAGCATTCATTCACCATTACGCTACATTAAGTGACATTTTTATACATTTCATATCAGAAGAATATTTTCAGACTAATATCAGAGGTAATAACCATGTTTCCTTAAAATGTTAACGGACATTTTTAAATACTATTTATTCACCGTATTTATTTTTGATGTGCAATGATCATACTTTAGAATCTGTCGAAAATATTGTTTTTTTCAGGTGACGCATTTCATTAATATAACTAATTAAAAAATAGTATGCTTCATTTGCATATGAAAATAGCCTGATATCACCGCGCGTCACTATCTGTAAAGTAAATATTACTAAATGACTGGTGGAATAGACACTTATTTAATTCCTATAAAGAACAGTTTGTGCCTACTGAGTGGGCATGTACCTTTAAATCTGCAACGTAATATTAATCAGTATACGTTAGATCACGGTTCGTCCGCATGCACGAGGAGATAATCGCTCGTACATGCGGACAAACGTGATCTAACTTATTTATCACATCCTCATGTACATACCTTTCACACGAGCTGTGTTAATACATTGTATTGTATTGTAATACAGAAACAACACCCGGAAATGTGTCAAAGCTGAGAGAAGTATACGTATCGTGATTATAATGCACCTATCAATGTGATCCCCGCCCGGGGGGGCGGCGGGCACCCACGGGGAATTAGACAGCAAAATATTCCCGATAGACGGGAATTAGACAAGACATAATTACCCGACATGCGGGAAATAGACAGACAGTGGTGACCCAAGGGTCGGGAATTAGACAATTCAACATAACAAAATTAGCAGTACGCAACCTTCAGAAAAACATGTCGCGAACAGAGTTTTAGTGCGTTCTTTTACCGCGATAGCCGAATGATCAGCGTCGGTATAAAATGCGCCGGTATATTTCTGACCAAAATTTCTGATGCGCTAAAAACTAGCGCAGGTAATCTAAGGGCGACAATAACAACAACATCGTGGTAATGGAAAGTTTTACGGTGGAAGAAGTTTGCGCCTGGTTGAGGCAAAACTCCCTACTCGACCTGTTTCAAGTGTGTAGAGGTATATTATGAAGCACAACCTGGCCGCACAACCATATGGCCTGTCACTTGAAATGCGCACATTTTTTATGGTTACCATCGATGAAATAATATTGGGGAGTAATAATCGGACGAACCTAAATTCGGCACTTTTCATATTAATTTGAATTCTACTGAATTGGAAGTGATACGGTAGTTGGTACGTTGTAGAGTGGTGTATCAATGTTTGATGGTGGGGGTGTGGGGGGGGGGGGGGGGGTCACCAGCCAAATTCCAACTTCCCAATCAGAGTTTAATATGCACCAGTCAACAGGGATGTGGCTAGGGGGGGTTTGCTGGGGGGGTGAATCCCCACCAAATTTCCAACTGGGGTAATGTACCATATGTAACTTATCAATCCCGCTTTCCACATATAGGAGTATAACAGGGCCGGATCAAGATACAAGATCAAGGTACAAGATATTTCTGATAATATATTTTAAATGTCGTTTATCATCATGGTGACTACTAGAGCCTTATTTGTGATCATGATGGATTTGAACTGTTATTTAATAAGTGATTTCTAGTCATCGATGCGACCACCAAGATATTTGTGATAATACACTTGAACTGTCATAAATGGATAACTAACCTTAATGTCGAAATCAAACCTGAAATTGTTAAAGATGAAAAATAGGCATTTTGTGATAAATAACTACATATTTCAGTGATTGTAGTCATGTCTGTCACAACAAAGGACAATTTAAATTCTGAATATCCAAGACTTACCTCCCCTTCAGATATCGCCATTTGCTGCACACATTTATCTAAAGGCATATATTGTTCTGTTCCAATATGCCAGAAAGTGATGACACTTACTTTTAAATTAATCACTGAATATGAAGCTTCTGATGCCATTGTAGATGCAAGTTGGCTTAAGCTTGCAAATTTTAGAGTGCATTGGACCGTATTAAAATCCCCACGATTTCCTGCAAATAAATTTCCAGAAAATCATTGGATTTATTATCCAATGCACTCTAAAATTGCAAAGGCCACGCCACCTTGTATCTGCAGTGACATCAGAAGCTTCATATTCAGTGATTAATTTCAGGGTAAGTGTCACCACTTCCTGGCATTGGAACAGAAAAAATATGCCTTATAATTTGTGAAGCAAATGGCGATGTCCGAAGATAAAAGAGGTAACTGTTGGATATTCAGAATTTAAATTGCCATTTGTTGTAACAGATGCAATACAATCACTGAAATATGTATTTTATTTGTATGTGCCCGTGACGATAATTCAGTGCACATTATGTTTTGCACCTGTCTGTCTATCTGTCTGTCCGTCACACCAAATGTTCATGAAGTACATTTTGATCAATATCTTTGCAACCGCTTGCTGCATTTCAATAATAGTTCATATGCATATGTGCCTTGTGTCTGTCCTTCATTATCAATACACCCCTAGTCCCTATGGCCAAGGTCAAGGTCATTATAACAAAATGTTCACCTTGTACATTTCGGTGCATATAGGTCAAAGCTGCCAATAGGGCACATCCTCGTGTCGTACAGACACACATCTCTAGTTAATATCACAAATGCCTATTTGTCATCTTTAGGTCTGATTTTGACACAAAGTTTAATTTCCCATTCAAAAATACCCTTACATTGGGAATACCCTTTAAGGATACGAAAAGTTCAAAATATTTGTTTCCTATTTCTCAACGTAGGTATATGTTGTGACCACTTAGTTGAACAGGATCTTATGAGCCGGTTCAAATGGTGGTCACAACATATACTTTTAGTTGAGTAATGAAGAAAATATTTTAGAATTTTCCGTCAACAAAATGGTGTCTCCTCAGAATCTGAAGGGTTAATACTAGTTGGCGTTAAGCCCCAATTAATCATTACTGTTCATATTTGTTCTCTGAACTAATGTTGAATACTTGTTCTGTTACAGTGTTACAGTGTTGAATAGTTTTATTAAACCAAGTAATTTTTTGCTTGTTTTCACCTTGTATTTTTTGTAAACTATCATGTATCATGGATGCTGCCTGAATCTGGCATCATCAGCCGAATGATCAGCTGCGCAACTACTTCTGATTCCTACAATATGTCAGTACCTCCCGATTATCATAAATGTCAACAAAAGGTGAACGTCAGAATATATTTAAATGTTCATTGTTGTGATTCAGAGCACCTGCTACCAGGTCGGGATAATGTCAATCATGAAAGGTAAATTAGTGATGTCACCTTCGCATTAGCAGGCTCAGTTCTGCTCTGGTTCTACCCTGTTACGGGTACCCATCAGTACTACACCTTTATGTGATTCTGACGAAGCCTGGAAAATATAGGGAGTCGTAAATGACCTTTTTGTGTGTGTAAATGTGTAGAACAACTCTATTTGCATGTCATAGCTTTGATGGGTATGTACATGTACAACACTATATTGTGTTTGTTGTATATTTATTCTGCAGATGTGTAGAAATGAACATGACAAATATATCTATTAGTTTAAAAAACTGGCATTCCAACAATTGTGACTACAAAATAAGTCAAAAGATTCCAACTAATCATGAAAAAGTATGCCCCACCCTGGGGATATTAGACGACTCTGGTAGCTACCACTCTGGGGAATTAGACACACAATTCTTTCCTACAGTAGGGAATTAGACAGTCAGTTTTGCAAATTGTCTAATTCCCCGGGGGGGGGGGGTGCCGCCGCCCCCCCCCCCCCCCCCCACCCCCCCCCCCCCCCCCGGGCGGGGAAGACATTGATAGGTGCATAACAGCCGCTTGTTAACACTTACAACATCAAGGAATACAACGCCCGTGCAACGATATGCTTACACTATTGTCATTGTCTCAAAATAACAATTTGTCATTCCTCAAGCTGATCCCCGTTTTTTTTTTGCTCATTGCATCTGATTATTACTCTGATGTGTACATATCCGGAATTGAAATCCAATAATTTCCGTCTAAAGTTGACAAATTCAGAGCTGGAAAATGCAGGCACGTTGTCGAAGTACATATTTATGATACAGATATTTGCGCTTTAAATAATTTTAAAAGTGTCCTATGAGCCGCGTATCGTCTCATTTGTCGCGTCTCCTTATGACGCCGATATTGATTTCGAAAAAGGAATTATTTTCAATAATTGGCGTCGGAAATTGACGAATCGGCATGTTATGTCAATTTTCGATGTCATTTATGGAAAACATTATCGATTTTCAAAATTATAACCGGCAAAATACGGCGATGTGAAAATACATTACCAGTTCTGTCCTTGATGAGGCTAGAATATCATACAGTGGTCCACACATCACGATACAATGTAATGAACTCTATTTATCCCGTCAACACAGTGCGTATATGCCGTGAAACACGGTGCCGTGAAACATTTTTGATATGCAATCAATACTATTTTTGCATTTTACAGCCATTTGTAGGTATTGACGGGATAAATAGAATAGTAGGTTAGTGCCGTGAATGGGAAAAAATATCTGGCGCGGCACGGAAACGGGATGTGCTCGGCAGAGCCTCGTCCATCCCGTTTCCTGAGCCTTGCCAGATATTGTTTTCCCATTCACGGCACTAACCTGCTATTCTGTATATTAATGTCACCCATGTTCAGTTTCCCGAATCCCGATACCATCAGAGTCCTTGCTGCTACCAAGTGATATCGGCTGGCAACAAACTGTAGGTGTTTTATATATGACGTACAGGTGTGCCCCAAATGGCATAAACTCTGTGACAATGGTTTTATGCATTGCGAACCTCCCCGAACGGCCACCTCTCTACAACAACACCCTCTCTGTAACAGTCGCTATTTTATATACCAAATGGATGATTTCCTCTGTATCTACCCCTTATACTGCTGAACACGAAAATTGTCGTTTGCTGTTGCTTTTGCCTTCTTTCTCAATAAAAACATGTGTTGACAGCACTTTAGAATCATTTCCATTGGACATGATTCTAAAATTCAAATCATGTATTTGATGAGAATTATTGAAGAAAATAAAAAACAGTAGACGTCAAAATTTAAATCAGCGTTAACCTCCCTACAACAGCCACCTCTCTACAACAGCCAGTTTTGCGTCTTCCTATGAGTGGCTGTTGTAGAGAGGTTGCACTGTATTACCAATTTCAACAAGTGGCAGTTACCTGTATCTTAAAACATTTAATTACGTTTGTAATGCAGACAATTGGCTTTCCTTGTGTTATAACATTGTACTAAAAGCATAATACAGTCTAGTGTAGTAGCTTATTATGTATGCTTTACTTGAGACCGCTTATGAAATACATATAAGCTAACACTTATGTTGGTGTACTTTGAACGTTATTAAATTTGTTGACCGCTCCGTGGGCATCTATCTTTGAATACTTTTATTTGTTCACGTAAATGTATCAACCCTATATTTCACAGCCATTTAAAGATCGAAAAGTCAATAGTGAATAGTCAAGGTGCATGATCACGTGGTTACAACAACAACAACGTCGCCCATTCCAAAGTAAGCATTATTTTATATTTCCGTTAATATGCAACGGATTCTGATGAAATATGGCGCAGCAAACGCGTCTTCAAGAGCTGCATTTGGTGGTCCATGGAGTTCGGCACATACTTATGTCGTTTTTGCGAAGAACGACAGAAGTTTGGGCGAAAGTACAGAGACCACCAAATGCAGCTTAACAAGACACGTGCGATGCGCCATATTTCATCAAAATCCGTTACGTAATAATGACAATATAAAAGAATACGTACTTTGAATCAGATGGATTCTGGAAGTTTCAGTACTTGTTGTTATTGTTAGTACCACGTGACCTTGATAGTTTAGCCCGTTCAATCCAAAATAACTGGAATGGACTGTGATATGTTTCCAACCAATCTAATCGTCATAACATCATTATCAGACTAGTTCATATATATAAAGGGGGGTATACACAAAATATGAAAGTTGCATGCACTTGCACAACCGTGTAGATCCTCATCAGCTCGTTTCGAACCGGCTCTATTGGATATACAATGTACATGTATACTGTTTGTAAACACTGCAATAGCGGTATGTCGTGTTGAAATGGTTAACAATTATTCGCAAACTTTAAAAGTGATCCCAGCTTTATTCAGTGAATTCTGGTTAAATATAAATTATATTATGAAATAAATCTTCTAAGGGAAAATAACATAGGGAATATTTGTACGGTATGTTGTCACATGTAGTGTGGCATGTTATTCTAATTTTAAAAATAATGGACAAAATTTCCAGTTTTAACTTCATAAATGAAAGGTACATTATTTCCAAACTATCTATATGTATACATGCCCGTGTGCCTGTTTCAATGTTAACAACTCCTACTGGTTGTCCGGTTAGCGCAATGAGGGATCGTAGCTAGTTATTTCCATTTGTAAATCTATTTATATAGATCCGGGGCCCGTTTCACTAACGAACTAAGCAAGTACTTTTGTCATAAGTTATAACATAAGTCCGGAGTACGTGCTTAGTCCGTTTCACAAACACATCTTAGCAAGAAGGACAATCGAAATTTACGATGGAAAACTATGACAGGTAGCTAGCGGTCTTATGCTATAACTTAAATACTGAAGACGGAACTTGTGAAATAAACAAAGATGGCTGCCCCCAATGTGAGCCCAGGTGGATAAAACAATTCATTGACAGCAGGTACATGTTCTATTCATACGTACTATTTTAACAAGTATGTGCCATATAAACCATATATGCTTATATATAGATGGCCACATATGTGCTAGCTACCCGTTTATTGTTATGTGTGATGTAGGTCTTTGCGTTACCACGATTCGGTATGCCCAGTTATCGACAACATTTGCAAATCACTGTAGATCCAGATGAGCCGGCTCGTAACAAACCGTCTGTCTGTCTGTTTTCTTTTGCCTTCGGTCACACCCCGAACGTGTGTCTGTCTGTCCCTCTGTCCGGCTATCTGTTCGTTTGTCTGTTCATCCTTCGTCCCATCTGTCCGTTCGTCAGGGCACACGCTTAGGTGGTTGGAGGTGTGACAAAGGAACACAATACAGCTTCTTCCGTAACCTACGCCTATGTTGTCTTATATGATCATTCATGTCTGTAAAAACGAATATACCACCTAATGATGTGTCATGTATGGACGTCCGTCCGTCCAACCGTAGGACTGACTGTCTGACTTTTGTTTGTTCTTTCTTTACAGAACATACAAACGATGGCAGCTGCATTTGCTATAACCCAGGCGCGCCATTTATGACGGGAACGAGTGTTTAGAGACCGAACCAATCCCCTGGATTGCATGGATAACGAGGACATCATATCTAAATACAGGTTGTCTCGTGATCTTATTCTAGAAGTATGCGCCATTGTACATGATGACATTATAAGGCCAACCCTATATATGCATAACCTTAACTTTTAACTTAGACTTTAACATTTGTTTAACACTGTAGCTGCATGAATTGTGCATGGTTACTCGCATGTAACATTTCACCAGTAAAGCAATGGCCCATTGACTGATAAATCAAAGTACTGAAAGTACTGAGCTGCGAGCCCAACTGAAATGGGTGGTAAACAGTGTTTTAGTATATTCTCCTTTAAATATTTCAAATAGAGTAATTGTAGTAAATGGTGTTATGGGAAACTGTATAACACTCGACATATTTTGTGTGTGAAAAGGGGAAGCTGTACAGAAACAGAAAGAATCCAGTAAGGCTTAGCATTTGTTTTTTATGCATTACATACACATCTTCATAAGTAATAACATGTAATTAACTAGAGGAATGTAATATTGTTCCACTTGTGTGATACACATATCATCAGCAACTCATTTGTTCAGTCGGTGTTTGCAGCAGAGATAAATGGATGCCTATTAAGATGCAAATTACTATAACCAGTACAGTGCATAGTAAGTGCAGCAACAAAACGTTTTAATAAATGGCACCACTTTGAACTGATACAGTAACAAGAACGGACGTATCAACGTGATTGTTAAGCGTAAGATAATCTGCCACGATGTGACAAAGTTCCCTACAAAAGATGACAACCAGCCTATCCCAACCAAGAGCATCGTATATTCAATTCCGCATGAGCTCTTTTATCAATTTTCGACATCATTTAAGGAAAATATGACTGATTTCGAAATAAATATCGGCGAAATACGGCGATGCGATAAGGGTGTTAATTCCATATCCGGGCTCAATTATTGTCAGTGAAAGTGTACGCTATTACCACTCATTCGAAACATGCCGACGCGACGATTCAAATGAGTGAACCATCTAGACGACATGGTTCAAATGAGTGGTAACAGTATATTTTTTTTATCAATTTTCGACATCATTTAAGGAAAATATGACTGATTTTCGAAATCAATATCGGCGAAATACGGCGATGCGATAAGGGTGGTAATTCCATATCCGGATTCACTCTTCAAACACATGTGGCTATAGTGTCGTTTTATGCAAATTTGTACACGCCGTAGTTGTGAATGAAAAAATCCAGACAGGTGTGATTCGGGTTTACACAAAGAAACAGACAGGTGTGATTCGGGTTTACACACCATTAACTTGATGCGCGACCAAAATAGTCCGTTTTATTTGTGGAAAATGAACGGCTCAATCTGAGGTTCCATTGTTTTTTCTTCAATTAATTATGTACCAAAGATATATATTCTAATACATGTGAAATGTAAAATAGCATAAAACGAGTCGTTAACAATGACCTAGATACAAGATGTATACATACGCGCCACAAAAGAAATAGCGCCGTGATATCTGACTGTATCATTTTGAGAACCGGTTACATAAGCTACGAGAGGCTCGCAGCTAAAAATGACTTCCTTCCAATTTAGACCAGAGTATATATTGAGCCAGTATCTCACTAACGATAAATGTAGGCCCGGATCGGACTGTAAGGATGCGCGGGCTTACACTTGGCGCCAATGTGGCAATGTAGTACATGTATATCTGCCATTGTGGTACATGTATCACTGCCGTTGATCATACGACAACAATATCATGTATTCAGGACCGTAGAACAAGGTGTCACATGTTTATTCACATGGCACAGCTTCATTTTATTCCGTAATTGTCTAACTGCGTCGTAGTTACCAATATTGGTGTCATCAATATCAAAACGAATAATCATGTGTTGAAGGTTTCCCAACCAAATATACGAAAACGAATGGAAAACGAAGTACAACAATACACATAGAAACGATGATCGTATGCTGTTCTTGTTTGTGTGTACGTCAAAGCGATATGTTCGTTCAAATATCCGGCTTTAACTGTCTAAACGCCTGTCGTTTCTTTCAATGCATCGTTTTGGTACCGTTTTCGTTGTTTTTAATTAGAAAATGATGTTTTTTTCTGTATTATAATTACTTTACAATTATCAAAACGATAGACACTCGTTCGTTCGTGGATTCACCCGGGCTGTATATGCCAACGGAAATTTGCAAAATATCTGCACACTTTCATCTTGAGCTAAACTATTCGACATAAAGTACGTTTGAGTCTGATAATTTGAAGATTCTGGACTGCAGGAGTGGGCTTTACGACATACTGTTACATGAACGTGTATATGGGTAAACTCGCAACTGATATATTTTTTCGTCATGGCGTGTCACAGGCATGTATTCTAAAATTATTCCTGAAACTGTGATTGTTGATCTCGTCGTCTTCTTCTTGTTCTTCTTGTTGTTTTTCTTCTTTGTTCCCTCATGTGCAGCGTGTTATGTGTTCTGTATGTGTTGTACATATATAATGCGTGCATGTTAATATGTTATGTATGCGTGTATGTCTCTGTACGCTCCATACTTGGGGGAAATAATGAATATAATTATATACCCGGGCCGACATGTGGCGTTAATGGGGTAATTTCTGCCTGTTAATCATTAATCCCCTGTCAGTTGTCAAACTAGAACAATGAGTGCATCATACAGTGTACCTGCGCTATCTAATGCTACCTCATTGGAGACACGCCATGCGCTTGTGTACCTTCGGACATTTGCGTAATTTCATTTAATACGTTTGCAAAACATCTTTCATAAATATATTCAAAAGTTGATAATATTTACAGAGTACATGTGGAATAAAATTATGTCAAATTTTGACGCCATTCACGGAAAATATTGTAAATTTTGCAAACGTATTTCATGACATTACGCAGATTTCCGAAGGTACACAATCGCACAGCGGCTTTCGTGATATCACATTTAAATTACGTAGAACAATACAAGCTGACCTCCACACTAACAGTATTCACATCAGAATTAATAGCAATCGAGAAGGCCCTCATTTATATAACCTAACATTAGATAATTATAAGGATATAGTCATCTTAACTGATTCACTAAGCTCCGTACAAGCAATCAACTCGGGTACTTCTAAAACAAGACGTGACCAAATACATCACATCACATCAAAACATTAATAAGCAATACAATATCTAAAGGCAAGCTGATAAACATAGATTGGGTCCCTTTCCATATTGGAATACCTGGTAACGAAGACGCTGATAGGGCTGCAGGCACAGCGCATTTAATAGGAAACAATGAAGCAACATTACCCACACATCGTGAAATATATTCTCTCATCAAACAAACATGTAGGTCAATGTGGCAAACAATGTGGAATAATGAACACTTAGGCAAAAAATGGTGTTCATAGTTTGCAAGCAATGTGCCCCACCATCCCTACAAAATGTAAATTGTATAGTAAAGATAGGAGAGCAGACATACTTATATCCAGACTAAGGCTAGGCAGAAATGGCATACAATCTAATCTATACCACCATGATAATAGTAGTGAAGATAAAATGAATTGTTCAAATTGTGACGAGGACGAAATTGAAGAGCCTTGGCATTATTTCTTCAATTGCCCCGCCCATAAAACAGCGCGACAAGATCTAAAAGCGTCTTGCCTTAAACACAACATCACACCTTCACATTATCATATAGTATTCCCCCCTAAGGAATGTGAAGCCGAAATGCACATAGCTTTATTAGAATACATAAAGGAAACAGGATACTGGGGTAAAATGTAAATACCGCTGCTCCAAAAACAACAATATAGTTTTAAATTCAAATTGATAACCTAAATACCAAGATATATAGGTAGTAACTGTGAATGGCAGAGGGTATACAGTCAACGAAGTGGTCCAACTAAGTGACAGAGGTTACATTGGACCATGTAGGCTTCGTCCAGATATATGTAAGTAATATCACGATAGGTTGTACATATGTTATATCGTAAATATATGTTTGCGTGTGAGCCATCGACTTACATGGTGAACGGCGTATGCCGTGATCGGACTGCGACTGTGCATGCTGGTCTGTGGATACACTGGTCGCCAGGTTGTAAGTCCATGCTCTGGGATCACCCAATGAGGTAGATGTACTTATTTAACGTGTTGGGGAAGCAGTACCACACACTGACTGACCATTACTAACAACATAATAAGATAAATATCAAATCATATCAAACATAATACAATCATAAAGTATTTGCGGGGTGTGGCGAAATGCTGGCAATATATAACTTCAACGGGGAATGTCCGAATTACCCGAGTTCCAATATATTTGGCGGATTCTTCTCCCGTGGCAGGCACAGAGTGCACCCTAACGAACATATTGCCAACCCGTAGTCAGATCAAAGCATATATACAATTGTATATACACAATTAAGCGTATAATCAGCTAACAACTATTAACGCCCGGCCTCCAATGATGAGCATTGCGCATTATCGTCTGCTCGTGATCAGGTCTAAAGTAGAGCAGTTACGAAATATATAGCGTTATGAAATGTCCGGGCGGGTGGGCTTGACTGGTACTAACCCAAGGGATATTTCAGGTAGGGAATGCCCAATCGGGGACCCCCGCTGGGAAACGAACGATACGGTCTGCTTACCACCGGACACATAGTGCTCTATCTATTAAATTATGAAGTAGTGACTGCTTACATGTGGGGGCCGGTATTTTAGCGGGTGGGGATAATTTTACGTGCAAATCTGCACAAATCATTTACCATATTTTTATTCGCATCTTACTAAATCTACTTTTAATAATAATGACCAATAACAGTGGCCAACCATTGACAATATTAACAGGGCAACACGACTCGTAGGCGTAAACGACATGACCAGTAACAACTGACAATTGACCCCCGAAACTGACTGGAGGGACCCATTTTGTCACTAACCATGCATGTCCATTTCCCGTCACTTTACAGAACAATGGAACGCCGTGATGCCGAGGGGTCTTTGAGGTGGTACGTATATATATGTATATGTATGTATGTATGTATGTATGTATGTATGTATGTATGTATGTATGTATGTATGTATGTATGTATGTGTGTGTGTGTGTGCGTGCGTGCGTGCGTGCGTGCGTGCGTGCGTATGTATGTATGTATGTATGTATGTATGTATGTTGTGTGTGTGTGTGTGTGCGTGCGTGCGTGCGTGCGTGCGTGCGTACGTACGTACGTACGTAACGTACGTATGTATGTATGTATATATTTATACCGTAACCATTGCTCCATGTAGCATAATAAAGGGGGTTGAATAAATGCTGTTTATATCTGAAGTAACCTAATATACCTGAAGTAGCCTAATATGCAAGAAGTGCCATTTTTTGCCTTTATTTTTTTTCTCCTTTGACCCCTAATCGCGGCCTCTGATTGGTCAGTCTCAACAGCAAATTAAATACATGATTAGTGCAGTCGAATATAAAATATATTCGGTTTCACCCCGATAACTTTATAAGGGCGAGCTTCAATAAAGCTGTCTAAGGCTCAAACCGAATATATTTTATATTCGACGGCACTAACCATGTATATATATATATATATATGTATGTATATGTATGTGTATATGTATGTATGTATGTATGTATGTATGTATGTATGTGTGTGGGTGTGTGTATGCATATATATATGTATGTGTGTGTATTTGTGTATGGGTATATATGTGTGTGTACATATGCATATGTGTGTGTACGTGTGTGTGTGTGCCTGCGTACGTGCGTGCGTGTGTGTGTGATTGATCGAATGGGGCTGGGCTAAGTGATGAGGTGTGTGGTTGGCGGATGTATGGATGGGTTGATGTGGTCCACTAATTCAATGGAATTGGGCTAAGTGATTGAGTGAGTCAGTGGGGTGAGGTAGTCAGCTGGTTGAGTGGAGTTGTGCCAAATCGCCTCCTTTAGAGGTTTTTTCTTTTAGCTTTACTACAGGAACTCCGGAGCTACCGGGGGAACTGTAGGTTTCCTCCACCAGGAGTAATTGCTTTTTATGTCGAAATTGACAATCTTCATTACTCCAATATAGACAAAAATCAAACGATTGAATGTTTATTAGTCTATTTCTGCCAAAATCTGACGGTGTGGTAGGAGACTCAAAACTAAAATAAAATTAAATAAATGATAGTAAATAACAAAAACAAATATATATATAAAACCCAATTAACAACACAAAATCAGCAATCACGGTTATCATGATAGGTTAATATAACATTCTGATTCAGCACACTGACATAGGGTGAGGGTGGCACGTCAAATACCATACCGTCAGAAATCACTTTCTTCTTCTCTTCTCTTCTCTTCTCTTCTCTTCTCTTCTCTTCTCGGTGGTGATTAGGTAGGATTAGGACTGAATGTAACTATAAGTTAATTACGTAGAGCACATTTGCTAGACATTAGTGACTCAGATAGTACACTCGCCACTTAATTTCATTTGACCAGTCCGTATACCACTATTCGCAATTGTGAAAAATCACATTTTCATTGAATTTCGATTGTTGTTTATTCTTACAAACAACTGATATGTCAGTTTTGTATGTTTTCTGATGTGTTCATAACCATACAATGAAATAAAGTTCAATTCAATAATACCTTTGAATTCGGATGAAGAATTGTGCATGTTTTATTACCCCACCAATGTAATTTCAATGGCGAAACATCTACCTTAATAACTCCATAAAAGTATGGTACTTTTGAATTTTCTCTGTGTCAATGGTACCTAGTAGTGTCCATTAGCCATATTAATTGCATATATGCTGATTATCTGATCTCTGCAGTTGATGATACAATGTTAAAAACAAAGTATTTTTGACCATTTCCCACCCACAAATTTTACAATGGGAATTAATGTACATGTCATTAATTTAATTTATGTTATGCACTGTCTCACTTACTTATAAATGGTGTAAATGCATATGCAATTACTTAGGTACTACTAATAACTATCTGTGCACACCTCAGATACAGTGTGTCCGAGTGTTCGTCTGTCGTCTGTCTGTCCGCTTCGCATTTACTTAGTGAAGTAAACAACTACGCTATGTGTCTCAATATGCAAATCTTTTTCGGTGTATATTAATTGTATCAATGGTAATTGTACTTACTCGTGTTTTCAATATATGCTTGATGCCCATATTCTGATTAAATAATACAGCAGATGATGTAATGGTAAAGAAAGTAGTTTTAACTATTCCCCACCCACTGAATTTGCAATGACCATTTTACGTGTAATAATTTTTCTTACTTAATACGCTGCCAGATACTTATGAAAGGTTCATATGAAGGTGTAGCTATTAACATTAACTCCTGTATATGAGTTATCCACACACATTTCAGATACAGAATGTATGTCTGTTCGTCTCTATATGTCCATTTCATATTTACGCAGCCATGACAATTACCACATTTACTATGTTTTGTATTCCAATATGAACGTCTCTGATACATATAATTATTACTCTCAGCTGTTGACAGGCATTGAAACACAATTAAGTGAAATAAATAAATAAATACATATCATTATTATTGTCAATAGTATAGGTCGTAGGTACTAATTTGCTCATTGGATATAGAAAAATATACATTTTCTACCATGCCAAATGAATGAATTGTAGCACATATTACTCCATGTATGACACAGCAAATACTAAATACTGAACATTAAGATAGCTGTAAATAAGACGAGCAGGCCAAGCTGGAATAAAACTGGACAAATACATTGTTTGTACACTTTCAAGATGACAGCTACGCAGGTAAATGAGTTTGTTTGACATACAAATAAAGTTAGGTAGTATAAGCGATGAGACTGTGATATATATATATATCCCGGTTCCACATAATGTACACACTACTTATCGTGCATTCCAATAGTATTCCCTCCACCCATCTCGAGTCATCAGCAGGAACAGGAAATGTGTCGTTGGCACATGTACTTATATAATGGGGTATAGATTAATAACTTGTATAACTACTGAAATACACTATGTGTCATACGAGAACGTGTGTGTTCCAATGTGTATGGCCATCGTCCATTACCAGTGTAAGAGCACCCCAGTGTATGCATCATGGTCATTGCCTAATATATGCAGGTGTATTGCTCCATTAGTGTACATTTGAGAGGCACCCATTACAATATTGTATTTTGTAAGTGAGACATTGTCAGTAAATATTTAATCATGCTTTCATAATAGTGACATTTGATAACCTGTAAGGTTGATATACCATTTCATAATGTTCATATAAACAAAGAAATTGAAGGTGCATGATATTTCTAAAAGCATGCACATGCTCTTCACTTCAAATATATCCACTATATTCATATAGCTGCTATGCACGCATACATAAACTATTTTCTATAACATGTTTTGAACATTCTTAATTCTAGCACATGGTTAACTCTGCACATGTTGTGTCGAATTACCAAAAAAACAAAAATGATGTAGGTTTGTAATTAACTTGTAATAGTTCTGATAGGCATACACTTGTATAGCATTCGGATAACATCAGCATTACATATTTAAAACATACGAGGACAGTGCTTCAATGTAATATTTGCATTTATGTGGCAAGATGAATATTTGACAAATGTGGCTAAAAGTATGAATGATTTCTGAAAATATGTATATGTTCTGCAAGCTCATGTATATACAAGCCAATATTATTGTGTATGTAGTCTGAAAAAGTAATTCCGGGGTAATCTAAAAGCAATATAGTGCAGTTTAAAAAGTATGCACATCTGACCTACATACATATAACAACAACATACAACAGGAGACTATATTTAGTTGTATTGTTATTCCAAAAGTGATCCAGATGGAAACTCATACATCAGTAAGACAATACTATTATATACAACACAGTATGAAATGTATCAAAATGTTCATCTAAACAATATCACCCTCTATAGAGACACATTACATTTTGATTTTACTACGCAGTTGAACTAATGTCTACATGTCATGCTAACTATTTGGGCAGGCGGTCAGAATCAGGTTTGTGGAAGGCGTTTTGTACCTCATTGTACCACAGCCTGTGTATTTTGCTGAGTCTTTGGTGTCATCAGAATATATATATATTTCTCTATTTGACAACAAGTAATGTCATTCCAATGACCTCAGAACTCTGTAATCATCTACCATGTGTACATTTATTTCCTGCATGCAGACTTATATTTGCATGTTTAGCATATACATACTACACGTAGTTTGTAGCTAATAGACATATCTTTTCGACATACGTGTACATACATATACCCCTATGTGGCATTGAATATACATAACAATCCCTATGGTTTTCTTGCAGAAAAAATATATTATACCCCTGATGGACAATCATATTCCATTACTGTAGCCATTACTGTAGCAACCAGAGACATGTGTTCGAGCATATGTCATGGCTTAGCACATTGTGGTGTCATCGCAAGATGTGGGACCTCCTCAGGATAAGGGTATTATCAACTATTTTAATATATTTAAGCTGTATATATATCCGTAGATATCACATCCTAATTGCAAAAGCGGCCATGTTGATGGTCGTCTTGACAGTCATGGTGACACTGTATGTGATTAAGTTCTGGGTGTATTAGTTTCAATAATGTTTAATTAGAAACACATACACAGCACATGTAGTGTTTAATGTCGAACTGATTACACCAGTGACTGCATGAATTATATATCGTTAACATGTATTGTATTGATTTTCCAATGTTTGCAACTCACGAACATGGGTTTCTTTAAGTTATTGGCACATGTGAAGACATATGTGGCATCTTTAATGTGGGAGAAGCCATGCATATTTGCAATAAGTATACCCATGCCATTCAACATTCCATACTACATACAGCCTTGACCAATGATCATCATGCTCGCTTAATTGTGAGAATTGTGCTCGCTACCAATCGCATTAACTAGACAACCCAATAATACCATTATATAACTTGTCAATGTCAATCCATTTCGGAAACCCTTTGAAACATTTCTTCAATACTCAAAATGATGGACATACATCCGTTAGTCTTTGAAAATAAACAGCACAATGTTAGTGTTGTTTAATTACTGAACACTGCAGCTTCATTGTCAATATTATTGAACATCTGATCATTTTGGCGGCGATTTTAAAAATATAATATAGCATTGTATACCTGGATATATATGTTACCAAATGATTTGATTTGTATATCAAATTGGTATGGATATATGTATTATGTAATTGAAATCGTGTTTATAACAACTCCATAGAGTAAAGAATAGAACAAAACATGAACATTTTGGTGGCCATTTTGACTTTTCTGACAATTGTGGAAGGACATTGCATCACTATCTCCTGTATTGTCTGTGATACATCCGTTAGTCTTTGAAAATAAACAGCACAATGTTAGTGTTGTTTAATTACTGAACACTGCAGCTTCATTGAAAATATTATTGAACATCTGATCATTTTGGCGGCGATTTTGAAAATATAATTATAGCATTGTATACCTGGATATGTATATGTTATCAAATGATTTGATTTGTATATCAAATTGGTATGGATATATGTATTATGTAATTGAAATCGTGTTTATAACAACTCCATAGAGTAAAGAATAGAACAAAACATGAACATTTTGGTGGCCATTTTGACTTTTCTGACAATTGTGGAAGGACATTGCATCACTATGTCCTGTATTGTCCATTTATTTGGGAGAAAAAGTAATGTATATGTGTTTCAACTTTATGAATGTCTGTAATCGTTCGTAACAGCACACGATTCGCAGAAAAATGTTGTAAAACAGCCTATTTCGGCAGCCATTTTGACATATATTGACATTTGCTGATGTAATTAAATGTAATATGTATTTTAAATCATTTTACATTCAAATTGTGACCTAATTATAGCGATTTACCCGGTTAATATTGATCAGACTGAAAGTTAACAGTCCTTAATAAAACAACATAACCGTGTTAGGTAGCCATCTTGGAAAATGGCCGCCATTTGTTCATCTAGCAGCTTTATTTAGCGCAGACAACCAGGTTTGATAGACAATAGGCTACTCAATCCGAAAATCATACTCACCAAAAATCCCACATGGGGTGGGGTTGGGGGGGGGGGGGGTCGTCGGAGGGGGGGGGGGGTGGGGGTTATTGCTGGCTCAAGTTATATTATATTGCATGATAAAGGTGATATTCACAGAGTCGAAAATTATTGACGTTCCATTCCGTTACATGTTTTAAAAGCTCTTTCAAAGGAATGCTTGCTATGCATTTCGGGTCACAATATATTTATAATTTATAAACATTTTATATTCATAATTGTGTCTGCGACAGAGAATATGGTTGCTCATGGTTTTTGCGACCTCTGCAGACCCAGATCAGCCTATACATCCGCACAGTCTGATCTGGGTCTGCACTTTTCGTCATACAGTCGCTAAAAGTCCCGGCCTGTCATGCTTCTGTGAAATAAGATAATGTCCATATCTAGTAGAATGAATGTGATGGCATACCACGGGCTAGACTGACCGCAAATGTCATAAGCCTCATTTCTCCAGTCAAAGTCATAATTGTGTGCGTGAATGGATAAATGGGGCTTATGGATTTTGCGACCAGTGTAGACCCAAATCTTGTAAATCGGTTCTGATTAGGGATCACCCACCCCCATCCCCATCACAGCAGGTAAAATATGGGATTAATTAAATGACATTAACTTTATTTATTTATTTATTTAATGGTGTTGAGCGGCCTCTCAATAGGAAAGGCCGTTCAACACCATTAAATAAATAAATAAATTATCCAGTTACAGCGACAATTGTGTGGATAAATGGCTGTTAATTATCAGTGTACACTGCCTATGATTGCCACACCCATTTATCCACACCATTGTCGCTGTAACTGGATAATTTATTTATTTATTCAATTGAATTTAGCTCAATGATATGTTTACATTTCAGGAAAAATATGTCTGCCGAAATATAAATTGGGGAAAATCTTTAAAATAAGCGAAATCCAAGACGGCCAGCTCAGAAAGCTGGCTAGATAGCTTGGAAAATGATCTAACTAAGAAAACAAAAGTTAAATTTTGAAAATCTTGAAAATCGATCCACTATTTCTGAAATTATAAAAAAAATCCCGATGTTAAATCCCCGTAGACATCTTCACTATGGGGATTTAACATGGGGAATGTGTTGTTTATTTTTAATACAATCAATATTGGACCAAGTTTCACGAAATAAGAAGAAGGCTCATTCTTAAATATTTATAGAATTTAATATTATCAAAACATTTATTGATTTTGCATTGTTTATACATGTATGGCCGTAAACGTAGGACATGTTTCGTGAAACAGACAGTATACATGCATCAACCAATTGAACCATTCCCTTTGTTGGAATTCCAAAATGTTCGCATTATAGTTACGTATATCTGAAACTTTACAAACAGAGGGAATACTTTCGTTAATATGCATTTTGATTATACACCTAGCGGTAAGGAAAATGTATGATGTAAACATAGTTTTTGTTGTGACAAATTAATGTTATGAAACTCTTCAGCAATTTGTGCGTAACTTGCTTCATAAATCGAATATCAAAATAGACACACGTTTGAGATCCTCTATGTGGTTCATGTGCAGGTATGAATGGACACATGCTTATATAAGTCGTATACTATAATAAGTAGTATGGTATAGTATTGGCATTACATAACATAAAAACTTGTTTTAAAACGTTGTTTTTCACAAAGAAAATGCTATTTGGTACAGCAACACCATACAATCATGTATAAAGTATAAAGTAGCTCCTTTGTGTATAACAGTATGTGGTACATACTTTTTGCATATTGAAGAATAACACACATTGTCAACCGTGTTGGAATGTGATACAATATTTTCGTTCTTATATCTTATTTTCTAGCAATAAAACGAAAAATCACATATTTAATAGCTCACACACCAAATGAGACACAGTGTATGTATCAACCAAACATAAAATACAACAAATTGTATAAAGTTTGCATTTTTATTAAGACAAGTATAAAATATTGGATAGAAACATAATCACAACCGACGATTCTTTTCTTCAGCACTGGGTCTCATCAATAAGCTGCATGTCAGTAGATGCAGGACCACGTGACTAGGCCTGTTTTCTGAGCATTTGGGAAAATTTCAAACTCGAAAGTGTGTGGATACTTTTAACGTATCCACACACTTTCGATACTAAAATGTGGACGTGACTGTCGAAATGGGGCTTATGGGTTTTTACGACCAGTGTAGATCCAGATCAGCCTGTGCATCCGCACAGTCTTATCACGATCTGCACTGTTCGCTATTACATCAATGAAATCAATCAATCATTGTCAGGCTACAAGAGTGTGCTACTTGACCAGGTGCTACATTGGTCACATATCCCATAAGCCCCATTTCTCCAGTCACACACCAATTAGGGAGAATTCTCAGAAACGTTGGCATAAGCTCAGGACAGTTTACTAATCACGAGTTAAGGCATCCTTCAGTGGAACAGCAGCCCTCCACCGAGTGTCTGAGGCTGAAAACAAATACATGTGTGTGTATGTCAGGATTAGCAGTTGTCCATCTATATTATATTAATATATGAATACTCGTGCATATAATTAAGTAATAAAACAATAGTATGTTAAGTTTATCGTTATATATCCAACACATCTGGTGTTTCAAATGCAAGAAGTCCGTCACATTTTGCTAGTTGACCACATGTTGCTACTTCTAAGACGAAGAGCAAATTAACAATAGACAAGCAATAGGCTTTTACAAAGCAATACATATATCTACACAATCTCCACAAACCCCGCTCGTGTTGAACATTCAAGATGGCGCCAAAACGAACCTTCATTGAACTAGCATTGGGAAGGTTAGTTAGTTATACGAGTAAGTTTATAAAAGGAACATGATTATACGTTAATATATTCCAGTTATTTATGATTGATAGGTTAAGCTTACCTTGGGTATTGTGGGTGTGTTGTCACATATGGAGGGCACGTTAAAGACGCTCGGATCTGGCACAGATCTGGTGGCGTTCATGAACGTTATCGTCACTACGAACGATGCTGAAAATAGCATAATAAGTTTAGACGTTGAGTTTAAAATATACCGTGTGAACGCACTATCGATGTATGCATCCGTTAATACATGAGATAAATGTTAGGTACTATAGTTCCGCCGTTTCGGCTTGGCGGGATGTTATTCAGTGTATCGAATCTCGTGGTCTATTGTTTACACTGCAATAATGGCGGCGACCATGATGTCTCAGATAATTCTTATGTTTCATCAATACGCCTGGGATTTCTTGGTTTTAATGATAACCATGTATCGGCCGTTAACACCCCGAGTCCGCCAATACCAAATTTAGCAACATTACTTGTGTAGTTAGTCTGAAAATGTTGCAGAGAAATATGAATCGGACCGAGTTTAAACAACGTTCGAATCCGTCCGATTCAAATTTCTCTGCAGACTAACTACACAATTAATATTGCTAAATTTGGTATTGGCGGACTTTTAGTGCTAACGGCTGGAACATGGCCATCATTAAAAGGAAGAAACCCCGGTCGTATTGATGACAAATACGATTTACCTGAGACCCCATGGACGCCGCCATATTACTGCAGTGTAAATTATAGACCACGTGATCTCATGTCCTGTTATTGAAAATATTATTTTAATTGTTGTGATTAAAGTAAGTGTCTCATGTCATATGGCGTTTGTCATTGTTATATTAAATTGTTGATGGGTGTGTGGCAGTAATATAATTCCAGCACAAAAATATTTACACAATTCCTTAACATTTGATTGGCCCGTAGCAAGTCTCTGTCCAAAATTTATATCCCAGTAAAGTCCCATGCCGAACTACTTTCCGTAACCGTCAGGCGCAGTTAAAATAATTCTCAAGAAAACGGAAAATAAACACATTTTCTTGATGAATTTATTTAAAATGCTGGAATTATAAGGAATGAATGGCCTTTTTGTTGAATTTATCGGGGACATAAACTTGTAAAAGTCGCGGGAATACTGGACTAGGCCTTCCGGCCTTCGTCCAGTATTCCCGCGACGTTTCCAAGTTTATACCCCGATAAATTCCACAAAAAGGACATTCATTCCTATAATAATTGATATGTGTACCGACTACCGAATAGCATAACGGATATGTAGGAGACTTGTACTGTCTATTCCACGTTTTGCTGTCGACGAACTTTCGGCTATTACACACATTAAAATTCTTTTTCACCAGTAACAAAAAAAATCACACTCCCCAGATTTTTTACTTTGATATAATTCCATCAAATATTGATTTTATAACGAAAAAACTGGGAATTTAACACCGGGAAAAAAGAGGTGGAAGACGTGGGGGAGGAGTAAAAAAAACGAACACATTTAGGTGGTCGTGTGCTCGACCCTCATACTGACACAATTGTTTGATTTTGTTTTCATGCAGACACACTATTTAACTGCAAGTTCCCCGTTTAGCTACATACATAATGGTACTGATCGGTATTGTTTCCCTTCAGAACGTAACGTAACGTAACCATTTCAACACTACATACCTTGTTGTTGCAAACAGTGATAATCCAAATGAGTCGGCTTGTCATTTATGAAAAGGGGGTGTCTTGGTTCTAAACAAATATGAAAATAACTTGCAAAAAGTGCAAGCAATTATCATGATATTTTTTTATAGGAAAAAAAAAACACCCCTTTTTTATAAATGAACTAGTCTGAAAATTATTTTGTGATTATTGCATTGTTCGGAAAATTAACATCTCACAGTCCATTGCAGTTACTTACTAGGATTAATACAAGGGGAAACATAATAGACACATATAATAACATATCATTTGTCACTTGTGAGTAAATTATTATAGGAATGAATGGCCTTTTTGTGGAATTTATCGGGGTATAAACTTGGAAAAGTCGCGGGAATACTGGACGAAGGCCGGAAGGCCTCGTCCAGTATTCCCGCGACTTTTCCAAGTTTATATCCCCGATAAATTCCACAAAAAAGGCCATTCATTCCTTATAATTCCAGCATTTTAAATAAATTCATCAAGAAAATGTGTTTATTTTCCGTTTTCTTAAGAATTATTCTAACTGCGCCTGACGGTTACGGAAAGTAGTTCGGCATGGAGTTTACTGGGATATGAATTCTGGACAGAGACTTGCTACGGACCAATCAAATGTTAGGGAATTGTGTAAATATTTTTGTGCTGGAATTATATATATTTGAATTTGAACAGAACAAAACCACAGGTGGAAGACTCGGACCTGACATAAACAAAATGCCTATTAAAAAAATCCCATTACCCCACCCACCTGGTATCGTACTGTACATGACGTTAATAGAAGGTTAGCAAGAGTACGGTTAATATGGGAAAAGCCCCCTTGTTTCTGACTCACACAAACACAATACACATCAATTAGTTGTATGACTTGTGTCTCTGGCAATCGAAAAAGGTCTTAGGTCAATAGGTGCGTGAATATACTCACTTAAAATCTCTGTTTCCAGCCGTTATCGAGTTATTCGCATTTTGTATACCCCATCCAAAGCGAAATGTGCGTGTACGAAAGAATCTCACACAGAATCGGAGGCCGTCCGGCGGGGATTATCGGTCATATTTGGCCGATAGCTGATCGCCAGCTCAAACTAATGTTGTGCACCATGACCATATACATTAGAAACTCCAACCATACAAAGTTCGTCCAATTGTGATCTTTCAACGACCTAAAAAAACACTTTTTTTTTGTCAAATTTCGTTAATTATCTGGAACCGGGTCAATGCACCATCTTCCATAATACAACCACCGAAGCGTCTATGTAAGAACATCTCTGATTGGCTAAATCTAAACTGTGATGACGTCATATTCAACCCATTTCGGGATTCCAGAAGACATAATCTGATAGTACGCGAATGAAAGGCAATGAAATTAAAAAAAATGTGTTTTTTAGATCGGTGAACGATCACATTTGGACGAACTTTGTATGGTTGGAGTTTCTAATGTATATGGTCATGGTGCACGACATTAGTTTGAGCTGGCGATCAGCTATCGGCCAAATATGACCGATAATCCACGTCCGACGGCCTCCAATTCTGTGTGAGATTCTTTCTTACACTCAAATTTCGCTTTGGATGGGGTATGCAAAATGCGAATAACTGAATAAATGCTGGAAACAGCGATTTGAAGTGAGTATATTCACGTACCTAAAACCTTTTTCGATTGCCAGAGACAGAAGTCATACATTTAATCGATGCTTATTGTGTTTGTGCGAGTCGGAAAAGAGAGGGCTCTTTCTATAATAGCCATATTGTTTACCACCTTTCTATAATAGAAGATGGTACTGTATGAGAACAAGTGGGTGGGGTAATGACTTTTTTTGTAATGGTCATTTTCTTTGTGTCACAGGTCCGAGTATTCCACCTGTGAACAAAACCATTTCATTGAAACGTACATATTACAACAACGAATAAAATACGGTGTTAGTAAAATGTCAACATTGGTAAAACAGAAATTAAAAATACGACATGCGTCGGGTTCGATTGATTGAAGTATACCATCACCATTGGTAAATCGGCCATCAATATGAATGATATAACTATTGTGACGACATCACCTACCTCCCTCACGGGTTCCATACGCCGCCTCGGTTATTGGGACACATTCCTTCTCGTTGGTTGTGACGACATACGCGGTTATATCGCCCTCTTTGACATTGTAGACTTTGGCCGGTAGCGTGTTGGGTACCCCACCCACGTAGGTGTCAAACATATAGGACTCGTTCTCTAAATGGAAATTTATCCCGTCAACACAGTGCGTATGTGTCGTGATTTTTGATATCCTGTCAATACGACCTAATCACTGCGTATGAATATGTGCGGTTGTCATACTAGTCGATTCTCCGATTTGGAGATGCGGCTGGGGTTATTTTTTGGCATTTTAAAGCTATTTGTAATGTTGACGGGATAAATAGAATAGTAGGTTAGTGCCGTGAATGGGAAAAATATATGGCGCGGCACGGAAACGGGATGTGCTCGGCATTCACGGCACTAATCTACTAGACAGAACTTTCGAATCATTTCCAATCCAATTACAACATATACCAAAGTGCTGTCAGACCACCTTTCTTATTAGGAAAGAAGATAAACAAAAAGCAGCAGTAGACGGGCGCCCTAATCAGACTCCATTGATGCGCGGGCTACTCCCGGGCTACACTGAGCGATGACGTCGTAAGGTACTCACAGTCGGTGGTCAGATATACATATTAAAGTTAAGTATATTATTTATTTCATATTTATTCCATAGCTCATTGTATTGAGTAAATACAGATGCTTGCTATGAAGTGTTCGATATCAATGTATGGAATAGTTTATATCAAATTGCCACTCTCATAGCCTTTACCTCTCCGAACTATGTACGGACGTAGGTCAAGCTTTTGAAATTCCATTCAATAACGTGAAAATATCTGGCCTATAAAATACACATCCGTGTACTTACTCAGGCATGCCGGCTTCCATTCGTCCAAAATGGACTTGGTGCATACTCCGTTCAAGATGAGGTACTGTGTTTTCTGCAATCAAAATTATATTCTTATTTTAATATTCACTATTTTTATTATATTTTCGTTCACATGGTCTTCAGCAATATTGTGATAAAGATCATGTCTATTAGTCGAAAGAGATTAAACCATTAAAAAAAATATGCATTATAATTACATGTATATGCTTCCCTACGGCAGGTTATTGGAACTAAAAACATACAGTGGGGTCAGCGTGTAAGTGCACACACGAACGAACACGACAGGTCGAACGAACACGACAGGTTGGTTCGCTACCCACCCAAAGTGTATGTTGTTACCACTCAGTTGAACCGTCTCGCCGAGACGGTTCAACTGAGTGGTAACAACATACACTTTTGATGCGAAATGAGAAAAAATGCAGAAAAATATTTACATTTTTTTGTATACATTTTTTTTCTAACATACACTTTGGGTGTGTAGCGAACCAACCTGTCGTGTTCGTTCGTGTGTGCACTTACACGCTGACCCGACTGTATGTTAGTGCGCGCTAGTGTCAGTCACAATACCATTAAGGAAATACAGCACATTCTATGTACTGCCGATGCATTTGGTGCAACCAGATAGTATATGCACATTAATTCGCCAACATAATCATAAGTTGTTATATCCAGACCAATATCAACGTTCGTTGTTACTATATACATAATATAGACATTAAGCTTAAACTCTAAACCTTATTTATTTTTCATCAATTACAAACAAGCGCGAGAGCATTTAATATATTTAATATTATTTAAGGATGTCTGTAGTATTGGAGTAACCATTAAAAGTGTGGATATTTGAACACCAAAACGCAACATCTTGGTATTTCATTAGAATTGTCTAAAAAGAGACAATTCTAATGAAATACCAAGATGTGTTTAACTGATTGACACGGAGAGGTGCATCCAAATTGACGGCTACGGTTCACGTTGAATAGTCGAGTACAGCCCGGAACTGTTTCTGGTTCCACAAACCAATGATTATCGGCTTGACACATTTTTGTGTGTTATTGTTTATGATTAGAAAACGACGTTTTCCTTGGTTTAAACTTGTCACGTTTACACAATTGAAACCTTGATTTTCTAATTAAAAACAACGACAACGATAACGATGTCAAAACGATGCATTGAAAGAAACGACAGGGGTTTACATCGTTGGGAGCCCGGGACCCGATTCACTAAACTTAGTACGACTAAGATGTTCGTAAGTGCAAACTTATGTATTGATCACATTAACACTGTTAAATATTTGCTGCATCGTTGTAGAAACGATCGTTTTCACTGCATTTCCCATTCGTTTTCGCTTGTTTAGTTTGGGAACATTCAGCAAATCTTCATTGTACTTGAACAGTATTATAGCTATAATCACAGAATCCTACCTCGTTGAAGTCCTGAATCACTCGCTCGTTTATGTCCTTCCCATCAATCAGCAGGCTGACGTACGAGTTTGTCTTCCTGATGGCTGTGTCCATCGACAACCCGATGTTGCCCTGTAATGGGACAACGAATGTATAGCACACATTTCCCCCACTGTGGCTGTAGTAACCTTTATTATCATAAAGTACATATAAATCAGTGTCATGGGTTGGGGACCTGGGGCCCGTTTCACTAAACTTCTTACGACTAAAATGTTCGTATTCGCAAATTTAGAATCTTTCTGCAAATTTCAATTGATGGATTTACATTTATTGAGCATAGGCTGCATATGCAGCCTATGCTCAATACATGTAAATCCAACAATTATTTACAAGAAAACAATGTTAATGTGAAATTTACAGACTATCATAATTTTGCACTTACGAACATTTTAGTCGTAGGAAGTTTAGTGAAACGGCCCCCTGGGGCCCGTTTCACTAAACTTCGTAAGACTAAAATGTTCGTAAGTGCAAATTTAGGATCGTCTGGAAATTTAAATTGATGGATTTACATTTATTGAGCATATGCAGCCTATGCTCAATAAATGTAAATCCATTCATTGTTTACAAGAAAACGTTGTTAATGTGACATTTACAGATCATAAGTTTGCACTTACGAACATTTTAGTCGTACGAAGTTTAGTGAAACTGCCCCCAGCTACGTCTTGATATTAAAGTTATTGTATATCGATAGTGTGCGTCATTATTGTGCTAGTTATTTTTAAATAACTTAAAGCATTTGTAACATTCGAATATTTCATAGTATACATTTATATTACTTTTATTTTGTTTACTTTCTACGCATAGTAGGGTCATTAATACCGTCATTAATATCAACATCTACTGACACGTTTCTTTATTGGGCGGATATGACGATGGATGCGAATGGAATTGAACAAAACTCATATTCGTGAGCGGAGATCTAGACGAACTACACAGCTACCAAAAACGAAAACAAAAGGCGCACAGGAAAATTGCACTGTTTTACGACATTATATATTCACATTATACAATTATAAACACCACTAGAATTCTTACACAGGCCCGTACGCAGGAATTAATTTTGGGGGGTGCGTTATCGACGGCGCGAAGGGCTAAACATATTTGTTTGCACATCCACGGAGAGACCTCGGCAGATTAACCCTTTCACCCGCCCCCCCCCCCCCACTCAGCCCATTTATGAACATAGGGTGTTTTTGTTGTCAAATTTTGAAAATTATTTTCAAAAAGTGCAGATCCTGATGAGACTGCTCGTCACGAGCCGGCTCATCTGGATCTACACTTTTTGCCAATACCACTATATAGTCCAGTGGTGTTGAAAGGGCTGGGGGGGGAAGGGGGGGGGGGGTGTGCGTACGCACCCATCGCACCCCCTCTGCGTACGGGCCTGCAACACACAAAAACTACATCATATGGAAACCAAAGTGACAAACAACACAAGCATCCATGGCGACATGACTACCGGCTTGAAACGGTATGTGGGCTAAAGATACTGGGGCGCCATGCAGGACAGGTTAATTATGTGTACAAAACCAATTTTGTCCAGACAAAATTGAGTTTTGTAACACTAAAAATCACAAAATCCAATTATGTAAATTTCTGATATACAAAATTCATTTTTGTTATAAAGGATTCAATTTTGTAAGACAGAATTGAGTTTTGTCCACAAAAGTCAGTTTTGTCCACAAAAATTAGTTTGCGTAACTGATAGTCTGTGTCATCTCTACGTTGATTGGTTGAGATCGGTCTTAGTCCATTTTACTAGATGGTGGAGTACACTTGCATGTTTAAATATTTCAATGCGAAAATATAACCCAATATATCAATATTATACTTCTTTATGGACAGTTATTTTGGTTATATTATGATTACAAAATATATACCTCTAATTCTATCCAAGAATCTTATTGTGACTAATCATGTATGCGTATGCGGATGCCAGGGCGGCCATCCCTATTGCGTAATGGACCATGTTCAAATTCACACCATTGAAATCAATAGAATTGTTTTTTTTTGTTCAGTCCATTTGCTAATACCTCAATACCTTTTCAGTTTTGACTCACTAAAATATTAAATATTAAATGGTAATTTTGACTCAATGACGCAAAATTGTATATAAAACACTGTTTAAAATGATATTTGAAATTGGTTGCCATGGTAACGTTTTTATGCATTTGAATTGTTTTAAAATAGACACACATATGTTGTGTATAAACGTAGTAAAATCGTAAATTTCTATATGAAGATGCAACCTTGTACGTTTTGTGCAGGCGTTTATTACATTTTTGTGACATCTAAAGTTGCAATTGTGACCGTGACCAATTTCTCCAGTCCAGTTTCTGACCAATGGTAGTCCTTCTTACATGCGTGTGCCATATTTGGGCAACATAATCGAAACGTATGCAAATACGTATACGAAACGTATGCAGAATTGAATTTTGTGACACAGAATTGAATTAATTGAATTTTGTGACACAGAATTGAGTTTTGTGGCACAAATGTGAATTTTGTGACACAGAATTGAGTTTTGTGGCACAAAAGTGAATTTTGTTGACAAAATCAGTATATATTTAATTTTGTTTTGTTTTTGTCAAGTTTATAGGTACAAAAATGAATTTTGTTGACAAAATTGAGCCATGTCCCACTTGGCGCCCCGTAAAAGATATATAGAACAAGTTAGCCAACGGAGACATATGAACTTACGTAAAGAAGAAACTACTTCAATACATCATCCAAAACATATGACACGCGCACCCATTTTACATGGCGAAATCCACCGTACATTTAAGTTAAGCCGGTATATCACTTCGCGACACGTACTTTAGCATTAAAACGAACGCTATTAAAACAATACAGAAACGAACATTGACCGCGTGAAAGACGAGCCCAAACATAGTGCATGTACAACGAATGAAGCATAATGCGAAACCATGGCAATGGCAATACTGAGACTTAATTATCGTTCAGCTAACTTAACACCTCATTGTATCACTGCACTAACTGTATAACTTGATTTAGTTCGTATACTGCTGTCAGTATACTACTGTCTGTTCCACGTTTTTCTGCCGACCAACTTTTGGCTATTAAACACATTAAATCTAAAAAATATTTAAAAGTAAATACTTTTTCATCAATAACAAAAAAAGTCACCCTCCCCAAAAATATGTGTTTGATGAAATTCTATCAAATATTGATTTTATTGCGAAAAAAATATTTTCCTATGGGAATTTAACATGGGGGCTAAAAATATATTTCTTTCATTTATTTTTTTATTTGTGAACCGATTTTCAAATCTAACTTTTGTTTTCTTAGTTACATCATTTTCAAGCTATTTCGCCAGTTTTGGAGTCAATTTCCAAATATTTTCGTTTTTTTGAAAAAACGAAATATTTTGGAAATTGACTCCGCATGTTAAATTCCCATAGGAAAATAGTTTTTTCGCAATAAAATCAATATTTGATGGAATCTCGTCAAACAATTTTTTTTGGGGAGGGTGACGTTTTTGTTATTGATGAAAAAGCACTTACTTTTTTTGTTATTGATGAAAAAGTACTTACTTTTTTTGTTATTGATGAAAAAGTACTTACTTTTACATATTTTTTAGATTTAATGTGTTTAATAGCCAAAAGTTCGTCGGCAGAAAAACGTGGAACAGACAGTAGGGCAGCATGCCATATTCGGACCCCAAATAATCAAGTGTTAACCCTATGTTTTAGGGCCATACACGCCATCTATATTTGATGAAATAATTCAGAAGGTAAGCTATTGAAGGAAGCTACTGCAATCACTATTCCGCACACACATGCTGAAGACGAGAAACTGTATCTCTAAAAAACAACAAAGCAGGGTCTGCACCATTTGTGGATATGTTCTTATTTCTAAAAATAATACCCATTTATAATCAATGGCATCGTCTGAAAAATAACACGGGAGTTTCAATTTCAGTTACTTAGGTGTGACATGGTACATGGGTAAGTCTCAATACAATTCTATTCTCTCCCTTACCAATATAACCGTGGCCTTTCCTCCAGCGGAGTTTCCGATCATCATCCCCTCTAGGGCGCTCATCTGTTCCGGCAGACAGCATTGATTATCCACGCTAAGGCCCAGCGCAAAGAGGCTCACCAACACGCAGAGAGACTTCATACTTCCTATAATGTCCAGTTCGTTGTGTGTAAAATATTTACGGAAGAACAGCTTAACTGGATGATGAAGTTACAGAAGGTGTTTATATATGTTTCCTAATCTGATTACAACCACTGTATGACCCTGTTCTGGATTTCGAAAGCACACACAGTGGATGACTGTAACGACCAAGCCCTTCAACAGTCCCACTCGTTCTTAAGATAATGTGTCCTATATATACATGTAGTATATATGTCCATACATGGGTTGGCCATTGCTGGCCTTAACTGGTTTGAAATGTTGAAATATTTTTAGTAGATTATGTCGAGCATAGGCTCAATAAATGTAAATCCAACAAATTTCCGCATCTGCTGTGATGATATTTCCAACGTTCAGGCCACATTTCAGCTTCAATAAGGTATATTTTCTCATTGGCTCACGCCATATTCTATACTACATACGGAAAATTGTTTTCATGTACATTGTGATATACATTAGGCAGAAACATTATGTAACTGGCATCTCATGTTCGTAACTACACGATAGTGTATATACATGTCTATTGTTAACTATGACCGCCATAACGAATCGACTCACTAAACATGAATATATTAACAGCATTAATTAAGAAATGAATTTAGAAATTAAAAAACGAGTCTCTGACGAGCGTATCGTGTAATCAGTAAAGTCTTTTCATAAATACCATACAAAACAGTAGGAATGTTAGGTACTATTTGTGACATATATCTACTCAATAACGCATGGAAACTTCTCGTAACGTAAAATACCATGTTTATATGTTTATACCCCCGGTATACGAAGTATGTCGAGGGGCATATAGTGTCCGTCCGTCCGTCCGTCCGTCATCCATATTTACATTCCATACCATACCCATGTGGCCTTCATATCCAAGGTCAATGTCAAACTACTTACAAATTTACTCTGTAAGATTTGCGTTAAACTTTTCGGGTACCCATTATCTCTGCAACGGTAAGTCAAATTGACTTCAAACGTCATATACTTCCTTACCATCATCCATATTTTCATTCCATACCACACCCATGCGGCCTTCATTTCCAAGGTCAAGGTCAAATTACTTAGAAATGTTTGTTAAAGTTGTTTTCAAATATTTGCGTTAAAGTATTTGTTTGTCGATCCAGGCAGCGACCGGGAATATCCGTGAGCCTCTGCTCATTTGCGCTACTTTCATATTCATTCATTTATAATGAAATTAATACACCTTGCTATTACACTGCCAGTGAGCATTTATACAACGTAAGTACTATTTTCCCAGTCGTTCCAGCTTCATTATATCCGAGTCCATACACAGTAGTGGTATTCCGACAGTTTTGTTATAAAGTCCAGTGGGCCGTTTCACTAAGCTTCGTACGACTAAATGTTCGTAAGTGCAAATTTAGGATCGCCTGGAAATTTTAAATAATGGATTTCCATTTATTGAGCATAGGCTGCATATGCAGCCTATGCTCAATAAATGGAAATGCAATAATTGTTTACAAGAAAACAGTGTTAATGTGAAATTTACAGACTATCATAATTTTGCACTTACGAACATTTTAGTCGTACGACGTTTAGTGAAACGGCTCCCAGGGTCGAAATATAAGTCGCACCACAATTGTCCCGCCATTATATATTGAAATTGATAAAAAGGTTTAATAAAATAGTAATACTGTGTCCTTGGGAACGGAACCGGTCTTTTTCCCCACAGTATACACGTTCAAGCTAGATTGTTGCAAAATCACACTTTTTACATGCGGTGACGTGTAAATCCCGCCAAAATCATCATCACGCGATGTATGTACACTCTGTACTAGAAACCATGTTACATGCGGTTTTAAACCAACTAGTGTAGACCATTGCCATAAGTGCCATCCTGATGTATGTTGTACTCGGGGGTGGGGGGAGGGGGGGGGCGTTTCACTAAACTTCGTACGACTAAAATGTTCGTAAGTGCAAAACTATGATAGTCTGTAAACGTCACATTAACAATGTTTTCTTGTAAACAATTATTGGATTTACATTTATTGAGCATAGGCTATGCTGAATAAATGTAAATCCATCAATTTGTATTTCCAGACGATCCCAAATTTGCACTTACGAACATTTTAGTCGTACGAAGTTGAAACGGCCCCCAGTATTCTAATATGCTTACATGTACATGTATGTAATATGTATCTACTAATTGACGCAGTAAGACTTAACAGGTTGATATCAGTTATAATATAAGTTGATTATAACTATATCGATGTTATTAAACGCTGTGAAATGTTTTGTTTACACAGCTATACAAACACAGGCAAGTGGATTAATCGTAAGATGCTGATTACGTGTTACTGTCTACAGTCAACAATTCAATATGGGGAGCCATGAATGTCATGCAAAGTTAATCTGAAGAATCCTAAGCTTTTACTGTTTCCATCTAAAAGCAATACTAACTAGAGCAGCTTGAGCTGCATCAACGGTTTGAGCCTCAAACATTGATTTCATGTGTAACTAAGCTTTAGCCCAAGGTGTAAACTATCGGTTGCAAAAAGAATTTCTGAAGTTTTAGAATGAACAGTCCAACATTATTGTGTTCGCATCATCACACCGATGTGGGGCCGGTTAGCTAAGAGGTAGAGCGATGGACTCGGAGCGAGGGATACCGGGTTCGATCCTCAGCCAAAGATTTAGCTAAAGGACTGAAATATCGACTACAGCAAAAACAATTGAAATCGAATGATAAATAACGAAGCTGACGTCACATCCGTTTGCTCTATTTTGAAAACTTGAAAAAATACGTTCATCTTTGACATCGAATAGAGCCGTAAGTAGTCAAGATATAGCTCTGAAAAGTATCATCTTTCATGCGGCTGACACTCCCCTATCACCCTGGCAAGAAATTATGTTGCTGACAGTACTGTACAAATTGGAAAACGTTTGTAAAGACCACCCGTTATCAGCCGAAATTCGGCAAAATCGTTCGTTGAAAAGTATGTACATTTTTCAACTTCAAATGCATATAGCTCTTTTATTATCGGCAGGTAGCCGAAAACTGTCAGTAGTTTGAGATAGAGAATTTTGTCAGCTTTCCAATGCAAAAATAATTCTTTAAATCGGTTGGAAAATAAGGAAGTTATAGGAAGTATGACTTCACTTCCGTTTTCGTGGAAAGTAGAATTAAAAGATATCTGAAAATCTCTGAATCTCTGCTCACACTTGATCCGAATCGGCATGCAAAATTTGAAGTCGATCCGACCAGCGGTTTGGTGTAGATGGAGGGAGCCCGTAAGTCAGCGGATGATTATTTTTCGATAGTTATCGCCCTTAAATTGCAGTTTACGCCATTTGTAAATACACCTAATACAATTAAATATGTGCAATATTCCGCCAGTGAAGTTTTCGTTTGTTTTTCACCATAGGCCTGGCACAAAGCGGGAAAGTTTTAGCTAAAGGACTGAAATATCGACCGCAGCAAGAAATTTTGAAATCTATTGATAAATAACGAAGCTGACGTCACATCCGTTTGCTCTATTTTGAATACTTGAATAAAAGACGTTCATCTTTGACATCCAATAGAACCCGAAGTAGTCAAGATATAGCTCTGCAAATTATCATCTTTTATGCGCCTGACACTCCCCTATCACACTGGCAAGAAATTATGTTGCTGACATTACTGTACAAATTGGAAAACGTTTGTAAAGACCACCCGTTATCAGCCGAAATTCGGCAAAAAATCGGCAAAATCGTTGAAAAGTATGTACATTTTTCAACTTCAAATGCCTATAGCTCTCTTATTTGACCAGATAGCCGAGAACTATCGGCGAATTCGAGATAGAGAATTTCGTCAGGTTTCCAATGCAAAATGAATTTTTGAAATCGGTTGGAAAATAAGGAAGTTATAGACAGTATGACGTCACTTCCGGTTTCGTGGAAAGTGGCATTTAGAGATTTCTGAAAATCTCTGAGTCTCTGCTCACACTTGATCCGAATCGGCATGCAAAATTTGAAGTCGATCCGACCAGCGGTTTGGGCTGTAGACTGAACGGCTGAATAAAAAAAAAAAAAAAAAAAAAAAAAAAAACCAACGAATACAATAGGTTTTCGGCGCAGCTGAAAGCCGCCTCAAACCTAACAAGCAAAACCAATCAACCAATGCGGGACTGAACCTCGTAACCCACTGTTTATAATCCCGCCTATGAAACAGTGGGTTACGAGGTCGAGTTCCGCATTGGTTGGTTCGTTTTGCTTGTTAGGTTTGAGGAATTTGATTCCTCAAACCTTTTGTTTTCGTTGGTTTTTTTTTTTTAGGTTTGAGGAATTTGATTCCTCAAACCTTTTGTTTTCGTTGGTTTTTTTTTTCTTTTTCTTTTTCTTTTTTTTAGGTTTTAGGAATTTGATTCCTCAAACCTTTTGTTTTCGTTGGTTTTTTTTTTTTTTTTTTTTTTTTTTTTTTTTTATTCAGCCCTTCAGTCTACAGCCCAAACCGCTGGTCGGATCGACTTCAAATTTTGTATACCGATTCGCATCAACAGTGAGACGAGAATAACGCAATTTTCAGAATTCTCATGACGTCACTTTTAACGAAACCGGAAGTGACGTCATATATCATATAATTCCCTATAACTTCCTTATTTTCCAACCGATTTAACAAAAATTCTTTTTGAATTGTAAAGCTGCGAGAATTCTCTATCTTCGCTTCGTTGACAATGTTTGCTATCTGCTCAAATGAGAGAGCTATAGACATGTGAATTTGAGAAAAATGAAAAAAATCAACAATTTCAGATTTTTATTTTATTTTAACGGTGGTCTTTGAAAACAGTTTCCAATTTGTACATTAATCTCAGCAACATAATTTTTTGACAGCGTCACGCGGGACATTCATCCGCACAGAAGATGATATTTTTCAGAGCAATGGCTTGAATAGTTCTGATTCTATTGTCTTTCAAACTTGGACGTTTGTTTTCAATTTTTCAAATTTGAATGGTCATAACTTTTTTATTATCTAACCAACCGATTTCAAATATTTTTTTTCCATTAAAAAGCCAACAAAATTCTCTATCTCCGTTTCCCTGGTAGTTTTTGGCTATCTGCCCAAATGAGAGAGTTGTAGGCATTTGAAGTTTAAAAAAAAAAATTGAAATGGTCATAACTTCCTTATTATTCAACCGATTTCAAATATTTTTTTTGCATTAAAAAGCCAATAAAATTCTCTATCTCCGCATCACTGGTAGTTTTTAGCTATCTGCTCAAATGAGAGAGCTACATGCATTTGAAGTTGTTTTTTTCAATTTTTCAAATTTTAAATGTTCATAACTTTGTTATTATCTAACCGATTTCAAATATTTTTTTTCCATTAAAAAGCCAACAAAATTCTCTATCTCCGCTTCCCTGGTAGTTTTTGGCTATCTGCCCAAATGAGAGAGTTGTAGGCATTTGAAGTTTGGTTCTTTCATTTTTTTATTTTCTTTGTTGTTCAACATAATCATGATAATTATACCGATGAAAGCCGAAACAGGCCGAATGCATTTTTCAAATTTGAAATGGTCCTAACTTTTTTATTATCTAACCGATTTCAAATATTTTTTTTGCATTAAAAAGCCAACAAAATTCTCTATCTCCGTTTCGCTGGTAGTTTTTGGCTATCTGCCCAAATGAGAGAGTTGTAGGCATTTGAAGTTATATACGAACTGACATGCTGTGAGTGCTTTAGAATCGTCTCAACTTCAATGTCAGACTAGGGGGTTAACGGTACACATTTCGTAGAACGTTATATAATGAAAAATGCTTAGGATAGTCAAGCGATTCTGAAAATACAAAACTTTATTTTTTCAATTTCATTGGAATTGCATCAATTTTTTTTGAGTTTCATATGTTTTCGTCATTGGCAATGTCTTCTAATCACTTTGCCAGTGTACGTTTGTCAGTACATCAAGCCTCAAACCGTTGATGCAGCTTCAGCTGCTCTAGTTAGTATTGCTTTCCGGATGCATACCCATTATGTTGGCCAGCCTGTTGGTTACATATGCACACCAGCACTTTATTACAATAACGAACATCATGTGACATATGACGTATGTTGATCTTATAAATAGCACGTGTTTACACGACGATATACAATAACAGAAGGTCATTACAAATTGGCGGACCTATAGTGTTCCATTACTCGTTGTATTACCTCAGATCACTTATTGTATAACTTCGTGGGATGGGTTGTGGTCTAGGGGTTACCACATCGACTTCCGGAGTTTGTGGATTCAGACCTCGCATTGGTCATAAAAAATACTTTCATAGTATTTCCATCCCACTGGTCTGTCGGATGATACTTTAAACTGTGGTCCTGTCTCTATATGACATTAGCTGTTGCTGGGACGTTAATCCCATTTACTTTCACTTGTTTGCACAACTTCGTATAGCTATATTATATCATACGTTTACTGATATGAGATATGCCATGATAGTTTGCCCTCATAAGTGTTATACAGTCGAACCTGTGCTAAATATGGGGCGCCGTTTTGGACTTTAATAGCACTTTGTGATATCACCCATTCGAATGGGTGATATCACTCATTCAAATAGGTGATATCACCCACTCATTCTGAAATAGTGATATCACCCTTTCGAATAGGTGATATCACTCATTCAAATAGGTAATATGACCCATTCGAATGGGTGATATCACCTATTCAGATTCGAAAAGGTGATATCACGCATTCATTTTGAAATAGTGATATCACCCTTTCGAATAGGTGATATCACTATTTCAGAATGAATGGGTGATATCACCTATTCGAATGGGTGATATCACCTATTTGAATGAGTGATATCACCTATTCGAAAGGGTGATATCACCAATTCGACACCAATTCGAAAGAGTGATATCACCTATTCAGAATGAATCGGTGATATCACCATTTCGAATGGGTGATATCACCTATTCGAATGAGTGATATCACCTATTCGAAAGGGTGATATTACCGATTCAAATCTGTATAGGTGATATCACCCATTCAAATGGGTGATATCACCTATTCGAATGAGTGATATCACCCATTCAAATGCGCGATATCACAAAGTGCTATTCAAGTCCAAAACGGCGCCCCATAACTAAATACCACCTAGGAATAACACTTCACTGTCTATAGCAGCCATGGATTTGTTTTCCCAATTACTCAATTACTACATAAATCGCCCTGTGAATAAATACCACCTGTGAACAAAGGCCAGACTGTTATCTTCCCATGGTTGGCCTTTATTCGCAGGTATGACTGTATTATGTATCTTCAGTAAATGACGTGGAAAGTTACGAAATGTTCAGAGCTAAATGCGGAATAGTAATGATACTGTATTCAACTTTCTATGTCATTTACGTAAAATGTGACATATTCTATATATGTTTAGCATGACATCTCGCACATCATCTTAGGAACAACATCACATGGCGTGTCTTATATATTCTTCTGTGATCATTTTAGTATAACTGCATTCATCGGTTACAATAGCTATATAACCACAACAACATCACATTCGATACTTTCCAAGTACAGTGCCACCTCTCTAAACGTGTCCGGTTTAGAGAGTTTCACTGTAATTCAGACATTTGATCGTTCTGAGCCATAGGTGTGTGCTATGCGATCATGAACAGACTTTTATCCTGAGATAAATTACCAAGAAACCCATCAAAAATAAGATCACAGATATTTTCTCGGTGTCAGGTTTAGGGACACTCCACTGTAACAATGTTGTAAGTCATGTGACCAAACATGGTGTCGATTTCAAAATGTCGGGATCTGCCAACACAAAGGATTGAACCGTTGTCGTATGTACTATGAGAAAACCATCTGATTGTGTGCCGAAGAGGATGGACGATTTTTAATAAAACCATTACAGAAACTGTGATATTTTCTGTAAATGACATCGACCGTGGACGAAATTTATATTCTGCTGAACATTTCAATTTTCGACGTCATTTAATACAGATGATATTTTTCATGAGATATCGTATATCTTCTTACATTTGTAGGTACACACAGGGGCGGATCTGAAGGGGAGTTCCGGGTTGCAACCATCCGTTCAGCCACGGAGTTTACATATATCACGGTCTACAACCTGGGTCTGAATTTAAATGCTGTAAAACACAGGAAAGTGCATTCCGAAGAGCTCGACAATAGGACAACCCCCTAGTTGCGAACGGTAACTCTTGTAATTACTCTCGCTAGCTAACTACGGACGGTACGGGAGTAGATTGCAAGAGTTACCTTTTCCAGCGAACTACGTCTACAGTTTTGGGCTGATCTTCTTCATATTCGATATACAACCCTACCACAAAGTGCAGGAGTGTGTAACGTAAAAGGTTTCGCTGTCCCACTGATACATACAGAATTATGCCTCTTTTTCGACGAAGAAAATATTGTTTTCCTTGTCCGGCGAACTACTTCTACTACTACTTGGCCGATTCTCTTCATACTCGGTATACATCCCAACCATCAAGTGTAGAAGTGCGTAACGTAAAAATATACGCTGTACCACCGTTCCATCCGCAGATATGCCCCTTTTTTCGACTCAAAACATATATTTTTTCCTTATCCGACGAACTACTTCTACAGTTTTTGGCTGATTCTCTTCATACTCGGTATACATTCCAACCATCAATTGCATGAGTGCGTAACATAACATTTTCCTTGTCCCGCGGCACCGATCCATCCGCAGGTATGCACCTTGTTCGACCCTGAAAGTATTTGTTTTCTCCAATCACTCTCTCAATGATTGCTGTTGTTTTCATGAATGCTCAACAGCGGTGGCATTTTGTTTTACAAACAATTTTCTATATTACATGTATTTAACTGCTTTAAAAAGTTTATATTATATTATAACTTATATTATTTTAATCGATACATTATATTATATTAGTCGACCCCATACCTATACATATGTACCTGTCCGTATACAATGGACACGTGTTGTTTGTTGTTTACATGGACATGTGTGTTGTTGAAAACATGACTGATTCATGGAACAATGGAATTCTACCGCTATACTCCAATGCGATTGGCTGCTTCTAATCCAACCAGCGTCCGGTGTTTCCACTGCGACAACACACGAGAATACCACGGCTTTCACTTGATATTTAGATGTTTGCAATGTTTACAATGTATGCGCCGCATCACCCACTACCCCAGTTGGAGACGGATTGTCCGTACAACCAACGATGTATAGACTGTCCGTACCCTACACGTGACAAGATGTCTATATCTGATTGGATACAATAAACCACGAACCGTTACACTGGTTCGGTATGGCGTAATACATGCTCCAATGCCTGAGCCGTACATTTTCCAGCGTTCCGACTCCATGTTTACGCTCTATAACCACATGTAGGTAGCTGCTGACGATGTAACTGAATTTTACTGAGGTTAAAGTCCCCGTAAATTGTCGTTCATGGAATACCGCGAGAGATGCGAAAACGTAGAGCGCGCAGTTGTGTTGTTCCGAAGGTACGTTACAGTGTCGCGCAAGATCAATCCGGTTACAATTTACATCATTTACACATGATTTATGTATTCAAAGACTGTGACAGTGACTTTGGCCTCAGTTCTACAGACCGAATGTCCATGGTTTATTGGTCCATTACCTTGTTGAGCGCATTTTCACCCGGTACTGTTTTCTTCCTATTTATAGAATATTCAAGTGCGCGTATGAAATCTCGCCTTACACATTGTCGGTATACACACGATAGCTATGCACTCACAGTCGCGACGTGCTTGCAGCTACTATCGTAAATTGTACATGTAATCTATGTGATGTTCATGATCAAACGCACATAATATGTAAAAATATGAACGCACGTTTCGGTTATTTTATCTGTACGCTAGACACTGCTTGTAGTAGTATGCTGGTCGGCGGAACCGTTTCCTATGTGTTTCTGCTACACGCTACACCAAGTACCGTGTGTAGAACGATTTCATTGGTTACAAGCGTGACCTATGGACTGCTTCGAAACGTACTTGTTTGTGTGACTACGACTAGTGAAATGGACTACGTTACATTTGCGATCAGTGTAGACCCAGATCAGGCTGCGCATCCGCGCAGACTGATCAGGGTCAACACTGTTCGCCATTCAATCAGAAACATACTCAATGCGTGGAATAACGAGTGTGAATCGTTACCGGCCTGCAGGAGTGCACTAGCAGACCAGTTCATAGACTGGCCACATACGGCGTACGCCTCACGGTCAAACGTTCATCGGATTGTTTTGAAACGTGTTTTTGTTCCAAGTGTCCGTTTCGGGTTCTCAGAATCCGGGATCGAAGATGCCAAACAGGATACAATTTCTGTATAAAAATGGCTCGGCTAGCCACGATGGTTATACTGCAACCAGCGACGATCGAAACTGTGAAAGCTCTGCCGATATACGTTGAAGAGGGATTATTTATTTTATTTACACAACACCAACCTGAAGATGATGATGAGCAAGGTACGTTATTTATGTTATACTTACATACTATAATTCGTCTTAACATCATCTCTGTGTATACCTTACTACCGACGTGTGTTGCGTGTTATACATGTCTGCATCCATGTGTTGATTGACCGTACGGTACGTTAACTAAATGAAGAGGGTGTATGCGTATCTTAGCGATTAATCCAACCTTACATGGGTGGCAGGTGGAAGCATGCGATAGGTATTTTAACGATAGCGGTTCATCTCGATCAGAGACCTGTTTTGGCCCTCATGTACGTCTTTGGCTTTCTGGTAGTTGAATCTTGTTAAACCCTTAGTAGTATAGAGGGATTCAAAATGATACCACCTAACGAGGGTATCATTTCTCCACCCTATATACTACTCCACCACCCCCCGAAAAATCAAAAATTGGTTAACGAGGAAATTGTCTCCCACTAAAAATTGGACGTGAAAAAAAAAAAAACATAATGTTTTTCAGACAGTAAATTTAAGTATAGAGGGATTCAAAATGATACCACCTAACGATGGTATCATTTATAACCCTCTATACTATCCCACCACCCCCCACCCCCAAAAAATCAAAAAAATTAGTTAACGAGGAAATTGTCCCACGAAATATTCAAAATTGGTGTCATAAATACATCATGTTTTTTTCACGTCCAATTGAACATATAAATTTAATAGGTTATAAAATATTATTAACAAAACAAAATGGATAATAAAATACACAACGAATTGGACGTTTATAATGATTTGGATGAAGATTTTTACGCTGTTGTTTCTACAGTATTAAAACACGGTAAAATGACAATACTATGTGATATCGAATACATGAAATATCAGCGTAATTTATTACGCTGCGATAAAAACGTTGCATTTACAATATTAAACCGGCAATTATGTCGCCGGTATAAGTATCAAATTTATATAATGAAGCGACTAAATAGGATCGGAGAAACACTACCGAAACATTATCAAACTAATTTTATAAAACAGTTTAAAATCAAAGATTCGTTTACGGATATGCGTTTCTACAATATCGCTTTTAACGAAGAAATTGGAAAATTATTAGAAGAAATTGAAAATTATTGAACAGAACTAATTTATGTTATAATCACACCAAGCAGACGACAATGTTCCAATTACATGTGTTATGAACATGTAAATTAGGTGTCCATTTTATAGAGAGATTACACGATTACGTCTTCCAGGATGAAACATAAACACACTGTAATAGTGGTATCATTTTGAATCCCTCTATACTACTGTAATATATACTACACACACGTGTGTATTACACAACCCGCTATCGATATTCCGGAAGTATTTCTTACATTCTTATTGGTTGTCATGTTTTTTATTTTTTCTAATTTTACTTTTTAATAATTTAGAACGTTATAACCTATATTATAAATAAAAAATGAACTTGTTATATATAAAACAAATAAAAATAAACGAGTAAATATTTGGTATTGCACAACACGGTTTTAGCTTAATATATGTAAAATTAACAACAATAATTTGTCTGGGGGGACGCCCCTGGATAAAATGAGCGCTCAGTGCTTCCGTGCAGGCACTTGCTTCCGTGCAGACACTTCCAAGGTTGCCTAGAATTTCGACACTGATTCCTAGATCAGCTGATAGATGGGGGGGTGTACTGTACGGGTAGCTATTACACCCGGCTAGCCATGATGAGAAAGAGAAAGAGAAAGAGAAAGAACAAAAAAAGATGGCTAGCCGGGTGGGCCCAGAAGGGTTTTGCTGGCGCGGGTTCGAGCCTCGGTTAAACATTTGTTTTTTTGTTGTTTTTTTTTTAATTATTAATAATTTTCTTAATTAATTCTTTAGAATTATCAAAATTATTAATAATTAATTATTTTTTAAAACCACATTTGTAGGATAAAATAAATAAAAAATGTTTAGCTCCAACCACGGCGCGACCCCACGACCCTCGTCTCTATAGATTATCTCCTTAACCCACACGACCATGTAGGCTGTTATGATAAACATTACCTAGTGTTGTACAATTATCAATTACGACAATGTTTCAATTACACGGGTTATGAACCATGCGTAAATTAATAGCAAGGTAAACAGAGCCGAGTGTATCAATTACACAGACGGTGTGTATAGTGTAATCCTCGACTGAATTTATAATTTTCAGTGTAAATAATTAATAATTTTGATAATTCTAAAGAATTAATTAAGAAAATTAAGAAAATTAGAAAAATTATTTTTTAAAATATCACAATGGTGCTGTAACATTTCCTCCGACTTTATTTCCAAGTTTTACCCTAAATTAATCCCAATCAGTACACTCAATTTTTGGCATGGTGGCGCGCGCCTTGATCCTTATATCATTTTTTAATTCTTCATATCTCCCCATTTCTTCCACCACGGATTCAAACTCTAAATTTGATATTTTCTTATCGGCCAACGCTTTGGACACCATAACGTCGATGCTATTTTTCTTAGACCTAGCGAGAACGGATATTCTATCATGTTTTCTACTTTTTTTCTCGAGTTTTCCACGCCGCCCTAATTACCATACAAAGTGTTCCAGATAAAACGGTAATTCCACTCAAAAACCCCTGCAAGTGGAATCATTACAATTGTAGATAGCGTTGCAGCAGTCCCCGCCCCACACAACACAGAAACACTTGCCAGAACCGTACTAGATGCTTCAGCTATGTTTGCCGCGCGCCTATATTTATTAGAGTGTCTTTTTCTATTTGCACATTCTCTAACTAAAATATACCTGCATAGCGACGATATTATTCAACCTAAAATCTGAACTTTTTTCGTTAATTGAATACAGTGTTGGTGGAGTGGTATTGAGAGTTGAATACAGTGTTGGTGGAGTGGTATTGAGAGTTGGATACAGTGTTGGTGGATCGGTATTGACAATTGGAAGCGGTGATTCGTTCATAGTTAAATTTATTTCAATATATTAGTATTTACACAATAAGTTCAATTAACAATGAGACAATAGTGGAAGAACTCTCTGAGTCACCGATTTTCGTAACAAAGTTAATAACACTACCTTGGGAAAGTCTAATTCGATCATCACCGAGAACGAAACCACCGTCGAACTATCTCCAGAGATTTTAGTGACTCCAACCCCCCGTTCTTCCCCATCTACTACAATATTTATCGCGACCGCGCCCACAGGTTTTACCACTAGCATTAACCGAGCAGACCGCCATTTGGATAACTTCACCTGCAGCTGTCATAGTGTATCCCCCATATTTATTACTCGCTTTGGCACCGAACGAATATTCATAGTGCCCCACAACCAATGGGCCCCGCTTCTCAGCCCAAACTGTTATGACACGTTTTGGTGTTTTCATTGTTTTCACTATTCCGGCAAGCGCATTGTTTGCGTTATATGCCTCAGTACGAATCTCATAAGAGGCCTCCTCAAGAGCTTTGGTCGCGGCTATACGATCATGTTTCAGTTTATCGGTTTATTTTTTCATCTAGTTCAGTAAGTGTCGCTTCTCTGTTGAGAGAGTCCTCTGAGCGCAACGCATCATAAGCCTCCGTAATGGTTGTCTGGTGGTCTTCTAAGGCTTTATCAATACCCGACCGGGTCTCTTTTTGAAATTCGGTTATTTTTTCATCTAGTTAGTAAGTGTCGCTTCTCTGTTGATAGAGTCCTCTAAGAGCAACACACCCTATAAGCCTCCTTAATATCCGCCTGGTGGTCTTCTAGGGCTTTATCAATACCCGTCGGACTCCATCAAGATCAAACCGGGTCTCTTTTTTAAATTCGGTTATTTTTTTTTTTTTCATATAGGTCAGTAAGTGCCGCTTCTCTGTTGAGAGAGTCCTCTGAGCGTAACGCCCCATAAGCCTCCGCAATGGCCTCTTTGTGATCTTCTCGGACCCCCTCAACCCCCGACCTGGTCTCTTTTATAAATTCGGCTATTTTTTTTCATCTAGTTCGGTAAGTGTCGATTCTTTACTGTGAGAGTTCTCTAAGCGCAACGCATCATAAGCCTCCGCAAATGGCCTCTGCAAGGTTAGACTGGTGGTCTTCTCGGACTTTATCAATACCCGACCGGTCTCTTTTCGAAATTTGTTTATTTTTTTATCTAGTTCAGTAAGTGTCGCTTCTCTGATGAGAGAGTCCTCTGAGCGCAACACCTCATAAGCATTCATAAGGTCCGCCTGGTGGTCTTCTCGTGCTTTCTCAATACCCGACGTGGCCTCATTTCGAAAATCGATTATTTTACCGTCTAATTCAGCAAGTGTAGCTTCTTTGCTGAGAGAGCTCTCTAAGCGCAACGCATCATAAACCGCCGTAATGTCAACCTGGCGGTCTACTCGGGCTTTATCAATCCCCAACCGGGCCTCTTTTCTAAATTTGGTTATTTTTTTACTAGTTCGTTTAGTTCCGTATGCGTTTTCTTTCACGACTTTGTGTATTCACAGCCAGGGCATATTCTCTAAGTTGTGATAGTAGACTCTTGTGAATCTCGTCCGTGGCCCTCGATAATAGTTCTATTAATCAAGGCCTTTGTTTTTTGGGTAGTTAAAAAGTCACCCTCTGTCGGGATGAATCCCCTTCTGCAGGTTCCAAATTATTTGAATTTGTCACCCAATCGGAAGAACTACCTGGTCCGTATATACTCATAATGTTGATAATATATATTACGAACATGCGTTTAATTCTAATTTTCTTAATTTGAAATTTCTAGGACGACCGAAATCGGGTAATCGTTCTTCAACTCGCCCTTTACATCAAGATAAATCTTCAACTCGTGGATGTGTCCCGATTCCAAAACTTTCATCTCTGGGTGTGGGAAGTCTAACGTTACAGTCTCGCCATAGAAACAATCGCTGGCGGGCACAGTTTTCAGTAATGTGCTGGGGGATCCGTCTATCGTGTTGTACGATGTGTTCACCCGATCCAGGTGCACCCTGAGAGTTTTCGTGACGGCGAAGTTTACTGGGGTATCGCCGTGGTGCACTCCCACGGGGAAGACAAACATCAACGGGGTACTAAGCCCTTCATTCTCGTCGTAAGGGGGTGCAAATTTAAATCCTAACATTGAGGCCAACCCCCGGGAGATCTCTAATTTTTTATCAACGTCCAATGTCGCAATCCCCGTGGCTTTTGAGACTGTGAGAGTGACATTATCAGGCATATTCCTTGCGATTAAAGCTTGGACATCTCTGACACCCCAAAGGCCGGGAAGTAATGAGACACTTGATTCCCGAATGCGTCTCTCTACTTCTGCATGACTATCGGCGTCCTCTAGATCTAAAGGATCTAAGGGTCTGATATACTCGTACGTTTTTGAGGTTTTTCCACCCACCGTGAACGTGATTGATCTAAGGCCTACCCGGCGTTTTCCGCAGCAGTTGTCTATTAATTTTTGAAGTTCACAACAACTCCCTTTTTGAACATTAGTTATAGTAGCAAACATAATAATATCTTTCAAATGGATACCAAAGCATTTAGCTTTAACTCTAATGTAAAGTACGCGGTCGGAGGTAAATACACACAAAAAGACGTTGTTAACCGCCTTGTACACCCACCCACCGTAACGGTTAGACCGGACAGTGGCTTTGCCACCAACTTCCCTAACATCTTTGAACAATATAGGTTGCCCAAGATTACTACGATGGAGGTGGTAAACGGCTGGAAAGCAACACCGATGCAGTTTTGGCAGAACCAAATAAATTTCGCTGTATGGTGCGCAACAGCCGGGTGTGGAGTTTCATATAAAGACCATCTGACATCCAAGAATGTCATGCTCCGAAGTGTCTACAACTTTCACGTGTATTATACTATTAGGAGGATTCTCAAAGAACTAGGTATTTCACTACCTCAAGACGACGCCTGGGATCCCATTTCCAACACATATAACCGTATGGCCTTTGAAAGACTGTGTAACGAATTTTACGTTTCAAAAGACGCGGACTGGAGACAGAAAGCATTTCCTACCAGCACCGGCCTCGGGGACGTTCTCATTCACGGCCAGTCCGGGAATTGGACACAGACTGATTTTAGACACGATCACTCCGGTGACCACATCGTCAGTCGGAACGCCGGGAATTTTGACCCCGACCCGCGACTATGACTTTCGGGACGGAAGTGTCTGGAGGTCGACACTGTGGCGTGTTTTCTTGTAAAATGTTACCTCCGAAACTGGCTCACGTCGATTACATACAGCAGGCTGCTGAGGTTCAGAACGCGTGGGGTACATTTATGTTAGATACGGGTCTAGGGTTCACGCAGGCCGGGGTTACTCGCCTCAACGACTCCATTCGTACATATGTGTGGGCTATACTAGGTGCACAAAAACAAACTCGCAGTTCTATACTGGGCATGGGAACAGCGTTTGATGCACAAAAACAATTTTTGGCACTTGTAGAGGACGCCATCTCAGCTAGGGTGGACCTGAGAAGGCAATCCAGAATTATCAAGACGTTTTGCAGACTGCCAGCACCCCAGTAGACTATGTATTTGGAATAGGTCTTTATATGGCGCCGAGCAATATGATACTACGAGACGACCCGGTTGACGGTTACAATAATCAGATCGTAATCGCCACCGTCAATCAAAAAATGGCCGCAACGGGAACGTGAATACGGATATCATCAAGCGCACCCCCAACAGTGGAACCGATTTCATAAAACACAAAATGGATACACCTCCCCCAATTCGTAAATCGAACCCAGTACCCCCAATTTTCGTAAATTGGATGAACCATCGAAATCCATCAACAGACCAATCGCGATTGGAGAAACACCAATCAATCGTAGATTGGATGAAATTGGAAGCACAACACACGAGGAGGAGAAATTGGGTCTCGTCATCGCCCTCGTGGCGATCGGATTATTTACGCTTTGGTTGTAGGAACTCTCTGACAGAGAATAATAGGAGACCAGCGATTGCCACGATTAAAGCCCAGGTATTTTTGGCTAGCCATCCGGCCGTTTTTGATAATATAGATAGCAAGTAAGAAACGATACTTCCGATCAGTCCAGGTAGTGCGGCAGCCGCCTTTCCAGCTAATTTAGCTAGAAGACTGGCGAGGGCTTTTAGTTGTTTTTTTACCCACTCCTTGGCTCCACCGGATGGAGCGGGTGCTGGTGCTGGTGCTGGTGCTGGAGCGGGTGGTGGCGCCGCACCAGCAGTGAAAGCTAGAACTATGGTCGATATAGTCATGCCGATAGCAACGAGGATGCTTGCTATCGTGACGCCCTGCTCTCTGAACAGAGTGCGAAGACGCTCACGAGTGTCGTCTCCTCGTGCAGGACCCTCGAGATTGATTCGCGGATCCGACTTATTTGTGTGCGGAGAGCCTCACGGTTAGCCGAGGCGGCCTCCAAGCGAGCTTCTCTTTCATCCCGCAAAGACCGCAGGAGTTTGTTGATCCGCTCGGTAGATTCTCTATCGTCACCGGCTTCCTCCTAGTTTTCTTTCTTCTAGCGCGATATGTTCATCCAGCGCCGTGAGTTTGGAGAGGTTAAGGACCAGTTCGCCCCGGACCGTTTGTAGAGCCTTATCGAGTCCACGGAGTTCTCGAAGAGGTAACGGTGGGTCATCGTTGAGTATATTTTTCCCAATTGTGATTGCACGCTGAACGTGGTCTCCATCGTGTTAATAACGTCGGTGGCTATTTTAGGGACCACGCTGAGATCAACCGTTTCTATCGCGGTGGCCGTCTTCGCTATAGTTTCGTCGTAGACTGTAGGGCCTCTACAGCGCGGGCCGGCACAATTGTTTTACCACGCGTCCAATCTGGAAATCCTAGTTTCGTTCTTTATGATTTCGCCACCGCCCCGGTTTCCGGCAATGGTGTTTTTAGCGATAGGGTTTACCGGTATTCGTGTTGATTATTGGGAGATTTGATGATTTTAGTCGCAACCTACCATGCATATCCAATTCGAACTTGGAGTAGTCGCGACCGACAGACGGGACCAGACCGATTTCTGACAAATTGTTGTAGTAGTCGTTTACAGCTCCCTCAAGTAATTCCCTCCGACTTTGACCAACGCTGCTGGTAGCGCCACCTATTTTCCCCCAATTGCGATTGGATTGGAACTGGAGTCTCTATGAAGGGCGTTTCGTTATCATCATCATAATCATCGACGAAATCGTCTCTGCCTATTTTATCCATGTTAATATCGTAATCAGCCATCTATATAATTTTCTTAAAATTAATTATCTATTAAAGACAAAACCATACAGGTTTAATAAGTCAGTTTCAATAATTTTGAAAAAATTAATTATGTCTTCGAGTCAATACGGTCGCAAACTCAATCCATACCGCAGACTGCGTGAGCCCCTCGGGGCAAAAGGCGTGAGACAGAGTGTCGTTATTACGAACAACCCATCGACGATCGACCAGAACCAGCAGCTCTTAGTCCGCTTCCCCAACCTCGGAGCTAACGACGTCATTGTTTCCGGGTACTGTTCGCCTCGCTTTCACTATTTCGCTAACGTCGACGGACGCGGACCGAACCGTCGTTCAGAACTTGGGTCGCGCCATAGTCAAGAAGACTATGATAAAGATTTCTGGTAATGAGGTGATGTCGATCGATGACAGCGACGTCTACCATTGCTATCAGGACCTGTGGAAGACGTCACACGAGCTTGAAAACGCTGTCTATCAAGGTATTGACACCAGCAAAAATAAGAACGTAACCAAACTTAGAATCGGGCTGCTAACAAGGCAGATAACAACGCGAGTGACAACGCGGTCGCGGGCGCTTACGGCAACCGCTTCTACATTCCGCTCGACTTTGAGTTGCTGGAGAGTCACATGCCCTACTATCAGAGCGCTTTGGCTGACCGCCTCGAATACGAACTAACGTTCAACGACTACGGCCGAGTTCTCATAGCCACCGACCAGTTATCGACGTATACGATCGATAATGTTTCGCTGGAGTACGACATGGTCACGATGCCCGAACTAGCGCGATTGATCAGAACCCAGTACGCCGGGCGCGTTGCCATACTTTACGACCGAGTTCTTCGCCATCGCAAGATGCCGAAAAACAAAAGCGACACATTGTGGAATATTAACGTCAACGTACCCGCCCGCTCGATGAAAGGTATACTGATGTTGTTCAGGATGCTCGGTTCTTCGCGTTCGGTGCTAGAAAAACCGACAGATTCTATAACCCCAAAATCACGAAGGTAGAGGTGACGATCGAGGGAGTCCCCAATCAACTCTACAGCGCGGGTCTTCGCGCGCACCAGCAGTGGGATGAAGTAAGAAAGCAGTTTGCTGCCGGATCTAAGCGCTCTCCGGAGGTTGCAGCAGTTGCTAAAGACCTGCATCTCTCGGCCGTCTCCCTCGCGAGTTCCTGAATACCAAATACGCGTTATGGCTAGACATGCGAGCCAGCGACGATGACCAAATACACGGTAGCGGACGCCAAGTTTGAGAACGCTAGTGAGGGTGTGACGATCCAGATAACCAAAGAGGCGGACGGAGCCGGGCCATTGAACGTGTACTTATATATAATTACAGACGCACAACTCAACATCGAAGATGGTCGATACGTATCAGCGATCTACTGATTTAATAATCATCTAACGATTTATTAATACATAATTTTGAAAAAATTAAGAAATCTAGCAATCAATACCAATTCACGATTGGAGATGCTCACTCCGCCATAATATGTGGGCAGACAGGATGTGGAAAAACGGTTTTCATCCTCAACTTACTCGAGGGATCCTACCAGCGATGCCTTTCGTCACATTGTATCCTATGTCCCACTGTGCGGCACAACGATACTTATCAGCGGTGCCCGTGGATATGGACCGACCCTGAGGTATACGTTATTGACCCCGTGATAGGCTTCACGATTGGTTGCGTGGTTTATACCAAATATTTCAGGGCGAGCCCACCCTATACGTGATTGACGATTGCTCAGCCAAGGCGGCGATGACCAAAAGAAGGACATGCTCTCCGAGCTCGCATTTTCTGGCCGCCATGCGAGGCAAAGCGTATGGATATCCACTCAAAAATACAACGCCGTCCTCAAGGATCTGCGCGAGCAAACGAAATGGGTCGCCCTCTTTCACTGCAAGGACCGAGACTCATTCGATGACTGTCTTCGAGAGAATGACGTTATCCCAACGCGCGAGGAGCGCCTGGAGGTTCGACAGATACTTTCGAAAACTAAGCACGCCAAGCTTCTGCTAAAGACTGATCAACCAACTGCTTATAAAGTTATCAACTAAATCTAACGATTTTTGATTTTAGGAAAATTGCAAAGTATAAGCTATTGCAATGCTTAGCAATTGCTGAACAAATACTGAACAATGCTTAGCAATTGCTGAACAATGCTTAGCAAATGCTGAACAAATGCTGAACAAATGCTGAATAATGCTGAACAAATACTGAACAATGGTTAACAATGTTAACAATTTGGTGCTCCGCTGCGAGCTTTGTTGCGAGCATAATGGTGATCATAAGTATCGGGTGGTGCGCATTTATTATTTTTGAAAAAATTAAATAAATATGTTAAAGTGATGAGACTTGTTAGAATAGTTAAATTAATTTTAAGAAAAATGAACTGCGACGAACTTCTCGATCAGCTAATAGAAGAAACCTCAACTCCGACTGCCAACAATAATGATCCGACAGAGCAATCGGGATCTGGGTTTGAGTGCAACGACTCCGAATGAAAATGAAAATGCGGCGCGACGAGAGCGGCTAGCTGCGCTGGTTGCTGGGGGACAATCGGAGCATTATCTCGGTAGGCGTCTCTCAGTTTTTCAGGTGGATAAGATGTCAGATGCGGAGATCGATAAAATGTATGCGCGATACGAATCCAAATTGGGAGCAGAGATGACAAAAACTCTTGGATCGGCGGCTATTCATTTGTACGCTACCGCCGTTAGTAGACTTCTCCCTATACCAAACACCGAAGGGTTGATTCACGATCTAGAGACTGACCCTTTTATAGGACACACTCTTAGAACGGCATGCTGCTCAATTTATCACAAGTTTGGAATGTACTTAGCTCCACTAACAACCGCGTTGACCACGGGTAAACACTGTCAATTTGGACATATATGCCCACGAACTATAAGCTCTAATATTAATACAAAATATAATTTTGAAAATGATGACACAAGACACACCCACGAGAGTGACGGAGTTGAACCAGATTGCTCCAACACAATCGAACCAGAGTGTTACTCCGCCACTGGATGACATACCGCATATAAAAAATCCCAAAAGACAGGCAGCTGGGCGGGCGGCGGCTGCCACCCGAAAAGAAAATTAAACAAGATAAAATACTCGCCGAGCTTCGAGAGGCTAAACTCCAATCGAGATTGGGGACGGAGACAGCAAAACATCTGAATACAGAGTTGAGTACAACAACACCCCCAATTCACGAATTGGAAGCACACTCAAATTCAAAGAATTTGTCACCCAATACCAACTACCGTTGGAGTTGGGCGAATCCGATTGAACCCAAATTCGTGAATTGGAGTTGGGTTGTTGGTGGTGGCTGGCAGTTTGTTGGTGCCCTGTGCGTGTGGAAATACCAGAAAAAACAACCAGCCAGTGTTCAGAAGAAAGTTACTAAAACACCAATCATCAACAATGTTGAATTTGGATGCGCCCCATTTAAACATTGATCGCGACCCATTTTATATGCAATAATTATAACAATGGCTGAACAAGATGGTAAAATGTTAGTGAATGCGCTTTATCACGCCGTGGTGATATCGGGTTTCAGTATCGGGTATGCTCGACTATCAAAGATGGCCCTAGGAGGAACCGCTCCCAAATTGGACTTTACTGTGAGAGACGTAGGGCTCGCGACCTTAGATGTAGCGGCCGCAGTTTGGACCCGAGATTATCTAGTTAAAGCTGGAATTCTACCAGTTAATATATGGAAATAAATGGCTTCAATCGCAGTAATAGTAGGTGGTGCGCTTGTAAACGCATTGGCGTTCAGCGGTAGCAACTTTATATTCTCTAAAATGAAAAGCTCGAACGTGGATGAGGAGCGTAAGCGTCATGATTTAGCTGTAGAACAACTCAATAGCGCAAAGGAAGCATGGTCGAAAAAACGAACCGCCCATCTGGACTGGGTCAATGAAGAGCTTCGCCGCGAAAATCACGCCGCGCAAACTTTTCAGAACGTTGAAGAAGCCAACCGCGAGTACGCGCTGGCATATCCGCACAAAATTCTCGATCCAATGGATCCCGAGCCCCAACTTTCAGATTTCTATGTACCGTCAGAGCCCCAAAAGGACCGCGAGATCGCGTTCATCATCGTGGGAATGGGTGTGGTGGGTCTCACCGGCTATTATCAATCGAGATTTTAAATTAATTAATTAAAACAACTTTTTTTTTATAAAAATATATATATAGAACGATGTTAGTTGACGAACTTTATGACGCTATGATCGATGTAGGCTACACTGCCCAAAAACATCGTTTACCTGGTGCAAAGAGTATGATTCGTCTGGCCCGAGATTGTCGCGAGGACGAAAAAGCGGCCACCCTTTTCGCAAAGCGGATGTTAGATTCCTCCACCAATCCTGGGAGATTGGATGAATTAGATTTCCCTCTCCTGTTCCAACCCAAACGCGATTGGGGCTGCAGCGACAATCGCAATTGTACTTCCAACAAAGGTTTATTATTAACGACGCAGTTACCGGACGAACTGGCGAGGGCATGTTGGAGATTGTCCGATATATTAGAATACTTCGCATACGATGAACACGCGCAAACTTGATACCAAACTAACGCGCAAGCTGTCGAATACATACTATAGTCCCACGCGGCTACTGGAAGGGACTCGCGGCCATCAAGAACCTCGCGGCGGCGACCAAGGTTTCAGAAAAACGCTGTCAAGGAATGGCTCAAGAAGCAGGCCATCTGGCAGATCTATTTACCCCGCGCCTCACAATATTCCGCGGCCGAAATTCGACGTGCCGGTGCCGAACCAAGTTCACCAAGCGGATCTCCTGTTTCTCCCTCACGATCGCGTCGGTCGCAAAACGTACAAGTACGCACTGACAATCGTTGACGTAGCGAGTCGTTACAAGGGGCTGAGCCGTTGGCCACTAAAGAGTCTAAGGAAGTGGCCGAGGCTCTTTCCCCGAATATATAAGAGGAGTCCTCTCAAATGGCCGAATCTTCTCCAGGTCGATCCCGCCGCGAGTTCATGGGCGCGGTCTCTCATCTATTGTCTAAGCATAAAGTTTCTATCAGACGCGGCCGCGTCAACATCCACCGGGACCAGGGGATGTGGAACGCTTCAATCGAACCCTGGCTGAGAGACTGTTCGGACACCAATACGCCAAAGAACTTGTAGACCCCCATTCACGGTCGACCGAGTGGGTGGCCAGACTGCCCGCCGTGGTCTCCGCACTGAACGGAGAGGTGACCAGATTGATAGGTAAGAAGCCTGTAGATGCTATCAAGTTTAAAAGGGTGACGAGCAAGCCCTCTGCCGTCTCGCGCGGGCGACCCGTTGGTTTAGAGGAGCAGCGGCTTCCATCAGATATTGACGTCCGGTACCTCTATCAACCGGGAGAGCTCGAAGGTGGCAGCCGCCGCGCGACTGATCCAGTGTGGTCTCTCAATGTATATCATCTAGATCGATCTATTACCAAACCCGATGAGCCCGTGCTCTACTATTTGGATGATGGGCCATCTCGAGGGTTTGTTCGCGAAGAACTTCTTATAGTGTCTTCTGACACCCAGCTACCCCCGATTACTTAAATCAATAGAGGTTCTGTATGTATTCCGTCTGGTAACACGCGTCTTTTATCGTAGTATGCCGAGAGTCCTAATTTTTGTTGACAGTACGTTTTCATAACGCCGTCTTTCATTTTAAATCCTCTATTTTGTGCTACATCTATAATGTGTTTTCCATCTTCTGTAGTTTCACTTAGTACTCGTTTATATCTATCCCAATTTAAATTGTTAGTTCTCTTGGACATTCCTTTCGCAGAGTTTTTATTAATTTTAATTTGTTCCAAATTATCTTTAGTGAAATTAATTTTTTCTACAAAATAACACTTACTAGATAACGCTATCGCCCTATCCCCGATAAATTCCATTTTGAAAAGTCCGGGCTCTCTTTCGCTCCATTTATCCCAAGCCAACCATTTATTTTTTTCTTTTTCAAACTCGTCTAGTAAGTTAGGTCTAATCAATTCCTCTATCGTTTTTCCACTAACTCCTATATACATACTATCTGTATCCATCTGTATTAATTCAAAGTCTTCTCTTTTTATATATTTATCTAGAAATTCGTAGTAAAATTCCAACATTCTCAATTTAGCTAGTTGATAAACCGCTATTCCACAATGGAATGGTCTCTTTAGCACACACCTGGGTTTTTCTTGAAGATATTTCGTACGCATATCCTATCTCTTCCAAATCATCAAAATACGCGGATCTTAATGCTTTGTCAACACAGGTTTCGTCTCGCGTATATGTCGTATTTAAATGTCTCTCCGTTGCCTCTATCATTTTTCCACAACACGAGTTTCCTAATAATTTCATTATGTCGGCTACTGGTTTCTTATTTGGTTCTACATCGCCTGTTCGTCTTGCGGCTGTAACTTCTTTTGCGAACCATTCGAAGGGTTTACCACTAATATAATCTATAACACGATGAACTCCCGTTATTTCTAGGCCGTGTAAATACCATTTCAACAGTGGCGCGTACAGCAATACTTTAGTGGCGGTCATAGATCCCACCAACTTTTCTTCCATTTTCCTCTAGTTTCTTCCAGTATCTTCCAAATATTTTAACATGTGTGTGGGAACTTCATCAACCTCTACTTCTCTGTTTATAAAATTGGGACATTTCAGAAAACTTATGTTTTAAGTTGTGTGGAACTTCTATATCCACCTCCGCAAACCCAAACCATCTCTAGATAAAACTCTTTTACAAAACTTTTTAATAAATTTAGGGTTATGTGGGGTATCTATATGGTGTATAGTTTCTCTCCCACACGGCATCTCTTTATTTAACGTAGATAAATATAACGCGTTTGCATCGTACCCCAAAACAGCCTTGCAAGGTTTGTTACTTTCATTTGATCTAATATTGGAAACACCGACTTCTGCATAGCGTGTAAATACTATTGATGGACCACCAACTAGAGCGTCCTTCATCATTTCGTATGTTTCTTCTTTTGGTGCATATAGAGCATCCTCCGGTATAATCGTCTTTGAAGATTTTTGTTCTTTAATGGTTCCTCTCAATAAATATTGTATAGCTACTCCAGGTAGTGTTACCGCATCTTTGAAAATATCCACACCTCTGTGTTTATAAAATTCACACATTTTTTCCACCGCTTCTAGGAACGGTGCTACATCTAAATCGTTATAATATTTCAACCAATCTCTGAAAGTTTTCATATTATTTTCTTCGAAAATTCTACGACATTTACTTAACTTCTGTTTCATCTATTAACATTTTCCCAGATAGTTTGGAATACCAATTCTCTATATCGGTAGTCCTGGGTAATCCAGTTTGTCTGGAGAATCGAACCACTCATAAGGAAAGAAAGATTTCTGTCCTTTGCAGTCGTAGGCTTTTATCCAACTATCGTAACTTACACCAGGTCCTAGATAAAGTATTACATCAAGAAATCTAAATTCTGGAGTAAATAGAAATATTGTTGCGTTTGCACGTTTTCCGACCATTACTTTCTTTGTTGTTGCAGATAGTTCACCTACTAAATATTTCTTTATTAGGTTTATATCGTACTTACTGCTGTTAAAACCCATAACCGGTACTTGCTCTATCCACTGTTCGATCTTAGCGATTTGGTTTTTACTTAAATGTTCTGTATTAAACCCATATCTTGACCACATTCTTCTCTTATAGCTTTTCTGACTTTCAAATCTTCTACAAATTTTTCTATAAGTTTTGCAGGATCTTTATCACAAATATGAGTTACTGTTCCTGAGAAATTATCTCCTATACTAACACTTACCGGACGTGCTCAGCTTCGTACTCTAAACTATTACCGGTAGTTTCAACTTCTGACTGGAGATATGCCTCAAAATCGTATACTATCTGATATGGATAAAGAGTAGTGTCGCAACCGATCTTTATATCTTTACCCGTTTCTTTGGAATTCACATTCCCACATAACTACTAGGTTGAATTCTTTGCTTTTTCTAATAAATGTATCTCTTCTCATAGTGGATGCGCGTTCTTCTTTTCTATGCTTTGCATGAATCTCACACCCGTGCCAGTAACAGCCGTGATATTGATATACGGTATTGGTTTTCTGGACAGTATCCATCTACCGGAGCTCCTAAAATCCATCTTCACCTCCGTGTCCGCACTGTTCGTGGTGAATGTGAATTCCCTCCCGCTTTTCCACAGAATACATCCAATCGATCGCCCCATAACTGTTAGAACCTTTTGGGTAAAACGCTTTCTCGAACGACGAACGCGGGCGCTCTAAATAATTACCATCACATATTACTTTTGTCTCACCTCTCATACATGTTGGTCCGTGTCTCTTCATATTACTCGCTGTCGTGAATTTCTGTTTGCAATTATCGCAGGCGTAAATTTTTTTAGATAGGTTTTTAAGGTTTTTTATCAGAAATGCGTGATTATTAAACAGTCCTATTGTCATTGGTTTATTACCTATTTCATTATAGTGCGCTGGTACCTTTTTCAACCACCATACATTACATTCGGTGGGTTGATATACTTCTATACCGATTTTTAAAAAATAACTCTTCAACCTTTTTCAGATCTGAAAAAAGGAATTGGTGAAACCACATTACTACCAAAATATTGCTTACTAAGTTCTTTCGCCTTTTCTGTACATCTGTCGGGTCTTTTATCTGTCATATGCATAGCTAGACACCTGAACAGACAAAGGTCGTCATTATACTTATCTAAAGAATACATACCTTTTTTATTCTTCAGCCATTCTGGAAGTTCTCCTCCTGCCGCTTCTTTGGATTGTAGTCCCAAATCTATTCCCCTACTACCCTGTATTAGCTTTACGAAAACCTCTACCCATCTTACAAACTTCCACTTTGTATTCGGTCTGTCTATTTTATCGGACATTATTCGTGTTTGCTCCTTATCTGACAGCCATTTTTTAACGGTTTTCATTGATGATAGTGGTTCGCTACCGACCGATTTTTGTGAAATGATATTATAGTTTTAGGTTTTCCATTTTTTAATTTCCTCCATATGTTCTAGCTTGTAAGAATATGAATATCTCAAATAAAAAATTGGTTGTTAGATACGGAGCGAGTTTATCGGACATGCGTTCAGACTCGTTAATGTTAATGTTTTTACGAAAGGATAATGTAACTCACCCGTCTTCCATTTTCTACCTTTTCCAATGTTTCATCGTGAGCCCCCAATATTTCTTCACCTGTTTTTCCACTATCGCGCTAAACGATAGATTTTTTCTTATTATTATTTTGGCGTCTCAAATTATTTGTGCTTGAAGGTTTGATTACACTAGCCCTTAACCCCGCAATACTTTCTTTTTGATTCTGTACCAACTTCCTCCGCTTTGGATATGTCATTAAATGCCCCTCTTTTATAGGCGCGGGTAAACCGCTTCATAAACGCCTCATTCTTTGTGGCATTTATCAGCTTTGTCAACCCCCTAACTCTCAACCGTTTACTATAAGTAATCCCTAGAGATTCGGCTTCTCTTCTCAAACTTTCTATTTCTGCTCTAGTTTCTGACGTTATCATATTTTCTGTAAACGCCTCATTCTTTGTGGCATTTATCAACTTTGTCAACCCCCTAACTCTCAACCGTTTACTATAAGTAATCCCTAGAGATTCGGCTTTTCTTCTCAAACTTTCTATTTCTGCTCTAGTTTCTGACGTTATCATATTTCTGTAATATACTTTTGTATAACCTATAAAATTTATATGTTCAATTGGTCTTGAAAACATTATGTTTTTTCACTTCTAATTGAATATAAACATAAACATATACATATATAATGGAGTGTGAGACTTGTTGTAAGACGTTTACGCGTAAAGAATATCTACGAAGGCATCTAGCGAGACGTAGAAAAAATTAAAAAATTCCTTGTGTCCCCCGCAATTTCAATGCCCCAGATGCCCTTGTAAATTCATTAGTGCCCAAACTCTTTGTAGACATAAGCAACTACACTGTCAGGTGGCTACAGGTGAACGTGGTAGACTAGAGCTGGTAGAATTAATTGCTGATCTGCGAAATAAATTATCTATATTGGAGGAGATGGGGTGTTGGAATATAAACTATCACTCGTGGGCACATTTAAATCAGAAAACTTATTAGAATAAATTCATAAATTGGTGTCAAAAATAAATCCTTTTTAAGACTATTGTTTTATCTGGTCAATTGGACGTGAAAAAAAAACATGATGTATTTAGACACCAATTTTGAATATTTCGTGGGACAATTTCCTCGTTAACTAATTTTTTTTGATTTTTTGGGGGTGGTGGGAATAGTATAGAGGGTTATAAATGATACCATCGTTAGGTGGTATCATTTTGAATCCCTCTATACTTAAATTTACTGTCTGAAAAACATTATGTTTTTTTTTTTTTCACGTCCAATTTTTAGTGGGAGACAATTTCCTCGTTAACCAATTTTTGATTTTTCGGGGGGTGGTGGAGTAGTATATAGGGTGGAGAAATGATACCCTCGTTAGGTGGTATCATTTTGAATCCCTCTATACTACTCCCTTTATATGAGTAATATGATTATTCGCAACCCTATTACTTTTTGGGAAAGTTTCCAAGTGAATTCGGTGTGGTATGAACCTGGCACCAGGTCATGTTATTCTATCAGGGCTGAATATATATATTATCCGTTTTGATTTTGGGACCGCACCCCCCCCCCCCCCCCCCCCCCCCCCCCCCCCCCCCCCCACACACCACAAACACACACACACACACACCCTCACCCCCATGCAGCATGTTTAATATGGCATCGAGCCCGTTGGCCCGGCCTTAAATGACTTTAGCTGTTGATAGACCGTTAATCACAAACAAACAAACAAAACACTATAATTCATCCTAACGAGTACATACGTTGGCGGTGAATCTTACTGGTATTTACTCCCAAGTATTCTGTAACAAGGGTGCCCGTCACCGTATCAGGATTATATCTTTCGATGCTGAACGTTGTATACATGTATATTTTAGTGTTGATTGATACAGTATTCCCGTCTGTATATTGCATTGCTGTACAATTGACGTAACATCCCAAATCAATCACTGAAGTCCTTTCGGTGTCTTGTTTTCTACATTACAACTGTCTGGAGTTCGCTTTGTTTGTGCCTGTGACTTGAGAAATGGGACTTATCGGTTTTGCGTCCAGTGTACATCCTGATTAGCCTGTGCATCCGCACAGTCTGATCAGGATATACACTGTTCGCCACTCCATCAACGAATCAGCCTTCATGTTTCGAACAAGGAATATATATTGTTATCAAGCTTTTAGAGTCACTAAACTTTGTACGACTACAATGTTCGTAAGTGCCAATTTAGGATCGTCTAGAAATTTCAATGTCCTATGCCTATGCTCAATAAATGTAAATCCAATAATTGTTTACAAGAAAACGGTGTTAATGTGACAGTTACAGTTACGGCCCCCAGCTGTTTGATCAGGAGCTACAGTGGCCACAATTCCCATCAGACGCACTTCTCCAGTCACAGCCACATTCGCAGATAACGTGTTTGTTGTTTATACACTAACACATGTTATTTATTATAAATTGAGAAATGTCCACGTACCTGATTGGCCAGATGCTGGACACGTGGTTTTAAATAAAAAAATAATATTGACCTGAGAACAGCATATTGACTAGCTATATTGACCTAGGGGCGGTGCTTTAGATCATAAATACTGGAGAATATGTTACGATCAGTCATTTTAAGTCAAATGGTTGCATTAATTGGTCACAACATGCTTTTTGGAAAGGTTGGTAGTAGAATTACACCTTTCGTGTGCGCTGTTGACAAACTACACGAAACAACAAAAATAGTTTTGTTTTGAACTATTCTACCTCTGGTCAATATGTAGTCAATATCTGGTCAATATGTAGTCAATATCTGGTCAATCTGGGTGCAAAATCTGGCCAATCGCGTACATGGAATTTTTTCAATTTATAATAAAACAAGTATTGTATTTTTCTCTCGGTCAATACGTGGTTTTGTCGACACTACAAATGTGATATCAACCTCGGACTTCGTTCTCGTCGATATCACTTTCATAGGGTCGATACAACCACGCATTGACCTCGCAAAAAGGCAATAATTGTATATGATTGCATATGGTGGGATTTCGTAGTATCATAAAACAGTTTATTAAAACGCATACTCAAGGTGTATGATCACGTGGTACTAACAACAACAACAAGTACCGATTCAAAGTACGTATTATTTTATAGTGTCCTTATTACGTAACGGATTTTGATGAAATATGACGCATCTAACGCGTCTTGTTAAGATGCATTTGGTGGTCTCTGTATTTTCGCCCAAACTTCTGTCGTTTTTGAGAAGAATCGATTTCCGTGTCTCCTACACGGAAATCGATTCTTCGCAAAAACGACATAAGTCTGTGCCAAACTCCATGGACCACCAAATGCAGTTAATGAAGACGCGTTTGCCGCGCCATATTTCATCAAAATCCGTTGCATATTAAGGAAAATATCAAATAATATTTACTTTGGAGTGGGCGACGTTGTTGTTGTTGTAACCACGTGATCATGCACCTTGATACTACACTAGGCCTAGTGTAATACATAATGTAAATGAGATCGCTACAAATACGTGTTATTTGAAAATCACAGCGCCAGTGTGTGATGTTGTACTCATGCAATATTTCTAATGTAACCTATTAAACTATGTGGATTTCTTTCTACTGATATTCATTAAACTTGTGGACTTTTTTCCCAAGAAACTCGGCATAACGTCGTTTCTTATGAACTCTCGTTTTATAAATTTAACACATTAAACATTGCAAGACATTTCCAACCCTTTGAACCCGAAATCCCGCTATAGAGGTTTATGCAAACAGTGCAGATCCAGATGAGCCGGCTCGTAACGAGCCGTCTCATCAGGATCTGCACTGTTTGAAAGTAATTTTCATATTTTTGAGAACAACAAATACCCCCTTTTTATAAATGGAATAGTCTGAAAATCATTTTGCGATGATTGGATTGGTTGCAAATACAAGTATGCACGTTTACGAGTAAGCGAATATGTGACTGTGACTGGAGAAATTGGGCTCATGGTATTTGTGAACTGTATAGCTCGTGATCAAATGACACACTCATGTTGCCTGATAACGATCTACATGACGTGCGTTTAATTGACGGAATAGCGAACAGTGCATATCCTGATCAGACTGTGTGGATGCACATGCTGATCTGGATCTACACTGGTCGCAAAACACATCAGACCGATTTCTCCAGCTGCAGCTACATATAGCTGCATAGTCGACAAAATATGTGCTTAACCCTTTCACCCCTAAGTAACTGAATGGGCTGCGATATGTTAATTTTGCAACCAATCCAATCATCGCAAAATGATTTTCAGACTATTCCATTTATAAAAAGGGGATATTTGTTGTTCTCAAAACTATGAAAATTACTTTCAAACAGTGCAGATCCTGATGAGACGGCTCGTTACGAGCCGGCTCATCTGGATCTGCACTGTTTGCATAAACCGATATAGCGGGCTTTCGGGTTCAACGGGTTAAGCACGTATGCTGTGGACTATGATAAATACTAACTGTCTGTTTCACGAAAGCTGTCCACATTCAAAATGCAAAAACAATATATGTTTCGATAATATTAAATTATAGCAAAATATAACAATGATCCTTCTTTTTATTTTGTGAAATTTGGTCCAATATTGATTTTATTGCGAAAACAAAACAAAACAAGTTCTACTTGTGAAATCCCCAATCTAACTTTTGTGTTCCTAGGTAGATAATTTCCAAGCTTTCTAGCTAGGTTTCAGAGTCTTTTCTTTAGTTTTTCGACTCCTCCTCCAGGTTCTCCACCTCTTTTTCTCCCATGTTAAATTCCCATATACAAATCAATTTTTAGTAATAAAATCAATATTGGACCAAATTTCACGAAATAAAAGGAAGGTTCATTCTTGAATTTTAACAAAAATTAATATTATGGAAAGAAATATTGTGTTGGCATTGTTTATATCGCCGTATAATTTGGGCAGGTTTCGTGAAACAGACAGTAGATATACACACACTAAATAAAAGGACTTACCCCGTTTAGTTTGAAGGTCGTGGGTTTTATTTTACAATCGTTCGTTTGTGGAGCTAGGAACAAATCCGGACGGAAGACCGGCCACAAACCCCATTCGTCCTGTCACAGCAACTGCTGACCGCTGACCGCCTGTGTGCTTTACATTACAGATACAGACAACAGGGTGGACCTGTGCTATCGCCTTGATCCTGACCATCTGGACAGTGATGCTCTGCACCGTCTCCGGCGCCAATGCGGATCGGGTAAGCCATGTGTGGATTGCAACGCTCAACACATTTTATTTGACTACATTCTTCACATTAACATGATTAACCATTTCACCCCTAAGTAAATTGTATGTATTTTGATTGAGTTTGATGTTAATTTTGGACTTTTAGACTAGTCCATTCATGAAAATGCGGTATTTTTGTTCTCAAAAATATTAAAATTTCTTTCATAAAGTGCAGATCCTGTTGAGACGGCTCGTCACGAGCCGGCTCATCTGGACCTGCACGGTTTGCATAAACCTATATAGCGGGCTTTCGGGTTCAAAGGGTTAATATGAACATAAAGTATTTCTGAATTATGTAAAGACATGACGTCTAAGATATTCAATATGATGTACCGCTATTGCATTTTATATCAAATAATTGAATTGATCAGAGTTGGCTATCGCTGGAGAAACGAAGACAGTATGTCAGGGTGTCGCTCCCGATTTAGCAGACTAGACAAACAGAATAACATAACTAGAGCAGCTTGAGCTGCATCAACGGTTTGAGCCTCAAACATTGATTTCATGTGTAACTAAGCTTTAGCCCAAGGTGTAAACTATCGGTTGCAAAAAGAATTTCTGAAGTTTTAGAATGAACAGTCCAACATTATTGTGTTCGCATCATTACACTGATGTGGGGCCGGTTAGCTTAGAGGTAGAGCGATGGACTCGGAGCGAGGGATACCGGGTTCGATCCTCAGCCAAAGTTTTAGCTAAAGGACTGAAATATCGACTACACCAAAAACAATTGAAATCGAATGATAAATAACGAAGCTGACGTCACATCCGTTTGCTCTATTTTGAAAACTTGAAAAAATACGTATCTTTGACATCGAATAGAGCCGTAAGTAGTCAAGATATAGCTCTGAAAATTATCATCTTTCATGCGGCTGACACTCCCCTATCACCCTGGCAAGAAATTATGTTGCTGTCAGTACTGTACAAATTGGAAAACGTTTGTAAAGACCACCCGTTATCAGCCCAAATTCGGCAAAATCGTTGAAAAGTATGTACATTATTCAACTTCAAATGCATATAGCTCTTTTATTTGAGCAGATAGCCGAAAACTTTCAGTGAATCTGAGATAGAGAATTTTGTCAGCTTTCCAATGCAAAAAGAATTCTTGAAATCGGTTGGAAAATAAGGAAGTTATAGGAAGTATGACGTCACTTCCGTTTTCGTGGAAAGTAAGCAATAAAAGATATCTGAAAAAATTTTCTGAGTCTCTGCTCACACTTGATCCGAATCGGCTTGCAAAATTTGAAGTCGATCAGACCAGCGGTTTGGTGTAGATGGAGGGAGCCCGTAAGTCAGCGGATGATTATTTTTCGATAGTTATCGCCCTTAAATTGCAGTTTACGCCATTTGTAAATACACCTAATAAAATTAAATATGTGCAATATTCCGCCAGTGAAGTTTTCGTTTGTTTTTCACCATAGGCCTGGCACAAAGCGGGACAGTTTTAGCTAAAGGACTGAAATATCGACCGCAGCAAGAAATTTTGAAATCTATTGATAAATAACGAAGCTGACGTCACATCCGTTTGCTCTATTTTGAAAACTTGAAAAAAAGACGTTCATCTTTGACATCCAATAGAACCGGAAGTAGTCAAGATAGAGATCTGAAAATTATCATCTTTTCTGCGCCTGACACTCCCCTATCACACTGGCAAGAAGTTATGTTGCTGACATTACTGTACAAATTGGAAAACGTTTGTAAAGACCACCCGTTATCAGCCGAAATTCGGCAAAAATTCGGCAAAATCGTTGAAAAGTATGTACATTTTTCAACTTCAAATGCCTATAGCTCTCTTATTTGACCAGATAGCCGAGAACTGTCAGTGAATTCGAGATAGAGAATTTTGTCAGCTTTCCAATGCAAAAAGAATTTTTGAAATCGGTTGGAAAATAAGGAAGTTATAGAAAGTATGACGTCACTTCTGGTTTCGTGGAAAGTGGCATTAAGAGATATCTGAAAATCTCTGAGTCTCTGCTAACACTTGATCCGAATCGGCATGCAAAATTTGAAGTCCATCCGACCAGCGGTTTGGGCTGTAGACTGAACGGCTGAATAAAAAAACAAACAAAAACTAGAGCAGCTGAAGCTGCATCAACGGTTTGAGGCTTGATGTACTGACAAACGTACACTGGCAAAGTGATTAGAAGACATTGCCAATGACGAAAACATATGAAACTCAAAAAAAATTGATGCAATTCCAATGAAATTGAAAAAATAAAGTTTTGTATTTTCAGAATCGCTTGACTATCCTAAGCATTTTTCATTATATAACGTTCTACGAAATGTGTACCGTTAACCCCTAGTCTGACATTGAAGTTGAGACGATTCTAAAGCACTCACAGCATGTCAGTTCGTATATAAAACCAGTGTCTGATACAGCCCACCATACCTGTCTGGCCTCCACCTCGAAGTTTGTCAGCTGTACACACTGTTCTAGGCGGCTAAGTTTATATGCTCGTTCTCAAACTTCAAATGCATGTAGCTCGCGCATTTGAGCAGATAGCTAAAAACTACCAGCGAATCGGAGATAGAGAATTTTATTGGCTTTTTAATGCAAAAAAAATATTTGAAATCGGTTGAATAATAAGGAAGTTCAATTTTTTTTAAAAACTTCAAATGCCTACAACTCTCTCATTTGGGCAGATAGCCAAAAACTACCAGCGAAACGGAGATAGAGAATTTTGTTGGCTTTTTAATGCAAAAAAAATATTTGAAATCGGTTAGATAATAAAAAAGTTATGACCATTTCAAATTTGAAAAATTGAAAAAAAACGTCCAAGTTTGAAAGACAATAGAATCAGAACTATTCAAGCCATTGCTCTGAAAAATATCATCTTCTGTGCGGATGAATGTCCCGCGTGACGCTGTCAAAAAAATTATGTTGCTGAGATTACTGTACAAATTGGAAACTGTTTTCAAAGACCACCCGTTAAAATAAAATAAAAATCTGAAATTGTTGATTTTTTTCATTTTTCTCAATTTCACATGTCTATAGCTCTCTCATTTGAGCAGATAGCCAAACATTGTCAGCGAAGCGAAGATAGAGAATTCTCGCAGCTTTACAATTCAGAAAGAATTTTTGAAATCGGTTGGAAAATAAGGAAGTTATAGGGAATTATATGATATATGACGTCACTTCCGGTTTCGTAAAAAGTGACGTCATGAGAATTCTGAAAATTGCGTTATTCTCGTCTCACTGTTGATGCGAATCGGTATACAAAATTTGAAGTCGATCCGACCAGCGGTTTGGGCTGTAGTCTCGACGGCTGAATAAAAAGAAAAAGAAAAAAAAGAACTAGAGCAGCTGAAGCTGCATCAACGGTTTGAGGCTTGATGTACTGACAAACGTACACTGGCAAAGTGATTAGAAGACATTGCCAATGACGAAAACATATGAAACTCAAAAAAAATTGATGCAATTGCAATGAAATTGAAAAAATAGTTTTGTATTTTCAGAATCGCTTGACTATCCTAAGCATTTTTCATTATATAACGTTCTACGAAATGTGTACCGTTAACCCCCTAGTCTGACATTGAAGTTGAGACGATTCTAAAGCACTCACAGCATGTCAGTTCGTATATAAAATGAAAATTGTTTATATTGTTACTGTGTGATTTAACGTGACGCTGTCAAACTTCAAATGCATGTAGCTCTCTCATTTGAGCAGATAGCTAAAAACTACCAGCGATGCGGAGATAGAGAATTTTATTGCCTTTTTAATGGAAAAAAAATATTTGAAATCGGTTGAATAATAAAAAAGTTATGACCATTTCAAATTTAAAAAAATATTTGAAATCGGTTAGATAATAAAAAAGTTATGACCATTTCAAATTTGAAAAATTGAAAAAAAAACGTCCAAGTTTGAAAGACAATAGAATCAGAACTATTCAAGCCATTGCTCTGAAAAATATCATCTTCTGTGCGGATGAATGTCAAAAAATTATGTTGCTGAGATTACTGTACAAATTGGAAACTGTTTTCAAAGACCACCCGTTAGATTTAGCCGCAGCCACAGGCATTCGGCCTGTTTCGGCTTTCATCGGTATAATTATCATGATTATGTTGAACGACAAAGAAAATAAAAAAATGAAAGAACCAAACTTCAAATGCCTACAACTCTCTCATTTGGGCAGATAACCAAAAACTACCAGCGAAACGGAGATAGAGAATTGTGTTGGCTTTTTAATGGAAAGAAAATATTTGAAATCGGTTAGATAATAACAAAGTTATGAACATTTCAAATTTGAAAAATTGAAAAAAAAAACTTCAAATGCATGTAGCTCGCGCATTTGAGCAGATAGCTAAAAACTACCAGCGAAACGGAGATAGAGAATTTTGTTGGCTTTTTAATGGAAAAAAAATATTTGAAAGCGGTTAGATAATAACAAAGTTATGAACATTTAAAATTTGAAAAATTGAAAAAAAAATGTAGCTCGCGCATTTGAGCAGATAGCTAAAAACTACCAGTGAACCGGAGATAGAGAATTTTATTGGCTTTTTAATGCAAAAAAAATATTTGAAATCGGTTGAATAATAAGGAAGTTATGACCATTTCAATTTTTTTTAAAAACTTCAAATGCCTACAACTCTCTCATTTGGGTAGATAGCCAAACACTACCAGCGCGAAACGGAGATAGAGAATTTTGTTGGCTTTTTAATGCAAAAAAAAATATTTGAAATCGGTTAAATAATAAAAAAGTTATGACCATTTCAAATTTGAAAAATTGAAAAAAAACGTCCAAGTTTGAAAGACAATAGAATCAGAACTATTCAAGCCATTGCTCTGAAAAATATCATCTTCTGTGCGGATGAATGTCCCGCGTGACGCTGTCAAAAAATTATGTTGCTGAGATTACTGTACAAATTGGAAACTGTTTTCAAAGACCACCCGTTAAAATAAAATAAAAATCTGAAATTGTTGATTTTTTTAATTTTTCTCAATTTCACATGTCTATAGCTCTCTCATTTGAGCAGATAGCCAAACATTGTCAGCGAAGCGAAGATAGAGAATTCTCGCAGCTTTACAATTCAAAAAGAATTTTTGAAATCGGTTGGAAAATAAGGAAGTTATAGGGAATTATATGATATATGACGTCACTTCCGGTTTCGTAAAAAGTGACGTCATGAGAATTCTGAAAATTGAGTTATTCTCGTCTCACTGTTGATGCGAATCGGTATACAAAATTTGAAGTCGATCCGACCAGCCGTTAAAATAAAATAAAATTCGGCCTGTTTCGGCTTTCATCGGTATAATTATCACGGCAGAATAAAAAAAAAAACAAAAAAACCAAGGAATACAATAGGTTTTCGGCGAAGCTGAAAGCCGCCTCAAACCTAAAAAGAAAAAAAAAACCAACGAAAACAAAAGGTTTGAGGAATCAAATTCCTCAAACCTAAATATACATATGTAGTTCAATGGCATGCAATGGCCCACTACTAGAAAGGTACGTTTTCAAGGTGCATGCCCACTCAGTAGGCACATGTTTTTTTATAGGAATTAAATAAAATTACCAGTGCCCGCTATACATATATATTCATTTAGTAATATGTATTTACTGATAGTGACTCACGGTGGTATCAGGCTATTCAATATGCAAATGAGGCATGATTTTTTTTTATTATTTATACTAATTAAATGCGTCACCTGAAAAATAATGTTTTCGACAGATTATAAAGTATATATGATCATTGCACATCAACAAATAAATGCAGAGAGTAAATAATAACGTCCGTTAACATTTTAAGGAAACACACTTATCGCCCCTGATATAATTGCGGAAAATTTTGTCTGATATAAAATGTGTAATAATGCCAATCAGTACGTGGAGTAATGGTGAATGGGATGTTTCTTTTGCCAGAAAATGTCTCAGGTGATGTACCTGGTATAAAGAACCGTTTGTGCCTACTGAGTGGGCATGTACCTTTAAGTAGAAAACACATGTAAGTCTATTGAAAGTGCATGTTTGTTTTAGAGCTTAGATCACCTACGTGTGCATGTATTAACCATAATAGTCACATGATACTTATGCTACTTATGTTATTGCGGCAGGAGTCGTGGTTTAATATCCGGACTGCGGACGGCGACATTCAGGAGAAGATAACCCTGACTGGTACTGAGGAGGATATCACCCTGGCTGACGGACACACCCGGGTCATTTACGACTACCAAACGGTATAACTAGTGCACACTCTCTCTAAACCCAAACACACGTCGAATAACCTATCACTACACGTGCTTCATTTCCGTGGATGTTACTGTAGTTCATTTTGAAAGATAAAGTATGTTCGTGATTGCAAAACACGTGTATTTGTTTTATCTTGAACGGCTGATATACCTGAATTACATTAGACTATCAAACGGTATGACTACAGCGAAACGGCTCTAAATCCAAATAGCATCCACATAACTTATAGTTGCGGGCAGTAACAAAATTCCCGTGCCACCCGCATATCTGAAGAGATAATTCCCGGAACTATGTAACATATTGCTACATATATGTGGTGGGTGGCAGGTGGAAGTATGTGATGGGTAATTTAAAGACCGGGGTTCATCCTTACCGGAATTTCGACTGGAGACCTGGCTTGGCCCTCACATATGTCTTTGGCATTTTGTATGTGACAGTTGAATCTGGTTATACCCCTTATGTGAGTATTACAATTTTTTGTAATCTATTTTAAACAAACAAACAAACAAACAAACAAACAAACAAACAAACAAACAAACAAACAAACATATATGTATTTATTTTCTTTGGATGGCTCATTAGTTACCGATCCCTCGTTGCATAAATAATCGAAGGATGACACAGTTGCTAGTGGTGATGTACAGTGGAATCTCTCTAAACCGAACACCAATACAACATATCGATGGTCTAGTAACATAAGGTCTTTAAAGCATAGCAGTTACGACCTTATGTTACTAGACCATCGATATGTGATCTTTTTTTGATTGGTTTCTTTGTCATTTATCTCATATGTTAATGTGTGTTCATGATGACAAAGCACTCAGATACGTGGCAGAAGGGTCATGTGCCTGATTTACAACTACCATGATGTTATACAGGTCTCAAACTGAGTAGGCATCGAGCCTTTTGACAACTTTGCAAATCCGAATATTTATATTATTGTTTTCATTACCATCAGGGCTTTATGACAGTGCGACTAAATGGAGATGGTGTCGACAAGTGTTTGGTATCTACGTTCGAGAGGAGGGGTCTCGAATCACCAAGCAGCGAACAAGTGACACAGGAGGTAAATATGTATATGTGTATGTATGTCAGGGATAATATATTTACATGTAAACATAATCCAGGGGGCCGTTTCACTAAACTTTATAAGACTAAAATGTTCGTAAGTGCAAAATTATTATAGTCTGTAAATTTCACACTAACAATGTTTGCTTGTAAACAATTATTGGATTTATATTTATTGAGCATAGCAAAAAAATAAAGTCTATGCTCAATAAATGTAAATCCATCAATTGAAATTTTCAGACGATCATAAATTTGCACATACGAACATTTTAGTCGTACGAAGTTTAGTGAAACGGGCCCCAGGACTGCGATCATCTTAAACAAAATAAACGGCAGTCATGCACTTATATTCTAAATAGCATGACTCAAAGACTAAACATGAATAGTAGGAGTATATCCCATTGTCTTTTGTTTATGTATGTCGTACTTCTTTCTTCTGATTGGAGGAAAACAATGTCCTTGATTACGTTACATTTCTTGAAACGTTGACAGTTGATTCGCTGAGACTAGAGAACATGCAATCATTGACCAATCCAACTTTCTGAGTTCGCGCATTGATAACCGAGTATATGCTCAGAAACATTTTTGTTCGTATAATCGCATTCCCATGTTTGCGATAGCGTAAACCCGTATGAGCGTTCGCATTCGGAATTCGCACAATAATGCGCCGTATCGGTATGTGTTGCAATTGTTTAAAGTTCCACCATTATGGCAAGTCAAATGCCCAATAATTCTTCAAAACCAGTCTTGAGAAGCTCTAGTTGCCGCCAGTAACTCTGCATTACCTTCCATAGCATAAACGGACGGTACATGAGAGTCAAACCCAGGTTTGCGGGATTATTGTGCATTTGGCTTGCCATAGACTGTCTCAGCCATATCTAATGAACCACACACTCATGTTGTTGTCAGATGACCCGTGACAACGATGACCAGTTTTCGGAGACGGACTATTACGTGGACACAAGCAGCGAGGTTAACCCCGCCATTCTCTCGGAGAGGTCACGTGACATGTGCAGCCAGCTCCCTGTAAATTGGATGACGGAGAAACCACAGACCAGTTCAGGTACAGTAAATATCTTGTTTTATGTAGGCCACCGACTTTTTTTAAGAACATTGTTGACATATTGTGATCTTGCATTTTTACAAATTATAAGAAACTGACAAGCGATCCTTGATAATCATCCAACTGTATACATGTACATTGCAATGTATTACAGTTGTTCATTTCCATTAAAGTATACCTCATTATACAATGGTATCTTCTTCAAGAATTGTGTAGAGGAAGTAAATGTAATGGTAAATGGTATAGGCCGAAATCAGATTGTGTATACAGTCGAACGTCTCTAAACCGGACACACACACACGTTAGTTGTGCTTAATTTTGATACCTTTCCTTGCCATTTACATCCAATGATAATGTATATTCATGATCGCAATGCACCCACGATTGTCTTGAAGTAGTCATTTGTCTGTTTTACAGTGAAACCTTTCTAAACCGGTCACCCTGTGGACATCCACTGTACTGGGGGACATCCCAGGGCGTCCGGTTTAGAGAGGGTCCACTGTATATGATTTATCCCGTCAACACAGTGCGTATATCCAGTCAATACTATTTTTGCATTTTACAGCCATTTTTACGTGTTGACGGGATAAATAGAATAGTAGGTTAGTGCCGTGAATGGGAAAACATATCTGGCGCGGCACGGAAACGGGATGTGCTCGGCAGAGCCTCGCCCATCCTGTTTCCTGAGCCTTGCCAGATATGTTTTCCCATTCACGGCACTAACCTACTATTCTCTATTTCTACACCCAACTTGTTCAATTTGACCTTTACCAGATTTCAGTCTGACCATATAAGTACAGTGAATATGTGTTGAACGTTTCCAAACGAAACAAGCAAAAAGGACTGGAAAACGAAGTGAAAACGATCGTTTTGTACAATGAAATGCATAGAAACGATTATCTTCTTTCTTTTTTTTTTGACCAAATCTCGTGGGCCATTGAAACACAATGGAATGCAAACCGTCAATATTGTTTTCCTCGTGAGTTCATAATGGTCAGTGCCGAAATTACTTTTCAACTCGTAAATTAGTTCCTTTAAATCATTATTAAATTAAATGTGTTTATTTTATTTATATTTATTTAGGCGCATATAAATTGCGATTGGTGTACGTGTATAACAAAAAGGTTATTTGATTTGTATGTGAATATATACCAATCATAACGCCACTCAACCATATAGCACGCGGCGGAACTCGTACAAATATCCACATACAAATAAAATAACCTATAAATACTAACAAGGTTTCCCTGATTTGTTCATCAGTTGATGTCCATGGGCGCCAGAAGAGGCGCTGTCGCAGGGAGTGCCGGGCCTACTGTAGCTGCTGTCCCCGCGATTGTGGAGTCAGATGTAGTATGAACTGCTCCTGGTAGACACCGCGGCGATATCCATGTATATTTACACTGTCTTTAAAGGTCGTATGAACAGATTTTTATGCCACAGGTCTTGAAGAGCCGGGTGGCATATTGTTTTCTCAAAATGGCCATATCATCTACATAAGTTCCTTAATCGCTTCAATACTTCAACACTTCATTCATTGGTATGTGTGCCACACCTGCCTTTTCATAATTTATATGACCTTCGCCTTTTGACCTTCACCAGGTTACTTAAATGACTTAACAATTTTGGTTAAACAGTTCGTCACAGTTTCTCAAAATGGCCATATCATCTACATAAGTTGCTTAATCGCTTCAATACTTCAACACTTCATTCATTGGTATGTGTGCCACACCTGCCTTTTCATAATTTATATATCCTTCGCCTTTTGACCTTCACCAGGTTACTTAAATGACTTAACCACTTTGTCACAGTTTCTCAAATATGCTGCAGGTGGCATCCGCGTTCGATAGACCCAGTTCTTGTTTTATTTATTTTTTTAAACATTTTGTAAACTGGTAGACAAAAGAAATAAAATAATTTTTTTACATTTTTCGTTGTATATCATCATAAATTATCAAATTCATGTAGTGTACTAAAATAATGAGAACAAAATCACTTAGACTTAATATTATAAGTTATTGTGATTCTACACAGGCTATATGGTGTAATATTGCCGGTCTGGAGGTATGTTCACCCGAGGCGATAGAGCAGTGGACTATAAATTAAATTACACGATATAAAAAAACTGTCATAAAGTCGTTTTCGATGGATTTCTTACTCCATATTTAGTTTGTTTTCGTTTAATAAAAAAAAATAATATTCATTTACGCCTTTATATTAAAACTGACGGTAGAAAATCGAATCTCGGATTATTTTTCTTCCTGAAAAAAAACCCCGCAAAGATCAAAATAAGAGATATGCTTATACGGCCAAATAACGGATCTGCGGTATGACAAATACGATTACACCATATAGCCTGTGTAGAATCACAATAACTTCTAATATAAAAAATAATATTTCACCTAATTAAGCTATTCAAACCTTTTTTTTTAGTATTTGTTATTTTAACATGCGGTTTTCAGCATTTATTTTATATTATCAAATTGTATTACATGTATTTACAAGCATTAAAAGAAGTCGTTCACATGACCTTTAAATTACAATAGGGACAACGGGACACTTTGAGGACCCCATTGTGTTTAATTTACACGGGTTTCACTGCGATTTATTTCATTATCGTGTCTGTTCATGTTTTAAAATGACAGAAATTGGTCATGGAGTGCTTAATTACAGTGTCACTTCTCTGAACGGGACATCCGGGGACTCCCAGGGTGGCTGGTTTAGAGAGGTTTGACGTCATTAAAATACATGACGTTCATCGTCGTTGTCAATAACGTCACGTTACTGACCGGCAACGTCGCTGTTCTATGAAGTGCGACAAAATTACTTAAAACAATAATAGTGCTAATTTTAACGCAATATTTGGTTATTTACATTGTGGAAACTATCAGAACATGCAATGTAACTATAAATAATAAAACCATGGGCTGTTGCGTTTACTGTAGTAGTAAAACATTTGATATGTTAGTCCGTGGAGTCCTCATGGGCTGTTGCGTGTACTGTATTAGGAAACAAAATTCTCTGTTTAAAGTTTAAAGCCCATGGTTTTATTACTTAACGATATAAGTAGAAATCGCCAACATCGCTATATGCCCTTTGTTAGAGTGTTTATGGCGTTGATCTCAACCAGTGATCATGTAGTTACAACAACAACAATGGCTGAAAGTTTTGAAAGCGCGCCCACTCCAAAGTAAGTATTATTTGATATTTTCCTTAATATGCAACGGATTTTGATGACATATGGCGCAGCAAACGCGCCATCATGAGCTGCATTTTGTGGTCCCGGGAGTTCGGCACAGACTTATGTAGTTTTTGCGAAGAATCGATTTCCAAAGTTAGTATTATTTGATATTTTCCTTAATATGAAACGGATTTTGATGAAATATGGCGCAGCAAACGCATCTTCATGAGCTAACGGAAATCGATTCTTCGCATATGCTTGGACCAAAGTACAGATACCACCAAATGCAGCTTAACTAGACGAGTTTGATGCGCCATATTTCATCAAAATCCGTTACATAATAAGGACAAAGTTAAAGAATACGTACTTAATTTGAATCGGATGGCTTCTGGAAGTTTCAGAACTTGTTGTTGTTGTTTTAACCACGTGAGCATACACCAACAAGATTTTACAACCATCGACAGAAATAAATTCAATATTCTAAAATGATCGTGCAATAACTTACTTGTGGCTTTAACTGGAGAAATGTGGCTTATTGGATTTGTCACAATCGTAGCTGCTGATTAAATAGCACACTCCTGGGGGCCGTTTCACTAAACTTCGTACGACTAAAATGTTCGTAAGTGCAAAATGATGATAGCCTGTAAAATTCACATTAGCAATGTTTTCTTGCAAACAATTATTGAATTTACATTTATTGAGCATAGGCTGCATATGCAGCCTATGCTCAATAAATGTAAATCCATAAATCGTAATTTCCAGACGATCCTAAATTTGCATTCAGTACGAACATTTTAGTCGTACAAAGTTTAGTGAAACGGGCCCCTGCTGCCTGATAATATATCCTCGGTTAATGTTACATGTACATACATATATATTGCCACCATTCCGTGTAGTACTACCGTATGAACTGAGAGATGTTTTATTAATAAAACTGTGTAACAAAAATTATTATTTCTTGTATGCTTGTACAGTACAGTGGAACCTCTCTAAACCGAACACCAATGTAACGTCTGTGATCTCAATTCTAATGGGTTTCTTTGTCATTTATCTCAGATGATAATGTCTTTTCATTTTTGCAAAGCATCCAACTACGTATCGGAATGGTAAAATACCTGATTTACAGTGAAACATCTCTGAACAGGACACCATGGGAACCTCCCAGGATGTCCGGTTTAGAGAGGTTCAACTGTATTCTTCGTACTTACCAGGGGCCCGTTTCACCACAGGCGATTGAACTCCCCACCTACATAGCCCCTTAGATAAATCAATCTGGTCCAACTATAGTACGTATATAGACGTATACATTTATAATAGTATAGGTGTGGTGGGGGGGGGGGGCTCTGAATGTGGAGAGGGAACTTCAATCGCCTGTGGTTTCACTAAACTTTGTATGACTAAAATGTTCGTAAGTGCAACTTTAGGATCGTCTGAAAATTTCAATTGATGAATTTACATTTATTGAGCAGCCTATACATGCTCAATAAATGTAAATCCAATAATTCTGCACTTACGAACATTTTCGTCGTACGAAGTTTATTGAAACGGACCTCTGTATACCGGTGCAAACATGGACATGTGCCTCCGTATGGTGAACCGGGAATTACCGTACATACGACCAGCGTAGCCCCAGGTCAGCGTGCGCATTCCCGCGTAGTCAGATCAGCGTGTACACTGGCCGCTACAGTGGGGTCAGCGTGTAAGTGCACACACGAACGAACACGACAGGTTGGTTTCAACCTGTCGTGTTCGTTCGTGTGTGCACTTACACGCTGACCCCACTGTAATTCATGTATAAAAAAAAATGTAAATATTTTTCTGCATTTTTTCTCATTTCGCATCAAAAGTGTATGTTTTTACCACTCAACTGAGTGGTAACAACATATACTTTGGGTGGTAGCGAACCAACCTGTCGTGTTCGTTCGTGTGTGCACTTACACGCTGACCCCACTGTATTCCATTGGTTCAGTCAGTATGAAGTTCTTTGATCCAAATGTAATCCCGATACTGCATAAACTTAATAGTTTCGTTATGGTTTTGAGAATTATATATTTCTTTAATATAAATAATATTAAATCATCTCTCATGTAAGATCTCCTATGTGATACATAGGCTACTATATGCATTATGCCCGCAACAGCAGCCTATTACAATCGTTCAAAATAACCATGTTGGAACTCACTTAATCAAAGCATGACGGCGATTTCTAACTACATGTACATGCATTTCCAAGATCTATCCTTCATATGCGTTATAAACGTGTAGCACTCGCGCAAATGTTCCTACTGTCTGTTTCATGAAAGCTGCCCAAATTGTACGGCTATATAAACAATGCAAAAACAATATTTTTGTCGACAATATTTAATTAAAGTAAAATTCAAGAATGAACATTCTTTTTATTTCGTGAACATGGGTCAAATAAAACGATTTCCCCATGTTAAATCCTCATATATATCTCCACAGAGTGAAGATGTATATAGGGATTTAACATGGAGACATGTTTAGATTTTCAAAAATACTGGAACATTTTAAAAATCTAACTTTTGTTTTCTTAGTTAGATAATTTCCAAGCTATGTAGCCAGATTTCGGAGTCAATCCTACCACAGCTCATACGCCTCCTTTTCTCTAAAATAAATCAATAATAAAATCAATATTTGACCAAATTTCACGAAATAAAAAGAAGGTTCATACTTAAAAATATTGTTTTTGCATTGTCTATATGGCCATAGCATATGGGTAGGTTTCGTGAAACAGACAATAGTTGTTGATAAACAAAGCCATGTTATATAGACACGGAGAGACTTCGTGTATGTGAGCAGCTTGCTTGTGGTGTGTCGATCAAAATGTGAAGTGTTTCATTTTAAACTTAGAAATGAGCCAGTCTCCCTTGTATCGCGTAAAGCTATCAACCCGTTCTATCATAAATTAACATGATTGAACTGTGATGTGTTAATTTTCCAACTAATCCAAGATTCCAAAAAAATATTTTCGGACTAATATACGTACATGTATTTATAAAAATGGGTGTTTTTTTTTTCTAATTAAGATGAAAAGTATTTGTAAAAAGTGCAGATCTTGGTGAGACGGCTCGTTACGAGCCGACTCGTCTGGATCTACACTGTTTTGAAACACTGCTGTTAGAGGTACATGTATGTACAGCTGAACCGGTTAAACCGTAATACGTGGAAGTTTGGTAGTTGGTATGTAGCTTCACAATGCGTGTATAATGTTCACCATGAACTGAGATGCTTAATCCGATCCTCTGGATTATCTCCCCATTTTGTAATTAGAATATAATTTTGTAACTATTTATTTTAAGTCGTAAAACTTTTAAAATGGATATGGTTGAAACTTGGTATGTAAATTTATACTATTTGGTATACGAATTCCTTATGGTGGGTAGATGCGCATTACATTTAAGCCTGTGAATAAAGGCCAGCCATGGGAAGAGAACACTATGCCCTTTGTTCGGTTCGCAACGTATCCATTAGTAAAGCATACGATACGAATACACTAGGATTCTGCATATACAATGTGCTTGTACTTCCGAACGATAGGAAACACAAGTATATGTATTACGTTGTGTAATATACTACGCTTACAATTGTCAGTGCATATACATGTACATATCGGGCCGTGATATTTCGATTCTAATCAAGATATTTAACAGTACAATCCCGAAACTGATAGCGTTGACAGCCTGATAATATTCAAAATGGCTCGTTAACATACCACTGAATGTCCCTGTGAATACTATGAACACAGTTAGTTGCCCCTGACTAGGCTGCACGAATGGGCGGGCTAATCTCGGACAACACTGTTACATGTTAGTGCAGTTACTTCCCCTCAACTGTCGAGACATCGTACTCACAAATTGACATCTTAATTATTCTGCCTACCTGTAGAATGTATTGACAGTATACAGCGTGAATTATTGTCTCCACTGTTACATGGAGGATAAGGCCATGCCAATTTTCTTCTCTGTTAAGCGTCCACTCAGATGTTCAAAAACCTACCTACGTAATACGTATCCGGTAAAAACAAGCAAAGCCTTGAAAAAAACAAAGGTAAATGTATGGTAAAAACTTCCTCAAACCTTTGCAGTGTGCAAAGGGTTGAGGAAGTTTTTAACATAAATTTAAATTGCCGCGAAATAATAAGCAAACACTCTTATTAAACTTAGTAAGTGTAAATTCATGAACGGATTTAAAACTTAGACAAGTCCCAAATAAATTTTCATATTACTTCACCAGTAAATAGTGTAAAATAGCATACACAGTTTGTTTGTTTTTTCATAGAACCACTCTCAAAATCTACCCGCATGCGGACGCTGAACAGAGGAAGAACGCTGTACGGCAGAACCGGTAAACCAGGGTTTATGGAACGACATGACTGCCTTAACTAAACTAATATTGTTATCTTATGTGGATTCATCTTTATTTTATATGGATTAATCTTCATCTTATGTGGAATCGTATTTATCTTATGTGTATTCATCTTTATCTTATGTGGATTTGTATTTATCTTATGTCGATTCGTATTTATCTTATGTCAATTCGTCTTTATATTATGTGGATTCGTATTTATCTTATGTCGATTCATCTTTATCTTATGTCGATTCGTATTTATATTATGTGGATTCGTCTGTATCTTATGTGGATTCGTCTTTATCTTATGTCAATTTGTCTTTATATTATGTGGATTTGTATTTATCTTATGTCGATTCATCTTTATCTTATGCCAATTCGTCTTAATCTTATGTCGATTCATTTTTATATTATGTGGATTCGTATTTATCTTATGTGTATTCATCTTTATATTATGTCAATTCATATTGTTGTTGCGGGAAAGAAATAGCCGGTGTCAACACACATATCGCTCCAATAAATAAACCCCATGTTAACAATGTTCGACATAAAGACGAAACGACAGAACATAAAGAGAACTGCATTTAAATACAAAACTACATAAGATAAGAAGAACCGACCCAGACCAGGTATAAATACGAACCCACATAAGATTAAGATATACCCACAAAAGATATTCCGCCCCCAACCCCCCTGCTGACAAAATTGACCTTACGGCATATGCGATCAGAGTAGCCCCAGATCAGCATGTGCCCCCGCACAGTCTTATCAGGGCCTACGCTGTTCGTTATTCCATCAATGGAGTAGCATTAATGACACTAGCAAGACGATTAGAATCGAGTCATTTTCTGTGTGAGTTTGCAAAAGGAATTCTATATCCAATTAGTGCCAATTATTTTGAACGCCATACTGTCCCATTTCTCAGCCCGGCGGCCCATGTAAAGACGAACCAACATACGATCATAACATACAAAATTAAAAAAGTGAGTTGACGTAAGCTAAAGACAATTTGACCTAATATAAAGACGATCCTACATAATATATAGACGAACTGACATACGTAAAAATGAACTGACATAAGATAAAGACGAATCCACACGAGATAAGGACGAACTGACATAAGATATAGACGAACTGACATAATATAAACACGCATCCACACGAGATAAAGACGAACTGACATAAGATAAAGACGAATCCACACAGGATAAAGACAAACTGACATAAGATAAAATCGAACTGACATGAGATAAAGACGAATCCACACAAGATAAAGACAAACTGATATAAGACAAAGACGAACTGACATAAGATAAATACGAAACCATATAAGAGCAGTACATGTCTTCAGTTAAGGCAGTCATGACGTTCCATAGTTTGCCCTAATGCCATGGTGTAACATCTCCACACATTCGTGTAGCTGTGGCGCCCTGGAATTACGGTAATATATGTTCTCTCTTGGTTAATCCATACCAATCTTTTTGTTTTATATTTGTGATCTTGAGCCTCGTACTGGGAACCCGTCTTATTACTATAAGTGATAACCGTACATTGCATCGATGGCTTATGATCAGCATTGTCCGTGGACCACCTGGGCGGCTCTGTGTCTATGGTTGTCACAAACCCCCATGTAATCGCTGGGAATCAGGGGGCCGTTCACTAAACTTCGTACGACTAAAATGTTCGTAAGCGCAAAATTACGATAGTCTGTAAATTTCTCATTAACAATGTTTTCTTGTAAAAACTTATTGGATTTACATTTATTGAGCATATGCAGCCTAAATTCAATAATTGTAAATCCATCAATTTAAATTTCCAGACGATCCTAAATTTGCACTTACAAACAGTTTAGTCGTACGAAGTTTAGTGAAACGGGCCCCAGATCACGTGTTCCCCAACATGCGATAATCTTAAGCCAATCGTACGTCGAAGTAGTATTACCGCGAGAGATCTCGCGGGTAAGCCGACAAAATGGAAAGACACATCAGATGTTGTCATGAGCTAACTTGATAAATGCTCATGATGGCATACCATTTGTTAATACTAAAAGGGCATTTTCCTGTGTGAGTTTCAAAAATAATAGAGTATCAAATGTAAACATTGTTATTACTATTCATACTAAATAAATTGACTGGAGATAATTGATAGCTACGAATCACATCTTTCTAGCAAAGTATACTTTGAGGGAGAACTTTTCAATTTTAGGATAAATTTATTAATTTTTATTATACTGAATGTATTACATTATCACAGCCATTTTGGCTGTGATAATGTAATACATTCAGTATAATAATTCTGCATACTTTTAATCATCAAATATATGCAGTAGTTAGTTCTATATGAAATAATGCATTTCAGGAAAAATAAATGATTGCTCCCTCAAAGTATACTTTGCTAGAAAAGTATACTTTGCAATGTTGGTGAAATCGGCTACTGATTCGCTCCTCTGCCAGGGAAGCCAGTCTGAGTGCTGTACATTTGTTCGATGTACAGCTTAAAATAGGTGACACTAAGACGAAAATGAATTTATTTGTTCCCAATATTATTTGTTTTTAAAAACATAACCAAAATCATGTGCAACTCAAAAAGGAAGGACACTCATAAGCCACACATGTGGCAAACATGTAGTTTTCGGCATTTGATGATTGTAAAAAGTGAGTATGTATAAAGTATTTACAATAAACACATACAAAATGGACATGTGAGACTCACAAGATAATCACAAATACAACTCACAACTACGAACTACAACTGATAGATTTCCGCATTTGATGATTTGTATGTATACAAGAAAAAAATGACACATGCAACTGACAATATTAAGCACAAACACAACTCACAACTCACAACTACGCAACAACAATGATACATTTCCGCATTTGATGATTTGTATGTATACAAGAAAAAAATGACACATGCAACTGACAATATTAAGCACAAACACAACTCACAACTCACAACTACGAACTATCAACTGATAGATTTCCGCATTTGATGATTTGTATGTATACAAGAAAAAAATGACACATGCAACTGACAATATTAAGCACAAACACAACTCACAACTCACAACTACGAACAACAACTGATAGATTTCCGCATTTGATGATTTGTATGTATACAAGAAAAAAATGACACATGCAACTGACAATATTAAGCACAAACACAACTCACAACTCAAACAACGAACAACAACTGATAGATTTCCGCATTTGATGATTTGTATGTACAAGAAAAAAATGACACATGCAACTGACAATATTAAGCACAAACACAACTCACAACTCACAACTACGGACAACAACTGGTAGATTTTCGCATTTGATGATTTGTATGTATACAAGAAAAAAATGACACATGCAACTGACAATATTAAGCACAAACACAACTCACAACTCACAACTACGAACTACAACTGATAGATTTCCGCATTTGATGATTTGTATGTATACAAGAAAAAAATGACACATGCAACTGACAATATTAAGCACAAACACAACTCACAACTCACAACTACGAACAACAACTGATACATTTCCGCATTGATGATTTGTATGTATACAAGAAAAAAATGACACATGCAACTGACAATATTAAGCACAAACACAACTCACAACTCACAACTACGGACAACAACTGGTATTTTATTTTCGCATTTGATGATTTGTATGTATACAAGAAAAAAATGACACATGCAACTGACAATATTAAGCACAAACACAACTCACAACTCACAACTACGAACAACAACTGATAGATTTCCGCATTTGATGATTTGTATGTATACAAGAAAAAAATGACACATGCAACTGACAATATTAAGCACAAACACAACTCACAACTCACAACTACGGACAACAACTGGTAGATTTTCGCATTTGATGATTTGTATGTATACAAGAAAAAAATGACACATGCAACTGACAATATTAAGCACAAACACAACTCACAACTCACAACTACGAACAACAACTGATAGATTTCCGCATTTGATGATTTGTATGTATACAAGAAAAAAATGACACATGCAACTGACAATATTAAGCACAAACACAACTCACAACTCACAACTACGAAACAAGAACTGATAGATTTCCGCATTTGATGATTTGTATGTATACAAGAAAAAAAATGACACATGCAACTGACAATATTAAGCACAAACACAACTCACAACTCACAACTACGGACAACAACTGGAAGATTTTCGCATTTGATGATTTGTATGTATACAAGAAAAAAATGACACATGCAACTGACAATATTAAGCACAAACACAACTCACAACTCACAACTACGAACAACAACTGATAGATTTCCGCATTTGATGATTTGTATGTATACAAGAAAAAAATGACACATGCAACTGACAATATTAAGCACAAACACAACTCACAACTCACAACTACGGACAACAACTGGTAGATTTTTGCATTTGATGATTATGTATAAAATAGAAATAAATCACAAAAATGGACATGTTCTTTGCAAGAAGTTGCAATATACATGTAAGCACACATACTAATCACAATGACGCATAGTAACTGGAAGTTCTCTTCATGAGTATCTATAATCACATCACCAGAATGGACATGTGCAAGTCATAGCTACAGCAGCACTTGTATGCTGGTCACCTATGCATACTATACCAATATTATACACATACTATCTATACCAATATTATACACATACTATACCAATATTATACACATACTATACCAATATTATACACATACTATACCAATACAATATGCTTTTCATACGATATGCATTACAGTAAAAACTGCCCCTGTAGCCTATTTCACCAACATTGCAAAGTATACTAGGTAGATTGATTGGCTCAATGAAGCTTCCCGAGTTCGAACACGAGGACGTAGTATATGCTCAAATAGTTTCATATACACAGGCCCTGTATCCTATTTCACCAACATTGCAAAGTATACTTTTCTAGCAAAGTATGCTTTGAGGGAGAAATTTTCAATTTTAGGATAAATTTATTAATTTTTATTATACTGAATTTATTACATTATCACAGCCAATTTGGCTGTGATAATGTAATACATTCAGTATAATAATTCTGCATACTTTTAATCATCAAATATATGCAGTTGTTAGTTCTATATGAAATAATGCATTTCAGGAAAAATAAATGATTACTCCCTCAAAGTATACTTTGCTAGAAAAGTATACTTTGCAATGTTGGTGAAATCGGTTACTGATCAAAATGACCCCACGTCAAAACGGTCCCAAATTGGTAAAAACTGCCCCTGCCAATTGGTCAAAACTGTTTCTAGAAGGGGCGATGGGCTGTGTTTGGTGTAGGTAGAAGGGGAATGGAAGTTTGGTGGTTGAGAGAAATGTATGGTTGTTGCAAGTATGAAGCAGATCACTAATCACTAACAGCATTATCAAAATGTATATCTGGCGGAATTACGGATGGACATACGCGATGACCCACTTTATCCTATTCGCTATATAGAGAATAGTAGGTTAGTGCCGTCAATGGGAAAACATTTATCCCGTCAACACATTGCGAATATGCCGTGAAACACGGTGCCGTGAAACATTGTTGATATCCTGTCAATATGACCTTATCACTGCGTATGAATATATGCGGTGACTGGGGTTATATGTTTGCATTTTACAGCCATTTGTAGGTGCTGACGGGATAAATAGAATAGTAGGCTAGTGCCGTGAATGGGAAAAAATATATGGCGCTGCACGGAAACGAGATGTGCTCGGCAGAGCCTCGCCCATCCCGTTTCCTGTGCCTTGCCAGATATGTTTACCCATTCACGGCACTAGCCTACTATTCTCTATATCTTGCAAGGCTTAGGAAGCCATCCAATTTCCGTGCCGCGGTCAGGATATTTTGTTCGCCCATTCACGGCACTAACCTACTATTCTATTTATCCCATCAACACTACAAATAGCTTTAAAATGCAAAAAAATAACCCCAGCCGCATCCTCAAAATCGGAGAATCGACCAGTATCACAACCGCACATACTCATACGCAGTGATTATGTCGTATTGACAGGATATCACAAATGTTACACGGCACCGTGTTTCACGGCACATACGCACTGTGTTGACGGGATAAACGCGATAATACAAATCTCAATCGCATAAACCCGTTAGTGTGATAATCATCCAAACAAAAAGATAACTGATATAGTAAGCAATCCATCGCCGATGTATTCATTATACAGTGTATACAAACACATAAAAACGGATGCATTACAGAAATTGAAAACTGAAACATGAAACCTGTTTGGCAACCTTTGTTCTAGATCACTTACAGTATGTATAGCAAGTCACATGCCATATGAAAGGAACTGTAACATGATATATTATCGTGATGTAATACGACGCGTATCTGATAAATCAGATGGCGATGCCACATGAGCTAACTGACTTTGCCTGTGGTACCCGCATAGACTGAGTCGCCCTACATGTATTGTCCCTGAGTATGCAGTTTTTATGCTGTTATTATACAAATACCAAGACAACGTATTCGTGCGCTCAGGGAACGAATACGTTGTCTTGGTATTTGTCAACTGCAGCTGGATTTTTTTAACAATTTGAATTTCCCATTGGAAAACTTTCCTTTGTTTGCCACGTGTTGTTCATTGCTCGTCTGAGTTCGACACTCTTCAATGGATGTATCTGCTATCTGTACTTAGCAAAACAAGGAACGTCCCTCTTTTAAATGCGAAATTATTCGTGTCTACGTACAAATGTACATGTACTATGATCAATGTATAATTATGTGACATCCTGGCGATGTTGAGAATACGACTGTGTACAGTTTACCACGTGTGCCGTGTATATTTCGCTCTCGAAACGGAACGGTGTTTACCACCTTTTCCACGTGCAAGGTGAACACAAGGTAAATACATGTGGTGAGTACACATCGTACGATTCGTTTGAGATCATCTTACTCATTGATTCACTCTCATTTATGCCACGGCTGTGTGGAAAGGACAGAAATCAGGCAATTGGGAGGTTGGAGTTTGGCGTGACGGCACGCGCCGTTGCACGTCGGTTTAGGTGCTGCAGGAAAACGATTGAGCGACTTGTGTCACGCTATAGGGACACTGGAGACGTTCGCGACCGTCCTCGAACTGGTCGGCCTCGTGTGACGACGGCACGAACGGACCGTTACATTACGTTGATGCACTTGTGTCAACACCTTTTGCCAGCCACCGTCACGGCTTAGCGTTACGGGGTCTCTGGACAGGCCATCCGTACTCGGTTACGTCGTAACTCTGAAATTTAACAAACGCGTGACAACCGATTCTGTGATTTTTTTTTTCGACCCCTACCAACTTCGCAGATGATTTTTTTAACAACAACGCTTGCGATCAAAATTTCAAAAACTGAAGTCGATCCAGAAATGAATGAAGTTTATTTTTGTACTGGTTTTGGCCCTGTGACTCTTTTAGATTGCTGGCAATCGTCATTTAAATAGAGAGGGACGTTTCCTTTATGCTTAGGATATGTTCGTTTGAGTATGATCCTGCTAGGTCTAGCATGGACTGCAACTCAACTTGGTCTGCTGACATCAATAGTACATCATCCGCACATGTTTGACAGCCAACATATACCGTGCCTATGTGTTTCCCCAGCGGTCAAGTCCAGGGGGCCGTTTCACTAAGCTTCGTATGACTAAAATGTTCGTAAGTGCAAATTTAGGATCGCCTGGAAATTTCAAATAATGGATTTACATTTATTGAGCAAAGGCTGCATATATGTAGCCTATGTTCAATAAACGTAAATCCAATAATTGTTCACAAGAAAATAGTGTTAATGTGAAATTTACAGACTATCATAATTTTGCACTTACGAACATTTTAGTCGTACGACGTTTAGTGAAACGGTAGTTGATACCAGATAACAGTCTTCATCAGTTACTCATCCGACAAACGTTATCACATGACCTAGTATGAGTTTTGTTATGAGTTTCACAACAATGTTGTTGTTTCAGTGAATACTAGGCTGTCATAGGATTGCGATTCTATTTCTAATAAATCCGGCTTCGGTCGCAGGCTTTGCATGTTTTACTTAGCTAGCGCTCGCTACGAAATTAATTTATAAATTATATATGTGAACTATAACTATTACACACATGTAAACATAGAAAGAGTAAATAGTTGTTTCCGTTACCATTGTAAGGAATTGCGGTTATCACCCTGAAATCAAAGTTTTTTTTTATATAATAATCAATTAACACTATGTCTCCCTATATTGCAACCTGGTATGTGACAGTCCAGGTTTAAACCACCAAAACGCAGCTGTATTGTGCAGACTCTTGTCCGTACAGTAGCGCTTTTCTGCTGGTTACATAGTTTGTATATTATTATACTCGTATACATATCACATACGTATCATGTTGGTACTTTGTAAATATAACGAGCATACCGTATGATCGGATGCTTTTGGAGGTGTCCGGATTACCTCAGTATGTAGAGCGTCGAACTGCGGATCGGGAGATCCCCGGTTCGATTCCCACTTCGACCGCTGCGAATGGTCGATTCGGCGTGTCCTTGGGCAAGACAACTTCGTGCTAGCCTAGTCCTATCGGATGGGGACTTAAATAGTCTGTCCCGACATGCAAGGCCATCGAGCCAGTGCCGTCGTTAAATCAAAGCATTTACGTATACTATTGGTACGTCTGTACCGTATCCTAGGGCCCGTTTCACTAAGCGTTGTACAATAAAAATGTTCGTACGAAGAGTTCTGTGAATTTGCTTCTGCACATTAACGCGTTTGTCTAATGCTACCAGATTGTACCTATATATATACGTGTTCATGTCATTAAAAGTAGCACATCCTCGAAAGATTTTCCAAAGTCGGCTGCTAGAACACATGTTATTGTGGATTTCAGTTTTGCATTTACGAACGTCTTAGCCGTACGGAGTTTGTTTTTTAGTAAACGGGACCAAGGGCGTAGCAACCGATTGTTTCGTATTGGTGCGCCATGTATGTGTGGAGCCGATGTATAAAACCAGTACAATGGATACATCTTAAATTTTGATAAATCATCAACATATTGTTGATACGTGCAAATTAGTTTGATTGATATCAGGATGAATAACAAAATTGAGGTTTACAGTTACCTGCCCCACTGTGCATGAGCTCTTCGTGCAGTTAGCGATGCATGCATATATAGTTTCTAGACTCGGTACACGTAGCCGAGGCCCAGACAATATGGGTTACATTGTACCAGCCACAGTGAGTCATGTCGATGATTGCATCGTCGCCTGATTTATCAAGGGCATGTCGTATTACATCACGAGCCTATGACATGTGAGTTCATTTAATGTGGCATGTGACTGACAAATACACTAATAAGCCGCGTTTGGTTCGGAAAATAAGCGCGGGAATTTCACAGCAACAACAACAAAACATTTCATCACACTGAAAAGGCTGTTGGAACTAGTTTATGGCGTAAAACCCGTGTTCAACCCACAAAATATGTGCTGCGACCGACATATGCTCATTTGCATAAAATCGGTTAGACCTAAATTGTGATGTTGTGAAATTCTTCGCTAGCCTCTAATAAAAACAGTCAAACAGGTTTCATGTTTTAGTTTCCAGTTTCACCAATGTATCAATTTTTGATGTACTTGTATTTACATAAAATGTATAACGAATACAGCGCATTGAATTTCTGGATATATGTCTAATCCAGTAACATTGTATGAAGTAGTGATTTGTATTGTCACATTTCTGTTCCTGATGACACTGATTGCAACGTAGAAGGTCGGGCAAAGCGGATCGGGAAAAGCAGGTCACTATTCGTAAATTTCTACTCGCGTCAGTCCCTCCGTACTTCCACAGTAATTCATTTTTGACAATGCTGCTAAACAAATTACACAACCACACCTTTCTCTCATCCACCCAACTTCCAACCGCCACTTCCCTACACCAAATACTGCTCATCGTCTCCTTCCATACCAATTATTGACGTTACTGTCTGTTTCACAAAACATGCCCAAGTTTTACGGCAATTTCACATAGGGAGTTTTTATAATTTCAGAAATAGTAGATCGATTTAAAGTTAACTTTTGTCTTCTTGGGCTAAATAATTTCCAAGTCCATTTACAATTTATTTTTTTGCGGGACGGGGTGGGGGCGCATGAAAGTAAGGGTATCCGCTGGTTGGAAACGTCGTCAGGTCTATTTTTCCAACATCGGCTCATTTTTTTGTCCTCGCATTCAGATGTGTGAGAAAATGTTGGATGCAAGTATTGGTATCCGCTGGTCGTAAACGTCGTGTGTATTATTTTCCAACTTTCGACCCATTATTTTAACATTGTATACGAATGTGAAACAATGTTCGTCATCCGTGAAAACAGTTGGTAGTCTCAGCGAATTCCGAGGCAAGTAATGGTTTCCGCTGGTTGTAAGCGTTGTCATATCCATTGTTCCAACCGTCAGCCATTAATTTATTCTCGCTTATTATATTGATGTGAAATTTGTTTGTTCGTACGTGAAAAAAAGTAGATAGCCTCGGCGAATGCGCAAGAAGTTAAGGTTATCCACTGCTGTTAAACATCGTAATGTCTCTTTATTCTAACCGTCGATCCATTAAGTTGGTCTTCCTTAAGAAATGTTGGTAGCCATGGCGAATTCCGATGAAAGTACGGGTATGCACTGGTTGCAAGCGTCGCTAGGTCTCTTTTTCCAACCGTCGGTCATTATTTTATCCTCGCTTACTGATGTAAAAAATGTTGGCAGCCTATGCGAATGTGCTGGCACGTATGACATCCGCGCAGTCCGATCAGGGCCTACACTAAATGACATCGTGTCGCGTAAACAGCCAATTATGTGTACACGTAAGAGTGTACATCTTCATCAGCGTGCGGGAATGCGCCAGCAGACCAGATCCTAGACTAGCACAAACGAAATACGCCACACAGTCAAGTTTTCTAATGACATTTTCGAAATGTGTTTAGTTACAAGCTTCCGTGTACAGTTTCGTATAAATAGTATAACTCCACTAGATAGGATTGTTAATACATTGATGGATTTGCTCATGTAGTATATGTACTTGGCGACAAAAACAACTTTTATTCTTCTCCAAATCTCATATCTCACTATCCACCTCTTCTCTACCTTTCTGTCCGTTTTCATTCCATACATTATGTAAACATATATTTATCGCTTGATAATTGGTTTGTATCCGTGTTTATATGCCTGTATACATGTATTCATGTATCGCCATTGCTGTTGAATTAGTGTACTTTGTACACTTAGGTGAGGGCTGTAACTAATGTTGAGAGAACTTGTAGCCCGAGCCTATTGTATTTTATATGCAATAAACTATGTTTAAACTAAATAGGATTGTTAATCTGCAACTAGCGAACATTGCGGACGGAACGATTTTTGCCAACAAGCCGAGTGAAGTAGAAGAAATATTAATACAACAGAAGCATGATGATGAGCAAGGCAAGTGATCTTTCATATTTCATTTGTATTTAAATCATCATTATTTTTTTAAGACACTATAATTCCAGCACAAAAATATTTACACAATTCCTTAACATTTGATTGGTCCGTAGCAAGTCTCTGTCCAAAATGTATATCCCAGTAAACTCCCATGCCGAACTACTTTCCGTAACCGTCAGGCGCAGTTAAAATAATTCTTATGAAAACGGAAAATAAACACATTTTCTTGATTAATTTATTGCAAATACTTGAATTATAAGGAATGAATGGCCTTTTTGTGACTTTATCGGGATATAAACTTGGAAAAGTCGCGGGAATACTGGACAGGCCATTCCGGCTTACCCCGATAAATTCCACAAAAAGGCCATTCATTCCTATAGTGTCCCAGATGATGTCTCAGACATGCAATATGTGGTTGTTCGCTTCCATACTCAGTAAAAGACAACGCAACATATTATTTGATGACATTTAAAAAAGCATGCATCAACTTCAAGTACATGCTTCAGTAACTGTGATAAACAGGAGATACTTTGGTATGGCAATTGTGGAAAATTGTGAAATATCTGTATTTGTTTTGTTGTGCAATTATCATATACCATAGTACATGCTACCCAGTGCTTTAACATGATTCTCGAGGGACTTATTTCCTTGAAGGAAATAGTTACTGCTAGACGTTCGCGAGACGTAATTGACGTCACGTTTTGACGTAATTTCCGGCGAAGAAACAACGTCAACATAGTAAATTTGGAAAACTTTATAAGCTGGTCTAAGAACAAATTTCACATTTTTTCGAAGAGCATGTAATATACAATATATTCCACTACCATTTTGAAATACCAGATTATTTATTTCCCATGACATCTGTAGATCTGACAAAGAATCCGCACTCGTTTCTTTATCGGATTTTCACATGTTTCGGGAAATAAATCCGGTACATGTTGTATAGCTGGTTAGAATGAACAATAATTCACATAGAACAGAATACAATTTGACACGATGTATGTTTAACTATCGATGATATGCTTTTTAAGCGTAACGTAACGTAACGTTCGTTGTAGCAATATGGCGGGTGTTTCATTAATAGAATGGCGAACAGTGCAGACCCTGATCAGACGGTGCGGATGCACAGTCTGATCTGGATCTACACTGGTCGGAAAACACATTATGTATTGTCATCGTGGAGAAAAAAAAGTAAAATGTAAGACCGTGGCGATATTAGTCAGGGGGATGGGCGTATGATTTGTACATGGGTACCTTATGTGAGTCCAAAAGGTTATCGGGTCTCAAAATGGCGGCACCCAGTGGCAGCAGCACCATGAGGTTGGTACATTTTGTATTTACTTTCAAACTTACATTAAACTTTGAGCAAATACATATATGCGAGGGGGTGGAGGGTATTTGTCCCCGATAAACGGCTACTAACGTCTTCACTGGGGCATCATTCAGTAAAAGGTTATTGAAGGTTCAATTGACGCTGTCTGTAAACAAACGGGTTTCTGTGACATTTCCCACCCTTTTAACCACTTTTTATCAAAAATACGTGTTCCATTGCTTATTGTATGGCATATTGCCAACAAATACGCATTATTTAACATATTTATCAGGAAAACTATGTTCGCACACCTCATACGCCTGAAAAAAACTAGGTGTATGCGCACGAAAAATAGTCTGGGCCGTAATGTATATCTTCAAAACGGAACATGGATCCTGGCATTGGTGACTTTCAAATCGACCGTCGCGTCAATGTTGAAACTGATGATATAATATTTACTTAATATTAATTTACTGTAATTTTATTAGTGTTTCATGTCGGATAATAGACACATTTGTGGTCAGACTTGTAAGTTCATTAGTATAGCAGTTTCATTATGGTTTCAATTGTAATTTCTGACCGGCTGTCGACTACTCTGTTCCACGTATTTAAATGTAAGTACTTTTTCATCAATAGCAAAAAAGTTTACCTAGAGGGTCGAACAACGAAACATGGCTATATAGCTTGAAAACGATGTAGTTAACAAAATCAAAGTTAGTTTTTGAAAATCGGTCCACAAATTGTATTTAAACGTGATTATATGCCCCGGGTTAAAGTCACATACGTTTTTTTGTTCGCAATACATTCGAAATTTAATGGGGATGGTGGATATAAAACTAATTGGGGATGGTGAATTTTTTGTTATTGATGCATTTATTTTAATTTATATTTTGTAGATTTAATCTGCTTAGTAGCCAAACGTAGGTCTGTAGAAAAACGAGTATTGAATGCCATTCAGAATGGACAGGAACAGTGGATAAATAGATTTTGATCCAGGTTTGAGTGAGCTCGCCTTCTGTGCTAGAGTGACACGTTAAGCAGATTTATAAATGTTATAGGGATGGGCCGTGGCCTAGTGTAATGTATGTGCCAAATGTGAAACAAGACGAGTTGAAAGACAATAGTCAAGTGACACTACTTACTGACCCACCCTCGTACATTGCATCGGACTTCAATATCGGCGGTTGTGAGTTCAATTCTCACCATCGGTGTGCAAAATTCTTAGTATTTCCATCCCACTTGTCTGTCGGATGAAAATTTAAACTGTGGTCCTTTGCTGATGATAGGACATTAAAGCCAAACAATTTTCACTTTCACCTTTCTATCAATTTACTGCAGATATTCACTCAAAGAGTGTCTTTTTGGTCGTGTCTGTACTGTACGAATACGCATTAATATTAGAGAAAAAAACAGCACGCAAACGATAGCCATTAATAGTTTACACCAGATCCAGTAGGGTGGATCAACTTGCTCTCTGCTGATCGTATGTCAGCGATATGGTCAAGTTTTTTCTTTTCCTCCATATTTATTTACGATTATGGAACCCAGAGACTCTCATCTTGCAGCATTATAGGAATGAATGGCCTTTTTGTGGAATTTATCGGGGTATAAACTTGGAAAAGTCGCGGGAATACTGGACGAACGCCGGAAGGCCTCGTCCAGTATTCCCGCGACTTTTCCAAGTTTATATCCCCGATAAATTCCACAAAAGGCCATTCATTCCATATAATTCCAGCATTTGAAATAAATTCATCAAGAAAATGTGTTTATTTTCCGTTTTCTTAAGAATTATTTTAACTGCGCCTCACGGTTACGGAAAGTAGTTCGGCGTGGGAGTTTTACTGGGACATGAAATTTTGGACAGAGACTTGCTACGGACCAATCAAATGCTAGGGAATTGTGTAAATATTTTTGTGCTGTAATTATAAACTAATACACGTGTCTACTGTCACAACTCAGTAGAGATGTATATCTGGTCAGTGAGTATCAACCGACGACCTTGGGAGATGCACTAGCTTATTGACGTTTTGTCCTGACCAGCGCCACCGGGAAGACTTGATTGCATGGTGTTTAACTGCCTGTCAACAGCTAAGATCATCTCAGGCCTGAAATTAGAATAACCTGATCCTGTGTTGTGCTAAATTTCGATCCGCCCCGCTCAATCCCAATACAGATGTGAGCTGCGCTGTTGCACGGACATAATACCATATTTCCATCCATCACCGTATATGTTTGTTGGTGAACTAATCCACGTAAGAGGACCATTCACTCCACAAATATCCCGGTGCACCAATGCGGTGTACTAACCAGTTCAAGACACCTTTTCGTGTGCATGCACCTAGTATTTTCGGACGTATGAGGTGTGCAAACATAGTTTTTTTTCGATAAAATATGTTAAATAATACATATTTGTTGACAATATGTCATACAATAAGTAATGAAACACGTATGTTTGATAAAAAGTTGTTGAAACTGGGTTGGAAATGTCACAAAAACCCGTTTGTTTACACACCGGCGTTCAGGGTGTTTCGGTCTGCTGAGGTTGTACTGTATAATGCTTTAATTTAATCTACATTGTGGATGTGCTTGTAAATGTGGCATTCGTGACAATTTCTAACCCAGATCGCCGTTCAGTGAGCAAAGTACAGACCACAAATGCAGACTGCTAGGATGTCCTTCCTACATTCATTATATCAGTATAGTGTATTACTACTGTTTCTGAGCCGAGCCTGATAAACTTGATATCAAAATACACTTGTCTCGTATTATATTCATCAGGCAACGTTTTATGCTAGCCGATTGTCAAATATAAAATATGTTTCTCTGAAAAGAGCTCCGACTTGTTTACGTTGCGTCATTACAGACTTCATCCGATAGCGTCATGTGTCGCCTTTCCGTAAACGAAACGTCGGTCGTAACCCAGATATTCGTATCCGGTCAGTGCCTACTGCGGCGATATCGTATCAGTCACAGGCGATTCTAGCGTGTCTTGGATGGTCAATTATTGTTTGTATATGCATAAAACACCTTTCTAAACAATGTACAAAACAATTCAAAAGTTCCCGGGTGTAAATATAATAATACTTAGAAAGGTACAAAACTCCCATTCGCCACCATTGTAACGAAAAGCCACACAATGTAGACAATTGAAACTCGCCTATACAACGCATTACAGCGTGTCGAAACCGCTGCTTGGGGTGGGTTTTCGGCATAGATTTTACAGTTGCTAAGACATTAACATAAATCTCAAAGATTTCGAGTGTAAACTGTACTAAAAACGCGTCTCACTAACCTAAATTCGCTTTTTAAAATCATACACTTTCACTTCCGCATTCTCAATGACTATTAGCCGCCATCTTTGAAAATGTTTCAATCACGTGCACGCAGTAGTTTGGTTGGTTACTGGAGACTGACGTCATTTCCATTAGCCAACCAAATCAGTGCGTGTCATGTGATTCGATATTTTCAAAGATGGCGGCTAACCTTCATTTTTAATCAGGAAACGAAGGTGTATGATTTTAAAAAGCGGATTTAGGTTAGTAATACGCGTTTTTAGTACAGTTTACACCCACAATCTTTGAGATTTATGTTAATGTATTGGTAACTGTAAACTTTATGTCGAAAATTCACCTCAAACAGCAGTTACGACACGCTGAATGCGTTTTATAGGCGAGTTCCAATTGTCTACATTGTGTGAGTTTTCGTTACAATGGTGGCGAATGGGAGTTTTGTACCTTTCTAAGTATTATTATATTTACACCCGGGCACTTTTGAATTGTTTTGTACATTGTTTAGAAAGGTGTTTTATGTATATACAAACAATAATTGACCATCAAAGACACGCTAGAATCGCCTGTGGTATCAGTCAGTACTATTCGGCCAATACAAAGCTCGTTTATGCTAGCCTCGACTGTTAAATCCTTAAATGAATGGTTAAAATCTCTGTTAAAACAGAGATTTTAACCATTCAGTTAAGGATTTAACAGTCCGTTAAGCTAACGGATGTTTTGAGCAACCGGGCCCTGATAAATAGGTAATTATATGTATGCATCCTATCAAGAGCTAGAAATGCGACACTCGTATAATACTAAGAACAATACTAGGCTATGGGCTACCAGGACCCCCCGTGCACCCCCCACCCCTTCCCCCCACAACATTTGTACGCCATGTTTTTTTTGTTCCTTGGGGCATACTAAATACTTTAAAAAACGTTAACATCAAAAATCTTGGGTCCCACATCTATTTTTAGCCAAATATGCAAATTAGGTGCCGCCATTTTTGGAAAATTAATTTTGCACATATCTTTCTTATTAAAAGTGCTAGACGAACACTTAAGGTAAGGTCTACATATATGTTTTAATGGTCAAGGAGTTCATTAAACACAATACCGATTTGATTGGATAATTTCCTAAGTCATGAATATGCAAATTAGGCGTAAAAAGATCAAAAAAATACATTTTCATTTATAAACTTCGTACTAAATATTTCTAAAAGCTTATATTAATCATTTTTTTTAGAACTGAAGCAGTCTAAGTTATTACACTACATGTCTGCTTTATAACAGAAACATTATATCATGTATTGTGACCTCATATTGCTATGCAAATGAGATTACGGCCATTGCATAAATTTCTCATTTCCCGCCATTTTTGAAAAAAAAATATGTTTCCACATATCTTTCTTATTAATCAAGCTAGAAGAACATTTAAGGTGCCTAGATATATGTTTTCATGGTCAAGGAGTTCATTAAACATAATACCAATTTGATTGGATACCTTCCAAAGTCATGAATATGTAAATTAGGCATACAATTTACATTGTATCTTAAAAAGTAAAACATATTTCTGTATCATGTTTATTTACAAACAAATCTTTGTTTACTCTATATAGTTGGCTCTATTGCCATGAGATTTTGTTCATTAAGTCACACTGCCTAATCACTGTCGTCTGCATCCTCGTCAGAATATACAGGCCCCATCTCACTAGATTCTTCTTCATCTGATGTGTCACAATCCTGTATATTCTCGATGATGTCTACGAGTCGTTGGGGTAGAATTGGATCGTTCGTCCACAATGGCTCGATATGTCCATCAGTTTGTATCCAGCCATGGCCATTAGTAGGGTTTGGAATCTCAGGAGTTGAAATGTGTGCCCTCTTCCATATTGCAACTTGATAATTGACCCTCCGTACATGCTGTACCAAGCTGACTTTACATGGGGGTAGTGACGCAATATCTACATTGTTTGATATGGTTAGCTTTTCAGATGAACCACATTTTGCTTTCAACATGAACACTCTGAGTTCATCAACCTTTGTACATCTGGAATTGCCATACACGGCACAGTGAAAGCTTCTAATTCATACAATAGTCTCTTCAGCCATCTTCCAATCATCTCCGACATGAGACAGAACTGGGACGTACTTTGGCATTTTTCTGCATTGTTTTTATGGCCTTAACCTTCCCCAGCCCCTTGAATGCACTAGTACTGTCACATCCTGTATACGCATGCAGTGTCAATAACGCGGTGCAGTATTCCTGTGTGTACCCACGAGCTATTTCGCTCATGTTGATTAATCTTTTTTGTTTCCAGTTTGCCTGTGTCGAACAGAAGAGTGACATTCTCTAGATGCAGAGCATAATGCAATAGTATGAAAAAAATATCACTATCTGGACTCTTTACCCTTATGTAGTCATATCCATGTTCATTGTCATACATCACATACAGTATTATCCTCGTATCTGTCTCTTCCTGTGTAGATTTCAGACTTTCTATCTCTGTTCAGTTAACATGTCCAGCTTCACACTTCAGTTGATATGCTGTTCCATCGCATATTAATGTGACATTGCGGTTGTTAATTTTGGAAGATTCATTAAGTCATAATCCGATTATTTTAGGGGAATGGGGCCAGGTGACACGAGAAAAGGAACCTTATCATTTTGAGCTAGGCTGGTTTCAAGAATTTTTTTTCATAACGTCTGTTTTCCCATGAATGGTTCACGAGAAAAGGAACCTTATGAAATTTTCAAATTGAAACCAGCATAGCTCATTTTGAGCTAGGCTGGTTTCAAGATTATTTGTTTCATAAGGTCTGTTTTCCCATGAATTGTCCGGTGTCGGTTCACGAGAAAAGGAACCTTATGAAATTTTCAAATTGAAACCAGCATAGCTCATTTTGAGCTAGGCTGGTTTCAAGAAAAAAAAATTTCATAAAGTCTGTTTTCCCATGAATTGTCCGGTGTCTGTTCACGAGAAAAGGAACCTTATGAAATTTTCAAATTGAAACCAGCATAGCTAATTTTGAGCTAGGCTGGTTTCAAGAATTTTTTTTCATACGGTCTGTTTTCCCATGAATTGTCTGGTGTCAGTTCACGATAAAAGGAACCTTATGAAATTTTCAAATTGAAACCAGCATAGCTCATTTTGAGCTAGGCTGGTTTCAAGAAAAAAAATCATAAGGTCTATTTTCCATGAATTGTCCGGTGTCGGTTCACGAGAAAAGGAACCTTATGAAATTTTCAAATTGAAACCAGCATAGCTCATTTTGAGCTAGGCTGGTTTCAAGAATTTTTTTCATAAGGTCTGTTTTCCCATGAATTGTCCGGTGTCGGTTAATGAGAAAAGGAACCTTATGAAATTTTCAAATGGAAACCAGCATAGCTCATTTTGAGCTAGGCTGGTTTGAAGAAAAAAAATCATAAGGTCTGTTTACCCATGAATTGTCCGGTGTCGGTTCACGAGAAAAGGAACCTTAAGAAATTTTCAAATGGAAACCAGCATAGCTAATTTTGAGCTAGGCTGGTTTCAAGAATTTTTTTCATAAGGTCTGTTTTCCCATGAATTGTCCGGTGTCTGTTCACGAGAAAAGGAACCTTATGAAATTTTCAAATTGAAACCAGCATAGCTCATTTTGAGCTAGGCTGGTTTCAAGAAAAAAAATCATAAGGTCTGTTTTCCCATGAATTGTCCGGTGTCGGTTCACGAGAAAAGGAACCTTATGAATTTTCACGAGAAAAGGAACCTTATGAAATTTTCAAATTGAAACCAGCATAGCTCATTTTGAGCTAGACTGGTTTCAAGAATTTTTTTCATAAGGTCTGTTTTCCCATGAATTTTCCGGTGTCGGTTCACGAGAAAAGGAACCTTATGAAATTTTCAAATGGAAACCAGCATAGCTCATTTTGAGCTAGGCTGGTTTGAAGAAAAAAAATCATAAGGTCTGTTTACCCATGAATTGTCCGGTGTCGTTTCACGAGAAAAGGAACCTTATGAAATTTTCAAATGGAAACCAGCATAGCTAATTTTAAGCTAGGCTGGTTTCAAGAAAAAAAATTCATAAGGTCTGTTTTCCCATGAATTGTCCGGTGTCGGTTCACGAGAAAAGGAACCTTATGAAATTTTCAAATTGAAACCAGCATAGCTCATTTTGAGCTAGGCTGGTTTCAAGAAAAAAAAAGAAAAAAAAATTCATAAGGTCTGTTTTCCCATGAATTGTCCGGTGTCGGTTCATGAGAAAAGGAACCTTATGAAATTTTCAAATTGAAACCAGCATAGCTCATTTTGAGATAGGCTGGTTTCAAGAAAAAAAATTCATAAGGTCTGTTTTCCCATGAATTGTCCGGTGTCGGTTCACGAGAAAAGGAACCTTATGAAATTTTTTAATTGAAACCAGCATAGCTCATTTTGAGCTAGGCTGGTTTGAAGAAAAAAAATCATAAGGTCTGTTTTCCCCCCATGAATTGTCCGGTGTCGTTTCACGAGAAAAGGAACCTATGAAATTTTCAAATGGAAAACCAGCATAGCTCATTTGAGCTAGGCTGGTTTCAAGAATTTTTTTTCATAAAGTCTGTTTTCCCATGAATTGTCCGGTGTCGGTTCACGAGAAAAGGAACCTTATGAAATTTTCAAATTGAAACCAGCATAGCTCATTTTGAGCTAGGCTGGTTTGAAGAAAAAAAATCATAAGGTCTGTTTTCCCATGAATTGTCCGGTGTCGGTTCACGAGAAAAGGAACCTTATGAAATTTTCAAATGGAAACCAGCATAGCTCATTTTGGGCTAGGCTGGTTTCAAGAATTTTTTTTCATAAAGTCTGTTTTCCCATGAATTGTCCGGTGTCGGTTCACGAGAAAAGGAACCTTATGAAATTTTCAAATTGAAACCAGCATAGCTCATTTTGAGCTAGGCTGGTTTCAAGAAATTTTTTCATAAGGTCTTTTTTCCCATGAATTGTCCGGTGGTCGTTCATGAGAAAAGGAACCTTATGAAATTTTCAAATTGAAACCAGCATAGCTCATTTTGAGCTAGGCTGGTTTCAAGAATTTTTTTTCATAAGGTCTGTTTTCCCATGAATTGTCCGGTGTTGGTTCACGAGAAAAGGAACCTTATGAAATTTTCAAATTGAAACCAGCATAGCTCATTTTGAGTTAGGCTGGTTTCAAGAAAAAAAAATCATAAGGTCTGTTTTCCCATGAATTGTCCGGTGTCGGTTCACGAGAAAAGGAACCTTATGAAATTTTCAAATTGAAACCAGCATAGCTCATTTTGAGCTAGGCTGGTTTTAAGAAAAAAAATTCATAAGGTCTGTTTTCCCATGAATTGTCCGGTGTCGGTTCACGAGAAAATGAACCTTATGAAATTTTCAAATTGAAACCAGCATAGCTCATTTTGAGCTAGGCTGGTTTTAAGAAAAAAAATCATAAGGTCTGTTTTCCCATGAATTGTCCGGTGTCGGTTCACGAGAAAAGGAACCTTATGAAATTTTCAAATTGAAACCAGCATAGCTCATTTTGAGCTAGGTTGGTTTCAAGAAAAAAAATTCATAAGGTCTGTTTTCCCATGAATTGTCTGGTGTCGGTTCACGAGAACAGGAACCTTATGAAATTTTCAAATTGAAACCAGCATAGCTCATTTTGAGCTAGACTGGTTTGAAGACAAAAAATTCATAAGGTCTGTTTTCCCATGAATTGTCCGGTGTCGGTTCGCGAGAAAAGGAACCTTATGAAATTTTCAAATTGAAACCAGCATAGCTCATTTTGAGCTAGGCTGGTTTCAAGAATTTGTTTTCATAAGGTCTGTTTTCCCATGAATTGTCCGGTGTCGGTTCACGAGAAAAGGAACCTTATGAAATATTCAAATTCAAGAAAAAAAATTCATAAGGTCTGTTTTCCCATGAATTGGTCCTTGGTGTCGGTTCACGAGAAAAGAACCTTATTAAATTTTTTCAAATTGAAACCAGGCAAAGCTCATTTTGAGCTAGACTGGTGTTGAAGAACAAAAAATCTCATAAGTCTGTTTTTCCCATGAATTGACCGGTGTCGGTTTCCGCGAGAAAAGAAACCTTATGAATTTTCAAATTGAAACCAGCATAGCTCATTTTTAGATCTAGGCTGGATTCAAGAAATTTTGTTTACATAAGGTCAGTTTTTTTTTTTTTTTTTCCCATGAATTGTCCGGTGTCGGTTCACGATAAAAGGAACCTTATGAAAAAATTCAAAACAAGAAAAAATTCATAAGGAAACCTTATCGTGGGCATAAAGGAAGCA